>OW443342.2:20642500-21892500 GCA_937001555.2 Hypsopygia costalis
GAAAAAAAAAATACTTGACATGATAAATGCGTCAAGAAAATCTCTATCGTTCAGGTGCTCAATCAAATATATAGCTTCAATTAATCCTGACGAATAAAGCAATGTTGCAGAAATAGCATTAAGGTAAAACCTTTGGTTCTATTTTTACATTTTGCATTGAGTCTCCTTCGATATTTCACTCAGCATCTAATGATGCTGCAGTAAAACTAAATAAAATCTTATAAAAAATAAACAGCTATTAAACCAGCAATTTGAAGTTTGTAATAACGAAAAATGTCAAGTCATGCCTCAAGAAAATCTCTATCGCTCATGTGCTCAATCAATTATATAGCTTCATTGAATCCTGAGGAGTAAAGCAATGTTGCAGAAATTGCAATATCATTAACCTCTGATTCTATTTTCACATTTTGCATTGAGTCTCCTTCGATATTTCACTCAGCATCATTACCTCCTTTGATTGCTCCACGTCCACGTCTATCAGATGCTCTATTCATTTCTTTTGTACATCGAAGTCGGGTTATATTTCTTTATTTTAGTTCATGTCTCCCAGAGGCGGCGGAGGCGTGCCAGCGCCGGCCCTAACATTAATTATGACAATGATACTGCGATATACTCTTACGTATTGTTCGAATTGAATTCCCTCTTTGTGATTGTTTAAACAGATATTGTTATTTATGACATTCGGATACAATGTAAACAAACTCCTACCGTAATATTCCTATCACGATCGTAATTTTTGCTTACATTGAAGTTTATATCAGTTAATAATTGTAAGCTCTGATTTTTTACTCGCCTAGAACTGCGGTTATGCTAAAAAGCCGCCCAATATTCCCTCGTAACAAATGAACCGATAAGCCAATTGTAATGGATAGATTCGCCTATCCATTACAATTGATAGAGCTTGAGTACAAACAAGTATTAAAAAAATATGATCTTTAGCACTGAATTGAATGACATCATTTATTTTTCAAACTCATTGAGTAAGCTATCAAAATACAGAGTTATAAGACAATTTAGTCAGTATTCAATAATATTTACTTATAAAGTATGTACGTACAAGTCGGACTTAATGCAAAAATCAATCTTTTCAAGGCAATCTTAAGGTAACGGGTATATATTAAACGAAGTAGGTAAGGTTCGCAAGACGACGGAAAGATAAATGAAGCTCAAATTGTCTAACCTAATTAAAACAGTTAACCCAGTCAGATTGCTTACTTTTTGACGTGATAACATTTTATATATAAATCGATGAACGCCGGCTGCACGCACGAAAAAGCATGACTCATTGTCACGTTCCGCATGAGCCGAGCGTGCAAGAGAGAGCGCGGAACAAGCGATAGAGAGGCCCGATCGGCCTAAGCGTTCAGCTTGGGACGCACCGATCTCTCTTTCACTCCATCGGCCGATGTTTTCTTATGACGTTATCACGTAAAAATATCGTCCGTAAACCGACTTTACAGACAACCATTTTATTTTTATTTTGGCCAACATATTGGTTAATTTTTTTATTAATTCTCAATCAACATTATTAAGAACCAACATAAAATTAATTCCAATCTTGACAATAAAGAATTGCAAAAGTATAATGTTCATACATTTATTTCGCAGACCGAAAACCATATCTCATGAGAGAGAAGGAATTGCAAATTTAAAGATCTGATATGATTTAAACATCAATGTTTATGGAGGTCTTATCTTTGGACACTAAGGTTTAAAATTAACTGGTATCTTTGAAATTGCGCTTCGCTGTACCTGTCGCGTACAATGCTTCAAATCACGTGGGTGTAGCATTAAGAAATAATAAATCTTTAAAGGCATTAATTATTCCTGCTCCAAAGGACAGAGCATTCAAGGGTTTTATTTCATTACTTTGAGATAAGGTTTGAAGTTGATTTATAGATCTTGATTAACACCCTCCAGTCATTTCTACAATTAAAATTATGCTTCTCAATTTTTTTTTGTTTGGGAACTTAATCTTCTTTGTCGGTATTAAAGTCAGGTTTTGTTTTCTTTATTGTACGTAATTTATGACTGTGTATCTAACATCGAAGAGAGTAATCAAAAACGTTTCCTGTAGTATAAATGTATTGGATTGTGTGTAACAGATTCAGTAGCTTACCATCATTTTTAGAATCCATTTTTGGGGATTCCGTAGCCAAATAATTAAAAAATACTTAATAAATAAAAAAAAACACCCAGACCAAGATAAATAAACATGTTCGTGCACACAATTTTTTGTCTTGTGCGGGGTACGAACCCGTGAACACGGAGCCAAAGTGAACATTGCTAACCATTCGACCACCGATCTCGGCAAATATACAAAAAGAAAAGACTACCCTATAGAAGGTCATGAGCTAATCTCCCTATATAACTCTACACAAGGAGTGGAAGCTAATGCACAATATATAAATTTTGTTATCAAGTGGCATTGATATAATCACTAATGTTTGCTTAGCAACTACAGTTTGAATATACACATTTCTTTATCTCTGAATCGTAATCTGGATTTTTATCGTATGTACATTTGTCGGTTGTAATGTTATTGTGTTGTTTAACATGCTCGGTAATGCATAAAAATCTGGCATGAAGTGCATTCCTCTAATCCAAGCTATGATTTTTTATTGTTTGGAAGTATTTTGTTTGTTTGTAATATCTTTATTGTACATAATAGTAGTTTATGAAACTGTTGCATAATAAGGGTTCTTAAGATACGAGTGTGAGTTTATCACGTGAGCCTAAGGCGAATGTTATAATAGACCACACGAGTATTTTAAGACCTAATTAAGTGCAGTTTCATACACTACTTTATCTAATCTCATGAAATAGATGACAATAATATTTTAAATAAAACCATGAAGTTAATTTCACAGCTTTATTTTTTACTTATAAATCCATTTGCAGATGGAGACGCGACGCGCCGTGCGGCGCAACGTTCACAGATTATGTATAAGAAATTTGCAACGTTGCAATGCATTTGCATTGCAACCTGTTTAAAATACCTGTATCCAGGGCTGAAGCTGTATCGAAATGGAGAAAAAGTTATTTTTCGATACAGTTGTCCATAGAAGAGCTGTATCGAAAAGTAACTTTTTAAATTTATTTTGATGTTTTGAACGTAAAAGACTGACATTATGATTCTGTGTTTAGTTTTTTAATCTCTAAATTTCAGTATGAGATTAGATAAAATAAATTTACAACATATTAAGTTAAAGGATAAATCCACCTTTGTACTTTACAAAGGCGGATTTATCCCTCACAGAGATCTCTCCCAGACTTCGTGAGTTCCAAGGCAACTGTAGTCTTAGTTGCAATGGACTTCATTGTTCATTGCCATTTTTGATGGTCGCCGCTGTTAATCCTGGCTACACAGGAGACTCAGTGGTGGGAATGGATGATGCCCCCCCCCCCCCCCATCCCATATAAAACAAAAATAAATACCTGCTAATCGAGTAAGTACAAGACTACTTACTATAATCAAACATCAAAAACGAGGTAATAGTATTAGTAAGTCTACCATTAAGTGAAGTCACGTAAGAAACCAGTTTACTGAATAACTACTGGTCCATGGGAACTACATTTTGCTACAAACATCTACGAAGGCAGTTTCAGTTGCAATTTTCACCCACATCACTTAGCATCTTATTTCAAAGCATTCCTTTACAAAACATACCCAATTACAGCACGCGGAGGATGCAATAATATCAGAGCTTCCTCTAGGGCTAGGGTTACCAATTCATTGTTGAATATCAGGCAAATTGGCTTAAATTGTGTTTGACTCTTCCTTGATGAGTTCAACGCTCTAATATTAATAAATATCACCTACACCTAAAGTTTATTTGTTTGGGTAACTTAGACAAGACAAAAATGTATTCTTTTTTTTATTTATTTTTACTACGATGGGTGGCAGACAAGCATACGACCCGCCTGATGTGAAGCGGTTACCGTAGCCATATTAACGCTCGCAACATAAAATATCGTTCGCGCGCCGTCACCCCTGCTGCCAACGCAGCATCTCCTTCCGTTCTGGTGACCTCTGTCACTCGCAGGAACACAACAACCCTCAAGGGAATTGTTATTTGGCTGCGGTATTAATAATTTATTTAAGTTATTTGGGTGCGTTAATATGGCTACGGTAACCGCTTCACATCAGGCGGGCCGTATGCTTGTCTGCCACCCGACGTAGTATAAAAACAAATCTCATTATAGTTGCAACTGTCGCAGCATCGTAATATCTAAAGAGAGGGCCACCGATATTTATTGTAGGTATATTTAAGGCAGCCATAAAAGATCTTGCAAATTTTTTGACCTTGCAGAGGACAATAGGACGGGCGAATGTTTTGAATTGCAAATAAGTATGCATCGAGGTCAAGGGGAATGTCAATTATTTGTGGCTACTAAAAACCGCCAACCCGCAGTAGAGCAGCGTGGTGGAGTATGCTCTAAACCCCTTCGATTGAGGGGAGACCCGTATCCCAACAATGTGATGATTATGGGTTGATTCCTGACTATAAACTGGTAATGTCTCATTGTGATAACCCTATCCGTTTCTACCGCGCGTGCGTGAATAGGGCCGCATTAAGACCAATTTACAGTGAGTAGCAGTGAAAAGTACTCAACAATAGAGTTGAAGTCGTCAGAATGGTCACGGATTATCAACGCAATAATAGAGCTTGTGGTAGCCGGTTAAGGAACAAGTGTATAACTACGGGGTCTAACAGGTTCATCAACATCTTTGAACCAAAGCAAACTTCACATGCACGTGATGCACCCTGCTGACTGACATATATTTTAAGACATTTTAAGCTGCCCGACCGGGGAAGTACCTCCACCTCACAGAATACCGCGGCCAAATAACAATGCCCTTGAGGGTTGTTGTGTGTTGTGTCACCAGAAAGAAAGAAAGGAGTATAGACTGGCAACGGATTGGTGACCCGTGTTGCTGATCGCCTTGGGCGGTGGTGATTGCATTGCATCAGGTGACCCACATGCTCGTTTGCCCACCTCTCAAAAAAAAACGTGGGATTATACAGGTTTTGTATTTAACATTTCTATGGGATGTGCAGTCACGATGTGGATTGACGATGCCACTGGTATTGCATATATCTGTCCTGCTGGTGATACCCCTGGTGTGCAACATCGTAACACAGTCTGTGATCATTGATTTAGATTTTTTTTATAAAAGAACTCACAAGCTGTGAGCAGGGATTGCAAAATCGATACTAATTGCCGTAGTTGTAGTTGGTGGGTGCCAGTCGGCAGTAGTTTGCATGAACTAACTGGGGACGGAAGCACGCAAATAGTGTAGATTAAATTGCCTACAATCGTTTAAGTCAAAAACCACAGTATAAATAATAGTACTATGCATATTATGGCCACTTCCTGCCGCTCTCTCGCGTCGACCTCACCTCCCATCTGGGACGTATCTGTAATGCTGCGGCTACACTACCTTACCGTCTACCGGGCTGTTTACCGCAATAATTGTGGCAGTAATTACCGTTGAAATTACTGCGTGAAGTGGTGTGGTCACACTAGAGTTTACCTAGATATGCCAATAAATTAGGCGGTAAAAATATCATTTTTCAAGATGGCGGTTGAAGCTACAGCTGTTATATTTATTTAGATGGTTTCGGTCTTTTTTCTTCTTCAAATCATCATTGTACACCGCGATTTTTATCGGGGTTTACCCGACCGAAAGCCCATAAAAAGAGACGGTTCGCATTGGAATAATTCCAAAACTCAAGCTTTTTTCATTTGACCACTCCATGTCGGTCGATACGTGCGTCGCCGTTGAGCTCATGTTGCACACTGGACAAACGGTAGTGTGACCACAAACGCATTAATTACTGCGGTAAATCTCTTTGATGTGCGAAAAAAGACCGCCGCCGGAGCTATTGTCTACCGTCATTTGCCATATTGATTGGCATTGTAAAATTATGGCCATAAATCGTGGTTACACCTAGGCGTTGTTGAAATTATGGCAATAATTATTGGCATATCACGGTACTGTAGCCGCAGCAGAACAGTTTGCATGGCGCCGCACGCACACACGCTCATTCACGCTCTGCGCATACGCCTTTGTTAGTAGTAATAAACGACGGTATATATATTTGTATGGAGTGGCCTGGATGTGCCCAAACTATAGTATTTAATTCAGACACTGTGCTATTTTATAATTGCCCGAAAGAATGTGGCTCATTCTGATTAGGAAATGTAACAAATTCGTATAAAACTATCCATGCAAATTCTACGTGGACCCGGACGTGATCGTTTAAACCCGTCTCCGGCGTTCAATTGAGAACAATCAGGCGAACTGCATAAAATTTACGCCCACTTTCTATGGCGCAGGCGCATAGTTCGCCTTATTACATTCATTAATTATAATTGTTAGTGATGGATGGGTTTATGCGGCTGCAATTAATGTGACGATCAAATAAATTAAACATGCATTAATTCTATATTTTTTTTTAATATGGGAAGGGGCAATGGAAAGTAAACATCACCGCCCATGGAGATCAGCAACACCAAGGTCGCCGATCCGTTGCCAGCCGATACTCTTTCTGGTGACCTCACTCACTCGCAGGAACACCACAACCCTCAGGGGAATTGTTATTTGGCTGCAATCACTCACTCGCAGGAATTATTATTTGGCTGCAATTCGAAAGTTTAAAAGTTATTAGATACATATAGTCTAGTACCCACAGTATAAGCTTTGCTTAGTTTGACCACAGTATAAGTAATAGTACTAACGTACAGTATGGACACTCTCTGCCGCTCTCACTAGTCGACCTCACCTCCCCTATGGAACCGATTTGGAACCGTTCGCAAGGAATGCCACAACATGCGAATTGACATCGCTCGTGTTTTATTTTTCATTCAGCAAAATAAAGATGGGAGTGACTTGTGCAGTGGACGGATGTTTCAACACAAGACGTGGAAACGTAAAAAGACAATTTCATTCGTTCCCTTTGGATGAAATAAGGTACAGATTTTTTTATAAATTACCTAAAAAGCATAATTATGGCACCCATAGTTTCATCCCAGAAGCATAATTTTACTGCACTTAAAACTATAACAGACATTGTGTTTTTACTATGTACCTATATTTAAATTGTTTAATGTCACATTGTGTTTTACTATGAATATTTAAATTGTTTAATCTGACAAATGAAATATTATATTACGTAATTGAATTAGAAAAAGCTCAAATTATTTTTATTTAATAGATTCATGTCTATCAGAGTAGGATACAAGATACAATTAATACGAGATTTGAACGGGACAGCATTATAGTAGCAATAAACAAAATTAAATACGTTGGGGAAATTCAACTGTCCGACCTAACCTTGTATTTTTGAATCGTATAGTCAGTTTGTGTTTCAAATTATGATTATCAATCGCCAGCCAAACTGCTCATTCAATATGAATTTCGAATACAAATTTTAAAAACTATGACTAATTTTAAACTATTGTTTATTATTATAATTCTCACCCGCAAATAAAAACTATAATAACGTTATAAAGAATTCAGTTCAGTTCACATACAGTATACTTAATTTAGTTTTTTCAAATAATAATCCCTTTATCATCTTTAGAGCCTAAGCTAGCGTTACCTGCACATGGTGCACCCTGCAATCTAGTGAACAAAACAGATTTTTCAGTTTTATTAAGGCCGTCCATTAATCATGTGAGGTTTATTTTTGCATTTTTAACACACCCCCACCCCCTTGGTGATACTAGGTGAGGTGTAAGGCTAACCCCCCCCCCCCCCCCCCCTCAAATCACGTGTATTTTTGTATTTACAAAGAATCTTAAAATTTTCAGAATATTAATAAGGATTTTTGTTACACCACTGAGGTGACAAACAAGCATACAGTCCGCCTGATGAAAAGCACTTAAAAAAATAAATACACGTGATATCTTACTACACCCCCCCTCCCCCCTTGTGATGTTTCGTGATTTTTGCCGAACCCCCTCCCCCCTCTTTCGAGCCTCACGTGATTAATGGACGGCCCCTAATACATATGGATGTATCTAAGTCTGTAACTACGTATGAATGCACACGTTTCTGACTGCGGCTTTACTCGCGTGAATTATCGCGAGATAATATAAAAACTGGCATCGCGAGATCTGACTCACGGCAACTATTAGTACATATTTTAATATAATGTATAATGCTGTTCTTTCAACGGCACGAAATTATAGCCGGGCCGTCGTCGTCGGGAAAAAAATATTATCACGCCGGGCTCATTTTCGAAACTAAACACATTTTATATTTTATTCGGGATAAAATCGGGAGGACGATGTAGGTATTATCATAATAATAATATTACTGCAATATTATACATGAATTAAACAGATTTTTACTTTTTTGTATGAATTGTATGGCATCTACTTCGTTCCTATAATTAATCGATTCTTCTTCCTCCACGTTCCTAACAAATCGATTGCATGCCAAAATGCCGCATTTACAAAGTTACTTCGTGACTCTCCCGTCTCATCTCAAGAGCGCATGCGCGAACGCAACAACCAACAGTGCTGCTCGCTCGAGTTGTTTTTTTTTTTTTGTTGACAACTTTCTTCTTTACAAATCATTATTTATTGCGTGTGATTGTGATGGCTATGGTGCCTATTAGTTTTAAATTACGTTTATTCTATGTGAATGTGAAAATGAATTACATAAAAAGCTACAATTAGTGAACATGAAATGGTTTTACCATTTACAATGAACCGGTGTTCGGAAGATTCTATTTAGAAAAAATTTGGGTAAGTTAGCAATGGCAACTAAACATAAACAAGGCGTTTTGTGAATATTGTAGTGTAATTTATTTTATGCAAGTCTGTTTACTATGTCCGACTAATAATTGAATAATGTCAGCATTGTCAGCCCTAGAGACTTACACGCAAACATAGGCACGTGTACAGACGACGACAGACGTCATTTGGTTTACTACATGCAAACGCGCCATTTTTGTATGGAGTGGCCGGGGTTTGGTTTGACACTAGTTATAAATAAATAAATAAATATTTCTGGACAATTTACACAGCGCCATCTAGTTCCAAATTAAACGTAAAGTTTGTGTTATGGGTACTAGACAACTGATAAATGTACTTAAACACATTTTTTTTTGTAAATACATACTTCTAATACATAGAAAACACCCAGACCAAGACAAACAGACATGTTCATGCACACAAATGTTTGTGTTGTGCGGGAATCGAACCCGCGACCTCGGAGTCAAAGTGGCCATTGCTAACCATTCGATCACCAAGCTCGTCAAAGTTAGCAATGCGTAATTTGTCCAGAATATTTATTTCTTTTATCTTGTGTTTGGTTCCATTGTAGTCGGATAATTAGTGACTTATGTTTTTATAATTGCCGGAGAATGGGAATATACGGCTCCGTGCCGATAATAAACTTTCAGCTTTACAGTCATAAAATTCTGAACCATCGATTGTTGTTACGTACTTATTGCGGCAGGCAGTGTTGCTCTATTAAAGTTTATAAAAACCACCTCTACAATTATGTATTATTTTAACTTAAAAAAATATAAATTACTCTTTCTAAATATTGTAATAAATACTCCAAAACAATTAACAACGTCATCAATAACTAGACAATCTTGTACTATGGTTACTAAAAAGCTACACTACATACTAGGTAACATAATGGGTAAGGTAGATGGTACTACACTTGTGATCCTTGATTGTACGTTGAAAACACCCCTTCTTCCACTTAGGTAACTAAACTTTCGTAACCAGTTACAAGAGAAGAATTTTTTTTCGCTGTTTGGTAACTAGTTGTGAGAGAAGAATTATTTTTTCCTCAAGACAAGTAAACATGTTCATGCACATAGATTATTGGCATGTAGGTACTCGTACGCGCATCGAATCCGCCGTTGATTTTGACACTCCCTGTCACCAAATTTTGGGGTGTAAGTTAGTGGCATCTTTGACTTTGAACCAAAGCCAACTTCAATGCAAACGGCGCACCCTGCTGACTGACAAACGAAGCTCTGACGAAAAGAGAGGTAGGGAGCGTAATTGTAAGCTACCCTCGCGGAACCCACACACTTAGAGAATGGCTGGTATAGGCTATAGAATTAAGATGCTTATCTAAGCAATACCACTGTATCTTTAGATAAGCTGTAGGTACCTGAAGCTGCTGGCTGCTATAATTAAGTATAATCTTATCTTATTTATTATAAAGAAAGTACGGACTTATGTCCGCCATTGCAAATAATTCTTAATTAAGTATATGGTTTAAACATATTATTATGCATTTAAACGCAATAAAGTTTTATAAACAAACGATATTGAGAATTAATTAAATAACGCCTCATATATTGTTTTAAAATGTCATGCCTCGAAAATTTTAATGAGTCTGGTGTCGAAACGAGCAGCTGTGTTATCAATGCAGGTACACACGGATACTGTAACTGATAGTGAGGTAAATATTGTCTGTCCCACACGTGAGAATTCAAAAACGCCGACGACTTCAGAGGCAAAGATTATGAAAAAAAAGTGATGTGTATTAGCGAAAAGACTGCCTTTTTATGCCTATTTAATAACCGTGCTTCATTTTTGAGTAAGTTTTGTATACAATTAATATGATGGCAATTTGGAAACTCCTGTGAGCATTCTATGGTTGACAGGAAGAGATCCTGCCCTGGATAAGTCCGCCATTGTACAACATATTTTTTTTTGCATATAGGTACCAATTTTTTGTTCTTGTATTGCAATAAAGTTTTTACAAACAAACGCATTTTTTGCAGGACGGATGGATGGTGTGTCTCCTGTTTAGCCAGGCTTAACAGCGGCGACCATCAAAAAAGGCAATGAACAGTGAAGTTCATTGCAGTCTCGGGGGTAAAACTACGGCTGCCTTGGAACTCACAACTAATTTAATCAGAAGAAATTAGTAGGAGTAGGAAGCTTTTGGAATTTTACTTCCCCTCTTAGCAATTTGATTACGTATTGGGACGGGGGCCCACCACCCATTCCCCCCCACTGTGTCTCCTGTGTAGCCAGGATTAACAGCGGCGACCGCGAAAAAAGGCAATGAACAATGAAGTCCATTGCAGTCCCGGGGGTAAAACTACGGCTGCCTTGGAACTCACAACTAATTTAATCAGAAGAAATTAGTAGGAGTAGGAAGCTTTTGGAATTTAACTTCCCCTCTTAGCAATGTGAGAGACAGCAATATGGCAAATAAGGCATTAAAAGCCTAAAGAGATGGCAAGTGAAGCTCAACTGCCGTGCACCACTGATTTAAAGTATCTAACACTATTGGGGACCTAAAACATTGATTTGTTATAAACCGCCGCTAACAGAAGTTTTCACTTAAAAAATACCCATCTGTGCCCGTTTCATAATCTTTGCGACAGCTTGTTCGGCGACTAAAAGACATTCTTAAAGCGGTAATTGTTGTACGAAACATGTTTGTATCATTAAAGATAAGGGAAGTGCCATACGGTTACCACTTAAGCAAGTACTTCAAACATAAGTGGGATCGAGATTAGAGATAAACCAGCAATGTATTGGCATATGAATACGAGCAGATTTCCTTTGATTTGATGGGAAAATTAACTTGACTGTATGCACTTTAAAAATCGATTACAAAAAACTAATTCAAAATCGATTCAACCGTTTAGTAGCTACGATACTATAGACAGACATACAGATACACAAATTAAACTTAAAACACCCCTCATTTTGTATATTTTTTTCTAAAATGGAAAATGCACACCTTCACCTAGGAACTAACTAAACTAAACTACGCCCTGGTCGTCAATCCTTATTCATCCCACTGCCGGGTTATGGGTCTCCCCTCAATTAAATTAAAGGGGTTTAGAGCATTCTCCACTACGCTGCTCAACTGCGGGTTGGTGGAGGTCACTGTTTTCAAGCCGCTTAAAGGCCACTACTTGACTTAACGACTGTCATCTAATGACAACAGCCGGGATCGACGGCTTAACGTGACCTCCGAAGCACGGAGGAGCTTGAAATAAATAAACCCATCCATGGACAGGCTGCTGTCGACGTTGCTTAACTTGCGTGTTCGATTAGATTGATGCGCGCCACGACGCCATCAACATCGGATAATTCTGGCACGTTAGCAAAAATAAACTACAAAATAATACTATATACTACTATATAATAAATAAATTATCCCCTCCTTTTCCTTCTTTTTTTTTTACAGTGAGCAAGATAATAGGCTAGACGACAATTTTTTCTTTCGGTTTGTTATGTAAGGACGTCACAATAACATAACTATAGGTGAAAGAATCACATCAATAGCATAAAAACTTCTCGAGATATGATAACTTGAAAATCACAATTTTGGACTTTCCTGAAAACGCTCCATACAAAAGGCTACATAAGTATGACGTCACACTTATGTATTTTGTATACGTTAAAACAGAAATTTGTACGACAGCTATGTGAAATACTGCGTTTATGTAGCTAGTGCCATAACAAAAGTTATAGTATTTTTGATTGTTTTTCCAAAATTAATATTTTTTTTTTATAATTTCATTCTTTTAAATTGGACTTTCCTACTACACTTTGATCGATCATAGAACAAGTCGGACATAAGTTATCAAAATTTCAAGATCACAGATCGTTCTAGTTTTGTATATTTTATGACACTGCTATGTACTTTTTATAATTTTTTATCATTGTCGTCTAGCCTATTGGCAGTAGCCCGGCGACATCTGCCGAGCTAGCGATTGCAGATGCGCGTCAAAAGTCTTATACGGGCCTACATCAGTGCCGTGAATTCGCGCCGTGATTTCACGGCAGAACTTGTGCCCCTCTACATTCACGGGTTACACAACTCACACATTCGTGAGTGAAACCTGACGCGACTGGAAGCTGCGGCTGCAATAAGTTTGTTTGCTGTAGCAGCATATAATTATTTGTCCATAAAAATAAGAAAATAATTAGAAATCGTTGGAGAAGAAGAAGATGGTGGATGACTGAAATTGTAATGACTTGTACGCATCGGTGAGTCAGGAGTAAACTGGCGCCGCGCCGTGAATATCGATGTGTACGCGTGAACACCGCGCGAACGTTCGCGCTTCGTTCACGCCGCCTTTGTCGCGGGACAAAATACAGACTACGATCGGGGAACAGGCGAGAACGCCCGTGAACTTAGGGGAAACCATCGACACTTACGTTCACGCCTGTTCGCGGAGCTACGCGGCACAGATGTAGAGACGCATATAGAGCTATGAATTTCGGAAGGCCTATATCCAGCAGAGGGTTGATCATCATCATCATCATCAGCTCATTTTAGTCTCCACTACAGGAGCACGACCTCTCTCGTCCGTCCCAGACAGAAGGAGGATTTGGCCTACACTCCCCACGCTGGCCAGGCGTGTTGGGGAGGCTGATCGATATTTGATAATGTATTTCCCTTAGTCGCCTTGTACGACATCCACGGGAAGAGAAGGAGTGGTTCTATTCTAGTCTGCCGGAAACCACACGGCCAAGAGGCCAGAGGCTAGATACGGGTTGATAATGATGATCATTATTGTTGACACCTCCTATTTGGTCGGGAATTAAGAACAGGTGCGAAGACCAATGAATACCTCAGTTTCTCACGCCTGCAAGGCGGCAGAATTGACAGATTTAACGACAGATCACTCGCTTTCGATTCGGATTCGAGTGATTAGGTACTCGTTAAGCCCATGTCTGCCAATCTCATTCAGGCAAAACAACATGAACGTACTGTAACCAACCAGATATGAACCATCAACCGACCAATTATCTCCTTTCAAAAAAACAAGTAAAAAATTCCAGGCTCAATTTTAAACGCTGTCACTCCGTCATACCAGAGTAAAGAGCAATTCAGGTCTTAAATCAACGATGTAAGATCTAAAATTGAACAGACATGTATATCTACTTTTATTGTTGACCGTACAACCTGCTTAACGGATATGGTTAATACGACAGGAGCATGTCGGATGTTTTGACATTGCCTCAATTACCTGCCAGTTTGGTTGGCGAGCGCGAGCGTTCACATCCTGCGACCTGGGGCCATTGCAAGTACTCGAGCCTTTAAAATTGGCCATACAAGAGTAAGTACTTTGAAATTGGAGATACTACAAAGTTATTCAACGACGAGCTCAGTGGTCGAATGGTTAGCAATGGCCTCTTTGACTCCGAGAATGCGGGTTAAATCCCCGCACAAGACAAATATTTGTGAGCATGAACATGTCCGTTTGTATTGGTCTGGGTGTTTTCTATGTATTATGTCGTGTACACACGCTCATTTGCGCTCTGCACAGACAACATTGTTTATGTAGTTGATCATGTAGATGTTTATGTAGATTATGTAGTTGATCTCCATACAAATGTCGAGTACATTTGTATGGAGTGGCCGGGGTGTGATCGATCATATCAAAGAAAACAAACCGACCAAATAGAGAAGAATACTCATGTTGTGAATTTATAAGACGCGTGTTACATATCAAAATTATATGGCTTACTTGCTCACATTTTTAAGTGAGCAACCCGGCTAATTTGAGTATGTAACACGCATCTGTTAAATTTACAATATGAAATTTTCTGAATTTGTTCGGCTCGTAAACTTTGTTAGCACGTTCAAATGTGACCAAAAACTCAAAGTAAGCACTCAGATGTGAGATGGTGCGATAGAAACGGGGCAATATGCTTGTATTGCGATCGTCTATATGTAAGTAACTACTCGTACATCTATTGGGACACATAACAACTAAAATTAATTATATTAAAATAATAAGGAATAACTATTCAAATTAATAAAGATAAAGTAAATCTTACAATAGGAGAAAAATAATAAGATATATAATTAGAATATACAGGGTAAGTTTGTTCTTTAGTAAATAACTTAATAGCATCAGAAAAAGGCTGTAATACCCCTTGTTTGGCTCCCGACGTCGTATAAAAGAAAATATTTTGATGTTTTATAATTAATTAAAAGGCTTATTTCCAGCATTGGGTGATGATGATGATGTTTTGTCAGGAGACGACAGCATGAATATATATTTTCGAGTTCATTATAACATATTTAACATAGCTGTTAATACCATAATAACAGTTATAGTATTTTTTATTACTTCTCCAATGGATTTTTTTATAATTTCATACTTTTGAAATGGATTTTCCCGCCAAACTTTGGTACATATTAGAATGAAAGTTTGCAGGTCTTTATAGTTTTGTGTATTTTACGATATTGATAAATGATTTACACAATTTTTGAACATTGTCAAATAGCCTATTTTAAAATATTAACACTTTAACTAACGATTCAATTAATTATTCATAACAGTTACATCATAATAACCAATAAAGAACCAACTGTTAACATAGCTGGACAAATGCCAGGAGGAAAATTTAAAAATATTATGATTTGCATTTGGTATGTAACCATATTCAACTACAGGACTGATAAATAATTTGGCAACTATGATTTATCATACTTATAACATTGTATACAATAGCCATAGGCGAACATCACGGCAGTAAAAATTGGACACCAAGCGCTTACTCAATATCTATGCGTGTACACATGTAGTTCATAAACAAAAAAAAATAGTTCTCTTTAAAGTCGGTTTACGGACGATATTTGATATTTTTACGTAATAACGCTCTCGCTTGCACGCGCGGCACAGGCGGAACGTGACAATGAGTCGCGCATTTTCGTGCGTGCAGCTGGCGTTCGTCGATTTATAAGACGTTATCAAGTCAAAACATCAGTCGCGCAACATGCGCCACCATAGCGATTTTTTTTTTTTTTCGAAATCGAATTGATATCGGAAAACCAAGGCAACAAAACATTACGACTTTTTGATGCTCTACACGAATCCGAACTCAGAATTTCAAAATTTTGAGTTTCATGGCAACGGACGGACTGACCGAACGACTTTTTTTCTGAAAATCAAGTCAAAACATCAGTCGCACAACATGCGCCACCAAAGCGAAATTTTTTTTTTTTCGAAATCGAATTAATATCGGAAAACGAAGGCCACTTTACATTACTACTTTTTTATGCTCTACACGAATCCGAAGTCAAGATTTCTAGATTTTGAGTTTCATGGCAACGGACAGACACTACGACCGGACGATTTCATAAGCTCAATGAATTTCGCTGAAAATGAGAAATTGTTATGTACCATAAGGTGTGTTTAGTGCCCTTATTTCTACTTATCAACAATACATGGAAACATCACAGACGTTTGAACAACATATTGACAATGATTTCCAAGTAGTTGTGAATGAGACAGGGCCAGCAATGAATGGGGAACGTTTGAATATGCACAATGCACCCACTGTGTGCTTGGGAACTTGTAACACATGCAATATTTGATGTGTTAATTTGTCTGTTCAAGTTGCAATTTTTTGTTCGATGGTATTGATACAAAGTTTAGATAATTTTTGGTGCCAAGTCCAGCTTATTCATAGAACACCTAAGTCATCAGTAAGTTAAATAAATAAATATTCTTGAACATATTTTTTACAAAGCTCCATATAGTCCCAAACTAAGCAAAGCTTGCACTATGGGTACTAGTGTTGGTACTAGATTACTGATTTATTTACTTAAATACTTTTGTAACATACATACAATACATAGAAAACACCTAGACCAAAACAAACAAACATGTTCATGCACACAAATATTTTGTGGGAACTGTGGAAAGAGGGATTGGTTTAATGTGACACCCAAAAACTAACAACCTTGGCAAATTTAATAAATTTATGTAATATATAATTTAAACAAACAAGCATATATATATATTAATTGTGTTATTTGTTATTTATATAGTTTTTCAACCATGTTATTTATACTGTAATGTTTTAAAAATAAGATAAAATTAACAACTACACACTATAAAGCCTCCGTCCACCTCTCTCCTCGAAAGTATATAATATTCTTTATTGCACATAAATTATTATACCATTGTTACATAAAAAAGTGTACAAAGATGAGCTTATCTCGACAAGAGATCCCTTCCAGCCGACCTTATAGGCAGTAAGAACAATAGTTACTTGACGGATAGTTACAATATTAATAAATTAATAGAAAAAGATAAAAAAAAAATTACATTACAATGAAACAATATTTTGACTCATTAAAAAGCATTAAATATAAAAAAAAAACATTAACTGAAAAAAGCAAAACTATGTGCTAAATAAATAATAACAAACACAAATAAATATTCAATCTTTTTTTGTAGTATGCACTAAAGGAGTACCATACCCCAACATATGTTAAAGTATGCATTGAAGGAGATCCGTATCCCAACAGTAGATCTGTATAGGTTGTTGACTTACATATGTATAAGCATAAAAATATACTTTACTCACACATGACTTACAAATGACTTACCATATCTCTGATAAATTTAAGTTATCTCTATACTGTCTGTTTTTAATTGACCAACTTATCATGTGTAAATATAGATTATTTATGTAACATGTTTAAATTTTGATTATCTGGTCATTTTGTCTGTTTATGATATGCATCAATGTAGATAGATACTACTTCTCATCATTGAATAATATCTTGGATTAAAAAAAAGTAACGAAATTTCATAACAGGAACCTCAGTTTACTTCTTCCAACACATTAGTAGTATTCTAAAGGTAAAAAATTACTTGAAAAGATCTTAATTTTAAAAACATACTTTAATATATTTTTTATTCAATTAACCATTTAAATAAAACAAAATTAAACTAAAACTAATCTATAAATATATATATATATATTTTATCTTTATAGACAAAAAAAGTTATATGATAAAAAATAAATAGACAAAAATTTAACTACAAATAAAAAAAATCCCCAAGATTGTTGCCAGTCTGCATCTTATATTTAATTCTTGTATAGTAAAAAAATATTTAAATTTATTATGTAATGACACAGTTAATTTAATTAAATATACCGAAAACATGCACTGTTATCAGCAATACTGTATCATTTTAATTCCTATCTCCGTACAATAAATCTCTGAGTCAGTAACATTATCAGTAAAAACCAATATTGACATTTGCAGTCACGTATCTATTATTATTAATTCCACTTCCTAAAAAAGGTTTAATGATATTGTATGTTTGTGACTAAATCACATGTAAATGACTAGACAGATTTGGATGAAATTTGACACATGAACAGTATATCTCCTGTATTAACATACAAGATACTACTAGAAGTAAGTAGGAAGTAATAAGACTGTACTGTAGATCTTGCTGTTGTTTGTGTAACGAATTTTATTTTAGTGCATAAATAATATTGTATTGTGTATTTAATTGTCATATCTGTATACTGTTATGAAAGTCACTGGTCAATATTGACATCTGATAAACGATGCATGAGATTTGCCTACCTTCTATATACATTTTTTTTTTCTGGGGAATTGCAATATAATAGGTTATAAATCCACTTTATACAAATTAAAATGAACTATAAACGGTAAGTATAACATTTTTGGATTCAATTCGATTCGAAAGATACGAGATTAAAAAGATACTGCATGAATTAAAATTGTAATAATTACCTTCGTAAATTATCACGAAGAATAAAATTTTAAACTTACCGCAAAATAGAACGACGAAATCCAATGCGATTTTCCGTAATAAAAACTTGGAATCACGGCCTACCGTTGCCGTGTGATTGCGTGAATTCGCCATACGATCGTTTCTATCCATTTTCAAAATAATTTTAATGAATAAACAAGAAATGCACTTGCACGATTCTGTTACGAAATATCGCAACGTCGAACGCGAAAATATTTGACAATAACTACACGTCAAATAAGCAGCGCATGCGCGCATGAACTGATTGGTTTGGCCGGCTGGTTGCCTGACAAGCAAGTAACATCTATTGACACTGACATTTCTGACAGCAAACGCAGGCAAAGGAAACATGCGTACGGTACGTTGTGTTTACAGAGCTTGCTACTGCTCATTATTATGGATTGTGGCGCTTGCATTGGTTTTATGAACAAATTAAAACCAACCTTTATGACTAAATAGATAGCCAGCCAAAGCCAATATATTATAATAGAAGCTGGAACATACGGTCTAACATTCCTCACAGACGATAAAGCAGTCAAAGGAAACAAACAAGAGACACAGTACAGCAGTTTGTAATTGAAATACGGTCCCAACCGGCATAAAGCATGACACTTGGCATACGTTATAGAATAGATGCCTTAACTTACAATAGTGGTTAACTACTGAATTGTCAATTTTACATGAGAGGGATTAAATAAAAGCTTACGAAAGTTTAGACATGAAAATGATGTAGAATAATAAAACAGTTTTATTTTATTCGTAAGAGTAGACTTTTAATGTCATCATATCTCAACATTGAATTATTAAAATAGTAACATTATACAAGTAGCCTTTAGAACATGAAATTTTCGTTTATTTATTTGTGCACTAACACATCTAATGTTGAGTGAAAGTAGATAAAACTCAAAAATATTTCTCAGTTATATCAGATCCAAGAAGGACGAGGAAAACTACGTATGGATTTGCACTATACAATAAAATAATAAAAAACAGATTCAATATTAAAATAACAAATCAACATAGCTGGGCATTAACTCGTTAATATGTTAATCGTTAATTAACGAAGTTAACATTTCGAGTAACGGATTAACTTTTAAGTTAACTTAAAAATATTTTAACGGACTCGTTAACTTTCGTTAAATTTTCTTAAGTCCGTTAATCGTTAATCTAGCAATAATTTGTGTATTCACAGTAATAGTTTGCGTCTGTACAGTGTGTGTATTTATAAAGAACGAGTGTTCTGTGCGAAATAAAACCATAATATCATGGAATTGGACTCGAATTCCACTCAGACGAAAATCCGTGGCCACATTTGAGTAACTATATTAATTTTGTATCCAGATCGGGAGAACAAATACTTTTTGAGTGTAAGCTATGCTTACCTAAACAAACAAAAATAAAATCATATAACGAGCCTCAACAATCTCAAACAACACATATGAAAGTGCATACAATTTGAGGTGGGGTCAAACTGGGGCAAGCAAAATGAGAATCGCTCGTTCCGATAAAAATGATGATAGCGTTGGCACCTGCAGAATCAATAATCAAAGCACCTCAAGCAAAGTACCTCAGCAAAATGCATAGTATTTTTTTTTATTTCAAACTTTACATGTTGTCGATAGTTGTGGGTCCTGTTAACTTCTAGAACCAACAGTTTTTATCAGAAGATGCAATTTTTATCACGTGCTAACGGATTAACGATTAACGTTAACTTCCGTTAAATTTTCTGAAATGTAACGCTTTAACTTTTAACGAAGTTAACTTTTTCAGTAACGGATTAGCGATTAACGAAGTTAACTATTTGGTTAACGGTGCCCAGCTATGCAAATCAACTGCAAATCAGAATCTCTTTTGTCAATATGTATGTCGTAATATACTCCAAAACTACATGACAGGATCATCATAAGATAAATCATTCAGCTGACCTAAAGGTATTTTTGGGCATTTTTTAAAAGGGACGGCCAACAAAAAAAAGGTTCATAACATTAATAGTATGGCATCAAAACTGTACGAGTACTCTTATTTTCCGAACAATCCTTAGCAATAATGTTTACTATAAGGAACAATCATCAGTGAATGAAGTTAACAAATCACTAGTTTCCTATTGTTATGCTGTTACGACGATTCTAAAGATGGCGGGAAAATAAAAATTATATTTTCTCGCCCTATTTGCCGTACAGCTAGGATTTTTCGCGTGGAAACCTTGGCAATGTTGATTGCCAACACTTTTTGCTTTTGAGCTGGATGCAGCAGCAGCGGGGTCTGTGAAAACCAGGTCTGACCTGAACAATCTAAGTAATAGAACCCAAGCATGCTTCCTCCCCGATGATAACGCGTGAAACGTAAATAATTAAGAATTATTTACGCATTAGCGCCCCTTCTTCAGATACAGGATTTTATACACTACGTCGGTTGGCATTAAGCATACGGCTTTGATTTGATGCGGTTACCGTAAGTAAAATATCGCATAAGCATATGCAAAAAATATCTCATAAGTAACCTCGCAAAGAATAGCAGCCAAATAAAAAAAAATCGAGTTGTTGTGCTCATGCGAGTGAGTGAGATCGCCAGGAAGGAATCGCTACGTTTGTAGTGATGGTGGCGGCATGCGAGTGATATGTCATCTTGCCAGCATTTATATGGCTACGGCGATCGTTCCACGCCAAGCCGGTATGCCTATGCTCATTTGCCACCCGACGTAAAAAAAAACAAAAACAATTGAAAAATGAAATAAAAGCGTCATCTCTTCTTCGGTATAATTAATTTTTAACTTTTGTTTTGTATCATTTAACGCCATCTGTAATAAATTTATTACAACATATTTTGTATAAGCGCCCTCTACAGTCTGAACGTGTACAACTGAATTGTCGCACGAGTTTTGGCCTAGAGGTCGCTATATTAATATTTTGTTATGTTGATTAACATTTTTAAGAGATGTCACTGAAGGTACCTTTATATAATTTTTCAGTAATTAATATTGTAAATATTATAGTTTATTTATTGTATTATTCATTTCCATTATTCATTATATACCTCAATCACCGTACATAATTGTAGTAAAGATAGTACATACATACTTACAGCGACAACTATTTTGATATATATTTATATAATATTTTTTTATATCACAAAAGTGACCAGTTAGACCAGAAAACAGTTATCTCAGCCTATGAACACCTGTAACACCAGAGGCATTACACGCTCATTGCCGACCCTGTGAAAACCTCTTCACGCCCTTATTGAAGAACCCCATGCTGTAGTCTCCTTAGAAAGCTCAACTGCAGCTTTGGCAAAACTTCTCTGGAACAGTACGTTCACAGTTATACGCACACCACACTTATGACGCAATTTTTTTTTATGGTATTTTTTTTTAACTAAGTACCTACAAGCATTTCGGTATTGGTAGGATCAGTAGTTTTCACAATTTTAAATTTTTGTTCGTTGTAACTCCTATCCTAACACCAAGCCCTTTCATACGTTACATTCAAGCTATATCTACCTACTTATACATTTATTTGCGTTAGATGTGTTTTTTTTTTATACTACAACGGGTGGCAGACAAGCATACAGCCCGCGTGATATGAAGCGGTTACCGTAGCCATATTAACGCTCGCAACATTAAAAATATCGCTCGCACGCCGCCACCCCCACTGCCAACGCAGCATCTCCTTCCTTTCTGGTGACCTCACTCACTCGCAGGAACACAACAACCCTCAAGGGAATTGTTATTTGGCTGCGGTATTCTGTGAGGTGGAGGTACATTCCCCAGTCGGGTAGCTTACAACTACGATCCCTACCTCTCTTTTCGCCAGAGCTTCGTTTGTCAGTCAGCAGGGTGCAGGTAAAGTTGGCTTTGGTTCAAAGATGTTGATGAACCGCTTACACCCCAGAGTGTGCTTAGAACTCGACGCAAAAAGGCCCGTTTTGACAGTTCACGTCCATGAAGTTCTCTATATTTTACCGATCGAAATGTTCTGAAGGTACCTAATTATAATTTTCATTGATGGGTATCCCTCACTCGGCTATGTGCTGTGCATAACGATTTTTCATATTGTCCACAGACTATTAATAAGCGGGTGAGGAAAAAATAAATCGATCAAGATAACTTTTTTTAAGGCCGACTCCCGCTTGGCCGGTCTTATTTATTTACTTACTTTTATTTATTTTACTATTGTTTTATTTATTTATTTATTTACTTTCGTAACATTGTATCATTTAAAAATACCTACAATACCAAAGTTTAAGTAAAATTTTCTAATCAGAACTTTAATCCAATACACTTTACAATACCTACATATTCAAATTGATCAAAATATACTCATGCAAACTTGAATCGATTTTATTAAAACTCACGTGAGACATTATACTAAATTAATTAAATAAATTAAACGGGTCACTCACGTCTTTTTGTCGGGAAAGCCGACTAGTTTCGATCTCAAAAGGAGACCTTCATCAGGGCGAATGTCCAGACACGTCCACCCTTTGTCTCCCGCGCGGCACTGCGCGCCAATGCGCGCGCCGCCCGACTGGAAAGGGTGGTGGGGGGATTATTGCGTTGATTGAGTGTCCGGCGCGAGAGACAAAGGGTGGACGTGTCTGGACATTCGCCCTGATGAAGGTCTCCTTTTGAGATCGAAACTAGTCGGCTTTCCCGACAAAAAGACGTGAGTGACCCGTTTAATATATTTAATTAATTTTGAATCGATTTATCGTAAGTATCGAGTACCGAGTTGTTTGGTTACATCGC
Source organism: Hypsopygia costalis (assembly GCA_937001555.2). Taxonomy (NCBI): domain Eukaryota; kingdom Metazoa; phylum Arthropoda; class Insecta; order Lepidoptera; family Pyralidae; genus Hypsopygia; species Hypsopygia costalis. The sequence continues at coordinate 20,665,805 of OW443342.2, forward strand.
TAGTTACGTCGCGAAGACAAAATGTCAAAACGGGCCTTATATTTTGCGTTGGCAAGAAGGATTTCCTTCTAAAGCATCAGGTAGGCGGGACTCTTGTTTGGTACCCGTGTCGTATAAAAAAAACCGGACAAGTGCGAGTCGAACTCGCCCACCGAGGGTTCCGTTCGTAGGATCATTATAAATTTGATATTATTAATTATAAACAAGAATTAATGCGTCGGAAAAAACATCAAGCCCTTCCATATGATACCCCATTTGAACTAGTAGATTCAATTTGAAATTTCGACCTCCTATAATAAAATATAGACCCCCTATTTTTAAAGTAATTACAAATGTATAGTTTTGAGATTAATTCTTGTACTTGTAGTCTATAACGATGTTACTTGCTAAATTTAATAGTTCTAGGTCAACGGGAAGTACCCTATGAGTTTTGATTCCCTTGAGAATGTGTCGAAATATGCGTTTTTTGCTGAACAAACGGCCGTATCTGTTTTTTACGTAAACTTAGCAATTTGATATTTTTACAACTCCATGGGTCCGTAGACCTGAGTATACAGTTCAAATTTCAGACGGGCAACAAAGTGATCTTATAAGAACATATTTTTTGCAGAAACACAAACACCATCTGTTTACCTTGATAATGCCTTAGCGGCGAAACCGGTCGGTAATATTAAATATAATAACGTGGAATAGTACAAGTGCTTTATTTTAACATTATGATCTTTTAAGGGTTTCCGTTTTTCCTTTTGAGTTACGGAACCCTAAAAATGATACAGATATTGATACAGGGATACTTAATACCGCGTAATCTGAAGTAGATTGACATCGAATATTCTGATGCTCAAAGATAGGTGTTCAGTTTTTGAGTTATTGATAAAATATTTTAGCTTTGTCGATAGAGTTATTCATCCCACTGCTGGGATATGGGTCTCCCGTCAATTGAAGGGGTTAGGGCCAGGGGCGGACTAGTCAACCTAGGGACGTGCCTAGAGCCCGTAATTTTTGGGGCCCGAAAGTAAAATTTTTAATTTTTATTTTTCTGGTGAAAACTTCTTTAGTAGGCCCGGAAATACAATGTTGCCTATGGCCTGCTTTAACCTTGGTCCGCCACTGGTTAGGGCATACTCCACCACTGCTCAACTGCGGATCGACAGAGGGTTATGTTTAGCTTAGCTGGTACAAGTCGTAGAGCTCTACCGATTAAGGTGCAGTTGTTTGTCAGTAATTTTAACCAGAAAATAAGCCATAAAAAATACAAAACGAGCCACAAAATTACTAGGTTATGATAGGTTTGGTATGTTTTTATCAACTTTAGTCGCCAGTCAGTAGGTATAATAATAAATAAATAAATATTTCTGGACAATTTACACAGTGTTTGGGGTGTATGTCCATCAACATCTTTGAACCAAAGCCATCTTCACCTGCACGCGGTGCACCTTGCTGACTGACAAACGAAGCTCTGGCGAAAAGAGAGGTAGGGAGCGTAATTGTCAGCTACCCGACTGGGGAATGTACCTCTACCTCATAGAATACGATGGTAATCGGTTCCAGCTTCGGCGGTAGATCTGGTGGTAGGCAGCCCTGATTCCAAAAATAGGTCTTAGTTTCATCTTTAACTCAGTCAGTAGATCAGAGGCTGATTTAGAGCCATGGTCGCCCTAGGCCCTATAATATCAGCCGCCTCCCTCTCAGCCAATCATTTACGCTGTACCCGATTTTTGTTCAAATGCAACGAAATCAGTTGGACGCAAAAGTAGAGGAAACAAGCGTAAAAGAGAATGCATTATACTGTTTTATCCACCCGTAGATACAAGTGGCTATAAACGAGGCATTTAAATAATAAGATGCTGTAAGCCGGCATCCTTTTAAGTTTGGAAAGTTATATATTTTTGCCACTATTGGCTAGCCTTATATCTGGCAGCCTTAGGCCCGGGCCTATTTTATTTGGCCTTAGGGCCTTTTTAAAGTCATGCGTTTTGCGCCCCGCACGCGGGATCTGTCATAGTAAATTACCCGCATGTTTTTTTATTATGACAAATCCACACGCGGGGCGTTAAACGCATATGAGTCTAATAAAAACTTTTTAACAAAAAAATTATACCGCCGAAAAAAATGAAAAGCAAAAAATAATAAACTTTGTTTTTATTTACCTTAATAACTAAGTTCTTAAACTAATTTTAGTCGGCGCCAAACACGCATTTTTTGGAATATTTTTGTTTATCGTTGGAGAATTCAGGTTGCATTGTTAATTTGATTTGGTTATTTTTATTTCTTTAAATTTGAGGTAATTTAGTAATCTTTGTTCATTGATTGTTTGGCACCGACTCAAAATTACTTAGGTGTACTTAAATTAGTTTAAGAACTTAGTTATTAAGGTCAATAAAAACAAAGTTTATTATTTTTTGCTTTTCATTTTTTCGGCGGTATAATTTTTTTGTTAAAAAGTTTTTATTTTATATTTTTTTGTGGCTGTAATGTACCTACCTAATTACTACAGGCTTAATTTTTGATTACTTTTAAAATAGCTGGTCTGAAGCTCTTTCTTGGTGAGGTTTTTTTTTATACTACGTCGGGTGGCAGTCAAACATACGGCACTCCTGATGTGAAGCAGTTACAATAGCCATATTAACGCTCGCAGCATAACATATTGCTCGTGCGCCGCCACCCTCGCTGCCACCGCAGCAACTCCTTCCTTTCTGGTGACCTCACTCACTCGCAGGAACACAACAACCCTCAAGGAAATTGTTATTTGGCTGCGGTATTCTGTGAGGTGGAGGTCCATATCCCAGTCCGGTAGCTTACAATTACGCTCCCTACCTCTCTTTTCGCCAGAGCTTCAATTGTCAGTCAGCAGGGTGCACCACGTGCAGGTGAAGTTGGCTTTGGTTAAAAGATGTTGATGAACCACATGCACCCCAAACTTGTTTTTTTTTGTAATAACTCAGCATTAAAATCTGTGAATGAACTATAAATCATCTCCTGTTTTCCTACCCTTAGGGTTGATTTTTTTTTCCAAATTTATTTGGGTCTAACTTCGGGGTATACACTTTCCAATAAAAAAAGATTTATCAAAATCGGACTACTCTGTGAAAAGTTATGCGTCATACATCACAATTAGTGAGTGAACAATCAATCATCCCCTGGTTTCCTACCCTTTGGGTTGGAATTTTTTTTCGAAATTTATATGGGATCAACCTCGGGATATACCCTTTCCAATAAAAAAATAATTATCAAAATCGGACTACTCTGTGAAAAGTTATGCGTAGTTTTACATTACAATCAGTGAGTGAACAATCAATCGTCCTCTGTTTTCCTACCCTTAAGGTTGAATTTTTTTTTCAAATTTATATGGAACCAACTTTGGGGTATACCCTTTCCAATATAAAAAGAATAATCAAAATCGGACTACTCTATAAAAAGTTATGCATGATCATACATAAAAAAAATAAAAAAATATACGCGACGAATTGAGAACCTCCTCCGTTTTTTCGTCGGTTAAAAATATCCATCCATAAATTACGTCACATGTTAAGGGGGAGGGAGGGGGTCGACGAAGTGTGACATTGTGTGACAAGGGGGTGGGAGGGGTCCTAAATTTTGTGACGTAACATTTCAAAATCTATTATAATCTAACTGTTAAAACACGAACTTTGAACTACTAACGAGAAACTCAACATTTGCAACTCTAAATGTAAAATTGCAAAATATGTGACGTCACACTAGGGACGGGGAGTCTCACAAATGTGACCAGCTATGACAAGGACGGGGGGAGGGGTCAAAAAATCATGAAATCCTGTGACGTAATTTATGGATGGTCCCTTATGGGAAATCCGCCTCTGACTAGAGTTCTATAGTTTCTACCAGTTAAACATACTTATTTGCAACCAACCTAAGCTGTAGTTTCATTATCGCAATTAAAAAAAATCCGAAGGTAATCGACTTCAGTTTCGGCGGTCGGCTTCAGCGGCCTTACCGCCGAAGCTGGAGCCAATTGCCATCGAATATTTTGATTCGAAATATAGGTCTTACGTTTTAGTTATTGACAAACGTCTTCTTATTTGCCATATTTCCGCATTGTAAAGAATATTTTATATTTAAGGATTTGTCATAATAAAAAACATGCGGGTAATTTACTATGACAGATCCCGCGTGCGGGGCGCAAAACGCATGACTTTAAAAAGGCCCCAAGGCCAAATAAAATAGAAAGAAAAGGGAAGTCAAATTCCAAATTAGTATAAATTTCTTTTGTCGTTATAAAACACATTCTATGTATTTACAGAGTGGAAACTGTTATTGATAGAGCTCGTAAAGCAATTTTAGAATCAGCAATCAGTTTTACTATATTTTTTTTTATACCACGTCAAGTGGCAGTTTTTTTTTGTAAATACTAACATACTTATGATACATAGAATAAGTCCCACCTGATGTCAACCCCTGCTGCCAGGCAGCAACTCCTTCTTTATGATGACCTCACTCACTCGCAGGAACACACAAACCCTCAAGGGATTTGTTATTTGGCTGAAGTATTCTGTGAGGTGGAGGTACCTACTTCCCTAGTGGTGCAGCTTACAAATACTATGTAACCTACTTCTATTTTGCTACAGCCCCTTTTTAGCTAGTCGGCAGCCCCCTTACCACCATCTCTTATTGCGATTCAATAATTGAGTAGATTGCTTATTCATACCAATGAATAAGCGACTCTATTCCATTTGAAATAGAGTCGCTTTTCATTAGTATGAATAAGCAATCTATTCAGTTATTGAGTCGTAATAAGAGATGGTGGTAAGGGGGCTGGACTACGTGCAGGTGAAGTTGGCTTTCTCGTTCTGAAGATCGAGGTGACACCCCAATGGGGTTACACCCCAATTTTATTAATACCTAAATAGTCTACTACAATTTTTATTTTAGTTAGGTTAGGTATCTAGATGTTCTACATTTTGCTATCTTAGCTATAGCTTAAGCTGGCTATTACTAATGTAAACTAATTTTGTGCCAATAGATGAGTCAGTTAGTCATACACACATAGATAGAGTACAGTGACGTAGGTAGGTATTATTACTAGAGGAGATACGCCAAAATAAATATGGTCGCTTTCATTTGCGTTCTATTTTACAGTAGTACATCATCATCATCATCAGGTCCATTTTAGTCTCCACTACAGGAGCACGACCCTCTCTCGTCCGTCCAAAAAAAAAAACAAGAACATTAACAGCTAAATTAGTAGTAGGTAACATAGATTTTCCAACACTGAATTAAAAATATCTAAGTATTTGAAGTTGGATAAACCAGGATCATTCTGTATAAGGACATGACGCAGTGATAGATTATCAATAAGTAGTTTGTAGATAATCTTAACAAAAAAAAAAAGACTACAAAAATTACTATACAATTGTAAGCACTAATGAAAAAAAAATGGACCAATCTAGAAGTATACTGTTTCAAATAAAAAAAGTTTTTTGAAATCGGCTTAAAAATGACAGAGTAATGAAGTAACAAACATTAAAAAAAAAATACAGCCGAATTAAGAACCTTCTCTTTTTTTGGAGTCAGTTAAGTGTTAAGAATATAAGTTAAATGAAATTCAAATAATAATTATTACTTAAGTATAATACTCACTCCACCAACCCACAGTGGAGCGGCGTGGTGGAGTGTGCTGTTTAACCCTTCGATTGAAGGAATTCCTATTTCCCCAAAGAAACAGGACGATTAAAAACATAGACGTATGGTTAGCAATGGCCACTTTGACTCCGAAGTTCGATTCCCGCATAAGACAAATATTTGTGGGCATGAACATGTCTGTTTCTGCTCTCTATGTATTACCAAAAAACATATATTTAAGTACAATTTCAGTTTTCAAGTAGGTACAAGCTTTGCTTAATTTGGGACTAGATGGCAGTGTATGTAATAAGTCTATAAAAGATCCTTCCAAACATGATCAATGAGCAAGCTATGCTGGGATCAATCGCCTTAAACCGCACGAGAAAAAAGGCAGCGAAACTCATATCAAAAGTTGCGAACAAAACAACAAATCCATGAGTAACAATCGAAATTTCCGTACAACAAACAACCGCCGCGAAATTCCTTCATTACGCCCAACAATACCTACAGACGGCTACATACAAATAACTCGCTACGTCCAATTTAAATAACAGGCTCGCAAAGCTGAAAAACAACCCGTAACCGAAGTTGGGAATAAATTAGCAACCCCCTACAGCCCCCCTTACCCCAATGTGTACATTGTGCAAAATATTATTTGCCTTGCCAGACAATAATAGGATCTAATGCCACGCCCTGACATGTTAGCTTTGGATAGCTCCGCCCAAGCGGATCTTCGTCCTCATTGGCCGTTTGTATCTTTTATCTTTATCCTTCATATCTTATGTCTCGTTCCCTCGTGTAGCTTTTCCCTCAACGCCCGAGGGGTAAATGTTTTGGTAGGAAACATATACGAGGGTTTTCTAGAGTCCCGCTCGCATTGTCATCGCTCGAGATATTTTTTACGCGAGTTTTATTTGAGAATATCTACCTGAATGGAGTGCTAGAATTCGTTTTATGAGATTTTTTTTCAATAAGTACGTCACAAGTCCTTTAGCCGAGGATTAAAGGATCGAGATAGGCACATATCTCAGTAAACAGTTTCCTTTGCTTGTTCTGTTAGATCTTTTATTACATTTTCGTTTGAGGCAGTCACTTTTTTTGCACAAAGAGTCTATTTATAGAAATAAATATAAGCAAAGAAATCTCAAACTAAAGCAGTATGCATACTTATTGATACTATTCCCGCATCATTTCAAGCAAAATGATTGACAGATTTGAAGCAGGAATACTAAGTACCTAATTCCCGTCTCAAATTTGTCAATCAAAAGTGATTATTGACGCGACGATACCTCTGAATATCCACTAGACGACACCACATGAAATTAGGTAAAATCAAAACTGTCGTCAAATTATACTATTAATACTATCAATAAGTACGCATAAGTACTGATTTATTATGAGAAATAAAAGTTCTAATTAGAAAGAAATAAAATATATTTATTTAACATCACAATGTGAGTAGGTAACCAATACACAATGACTAGTTGTTGGCCATCTCTCGGCATTAATCGCTGTGTTTATTACACAGCATTATTATTACCGGTATTTTTTAAATAAAGTATGTAACATACTATTCTGATATTCATAAATATTTAGTAAATATTTACCCATAGTACCAGTATAAAATAAAGTTAAAATAGGTGATAATAAACTCGAAGTATGATGGATAATTTCTTTACTCTATGGTGGATACGTAAGTTACCTACAATCTTTCATATTGCTTTTATTTCTGAGAAACCTTTCACGCAATTTTACAAACAACATGGCACCTTCTCTAATTTATTAAAAAAAAATACATATTAGGAACTAAGAAGTACCTACATACATAAACAGTATACAGAGGCAGAGTACACTGCCTAACACGAACACATAAGTAGCGTAGTTCATAAAAAAAAATCCCAACAACAAAAATCATGAAAAAGAAATAAAATAACGCTTCAAAGTTGAATTGATAAGCACAGAGCGGACTAATAATTATTAGTCGGCGGCCTGAAATTCATGCACAAAGCTCCGACCCGCAGTAATAATAACGACAATTGTTGTGTTTACTGGAACGTAAACGCGGCCCGGGGCGGTGGGGACACCCCGGGAGGCGGGGCCAACGGGGCAGAGCCTCCGGCGGCCGGGGGCTCCGGCTCCACAGTCAGCGCCGCGCCACGCGTCTCAACGCACCTCTGACATGTGACCGTACAGCATGGAAGATTGTGATCTTGCCCAATACCGCGACATGATCATCGAAGGCGACCTACCCCTGGACTTGCGGCCACCGCCTAGGCTATACCTTCCGCATTACCTTCGCGACGATACCTCGGAATATCCACCAGACGACACTTACGTTTCTGTTGACGAAGAACCAGAAGTACCTCCACCGTCCAGTGATTCAGAAAGATACGACGCATCCAGCCCGAGCGACACAAAGTCGTCATCACCAAAGAAGCCCAAAACGAAGTCATCGTCCCAGCTGATCAAGCCGCCTTACTCCTACATCGCTCTCATCACAATGGCTATACTCCAGTCACCACACAAGAAATTAACATTGAGCGGAATCTGTGAATTTATTATGACGAGGTTTCCTTACTATCGGGAAAAGTTTCCAGCGTGGCAGAATTCCATACGGCACAACTTGAGTTTGAATGATTGCTTCATTAAGATCCCTAGAGAGCCTGGTAATCCGGGTAAAGGGAATTATTGGACATTAGACCCATTGGCAGAAGACATGTTTGACAACGGCAGTTTTCTTAGACGTCGGAAGAGGTATAAAAGACCAGCTCCTTCGCTGCAGCATGCCCATGCAGTAGTTGCAATGTTGGCAAGGGAAGCGTATGCTCCTCTTCTTCCATTACCGTGTTATTTGCCTCCAGCGCCTTTGTTAACTTTGCCGCGACCGCCGCCCGCAACATTAAGACCTGTGCCGTTGCCTCCAAGAGTAGCGGAGATGACGGAACCGCGAGGTAAAAGATCAAGAAATGGGTTTTCTATTGAATCAATAATTGGTTCTCAAGATGCCTCTGTAAATTCGGAGCCGAGGCGGAGTGCCTTCTCTCCTTTGCATCAGGGGAATGGGCCACCTGACGACTGGGCGAGGTGAATGTATCTAAACGGGTGCGCTTCCAGTCCATCCTCATACTGAAGCGTCCCGCCGGTACCGGTAACGAGACCTCGCCAATTTGACTGATCTGTGTCCAAGAACTATGGTTTATGAGGATTGTAAATAATACTTGACGGGTATCACTTAAAGCTTCAACCAAAAATAGTGTTTAGAATTGACCAAGCCATTGTATAGTTACCACTAAAAAAACTTTTCTCCAGAAAAGTAGGTACCAAATTGTTTTAAATTAAATCTTTTTCCTAAAGCATATTTTAATGATTGTGTTCAAAAAGTGTTGTTAATTTAGCTGAAAGTGTTAATAATAAGAATTACGTCCGTAAAGTAAGTGTAAATAATTTATGAACGTGCCAAAAAACATTTTTATTGTTGCCGCTTTTTAACAAAATATAGTGACGGAAAAATAAACTGAAAGAAAAATGTTCATGTAAAAAAATCGGAACATTGTGCCAACGTTGGCACAATGTTCCGATTTTTTTTACATGAAATTTTAACCAGTAAAAATCTTCTATTAGTAAAAAAAAATAAAGAAATCGCTTAAAAGCGAGTCTGAGCATAATCTAATTAAAACTTATACAAATAATTTATTTATCTGATAGTTTAGGCAGATATATAAATTTGATTTTATGGAAATTGATTCACCAGTGTGTTTTATTTTTATTATTATTTTATTATGTTATTTGTCTTTTTATAAATATAATATTAAAAAGTGGTGATAATAAAATAACTCTAGTCATTTTATGTACAAAGTAGCGTCAAATGTAAGTTTTCCTTGTAAATAATCTTTTACTTTTTTATTGTACCTAAGTACTTAGATAAGCAATAACTTTAATAGTGTAGTTGTGAAGACGCGTACCTACACTAAAATATTCATCACATTAGAACATTTTTAACGGACTCCAAAAAAAGGAGGAGGTTCTCAATTCGGCTGTTTTTTTTTAATGTTTGTTACTTAATTACTCCGTGATTTATAAACCGATTTGTAAAAAACTTTTTTTATTTGAATGAGTATACTTCCAGATAGGCCCACTATTTTTTTTTATCATCATCATCAATAGAGTTATGTATGGAGTCGTTTTTTTTTTGTTAAAATTATAAGTTGTCAAGTCCTACAAATTAAAAAAGATATTTTGTTTCAGTATTTCCTAATTACGCGACTTTTGTACTATGACTTCAAAAATAATATAATATAATGTATTTAAATGTTACAATTGTAGTATATTTTTGTGTAATAACTTATTTTAAGGAATAAGTATAAAGAAATTTAAACATTTTTTACATTTTACTTTTTTTCAATACCTTTAAATTCCCATTTAATATTTCTTAGTCAGTGCGTAATATCTAATATACTTATAAAATGCTCATATCACAGTTTTAGTTACCATACTCTACCGAAACAGCTCGACCGATTTTTATGAAATTTTAAATGTATATTCAGTAGGTCTGAGAATAGGTTGTTATCTATTTGTCTCTACCAAAATAATCCTAGGAATAATTTATATGTCAAAATAGCCGGGTCAGCTAGTGACATATAATAACAGATATCATATTTTCATTCGGCATAACGTATATTTCTTAGAAATTTATCTTTTCTAGGTTTGGTTAGGTTAGGTAGTCCATTGCCCGCCGGTATTGTATTTAAAATATAGTATCTACGAGTATACTAAATTAAATGGGTTGAATATAATAACACATGCTAATATAACATATATTTCATACTTACTTTACCTACTAGCTGTTTAAATTCAGAACATATTATAATATATAAATAAATAATAAAAATAAATATGGACATTTTGTACGAAGTCCCAAATTAAGGCGCAAAGTTTGTGCTATGGGTACTAGACAACTGATAATGTACTTAAATACATTTTTTTTTAATTACAAACTTATAACAGGTGTAGAAAACAACCAGGCTGAGACAAATAGACATGTTCATGCACACAAATGTTTGTCTTGTAAAGGGATCGAACCCGCGACCTCCGAGTCAAAGTAGACATTGCAAGCCATTCGACCACCGGGTTTGTCAGTATCATATGTGTCCCAAAAGTTATGTAAATCCATTAAGCCTATTATGCGAAAGAGAAATAAGCACCAATATTGACGATATTGAAATCTTTCATACTATTGTAATAAATACGACATGGGGGCTTCAAGAACAGAGTCACAACGGATCGGCGACCCCTTGGTGTTGCTGATTTCTATGGGCGATGGTGATTGCTTTCCATCAGGGAACCCACATGCTAGCTTGCCCCCTCACATATATAAAAAAAATCTGTTTGCTCCAACTTCGAGTGTGGCCAGAAAACAATATCATTTTATGATAAAATAAATTTGTTATGTATAATTATGGGACTGTGGAAAAAAAAACCATATATATGTGGCATTACACAACGGCTAACTTTAGGCGGATTGCCTTTAATTTTTATTTCCGGTTAGTTTAGACGAGTAGGTATTGTGTTAATTAGATATAGGAGGAACTTGGCCATGCGCCATTATGTAACAAGAATTCACAAGGGTGATAATATGATAAAAGGGCAGTTTTAAATAATTGCTCTTAATTTTATGGATTCCGTAATATCCATCAAGACTTTCACAAATTATATTAAAGACTAGCTGACTCGCGCAACTTCGTCTACGTGAGACAGAGCGTTGAGAGTGAAGCGTAAGCTTACCATTTGAAAGGGTATAGTGAGCCATTTTAAAAGATAGACACATGCTATCACGGACATTTTTTAGACCTTTTTAAGACGAAATATTCCGTCGTACATAATTGTTGCGTAACTTGAACCGTTTACGCAGCGCACGCAACGGAAGCTCTCAAAAGGAATATTTTTTCCCATTTTTGATGCAAAAATGTGAAAAAAATATTAAGGAAATTTAGGTGCTCCGCTCCTATTGATGGTAACGTGATGTTATATAGTTCATAGCCTTCCATAAAAAAATAGGCTATCTAACACAAAAATATTTTTGCAATTCGAATGAGTAGTTCCTGAGATTAGGGCGTTCAACCAAACAAACAAACTCTTCAGCTTTATAATATTAGCATTCGTATAGATGATTATGTGTATTAATGCACATCAAGAGCTACAGTCTTGTCGGTACAGCTCCAGCCCCCTGATTCCTCGTAGTCAGATTGATTTGTCAGACTAGTAGGACCACGAGGAAATTGATTCCCTCTGTGTGGTTATACTCCGTACCTTTGTAATCAGATTATATAATCAATCATAGATTAATGATAGGTGTCCTCTGTACTGCTTTAACACTTATCACAGATTTATGACAAAGTAAGTTTAGCGCGCAGCTGAAAGTATCAAGCACTCTCCCCTGACTCTATCGTAAACATGACAATAGTAGATGAATGATAGGTCTCCTCTTCGCTCCGCTGATTCTTAGCACAGATCTATCACAAAGTAAGCTTAGCGCGCAGCCGAAAGTATCAGGCTCTCTCCCCTGACTCTATCGTAAACATGACAATAGTAGATGAATGATAGGTTTCCTCTTCGCTCCGCTGAGTCTTATCAAAGATCTATGACAAAGTAAGTTTAGCGCGCAGCTGAAAGTATTAGCTCTCTCCCCTGACTCTGTAGTTAACCATGACAATATAGATTAATGATTGGTCTCCTCTTCGCTCTGCTGTGACTCATCACAGATCTATGACAAAGTAAGTTTAGCGCGCAGCTGAAAGTATTAGCTCTCTCCCCTGAATCTGTCGTTAATCATGACAATATAGATTAATGATAGAGCTCCTCTTGGCTCCGCTGAGACTTATCACAGATCTATGACAAAGTAAATTTCGCGCGCAGCCGAAAGTATTAGCTCTCTCCCATGGCTCTATCGTAAACGAATGATAGGTTTCCTCTTCGCTCCGCTGAGACTTATCGCAGTTCTATGACAAAGAAGTTTAGCGCGCAGCCGAAAGTATTAGGCTCTCTCCCCTGGCTCTATCGTAAACATGACAATCGTAGATGAATGATAGGTCTCCTCTTCGCTCCTCCGAGACTTATCCCAGATCTAAGACAAAGTGAGTATAGCGCGCAGTCGAAAGTATTAGCTCTTTCCCCTGGTTCTATCGCCAAACATGACAATTATAGATGATAAGTCTCCGTTTCGCTCCGTGGAGACCTATCACAGATCTATGACAAAGTAAGTGACAAAAAGAACCGTGCAAAAGCCCGTTATAAAGCAGATCCAACAAACACAACTAAGCGCGATAGATATCATCAGGTGAGGAATCACTGCAATAAGGTGTGTAGAGACGCACAACGACGCCACGTTCATCAGTCCGTTGAGAATGAGGACCAAGCTAAAGTTTGGAAATTTCTTAAAACTATGGGAGAGGGCAAATCTCGAAATACTAATACTCCTGATATTGATTTAGATCAAATAAACCGTCATTTCTCCTCTAACTCTTCTCTTGACGTACACGTCAAATCAGATACATTACATCATCTCGACGAGCTCGGTGGTCGAATGGTTAGCAAAGGCCAGTTTGACTCCGAGATCGCGGGTTCGATTCCCGCACAAGACAAATATTTGTGTGCTTGAACATGTCTGTTTGTCTTGGTCTGGGTATTTTCTATGTATTATATGTATGTATTTACAAAAAAAATGTATTTAAGTATAATATCAGTTATCTAGTACCCATAGTACAAGCTTTGAGCTTAATTTGGGACTAGATGGCGCTGTGTAAATTGTCCAGAAATATTTATTTATTATTTATTTAATAGCATCTTTCTTCGATCTCCCCTCCTGATTACTCGTCGTTTACTTTCGTTCCATTCACTGATTGTGATCTTAAGAGAAGTATTCTATCTATCTCATCTGATGCCGTTGGAGGTGATGGCATTAGTCGTAAAATGATCATTCCTTTAATTGATCTCCTTGTCCCTATCCTGACAAAAATCCTGAACTTTTCTATATCGACAGGTTCCTTTCCCAAGTGCTGGAAAGCAGCACACATCATTCCCTTACCCAAAAAAGCCTGTCCTTCATCAGTCAGTGACTATCGCCCTATTTCCATACTTCCATTTCTTTCCAAAGTGCTGGAAAGATTAGTTCACTGGCTACTGAGTTCCTTCCTGAATTCCAACAATCTTCATAATCCTTTCCAATCCGGATTCCGTCCCGGTCATAGTACGGCTAGTGCATTAGTCAGGATTTCTGACGACATTAGATGTGGCATGGAAAAACAGCAGCTTACGGTGTTGACGTTGCTTGATTTCAGCAATGCCTTTAACGCTGTGGATTTTGACATCCTGCTAGGAGTTCTGTCTTCTCTTAACATATCTCCAACGGTGATTGAATGGTTTCGTAATTACCTGTACGGGCGACGGCAACGTGTCAAATAAGATCACTCTAATTCCACGTGGTGTGATACAACTGCCGGTGTACCGCAGGGTGGTGTGCTATCTCCTTTGCTATTTTCTCTTTTCATTTTAAATAAATAAATAAATAATAATAAATAATAAATAATAATAAATATTGTCAGACAAATTACACAGCGCCATCTAGCCCCAAAGTAAGCAAAGCTTGTGTTATGGGTACTAGACAACTGATAAACATACGTAAATACATTTTTGTCTGTAAATACATACTTATGATACATAGAAAACACCCAGACTATGACAAACAGACATGTTCATGCACACAAATGTTTGTCATATGTGGGAATCGAACCCACGAGTGTTGGTGTCGAAGCCGCGTCATTGACCGCTACGCCACCGAGCTCGTCATTAGTTCAATAACTCGCAATATTTCTTCATTCTATCACCTTTATGCAGATGATTTACAAATATATTCGCAAGCCTCACTCAACAATATTTCTCAGGCAATTATTCAGACTAACAATGATTTAAATCTCATCTCAATCTGGAGTAGGCGCTTTGGGCTGAGAGTAAATCCGAGTAAATCTCAGGTTATTATTATAGGCAGCCCGGCTTTTATTTCAATGCTTAACGTTTCTCAAATTCCATCGGTTGTGTTTGATGGTATCTGCATTCCTTTTAGTGGAACGGTTAAAAATCTTGGGATTATTTTTGACTCAACACTTTCTTGGAGGTCACAGGTGGCCGAGGTTAGCAGGAGGATCTTTGCCGCATCTGCGTCACTGAGACGCCTTAGAAACTTTTTACCCACTGCCACTAAAATCGTTCTTGCACAGTCCCTTCTCCTCCCAATCCTTGACTATGCTGATATATCCTACCCAAACCTTAATGTAGATCTCTGGAATAAATTAGAACGACTTCAAAATCTCTGTATTTGGTTTCTAACGACGATCTGCGTCACTGAGACGCCTTAGAAACTTTTTACCCACTGCCACTAAAATTGTTCTTGCACAGTCCCTTCTCCTCCCAATCCTTGACTATGCTGATATATCCTACCCAAACCTTCATGTAGATCTCTGGAATAAATTAGAACGACTTCAAAATCTCTGTATCTGGTTTATTTTTGGTATTCGAAAATTTGATCACGTATCGCAATACCGAGAAAAACTTAAATGGCTCTCCATTCGTCAGCGCAGAGACATGCACATACTTTCTTTCCTCTACTCTATACTTTTTAATCCCAAAGCTCCTTCTTACCTCAAAGAATCCTTTCAATTTTCCTCTTCAGTTCACAATCTGCCACTTCGCTCTTGTCAAAATCTTACTCTTTGCATTCCTTCTCATTCCTCTAAATTCTTTGATCAATCCTTTACTATTCAAGCTATAAGGCTCTGGAATAACTTACCTGTGACTATCAGAACCGCTAAATCTATTGAAGTTTTCAAAAAGATGGTACAAAATTACTTGCTTTCACTTTGACTCCATCTATGGATACTGACATTATTAGCTTTATTTTTACTTATATATTATATTATGTATGTATATTATGAGTAGTATAGTATTTATATATAATATATGTGTGTATTGTTGTGTATGTATATTTCAATGTATATATGTTTTTATCTATGTTCTATGTATGATTTGTATGTGTTATTATTATATAACATTTAATTTATAATTTAGTTACATTTTTCTTTTTTATGCGAACCCTACCTACTTCATGCCTTATTCAGTTACCTAAAGGTTACCTTGAAAAGAATGCTTTCAGCAATAAGGCCGCCTTGTTGCACATAAAAGTTGTGTTAAGAAAACTGTTATTTGTATTCTCTGTAATTTATTGTGTAAATAAAGCATATTCTATCTATCTATCTATCTAAGTTCAGTGCAATACAAGGTTACGCCAGTTGTGCGAGTTTCAGTTCAATTCGGATATATCTCCTGCTGCGGATATAGATATATTATAGGCTACGGGAACCGCTTACTATCAGGCGGGTCGAATTGTTATTTGCTAACTTAGTGGTAGGTACAAAAATATTTATCCATATAGTAGGTCTTATGTTTCAAAATTTACTTAAAAAGTTTACTTCAAATATAGGTATCAAACTCATTTTCAACTTTCAATTATATTAAAAAATTATTAGCATCTATCTACTCGCGGTTTAACATACAAACGGGAATAACTAACATAAACTATAATTACTTATATCAAAGTCTATCTAATAGTTTAGGTAGAGACGTTTTCCAAATACACATGTAGCACACATAAAACACCCCCACGAAGACAAACAGACATGTTCATGCGCACAAATGTTTGTCTTGTGCGGGGATCGAACCCGCGACCTCGGAGTCAAAGTAGCCATTGCTAGCCATTCGACCACCGGGCTTGTCAATTTAAATTTAAATAATAATAAAACGATTATTGTTCCGATAGTCGTATCAGTAAACGGACTTATAGCTAAGAGCATCGACCATCACCTCGAGAGGCTCTCACTAGGCAGTTGGGTCAAGGACCAGATATAGAAAGGCGGTTCTCCTGGACACGCCCGCATCGTGAGAAGGTTCCTCACTCTGGAGCCCTGACCACCGCACCGGTAGTTTGGGTCTTCGTTCCACTACTGGCGGGTGCCCATGTTTTTTTTTTATATATTTTTAAATGTATTTTTTTATACATATTTATATTTAAAAATGTAATCAAAAAGAGTAAAATGTGAAATAAATGGTGTAATATTAAAAAAAAAACAACGGGTTGCACTCCGGGAGTGCCGGTAGAAGTGAAAACTTGAATATTAACGTTGCGCATTTTTTAATATTTTGGAATGGTTAGGAAATAATTTCGCACGAATGGTTTTATTTATCAGTATAACAGTACTATCATTTATGTGGTAAAATACAATATTAATTTATTGCGCTATCGTACACAAACATAAACTATTCAAAGCAATCTCAATCGTAGCGTCTTTGCTTAAAGTTGGATTTTGTAGTCTCGCAGCTTTGTCTTACGAAATGTCATTTCGAATCATTAAAATATACAAAGAATTCTCAATCGTAACGTCTTTGCTTAAAGTTGAACTTTGTAGTTTCGCAGCTTTGTCTTACAAATTTTCGATCAGGACACGTGATCCTGACGCGAGTATAATATTTTTTACCCATCCCAAAAAGTGCACAACGCCGCTAAAGAAGTTTTCACTTCAAAAATCTTTATTTGCACAAGATATGGTATATAGGTGTTACAGTTGTGTTGAGTACTCAACTAAATTGTTTACAAAATATAGTGCCTACAAATAAATAAAGTCAACTTAAATAAATTATGTATTGATATTGCGTTGATTCTTAAAGAAAACGAACCTACTACCTCTTTAATCAGCGGATAAGTTGTACTAACAACAGGACAAACTGCACTCAAACGAAGGTCTACGTGTGCGGTAAGCTCATACTTAAACAAACTAACAAACGGGACAGCAAAAGCTTGGGATTACGTCTTATCATTGGACGATAACGACGCGAATTACGTCACTGGGACTTAGCTCTGTATAGATATTGGGTGGTCTTCAATTTCGATTGAGGGTGATAAGAAAATGGGCCTATAGAGACTGTGTCTATAGCTTTTTTTTACCTGACTGCCTAAGGAGGGTTATGTTTTTCGAGTGTATGTATGCCTTATTATTTGGCACGCTCTACAACCTCAACCGTTTGACAGATTTCAACATAAGAGGTGTCGTTAGATTCGTTTTAATCAGGCGAATGATATATAGGCTATACCAAATATAAAAAAATCTATTTGGCGGCTGTGAGCCGCAAAATTGTGGTTGGAGTAATTTTTTTTTTTCTTCCAAATATATCGATTTGGGTATCAAAATAAAGGTCTCGATGACCTGATTTCAAATATATATTTGATATATTAGTTTTTGCCTGCGGCTTTGCTTGTGTGGAATTATATTATTGTTGCTCGTGATTAATAATCTGTTGTAGGTGCAGTCGGGTTTTTTTGATTTTTTTAATTAACTTAACTTGTTACATAAGAGTGGCTCAAACGAGCATATGGGTCACTTGTTGCAAATTAATCACCATCACACATGGAGATCAGCAACACCAAGGGGTCGCCGATCCGTTGCCAGCATATACTCCTTTCTTTCTTCTTGGTGGCCTAACTCACTCACTCACAGGAAAATAACAATACTCAAGGGAATTGTTATTTGGCTGCGGTATTCTGTGAGATGGAGATACTTCCAAGGTCCGGCAGCTTACAAATTACGCTCACCCTATCTCTCTTTCGCCACAGCTTCGTTAGTCTGTTAACAGGATGCACCACGTGCAAGTGAGGTTGGCTTTGCCTCAAAGATGGTGGTGAGCCACATACACTCCAATATGATATATTTATAAACAAGAATTGCTCGAAGAATAGTAGCTGGACGGGGGCCCACCACCAATATATATGCTGTGTCTCCTGTGTAGTTAGGATTAACAGCGGCGTCCACCAAAAAAAGCACTGAACAAGTGAAGTCCATGGCAGTCCCGTTGGTAAAACTACGACTGCCTTGGAACTAACAACGAATTTAACCAGAAAAAATTTAGTAGGAGTAGGAAACTTTTGGAATTTGACTTCATAGTGAGAGACAACAATATGGCAAATATGGTAATAAAAGCCTAAAGAGATGGCTAGTCAAGTGAAGCTCAACTGCCGTGCACCACGGATTTTAAATATCTAACACTATCGGGGACCTAAAATATAATAATCGTTGAATAGTAATTTTTAGTTTAGGATACACAAGAACAATAAAATGAGAACGTCCAGGTCACCTACCAAAATTAATTATGTCGACTCTTTTAAATTGTCCAAATATTATTTCTCAATAAAAAGTAAACAAAAAACATCATAAATATTCCGTAAGAGCAAACAATGCCGTTTCGTAAATGATAAACACCCAAAATAGGACAAACATAAACTACACACAAAATAAATGTTTGGAAAAACAAACTTTGTACCTACACTTTTGAGAAGTAGACGTTTGCGTACAGGTCCCGACGAAAGTGATTTATTGTAAGAATATATTTTTACAATGACTCACTTTTCCAATATATTTATACAATATATTGGAAAATATTATAAATTCTGGAGTAGCTCGATATGTCAGGTATGTCATGTATCATATATGAGCTTGATATGTCAGGTAGTAAACAAGCATACATCTCACCTAATGAAACGCGGTCATCGTAGCCATATAAAAGGTTCACAACATAAAATATCGTTACTTCATTTTTCCCCACTTTTCTCTTTCATTTTTTGCTTTTTTCTTTATATGACACTTTGTCAAAAAAGAGACCCATATTAAAAGCTTCTAACAGTCGTAGCTGGATGTTATTAGCCCATAGTTTTCCTCGGTAAATGAGCTAGTTACATAACACTAAAATATTTTTTCAATTCGCACTAGTAGTTCTTGAGATTAGTGCGTTCAACGAACAAAGAAACGAACTTTTCAGTTTTATATATGCGCATTCTTACTGCAATTTTATTCTAATACTAGCTGATGCCCGCGACTTCGTTCGCGTGGACTTTATGATTCCGGCGTATTAATACAAATATGAACTAATGCAGATACATAAGAAAATACTTGTTATACGTTAAAAGTCAATAAATTATTATAGTTTTTTTATTTAACATTGTAACCATAGTTTAAAAAAAAAAATTATGGGAGTATTTCCTTCAGGAGCTAATATGAAATGACCTGAAGCGTTACTAACTCTCAAGAAAGCCACGTAAAGTTGGCCATGCGAAAAACAACCAGTCCTAAGCTTGACCAGCGAATTTCAGTGATTTCTTTATTATCATAGCCAAGCAAGTGGTCACAGAGAACTGTGTACATTTAATTTTAAAATGTATTTTTTGGAGAAAAGTGGTATACGCGGAATAAATACAGTTTCTCCTGCACCACTCCCAGTGAGAAATAGAGAATCTCAGCTTCAATTATATTTCGCTGCCAGGCATTGACTTTACTTCAGGAAGGAGATCTTCCCCAAATTTTAATAATATTCTTGAAAACTCTTGGGCACGTAAAGTTCTATATACAGCTTCTAGTGCTTTACTGTTGGCCATTTCGCATTCATCTCAAACGATTAGACAGCAATCCTGAAACACCTTCGCTTTGTCACAGTTTCGTGTCACAGAGCATGTCCGTGTTTCAGTTCTGTTTAAATCGAGTAGGATATTGAACATTGTATTTACGTCCTTCCGCCTAGAAGTAATGCGAGCATCTAAGAAAAACAGTTTCCCCTCGTTGCTTAAAACATTTTCCACCACCATATCAAATAAATTCTGATATTGCTAGATAGCGTCACGCAAATGCACGTATTCTTTCTGGTTTGTGCAAATATATCCCAATCGTTCCATTTCAATTTTAGCGTACACGTCTATAATAAATTGACTAAATATACCACGTTACCTTTGTAAATAAAATAAAACGATTGCGTCTAAGTTGTAGCAGGTAAGAATAAAAGTAGCACCTATTTTTTTACCGGTTTTTTTTTACAATACATTCAATATTTTGTTAATGTATTTATTGTTATTTTAAGTAACTTTTTAGTTCGTTTACGTGTTATGTTTACTTTTTTTTACACTATAATTTATTGTAAACACATGTTGTTTATGCAGAAAAATTTAACTTTGTTTTGCATCAGATGTTCCAAATCTTGGATTTTTATACCTCAGGCTGAACAACTTTTGCTAAGGCGTCATTTTTATATTTCTTATAGTTTACCTGAACTATTATGGTTCTGTATCAGGTGTTTGGAACACCTGATGCAGAACCATAATGGCTAGCGTGTTATTTTTACTTTTTTTAAAACTATAATATAATGTAAACACATGTTGTTTATGCAGATAAATTTAACTTTGTTCAGCATCAGGTGTTCCAAATCTTGGTTATACCTCAGGCTGAACAACTTTTGCTAAGGCGTCATTTTTATATTTTATAAAGTTTACCTGAACCATTATGGTTCTGCATCAGGTGTTTGGAACATCTGATGCAGAACCATAATGGCTAGCGTGTTATTTTTGTTTTTTTTAAACTATAATTTATTGTAAACACATGTTGTTTATGCAGATAAATTTAACTTGGTCTGCATCAGGTGTTCCAAATCTTGGATTTTTATACCTCAGACTGAACAATTTTTGCTAAGGCGTCATTTTTATATTTCTTATAGTCTACCTGAACCATTATGGTTCTGCATCAGGTGTTCCAAATCTTGGATTTTTATACCTTAGGCTGAACAACTTTTGCTCAGGCGTTATTTTTATATTTCTTATAGTTTACCTGAACCATTATGGTTCTGCATCAGGTGTTCCAAATCTTAGATTTTTATACCTCAACAGAAAATGCTCATCAGGTTGAATAACTTTTGCTAAGGCGTCATTTTTATATTTCTTATAGTTTACCTGAACCATTATGGATCTGCATCAGGTGTTCCAAATCTTGGATTTTTATACCTCAACAAAAAATGCTGATCAGGTTGAACAACTTTTGCTAAGGCGTCATTTTTATACTTCTTATGTTTACCTGAACCATTATGGTTCTGCATCAGGTGTTCCAAATCTTGGATTTTTATACCTCAACAGAAAATGCTCATCAGGTTGAATAATTTTTGCTAAGGCGTCATTTTTATATTTCTTATAATTTACCTGAACCATTATGGTTCTGCATCAGGCGTTCCAAATCTTGGATTTTTATACCTCAACAAAAAATGCTCATCAGGTTGAATAACTTTTGCTAAGGCGTCATTTTTATATTTCTTATAATTTACCTGAACCATTATGGTTCTGCATCAGGCGTTCCAAATCTTGGATTTTTATACCTCAACAGAAAATGGTCATCAGGTTGAATAACTTTTGCTAAGGCGTCATTTCTATATTTCTTATAGTTTACCTGAACCATTATGGTTCTGCATCAGGTGTTCCAAATCTTGGATTTTTATACCTCAACAGAAAATGCTCATCAGGTTGAATAACTTTTGTTAAGGCGTCATTTTTATATTTTTTATAGTTTAGCTGAACCATTATGGTTCTGCATCAGGTGTTCCACTTTCTAAAATCAATTATACCCTATATTTTGCCCAGGCTTAACAGCTATATAACAAAAAAAGTTTCATTCGAATCCGTCCAGTACTTCCAGAGATTAGCGTGTACAAACAGACAAACAGACATACAGACAAACAGACAAACAGACAGACATTTTTTTTAAAATTCTTACTCTGTTACTATATCTCCATCGCCTCCAATTGTTTTTTTTTTAATATAATTAATGTACAGACACATTATTTTTACTGTTTTATTATATGTATAGATAATTCTTTATTCATCAACTCTGACAATTGGCTTAGTGGATCATGTATACGATACGATCATGTATATGATACGAGATAGCGCTGTAGGGTTTCACTGCTTATACAAATCACTTGGTATATTATTAGATACCTCGTCGTCAACCCATATTCACCCCACTGCTGGAATACGGACCTCCTCTCAATCGAAGGGGTACAGAGCGTACTCCACCACGCTGCTCAACTACGGGTTGGCGGAGGTCAGTGTTTTCAAGCCTCGCAATGGCCACTCCTAAAGGCTTTTAATGACAACAGCTGCCAGTCTGGGCCCTCGGCTTAGCGTGCCCTAAGCATGCAGGAGCTCGAGATAAATAGACCCCTCCATGAACAGGTTACGGTCGACGTTGCTTAACTTGGGTGTTCGATTATACTGACACACGCAAGGACGCTACCGAGCTTCTTATCAACTAGATACCTACACAACCTTTTTCATTAAGTAATACGATACCAAAACAGTTGTCTTTTTTATTCCACCTATTTTTAATTCGACAAGACTTTTGCGCCTAACAGTACCAACACAATGAGAGTAATTTATGTTAAGCAAACATGTGCTCGTTTGAAAGCACTGTGTCACATTAGATTTTGATAATAGACATAAACGTGATGTGTTGCAATGATAAAAGGTTTTTGTTAATATAGGTACCTACCTAATTTACACGTTGGTGTAACTCGCAGGACTTTGTATACCTACGATGTGTTTTTTACAATTCCCTTAATGGTTTTTTTTATACCTCTAAATTGGTAAACAAGCATACGGCCCGCCTGAAGGAAAGCAGTTACCGTAGCCTATGAACGCTTGCAACACCAAGGGCTCCAATCGCGTGTTGCCGACCCTGTAAAAACCTCTTCACGCCCTTTTTGAAGAACCCCATGCTGTAGTCTCCTGGGAAAACCTCGACCGGCAGTTCATTTCACAGCTTATCGGGAGAAACCTTCTCTGGAATCGCACAGTACGCGATCACTTAGGCTCCGATGTGTGAGGATGAATTCGCTGCCGATGGCCAGCAGTGCGACTATAGGACGAGGAAGAATGGTGGGAATATTCTAAAATAGTTGCTTTACTATTTCATGCTAAAATGAGGAACCCCTTGAGGGTTATATTCCTGGGAGGGAGTGAGGTAACTAGAAATAAAGAATGGAGTGTAGGCTAGCAACGCATCGGCGACTCCATGGGCGGTGGTGATTGCTTTCCATCAGGTGACCCACATGTTCGTTTTGCCCCCCTGTAATATAATCACTACATAGTATAAAACAAAGTCGCTTTCTCTGTCCCTATGTCCCCATGTATGCTTAAATCTTTGAAACTACGCAACGGATTATGATGCGGTTTTTTTTAATAGATAGAGTGATTCAACTGGAAAGTTTATATGTATAATATATGCATAACATAGTAGAAAAACACTGATAATTTAGAGGTTTCTAATGTGATGTCGTAAATAAACACATTTTTTTGCTCTTTCATTGCAAACGCTGGCTGAACCCAACGAGATAGATCAAAATAATGTAGTACAGTATTGTTCACCTTAAAATGGTCTACAAAAAAGTTCGCGATGGTATATGTCTATCTCTTAGTGGTAACACACAATAACCGTTATTTTATCCTTTGCTTTTTACAAGAAATAATGCCTTATTTACGAAGCGATTTTAAGCAATACAGAATTAATCCTTATCCAATTAAGTACCTTAAATACATTGCGCATTTAATATAGATCAATATGGCCCTTCACAGCATGTAATTTAAATGAATAGTTTAGAAGATATTACACATTTAAAATGCAGGGACATAACGGCTGTGGCGGTACCGGCCGCGGAGCCGGCGGCGTGTGCTTATAACTGGGGAAGGACTGGATAGGACAAAGCGCAAAGACCTTCTGTAGTACATTTAGTATCAGCATTGCACCCGTGCGAAGCCGGGGCGGGTCGCTAGTTACCTATAAAAGGCAACCATTATGGACTGATATATTAACGCACAGGTCAAACCACTTGATGGATTGAATTTTGGCATACTATTAGGCTTTATGACGTAGGCTAAGAAA
Source organism: Hypsopygia costalis (assembly GCA_937001555.2). Classification (NCBI taxonomy): domain Eukaryota; kingdom Metazoa; phylum Arthropoda; class Insecta; order Lepidoptera; family Pyralidae; genus Hypsopygia; species Hypsopygia costalis. The sequence continues at coordinate 20,690,242 of OW443342.2, forward strand.
ATAATTTTGAAAATCCACGGAATACTCGACACGCGCGTACGAAGTCGCGGGCGCAAGGTAGATTAGTACAAAGAGAATAGAGCTACAAAACTCAATTCTCACCAAGATTTGGATGTTTATTCAATTTTGACTGCGTTTTGTCAGATGATGTTAAGATAACAGAGGTTGTTCCACTTCTCCGTATCTACTTAAGTACGTCATTATAACCTCCAAATTTACGTCAAGAACGAATAGTTTTAGAGATCCGTTAGGTATCTATATATTATGTAGAATACAGTAACCATTATTGTAAATACATAAAAGCTAAATTGCGGATGTGCAATGCCTAGACAAACGTTAACGATTTTGAGGCGTCAAAAAAATAATTGTAATATTCGTATTTATGTTTAATAAATAAATAAAAAATAAAAAGATGTGCAATCTTCTTTGCGGAAATGATATTGAAATATGAATCTATATATATTTTTATTGCGAGCAGATTCTTAGTTTGTTAAATTTTCGGACATATTTAGTTCACACTTTGAAGTTTCATATTCTGCTACGAGACATCAAATGTATCATTTGTAAGATCGAGACTGAATCGGAATTAAATTTTAACCACCCGATTTTCTGAATGCGAAAATCAAGCTTCAGCTTAGATTTATAGTACTTATATGTGTTTAATTTAACTGGTAGAAACCCTGGAGCTCTACCGACTGAACTGAAGATGTTTGTCAATAACTTAAACGTAAGACCTATTTTTCGAAACAAAATATTTGATGGTAATCGGCTTCAGCTTCGGCTTTAGGGCCCTTGACTGTAAATAAGAGAATTGCCCCGCTGGATTATGGCTTACTATGCTTACTGTTAAAGAACCAAAAGTTTTGGGGGTGTAAGTGGTACATCAACATCTTTGAACCTAAGCCAACTTCACCTGCACGCGGTACACCCTGCTGACTGACAAACGAAGCTCTGGCGAAAAGAGAGGTAGGTAATTAAATTAAATACTTAAATAATTGTAAAACCACCCGACTGGGGAATGTACCTCCACCTCACAGAATACGGCAGCTAAATAACAATTCCCTTGAGGGTTGTTGTGCTCCTGCGAGTGAGTCAGGTCACCAAAAAGGAAGCAGATGCTGCTTTGGCAGCGAGGTGGCGGCGCGCTAGGGATATTCTATGTGGCGAGCGTTAATATGGCTACGGTAACCGCCCTACATCAGGCGGGCCGTATGCTTGTCGAGTCGAGTACCAGAGCACTCGACGTAGTATTATAAAAAAAAAGAACCAATCAAATTATTTCTTCATAACAACACAATATAACCAAATAAACGTATCTCTTTATCAAAACTACATATTTGTCTACATTACGTTTTTGTACGAATTAACATTAATTATGTTTTTGTACCAAAATATTCTTATGTAAACTTTAAAATTACCTTCACTTACAGCTGTTTATTGGCTGAAATGTTATAATTGGAACAATTGAACTAATATACAGAGTACATAGCAAACACAATTATCTAAAGATTTGTATATAATTTCAAAGTTGTGATTCTTACAATGTTACATATCTTTACTACATAATAAATTGTTATGTTTCTAGTAGATTTATTTACGTACTGTGTACACTGTAATTCATATTCTATATTCACATAATGCGAAAGTTTGACTGTATGTTGTTTTATAGTAGCTTGACGAGCTCGGTGGCGTAGCGGTCAATGACGCGGCTTCGACACCAACGCTCGTGGGTTCGATTGCCACACAGGACAAATATTTGTGTGCATGAACATGTCTGTTTGTCTTGGTCTGGGTGTTTTCTATGTATCATAAGCATGTATTTACAAAAAAAATGTATTTACGTATGTCTAGTACCCATAACACAAGCTACGCTTACTTAGGGGCTAGATGGCGCTGTGTAATTTGTCTGACAATATTTATTTATTATTTAGTAGCACAGTATAAATAATAGTACTACGTACAGTATGGTCTCTCCCTGCCGCTCTCTCGTATCGACCTCACCTCCCCTCTGAGACAAATCTGGAACAGTTTGTATGGCGCCGGACGTACGCACGCCCATTCTCACTCTGTACAGACTTCATTGTTTATGTAGTAATAAACGACGCGACATTTGTATGGAGTGACCGGGGTGTGATTTAATGGCAGCGTAGTGGCGTATGCTCTAAACCCCTTCTATTACAAGGGGCACACGCATTTTCATCAGTGGGATTATTATGTCATTCGAATTCGAATTTCGAATTCGGCTTACTACTCCTACTAATTTCTTCTGATTAAATTCGTTGTGAGTTCCAAGACAGCCGTAGTTTTACCCCCGGGACTGCAATGGACTTCATTGTTCATTGCCTTTTTTGGCGGTCGCCGCTGTTAATCCTGGCTACACAGGAGACACAGTGGTGGGAATGTGTGGTGGGCCCAAAATGTCATTCGAAGCCGCGGGAGAGACTAGCACGAAACAAATATTATACTCGTATCTACAAACAATGGAGAAATTATGAAGGTATCAGTTTATTTTAACTTTATAGTATTGTTTTAGTGCGAGATACGAAGATAACATTTAACATTGTAAGTCTGCGCTAATTCTGGTAGAGAAAATGTAAATAATTGTCATATAACACACGCCTGCGTCGTCAAAAAAAAAAGCACGGGTTGCACTCCAGGAGTGCCGCCAGAAGTGAAAACTTGAACATTAACGCTGTACATTTTTGAATATTTTGGAATGGTTAGGGAATAATTCCGCACGAATTGCTTTATTTATCAGTATAAAACTACAATCACTTATGTGGTAAAATACAATATTCATTTATTGCGCTATCGTACACAAACATGACTATATTACGTTAAAAATAAACAGCAGGAGCAAAGACACATTTTCGCCGCGCGGTAGAAATAGAGGGGGATATTACTTCCTCTCCTACGCCGCGCCGGCGGTCTACTCTCCATCCGTCTTACGAATTTTCGATAAGGTCACGTGTCCTGACGCGAGTTTAACATTTTTTACCCATACCAAAAAGTGCACAACGCCACTAAAGAAGTTTTCACTTCAAAAATTAAGTACTTTTTAGGGTTCCGTACCTCAAAAGGAAAAACGGAATCCTTATAAGATCACTTTGTTGTCCGTCTGTCTGTCTGTCTGTCTGTCTGTCAGTCTGTCAGTCTGTCTGTCTGTCTATCAAGAATTTCTATGTCGAGAATGCGTGGAGGTATCAAGCTGAAATTTGAACTGTATACTCAGGTCTACGGTCCCATGAAGTTGTAAAAAAAAAAAGTTACGGCCGTTTATTCAGCAAAAAACGCATATTTCGACACATTCTCAAGGGAATCAAAACCTATAGGGTACTTCCCGTTGACCTAGAACTATGAAATTTGGCAAGTGACATCGTTATAGACTACAAGTACAGGAATAAATCTCAAAACTATACATTTGTAAATAGATCTTAAAAAATAGGGGGTCTATATTTTTTATAGGGTGTCAAATTTAATATTGATACTACGTACGGAACCCTCGGTGGGCGAGTCCGATCCGCACTTGTCCGGTTTTTATTTTATAATATATATAAAAAAATAATCAAAAGTCTCATATTATGAGAGGGAGGCAAACGAGCATGTGGGTCACCTGATAGAAAACAATCACCACCGCCCATGGAGATCAGCCAAGGGTTCGCCGATCCGTTGCCAGTACTTGCCAGCCTATACTACTTCCTTTCCTTCTTGGTGACCTCACTCATTGGCATACCACAACACAACAACCCTCAAGGGAACTGTAATTTGGCTGCGGCACTCTGTAAGTTACTTGCCCACGCAGGCAGCTTAAAAATACGCTATGCAGTTCTTCTCTTTTCGCCAGAGCCCCGTTTGTCAGCCAGCAGGGTGCATCACGTACAGGAGAGGTTGGCTTTGGTTCAAAGATTTTGATGAACCACTACACCCCAAAAGTACGTAATAGTTTTGGCTGAGTTGCTGGAAAATCTCACTCGAATGCTAAACGACCTTCTCGATCCGTAGAGCTGGGGATGAATTATGATAAAACGAACGCCTGATATAGAGCGGTTACCGGGGCTATATGAACGCTCGTAACATGCAATATTGCTCGCGCACCGCTATCCCTGCCGCCAACGCAGCAACTCCTTCCTTTCTGGTAACCTCATTCACTCGCGGAACCACAACAACCCTCAAAGAAATTGTTATTTTACTGTGGTATTCTTTGAGGTGTAGGTACTTCCCCAGTCGGGTAGCTTACAAACGGTTTCATAGAAGTACTTTTCAATGTATCTACTAAGGGAGGGACCTTTTCCTTGTTACTAAGTTTACTAAGTTGTGACTGTTGCGTTTGAATAGTTATAATGCGGTCACAAACCGTACTTGACCGTATGCCAAACATAACAAAATAAAAAATAAAATCTATTATTGTAAAAAAAAAAGGAAACTACTGAGTCTGCCATTATACGCACAATTGATTTGCCGATATAACGCCTTGGTTAATTTTGACAATGAATTTGAACATGTTTTGGTGATTAGTAAATTTGACAGAAGGTGAAATCCTTTCATGGAGATCGTTTGAATAAATTGATTGTAACATGGGGGCAGGATGCGGATAACATGTTTAAAGAGTTAGTGAAACGACTTCAGCCGCCTTACCACCAACTCTTATTGCGATTCAATAACTGAATAGAATGCTTATTCATACCAATGAATAATATTCATACCAATGAATAATATTCATACCAATGAATAATATTCATACCAATGAATAATATTCATACCAATGAATAATATTCATACCAATGAATAATATTCATACCAGTGAATAATATTCATACCAATGAATAATATTCATACCAATGAATAATATTCATACCAATGAATAATATTCATACCAATGAATAAGCGACTCTATTCGATTAGAAATAGAGTCGCTTATTCATTGGTATGAATAAGCATTCTATTCAGTTATTGAATCGCAATAAGAGTTGGTGGTAAGGGGGCAGGTGACTAGAATGCTGCGTCACAGTTGGCTAAACAGGGGGTATACCGAATTAGCTGAAGTCCATTCCCGTCGGATTTTTTGATTACCAAAATCTAACTTCACACTATATTCCTTCTTATAGCGATAAGCTCAGCCGGTAGGGAGTGAGGCGCTCTACCGATTATACTGAAGATATTTGTCACATATTTAAACAGAAGTTCGATTTTCGGAATCAAAAATCCCGATGAGATACGGTTTCAGGTATAGATCAGCATCGGAATTCAGCGTGGTAATGCTGCCAGGCTTCTGGGCCCCTTATCGACTGGAAGCGATATGGATTGTGGCAAAGAAGACAGACCGTATTTTTTATATCAAGATGCACGATGCACGAGTTAGGGGCTTGGCTCTTCATATGATCTGATAACTTTCCAACAATGAAAGCGTGATGAGTCTGTCAATCTTGGCAACCTGCTTTAAACGAAATGTTTATGATGATATCATTCGTTTCGAAAAATACTTATAGCGACGTCACTTTTTGGTATTTTTTTTAAAAAAGCTTTTTGGTAAACAATGTTTATGCCACGAGCTATTATTAAAATCGAACACCAAAACGTTGCAATTGAATAATTTTCAATTACTTAGATCTAAGAATTCAAAGTCTCTGAGAGGCGCAAATATTCTCTTTAATATCTACTCGTACATTTTTTTTATCACCCATAGAGGTATTTTAAATTTAAATCGCTCGTAATCCTTCCGTGAGGTAAACTCAAAAATTGTCTTTAGCCACACAAGTAAGTACACAAGAAAGTGGGGTGTAAGGAGCTCACCGCGATCTTTAGAGCTAAAATCTACTTCAACTGCACGTGGTGCGCCCTACCTGTATGCGAAAGAGGCTCTGGCTCTGGCAGAAGAGATGTAGATATGGATGTACAGCGTATTTGTAAGCTGTCCTACTGGGAAAGTACCTCCATCTAACAGAATACCGTAACCAAATAACAATTGCCTTAACGATTGTTATGTTCCTGCGAGTGTGTGAAGTCACCAGAAAGGAAGAAGTTGCAGCGTTGACAGCGGGGGTGACGGCGTACGAGCGACATTTCATATTGTGAACGTTAAAGTGGCTGCGGTAACCGTTTCACATCAGGACGACCGTATGCTCATCTGCCACCCGACGTAGTATATAAAAAAAACTAAAGTAAGAAGTGATGATGCTCCTCCGCTCTTCACCCCCCCTCACCCCTCCCCATCATTCACCAGTGTCTATAGTCCATTTTCAGTTCAAATCACTTACAATGCCTCAGTGAGGCAAACTCAAAATTTCTCTTTAATGCCTACAACATATTTTTTTATCCCCTACATATTTTAAATTCAAATCACCCGCTGAGAGCCCCCATGATTTCACCATATCAATTAAACAACTGCACAAATGTAGCATGTCTTATTATGACGGGTGCACTCGTGTGGAGTGGTGCAGAATTGCACTCAAACACATGCGTCGCGGATTCGATTCTTATTGAGTTTGTTGAAGATGTTTTTGTCGTGTTTTAGGGTAGTAAGCTTCATTTAACGTTGTAGTACAAAGCTTCAATGTGCATTGTGATATTTGAAATATATTTATTTCGAGTGAAAATGTCTTTTAAATGTATAATTTAAAATACATTTTCACTCCAGTTTGGGGTGTAAGTAGTTCATCAACATCTTTGAACCAAAGCCAACTTCACCTGCACGCGGTGCATCCTGCTGACTGACAAACGAAGCTCTGGCGAAAAGAGAGGTAGGGAGCGTAATTGTAAGCTACCCGACTGGGGAATGTCTCCCCATGACATGGGGAATACCTCCACCTCACAGGATACCGCAGCCAAATAACAATTCCCTTGAGGGTTGTTGTGTTCCTGCGAGTGAGTGAGGTCACCAGAAAGGAAGGAGATGCTGCGTTGGCAGCGGGGGTGGCGGCGCGCGAGCGATATTTTATGTTGCGAGCGTTAATATGGCTACGGTAACCGCTTCACATCAGGCGGGCCGTATGCTTTTCTGCCACCCGTCGTAGTATAAAAAAAAATGGTACACAAGTAAGTGGGGTGTAAGCGGCTCACCATGGTCTTTACAGCCAAAGCCAACCTCGCCTGCACGTGGTGCACCCTGCCGACTAGCGAAAGGGGCTCTGGCAAAAGAGAGGTAGAGAACAGCGTATTCGCTTATTCGGTTATTAGAGCTCCTCCGTGTTTCGTATGCCCTCCGAAACACGGAGGAGCTCGAGATAAATAAACCCATCCCAAGACAGGCTACAGTCTTCGTTGCTTGAATTGCGTGATCGATTACACTGCCACGCGCAATGACTCCATTGAATTCCTCAAAATAAGTTGAGCTGTTGAGTTAAGTTCCTTAACTCACTTCTTTCCTTAAATAATGTTTTTTTTTTATACTACGTCAGGTGGCAGACAAGCATACGACCCGCCTGATGTGAAGCGGTTGCTGTAGCCATATTAACGCTCGTAACATAAGATATCGCTCGCGCACCGCCACCCCCGCTGCTAACGCAGCATCTCCTTCCTTTCTGGTGACCTCACTTACTCGCAGGAACACATCAACCCGCAAGGGAATTGTTATTTGGCTGCGGTATTCTGTGAGGTGGAGGTACATTCCCCAGTCGGGTAGCTTACAATTACGCTCGCTACCTCTCTTTTCGCCAGAGCTTCAGTTGTCAGTCAGCAGGGTGCACCGCGTGCAGGAGAAGTTGGCTTTGGTTCAAAGATGTTGATGAACCACTTACACCCCAAAAATAATATGTTTACACACTTACTTCCGTAAATAATATGTTTTTAGAAAATCCCAACGGGATATTAGAATACTCGAGTATGAAATCGCGTCCAAAAGCTAGTGAACGATAAATCAACATACCTAGAATCCAAAGGCGGCATAATACAAGACGGATCGAATCAGAGCCTTCTCAAATTGTTTTCCGAATGTCCGAAGGGATGTTTATTAGATTTACAAAGGGCCTTCATCCCTTCCGTATCTACATATAAACTCCTACACAATAAATGAAATGGGGAACTACATATTTGAGCTGAATTAGAGAGTGTCGTAAAAATCTTTATAGTATAAAATTTCGGCGTGCATTTATTTTTGTCTCTTTATTTTATATGAGGGGGGGGGGGGGGGGGGGCTAAACGAACATGTGTGTCACTTGAAGAAAGCAATCACCACCGCCCATGGAGATCAGCAACACCAAGGGGTTGCCGATCCGTTGCTAGCCTATACTCTTTCCTTTCTGGTGACCTCACTCACTCGCATGGACACAACAAGCCTCAAGGGAATTGTTATTGGGCTGCGATATTCTGTGAGGTGGAGGTACTTCCCCAGTCGGGCAGCTTAGAAAATACGCTATGCCCTACATCTCTTTTTGCCAGAGCCTCGTTTGTCAGTCTGCATGGTGCAACACGTGCAGGTGAGGTTGGCTTTGGTTCAAAGATGTTGATGAACCACTTACTACTTGCTTTTTTTTGTACTTATTGTGTTAATTGGACAGTTGTTAGTATGCGTGCCGCCAGGACTTTGAGGATGCGACAGGATGAGAACAAACATTGCCACTCCATAAATTCACTCGTACATATATGGAAGTAAGTAGCTTAAGTTGTTTAAACAGAGGCCTATACGAGATCCATGGCTGTAGATTTGCAATATTTAAATATGGTTGCGTCATCATTTTTAGAGTTCCGTACCTCAAAAGGAAAAACGGAACCCTTATAAGATCACTTTGTTGTCCGTCCGTCTGTCTGTCTGTCAAGAATTTCTATGTCGAGAATGCGTGGAGGTATCAAGCTGAAATTTGAACTGTATACTCAGGTCTACGGTCCCATGAAGTTGTAAAAAAATCAAACTGCTAAGTTTACGTAGAAAAAAGTTACGCCCGTTTATACAGCAAAAAAACGCATATTTCGACACACTCAAGGCAATCAAAACCTATAGGGTACTTCCCGTTGACCTAGAACTATGAAATTTTTGGCAAGTAACATCGTTATAGACTACAAGTACAGGAATAAATCTCAAAACTATACATTTGTAAATAGATCTTAAAAAATAGGGGGTCTATATTTTTTATAGGGTGTCGAAATTTCAAATTGAAACTACTAGTTCAAATGGGATATCATATGAAAGGGCTTGATGTACACATTGCAAAATATATTTTATTAATTTTTTTTTGACGCATTATTTCTTATTTATAATGAAAAATATCAAATTTAATAATGATACTACGTACCTACGGAACCCTCGGTGGGCGAGTCCGACTCGCACTTGTCCGGTTTTTATACATCTTTCTGATATTAAGTGGTATATAATGGTTTTTAAAATTCTTAATTGAACATTATAGACATCCATAATAGACGTTTTGGATGTCCTACCATAGCTGCTCAAGTCATAGCCGATCACCGAGTCCGCAAGTGCCATAATATATAGTGCGTTATTATTCTAAGAGATTAACGTATAACAAGCTAAGTATATTATACTCTAGTATATTATACTAGAGTCTTAGCTTGTTATACGTTAATCTATGTTATTTATTAACTCACACTATACACAGCTCAAAGCACTGGATGGAAGGGATTGAAATTTGGTTTATAGCACCCGCTGAGAAATACGTACTAATTTCTTCTGTTCTGATTAAATTAGTTGTGAGTTCCAAGGCAGCAACCCCCAGCTGCTTTCTGCATGGACTTCATTGTTCATTGCCTTTTTTTGTGGTCGCCGCTGTTAATTCTGGCTACATATGAGACGGAGGCCCACCACAAATTCCCACCACTCACGGTGGGAATTTGTGGTGGGCCTCCGTTCCGTCACAAAAAGCCATACATTTTATGAGAAATAAGTAAGTTACTGATCACTGACCGAGTGGATATTTCACTATGTTTCGAACATACACGTTTTTGATATCTTTGTACTACTTTGTGATGGATAGATCCAGATTGTGAACGGGGAGTGCAAGTGCGCCCACTTGCTCCCGGCACCCATGATGATTAGCAACTTATTTACAGTTGGACTAGGTGGGTGCCGCTATTGTTGAGATCTAACTAGTTTATTTTTATTTTCCGATATTTTTTACGTCTCGTAATTTTTTTATAAATGGTTAAAATCATTGAAACGGGGGTCTGTTCGTATATTTTTAATATATTTCATACTCGTCGTCAAACCTTACTGGTCCCACTACTGGGTTATACTATACTCCTCCACGCTGCTCAAGTGCGGGTTGGTGGAGGTCAGTGTTTTCAAAGACCGAAAGAATCACTTACACCTCCAAACGTCGTACGTGTATGTATACTTATACTGAGAGAGCGCTTACCATAAGCGGGTCTCTTACCTTACTGTTGCATATACTTCAAATTTCAGGTTTCAGTACTATTACTTTACTCTCTCTACCTTTATTCTCATTCTTCTCTTCCACTTACTTGACTTTTCCTTTTAAACCTACTTCAAATTTTAAAACATTACACACTATTGAAATTTCTTATACAATAGCCTTCACATGAATACTGGGTAATTGATGATTAATTTACCTACCTACCTGCGATAGACTTTCGAATAAATAAATATTTCTGAACTGAAATATTCTGGAAAGCTTGTACTATGGGTACTAGACAACTGATAAATGTGCTTAAAGTTATATTACATAGAAAACACCGAGACTAAGACAGCCATGTTCGTTCATGCACACAAATGTCTTTTGCGGGGATCGAACACGCAAACTCGGAGTCAGAGTAACCATTGCTAGCCATTCGACAATATGGGATCCTTCAAGCGAAGCGTGAAGAAGCATCTTGTAGGCCAGCATGGCAGCGTCAACTGACAAGACATCAAGGTCTCTTGTCCGTTGCCGTTGCGATTGGGGCTCTACTTTTCGCTTACCATCAGGCGAAGTGGAGCCAATATGCTGTACTAACATAAAAAAAACTAAATTAAAAATAAAAATAAAAATAAAACTACATATTATCTAAAAAAGGCCCCCGTGGCATTGTACCGAAGATGCTGGCAGCGTTTCCTCGTTGTATAGCAATACTAATCCGTTGTGCGAGAAACCCGCCAGCTCTTCGGTCACCAGTGGCTTCGACCAGGCGCTTGGAGAGCTCATTCATGAATTTAATCGCACTAAGACCCCACGAACCCAGGGTCTCGACTCCGAAAGGCACAAAAGTGTATTCCGAGCCGAGACCGCGATATAAAAAAATATAAAAAAATATAAAAAATCGACCACTTGGCTCGTCAATAGTCGGAATGAAGAGATTTCTGATAGCATAGTCATTCTAATTTTGATTTTTGACAAACATCTGATGCGTCGTATCAGGCCGATTGTTGGTATGCAACGCGTCGGTATGAGGTTTTTTATATCGCTTAGAAATGGAAACTATTTTCACCCAAAATATTTTTATTAGGTAGATTTGACAATATTCGGAGACACTCCACACAATGGAAATTAAGAGTCGCAGTGACAATCTAGACGAATTAAACGCATCTCACTTACCCCTTATCTTGCTCTGAATTATCCCACACAAAAATTGCTCCTATTGCATACAGAATAAAACTCAATTTCCTACGAAACCTAGGCGGACAATGGGCCCACGTTTGATCGTGGCATTATCCTCGCATAGTGCTTCTCATTGAAGCTACGTTGACAAATCATTGTCAACGGATTTTCCGTTTTGTTGTGTACAGAATAAGGTTGATATTGGGACATGGTGTATGATAATGTCGCCACAGGGGTTGAAAAATCCGGCCCTCGAGTGCGACGCCCCGCGAAGTAAGCTGCGATGCTTCCTACACTGTCTTGTTGCTGGCAAACTTGGATTTTTCGACTTTTTGTACTTTGACCGTTACAGGTTTTTTTTATACTACGTCGGGTGGCAGACAAGCATACCGCCCGCCTGATGTGAAGCGGTTACCGTAGGAATATTAACGCTCGCAACATAAAATATCGAATTGCTAAAAAAGGCAATTAACAGTGAAGTCCATTGTACACGGGGGTAAAGTTATGGCTGCCTTGAACTCACAACGAATTTAATCAGAAGAAATTAGTAGGAGTAAGAAGCTTTCGGAATTTGACTTCCCCACTTAGCAATGTGAGAGACAGCAATATGGCAAATAAGGCATAAAAAGCCTAAAGAGATAGCTAGTCAAGTGAAGCTCAACTGCCACGCACCACGGATTTTATGTATCTACTATGTCATAGTAATGACATAGTAGATACATAAAATCCGTGGTGGATTGGGGACCTAAACATTGAGTTGTTACCTAACACATCGATTCAAATAATGTTTTTTTTTTTTTATACTACGTCGGGTGACAGACAAGCATACGGCCCGCCTGATGTGAAGCGGTTACCGTAGCCATATTAACGCTCGCAACATAAAATATCGCTCGCGCGCCGTCACCCCCGCTGCCAACGCAGCATCTCCTTCCTTTCTGGTGACCTCACTCACTCGCAGGAACACAACAACCCTCAAGGGAGATGTTGTTTGGCTGCGGTATTCTGTGAGGTGGAGGTACATACACAGGTCGGGTAGCTTACAATTACGCTCCCTACCTCTCTTTTCGCCAGAGCTTCGTTTGTCAGTCAGCAGGGTGCACCGCGTGCAGGTGAAGTTGGCTTTGGTTCAAAGATGTTGATGAACCACTTACACCCCCAAATTGTATTACAAAATCGTCTGAATGCTTATACATTAAATACACCAACTTGCACCGCAACACAGATTAGAGCCTATGAATAGGAGTAATGAAATAAATATTTTGCCGGTGGGGCAAATTCGATAACGCCCGGCTGCCCAAACCCCCAATTTGGCGCAACCCGGCCATTTCACAAAACACCCGGATTGTTTGCGGTTAAGTACCATAAAAATTGTCTGCGTGAGATTGGGCGGAAACGAACTACCGGACTATTTCAATTCACCATGTATTTTTATATTGTGTCATTTATCACTTCATTTTTTCATACTACTCGCTGTTACGGAGGCCTGTAGACTTGCAGTACAAATGAAGCACCTCGTCAGGTCTAACAGTACCTAATCAGTCGGTGCTATAATACTCTTTGTGGTCTCCTGTCAAGGTCTTTCTTTATAATAATTGAATGCCCTTTTAACACTTTTTTTTTAACTTTTGATATGCAAAATTGTAATTGAATAAATGAAAAACAAAAACTCGATATTTGGCTCGATCATTTGTATACCATCAAAATGCCGTAAAGGCGAAACCGTTCTGTAATTATAAATTAAAATGGAACAGTGTAAGTGATGTTATTACTATCGAAATATTTATAAATAAATGTCAACATTTTTGCTTGCCCAAATGAATTTAGATTTCTTTATGATTGCCAGCAACAGTTTCTTAAACTTGATTTCATCGAAAAATTTTTCAACACCTGCTCCAAATCAGGCGACACTACAGCAACTCTGTATAGACGTACTTTGCAACATATTTTGTTCAATTATACGTAGGTACTATGCAACATATTTCTAAACGTGCCCTTTGAATATACATATCAGACAGTGGTTTACATGAAGAATGTCATGTTAACTCTGTTTTTCAAATATTTATGGAACGCAGCATCTCCTTCCTCTCTGGTGACCTCATTCACTCGCAGAAACACAACAACCCTCAAGGGTATTGTTATTTGGCTGCGGTATTCTGTGAGGTGGAGGTACATTCCCCAGTCGGGGAGCTTACAATTATGTTCCTTATCTCTCTTTTCGCCAGAGCTTCGTTTGTCAGTCAGCAGGGTGCACCGCGTGCAGGTGAAGTTGGTTCTGGTTCAAAGATGTTGATGAACCACTTACATAGCAAATTTAATTAATTTGTATTGAATATAAGTTTAAAAATCTTTCTTTTTTTTCTGTTTAGTTCACAAAGGAACTAAACTGTTGACTCTTCGAACTTAAAACTACAAATAAGATTTAAATGAGAGTTTGGGGGCGCGTTGATTGTCATTTGAGGGTTAAATTTAATATTGGGGGCGATTAAGGGGTGCGATGAATGCATCTATAATGTGCACTATTAAATTTGAACTACCCTTTTGGATTTGTGGTGAAATGTTGAGTATAGCGATGGTAGAGTTCGATTTTGTAGGAAAATTTTTCGTATTATAAGCAGTTTTTTGACGAGCTCGGTGGCGTAGCGGTCAATGACGCGGCTTCGACACCAACGCTCGTGGGTTCGATTCCCAAATAGGACAAACATTTGTGTGCATGAACATGTCTGTTTGTCTTAATCTGGGTGTTTTCTATGTATCATAAGTATGTACATATTTACAAAAAAAAATGTATTTACGTATGTTTATCAGTTGTCTAGTACCCAGAACACAAGCTTCGTTTACTTTGGGGCTAGGTGGCGCTGTGTGATTTGTCTGACAATATTTATTTATTTATAGTTTTAGATGGACCGACGACCTTAAAAAAGTGGTTGGTAGCGGTTAGATGCGGAAAGCGGAGGATCGCATATGGTGGAAAGCATTGGGAAAGGCATATATCTAGCAGTGGGTAGATACAGGCCAATAATGATGATGATGATGATGAGGCAGTTTTGAATTTGATTTATATTCGGTCGCTAGTCCCACTACACATTCCCTCCAAAGTATTTCCCGTGTAGCCAGGAATAACAGTGGGGACCACCAAAAAGGCAATGAACAATTAAGTCCACTGCAGTCCCGGTTGTAAATCACGGCTGCCCTGGAACTCATATCGACCTTATTCAGGAGAAATAGCTTACTAATTTCTTACTCCTACGAAGAAAGCTTTAGGAATTTGAGTCCCCATCTTGGCATTTTGAAGATTGGGGAGTGGTGGTAGGGCCCTGATGCTTGGGAAACCAAGCATCGGTTCGCAACGAGTTACTCGACTTAAGAGTACCTAAGTTGCCTGCTTGCAGGTGAAAGGGGCGTCAGGCCTGCTACCAATCTGTTTGAGTGCTCGGTTGGTTTACTGAGTGCGAGAGCGGTGCGGGTAAAGGTCCTCTCGTCTGGTTGGTTTACTGGACGAGAGACTCGCAATCCTGTGATATAACCGGAAGGTAGACACAGGGGCGCGTTAGCTGTAGGCATAAAGTCCGTTCCCATTTTGGCAATATCCAAGACATACAACTACCAGCCCTAAGGAATTATCAGGACACGTTGTTGTATGTTGGTACTGGTACGTGGATGCTAGGGCTATCATGGTATCCAAAGGCTGATCAAATGAATGCTCGTGAAAGTAGTTCAGGAGCTCTATCAAATGGTATCAAAAATAGTTTATAAAATATTTATTTGTATTATTCAACCGCTTACTAATAAATCTACTTTAAATTACAATAAATACAACTTAAAATAAACTGAAAATTAGATAAAATTAAATAAATACGTCTAAATTAAAACTAATTACACATCTATAAATATAAAATTCAAAGTCCTGACTGACTGACTGACTGACTGACTGACTGATATATCAACGCACAGCCCAAACCGCTGGGTCTAGAGATTCCAAATTTGGCACGTAGGTTCTTTATGAAGTCTAGGGGTACACTAAGAAAGGATTTTTCAAAATTCATCCCCTAAGGGGGTGAAACGGGGGTCCAAAGTTTGTATGGGGAAACGAGATTAGTTGGACTATTTTATCCGAAACTTTACACGAGTACTACTGTAGATAAATGAGTAAACACGTGTTTCAGGATTTTTCAATATTCAACCCCTAAAGGGGTAAATTGGGGTGAAAAATTCTGAAAATCGACATGGGTAGGGTTTTTTTAGTTTTTCGGGTCGCTGATTACGAAAACAACAACTATTTTATAATCCAACATAGCCGACGTGTCATAAAATTACCCCTGAGGGGGTCCGATGGGATTGAATTATATAAAAGAGGAACCTGAGTGTCTGACTGATATATATCATCGCACAGCCCAAACTGCTGGGTCTAGAAATTCCAAATTTGGCATGTAGATTCCATATGATGTCTAAGGGTGCACTAAGAAAGGATTTTTCAAAATTCATCCCCTAAGGGGGTGAAACGGGGGTCCAAAGTTTGTATGGGGAAAGAAGATTAGTTGGACTATTTTATCCGAAACTTTACATGAGTACTTCTATAGATAAATGAGTAAACACGTGTTTCAGGATTTTTCAAAATTCATCCCCTAAAGGGGTAAAATGGCGCGAAAAGGTCTGAAAATCGTCATGGGTATTGTTTTTATGGTTTATCGGGTCGCTGATTACGAAAAAAACAACTATTTAATAATCCAACATAGCTTGTGGGGGTGCGGTGGGGTTGAAATGTCATAATATCAATATGGGTGTTGATTTTATGGTTTTCTGGGACATTAATTACAAAAATGGCATCGATTTGAAAATATCAACCCCGAAAAGTGTAAAATGGATCAAAAAGTCTGAAAATCATGGGTATTGTTTTTATGGTTTATCGGGTCGCTGATTACGAAAACAACAACGATTTTAAAATTCAACGTGGCTAACGTGACCATCATCCTCTATTGAGGTGCGATGAGGTTGAAATGTCTATATATCAATATATGTGTCGTTTTTACGGGTTTTTGGAACGCCAATCCATACTAATATTATAAATGCGACAGAATGTCTGTTACTTCTTCACGCTTAAATCGCTGGACCGATTTAGATAAAATTTGGTTAAGAGATACTTTGAGTCCTGGGAAAGAACATAACTAAGATAGTTTTTATCCCAGAAATTACTTATTATTGTTATTTATTGTACTCGTAGGGCGATAACTTGACTATCATCCCCTATTGGGGTGCGATGGCGTTGAAATGTATAAAATGTGGTGAAAAAGTCTGAAAATCGTCATAGGTATTGTTTTTATAGTATATCGGGTCGCTGATTACGAAAAAAACAACTATTTAATAATCCAACATAGCCGACGTTACAACTCTGTAGGGGTGCAATGGGGTTGAAATGTCATAATATCAAGTTGATTCTATGGTTTTCTGGGACGTTAATTACGACAATGGCATCGATTTGAAAATATAACGACATGAATTACTTAAAAAGATTTTTAAAAAGATTTGTAATGAATTTGGACATGAATTACTTAAAAAGATTTTTCAAATTTTACCTCTAAGAGGGTGAAACGGAGGTCCAAAGTTTGTATGGAAAACGAGATTAGTTGGTTTGTATGGGAAAACGGGATTAGTTGGACTATTTTATCCTAAATTTTACACGAGTACTTCTATTGATTAATGAGTGTTGCCCCGAATGTCACGCGAGCGAAGCCGCGGGCGAAAGCTAGTTCTAAATAAAATAGAAGCAAAATTAATCTAATAAATCGCTGCCCGTAGGCAAAGTTCCCGATATGCTGGCCACGTTGGAGACCAATTCTTTGGGCAAAGTTGAGGCCAGCATTTTGGTCACGAGATGTCTGGACCATTATAAAATATACTAATCTAGCCGAAAATTCGATGTTTCCATCTACTATATAGGTATTTGGCCGTGTGGTTTCCGGCAGACTAGAATAGCTCTTCCCGTGAATGTCGTACAAGGCGACTAAGGGAAATACGTTATAAAACATCGATCAGGCCTCCCCAACCCGTCTGGTCAGCGTGGGGAGTGTAGGACAAATCCTCCTTCTATCTGGGATGGACGAGAGAGGGTCGTGCTCCTGTAGTGGAGACTAAAATGACTTGATGATGATGATAATGATATAGGTATTTGGATCTCGAAAAACTATATAATGATCTTGGCAGTGGTTCAGGAGCTTTATCAAATGGTATCAAAAATAGTTTATAAAATAAACTTGATCTGTCCGTAAATTTGTTGTGTCATTCGACCATACATTAGACCTCACTCGATTATATCGAAACTGTTGTAATTTTTATGGTATTAATAGATATTTTGTGGTTGAATCTAAGAAAAATACGTCTTCAGTTGAAGATGGTATATTTGAAAGTACAATATGTCAAATTTAAAAAATGGTAAAAAACATATAAATAGAATACAGGTGTTTTATGATTAGCCAGTTCCAACACTCCCCCTTAATCTAAAAACCCCATAAAGAATTAAAAAAAAAAGAGGTAGAAAAAATAAGGATAACAAAATAATAACAAATTAAAATAATTATTTTGTTAACCCTATCCCAGCTATACACCTATTATGTGTGACAGGCCCAAGCGGTTTGGTTAAAACATCAGCAGGCATGTCACAGGTTTTCAAGTATTCTAACAAAATTATCTTATTTGACACTTTCTCTCTAATAAAATGAAAACGAGTATCTATGTGCTTCGTCCTGTTGTGGTGGACGGGGTTATGTACTAAATTTAGAGCACTCTGACTGTCTGACCATATCTTTACAGAGTGTAATTTACCTGTAATTTCAGATATAAAACGCCGCAAATAACTTGCTTCCTTTGAAGCAGCCGTCAGTGCCATGTATTCAGCTTCCGTGGACGAGAGCGCTACCGTAGGTTGTTTCTTCGCCTCCCATGCCACTGGTCCACCAGCTAACTTAAACACGTAGCCCGTGTATGACTTCCTGTCAATTGGACAATTTGCCCAGTCGGCATCAGAATATCCTACTAAGGATTCATCAGTTTTACTATACGTTATGCAATAATCTACTGTTCCTTTAAGATATTGTAGTATCCTTTTTGCTGCTTGCCAATGTTCACGTGTAAAACATGTATTGAATTGGCTTAAGTAGCTCACTGCGTATGCAATATCGGGACGTGAGTTTACTGCTAGATACATGAGACATCCTATCAGATTTTGGTAAGGTAATTCAAGTGACTCACCATCGGTTATCTTTTCTAGCTTTTTCTGAGCTAAAGGAGTACTCGCCGACTTACAGTCGCGCATATTAAATTTATCTAAGACTGACAAAATATAGTTCGACTGACTTACTTTGATAATATCTTCACTACATTTGATTTCTAATCCCAAATATGATTTCAATATACCGAGATCTTTCAAAGTAAAATATTTTTGCAAATCGTTTTTGACAATGTCAAAAGTATAGTCAGATTTACAGTAAATAATTATGTCATCGACATAAATTCCTAGAATGACAAGTTCACTACCAAAAAGTTTTGTATATACACAAGGTTCGGAAGGAGTTCCTATAAAACCTATTTTTAAAAGGGTTTCATCTAACTTCTTGTTCCACTCTCGAGATGCCTGTTTAAGCCCGTAAAGAGATTTACGCAATAGACATACCTTGTTTTCATGTCCTTTCATTGCAAAGCCAGGAGGCTGTTCCATGAAAACTTCCTCGTGTAAATCTCCATTTAAAAATGCGGTATCGACATCTAAGTGCCACATTTTTAAACCCATTTCGGCAGCCAATGCAAATAAAGTGCGTAGGGAAGAATGACGGATGACCGGTGCAAAGGTTTCATGGTAGTCCACGCCTTTCGTCTGCTTAAAGCCTTTCACCACAAGTCTTGCCTTGTACTTAGTACAGCTTCCGTAAGCATCCTTTTTTAATCTGTACACCCATTTGCATGGTATGACCTTCTTATTATTTGGTCTATTCACAAGCTCCCAGGTATGAAGTTTCATTAGTGAGTTATGCTCATCGGTCATTGCTGACATCCACTTATGAGCATCTTCAGTATGAACAGCTTCATAGTAACTCGTTGGTTCATTTGAACATATTAAAGCTTGATAGGTCAGGAAATCTGGAGGTTTCCTACACCTAGAGGGATACCTTGGTTCCTCAGTTGGCTGTTGATCCAAGCCTACGTCTAAATCACGTTCAACTTCTTCGGGGCTCACCGAAGTAGACGGACAATCTGCATTCACGCACCCTGGACTTACAGAAGTAGATGGTTCGATATTAGAACTTGGACAATCGGTACAATCATAAAATTCATCCTTTTCGTCAACAAAATTATCATCAAATATCAGCATCGGTGACGTTTCATTCTGATGATTCGATGACTCCGTTTCTTTTAAAGGTGTAAAATAAT
The DNA here is from genome assembly GCA_937001555.2 of Hypsopygia costalis. Classification (NCBI taxonomy): domain Eukaryota; kingdom Metazoa; phylum Arthropoda; class Insecta; order Lepidoptera; family Pyralidae; genus Hypsopygia; species Hypsopygia costalis. The sequence goes on from OW443342.2 coordinate 20,710,140, forward strand.
TCTCAAAAAATGATGCATCTCTTGACTTTAAAATGTGTCTAGAATTATTACAGTCTCGAAAAATATACGTGTTGGGATTTTCCGAGTAACCAACAAAAATAGCTTCTTCGGCTTTCACGTCGAGCTTTTTCCTTTGACATGAAGGTACATGAACAAAAGCTCTACACCCGAAGACTCTTAGATGACGGAGATCATTTTTTCGTCCACACCACTTATCGAGAGGAATTTGACCGTTTAAATATCGATGAGGGGACCTATTCTTCAAATAAACAGCTGCTTGAAATGCGTCTTCCCAATATGCTTGAGGTAAGGAGCTTTCGGCCAACATCGATCTTGCCTTCTCAACTATCGTTCGATTAGTGCGTTCCGCAACGCCATTTTGTTGAGGACTATACGGTGTTGTAGTCTGATGCTCGATACCTTTTGAAGAAAGATAATCAGCAAACTCTTTATTTACATACTCTTTTCCACCATCAGTTCTAATGGACTTTATACGGGAATCCAATTGATTTTCCACTAAAGCTTGAAAAATACGAAACTTATTCATAACTTCAGTCTTCGAAGATATAAAATAAACAAATATCAAGCGTGTAAAATCATCTATAAAAGTTAAAACATACTTGTTACCCTGAAATGATGTCGTAGACATCGCTCCACAGAGATCGCTATGAATCAATTCTAAAGGGGATGTTGCCTTACTGTACGATGCTAATTTTTTAAACGGTTTTCTAGCCTGTTTTCCTTGAACACAAGCGATGCAACTACTTTTGTTTACCTTGGTATAGTCTACACCTATCCCGTGATTCTTAAGTTGATTCATGCCTATGCGACACAAATGCCCTAACCGCTTATGCCAGATTTGATACCTGTCTAGACAGTCAGAATGCATAGAGTTCGCAATACAAATATTGTCCACGTTGTGAGGGATATTGACAGTACAGTCAAGCGTGTACAGTCCTCCACAGGGCGAAGCATGAAGTACAGAATCACCTGTAAAACAAAAATTATCATTTTTATAAAAATTACAACCGCTTTTATCAAAAACAACTATAAAACCCTTTTCAACTATTTTTTGAACAGACAATAAATTAGCATTTAAATTAGGTACAAAAGCAACATTATTTATAGATTTTACTACGTCTTTAGGTGTCGTAATCGAAATGGTTCCAATCCCGCAACACTTAATTTGTTCTCCGTTAGCGACGGTAACTTTTCCATTTTCAAACAGAGAAATGTTTTTAAACCAATCCCGTTGTGACGTCATATGCTTAGTAGCACCAGAATCTACGTACCAAACGTTGCTGGAATTGCCAGACGTATTAAGTGCAGTGAAGGAGGCAGCACTGTCCTTCATCTTGCCTTCCGCGGTCTTTTTCTGCCGTAGGGGACAGTCAGGCCGTTTGTGTCCTGGGGCTTTGCAATCATAACAAATAATTGCCTTTTTATTCTTCGGTCCACATTTTATCGCTTTGGTTTGTAAAACAGTATTATTTGATGACGTCTCCTTGGATATTTCATTTAAAAGTTTTGTCTTGACTACTGTTGACGTGACATTAACGTTGCAGTTCTCTAGCGCCATAATAAGAGGATCAAACCTTGGTGGAAGACCTCCTAAAAGTATAGCTGCAATTGACGAGTCGTCTATCACCCTATCAATATCCGCCAAGTCTTGTGCGGTAGACAGAACGGCGTTTATATATAACTCTAAGTTTTCGTAGTCAGATAAACACATTCTATAAAGCTTTCGCTCCAACGCTAGTCTGCGTCCCATCCCCTTGTCCTCAAACGCGTTTTGCAAAGATTTCCATGCATCAGCAGCAGTTTTTGCGCATCTAACATGGATGATGGCCTCACCGTCCACTGACAAGCATATCTTTGCAAGTGCCTTCCAATCGTCCTTTTTCTTTAGAAATGCTGACGTCTGGTCATCATCTGGATAACCAGCTACTGCTTGCCATAAATCCTCGTGGATTAAATAATTTCGCATTTTAAATTTCCACGCAGGATACCCATCTCTATTTCGAAGGCTGAATGTAGGAATTGACGAGGAATTCGACTTACTTGTACCATCTCCAGTTCCGTGTTCCATGTTGACGGAAAGAAAAATCGTTTTCCAATTGATACAACTTTTTGGTCACAAATACAAACGTTTCTTTTAGAAAACCGCTGAATACCTATTAATAGAGCTTCGTGCTGATAACGTGTTGTAATTTTTATGGTATTAATAGATATTTTGTGGTTGAATCTAAGAAAAATACGTCTTCAGTTGAAGATGGTATATTTGAAAGTACAATATGTCAAATTTAAAAAATGGTAAAAAACATATAAATAGAATACAGGTGTTTTATGATTAGCCAGTTCCAACAGAAACAATACAAGATATTGTAATACCGAGTAATGATCATGAAAGTACTTCACGAACTTTATTATTTATTGGTATCTATAAGGTCCTAACTTATTAGTTGACAATACTGAATTGAGGATGCGTATTGCTTAAATACATCACATTACTAATGGAATTTCACGGCTAGCAATTATTATTTTTTTATTTTAAGAAAAAATAAATTATCATTTTAATCAAATAAATACCATATACTGAACGCTTTAGTGAAGAAAAGTGTTTGTATAACAAAATTTATTTATCATTAAAACATGTTTAAAATGTTCTTTTTTATCTTTACATAAAACCGTCCTTGTTCACGAGTTCATACCAGTGCAAATGTTGGTAGTATCAAGTGCGCATGTGCAGTCTACCTGCCATTCATACTTGCGCGCTGCGCGAACGGCGAAAGACAATCAGTCGCCGCTAAACTGAGTTTGTGAGCGCACGCGTGTTTTCTGCATTACCGGCCGGCGCCGCTACCGCCCGACAACGTAGTGCTCTTGCTCGTACGTTTTAGTTTTAGTGTGATTTGTTCAAATTTGCCATGCCAAACCGACGTTACACCAACCAGGAATACCTGGCAATGGTAATTGCGTACCGTGATAGTGAAGTGATAGTGGGGAGATTGTTCTGCAAGCGTAGAATCTACTAGAGCGAAGGCTCGGAACACGTGTCAGCAGGAACACGATTCTCACAGCTGTTTACCCTTCCGAGAACATGGACGGTTCGACCAACCTGCGGTGGACGCTGGTAGGACTCGATATCCTGCTGTCTTGAGGAGGAAATATTGGACTTTTTTAGTCAGCATCCGATGGCAAGTACCTCTGACGTATCTACATATCAGCTGCGATTGCGAGTTCTCGACATTTCAATCTACGCTATTGAATTGAGACCTCATTAGATCGAAAGAAAAAATAAATACTGTACCGTTGGTCTCGATATACCCTGCATCTTGCCAAAACCGCGTCTGTTTATCAGCTGGCTGCACCACGTGCACTAAAGATCAGCTTTAACCCTAGTAGGTAATTGGTAGTGCATTGATAATAATGATACTAATGGCCGTTCGCTTATGAAAGACAGCTGTGAGGGCGATGACCTTGTGCTTCCGAGAAATCAACAGACATCGACTTCCGAGAAATCAACAGATTTGACGAGCTCGGTGGCGCAGTGGTCAATAACGCGGCTTCGACACCAACGCTCGTGGGTTCGATTCCCACATAGGACAAACATTTGTGTGCATGAACATGTCTGTTTGTCTTAGTCAGGGTGTTTTCTATGTATCATAAGTATGTATTTACAAAAAAAAATGTATTTACGTATGTTTATCAGTTGTCTAGTACCCATAACACAAGCTTCGCTTACTTTGGGGCTAGATGGCGCTGTGTAGTTTGTCTGACAATATTTATTTATTTATTATTTATTTATCGGCCGTTACGGCTGGCCCTCTACTTTACTTAATGGGGTATGTACGGAAGTTAGAAAGCTAGCTACATACCTATGCCGTCAACTCGTATATGGGCGATGACTTCTTTTATTTAAGGCTGGGTGGGATTCAAATTTGAGTTTTTTAAAACCATCTGAGACTTAGATAATAATATTTTAAATTCTGAAAAAAATATATGTGTTAGGTAAGGATCTTGTCTAGTCAAAATCGCATTCAATGTCACGACCTAATCAACTTCACTCGATAAAAAAAATTCCCAAAATCACCCCTTTGTGTTAATGTTTTTTCAATATTGTGACTATAATACTGAACGAATACATTTAATTTTTGTACTCAATTAAAGCTAACAAATAGTTACAGACAAATTCGCAGAGTACGATTAAATAATATATATATTTTTTTTACTGTGTGCAAATTTCCACTAAATATGAGAGCGCGGGGGTTCGGCAGCCCATCAGTCGCGTGCTGGCGCTTATAGACGACGGACCTGTGCTCGGTGCCTGCGCATCAGTATTTTTTTTGAAAAATTTGTGTGCTTCAAGTGATTCTTAATGGGCAATAAACAACGTAAGCGAAAGAAGTCGTCCAAAGCAATAAAAATAACTAACAGAAAGAATGCACTGCGAAGATATACAAAGAGGTAAGTACCTTTATGTAGATGTTTGATTTTTAATGTAATGTGGTCTTTAATATATTAAAATTAGATTGTTTTATATATTTGTGTTTCATCAAAATCTTTGAACCAAAGCCAACTTAGTTAAAGTAGGGAGCGTAATTATAAGCTACCCGACTGGGAAATGTCCCTCCACCTCACAGAATACCGCAGCCAAATAACAATTCCCTTGAGGGTTGTTGTGTTCTTGCGAGTGAGTGAGGTCACCAGAAAGGAAGGAGATGCTGCGTAGGCAGCGGGGGTGGCGGCGCGCGAGCTGTGTTTTATGTTGCGAGCGTAGCCATATTAGGCTACGGTAACCGCTTCACATCAGGCGGGCCGTATGCTTGTCAGCCACCCGACGTAGTATAAAAAAAGTCTGATTGATAATTTACAAAAATATATTATGGCTAAACTTGCGGCCATCATGCCACAGTATAAGAATATCCAGTAAGTACTAAAGAACGATATGATTTTTGATAATTCATGTTTTGTCTTTATCGGTACATATCTGCCTGGCGTTTTATTGTAGGTCAATGCAGCAGTCTCCAATACCAGACATCATCGCCGAAGTAATTAATATGGACAGCGGCGAATAATCAATCTGTTATCTGCGGATTCAACTGAAAATAGGTAAGTAATTACCATAGATCGAGATAGGTACGCAGCGCTTTTTAAACAGTTTTAATATGTCCCGTTTATACATAGTTGCTTAGTCATGTCAAGTCAGGAGGCGCAACGTACGTACCCAATACTTACGGACTTCTGACGGACAGACTTATCTATACTTCTATACTAATATTATAAATCTGAAGAGTTTGTTTGGTTGAACGCGCTAATCTCAAGAACTACTTATTCGAATTTGTAAAATTATTTTAGTGTTAGATAGCCTATTTTTCGAGGAAGGCTAATAGGCTATGTAAGATCACACTACCACCAATAGAAGCGGAGCACCAATGAAAAATGTTGCAAAATGGGAAAAAAATATTCCTTTTGAAAGCTTCCGTTGCATGCGCTGTGTAAACGGTTCAAGTTACGCAATAATTATAACAGAATTATTCATCTTAAAAAGTTCTAATAAAAAGTCAGTGATTGCATATATCTACTCGTTCTTCTTTTAATTTTCTTCTTTTTTTTTGCTATCCTTCTTTCAATTAATATCACCCTGCCTTTAGGACTTTTATGTAAAGAGAGGTGTACGACTGAAAATGCGGATTTAATGTTAAACGAAACAACAGCTGCTGAGCTCTTGCTTGGTAACCTCCTTTCAAAGGATTTTTTTTGGTACGACCAATCAATTTCACGCTGACACTATTATAACACTGAACAGTGTTTGTATCATCGTAACCGAAAAATCTGCGTGATTTTGCTGTAATGTATAAAACAATCGTGTAGAAAGACGAATTCTGGATCTATTTCAGCTCTTCGTTGTCATTTCCATCTTTGCTACAAATATTCTTGGTACATACATTCTGCACGGTTAAAAAAATAATTGTGCAATTTTGACATTGCTGTGTTGTGAGAACTTTTAGAGGCTTTGTGATGTATTCTTACATACTGTACAATTTGATTTCTATATTATCAAATTTTTTACATTATTAAGCGATAAAATAATTATTTCAAATGCGTCCATTATTTAGTTCGGTAAATGTCCCGTATAACTTATTATATATTATAGACAGTTATAATTAATATAATATGATAAATTTTCAGGCACATTGATGTTCCGACGTGTAGCTACACAGCTGACGTTTCCAAGAATTCTTTTATGAGATTAGATCCAGACGCTCCACTACGAACTAACTTTTACGTAAGAATCATATTTTATTTGATTGCATTTAATATAGTTTTTTTGGGAGTTTATTAATTTAGCATAATAAAAACTATAAAAAAGTTAGATAATGTACATCCAAACAAAATATTATGTTTTATTCCGAAACATGTAATTATTTACCATTATGTTTTAGAAATACTGAGGAGACATCCCTTATCGAGACGAACCCTTGTTTACAAAACGCATCGAAAGGGACGATAACTTCTGGAAAACGCAAATGGAGCAAAAGTTGGTCAAATTTTATATGAAGTGTTTAATGCCAGAAATTGTTGATAGTCGACACGCACGTGGAATAGCATTAAGCACATTGTCCTTACAAGATGACAAGGAAAATGTAAATTATGTAGACTCCCCAGACTTGCCATCACTTGAGCCACACATGCGAAATGTTAATTCTGTAGAGCCTATAGTTCTATCATCTTCTGAACTACAGTCAGATTTGCACCCGGGTACAAGCTCACGAGAAATATATTTTAAACAATTTTAAGAGTAAATAAATATTTTTTATTTAATACTATCTTTTATTTATTTATAATAAAAATGTACAGAAAGACTCTTAAAAGAATCACCATGACATTCATAGTTTTTTAAAAACACCGGGCCTGCCATACGCACATTTATGCCTCCTATATGACAAGAAAGATGAACAATGGATTCTGCTGTAATATTAGTTTCCTTTTCTAATATCTCAAGTCAAATCTAGGAAACGCGAACAGGTTGTTATTTTTTTTTTATATTCTATACCTAACCTACATTGCTTATTATTTACGAAACTCTTGTCACTACTATAAAAATATAAAAGTGCATTTCTGAAGTTTTAAAATTAACTAGTTACTGCTTATTCCTATACTGTGTGACCGGGCGGGGTGACGCGAGTTCATCGCGCCGCTGCCTCCGCGTGAATAAGTTCGCGCGGTGCCGGCAACGCTGAATGCCTACTTTTGCACGACTACCTAGCCTTAAATACGGCGCGATTGAGTTTAGATGAAATTTTAGGTACCTAACTAATTTTTTGACAAAGTTGTTATTATGATTTTAATGTTATTGAATGTTTCTTTTGAATCTTTTGCAACAATGAGTCTTGCGGCCCTATAAAAAAGTAAAGGGGTATGTTTGGCTTACCGCGATCTTTAGATCCAAAGCCTGCACGTGGTGCATCCTGCCGACTAGCGAAAGAGACTCTGGCGAAAGAGAGGTAGGGTAAAACGTATTTGTAAGTTGCCTGAGTGGGGAATACCTCTACATCACAGAACATCGCAGCTAATTTACAATTCCATTGAGGGTCTTGTGTTCCAGCGAGTGAGTGAGGTCACAAAAATGAAAGGAGTTGCTGCGTTGGTAGCGGGGTTGGCGGGGGCGCGCGAGCGTTGTTACCGTCGCGACCGTTAATACGACTACGGTAACTACTTCACATGGAACATGTCTCCAGACAAGCAGGGGAGAGTGACTAAAGGATTAGGGAGAACACAAAAGATCCATGAGGGTCGACGTGTCACCGGTGCTGCAGCACTGGACCCACTCTAAGATAACTACTTCACATCAGGCGGACTGTATACTTGTCTGCCACGCGACGTGGTATAAAAAAGTTAAAAAGAGAGGGAAAAACAGAGTTCAACGCTCGCACGCGTCACCGTAGCTGTCATATGTGGCAGTACTTGGTCGTATACGTATCGTCGTACCTAACTAGTCATTATTACAATTTCATTCTTACGCGTGATGGTAAATGCGTAATGGAGCAAGTTAGAATATTTTTTCTTGGTATACAGAAAAATAATATCATTTTAAAAACATTTATAATTATGCAAAATTTCATTCACAATACGATGTATACAAGCTATAGATGCCAACCATATAGTATTGTCAATTAAAAGGTTAGGACCTTATATATCAGACGGGCAATTCTCGTAATTAAAATATAGTCAAAATTCAGTTTCGATCCAGTCTCGATCTCACAAATGTCACATTTGGTATTCTCGTAACACAATATGTAACTTCAAAATTAAATTTAAGCGGGATTATATCGAAATATGAGTGGAAATTAAACAAACTAAGAATGTTACTTTGCCAACAACAAGAATTTATAATAATTAATAAATGAAATCAAGTATGTAATTTTAGTCAATTCACAATTCAATCTCGATTCGGTCAACTTTCAATCTGCGTACGTAGAAAAATTACGCGAATTGGCCTTCTGAACAACACAGTAGTGACCTCTTTATTGCACGAATAATATAAATATTACAATGACAGAGTAGCAAACAGGCGGCTATACCGCTATGCAATCTTTTCCACTTGAGGAGCTCTATGGCGTCATTAGTGTCAGTCACATCGAAGATGCAAGTTAAGCAACGTCGACAGCAGCTCGTCTATGAATGGATTTATTTATCTAGAGCTCTTCCACGTTAAGCCGTCGATCCCGGCTTCATTAGATGACAACTTCTTACTCCGCTTTCACCTGCATGCAGGCTACTTGCGTACTCTTAAGTCGAGTAGCTCGTGGCGAACTGAAGCTCGGCGAATCAAGCATCGGGGCCCTACTACCACTCTCCTATCTCCATGATGTGTACCGGAGCTGTATGGCTCGCTCGAAGTGAGCGAGCCATACAGCTCCGGTTGACATTTTTTTATGATCATCATCATTAGATGACAGTCGTTAAGCCAAGTCAGTGGTTTTAGGGTGGCATGAAAACATTAGCCTCCGTTAATCCGCAGTTGAGCAACGAGGTGGAATATGCCCTAAACTCCTTCGATAGAGAGGAGACCCGTATCCCAACAGTGGGATGATTATGGGTCGATGCCGAATCTTTTCCAGGCAACCTTTGGGTAGACGAGAATATCAGACTAGAAAGGTTACATTATATTTGTGATTTGATTACATTATTTAAGGGATTTGAACCCACGACCACCCATCTAGAGGGCATGTGAATTTTAACTTTTTTTAAAATATAATATTCTGGCTAGTTGGCCAAGACAACTATTTAAATAATAATACTCGAAAGGGTACAGTTTCCATTCAGTATATACATAGAGTATGTATGCGACAAAAGAAAGAAGGAATTCCATAACGACAAAAGAAAATATTCCAACTCTTGTATTTTTTTTTATCGTTTTAAATTCTCAAATAGCGTCAACTGTTTACCGATTCATCTGCTGCGTTCGGAACTGAAATGCGCTTTTAGATTTTATAAAACATTCATAGGGGGCGGGCGCCCCAGTGTACTGTTCAGCTTACTGCGCAGATGGGCGGCTCTCAGGAAATCGTGGAGCCAAACACTGCCACAGACAATTGTGTATATTTAGAGAACATTTGATTTTTTTTAGACTAAAGAATTTAAGTTAAAAAAAAAAAGAGTGTGACCAGTGTTCCGCAAACTTTTTGTGATTATGGTAGGTACTAGATACTAGATCTAGAAAAACGAAAATTATTGGAGGTACACCATAAATGAAAAAAACCGGCCAAGTGCGAGTCGAACTCGGGCACGAAGGGATCCTAACCATTATCTTTAAAAACGGCAAAAAAATCACGTTTGTTGTATGGGAGCTTCCTATTTAAATTTAATTATTTATTTTTAAAGTGAATATGTAATTAAATATTTTGTGAATATTTCAAGCGTCTACCTATTACCGTTATCAATTGCGAGCCAAAACGAGCAAAAAAATCACGTTTTTTGTATGGGAGCCCCCTTAAATATTAATTTTATTCTGTTTTTTAATACCTGTTATATAATTTAATATAATATTTGTTGTTATAGCGGCAATAGAAATACATCATCTGTGAAAATTTCAACTGTCTAACTATCACATTTCATGAGATACAGCCTGGTGGCACGGACGGGCGGACAGACGGACGGACGGACGAATAGCGGAGCCTTAGTAATAGGGTTCCATTTTACCCTTTGGGTACGGAACCCTAAACATCCGTTTTTTTATACCACTAGAGTGGAAAACAAGCATACGGCCCGCCTGATGGATAGCAGTTACCGTAGCCTATGAACGCCTGTAACACCAGTTTTTATTTGTGTAAGAATTTTTCTTCCGTCCGTCTATTTAGCTTTTTGAGTTAACATTATTTTTCCGAGGCACACCTACTAATGACTACGGTACACCTGTGACACGGCTAGACTGATTCCTATATTATTTTTTGTGTATGGTATGATTGGCATGTACTCGTACATTTGGTAGCGAAAATAATCTACCTATATAATATATATTTATATTAGTAGATTAAAATAATCTATCTATATATAGTTTATCGGTTTCAATTAGAAATTGTGTGTTCTAATTCTCGATTACCGAGTTCTCGTAAAAATAAATGTGTACTTAAGTACATTAGTATGTAGCATTAATGTTGCATTTTTTTTTGCGAAAACCAATAATATTTTTTTTTTTTTGCTTTTGCACATAAATAATACATATAAACATTAGGGCATGAATCTCGGAATCTCGGAATATCGTAATATCGGAATCTCGGAACCGATTTCCGATATTATAAATTCCGATACTGAGTGACACAATATCGTAATATCGAAGTCAGACAAATTTAGTTTTTTTTTTGTTTTTAAATAAAGTTAATAAGAGCGCCACACGTGAGCCAATATGAGACATTGTTGTAAATATGTTGAAACGCCTTAAATATAAAGAAAATCCAACTAGTACCATCGCCGACATAGAAACTGAGACGGAATCAACGACAACTGCTTTATTATCTTCCGATGAAGATGATAAACCCTTAGCTCGTCACGCTACAACGAGTAAGTTAACCCTCCAACAGGAACTGGAGAAGGAACTGGAAAAGTGCAAAGAAAAGACGAGAATCGTATCCTCGTCAGACAAATTTGATCTTTTGGGGTTTGTAATGACTAAAAAAGTAATATACGACAACAGAGGTGAAAGAGGAGTTTATCTGACCCAGGCCTACACTTACCTTACATGAGTTTGGTCTACCAGTGTTGAAAGTGTACGTGTTTTTCGTCAGCCGGTTATTTTTGTCAGGGATGTAACGGAGCTTCGGTTTCGATTCCGATACGTCGGAACTTCCGATTGCTTTTGCATCCTCGGTTCTGACTTCGGTTCCGATAAATTTTAAACCGAAGTCAGAAGTCATATCGGAGGTCGGCGGCCGGCGCGGCGGGCGAGGGTGGGTAGACGGGCCGGGCAGCGCGAAGCCGCGGCGGAGTCGCGATCTATCGATTTTAGCAATTGTTTCATTGTTACACTGTTAAAGTATTGATAATAAAGATAACACTAAGTTAGTGTCACTAACGAATAATGATGTGTAATTATTTCATTGAAAATGATATCTACACATATCTCTGACTGACTTCATATTTTATTCCGATTCCGGTTCCGATTCCGGTTTCGACTCCGATAAACCAAATTCAAAAATTCCGATTCCGGTTCCGGTTCCGATATAACCACATCCGTTACATCCCTGATTTTTGTAATAAAATACGAAGTTCACCGACAAAATGCTTAAAGCTTTGTCGTTTTGTGAATGTATTGCAAAGAAAAACGTGCCTTTAAAAAATAAGCCTAGTCTTCATTTCTAATAATTAATAGTCATTCCTAATAATTGTTGATTTCGCTGTTATTCCCTCTTCTTCTTCGTTACGCTTTTGACAAAGCGTTCGAGCGGTCGTGGTCGTCATGAGGATTCGGGGTTTATTTTATTTTATTTTATTTAAACTTTATTTACCACAATTTAAGGGTACAAAGGCGGTCTTAATGCTAAAAGCATTCTCTACCAGACAACCTTGGGGAAGTGCAGATATACACGAATGCGGCATACAAAATAAATTAATAACAATATACATACATACACATTACATAAATACAAAATATATGATACATATAAAATAATATAAACTTACATATACTTAATCAATAGGAGGATGATTCATAGTTTTGACAATTTGTCCAAGAGGTGAGCATGAACTTTATTTTTGAAGTTAAATTTATTCTCGATTCTTCTGATGCTATCGGGTAGCGCATTCCAGAGTCGTGAAGATTGTAAAGTGAAAGAGTTTGACATAAAGCCAGTACGAAAGAGCGGGGTAGAAAGCGCAAGGGAGTTGCCAGATCGAAGCTGTCTTTCATGAGAGTCACAAAGATATTGAAACTTACATTTTAAATATTCAGGGGAGAGAGGGTTATTCAGAATAGAGTGAAGTGAACAGAGCAACCTCTTTTGCCTGCGCTGACGAATAGGAAGCCATTTGAGCTGTGACCGGTAGGAAGAGACATGATCAAATTTACGAAGACAGAAGATGAAACGAATAGCATTGTTGATAAGCCGGTCCAGCTTATTAAGAAGATCTTCATTTAGATCAGGGTAGCAGACATCAGCATAATCAATGATAGGGAATATGAGAGATATGACAAGAGTGACCTTAATATTGATGGGGAGAAAATTTCGAAACCGATTGAGATATCGTAAAGAAGATATGACCGCGCGATATGGTTGTAGTTGCTCGCTTCACAATATCCCGTCATCTCGTCCGATTTGAGGCACTTTTAGTGCACTCATGCAGTAGGCCGCCCACGGCAGACTTTATCTGGTCGGTCCACCGCATGGGAGATCTGCCGCGGGGTCTTGTACCCTCGACTCTACCCTGAACCACAAGGCGTTCGATGGAGTCACCTTCGCGTCTTGAGGCGTGCCCGAAGAATTTTAGTATACGCGATTGTACTAGAACAGTTAATCACTGCTTGATGCTGAGAGAATCCACGATACTCCGAGCATTCGTCTCCAGCACCACATCTCTAAAGCGTTGATCTTTTTCTTTTCCACTTAATATGGGGAAGACTAAAGTTATTACGAGCCGGGTCTTAGTGGCTTTAGTTAAGTTCCTGTTCTTCCATATTTCTTTCAGCTTACCCATTGCGTTTCTTGCTATAGCCATGCGTCTCTTTACTTCATCCACGCAGCCACCGCTGTTCATTACAAGAGAGCCAAGGTATATATAGAACTAGACCACTTCACAGTTTGCGATCTGTGTTACTTCTGGCATGTTACTGTTGGCGAGATCCACGATCATTATTTTGGTCTTAGTACGATTGATCTTTAGTCCGAACTCTAGGTTTACGCGTTCCATTCTGAGTAGTTCTTCCATATGACATTTATTAGTTGCAAACAAGGTGCTGTCGTATCGCATACCGCAGGTTTGCAATCCTGTATCCACCAACTGCTACACCGTCTGTCCAATCCTTCAAAGTGATTCTCATTATAAGTTCTGTGTATACTTATATTAAACAAGAGCGGTGATATTATGTATGATTCTTGGCGGACACCGGCACTGAGGTGGAAGTTAATTGACAAAATGTCATCTGTCCGTACCGAAGCTGTTCCTTCTTCATACAAACGTCTAATAAGGTGAACTAGATGTTTTGGTGTCCCCATTGCTAACAGCGTATTCCAGAGCTTTGGCCATTTCACCGAATCAAACGCTTTGGAAAAGTCAACATAGCAGATATAAGTTGGCTTGTTGAATTCTCGAGCCTAACGAGTATTTGCTCTCGAGTGCCCTTCCCCCTTACAAAACCAGTCTGTTCCGGAGCAATCTCCTTAGACAGATAAGCTTTGCCTTTCATTTTGAATATGTAACAAGATCTTGCTAGAATGTGATATAAGTGCAATAAGGCGGTAGTTGTTACATTTCTTAGTTGACCCCTCTTTGTGTAACGGGGTGAAGACTGTATGAGTCCATTCACCAGGCCATATTCCGGATTTCCATATCTTATTACAGATGGTGTATATAATTTGTGAGCCGTGCTCTCCCAGGGCTCGTATGGTTTCGATTGGGATCGCTTCTCTGCCCGTCGCTTTTCCGTTTTTGAGGTGGTTTATAGCGGCTTCAACCTCTCGTATAAGTATGGAGGGCTCCAGTTTCTCACTCTCAGGCTCCGCGCTGGGAAAGTTCTTGCATCGTGGATCTTCATATAGGGACTGACAATAACCTTTCCAAGTCTCTGAGATTTTATCCAGTTCTGTCACTATATTGCCACTAGTCTTCGATGGCCCATGATTTCGATGACAGTAATTTTGTAATGATGCGAAGTTTATGGTACAAATGTTATTCCTAAATGTTGATTTTGCTTCGATATTTTCATTTGATATGTTATTGATGTTGATTATGAGTCCGTTTAATTAGTAATGTACTTATGATAATATCGAGAAATCTGTGATTTAATAAAAAAAACTAAATAAATCCACAAAGTTTTATACCAAATAAAAGAATTTGATCTAAAATATTATGTTTACTGTATCAAACCCAACTTTATGAGGATGTATAACGCATTTGTGAAATTCCGATATTAATATCGGAATTCCGATATTGAGATCTAATATCGGAAATCAGTATCGGAATTGAAAACTTTCCGATATTACATGCCCTAATAAACATACAAATAATGATTTACGTGACGGCGACGGTTAAACTGATCTCCGAAGCACGGAGGAGCTCGAGATAAATAAACCCTTCCAAAGACAAGTTACGGTCGCATGATCGATTAGACTGACACACGCAGACGCAGATTAGTCGAGCTCGGTGGTCGAATGGTTAGCAATGGCCACTTTGACTCCGAGGTCCGCTGGTTCGATCCCCGCATAAGGTAAACATTTGTGTGCATGAACATGGCTGTTTGTCTTGGTCTGGGCGTTTCTATGTATTTAAGTATGTAATTACAAAAAGAAAATGTATTTAAGTACATTTATCAGTTGTCTAGTACCCATAACACAAGCTTTGCGCTTAATTTGGGACTAGATGGCGCTGTGTTAATTGTCCAGAAATATTTATATTTATACTTATATTTATACGCAACGATGCCATTGAGCTCCTCAATTATGACTCAACAAAAATTTGACTCACTTCTCCGAAATTAAAAGGAATGCCTCAGGCTTTTGAAACTAGATCAAATCTAAACTCACAACGGAGATAAATCGTTTATCAAATTCTGTTCAAAGAACCAAATATCACCAACCAGTATTTATAAAACGACATGCGACATAAGTATAAAATGATAACCGTCGCGTCGGCTCTTTGCCCGGGCGGAGTCGGCGACATGATCCCTCTGAAGTATTGTGTCCACACAATATACGCGCAAATAAACCGGATATCCAGCCGCGGATACAGAGATAGTCCAGGGAACATCTCATGGCACTCGGCATAAAATTTGAAGTGTTTTTTTTTCATCGAACTGCCATATCTATTAATATTTGTCATATTTTAGTGTAATCTATACTAATTGAGTGGAGTGAGCGGAACGCCGAAAAGTCACTCTTGGAAATGAATAGACTCCAAAACCACTAAACCGATTTTGATGAAACTTGTCACAATTAAAGACCTCGACATGCTTGAGGTTTGTGTCGAAAATAAATTGAGATCGATCATGTCCTTGAGGAATGATCATCAAATACATTTTCCATTGAAATCAATGGAAAACGTACACGCGCGTGAATTCTATTTTTGGCCGGAAAAAGTTTGCGCGACATTACATTAATATCATTTGATTTTGGCTTTCTTTTGGCGCATATTTTTTCAGCGAATTTACTCGCTCCTCTCAACCTCGATTTCGGCCCCGTGGTCTAGAATTCGACCTAGTATTATAAATGCGAAAGTTTTCTGTCTGTCTTTCTGTCTTTGTCTTTGTTACCAGTTTACGACTAAACAGCTGAACCGTTTTTAATGAAATTTAGCATGCATATCGATTATGTCCCGAGGAAGGACATAGGCTTTTAGGTAAAACATTATATAACGGACAATGATAAACGGTGTGAAGTTACTTACTAAAGCTAGTAAATAAAGTCGCAACCATTGTGGTATTAAAAATAATTGTTGAATAGAAAAAGAAATGGAGAAAGTACATGTCGACGAAGGGTTGGACGCCCTCCTTCTAGATGGTCCGATGATCCTAAGAATGCGGATGGAAACGGTTGGATGCGGAAGGCACAGGATCGTATTTGGTGGAAATCATCGGGGAAGGCTTATATCCAGCAGTGGGTAGTTATAGGTTAATGATGATGACGAACGTTTTTATGGCTACGATAACTGTTTCACATCAGGCGGGCCTTATGTTTATGATCGTTTTTGGTGGAAAGCATCGGGGAAGGCTTATATTCAGCAGTGGGTAGATACAGGCTGATAATGATGAAAGTTTTTATGGCTACCATAACTGTTTCATATCAGGTGGGCCTTATCTTTATTTGCCAGCCGGAGTAGTATAAAAAAAATATGCCATGACACACCGTTCAGACTACATTCGTATGAAAATAGTGCCTTTGAGGCTGATGACACACTTTGGAGAACACTACAAGCGCTGCACAAGGGAGATTAAGCTAGGCAGCGATTTTGAATCGTGCAGGGTGCAGTGAGGGTGAAATGTGTTCACAGTTAGATTCTTTTTCAGGGTTCCGTATCCAAAGGGTAAAAACAGACCCTATTACTGAGACTTCGCTGTCCGTCCGTCCCTTGCTTGCTTGGTTCGCCGAGCGTCGGTTCGCCACGAGCTCCTCGACTTAAGAGTACGCAAGTAGCCTACATGCAGGTGAAAGCGGAATAAGACCTGCTACTGCTCCGCTTGCGTGCTCGGTTGGTTTACTGAGCGCAAAGGCGGAGCAGGTAACGGTCCTCTCGTCTGGTTGGTTCACTGGACGAGAGACTCGCATCACCGTGATATAACCAGAAGGTTGGTACACGGGGCGCACTAGCTGTTAGGTATAGGGTACGTTGTGCGTCCGTCCGTCTGTCTGTCACCAGAGCCCTACCGCCGATGCTGAAGCCGGAACCATCGGATTTTTTGATCGCGAAAATTGATCATAGGTTTAAGTTAATGACAAAAATATTCAGCTTACTCGGTAGAACTTTAGGGTTTCTATCAGCTATGCTTACAATTACCACTAATTTAAGCTAAAGTTTGATATTCGCAATCAAAAAGTGGCCTCAGCTTCGGCAGTAGAAGTTTTGAAATAAATAAATAAAATAAATATTGTCAGACAAATTACACAGCGTCATCTAGCCCCAAAGTAAGTGAAGCTTGTGTTATGGGTACTAGACAACTGATAAACATACATAAATACATTTTTTTTTTGTAATACATACTTATGATACATAGAAAACACCCAGACTAAGACAAACAGACATGTTCATGCACACAAATGTTTGTCCTATGTGGGAATCGAACCCACGAGCGTTGGTGTGGAAGCCGCGTCATTGACCGCTACGCCACCGAGCTCGTCTTACTATACTCACAAAATATTTAGTTATATATTCACTTTAAAAATAAAGTCAATTTAATTTAATTTACTTAAGTATAAATAACTAAATTAATTAAATACAATCTAACTATAGAAAACTTAAATTACAAAACTAAAATTATTTATAAATATCTTAAAAAGAAATAATTAAATTAAAATAAAACAAATATTTAAGGGGGGCTCTCATATAACAAACGTGATTTATTTGCCGTTTTTATAGATAATGGTACGGAACCCTACGTGCGGGAGTCCGATTCGCACTTGGCCGGTTTTTTTTATACTACATCTGGTAACAAATAAATATACTTGTCTGGTAACAAACCTAACCTAACCTATCTTGCACATCAAAAAATACTTACTGCACATCTAATGCTGGATTTGATGTGCGATTAGATTAATTTGCTGTGCAAATTAGGTTTATTTTGTGAATAAATTTAATATTTTCCATAAATCTAAGGCCCGCCTGATGTGAAAATTTAAAATGACATTAAGTGAAATAGATACTGTAGCCATATAAGCGCCAGCAATATGATTTATATAGTTCGCGTGCTGCCACTGCTGCTGCCAACGCAGCAACTCCATTCTGGTGACCTCACTCGCAGGAACACAACAATCCTTAAGGGAATTGTTATTTGGCTGCGGTATTCTGTAAGGTACTACTACTCCAGTCGGGTAGTGTGTTCCTCCTCTCTTTCGCCAAAGTTTCTCATTAGTCAATCAGTGATCCATATTATGGATCAC
Organism: Hypsopygia costalis; assembly: GCA_937001555.2. Taxonomy (NCBI): domain Eukaryota; kingdom Metazoa; phylum Arthropoda; class Insecta; order Lepidoptera; family Pyralidae; genus Hypsopygia; species Hypsopygia costalis. The sequence continues at coordinate 20,728,445 of OW443342.2, forward strand.
GGCGATCTCGTTCTATAAATCCTTGGCCCATATATGGGCACCAAGAAAAAAATATGTGGCCATATATGGGTCACTTAAAAATTGTCCCTTGAGAATGTGTCGAAATATGCATTTTTTGCTGAATAAACGGCCATATCTTTTTTCTACGTAAACTTAGCAGTTTGATTTTTTTACAACTACATGGGACCACAGACCTGAGTATACAGTTCAAATTTCAGCTTGATACCTCCACGCGTTCTCGAGTTAGAGGGTCTTGACAGACATACAGACAGACAGACAGACAGAAAGACGGACAACAAAGTGATCTTATAAGGGTTCCGTTTTTCCTTTTGAGGTACGGAACCCTAAAAATATTACGTTTGCAACATACCGCATAGAGATCGAATTAATATTTTGAACCAGGACTGTGCAGTTGTTAAATCTGAGTTCTGATTTTGCTAAAATTTGGTATATACAGGGTGAAAACGATAAAGATTTCACTAAATAATTTCTAAACTACACAAGATATAAAATTAATTTCTTAACTATACGAGACAGTTATAAAATTTATTGCTGGCCCTGAAAGTGCTTCACGGGTTATATCAAGCGGTATTAGTTTATAATTGTTTACACGATGAGCTGGATCTATTTCTGGAATCCATGTCCATGTCCATGTCTATTTATACGTACGTGATTTTTCCCATTTTTCATCGATATATATAATATCGCGTTGCGTTGGAAGTGGGGGTGGCAGCACGTGAGTGATATTTCATGTTGCGAGCGTTAATATGGCTACGATAAGCGGTTTAGATCAGGCAGGCCGTTTGCTTGTCTGCCACCCGATGTGGTAAAAAAAAAATAATTTGTTACATATATTACATATGCTTTGTAATCTAATGTTCCTAAATAAAGAAATACATATAAATAAAATAAAAAAAACAATACTCTTAAATAATATTAAATGATAAATATTTCTTGATAATTTACCCAGCGCCATCTAGTCCCAAATTAATCGCAAAGCTTGTACTATGGGTACCTACTAGACAACTGATCAATGTACTTAAATACTTTGTTTTTGTTATAACATACTTACAATACATAGAAAACACCCAGACCAAGACAAACAGACATGTTCATGCACACAAATGTTTGTCTTGTGAGGGGACCGAACCCGCGACCTCGGAGTCAAAGTCCATTCAACGACCGAGCTAGTCAAATATAGAGCAGAATCTTTTTTACATTTGTTTAAAACCGAAGCATTACCAGTATCTACATTGTAATTCCAATGGCGTCGAAATTCCCCATTACGGTGAGAGGAAAAAGGGAGTAAAAACAATAATTGCTTTAGCATTTCATTCCGTATCGCGGCGCCGCGTTTGGAGCCGCGCAATTATAAATATTCCAATTAAAAACCAGTCGGAATCCGTCCCATTTTCCATTTCGCCTGTTCATAATCGGCCACCGCACAAAATACCTACGAAAACATTTTTCGGTCGTGGTTTAAATATGATGTGAAATTAAAATTCGCAACTCTGTCTGTAAATAATGTAGGTACTAACAACTAGTAATTAATGTGGTGTATGGACTTAGGCAGGCTTATTTAAGAAAGATGAGAAGGGATACGCGTCGCTGGTTAAAATATTTAAAATGTAAGTAAGTATACGCGTCGCATCTGAATAAAAACGAGTGTTCTTTAGACCAGCCCCCTTACCACCATCTCTTATTGCGATTCAATAACTGAATAGAATGCTTATTCATACCAATGATTAAGCAACTCTATTTCAAATGGAATAGAGTCGCTTATTCATTGTTATGAATAAGCAATCTATTCAATTATTGAATCGCAATAAGAGATGGTGGTAAGGGGGCTGTGTTCCGCTAACTTTTTGTGTCTAAGGTACATCTAGGAAATTGAAAATTATTGGAGGTACACCATAAAAGAAAAATCTTTTTTTATTTGTGTAAGAATTTTTCTTCCGTCCGTCTATTTAGCTTTATTAAATAACGTTATTTTTCCGAGGCACTCCAACTAATAACCACGGTACACAAATGTGCCGCGGCAAACACTTTGCGTAACACTGCTTTATAGACTTATGTAGTTCCTGAGTGAGTAGTTCAATTGTACCAGTTCACCAAACAAGCCAGGTCTTGTCACTCACTCTTTCTTGTCCCATATAGTTCACTGCGTCATTTAGTTCAATCGAGTGACAAAGAGTAAAAAGAACGGAAATACATAAAGCGTACGAGCTAGAATGAAAGAGATACGTTGTAATGCCAAAATTGCTAGCGATAGAGAGCGATAAGGACGGAAGATTCTAAAATTGATCGAGATAAAACGAGACAGATAGTTTCGTGCATGGTTGACTGACCGAAATAGAAGTTTAGGGCTAAGGACATAAGAACCATAAGCTGTTAGCGAAAATATGCTATATTAGTAAAGATACAAGGCTCAATTTTTATATTAATTATTATTTTAACCACTAAATAATTTCTTTTTACTCAAGGTTGACAGTCCTAAGCCTGTGGAAAGTTTAAAGAAAAATCAATATTTGTAAGGGAATTTAAAAAATATTATTAAATTCATATACTTATTAAATTCATCATTTTGATGACATTGTATTTTTGATACAATGTCATCAAAATGATGCAATAGAACTGAGAAGAATGTAGAAGGAATCAGTCAATAGAACTACTGAGTGGATTGAATCAAAGATACATTGAACTAAACTGAAGTAGTGAGTCAAAAGAACTGCAGAAGTAATTGAAGTAATTGAACTAATGAACTAGATGAGTGATATAGTTCATTTGCGTCAAAAGAACTGCATCTCTCTTTTCAGTTCAGTGAACTGTTTTGCGCAAGTCTACTGCTTTAGACCGCACGACTAAAGTGAAACTTCTTTAGCTCTACTAACTTATATCTCCCTCTCAACTTTCGTTCGCCGTTTCCGTAACGCTCTTGTCACGCAGTCACCAGCTTACTCCCCAAGGCCAGCGTGCGAAAAGAAGTTTTACTTCAAAAAGTAGGTACCTTTTTTATTATTTTATTAGGACATGGCATGTGACAACCAGCACCTGCCCGATAGACCGCAGGACACTTGAGTCACAGCATAGTATGTAATACAACCAGTACTTTGACTTCATACTAGCGCCCAAATGCGCCCGGCGTACCAAAACTTCCTGCCCCCTTACCACCATTTCTTATTGCGATTCAATAACTGAATAGATTGCTTATTCATACCAATGAATAAGCGACTCTATTTCAAATGGAATAGAGTCGCTTATTCATTGGTATGAATAAGCAATCTATTCAATTATTGAATCGCAATAAGAGATGGTGGTAAGGGGGCAGGAAGTTTTGGTACGCCGATTTGGGCGCTAGTACGAAGTCAAAGTACTGGTTGTATTACTATACTGTTCTTGAGTCCAGGGATTGAAAGCGAGAAAAAATTAACAAAAAAAAAACCGACTCCAAAGCAGTTCGGCACAGAAAAGATTGGTTGAACCTTTTAGTTAGGTGTTACAGTAGATGTTTGTAACTATGTAACAATGTGCACGCTGCCATGGACGGAAGTACTTAAACTGAGAAGGAGGAACAAGGTCGCAGGCTCTACAGTAACCTATCTACGACAAAGTATTTATTCTTTGGTATTTCTATATTTCGCTGAAAGACAATCACAAAGATGCAACAAGTATTATGGCCGACATGGTCGGTCAACTGATAATCTTCTAGTGTTTCACACGCTGTTCGTTGCTCATTGGCCGTTGAGAGTTACCGTAAGGCACTGGCTGTAACCCTAAATATGACAAGGTATGTACTTCCCCAGCCGGGCAGATACAAAGGAAACAATAACAATTCTATCTGCTCTTTTACCAGCCCCCCTAGCCAAGTGTAATTCGTAGCGTAACGAACGTTAGATAGATCACGTGACATTTGTCAAAATCGAACATTTTACGTGAAATCAAAATCAAAATCGAACAAATGTCACGTGATTTATCTAACGTTCGTTACGCTACGAATTACACTTGGCTAGGGAGGGCAGAGCCTCTTTCCCTAGTCGGCAGAGTGCACCACTTGTAGATGAGGTTTGCTTTGGCTTTTGAGATCGTGAGGAGCCACTTACACCCTCTTATATCTTTGCTATAATATTTACAATAGTAAGAACTAAGTCATCTTAGCTGCAGTATCTCACTGTGAACTCGAGCAGTAAAGTGGAGAAACGCATAATATTCATTACTGGAGTGTTAACACTTATTATGGCGCGGACGCTCCAACGGTTCATTTGAGCGCATTTATTACTTTTAAAATCTATGGTTTTAATTGTTTTAAATTTTCATAGACGAATGAATCTATAGCATGGAGTTCTTTACGCAAAAGATTTTCTCTAAATTTTATTTTATACTAGGACGGGTGGCAGACAAGCATACAGCCCGCTTGATCTGAAGCGGTTACCATAGCCATATTAACGCTCGCAACATGATATATCGTTCGCGCGCCGCCACCCCTGCTGCCAACACAGCATCTCCTTCCTGGTGCCCTCACTCGCAGGAACCAAGAACACAAGAGAATTGTTATTTGGAGTGTGTGGAGGTACTTCCCCAGTCGGGCAGCTTAAAAAATACGCAATGCTCTCTCTCTCTTGTCTCGTGCCAGAGCCTCGTTTGTCAGTCAGCAGGGTGCACCACGTGCAGGTTGGATGTTGATGAACCACTTACACCACAAAAAGAAGCCATAAAGAAGAATTGAATTTGAGTTTGACTCTCTGGAGATTCGGTACCCGTATGGTGGTATTACTCAATACAATAAATGGCAATATCCAAATCAAAATATCGGTACTACTAATACATATATTTTTTTTAATGCTCACATTTATTTAACGTATAGTTTTTAAATACAGATACAATAATAAGTACATAAAAAGTCCGCAGGGCAGCTTGTGGCGAGCTGTTGTGTGAGTAGCGACACCACGGACCCGAGTCTAAAGAGAGTCGGTCAGGGCCTTCGTCTCCGACGTGTCTTCATCGGTCGGAGTGTAAACACAAGAAGGCCCGCAGGACTCTCGGCTCTGGCTTGCCTTCATTGGCTGTCCAGAGAGGAGCCGCTAGAGCTATATGCTCCAGGGGTGGAAGTGTTAAAGGGCATCACGCCGCGAGTAACTTCGGAGAAAGCGCAGCACTGAGACCTGCTCATGGGTATGTAGTTCCATTGACATATCCTGGAGCGGGTCACGGCGGGCGTATAACATTACATCAAACTTCTCGAAGGGGCCTCTACGCGTTGGATCCATATCCACGCGCACGCCTATCAAATGACCGGGTTTAAGCCCGTGAGTGCAAGAGAGTACATAAAATATAACTGTAAAACTAAATTACCTAAAACTGAATAATAGCACACCTCGGCCACTCCATGCAAAAGCTGCGTCGTTTACTACTACGTAAACAATGACGTCTGTGCAGAGCGTGAATGAACGTGTGTGCGTGCGGCGCAACAAACTGTTCCTGATTTGTCTCAGAGGGGAGGTGAGGTCGATGCGAGAGAGCGGCAGGGAGTGGCCATACTGTACGTAGTACTATTACTTACACTGTGATACTACCCTCCGACTCGGAAGTGTACGGACGTGTTGCTTATTCGTGACGCGAAAATAATAACGAAATAATAGTTACATGGTATAATAAACATGGCAACGAAGTGTAAAGGTTGTGATAATGTTATTTACGACATTTCATTTATGGAGTGTTCGCAAAATACATGCAAAAAACTGTATCATTTGAAATGTTTGGGGTTCACATCCGAAAAATTTGAAGCGCTTACCACTGATCAGAAGTCGCAATGGATATGTCCAGAATGTGTGAGCTGTATTCCAAAACGGGACAATACGAATACGCCGATACGAGGAAGCATTCTGATGAACCAAACATTCACACCCACGAACTACGTAAGTACTGAACGCGGCAATCGCCATTACACTGGCGATATATCAGTTATGATGATGGACAACGAACACAAGATTTTGGAGGAGCTACGAGAATTTCGCAAAGAAATGAACCTCCGAATGGATGAACAAGCGAAGGAGTACACTATACTTAAAAATAAGTTTATTAGCAGTGAAATTGAATTGCAGGAATTGAAAAATACATTGAAGGTAGTTCAAAATAACGCAAGCCGTGTAGAAGAACTTGAATCAGAAATTAAGTTGTTGAAAGAAAAAAATGAACATTTGCAGTGTTGTATGAAAGGCCAAAATGTTGAAAGCACTGAAAAAGTTATTAAAAAAAATAACCAGGAGCATCAGAAACAATTTCAGTCTATGTCGTTTGCGAAGGTAGTCAAACAAAATCAAGAAAATAATACCTCCAACGTTACCATTAAGACTACTAGTAAACAATGTGGGGCCACGAAAACTAACTGTTTAACGGACAGCGAACAGCAATCACTAATATTGGTAAAAAAACATAGTGAAAAAATACTGTCTGAGACATCTGAAAATGCCGAAGAAAAGGAATCTGAGCAGAGGAGGGAAGAAGGATGGAAAACAATAGAAAGGAGGAAAAGTAGGTACCCAAACAGCAAAGTGGGAAAAGGGGGTAGTACAAGCCGCTTAGAAATTCGGGGAACGGAGAGGAAAAAATACTTGCATGTGTGGCGGTTACATGTGGAAACCACAATAGAAAGTCTTGAGAATTATGTAAAAAGTATATGTGGTGAAGAAGTATCCGTAACTAAAATCAAGCACAAGACAGAAAGAGATTACGCATCCTTCATAATAGGCGTACCAGAAAGTAAATATGAAACATTAAGTAAACCGGAAAATTGGGCAATAAACATAGAATATTGTGAATGGATCTGGTTTCGTAACTCAAAAAAATCAGACTCAACCCCCTACTCAAGTAAATCGTAACAACTTAATAGAGATTTACTATCAAAACGTAAGAGGACTAAGAACCAAGTTAGACACATTCAATGTGGGTATTTCATCTATGAACTCAGATTTGTTCGCAATTACGGAAACAGGATGTAATGAATCCATTCAAAACGCTGAAATCATTCCACCGGGATACAATATTTTAAGGTGTGACCGCGCGGACGGGCGCAAACAGGGAGGTGCGTGTTTAGTGGCCACACCGCGCTTAGAGATACGTCATGCACCGATACTGCATGACGTAAACATTGATTATCACGACTTCGAACTAGTTTGTGCGACTGTTTACCTACATAATAGATTTTTATTTTTATGTTGCGTGGTGTATATACCGCCAGGTAGTAATGATGAGGAATTTATGTTATTGTTTAGAATTATTGAATTATATTGTGATAAATACGTTAAGGTTTTAGTTTTAGGCGATTTTAATTTACATTCGTGTTCTAGTAATATCAAGAACTATTTCGAGTACTTTTTAGCTTATTGTGGATTCACTCAGTATAATAACATATTAAATTGTAATGATCGATGTTTGGACCTAGTGTTAAGTACAATGGGTGAAGGTGATAGTGTAAAGGTGTGCGCGTCGTACGGGCCGTTGGTGCCGGTGGATTGTCACCACCCGCCGCTCGAGGTGGAAGTGCTGCTGAGCTCATGTCGTCCAGGCGCTGAGCGGGGGCCAGACACTGGAGCGTACTCACATCGAGAAAATACCAACCAGGTACATTTACAATGGAATTTTAATAAGGCAAATTTCCCATTATTATATTCGCAAATAGCAACCGTAGACTGGTCTCCGATGTATAGCTTAGATGGACAGGCTAGTTTGAATTACTTTTATGACACCATGTATGCGATCATAGATACATATGTTCCTAGGAAAAAACCGTACAGTGGAGCATCGAGGTACAATTACCCCGAATGGTACACTAGTATTATCATACGGGACATAAAAACAAAAGCTAAACTTCATAAGCGGTACAAGCAAACTACAGCAAGTACCGATTATGAAGCATTTGCACAGTGTAGGGCCAGGGTCAAAAAGGAGATAGAGAGAGCCCATAATGAGTATCGTGACCGTGTTCAGTGTCAACTGATGATGGATCCAAAGGCTTTCTGGAATTATATTAGGTCTAAAAAAAATAACAATAACAGTCAGAATATTATGAGGAACGGGCACGTTATGTCAAGGGAAGAATGCGTTAAAGAGTTCGCTGAGTATTTTCATTCGGTATACAGTAAGGAGGTAGCCGAGCTTAATGTTGTTAGGGCGATAGCAGACGCAGGCGGGGAGAATAGCGCGGCGAGAGTACACCTGGAGCGGTTGGAGTTAGAAGACGTACAAGGTGCACTCCGACAGCTCAAGCCGAAGAGATCAGCAGGGCCAGACGGCATTCCACCCTACATCTTAAAGGACTGTCGTTTCGTGCTGTGCGAGCCCCTACTTCACGTATATAATAAACACCTGGAAGCAGCGGTAAGCATTGAGAGGTGGAGCATTACCAGAGTTATCCCGGTGCCAAAGGCTGGAGGGGTAAGCACACAGGTTGATGGATATAGGCCGGTCGCTGTACTATCTAGTCCAGCAAAAGTACTGGAATCCGCAGTGCGCACCAGTATATACTCACAGATCAGGGAGCAGCTATCGGATGCTCAACATGGATTCCGACCGAATAGAGGTACTACCAGTAATCTGTTGTGCTACATTACTAAAATAACATCTGTGATGGATAGTGGGGGGCAGGTCGACGCCGCTTACTTTGACTTCAAAAAAGCATTTGATTTAGTCAATAACGACGTGTTGCTTAAAAAGTTGGCCGGTGTCGGTTTCACCCCCCACTTGTTAAAATATTTTGCTAGCTATATGCAAGGCAGGAAGCAGTATGTGGAATATGAAGGTTGCAGGTCGGAGCCGTATTTCACGCGATCTGGAGTAAGTCAGGGAAGCAATCTTGGACCCCTGCTGTTCCTGCTGATGGTAAACGATTTACCTACTATTGTGGAGGACGCAGAATGTCTACTGTTTGCTGATGACCTCAAGTTGTTTCTCCCCATAAAACGTAGAGAGGATTGTGAACGGCTACAGCGTGACATAGATAGGGTGATATCGTGGGGCAGAGACAATCTCCTGTATTTTAACATCAATAAATGCTCAACTATAACTTTTACTCGAGCGCACACGCCTATACAGTACGAATACAAAATTGGCGAAGTACCGTTAAGCAGAGTGGTTAGGGTAAAGGACCTGGGTGTTTGGTTTGACGCAGACTTGACATTCAGGCAGCACATAGAAAGCGTCTGTAAAAAAGCGTACAGGAGCCTAGGTTTTGTGTTACGCAGATGTAACCAATTTACAAATATTAGAGCAATCATAGCGCTTTATAATGCTTTAGTCAGGAGCCAGTGAGAAAATAACGCGGTTATCTGGGCTCCGCATGAAGATAAATATAAGGTTATGTTGGAGCGGGTACAAAACAAATTCATAAGGTACTTATACATGAAACAGTATAAAGTTTATCCATTTTTCCCGTTAATGTATCCAACTTTATTCATTCTAGGTATGGTTGGTTACAACGAACTTAGGGTTAGAAGGGAGATGCAATTACTTTGCTACATAATTAAAGTATTTAGGGGGAAGATATTTAATCCTGCTATTTTGGAACAAATAGGTCTCTATGTTCCTAATAGGTATGTGGAAAGACGGCGACAGCCACGGTTACTGGCGGTCCCTCAAGGCAGAACAAATTTGTTGCATGAGGCTCCTATGACGCGCGCGCTTCGCACTGTCAACCTTATGGCCAACGATTTGGATCTATTTATGTGCAGTCTGAGTGAATTCACAAGGGTGGGACTATATGTTGTTAGTTATAAGGTGTAAAAAATAGTCAATTTATTTTATTATACAATATATTTGTATCATTAATTTTCTTAATTTAAGTAGTTTATTTGTGTGTTTTTTTGGTAGAACAAATGTTTACGTTACTACACTGTCGCATTAGGTATTGATACCTGTAATGATAGCTGTAAGTTCTGATGAATAAATAAATAAAAAAAATAAAAATAGTAAAACAAATATAAATAATTTGGTCCATGTGGACCAAATTTTGTCCATCCAGCGAGGTAATGCTGCTAACGGCATTACCTCGCTGGCTGGCAAAACTAATCCTTTGGGTGCTTTGGGCGAGGAATGTGCCAGATCTTGGGTCACCAGTTACGTCGAATTGGGACGGGACTACTACAATAAAATAAAATGTGATATTTCTTCATACAAGTTTATCAGCAAACATGTAAACATGTATTACAGGAATGTAATTAGTGCCCCAGCCGCGGGGGTGTTTGCAATTCGCACTACATGGCGCGCGTGTCTGTCCACACCCTTATGGTAATTGAGTGGGGTGGTATCGATCAATTATTTGATGTAACATGTATGGAAGCCGCTTATGTCATAGCGAATATGAAACTTTAAATGTTCTGAAAGTTTCCGGTGTAAGCGGTTCATCAACATTTTAGAACCAAAGTCAACTTCACCTGCACGTGGTGCACCGTGCACCCTGCTGACTGACAAAAGAAGCTCTGGCAAGCTACCCAAAGCTAGTCAATGTACCTCTACCTCACAGAATACCGCAGCCAAATAACAATTCGCTTGAGTGTTGTTGTGTTCATGCGAATGAGTGAGGTCACCAGAAACGAAGGAGATGCTGCGATGGCAGCGGGGGTGGCGGCGCGCGAGCGATATTTTATGTAAGCGTTCATATGGCTACGGTAACCGCTTCACATCAGGCGGGCCGTATGCTTGTCTGCCACCCGACGTAGTATATAAAATAAAAAGAATAGGTTGTAAATCACTCTTTTATAGTTTGTTTCGTCGTCGTCAGTCTCTATTCATGCCCGTTGCCAGGATTCGGGGGCCCTACCGCCGAAGCTCAAGGCGATTATCGGATTTTTTGATCCCAAAAATAGGTCCTAGGTTAAAGTTATTGACAAACATCTTCAGCTTACTCGCTAGAGCTCTAGGGTTTCTACCATTTTTTTATACTACGTCGGGTGGCAGACAAACATACGGCCCGTCTGATGTGAAGCGGTTACCGTAGCCATATTAACGCTCGCAACATAAAATATCGCTCGCGCGCCGCCACCCCCGCTGCCATCACAGCATCTCCTTCGTTTCTGGTGACCTCACTCATTCGCATGAACACAACAACCCTCAAGGGAACCGTTATTTGGCTGCGGTATTCTGTGAGGTGGAGGTACATTCCCCAGTCGGGTAGCTTACAATTACGCTCCCTACCTCTCTTTTCGCCAGAGCTTCGTTTGTCAGTCAGCAGGGTGCACCGCGTGCAGGTGAAGTTGGCTTTGGTTCAAAGATGTTGATGAACCACTTACACCAGCTAAACTAAACACAATTACCAACTATCTATGCAGTAGTTTAATTTTCGCATTCAAATATTCCGATGGATTACCATCGGATTTTTTTATTGCAAAAATAGATCTTAGGTTTAAGTTCAATCATATCATTCAGCTTAGTCGGTTAAGCTATGTGGTTTCTATCAACCAAGCTAAACACAATTACCGCCAATAATTATTTACATAATAATATTTATTTTAAGATTAGTTTATTTTTAGTTAATTTAGTTTATATAATATAGTATAGTACCCTTTATAATTAATACATAAATACAAACCAGCGAACACCAATAACGTTACCGCCAATCAAAGATAAAGTTTGATTTTCGCAATCAAAAAGTCCGATGGTAATCGGCTTCAGCTTCGGCGATAGGGCCCCTGCCCCCTTCTTCTTCTTCTTCTTCTTCTTCTCAGCCATTGAAAGTCCACTGCTGGACATAGGCCTCTCCTCTTGATCTCCAATAAGACCGGTTGGAAGCGGCTTGCATCCAGCGCGATCCTACGGTCTTAATGAGGTCGTCTGTCCACCTTGTGGGTGGACGTCCTACGCTGCGCTTGCCGGTACGTGGTCTTGCTTGAACATGTACATATGTCTGTCTCAGTCTGGGTGTTTTCTGTGTATTATAAGTATGTATTTACAAAAAAAAAATGTATATACTCGTATGTAAGTACATTTATCAGTTGTCTAGTACCGATAACACAAGCTTTGCGCTTAATTTGGGACTAGATGGTGCTGTGTAAATTGTCCAGAAATATTTATTTATTTATTTATACAACTTATTGCGTTTAACTTTTCTGTCTTCGTTCAATATCAATTTCACTTCACACCCCAAAACATTGCAAATTACCAAAACGCTACACAGTCGTGACGTGACACGTGTTGTGCTCATGCACTTTTGATGTGCGCCACGGCACGTGTCGGAGTAATCAATTGACGCCTTTTTATTATAAACAATCACTTATTACACCAGGCATACACATTACGTAGACATCTGGGTTGTCAACAAGTCATACTTACTCTTACCTGGCTGGGACCCATTACTCTTACCATGGCTCACTACTGGGACACAGAGCTTAGGGTGAAGCCACACGAGTGTAATTTTGTGAGTTATGAGTCGCGTAATTAACACCGGTTTCATATAAATGTACAGTGACGATGTAAAATGAATTTGTCATTTGTGCTAATCCGATGCGAATTACGCGACTAACAACTCACAAAATTACGCTCGTTTGAGTTAACCTTTCGCGTGCCGCGATCCTATGCCACCATACAGTGAGCCACCGTGCATCATTGGTACAAATGGTAGTTGCTTGGAACAGAATTGATAGGGGTTAGAGTGGTTCATAAATCTATCAATCACGCAGCTTCACTGAGTAGCTCGATGACATTTAAACAAACACAAATTCGAGCACCCCCGGATACAGCTTAGACGGTAGGGTTCCACTTCGCTTCTATCTAAGGATGAATAAATTTTCTGACAGGTGTTATTTTGCGAAAGTCAAATTTACAGGCATTTTTATCTACACTGCTTTGCGTGTTTCCGCCACCAATTAGTTCATGCAAACTACTGCCGGCCGGCTCCCACCCACTACCGTCAGTAGCTGCTGCGGTCGTTTCTGCGACTCTCCATAATCTGAAACAAAAGAAACGTGCGATTACCGCTGCTCCGAATGCCGTGGTCGTCTCTGCGACATATTTCGCCTCGTCGCCACAGAATAATATAGTATAGATAGTGTTATCTCCGCGACGCGTCATCAGGCGATATACATATTAGATGTTGATGGTTAGAACAATAGTAACCTACAAAATTGTAATTATGTGTAGGTTGTTGTTCTAACGTTCGGAGAGGCGAAACACGTGTCGGCTTTCGGGGCATGGTGGGTGGGTGCCGGCCGGCAGTACTTTACTTGAACTAATTGGTGGCGGAAGCACGCAAAGTAGTGTAGATCAAATTGCCCGTAAACTTGTTTTATAGCCATTTTCAATATTTATACCAATCTGTCGATGAACTCCTTCATTTTGTACCTTGTTTATTTATTTTAACATTTTTAGTAACTCATCTAAAATCAAACAGGCGTTGGAACATGATCAAAACGACAATTATCGCGACACCATCTCAATATTACATCGAAACAAGCCGCTGACACGTGGCGCTACTCGATTCACTATATTGCTTTTTTATTTGCCAAAACGGCCCCTCCAAAACTTGTCAACATGTTTGAACGAGCATATTTAGACAAATCTATCATTCCAACTTTCTAATATACCACTAAGCAATTTTAAACCTTATTGCGTAGACATAAGGTTGATTGACGTTTTAAGTGTGTGATAAAAATAGGGTTGTCACTGTCGTTTGCTCATCGGATATTAGTCGCAAAGTGGAGTATTTGACTAAATTCTTTGGAAGCTGATCGTTCCCATGGAAATGGATTAGAATAAAGATTTTGTTGTGTTTTAATTTCACACTTGACGAATTCTCACGATTTGAGTAGAGTAGATACAGTTGTGCAATTTGTTAGATAAATGTGGTTGTTTGTTTTTCGTATGGCTAAACTGTTTTATCGAAGAGAGTGTGTTGAGGTCCTGACATTTATAGAAATCTTATGGTGTGGTGTATCCACATATGCCTCCCCAACCCGTGTGGCCAGCGTGAGGAGTGTAGGCCAAATCCTCCTTTCGTGTTGGACGGACGTGAGAGGGTCGTGCTCTTTTACTCTGATGATGATGATGATGCTGATGATCCACATATGCCGCCGGCTTGCAGACTGACTCAACTTGGTGCTTTCTACTTTCTATAACAACTAGTTTCTGCCAGCGGCTTCGCCCGCGTTTATTTATTTTATAATAAAAAGTATCCTATGTCCCTCCTATTTTGAGATTGAGATATGTGTACAAAGTTCCATAATGATCGGTTGAATAAATAAATAAATAAATATTGTCAGACAAATTACACAGCGCCATCTAGCCCCAAAGTAAGCAAAGCTTGTGTTATGGGTACTAGAAAACTGATAAACATACGTAAATACATTTTTTTTTGTAAATACATACTTATGATACATAGAAAACACCCAGACCAAGACAAACAGACATGTTCATGTTGTCCTATGTGGGAATCGAACCCACGAGCGTAGGTGTCGAAGCCGCGTCAGTGACCGCTACGCCACCGAGCTCGTCGTCGAATAGTTTCGACGTGAGAGCGTCACAAACAAACTCATATTCACATTCACATTTATAATTACTAGTGATCGCCCACTGGTCGAAATTCGACCAAAGAGTATATAATGCTGATACTGTTGATTGTTTGCACTTGGTGAAACATTATTATCATAATTCATAATGTTATAATAAAGTACACACAAGTATTTAAGCGTGTCTAATGCATGGTAGTGTGTGTAATGTTTTTTTTTATTGATTTAATGTATTTTTTTTACGCATAATTAAAAAATATATATAAGTGTGCAAAATTACAGACACCTCCGTCTGCGTATTTAAAAAAAATGAATGTTTTGCTTCAGGTATTATTATAATAGTAATATCGCTTATCTAAATAATTATTCATTTATTACAATAAAAATATTAATGTTTTTTTTTACATTTAAATATAAAAAGCAATTAACTACTTTTTTCTTATATAAAAAGTCGTTGTTCATCTGTGCGGTATTTCATTAAGGCTGTGTGTCGAAGGCTGGGCTCCAAAGAATAGAGTCCACATTCTTGGACCCGTAATGAAGAATGTCCACGGGAGTTCTTTTAAACGCCTTTGTTTTTGCGCTTTTCACTGTTCGTAATAAAGGTCGATAGACCGCCTTGGTGTTTGAAGCTGGAAAATATTTTCAATGTTGTAGGCACTCGTAGCAAGTATATATATATATTTTGAAGTGAAAACTTCTTTAGCGGCATTGTGCACTTTTTCGGATGGGTAAAAAAAAAAACGCGTCAGGATCACGTGTTGTGATCGAAAATTAGTAAGACTAAGCTGCGAAACTACAAAAATCAACTTTAAACAAAGACGATACTATTGAGATTGCCTTGAATAGTTTATGTTTGTGAAAATTTGTAAGACGGAGGGAGCGTAGACCGCCGGTGCGGCGTAGGAGAGGAAGTAATATCCCCCTCTCTTTCTACCGATCGGTGAAAATGTATGCCTGCTCCTGCTGTTTATTTTTAATGTAATGTAAATTGTCATGTTTGTGTACGATAGCGCAATAAATGAATATTGTGTTTTACCACATAAATGATAGTAGGTACTGTTATACTGATAAATAAAGCCATTCGTGCGAAATTATTTCCTAATAATTCCAAAATATTCAAAAATGCACGTTGATGTTCAAGTTTTCACTTCTACCGGCACTCCAGGAGTGCAACCCGTTGGTTTTTTTTGTACTACGTTGGGTAGCAGACAAGCATACGGCCCGCCCGATGTGAAGCGGTCACCGTATCGCAACATAAAATATCGCTCGCGTGCCACCACCTCCGCTGCCAACGCAGCATCACCTTCTTTTCTGGTGACCTCAATCACACGCAGGAACACAACAATCCTCAAGGGAATTGTAATTTGGCTGCGGTATTATGTGAGGTGGAGGTTCATTCCTCAGTCGGGTAGCTTACAATTACGCTCCCTACCTCTCTTTCGTTTATCGCCAGAGCTTCGTTTATCAGTCAGCAGGGTGCACCGCAGTGCAGGTGAAGTTGGCTTTGATTTAAAGAGGTTGATGAACCACTAACATATTTATATATAGGCTGTAGCAGAATTAACAGCGTTTTGTTCATTATAACAAAACACGTAGCTGAGCTATGGCCATTTTGTGTTACTGCGGCACATATGTATATGATTCTTGTGGTTTTTTTTTTAACACTATATTGCACTTAAGTTTGTAAGTAATTATTATAAGACTGGAAAGAACTTATTATGTGTGTGCTGGAGATACAAATAAATGTTTCATTCATTCATTCATGAAAATTATTTTCTGTCATTATAAATAAATAAATATTGTCAGACAAATTACACAGCGCCATCTAGCCCCAAAATAAGCGAAGCTTGTGTTATGGGTATCTACTAGACAACTGATAAACATACGTAAATACATTATTTTTTGTAAATACATACTTATGATACATAGAAAACACCCAGACCAAGACAAACAGACATGTTCATGCACACAAATGTTTGTCCTATGTGGGAATCGAACCCACGAGCGTTGGTGTCGAAGCCGCGTCATTGATCGCTACGCCACCGAGCTCGTCATTGGGCCTTAGTGGGCACTTATACAAGTCTTACACATTTTTATTAATAACTAGCTCCCACCCGCAGCTTCGCCTGCATTTAGTTTTTTTTTCAATAAAAAGTATCATATACTCTTCCTTTGAGAATATTTTATTTTTATATGAGAAGGGGGCAAGCGACCATGTGGGTCACCTGATGGAAAGCAATCACCACCGCCCATAGAAATCAGCAACACCAAGGGGCCGCCGATCCGTTGCCATCCTTTTAAGAGAAATATTAACTCTGTTCTTGAAGGCTCCCATGTCGTATTTATTTGGGAATACTGTTGAGCTAAGAATATAATGTGTACATAATTAAGACCTTATGAGTATTTACCACAGATGACGAGCTCGGTGGTCGAATGGCTAACAATGGCCACTTTGACTCCGAGGTCGTGGGTTCGATTCCCACACAAGACAAACATTATTATAAATAAATTGTAACAAAATGGAATACTATGAATATTCATTTGATTTTTTTAGTGTTAATAAATAATATCAAAAGTATGTATCATGATAAACATTAGGTAGTTAGCATATTTGAAATAGAGTCGCTTATTCATTGGTATGAATAAGCATTCTACTCAGTTAATGAATCGCAATATAAGATGGTGGTAAGGGGGCAGTTTGGCGAAAAATAGAAATAAGAAAAAAATGTAACTCATTTTGGTGAAATAAATAATATAATATACAATACAATTTGTGTGATAGAACATGACTGTTTGTGTTGGTCTGGGTATTTTCTATGTACTATATTATTATTTATGTATTTACAAAAAAAATGTACATAAGTATAAATATCAATTATCTAGTTAGGGGCCATCCTTAAATGACGTCACACGAATTTCATGATTTTTTTACCCCTCCCCCGTCCTTGTCACAGCTGGTCACATTTGTGAGACTCCCCCCCTCCCTAGAGTGACGTCACATATTTTGCAAATTTACATTTAGAGTTGCAAATGTTTCTGAGTTTTTCGTTAATAGTTCAAATTATAATAGGTTTTGAAATGTGACGTCACGAAATTTAGGACCCCTCCCACCCCCTTGTCACACTATGTCACACTTCATCGACCCCCTCCCTCCCCCTTAACGTGTGACGTAATTTATGGATGGACCCTTACCTTACCATAGTACAAGCTTTGCTTTATTCGGGATTAAGATGGCCGAATGTAATTTGTCTAGGAATATTTATATTTATTTATTTTTAGGGTTTTTTTTATTGAATATGGCTGTCGACTTTACATAATGTATTGTACGTTTTGTAGCAGGTCGTCACAAATCCGTACCTAACGGCTGATGTCCGAATGTGCGGAATAAATAATTGACAATGAACACGGCAGTTCAGTTGCATCAAATATGCAATCGGGCTCACTGCACAGCGATTGGAGGAGCCTATTCTGCTACATGTATAGTTGAAAATATACTATACTAGTTTCTCTCCGCGGTTTCGCTCCGCGTGAACACAATACCTGGATAAATAAATATTTCTGGACAGTTTACACAGCGCCATCTAGTACCAAATTAACCGCAAAGATGCGTACTGGATAACTCATAAATGTACTTAAATACATTTTCAGCGAAATTCATTGAGCTCATGAAATCGTCCGGTCGTTCTGTCTGTCCATTGCCATGAAACTCAAAATTTAGAAATTCTGACTTCGGATTCGTGTAGAGCATCAAAAAGTAGTAATGACCTTGGTTTTCCAATATCAATTCAGGATTTCGAAAAAAAAAAAAAAAAAAAAAAATTCGCTATTGTGGCGCATGCTGCGCGTCCGATGTTTCTTTTTGTAAATACATACTTATAATACATAGAAAACAAATGTTTGTCTTGCGCAGGGAATTGAACCCGCGACCTCGAAGTCAAAGTAGTCATTGCTATTCCACCGGCCTCATCCTTCACAGAATAGTATTCTATGTGTCAATGCAGACTATATTCTTTAAACATGCCAAATTTCATCCAACTCCCTTGAGCCGTGAAAGACTACCTTACCCCCAGGGTTATTGCCAGGGAAATGGTGGGTCCGGAGAGGAATAAATAATCCATATATCCTCTCAACTGGGCTAGGTCACATCTGCCGAGCCAGCAATAGTAGATGGGGGAGGAAAGTCCTAGAGTAGAGGCCACGTATGAGGCGACGAAGCGTAGGGCGCCCCCTCTCTAGATGGATAGACGGTTTAGTCGCGAGATGCCTACTATCGGCCTTGGTTGACTGTTTTACGTTTTCATACAATTAGTAGCATAACGACTACTTCAGAAAACCTCCAAGCACGTAGTCGCACTATGCCTAGGACGACCTCAAAAAATACCGCAGCCAAATCACAATTCCCTTGAGAGTGGTTTTGTTCTTGCGAGTGAGTGAGGTCACCACATAGGAAGGAGATACTGCGTTGGCAGTGCGGGTGGTGGCGCGCGATCGATATTTCATGTTGTTAGCGTTAATATGGCTACGGTAACCTCTTCGTATGCTTGTCTGCCACCCGTACCCAAGTACAGTATGGCCTCTCCCTGCCGCCCTCTTGTGCCGACCTCACCTCCCCTCTGAGACAAATCTGGAACAGTTTGTATGGCGTCGCACGCACACATGCTCATTCATGCTCTGCACAGACGTTGTTTATGTAGTAGTTCACGACGCGACATTCTTGTATGAAGTGGCCGGAGTGTAAAAAAAATCCGTTCAAGTGCGAGTCGGACTCGCGCACGTAGGGTTCCGTACCATCATCTATAAAAACGGCAAAAAAAATCACGAGCCCCAAATATTTGTTTTATTTTAATTTAATTATTTATTTCTAAAGTGAATATATAACTAAATATTATGTGAGTATTTCAAGCGTCTACCTATCACCGTAATGAATTGCGAGCATAAACGAGCAAAATAATCACGTTTGTTGTATGGGAGCCCCCTTAAATATTTATTTTATTCCGGTTTTTAGTATTTGTTGTTATAGCAGTAATAGAAATACATCATCTGCGTAAATTTCAACTGTCTAACTATCACGGTTCATGAGATACAGCTAGGGCATGAATCTCGGAATCTCGGAATATCGGAATCTCGGAACCGATTTCCGATATTATAAATTCCGATACTGAGTGACCCAATATCGTAATATCGAAGTCAGACAAATTTAGTTTTTTTTTTGTTTCTAAATTAAGTTAATAAGAGCGCCACAAGTGAGCCAATATGTGACGTTGTTGTAAACATGTTGAAACGCCTTAAATATAAAGAAAATCCAACTAGTACCATCGCCGACACAGAAACAGAGACGGAATTAACGACAACTGCTTTATTATCTTCCGATGGAATGATAAACCCTTAGCTCGTCACGCTACAACGAGTAAGTTAACCCTCCAACAGGAACTAGAGAAGGAACTGGAAAAGTGCAAAGAAAAGACGAGACTCGTATCCTCGTCAGACAAATTTGATCTTTTGGGGTTTGTAATGACTAAAAAAGTAATATACGACAACAGAGGTGAAAGAGGAGTTTATCTACAGGCCTACACTTACCTTACATGAGTTTGGTCTACCAGTGTTGAAAGTGTACGTGTTTTTCGTCAGCCGGTTATTTTTGTAATAAAATACGAAGTTCACCGACAAAATGCTTTTGTCGTTTTGAGAATGTATTGCAAAGAAAAACGTGCCTTTCAAAAATAAGCCTAGTCTTCATTTCTAATAATTAATAGTCATTCCTAATAATTGTTGATTTCGCTGTTATTCCCTCTTCTTCTTCGTTACGCTTTTGACAGAGCGTTCGAGCGGTCGTGGTCGTCATGAGGGAGGATTCGGGGTTGTAGTTGCTCGCTTTACAATATCCCGCCATCTCGTCCGATTTGAGGCACTTTTAGTGCACTCATGCAGTGGGCCACCCACGGCAGACTTTATCTGGTCGGTCCACCGCATGGGAGATCTGCCGCGGGGTCTTGTACCCTCGACTCTACCCTGAACCATAAGGCGTTCGATGGAGTCACCTTCGCGTCTTGAGGCGTGCCCGAAGAATTTTAGTATACGCGATTGTACTAGAACAGATAATCACTGCTTGATGCTGAGAGAATCCACGATACTCCGAGCATTCGTCTCCAGCACCACATCTCTAAAGCGTTGATCTTTTTCTTTTCCACTTCGCGTAAAATCCACGTCTCTGCATCGTATAAAAATATGGGGAAGACTAAAGTTATTACGAGCCGGGTCTTAGTGGCTTTAGTTAAGTTCCTGTTCTTCCATATTTCTTTCAGCTTACCCATTGCGTTTCTTGCTATAGCCATGCGTCTCTTTACTTCATCCACGCAGCCACCGCTGTTCATTACAAGAGAGCCAAGGTATGTATAGAACTGGACCACTTCACAGTTTGCGATCTGTGTTACTTCTGGCATGTTACTGTTGGCGAGATCCACGACCATTATTTTGGTCTTAGTACGATTGATCTTTAGTCCGAACTCTAGGTTTACGCGTTCCATTCTGAGAAGTAGTTCTTCCATATTACATTTATTAGTTGCAAACAAGGTGCTGTCGTATCGCATACCGCAGGTTTGCAATCCTGTATCCACCAACTGCTAGACCGTCTGTCCAATCCTTCAAAGTGATTCTCATTATAAGTTCTGTGTATACTTATATTAAACAAGAGCGGTGATATTATGCATTCTTGGCGGACACCGGCACTGAGGTGGAAGTTAATTGACAAAATGTCATCTGTCCGTACCGAGGCTGTTCCTTCTTCATACAAACGTCTAATAAGGTGAACTAGATGTTTTGGTGTCCCCATTGCTAACAGCGTATTCCAGAGCTTTGGCCATTTCACCGAATCAAACGCTTTGGAGAAGTCAACAAAGCAGATATAAGTTGGCTTGTTGAATTCTCGAGCCTAACAATGAGTATTTGCTCTCGAGTGCCCTTCCCCCTTACAAAACCAGTCTGTTCCGGAGTAATCTCCTTAGACAGATAAGCTTTGCCTTTCATTTTGAATATGTAACAAGATCTTGCTAGAATGTGATATAAGTGCAATAAGGCGGTAGTTGTTACATTTCTTAGTTGACCCCTCTTTGTGTAACGGGGTGAAGACTGTATGTGTCCATTCACCAGGCCATATTCCGATTTTCCATATCTTATTACAGATGGTGTATATAATTTGTGAGCCGTGCTCTCCCAGGGCTCGTATGGTTTCGATTGGGATCGCTTCTCTGCCCGTCGCTTTTCCGTTTTTGAGGTGGTTTATAGCGGCTTCAACCTCTCGTATAAGTATGGAGGGCTCCAGTTCCTCACTCTCAGGCTCCGCGCTGGGAAAGTTCTTGCATCGTGGATCTTCAAATAGGGACTGACAATAACCTTTCCAAGTCTCTGAGATTTTATCCAGTTCTGTCACTATATAGCCACTAGTCTTCGATGGCTCATGTTTTCGATGACAGTAATTTTGTAATGATGCGAAGTTTATGGTACAAATGTTATTCCTAAATGTTGATTTTGCTTCGATATTTTCATTTGATATGTTATTGATGTTGATTATGAGTCCGTTTAATTAGTAATGTACTTATGATAATATCGAGAAATCGGTGATTTAATAAAAAAACTAAAAAAATCCACAAAGTTTTGAACCAAATTAAAGAATTTGATCTAAAATATTATGTTTACTGTATCAAACCCAACTTTATGAGGATGTATAACGCATTTGTGAAATTCCGATATTAATATCGGAATTCCGATATTGAGATCTAATATCGGAAATCAGTATCGGAATTGAAAACTTTCCGATATTACATGCCCTAGATACAGCCTGGTGACAGACGGACGGACAGCGGAGTCTTAGTAATAGCAAATAGGAACAATAGGGTTCCTTTTTACCCTTCGGGTACGGAACCCTAAAAACGGCTTGCAGTCCGGGAGTGCCGGCAGAAGTGAAAACCTGAACATTAACGTTGTGCATTTTTGAATATTTTGGAATGGTTAGGGAGAGAATAATTTCGCACGAATTGCTTTATTTATCAGTATAGAAGTACTATCATTTATGTGGTAAAATACAATATTCATTTATTGCGCTATCGTACACAACCATGACAATTTATATTAAGTACATTAAAAATAAACAGCAGGAGCAGGCATACATTTTCACCGATCGGTAGAAAGAGAGGGGGATATTACTTCCTCTCCTACGCCGCACCGTCGGTCTACGCTCCCTCCGTCTTACAAATTTTCGATCAGGTCACGTGTCCTGACGCGAGTTTAACATTTTTTACCCATCCTAAAAAGTGCACAACGCCGCTAAAGAAGTTTTCACTTCAAAAACAGTAGTACTTTTTTTTTATACTACGTCGAGTGACAGACAAGCATACGGCCCGCCTGATGTGAAGCGGTTACCGTAGCCATATTAACGCTCGCAACATAAAATATGTTGCGAGCGTTAATATGGTATATATATATATTCTGTGATGTGTAGGTACATTCCCCCGTCGAGTAGCTTACAATTACACTCCCTACCTCTCTTTTCGCCAGAGCTTCGTTTGTCAGTCAGCAGGGTGCAGGTGAAGTTGGCTTTGATTCAAAAATGTTGATGAACCGCTTATATCCCAAAAACCTATATCTCGAAATAAAAAACCTTTACTCCAATAAACTATATATATAGGTACCTACGTATATTTATATAGGTACGTAAGACTCAGCTATGTATCAGTTCAGTAGGCATAGTGCACGATCCGCGTCGCTTCGTTAAGTGATTTGTCCGTTTGCTTGCATTATTTATGTGCAACTGTCCTTTCCAATTCCAACTCTACACTATACGTATAGCTGATATAGATGCTACAGCGATATTTAAGCATTTATATAAAGGCTTGGCCGTGTGGTTTCCGGCAGACTAGAATAGAATCACTCCGTCTCTTCCCATGGATGTCGTACAAGGCGATTAAGGGAAATACATTATAAAACATCGATCAGGCCTCCCCAACCCGTCTGGCCAGCGTGGGAAGTGTAGGCCAAATCCTACTTCTGTCTGGGACAGACGAGAGAGGGTCGTGCTCCTGAAGTGGAGACTAAAAATGGATCTGATGATGATGATGTATTGCTTGCCCCCTCACATAAAAAAAAGAGTCTATGTAGAGCGTATTACTTATATTATTTATATTATATATGACATCTTTTCTTATGATAGGGGGGTAAGCAATACATCATCATTATCATCATCATCATCATCAGATCCATTTTTGAGGTATATATACCTCGTCGGGTGGCAGACAAGTGTACGACCCGCCTGATGTGAAGCGGTTACCGTAGCCATATTAACGCTCGCAACATAGAATATCGCTCGCGCGCCGCCACCCCTTTGCCAACGCAGCATCTCCTTCCTTTCTGGTGACCTCACTCACTCGCAGGAACAGAACAACCCTCAATGGAATTGTTATTTGGCTGCGGTATTCTGTGAGGTGGAGGTACATACACCAGTCGGGCGGCTTACAATTACGCTCCCTACCTCTCTTTTCGCCAGAGCTTCGTTTGTCAGTCAGCAGGGTGCACCGCGTGCAGGTGAAGTTGGCTTTGGTTCAAAGATGTTGATGTACCACTTACACCACCCGTATACTGTGTTATACTGCCTCCGGATCAGTAGTACCATTGACTAGTACCATTGATGGTACAAGTGACACAACTTTGTATCTCTAGTACCATCAATGGTACTAGTGACACTAATACTGTGCTAGAAGCTATAGTTAAGAAACGTGTTGGAAGTCACGGGCACAAGCTAGTCTACCTCTAAATGAGATATTCAAGCCAAGCATTATTATAGCTGAAATAATCAAGATTTCCCTCATGCCGCCGCTAGATATTTTAATTTGCCCGGTGCATTTTATTAGTGGGGAATTTGTATTGCAAATGTGTGGTAACACCATTACATGAATAATGCACGAGTTTGCAGCTAACCCGCTATTTGTCGGTTACAGGGTAGTCTGTTAGTCATCTGATGAAAGATTTCTTTTTATGTAGAGTCTCCGCCAACTTGCAGTTGAGCAGCGTGGTGGAGTACGCTCTAAACCCCATCGATTGAGAGGAGACCCGTATCTCAGCAGTGGGATGACTAAACTACATATTTTTTATACTACGTCGGATGGCAGACAAGCATACGGCCCGCCTGATGTGAAGCGGTTACCGTAGCCATATCAACGGTCGCAACATTAAAAATATCGCTTGCGCGCCGCCACCCCCGCTGTCAACGCAGCATCTCCTTCCTTTCTGGTGACCTGACTCGCTCGCAGGAACACAACAACCCTTAACGGAATCGTTATTTGGCTTCGGTATTCTGTGAGGTGGAGCTAACAATTACGCTCCCTACCTCTTTTCGCCAGAGCTTCGTTTGTCAGTCAGCAGGGTGCACCGCGTGCAGGTGAAGTTGGCTTTGGTTCAAAGATGTTGATGAACCACTTTCACCTCAAAACATATTAATGCAAGGCATACAAATGCAGCGTCGTTAGCAATTACATAAACTGAGTAAACTGGAGAAGGTAGTTCATGATATGACGCTACCCTACTTATCTTCTATCTTGGAAAATTTTTAGATCAATTTATCGCACACACACGCTTATTGACGCTTTGTGGTACGCACACTTATCCGAGCCGAACGTGCCGAACGAACCGATCGAAACGAATGAAAATAAACTATTATTTTCATTCGTTACATATTTAACTACTGCCACTAAAATTGTGTCAGCACAATCCCTCCTTTTTCCCATCCTTGACTATGCCGATGTCTCTTATCCTGACCTTAATGTAGACCTAGTCAATAAACTGGAGCGACTTCAGAATCTCTGCATAAGGTTTATCTTTGGCCTGCGTAAATATGACCACATATCTAGCTATAGAGAACAACTAAAATAGCTTTCCATTCGCCAACGTAGGGACATGCATATTCTTTCTTTCCTCTATACCTCTATTTGTACTA
The DNA here is from genome assembly GCA_937001555.2 of Hypsopygia costalis. Taxonomy (NCBI): domain Eukaryota; kingdom Metazoa; phylum Arthropoda; class Insecta; order Lepidoptera; family Pyralidae; genus Hypsopygia; species Hypsopygia costalis. Next base: position 20,753,918 of record OW443342.2, read on the forward strand.
TGTCTATACCATACTATTTGATAGTACAGCTCCATCTTACCTCAAAATGTGCTTGAAGTTTTCTTCTTCTTTCGATAATTTATCTCTTCGCTCATGTGAAAACCTCACGCTTTCAGTTCCAACTCATTCCACAAAATTTTTCGATCAGTCTTTTACTGTCCATGCAATTAGACTCTGGTATACCCGTCGCCATCAGAAATGCAAAATCCTTGGATGTTTTTAAAAGACCTCTATTTGTACAATGTCTATACCATACTATTTGATAGTACAGCTCCATCTTACCTCAAAATGTGCTTCAAGTTTTCTTCTTCTTTCGATAATTTATCTCTTCGCTCATGTGAAAACCTCACGCTTTCAGTTCCAACTCATTCCACAAAATTTTTCGATCAGTCTTTTACTGTCCATGCAATTAGACTCTGGTATACCTGTCGCCATCAGAAATGCAAAATCCTTGGATGTTTTTAAAAGACAAGTAAATAGTTATTTGTTATGCAAGGCTGCAAAGTTAATTTTTGGCGCGAGTACCTTGTATTGAAACCTGAGCAAGCGAAGGATTCTAGGATTGAGCCACGAGCGAAGCGAGTGGTTCAAATATAGAATCCTGAGCGTAGCGAGGGTTTCAAAGGTACGAGACGTTAAATAACTTTGCTGCCGAGCGCAACACACAACTTTTCACCTCACTAAAGCGAGGAAAATGTTAGGTGCAAGAAAAACAGTTTTAATAAATATTAAATTACTTGAACAAATCGTACGCTTTTATGTATTTTTCGCGCGATTTTTCCGGAAGAAAACTCAACTCGGCATTATGTACCGCTTGCACTAATTCTGCAGGTGTTAAATTTATATCTTCGTCGCTGCTAGCTTCGCTCATATTTTATGATTTCTTTCGATTTTATCAAAAAACAAACCAAAATAATGGAAGTAAAGTGAATTCAATAAAGAGAAGAAAATTTTAAAGTTTTTTTTTTTTAATCAAATTTTCTTGCCGGCCAGTGCGATTCTTTAAATGAGGCTGGCGCATGACATGAAATAAGTATTTGCATTTCAATCATCAATGGACTGGCTGCAGAGAATATAAACTATTACGAAACCAATGAGGTTCTATATATATGTAATTTATTGTACGAAACCTTTATTGAATAAAAATATTCGAATTTTAAAAACACTTTCCACGCTAGCGGATAAAGTACGATTTTCCACGCAGATTTCGAATGATAAACAGAGCTTTTACGAGCTAGTGAGGTGAAAAAATAATTTTCTAGGCCTTTGATATGCTTATATATTGTACGTATATATGTTTAAGTGTTATATATATTTGTAATGTATGTATATGTATATATGTGTATGTATATGTGTGTATATGTGTATATATATACACATATACACACATATACATATATATGTAATTATTTACTTATTTATTATTCAATTATTTATCAGTGATAGGTTACATATCTTCGTATATCCATAATGATGATTCTCATAATATTACTATATTTAACTAAGCTTTCATTAATTTCTTTTGATTTGCGAATCCTGCCCACTCCATGCACAAATTCGTTACCCTAAGGTTGCCTTGAAAAGATTGCTCTTAGCAATAAGGCCGCCTTGTTGCATATATACAAGTCTGTATTAAATTATTGATTCGCTGTACTTTTAATTTGTATTATGTAAATAAAGCGTATTCTATTTAGCTATCTATTTAAAAGAATTATAAAAAAATATCGTATCGAGTTCTTCATCCATGCTCATGCCTCGTGTTCATACTCGATTAGACTCATTCTATTGTTTAAGTATATAAAGTGACCGTACGTCCCGTATCGAACGGGACTGTCTCTTTTTTCGGTTACCTGTCCCGTTGTCCCCAAATAAAGCACCGGGACGCAAAATAGTCCCGTTTTACGAAATCGAAAATTGTGAAAATTTGTTTTTTAATAATTATTTTCAGAGGAACTTTGCTTTAATAATGCTGGAGAACTAGTGATTCATATTTGTTATTCACAACTTGTTATAATAAAAATAATTAGAAATACTACTACCCTTTTTCTAAATAAAGAAAATCAAGAAGTTGTGTTTATTTTCATAGTTAACCTGGTAACTGGGGTATAAAATCTTATGTCCCGTTTTGAGTTCAATAATATATGGTCAGTTTAAGTATACTCTAAGCTGCCTACTTAAACCAATCTAGAACAAAATGTAGAAACGATAAAATGTATTATCGATTTAAATCGAGACACCTCCGCCGCATTGTCTTCGTACCAAAGCCACATCCACACAATTGCTTGCATACAGTTCGACCGAGTGCAAGTTGCGATTCAATTTGAATTGAGATGAGTGGGGCGAGATGGGGCGAGTTGCGACGAAACGGGCTGAGATGGGGCGAAGGGGCGACTGACGACGCGACGCCACGCTGATGGCGAAATCGTGTTCGATTCACACCTGGATTCTATAGACGTGTGGAATGTTGCTCTAGTTAAGAATTTATGTGATTGAGGTATTTTTACATACACTAATGATCTACACCATGTGTACACAGGTTTATACGTCTTATGGCTTATAGCCACACCTATAGTAGGATTCTTTGAGCACCTCGATACAATGGGGATGTTTTGATATTTTTTCTGACATTAGATGTCGCTAGGTATGCGTCGGGTACAGATTGTCAAAATGTACTGAATTTTTTGACAGTGAAACTTTAAGACGACAAGACAACAACAAAACATTTGACAAGATGCTATGAATTCACAAATGATTGGAGCCTACGCTACAGTGCTGCCAAAAGACCCTCATTAAATGGTATCAACGTTGTTTAGCACCACTTTATTCATGTAAACTCACTGATTATGGAACTGCCAGCCTGGGGCTGTGACAACCATCGCTTTATAGGTATATTAGAAATATATCTATTTGTATATAAACATACAGCCATGTTGAACGAAGCTCAGGAAAAAAGCTCGAAGTTAAAACGAAATTGATATAGAATAATATTAAATAATACGCCAACATCAGAAAAAATACACAAGAAGTTGTATAGTCATGTGCATTCATAATAATAAAATTTCAAATATGTTGAAATCTCTTCCTACTACTTTATTTAAAAAAAATGTCTGTGTGGCTCAAACAGTATAATTTTTATGACATTAAGGAAATATATGACAGAATGACATAAGCACTATGGGGGCTAAATGCGACCGCGGTTTAATCGATCCTGCAGCGAAGCTAGGCTCATCAAGCAAACTGCGTACGAAGCTTATACCTACCACGATTCGTCGTCGTATTAATAAGACTGTAATGTCTCCGATTTGAAACTAAAATTTAATGCTGCTTCGAGGTCCAGTAAAAGAGTGATTAGGAGAGCAAAATTCAACTTCTTTGGCAAAATTGGTAAGCGACTGTCGAAACACTCTTCTGGGAGCCGTAATTTCAGGTCGCTTGCTGTAGCTGTTGAGGGAAATTTCTGCCAGTCGTCCTTGCCATCACTGCGAAATCTGGATAATAGTCTGGCCCATAGCGATAAAGAGAAGGCTGACTTACAGATCTTTGCCACTAACTCGACATTAAATGAGGGAGATACCGTACGGTAACTCTATGCCGGAGATCTCAACGAGATATCGAGTAGGCGTTGCTCTCACTCGATATTCACAAATCGAGTGGTGCTGAAGTAGTGTACTCCCGATTTGATTGAAATAGTGTACTACGAGTGTGTCCTATATTGACGCGTTTTTTCGCGCTCTCCTACTCCAACAAGCAGGTCCCGTCTTTGTTGGAGACTGCCAATGTGCACTCGGTGTCCAAAAAAGACGATAGATCCGATCCGTCAAACTATAGGGCAATCGCTATTACCTCCCTTCTCTCTAAGCTAATGGAGTGGGTAATCAAAATGCGGGTTCTGAGATACCTGAGACCTATCTACGGATCCGACTGTTTGGATCAGGATACCTCGGGGACCGGCTGGGTCCAAATTAGAGGTAACTTTATGTGCGTGCAATCACTCACGTGCATGTGGTTTAGCTACTGAGGTTGAGCATGTTCATCTGCCTTGCCATAGTTGTCGGCTGGGCGTAAAACCTTGCTCGTAGTGAGTGGACACCTGCTGGCTTATGGTGGCAGGACATTAGAACAGGGATATTTAGAGTCCAAGTCAACCTCACCTGCGCGTGGTGCATCTACTAGCGAAAGAGGCATGGCAAAAGAGACATAGGGCACAGCGTATTTGTAAGCTGCTCGATTGGGGAAGAATACCGCAGCTAAATAACAATTCCCTTCAGGGTTGTTGTGTTCCTGTGAGTGAATGAGATGACCAAAATAAGGAGTTGCTGCGGTTTTAGAGCGGGTGGTTGCGCGCAAGCGATGTTGCACGTTACGAGCGTTAATATAGCTACGGTAACCGCTTCACATCAGGCGGGCCGTATGCTCGTTGTCCACCTGACGTAATAAAAAAAGAATCTACTTTTCCAAAGAAACAAGTCTACTCCTTCCATTACTGGATTATGCAGATGTGGCATATTTAGATCCATCAGAAGAACTTCTCAACAAGTTAGAGCGTATTCAGAATATGTGCATCAGATATATCTTCGGAGTACGAAAGTTTGATCATATTTCTGAATACCGTAAAAAGCTTAACCTGTTGCCAATTAGGTATCGCAGAAATGTTCACATCCTTTCGCTTCTATATAACATCATTTTTAATCCCACTGCTCCTATTTACCCCAAAGAAACAAGAAGTGAAAAGCTCAATACCCTTAGACAATAAATTTGTAGTCGGTTCCCCCAATCCTTTTATGAGGAAGGTTGAACTATTTACCTATTTCTTAAACCATTTTCTCTGTTTAGTTACATGTCGGCCCATATAGGTTTACTATCATGATCCGAATACTACGTCTTCTTCGTCATTGTTGTTTAGTTTATCATCAATTCATTTTTCGTACAAAGATTTTTGATACTCTCTACATCAGTGTTTTTCAATCTTTTTGATTTCGCGACCCCTTTACAGGTTGAAAAATTCTGGCGACCCCCTTGTGCCATAGACAAAGAAATATTTTTTAAGATTACCTAAATGTTTTTTTACGTTTACCAACAAGCCAATCCTTCTAATTGAAATTGTGTTTTTATTGTAGTCTTGCCTTTTTATTTTTGCTAGCGACCCCCAGGGGGTCGCGAAGCTATACTCGCTGACTTCGGTAATTACCACAAATTGAAAAACACTGATCTACATAAACTAATGTATCGGTACGATTTAGTTACATTTTTAGAGAATTAAGTAACAAACGCCAACCTAACCTGCACGTGGTGGTATGGCATAGCGTATTTTTTTAGTTGTGACGGGGGGGGGGACTAATTACTTACCTCCAACTCACAGAATACCCAAGCCAAATAACGATTCCCTTGAAGGTTGTTGTGTTCCGGCAAGTGAGTGAGGTCACCAGAAAGAAAGGAAGGAGTATATTCAGCCTATAGGCTGGCAACGGATCGCCGACCACTTGGTTTTTCTGATCTCCATGGGCGGTGGTGATTGCTTTCTATCAGGTGACTCACATGCTCGTTTGCTCCCCTCTCATATTAAAAAAAAATGAATGTATCGGGACGATTTGCAATGACTGCTTATTATCAGGCGGGTCGTATACTTGTTTGCCATCTTAGTTGTATATAAAAAAATATTTATAATAAAAGAGTTGTTATAGAGAATTAAGTCACTATAACGTGTGGTGGTGGTGAGGCGTTTTAGATTTAGACATATTTTTTTTATATTTCTTTACAATTTACACAGCGCCATCTAGCCCAAATTAAGCACAAAGCTTGTGTTATGGGTACTAGACAACTGATAAATGTACTTAAATACATTTTTTTTGTAAATACATACTTATAATACATAGAAAACACCCAGACCAAGACGAACAGACATGTTCATGCACACAAATGTTTGTCTTGTGCGGGAATCGAACCCGCAACCTCGGAGTCAAAGTGGCCATTCAACCACCGAGCTTGTCAAAATCAGATATTATTAGTAGAGTAACTTACCAGATAGTCGCAGTGTGGAAGTTTCGTCGAAACACGACGAACGGACCGCAAAATGTTTCACTATAAACCATCGCACGACACCGCGGCCGCAACTCCGCCGACTCGCAACTTGACTACTTCCACCGGAGTTTTTAGAAACTTTCAGGTCAATCGATTTATAACTTCGCTGAAGAACTGGCAGATTCAGTAACAATGTGACATATTGCATGGTATACGGTAAAATGAAAAGAAGTTTAAGTAGGTAGAGCTCATGCTCTTTGTTTTGGGGTGTAACTGGTCCATCAACATCTTTGAACCAAAGTCAACCTCACCTGCACATGGTGCACCGTGCTGACTGACAAACGAGGCTCCAGCGAAAAGGGTAGGGCATAACGTATTCTTTAAGCTGCCCGACTGGGGAAGTAGCTCTACCTCACAGAATAACAATTCCCTTGATGGTTGTTTGTGTTCCTGTGAGTTCCTGTGAGTGAGTGAGGTCACTAGAAAAGAAGAAGAATTGGCAGCGGGGATGGCGGCGGCGTGATATCATGTTACGAGCGTTAATGACTGCCGTATAACTGTCTGGCACCTGATGTTGTATAAAAAACACGAACTCTACTCATTATCATTTTTAAGCATTGTAAATTAAATTACTTCTGAGAGATAGTGCATAAGTATGAAATATGTATTATAATGCATATAATGTTAATTGTTTGGTGGTAGAACCTTATTGACAATTTATTACTAACGGGCTTCTGACCATTGCACTAAACTTTTCATCATTCCTTGGGAATAGATAATTTTATTATTATTATCCCGAAAAAAAATTACTTACTATAAATATTTTTAAAACTGGAAGAAATCTCCAGCTCCTCTCCCGCCTAGGCGGGGAGGTGATTTGTTCCATTTTTTAAAATATTTATAATAGGTAGGTAATTTTTTTTCGGGATGAAATTATTTTAGACATAATTAAATTGGAAATAAGGTACTTATACAAAATTTTATATTTGACACTATTGGAATCTAACGCCACCTACATTTACATGACTATTTATATCACAGCAGTGAGATCAATATGGGATATGCATAACGTGACCATTTTTTTTGTCAGAGCGGGACATCTGTGGATTTTTAATAAAAAAAGTTTTACATTTTTTTTTAAACTATGCACAAAATAGTTTAGTATGCCCGACTTCTAAGTCGTATTTTTGTATTTGTTGGCTGAACAAATTTGTTTCAAAATATCGGGACTATGTCGGTTTCGCTGGAGACATCGGAACAAAACCTACTGCCTGAAAGCGGGACTGTCCCGCCCCAAACGGGACGTATGGTCACATTAGTTATGCAGGTTTGAGCGGAGAAAAGAGAAGAGTCTAAGAGAAATTACGCCCAGAGATCTTCTTTATTCTCAGAGGCTCTAGGTACTACGAACATCAGTACCTACAGAAATGTCAATCATACATATCTAAATAAATGTTCCTACATAAATGTATCCTGCCCCCTTGCCACCATCTCTTATTGCGATTCAATAACAGGATAGAATGCTTATTCATACCAATTAATGAATAGATTGCTTATTCATACCAATGAATAAGCGACTCTATTCCATTTGAAATAGAGTCGCTTATTCATTGGTATGAATAAGCATTCTATCCAGTTATTGAATCGCAATAAGAGATGGTGGTAAGGGGGCTGTATAATATTCTGTGACCCAATGACACAATATTGTATTACCTATGACTGAAAATAGTGCAGGGAATAAATCTGTAACTACCTATATTTTTGAAAGGTAGTGTATTTATTAGGTATATATATCGTACCTATATAGAAACAAAAACACTAGGTATTATATATAGTGTTTTTTTATTCTCGTATACTCGTTTGATTAATTAATTATCAAACAATAGTAATTAATTTCCAATTAAAAACTTCTGTTGTGTAAAACTGTAAATAAATACATACATAAATTGTAAATAGTATCAATAATGTCTTTTTATGTTTATGTAAGCTTCTAGGTATTATACCATTTTGGGGTGTAAGTGGTTCATCAACATCTTTGAATCAAAACCAACTTCACCTGCACGCGGTGCACCCTGCTGACTGACAAACGAAGCTCTGGCGAAAAGAGGGGTAGGGAGCGTAATTGTAAGCTACCCGACAGGTGAATGTACCTCCACCTCACAGAATACCGCAGCCAAATAACAATTACCTTGAGGGTTGTTGTGTTCCTGCGAGTGAGTGAGGTCACCAGACAGGAAGAAGATGCTGCGTTGGCAGCGGGGGTGGCAGCGCGCAAGCGATATTTTATGTTGCGAGCGTTAATATGGCTACGGTAACCGCTTCATATCAGGCGAACCGTATGCTTGTCTGCAACCCGTCGTAGTATAAAAAAAAAAAAAAAAAAATATATTAAAATTACAATAATTACGGAAGAAAGTATTCAAATGCTTTTCTCTCTACTTGTTTAACGGATATAATAATGTTAATTAAAAAAAAAATTGGTATAAATTGCACAACAAAAAAAAAAACAAAAATACGCTATGAAACAAACAGCCCAGTAAAGGAACGCCAAAACCTTTAGGTTGAAACTGGAAATTAAATTTCCGTACCATATTATTTTCTTCGCAAAATTCATTATCCATTTACGGTTTCACAGGCAATTGTTTTTAATCCGATATCGTGCACGGCCCAATGTGGAATGAAATAATTTAATAGCCCCCCGCTTGCCCCCACTCGGATTCAAGATGGCGGCGGGGCGGGGCAGAGGGTGGGGCGCGCCGCCTCATTTGAAATTCGAACGCGAGCTTTTCGAACGTGTGTTCATGCTCGTGCTTTCGGCCAATTAATTTCGGCATAATTCGGTTTGGAGTTGTCTGCAACGAGCTCTAGCTTTATTGTTATTTAATTGATGGTGCAGGGACGGTAATATGGACTGTTTTATTGGAATAATGTTATTATTATTTTCTTGTTTCTGAATATAGTAATCATAAATATACCTATTATGTTTCATTAGATGAATATAAAATAATGTTAGGTAAAATATGTAGGTATTTAAGAATTGAAAATTAGTACGAGATGTGTGTAGAGTTAGCGTAAAAATGCAAAATTAATTATTTACATAAGATGGTCAAAACTCCCAAATGTAATTTAAGAAATGTACACTTAAACTTTACTTAGATCGAAATTATGTAGATGATGTAAAATAAATATTATGTAATTTCCGATATAGTTACTTACCTATGCCTACTTATTTAAGTAAGTACATTAAGTAATTATGTTTTCTACTACTGTTTATAGTACCAGTAGACAGCAATAATAACATAATTATGTAAATAAATACATACTTACATCTTATACTAATATTAAAAAGCTGAAAAGTTTGTGTGTTTGGTTGAACGCACTAATCTCTGGAACTACTCATTCGAATTAAAAAAATCGTTTAGTGTCAGATAGCCTACTTTTCGAGAAAGGCTATATAGGCTATATAACATCAAGCTACCACCAATAGGAGCTGAGCACTAATGGAAAATGTTGGAAAAATGAGGCAAAATATTCCTTTTGAGAGCTTACGTTGCGTGCGCTGCGTAAACGGTTCAACTTACGCAACAATTATTTACTACGGAATTATTAATCTTAAAAAGTTATAAAAAAATTCGGGATAGCATGCTTCTATCTTATAAAATTGGCTCACTATAACCTTTCAAATGTTCACTCTCAACGCTCTGTCACACCCAGACGAAGTTGCGCGAGTCAGTTAGTATTACATAAAACACACGTTTTTCTGTCTGTCAGCTAGTGGCCTTCTGAAGAAGTGAGTTTTTTTTATTTTAAAAAACTACGAGCCAAGTAGTTTAAACGAAGTTTCAAAACTACTTTTAGAAAGTTCAAAAACAAATTACCTATTGATTTATTATTTTGTAAACGAATTATGGATAATGATATCTACGTATTTAGGTTGGTGTAGGTATATGACAACAAATATATGAGTTAATAAACTTAGTAAGCCGTAAGTAAACAAACATGTATAATAATATAAAATAGCTACTATACTAACTAACGTATTATAGTTACAACACAATAAATACAAAAAAATGCTATCAAAATTACTAATAAGTCGAAATTTTTCCGGCAAATGTCTTCCAGCAAACAGTGCATAGTCAGAAGTTTCACGATATCATGCCGAGTAGTGTAAATAAGTATATATTTAATTAAACATTAGTTTTAAATTATCTACCTGTAAGTAAACAACATAACACATCACATTATGACACAGTACAACCCAATGCCGCATGTAACAAAACAAAGTCTTGCATTAAAATTTGAACCGAAAAATTAATCAACTCCTAAAGTCACAAGTCGGTATTTTTCCGGCAAATGTCTTCTAGCAAACAGTGTATAGTCAGAAGTTTCACAATATCATGTGTTCAAACACCGAGTAGTGTAAATATATATCTAATTAAACATAAGTTTTAAATTATCTACATATACGTAAACAACACAACACATCACATTATGACACAATACAACCCAATACCGAATGTAACAAAACAAAGTCTTTCATTAATACTTGAACCGAAAAACTAATCGACACCTAAAGTTACTAACAAGTCGGTATTTTTCCGGTAAAGCCTCATAATGCCTCCTAGCAAACAGTGTATTGTCAGAACTTTCACAATATTATGTAGAGTGGTGTAATGCCGACACAAAGGCTCCTCCGGTCGGTAAATAGCGCTTTGTTCTCCGAAGCCAAATTTTGACAATCACTAGCTTACTCCGTATAGCTACGGGTATCGGATGCTCGGCAAAGATTAGAGAGGGTTATATTTTCAAACCGCTCTTCCGCACGGGGAAAATATTTTTTTTTTGACGTGACAACGTCTTATAAATTGGTTAGCCGGGTGACACTTCAAGAAACTGGGTCACGTTATGCGCTTACAATGAGAGCGAGTGAAAGGCGCGTGCCTTTCACTCGCTCTCATTGTAAGCGTGTCGTGGACGCGTGTCCCTTCTAAGAGCGAGAGAGACAGACATAAAAAGTGAAAGGCATGCGTCCCTTCCACTCGAAAACATTTTACCACTCAAAGTCGTTGTCACGTAAAACTTTCGCCCGTATACCGACTTTACAGGCAACCAATTTTTTTACTTGTTTTTTTTTTTTGAATGGGCATAGACTGTAATTTTATGTGTATTTTTACTGTTGATTTAAAATTTGGGAAAACCTAATTAATTACAACTTACAAGCATTAATTGACGAGCCCGGTGGTTGAATTTGTTAGCCAGCAATGGCTACTTTGCTCCTGAGGTCGCGGGTTCGATCCCCACTCAAGACGGACTTTTGTGTGGGAGCATGAATATGTCTGTTTGTCTTGGTCTGGGTGTTTTGTATGTACTACATAATGTATTTACAAAAAATATATATTTAAGTACATTTATCTACATTTATCAGCAGTCTAGTAGGTACCCATAGTACAAGCTTTGCGCATAATTTGGGACTAGATGGCGCTGTGTAAATTTGTCCAGAAATTCTATTTATTTATTTACGAGTGGTGTCTGTAATCAAATTTTACAAGTTAAATTTGACCCACTCGCCAGTGTCCGATTAAGTTGAAATTTGACACATCTGTTTGTTTGAACCATGCATGATTTGATTACATAAATGCCGTCATTTTTAATCCAAAATGTCAGCTGCCACAAAATGTTGAATTATAATGGCCATGTAAACACATATGATATGGGTATCAAATGGGTGGGTAAAACACACTAAGTAAACTTTATAGTTCATTTTTTATTACTACTTTCTAAAGCTTTTATTAGTATAAAAGCTTTAGGAATAAAATTTGTCTGGTTTAAACTGGTTTTTAATATTGTAAATGACAAAATTTATTTTTGTAGTATAAAAATATTTTTTGTCGAGTGATAGATACGGGTCATCTGATGTGAAGCCGTGACCGGTAGACGCTGCAACTTTATGTCGTTTTTGACTGCTTGCTTATATAATTTTTTATAATAATTTTATATGTACCTACAATGGCATCATCTAGGATTAAAATATAAGGTGACAGTATGTAGGTAGGTATACTTATTATTCAAGGTAACACATAGATAATTAAAAAAAATATTATTTCTGGACAAATTACGCACTGCCATCTAGTCCCAAACTAAGCAAAGCTTGTACTATGGGTACTAGATAACTGGTAGTATACTTAAATACATTTTCTGTTTATTCATTTTCTGTTTATTTTGTATTTTTTATTACTTTTATTTTTATGGTAATTTAAAGATTAGTTTATTTTTAGTTACTTGAGTTTCGTTTTTATAATATTAGTAGGTATAGATTTATGAATAAAATTGGCAAGTAGGTGAAAAAAAAAAACATTTTTTCTGGGATGTGATGGGAATAAGATGTTTTTTCTAGAATAAAATGGCCTTTGACACTCTCCAGGCATTAAATTATCCCAGTAAAAAAATCAAGTCAATCCAATGGTTCTTTTCGACGTTAAAGAATGATAAACAAACTTTCATATTTATAATATTTTATATTAACCTTTTCACTGCCAACGACGGATCAATCCGTCATTCCATCAACGAAACAATTCAGTAAAAGTTAACATTTTTCCTTGTATACGCTATGTTACAGTAAATGAGTAAGCAGTTTAGAAGCATTATTTTGTATTAAATTTAATTAAATAAAACAATTCACTTATTTCTAGATATTGGTTAAGCTTGGCTTGTACTATGGGTACTAGATAAATGATAAGTATATTATTTTACTTAAATTCATTTTTTTTTTGTAAATAAATACATTTTACATAGAAGACAGATATGCTCAGACAATGATGTGCGGGGATCGAATTCGCGACCATGGAGTCAAAGTGGCTTCTCGATTACCTGGCTCATCCATTCTTGTAATGTTATTGTGTTGTAATGTTTTGGGGTGTAAGTGGTTCATCAACATCTTTGAACCAAAGGCAACTTAAACTGCACGCGGTGCACCCCGCTGACTGACAAACAAATCTCTGGCGAATATTGGGGAATTACCTCCAGGTCACAAAATACCGCAGCCAAATAACAATTCCCTTGAGGGTTGTTGTGTTCCTGCGAGTGAGTGAGGTCACCAGAAAGGTAGGAGATGCTGCGTTGGCAGCAGGGATGGCGGCGCGCGAGCTATATTTTATATTGCGAGCGTTAATATGGCTACGGTAACCGCTTCACATCAGGCAGCCCGTATGCTTGTCTGCCACCCGTAAAAATTCTCTCAGAGACAAAGAAGAAAACTAGAAACAAATGGCGTCACATTTCACTGCTTAATCTTTGCACATTTTCTTTGTGTGCGTGGGGAGGGCACCTCCTCAGAGGGGGAAGAAGTAGAACCCTGCCAGTCCAATGTTGACAATTGATGGATATCTCTTGTCTTCAAAAGGCAGGATTAATGCCCTGTCTGGCTCGAGTAACAATGGTGGCGAACGGTGGCGATAACTGAAGGATTACTCTCTTGAGAGCGAGAAGATGCGTTTCGAATTCAATTCAGGGCGGACAATAATGGATAAATGTGCGGATATTTTTTAAGTAAAGGAATCCATTTTTGGAATGGTATTTTTTTGATTGTGGTTTTCAAGATTTTTGTTCGAATTGGTGAGTTAGATGTTAAATTGAAACTGAAACATTGATTGTTATTGTAATTTTTCAAATGATATCAACTACGGAAGGAATAAGTTAGCTGTTGTTGCCAGTATTTGCGTTGATTTGTAATTCGCTGTATATAATGGGGTGTAAGTAGTTTATCAACATCTATGAACCAAAGCAAACTTCACCTGCACGTGGTGCACCCTGCTGACTGACAAACGAAGCTCTGGCGAAAAGAGAGGTAGGGAGAGTAATTGTAAGCTACCCGACTGGGGAATGTACCTCCATCTCACAGAATACCGCAGCCAAATAACAATTTCCTTGAGGGTTGTTGTGTTCCTGCTAGTGAGTGAGGTCACCAGAGAAGAAGGAGATGCTGCGTTGGCAGCGGGGGTGGCGGCGCGCAAGTGATATAATAATAATAAAACCATTTATTTCAGACAACATTGCAATGCATACAAACTTACAAAACAATAAGTCCATAGAATAGATACCTTAATCTACAAATATATATATATTTATTACTTAATTCTACTTAAAACTAGATTACACGTTGAGTCGGCGACGTGTATCGCATTATATTCGGCAACCGACCTCGGAACTTCCGAAATACGATGCCCTCCGGCCAAAAATCTTCCTTCAAAAATGTTGAAAGATGGTGGGTCGGTACTCTCACCACAAATGAGTTGAAATTCACATTATGGCGAGACTCCAACCGTTCAACTCTTAGAATGAACTTGGTCTTCATCCGCACGTATTCTACAACCTCTTCTACCTTTGTAGACCAGTGCAGTCGTGAGACGTACAGCTGCGTCGACGGTATTTCTGCACGCAGCTGGCCTGGTTCAGTCGGAGCGGTACCGCAAAGATTGCGGCTGGCGGGCTTATTCTTCTTCTTTCTCTCGACCTTGATGAAGCCCTCCTCGTCACATTCTTTCGTGTCCTGTCGATGACACGGTGGACCAGCCCTAGGAGTAGGCTCACAGCGGCTTTGCTTTTTACCCATATTGGGCCGCTTAGTTGGTGGGGCTGCGGCGCGGGGAGTCGATGCACTCGCATGCGATACATCGGTGCAGCGGGCGGCGGGACGCGGCAAATTGCGGTCAGAAACAACCGTCGGTGACGCAATTACGGCCGATGCAAAACTGCTGACTGATACGTTTTGCGCTTCGCGACAAGTGTTCACATTGTCCGCCTCGAGTGACCTACTTACCGCATCATTGCGTTTTAACGAAAATAATTCGGCACGTAGCTCACTGATAGTAGATTCGGAGGCTTCTAATCTACTTTTCACTTCGTCCAGACTAGTCTTCAGGACCCTAATATCCTTCAGCAGCCTAGTGACGTCGACGTGTTCGAAGTCCACAGCTGGAAGTTTATTCAGCTGCTTCGCCACGAAGGTGGGCACGTCGTCCGGATCTGTCTCCTTGAGAAGAGTGATGATGTCCTGTACACTCCTCTCGGTGCCATCTCTCCTGCGAGACGGCATCTGCGCGGTCTTACCGAGCTCTTCAAATAGCAGCTTCTTGCCACTACTAATTTCCTCTTCGTTGAAGTTCGACTTGCAGATCTGCATGATGCTGACCTCGTCGAATGTGTCGATGGCATACTGGATGTATGCCAGTAATTCGTTAGCTACGAGTTTTTCGGATCTCATAGCCATTTTATTACCGTGTCACGGCACATGCCGCGCGACTCGCGAATTATTATAATTCGTCACTGTGCAGACTAGAGCGGCGCGTCCGGTTTAGAGCGCGCACTGCACTGCACTCAAATCATATATCATATATCTCATATATTATGTTGCGAGCGTTAATACGGTAACCGCTTCACATCAGGCGGGCCGCTGCTTGTCTGCCACTCGACGTAATATAAAAAAAAAATCGCTTCAGTAAAGGAATCGATTAATAGCTTCTGTAATATACTGTCTGTTTATATATTACCTAATTACGACGAGCTCGGTGGTCGAATGGTTAGCAATGGCCACTTTGACTCCGAGGTCGCGAGGTCGATTCCCGCACAAGACAAACATTTGTGTGCATGAACATGTCTGTTTGTCTTGGTCTCGGTGTTTTCTATGTATTATAAGTATGTATTTACAGAAATGTATTTAAGTACATTTATCAGTTGTTTAGTACCCATAACACAAGCTTTGCGCTTAATTTGGGACTAGATGGCGCTGTGTAAATTGTCCAGAAGTATTTATTTATGTACTTATTATTGAATTTATTACCGTGTTTCGGCGTTGGTGTTGTACTTTTGGCCTGCACTGAAAAACAGGGCCAGCAATGATCCCTGAGGGTGGGCCAAAATTTCAACACCACATCCATTGATAAACCCGGGTTTTTTGTATATCAATGACTGAATCTTATATGTATAATACTTATTTAATGTTGTGTTTGCGTACCTTTGCATTGTGTATGTGAAGTTGAAATAAATATATTTCTATTTCTATTGTTTTAAGGGTAGGATTAAATTGTAATTATTTTTATTATTGAAAATTTATGCTTTGGGTTGTCCTTTTGAGAAACGAAAGAAGAGCGTTCCTTTAATTAAATCTAACATTTACATGACTCTATTTTAGTTTAGAAAAAGTGTTCAGTTTATATGTAAGCTACGATGTTAGGCTACGATGCTTTTATAATTATATATATAACGTCAGTTGGCAAACAAGCATACGGCCTGCCTGATTGTGAAGCGGTTACCGTAGCCATATAAACGCTCGCAACATATAATATAACCAAATTTATAACCACCCCCGCTGCCAAGACTTTAATTTATCCATCAGTAACGAAGGAAGGACTTCCTGGCAACTACCTACACCCACTTGCAGGAACACAGCAACCCTCAACCATAGTATAAATCTATGCCTCAACGGAATTGTTATTTGGATGCGGTATTCTGTGAGATGGAGGTTCCGTCAGCAGCTAAGAATTACCTCTCTTTTTGCCAGAGCCTGTTTCGCTAATCGCCGGGACCACGTGCAGATGTAATTGGCTTTGGCTCTAAATCATCATCATCAGCAGTGTTGAATAGGACAGACGTGTGTCGCGCGCTAAGCAACATAAATATTCAGAAATTTAATAAACTAAATTGACCAGTCGGTTATAGCAAGCGCAGGGACACCACTTCACCCCCGCTGCGGTAAGAGATCGCTGTTATTTTTTGGCTCGCTCTAACATCGTACTTCTGCACACGCACGTCATAAGTGCATTTATCAGTGGTTCCCAACCTCTAGCCACTAACAAACTTAAATATGGACTTTAAAACTTGTCCATTGTGTGCAGATAGGCTAACCGATGGTGCACACTGCAATGCCTGTGATAGTGACCTCCACTATCACTGTGCTGGTATAACCGAAGGTGGATACCGAAAGTTGGGCGAGCGGAAACAAACGTGGCGTTGCCAGAAATGTAAGTCTGCGGGACAGCAGATTCCTCATGTTGTTGTATCTCCTTCTTCGCCTGCGTCTCCTGTGGGATTTCCAACAGATCAACCTTCAACCTCTGTTCTACTGGCCGAAATCAAATCCCTGGCGGCAAGGCTGACACCATTGGAAACACTAATCCGGGACGTTAGAGCGCTGCGTGAGGACTTTGTGGACTTAAAGGCAAGCGTAAAGGCAACGACTGAAATAATAAATGAATTCGACATCAGAATGAAAAAGGTCGAAGATCGCCTATCGCAGGTTGAGAGCGTTAAAAAGGACCAGCTCGTGTCAATACAAGGTCAACTGGATACACTGGAGGAGGAGAACCGCATTAAGGAGCAATGGTCACGAATGAACAACATCGAGATCAAAGGAGTGAAACAAACTAAAAATGAAAACTTGTTTGCTGTTGTGACTACTATAGGGTCTAAGGTGAATTTTCCCATAGAGAAGACCTCGATTAACTTTGTGACCAGGGTCCCCTCAAAGGATAGTGAGCATAAACCGATAATTGTGGGCTTCAATAGTCGGTACGTCAAGGAAGACTTTATCGCTGCAGCTAGATCCAGTATGAAAGACTCCCCACTATCGGCTGCCTCGCTGAACCTCGGAACGGGCGGGAATATATATGTCAACGATCATCTTACCATCCAGAATAAACTTCTACTATCCAAAGCGAAAAAACTGAAAAAGGAGCTTTCTTTTCAGTATTTATGGGTGAAACACTGCAAAATATTTATAAGAAGATGCGACAACTCACCCGTAATCATAGTGTCATCAGAAAAGGATCTATGCAAACTGGAAGCAAGTGCTTTGTGATTTTAATACTCACAATAATTTGGTCAGTTTATATATGTATCTGTGTTTTTAATTTTCAAATTTCATCAATATGCTTTGTTATATCCAAGTTGTATGGTTGCAGTTTGAGAAGCATCTGCGCTAAAAAACCTGTTAGTGAAGTATGTCGCTGGTGCGTGGTATGTAGATTAATTTACTATACAGAAATGAGCTCTAATACACGTAGACGTCGGTCGCATTTAGTACACGTGTTATTGACATTGACCCTGCGACGTGTCCATTCTTTGTTCAACAGCTCATTCAAAATTATTGTAGTCTACCTTATTTTTGCAATATTTAACATTAACTGGCATCGAAATATTATTTTATCTTACTCAAAGTTACTATTATTAATACAATATTTAATATGCACTTATAAGTTACGCGGGTCTAAAACACGCTTAAAAAATAGAATTATAATGATTTGGCGAGTATCTAATATTATTCAAATAATTATTACATGCTTTGTTGTAGTTAATGCATATCGCAATGCCACTTAACATATATTACCAGAACGCCCGGGGCCTGCGCACGAAGACAATTAATTTTTCCCGAAATATTTATTTAAATTCCTACGATATTGTTGTAATTACTGAGACATGGCTACTGGGCGGTATAAATGACTCGGAACTTGTAGATAATCGTTATCTGCTATGGAGACGAGACCGGAATTATTGTCACACTCGTCAGACTAGGGGCGGGGGCGTAATGATAGCTGCGAGGCGCGACTTAACAGTTATCGAAAGGAAAGAATGGCGCAGCTCCGCAGAGGACTTATGGGTTACGGTTTCTATGCGGCAGCGGCAACCCAATGTGTCATACAATACTCATATTTGTGTACTATATCTTTTGGAAGAAAACTTAGGTAATTCATATAAGACACAATTACTAAACTTCCAAAATAAGTTGACTGAAATCGTAACAACTAATCCGCTTGATAAATTTATAATTTTAGGTGATTTTAACTTCGGCCGCTACGTATCATGGGCACATAATATCAACATACCAGAACTTATCCCTACCAATATACAGGGCGGCCACCTTGTCGATTTTTTTGACACGCTGGATTCATGCTGTCTTAGCCAGTATAACGCAGAACAAAATAATATGGGTCGAATATTAGACTTAATCTTGTCAAATGCCCCTGTGACAGTAACGGCATGCGCTCAGCCGCTTGTACCTGAAGATCCTCTTCATAAGGCGTTATGTATTCAAACGGATTTTGTAAAAATCCATGAATTAGAATATAAATCAGTGTCAAAGTATCTGTATAATCGTGGTGACTATGTGGCAATCTGCTCTTCTCTTGATAAACTTGACTGGCCACAAATATTGTCTGAGGGAGATGTCGACCATGCTTTATCGGTTTTCTATGATAAAATTTATAAGTATAGAGATCAATACGTACCTAAGAAACCATTAAAATCTAGCTTCTATCCACCCTGGTTCAATTCCGCTTTAATTAAAGCCATAAAAGAAAAATCAAAATATCATAACAAGTTCAAAGTATATGGTAACAAATCGGATTACGCCACATTTTCATTACTTCGCGACCGTGTGGTAAAATTAGAGAAGCAATGTTTTAATGCCTACATAGTACGTATAGAGGAGTCAATTATTAAAAATCCAAAAGCCTTCTGGTCGTATGTTAAGAGTAAAAAGAAAACTAGTAATTATCCCAGCCATATGACTTATAAGGACTCAACTGCAGACACAGGCCAATCAATTAGTCAGCTGTTCGCGCAGTATTTCAATTCCACCTTTCTGTCTCGTGATACCAACCTACCTTCATCCCAACACACGCAAACCCGCCAGAATATAATTGATACAAGTGCCTGTGATATTAGTACGGTTGAATTTGAACCCTCTGAAATACTCAAATTACTAAAAGGGCTTGATTTATCGAAGTCGGGGGGATCGGACGGTATACCCGCCGTATTTATAGTTAATTGCGCTGATAGTCTCGTTACCCCTCTCTGTATATTATATAAACGATGCATGTCTGAAGGCTCCATGCCTGCACCTTGGAAATCTGCCCTCGTCACACCTATACATAAGAAAGGAGACAAATCAAATATAGAAAACTACCGCCCAATATCCAAGTTATGTCTCTTTGCAAAGGTACTAGAAAGAGTAATTTATAAACAAGTGTATGCCGCACTGAAGTCCTCATTCGTAGATGATCAGCACGGTTTTTTATGTAAACGTTCGACTGTTTCCAATTTAATCTTGGCTAATGATTTTATCACAAAGGGAATGGATACCGTGGGTCAAGTGGATGTCATTTACACCGATTACAGCAAATGTTTCGACAGAATCGATCATTGTATATTACTGCGTAAATTGGCCGTGGCTGGCATCCATGGAGACCTACACAGATGGTTCAGCTCTTACGTCGATAATCGTACACAAGCTGTGGTCTTGAACGGGTACATGTCGGATTGGTCTCAAATCCCCTCGGGAGTTCCTCAAGGTTCTTTGCTCGCCCCATTACTTTTTAATATATTTATAAATGATGTTAACAAATGTTTTCTAAATTCGAAAATACTCATGTTCGCTGATGACATGAAAATTCTAAAAATGGTGCGAAGCAATTACGACATTGATAACCTACAGGCTGATCTATTAAGGTTTGAAGAATATTGTCAAAAAAATAGATTAGATCTCAATACCTCCAAGTGCTTTTACATGTCATACTCACGTAAGTTATCAATTTTGGACAAAGGCTATACGCTAAAAAATACAAATTTACTTAAAGTCCACGAGTTCAGAGACCTTGGTGTTATACACGACAGTAAATTATTATTTGATAAACATATTGATCACATAATAAATAAATCATATAAGGCACTTGGATTTATTATGAGGACTTCAGCTGTGTTCAATAACATAAAATCGATTAAAATACTTTATTGTGCTTTCGTGCGTAGCCACCTTGAATACGCGTCTCAAATCTGGAACCCGCAATATGAAATTTACAAAGCACGTATTGAAATGCTACAACGTAAATTTTTAAAATATCTTGATTTTAAAACTCGCCAATCATCCGAGGATTATGAACATAGATGTAAACGTTATCACTTTCTACCGCTTAGTAGACGTCGCCAAGTTAGTGATATATGCTATCTACTCAAAATTGCCAATGGCTCAGTAGACAGTTCGGAGTTACTATCAATGGTTGGAATACGCTGTAGCGATCCACGACTGCGGCAGCGCGTCCGAGTTAATGTGCCCGCTGTATACAGTAACTACAGACGTAATGCATTCATACACAGAGCATCCACTTACATTAACAACCACGATATGGACATTGACCTCTTCTGCACCAGCACTACTTCTATTAAAACTTCCATGGCAAAAGATTTCTTCTCCCCCTAAAAATCGATCCAACACTCTACTTCTTTTTTATATTTATTTTAAATTGATTAATGGCCCAGACGCTGCTCAACTCAATATGTATTTATACATTGGTGGAGTCTTATTATTAGCAATAAGGCTGCACATTTAATTATGTTTATCATTTTTATTAAGCTGTTAGACTCCCAAATAAAAATAAATAAATAAATAAATAAATAAATAAAAATAGTGAAAAGCCACTTACACACCGCTTACTATCAGATGAAATTGATATTCTTGTATACCATACCATTACAAAAAAAAAATCTATTAACATCTTAATTTTTTCTTAGACTGAATAACCATTTGTGAACAACCTTTTCGTGTCTAAAAACATTTCCCTAAAAAAATAAGCCAATATACAAAATGAACCAACTTGCCTTTGCAATATATCAGCGCTTTGTAGGGGCCGAGGAAACATTTTTTCCCAAAAGCAATCTGCTTCGGGCGGCAGCTAATGAAGCAGCACCGTAATAGAGGGGAGGGAATGTCCAGTTTCTGCGAGATGGCCACTGGTTTATTGATGTTACTTGCTATACAGACACTGAATAAAGGTACATCTTTTAGGACAGCACTAATCAAAATAAATTACTATTAAATATATACTAGAGATGGGCGCTGAATGAACGAGCGGTTTTTTTAAACTGTTTTTTGTGTAGTTTACAGTTCACAGATAAACTAGTTTATTCTTCGACTGGTTGATGAGTCCGTTGCGTCGCGTCGCGATCGTCTCGTCTCGTCTAGTGACTTGACAAATGAGATTTTCGTTCGTTTACGTTTACCAATGGCTTATGTGAAGAAATAGTCTTATTGACGACGACGTAAACTCGTCGAAAATTAGACTGTTACGGTTACGGTTAGAGTTGGAAAAAACGGCTTAAAATTAATAAACGTTTAAACGTTGTACTTTTTATCAAAAGCGCGCTTTTTAAGCGCGCTTTTAACTTAAACGCTTTTTTTGTCGTTGATGCTACTTGAGGCGTCTACGCTTATGGAAAACGTTTAAACATTTAGTCGCAGCTTTAAGACAATGCAATGGTTAACGATTACAGACAGTATCTATTTGCATCCGATTTCTTTTCTATAAGTATTTACAATTATTTATAGTGTCGTATACGCATGAACATACTTAACACAGCAAAGCAAAAAAAAATCGCATTAATCGACCGACGACAACAGCAAAAGCGTTGGCGCAAACATTCACACACGCACTTACCAGTTGACAACAATAAGCGTACTGCTTAAAAAAAAAAAAATTGGTTGCCTGTAAAGTCGGTATACGGGCGAAAGTTTTACGTGACAACGACTTTGAGTGGTAAAATGTTTTCGAGTGGAAGGGACGCATGCCTTTCAGTTTTTATGTCTGTCTCTCTCGCTCTTAGAAGGGACACGCGTCCACGACACGCTTACAATGAGAGCGAGTGAAAGGCACGTGCCTTTCACTCGCTCTCATTGTAAGCGCATAACGTGACCCAGTTTCTTGAAGTGTCACCCGGCTAACCAATTTATAAGACGTTGTCACGTCAAAAGCGTAAGCGTTGTTTATTTAAACGAAAATCATTTTTGAAACTAAAGTGAAAGAAAATTAAACAACATTAATCCTAAGGCATCTGCGAATAAGGTTCAATATTGACTGAGGATTACTGACGCTTTTTGTTTAAACGAAAATGAAACGAACGTTAATCGATAGTAAACCTAAACTTGTTGATGGTAAGGTTTATTATTGCATATATGGCTAGCTAATACAGCACGACGCGACGTGGCAGTAATTATGTGTATCAATTATAGATGGCGCTATATCAAATTTGTCAAATTATCAGACAACATTGTAAAAATTTTAAACGAAAAAGGCTTATTTTTATAAGCGTGCTTATCTGCTTACGCTGATAAGCAGACTTTTTTAAGCGCTTTTCGTTTAAGCGCTCAACTCTAGTTACGGTAAACAGTCTCGTTGCGTCGTCGACTGTAAAATCGTCGACGACCCACCAATTATACGGTATACTATTCTGATTTGGTAGCATCAAGGGAGAATTACCAAGCGTTCAGACCATTTTGCAATTCATGTTATTGGAATCGATGTGTTAGGTAACAGCTCAAGGTTTTAGGTCCCCAATTGTGTTAAATACATAAACACAACGGTGTTTATCTGCACGGCAGTTGAGCTTCATTTGACTAGCCATCTCTTTAGGCTTTAATGCCCTATTTGCCATATTGCTGTCTCTCACATTGCTAAGAGGGGAAGTCAAATCCCAAAAGCTTCCTACTTCTACTAATTTCTTCTGATTAAATTCGTTGTGAGTTCCAAGGCAGCCGTAGTTTTACCCCCGGGACTGCAATGGACTTCACTGTTCATTGCCTTTTTTGGCGGTCGCCGCTGTTAATCCTGGCTACACAGGAGATACAGTGGTGGGAATGTGTGGTGGGCCTCCGTCCCGTATTTTTTAACTATTTACGGAATTTCAAAAATAATTATTTTAATAGACAAATTGACATCATATGAAAGGAAATGGGGCTACCGTTTTAAAATCAACAACAAGTACACTGAGTCAATCTTAGCCTTTGCTGACGACCTTGCAATACTTACACGTAATCCCAAACAGTGTCAGGAGTTGTTAAATGAAGTCGATGAGTTCTGTACATGGACGGAGGGATTGAGGGCGAAACCAAGTAAATGTTATTGTTTATGTCTGGGTAGACGAAATACCAAATACACTTCTTACGACCCGGAACTCTCCATAAGCGGCCAAAAAGTTGCTACGATTGCAGAAACAGTGCCTTTCAAATTTCTTGGTAGAAAGATAGATTACAAAGGACGCACACCATCATTGGGGGAAGTTGTCGAAAATTTCATTAACGACCTCAATAAGGTAGACCAACAGCCTATCAGTAATATTAAAAAAGCATGGATATACGACAACTATCTCACATCACGTCTCACTTGGCCTTTCCTAGTATATGACTTCGGTAAAACCCTCTTGGCAAAGTTAGATGCTAATGTCATAAAGATATTAAAGTCATGGTTCGGACTGGCACATCCGGCTGATCCCTCGACTCTATTTAGGGATCACAATAGTTTTGGGCTGAAATTAAAGAAACCTTCTGAACTCTATAAACACCTGAGAGTTACAAAAACGCATGTTTTGCAAAAGTCGCAAGACGAATTAGTTAAATCTCTCCCAAAAGACAAAAATGCCACAGACCTAGAATCTAGACTTCAATTCCACAAACAATTTATGGGAGGTGCACAGGCAAATAGAGCTGGGTTGGGCGCGAGAAAGAAAAGGGAAGACCGAGACATAGTAAAAACCTTTCTACAACAAGACGAAAATGACAGTTACAAAGTGCACGCTATGAATTTAGAAATGCAAAGTGAGTGGTTAACCATAGGCGAGTTTTGCATCCCGTTAGCTCTGAAGTGGCGCACCTTGCTGTATGACTGGTCTCCTGCCTTATTAAAATTCTATCTTAATGCCTTTCAAATGACCCTCCCTGACCAGAGTAACTTAGTTAGGTGGGGAAAAGCCTCTGAAAAATGTTGCTATACCTGTGGAGAGGCGATATGTACAGCAAGGCACCTATTGGTGGGATGCAAGGTGCTCCTTGATAGGGGTCATTACTCACATCGCCATGACAGAGTACTTCAAATCATACGTGAAGCCATAAGCCTTTCAATAGCTAGAGCCCAAAAAGGATTAACGACAAACAAAAGACAAATTAACTTTATAAAAGGAGGCTCAACTTCAAACTCCAAGAACAAACCTTACTCAATCCTCAGTGCAGCACCTGACTGGACTATTTTAATGGACACGTATGAAAAGCACTATAAAATCCCAGAGGATGTGGTTGTTTCGACATCCAGACCGGACATTTTCCTTTTCTCCAGAGCTACAAACGTATAGTACTTGTAGAGCTTACCGTACCGTGGGAAACTAACATACCCAAAGACCACGCGATAAAACAAAACAAATATTATGACCTCCTAAACGAATTAACAAAAAGCGGCTATGTAGTTAATCTATACGCTGTAGAAGTAGGAGCGAGAGGTATACCAGCAAAATCTCTCTATAACCTGCTGAAAGACCTTGGCTTGTCCAGAAGTGCAGTAAGTTCTATACTAGAACGAGTATCTAAAGCTGCATTAGCAGGTTCATACCAGATTTGGCAGGGCAGGGAGAGAAACACAAGTAGTGAAGGTGAGTGTTGATGTACGTCGGAAAGGGGCCCCTTAAACCTACACCCGTGTCACAAGTCTCGGGATCTGCTTGGGTTTCTCTCTCTGCCACACGATGGACCCGGCACCCGCACGGTGAATCCATGGAAGCTAAGAAGTTCGTCTCAAATATTAACAAATGTAATTAAGTTCTTGTCGTGTGCAAGGATCGAACCGGCAACCTCGCAGTCAAAGCAGTAGCACGATGTGTAGCGGCTTAAGTAGACTCCCTGAGTCCACGAGACCTACTGCCGACAATCTGACTTACAGTCTAGCAGACTGTACCCAATGTTATGTTTGTACATTGATTCAAATAAATATAATTAAAAAAAAAACAACAGGTTGTACTCCGGGAGTGCCGTGCCGGTACAAGTGAAAACTTGAACATTAACGTTGTGCATTTTTGAATATTTTAGAATGGTTAGGAAATAATTTCGCACGAATTGCTTTATTGTTAAACTGTCATTTCGAAACTATTTCGAATCATTAGTCTCGCAGCTTTGTCTTGCTAACTGTCGTTTCGAATCATTAAAATATTTAAAGAATTCTCAATCGTATCGTCTTTGTTTAAAGTTGAATATTGTAGTTTCGCAGCTTTGTCTTACTAATTTTCGATCAGGACTCGTGACCTTGATGAGAGTTTAACATTTTTCACCCATCCCAAAAGTGCACAACGGCGCTAAAGAAGTTTTCACTTCAAAAAACATAAATAAAATAACAAGTAAATGTCTTAGCGTATACTGTGCTTATATACGAATTCCATACGACATGGGGTGAGGAGGCAATCCACGGGGCGCGTGTATTCGCGCCAGTATTGCCGGCAATATCGCGATGGCCAGCGGCTCATTTAATCACGCGGCGGAATGTGCACGATAAGAGACCGTCACGGCTGGGATAATATGGATAAATGATGAAGGATTAAAAAAAAAAATTTGCACATTATAAAAGGTTACGAGATCTTTACGTAAGGGCTATGCAAAGGCGAGCTTATCTCTAATAGAGATTTGCTTCAGACAACCTTCAGCAGTGGGACAGTATGTTTAGAAGCAGCTGTTAAAAGTAGCTATGCGCTTGAAATGATAAATAATGTTATATACCTAACACAATACAGTCTAAGCATGTATACATACTTGTATATAGTATATATTATACACATATATACATTTATACTTAAATACTTATATACATAGGTACATACATAAAATATCTAGACATATTAGATTTTTTTTTTTCTTAAAAGAAAAGACAGACTGGAGTAGCGCGGTAGGTGAATGAATTAGAGGGAGTGATGATCTCAAAAAAGTTGTAGGGAGTCGATGGATGCTTATATGATTGAGGCGTGCGTCTCTCTAGGAGACTTTTTTCAGCAGTGGATGAATACTCAGACATGAAGATGTTTCAGCGATGAGTTCTTAAAAAAGGACGTGTAAGCTGTAAAAGTTTTTATAGGGGGTACCCTAATTAGGGTAGGTATATAAAAAAATATAACGCCATTTCTTTTTAAAACTTGAAACTTCTGTAGTCCATGTATTACTTTTATACATTTAAGAATTAAAGTTGAACAAATTTTTCAGTGACATACATCTTCATATCTCGAACTAAAGTCTGGCGTACACGTATAAAGTAAAATCAGGCGAGTAAGAGTATATTGCGAGAGATATGTACATTGCGGTGCTACCAGTACCTATCCTAAGAATAGTAACAATAAAACAAATAGCCAATGTAACGCTATTCTATACCGATATGCTATCAGCTATACCTTGTTCCAGAGATGAATAAAAGTGCGTTTAAAAGAATCTATCTCCACATTAGGAGAGCCACTGACAAAAGGCGAGCGGCTACGCTTATTGGACGAGTCAATAATGTACCGATGTAGGACGTCTGTAGGCATTCCTGGACACCGCTCTATATCTTGAGACGATATAAAGGCTAGTAATAAACGTTGTCCGAGATGTTGGATCGTTGGACGAAACAGAATGCCAATCTGTTGTGCCATTAGCTTTATTAGTTGTTATTAACTATTGGTAAATACAATATATATATTTTTAGAGAAGCAGTCTAATCTAATTTTGTAGGCAATAGGGATTGGAGACATGAGTACCTATTGATAAAGATTATCATATCACTCATTTGCTGCAATAGTCACAGCGTTCATTTATGTCGTTGTTGCACGCAGATCACTTTTATGATTATCCAACCAAATAAAACTTATTAATTGCAACAATAATAAGATAAGAAAATAATTAGGCACTTATAAAATGTTATAGACCTATTAAGAAGAATCTGAAAGTAGAAACAGTAGGTATTTAAAAATAAATACCAAAACAACGTTCGGAAAATGCATGTTGACTTTAATTATGACGGTGTTGCAGCCAATGAGCGATATGTATATGACTCCTCGTTAAGTCGGTTCCACACTGATGAGGATCGTGACCACGACGAAAGCGTTGCTATTACTGCAGTCTTCTGTCTGATGGAGAGCGTGAGACATTGGCATTTGCAGTTCTTCGGACACCTGGGGGCCTACTTGGGGGCTTGTTGTGTTCCTGTGTGAGTGAGTGAGGTCACCGAAAGAAAAGAAGGAGTGTAGCCTGGCAATATAACGAAAGATATAACGGATCGGCAACTCCATGCTGTTGCTGATTTCTATGGGCGGTGGTGATTGCTTTCCATCAGGTGATCCATATGCTCGTTTTCCCGAACCGCTCTACTTTGTATGCGGTCAAATGGAGTCAGGAGTGGTGGTCAGGTACTGAGGCGCACCACCAGCCCTGAGGTGTAAACAGTATTCCATGTGAGTCTGGGACTTGTTATCCCTCTGGAATTATAAGTATCTAAAGGCTATGATAACAACAATCGGGTGGGTTGCTTATTTGGCACTAGACGTTGTATAAAAATACCAAAACATTATAATAGCACTATCTAGTGTGTTAGCTAAAGCAAGCTAAAGTAATAGGATACAATATCCAAGCAGATTAAGCTATTTCAACACTCCACAGGGACGTGTATGCGGTAGGTATTGGATTATCTACTCAGCACTTAAACCTAGAGATCATCTCATAGGTAGATAGTATACTGACGCCGATGTCCATCAAAATTTATTATCTTGTCTAAAAAATGTTTACAAAATGTATACAAACTGTTTACGAGATTAATTCCAAAAGTGGGGGCAGTTTACGTCAAATAGGTGGGTGGGGAAAATATAAGGTATTATATATGACTAAAACTAATCTAAAAACCTACCTATCTAATTTATCTATAAACCAAAAAAAAGTTAAATAGAATAAAAAATAAATATGTAAATAATTGGCCGTGTGGTTTCCGGCAGACTAGAATAGAATCACTCCGTTTCTTACCGTGGATGTCGTACAAGGTGACTAAGGGAAATACATTATCAATCAAATATCGATCAGGCCTCCTCAACCCGTCTGGCCAGCGTGGGTAGTCAGCGACTGATCAAGAGTTCCAACCGCCCTAAGCTAAATATGAGGACGACACCACCGACTGATTCGAGTGACAAGCAGTATTTATTTTACGCGCGTTTTTTAAAATTTATTGTTAAATTCAGGGGCTCCCAAGTTTTTTTAGTTCACAGCGCATTTAGTTTTAGTGTTTTGTCTCGGTCTAGTTGAAATATGTAGAGTAGTTGCAATGATGCTAGATTAATAGTGCATGCGAAGACACGATTTCAGCGCCCCCCCCCCCCCCCCCTCCCCCTCCCGATCCTCGTGCTCTAGGCTGCAGCCTACTTAGCGTAAGGGTTAAACCCTGTGGGGAGTGTAGACCAAATCCTTCTTCCGTCTAGGACGGACGAGAGAGTGCTCCTATACTGGAGACTAAAATGGACCTGATGATGATGATGATATAAATAATTTATATATGACTGTCCAATGCCGCCTTGTCACCTGCCTCCAACGACTCCCCGCAATCTATCGCAGGTCGTCTCGTCAGTCCACCTCGTGCATTCTGTGGCCCTACCGCCGGAGCTGTAGCCGATTACCATAGGATATTTTGATTCGAAAAATATCTACGTAATAATCTTACGTTGTACTTATTGACAAACAGCTTCAGCTTAGTCTGTAGAGCTCTTCTACTAAATAAATACTAAATAAATATTGTCAGACAAATTACACAGCGCCATCTAGCCCCAAAGTAAGCGGAGCTTTTGGGGTGCAAATGGTCCATCAACATCTTTGAACCAAAGCCAACCAAGTGCACCCTGCTGACTGACAAACGAGGCTCTGGCGAAAAGAGAGGTAGGGCATAGCGTATTTTTTAAGCTGCCCGACTGGGGAAGTACCTCCACCTCACAGAATACCGCAGCCAAATAACAATCCCATTGTGGGTTGTTGTGTTCCTGCGAGTGAGTGAGGTCTCCAAAAAGAAGGAAAGGAAGGAGTATAGGCTGGCAACGGATTGGCGACCCCTTGGTGTTTCTGATCTCCATGGGCAGTGGCGATTGCTTTCCATCAGGTGACCCACATGCTCGTTTGCTACTCTCACATATAAAAAAAAAAGCTTGTGTTATGGGTACTAAGCAACTGATAAACATACGTAAATACATTTTTTTTAAAATACATACTTATGATACATAGAAAACACAAAACACCCAGACCAAGACAAACAGACATGTTCATGCACACATATGTTTGTCCTATGTGGGAATCGAACTAACGAGCGTTGGTGTCGAAGCCGCGTCTTTGACATACTAGATAAAACAAACACAACTATCATAAATCTAAGCTGAATTTTGATTTTCGCAATCAAAAAATCCGATGGTTATCGGCTTCGGCTTTGGCGGTAGGGCCCAGGCCCCTGCCTCCCTAGCCAAGTGTAATTCGTAGCGTAACGAACGTTAGATAGATCCCGTGACATTTGTCAATTCTCATACTAAAATGTTCGATTTTGACAAATGTCACGTGATCTATTTAACGTTCGTTACGCTACGAATTACACTTGGCTAGGGGGGATGGTCCGGTCACGCTGGAAATCAATTGCGAAGGCCTTTTTTCAGCATTGGACAGTCTTACCCTGAAATGATGATGAGGTTCAACCAACAAAAACAGAAACCCTAGGTACCCATTGTGATCTAGCTAGTTAGATATTTTATTTAGATTAGATCAATGATATTATTTTCTCCAATAATTAATAAATAAATAAATATTTCTGGACAATTTACACACCCCCATCTAATCACAAATTAAGTGCAAAGCTATGGGTACTGTTATCTGATAAATGTACTTAAATACTTTTTTTTTGTAAATACATACATGTAATAGATATAAAACACCCAAGCCAAGACGAATACCCATGTTTATGGACACAAATGTTTATCTTGTGCGGGATCGAACCCGCTACCTAGCCGTCAAAGTAGTTAGCCAAATATTACTGATTACTATTAATATAAAGTTGATACTGTGGATTGTTGACACTTAGTGAAACATTATTATCATAATGTTATAATACACTTGTACTATTCCACGTTATTATATTTAATATTACCGACCGGTTTCGCCGCTAAGGCATTATAAAGGTAAACACATGGTGTTTGTGTTTCTACAAAACATTTTATACTTTGCAATAAATGACAATTTTTTTTTTCTTTGTTTGTAATTTTTATCATTGATTGCACGGTCTAAAAATGTTTTGTAGAAACACAAACACCATCTGTTTACCATCCACCACCATCTGTTTATGTGCTTTATACATTTTAAAAAAATTTAAGGAGCTCGAGAGATCGGTTTATTTGTCTCGAGCTCTTACGTGTTTCGGAGGGCACGTTAAGCCGTCGGTCCCTGCTGTCGTCATTATATGACAGTCGATAAGCCTCTCATATAATGACGACAGTAGTTCAGCGTGGTGGAGTATGCTCTAAAACCCTTTCGCTTGAGGGGAGACCCATGTCCCAGCAGTGAGATGAATAAGGGTTGACAACAATATTTTCAGTACAAGATATGGAGGTTAGAATTATGAATAACCTGTATTTATGTTGAAGTAAACATCCAAGACGAAGTAATACGGGCGACGGGGCTGAGGGAACATTTTTCAGAGTAACAAAGCGAATATTGGAGAGGCACCACAAAGGCCACCCGACGGACGGAACGGAGCTTAGTGATGGGACTATGCCCATCGATAAATACTCGAATTTTTTTTTGTTTATGTTTTTGAGACCTTTGTCTTTCATTTAAGATAATAATATATCAGTCCAACTACCTTAGTTTACCATATCCTAGTTAAAATACTATTAAAAACTTATTATTGTAATTTTGAATAGTAATAAATATGCACTTAGAGGAGCGGAAGTTTAAAATAATGGAAAATATCGATTATTTGTTATTTAATATTGTTTTCCGAAATAGTAAGTTATTTTTTATAGTCTTTTATGATGATTATTTAGTTCCCTTTGTTTGGATGCATAAACAGAACATATTATAGGATCCAAGTGTGAGCGTTGCCAGACTCTTTTTGGCCAAAAATGTAAGTTCCCGCGTGGGACATCACATGTTCCGCTTTTGGTGGTGGCGGGCAAAATTTCGTTTTTAATTATGTACACTTGTATTATAAGCACATATACTTTCGATCCATTAAAACACTGTAAAGAATATATACCTACTTCTTTTGATGTCAATTTTTTTCAAACGCATTTGTACTTTCAAAAGGTTAAAATTCAGCTATGATGAAAAATAAATCTAGCATCTCTGACTAGTGTGTAAGTGTGTACAGACACACTGTCCATCACAAGACAGCCAATTTGTATGGAATCTGTAGACCCGAGCGTGATATATTTTTTTGTTTGTTGTGTATTTATTTAGTCATAAAAAGGCCGAAATTTATCGATAAATTTCTTTATCGATACGTCTCCGTCTCATCCCTACCAACTGACTCAGCTTCCTACCGAGTGCCTCATAGTTACATACGTAGGTGTAATTGTTAGCAAGTACATTTTTCTTTGAGCTTACTCTCTAAGCGCTCAAGTTAAATAGGTCGAAATGGGTCCGACCACAAAGGTGTACAGCCGTACAGGATCAAAAGCGAGTTAATTGTCCCTCAAATTATTATGAATTTGTTAAACGTCAAGTCAAAGTGTAAGTGGAAATTATGTGTGCTATTTGTGGCTTTGTCGTGGGAGAGTTTGCATGTTTCATATTACAAATATTGCCCTTTTGATTTAATTTTGAATACAGTATGGTAAATTTATGTATTTGTATATAAACGAGTGTTTATGACAGCTACTTTGTGTACTACTACCTGTAACACATTTGTGAAGAAATTCCCGTTACTCTACTTATAGCAGGGGTTCCCAACCGCTGGTCCGCGGACCACCAATGGTCCGTGAGAGGTAGATTATGGTCAGTGGTACAAACTTATAATTACAGTGGACCCCCGGTAATCCGGCCCCTGTCTACTCCGGCACCTCCTGTAATCCGATATGTCTATTTTTATTGAATATTTTTTTGACAATCTTCGTTATTGTGTTACATTTGTTTGTACACACTTAAGTATATCCTGATATAAAAGTATTACATATTTTTTGTAAGTTCTATAGCATTAATGACGTTAATATTATAATAAAACCTAACTCTATCTATTGTGTTGTTTAATTTACAAAATTTGACATTTATACAACACAAATATAATGAAGTATGATTTGTACTTCAAAGTATAAACTTATATAATCTTATCATTGGATATGTAATTTGTCGGATTAGACACTACTCTATAATCCGACAAATTCAATAGTCCGACACTGCCCTGCAAAACGTTTGTCGGATTACCGGGGGTCTATTGTAAATAGATTGAGCACTATTATACAGACTGATACTGAATGCGAAAATGAAACCTCTACTTAGATTGTTGCTAATTATGTTTAGCTTAGCTGGTAGAATGCCTAGAGCTCTACCGACTAGAGCTTTTGGGGTGTAAGTGGTTCATCAACATCTTTGAATCAAAGCCAACTTCACCTGCACGCGGTGCACCCTGCTGTCTGACAAACGAAGCTCTGGCGAAAAGAGAGGTAGGGAGCGTATTGTAAGCTACCCGACTGGGGAATGTACCTCCACCTCACAGAATACCGCAGCCAAATAACAATTCCCTTTTGGGTTGTTGTGTTCCTGCGAGTGAGTGGGGTCACCAGATAGGAAGGAGATGCTGCGTTGGCAGCGGGGGTGGCGGCGCGCAAGCGATACTTTATGTTGCGAGCGTTAATACGGCTACGGTAACCGCTTCACATCAGGCGGACCGTATGCTTGTCTGCCACCCGTCGTAGTATAAAAAAAAAAAAAAAAGAGAGGTAAAATATGTTTGCCAATAACTTTAAGCTCAGACCAATCTTTGGAATCAAAGAAACCGACGGTAATCGGCTTCAGCTTCGGCGGCGGGCTCCAGATTGCCACGCACAACGTCGCCATCGAGCTCCACACATCTTAACACGCGTAGATAAATTTATTACTCTTCAAAAGGTTATTGTTTGTATTGAGCAGTTGTTATAACCCTTCTAGGCTTAATATCAAGTTTCTCACAGTAAAAATCCCATAATCTTCAGTGAGACGGTGCAACGCGCTTACCCCACGGCAAATGTTTACAGAACGTCATGTGTTTGCTGTGATTTTGTTGGATTATGGGGCATTTATGGTAAACTATATGATTTATGGACTAAAAAAGTACTGTTAAGGACACATCATGCTTGACACTTAGTATTAAGACCTATTTTTAACCGATTCCCAAAAAGGAGGCGGTTCTCAATTCTTGTTACGTAATTACTCCGTGATTTATAAACCGATTTGAAAAAAACTTTTTTTATTTGAAAGAGTATACTTCCACATTGGTCCCATATTTTTTTCATCATCATCATCATCAGCCTGTATCTACCCACTGTTAGGTTTGTTATTTCATTACTCCGTAATTTATAAACCGATTTGCAAAAAAACTTTTTTATTTGAAAGAGTGTATACTCTCCAGATTCCAGATTGGTCCCATATTTTTTAGGGTTCCGTACCTCAATAGGAAAAACGGAACCCTTATAAGATCACTTTGTTGTCCGTCTGTCTGTCTGTCTGTCAAGACCCTCTATGTCGAGAATGCGTGGAGGTATCAAGCTGAAATTTGAACTGTATACTCAGGTCTAACGGTCAAACTGCTACGTTTACGTAAAAAAAAGTTACGGCCGTTTACTCAGCAAAAAACGCGTATTTCGACACTATAGCGCGTGTGATGCCCCTGGTGTTACAGGCGTTCATAGGCTGCGGTAACTGCTTTCCATCATGCGGGCCGTATGCTTGTTTGCCACTTTAATGGTATAAAAAAAAATTTAGGGAATCAAAACCTATAGGGTACTTCCCGTTGACCTAGA
Source organism: Hypsopygia costalis (assembly GCA_937001555.2). NCBI lineage: Eukaryota > Metazoa > Arthropoda > Insecta > Lepidoptera > Pyralidae > Hypsopygia > Hypsopygia costalis. The sequence continues at coordinate 20,788,760 of OW443342.2, forward strand.
ATTATGAAATTTGGCAAGTAACATCGTTATAGACTACAAGTACAAGAATAAATCTCAAAACTATATATTTGTAATTAAATTTTAAAAAATAGGGGGTCTATATATTTTTATAGGAGATCGAAATTTCAAATTGAAGCTACTAGTTCAAATGGGGTATCATATGAAAGGGCTTGATGTGCACATTGAAAAATATTTTTTCCGACACATTATTTCTTATTTATAATGAAAAATATCAAATTTATAATGATCCTACGTACGGAACCCTCGGTGGGCGAGTCCAACTCGCACTTGGCCGGTTTTTTTTCATCATCATCATCATCATCAGCATGTACTCGTATCTACATACATAAATGTAGCGTAATGTTTGAAGCCGGTCTTTTTTAGGGTTCCGAACCTCAAAAGGAAAAACGGAACCCTTATAAGATCACTTTGTTGTCCGTCTGCCTGTCTGTCTGTCTGTCTGTCTGTCTGTCTGTCTGTCTGTCTGTCTGTCTGTCTGTCTGTCTGTCTGTCTGTCTGTCTGTCTGTCTGTCTGTCTGTCTGTCTGTCTGTCTGTCTGTCTGTCAAACATTTCTATGTCGAGAATGCGTGGAGGTATCAAGCTGAAATTTGAACTGTATACACAAGTCTACGATCCCATGAAGTTAAAAAAAAATCAAACTGCTAAGTTTACGTAGAAAAAAGTTACGGCCGTTTATTCAGCAAAAAACGCATATTTCGACACACTCAAAGGAATCAAAACCTATGGGGTACTTCCCGTTGACCTAGAACTATGAAATTTGACAAGTAACATCGTTATAGACTACAAGTACAGGAATAAATCTCAAAACTATACATTTGTAAATAGATCTAAAAAAATAGGGGGTCTATATTTTTTATAGAGTGTCGAAATTTCAAATTGAAACTACTAGTTCAAATGGGGTATCATATGAAAGGGCTTGATGTACACATTGCAAAATATATTTTATTTATTTTTTTCGACGCATTATTTCTTATTTATAATGAAAAATATCAAATTTAATAATGATACTACGTACCTACGGAACCCTCGGTGGGCGAGTCCGACTCGCACTTGTCCGGTTTTTTTGTTAAAATTTTTACTTGTGAATACCGACGACGGTGACGGCCACGAAATCAGAAGGCCAATTCATTATTATCAATCAGCATTCGTAGTTTGTTTAATTTTCACTCATATTTCTATATAATCCCGCTTAAATTTAATTTTGAAGTTACATATTGTGTTACGAGAATACCAAATGTGAGATTTGTGAGATCGAGACGGGATCGAAACTCAATTTTGACTTTATTTTAATTACGAGAATTGCCCCTCAGTTACAATACAGCATTGCCTCGATTATTATTAAAGAAGCACACATTGGCAGAAAATCTCACCACTTGGCCGAGTGTGTTTAACTACGGACAGCAGTATTTACAAACAACTTTAACTCCTCATAATAACTGGCATTATTTTATATCATAACCAATAACGGTACGGCCATTATGAACGAGTATTATCCCCGGATACCCCATCTGTCGGCGTACTGCGAACACCCAGCTAGTACCATCATAGATTTACCCCTAACAAAATAAAAGCCATTTGATTATCAGCCTTTAAGCAGTTACACTAAGGAAATGTGAAGTGGTAGAAGACTGCATTTGTATTTTTGTTGCAGTTTTAAAGTCAAATGCTGGGTGCAGGCATAGACTCGAGGGTGGTCATTATTTGAAGCCATGACACCATCGAGAGCGCTAAAATGTAGCAAAGTTGAAATTAAAAGGACAAAAATGAAGAGACCGAAAAAAATATTTTTTTTTCAAGCTTCAAGCAGTCAATAGTTTGTCGGCTAAAACTAATCTGGGTTACGTCTAATATGTATTTGAAGCTTCATAATAGCAACGTTTTACCTGAAATAAAACGCTTAATACTTACCTTATTTGAAGCTTATTTGGTTTGAGTAATAATAAAGTGCGCAAGATTTTTGTTTTTTTTTTTTTTTTAAGAGACTTACCTATATATTTATTATATAGAATTTATTATATTTTTATTATTATACAGAATATTGATTTATACAGATATGAGATTGGTTGGAAGGGGTTAGCTGTGATACTACTGATCACAAAATAATGAATACATTCGATTCGATTTTTGCAAATGTCTTTATTTTAACCACAATTTGGTTCAGAATAAAATATGTTGGCTTACTAACTTGCCTCTGTTGTGAGCGTCTGTCCATAAGCTACGATCAGGTAGGTAGGTCGTATGCATTTTGTCACTTTAGTTTAGTGGTACATATAATAAAAAACCCAGCCAACGTGGTCTCGGTTTGCGCCAAGCCGATAAACAATTTATAGTTTATAATAATAAATAAATATTTCTGGACAATTTACACAGCGCCATCTAGTCCCAAATTAGCGTTAGCTATAGCGTAAAGCTTGTGTTATGATGGGTACTAGACAACTGATAAATGTACTAAAGTACATTTTTTTTGTAAATATATACTTATAATACATAGAAAACACCCAGACCAAGACAAACAAACATGTTCATGCACACAAATGTTTGATTTGTGCGGGAATCGAACCCACGACCTCGGAGTCAAAGTGGCCATTGCTAACCATTCGACCACCGAGCTCGTCAAATAGAGTTTATAATATTTTCGAGACCTTTATGCTTATTAATTCATTTATTGAACCACAATAGTCAATTTATACATATCTATTTCGGCGTCATTTTAACGCTCCAAGATCCTTAACTAGAATTGACTAGAAATCAAATTCGGCATAATCCGATTCATTAAACACTTGGGCATAACAAGTGCCACTGTAATCCGATTATTGTTTTATTGAAAATGCCATAGACAATCGAAAATAAGTGGGTATGTTTTTAATTCTCTCTTGAATCGGGATCAAATTATTATTGGCACTTATACTAGAAAAGCATATTTTTGGATATAAATTTATACTTTGGTGTCTCGGAAACAGAGATATTATAACGTCCAGGAAGTAACGGGGAGGAGAAGGAACGCAGTCAAATGGTAAGTCGCTACGATAACTATTGAACATTGGTGAAATGGGACCCCAAATAGTTGGGCACAGAGTTACAGTCTGTAACTTTGTACCGTGGTGATAGTCTACCTCTGTGATCCACAGAGGTACACGCACCCTATACCTAACAGCTAATGCGCCCCGTGTGCCAACCTTCCGGTTATATCACGGGTTGCGAGTCTCTCGTCCAGTAAATCAACCAGACGAGAGGACCTTTACCTGCACCGCTTTTGCGCTCAGTAAACCAACCGAGCACGCAAGCGTAGCAGTAGCAGGTCTTACTCCGCTTTCACCTGCATGCAGGCTACTTACGTACTCTTAAGTCGAGTAGCTCGTGGCGACCGACGCTCAGAGAACCCAAGCATCGGGGCCCTACTACCACTCCCCATTCTCCATGATGGGTAGCCGGAGCTGTATGGCACGCTCACATCCCGGCGCACAAGTACAAGTACAAGCGCGCCTAGTGTTTCTGTACCCACACTGGGGCGCCGGATAGCCGGCTCCCTGATTTCCTTGACAGGTACCGGAGCTGTATAAGGCGCGCTCACTTCCCGACGTCCTTCAAAGAAGAAACGCCTTCCCCGGGCCTACGGTAGGGTGACCGGGGTGACGGAAGCGATCGCCCGTCAACCTCCTTGCTCAGCAGGCAAGTGCCCGAGCCGCGACGTCAGCTGGGAAGCCGACGGCCGCTATAAGGGCCGCTCCAAGCCCCGTTAAGAACCACTGTGGCGGCCCTTCGCCTTAGGCCAGTGATAACCAATATGGCCGACAATATGGCCAGGCAGACGAACATGCCCGACCTCCCACAGAGGTACAGTATATCTTTCACATGAATAATAAATTCTCTTAGGATTAACCAAAACGACGAGAATCGGCTCCAGCTTCGGCGGTAGGGTTCCTGGCCATAGTGGCATACACTTTACCCAATAAGCAGCTTACTGTATTAGTACACTACGTTTATACTTCGTACGTGTTGCAATCAAGCATACGGACCGACAGATGTGATGCGGTTACTGCAGCCATAATAACGCTCAAGATACAAGATACAAGATATTTTTATTTTTGTTAAACATGTGTAGTGCACGAATACAGGTGTTATACAGTTTATTTTGTTCTACATGTTTGGCTGGTTGAGCATACAAAAATGAGTAGATAGCAATTGGCAATTTCAAATAGATAATATTAGTCTCAATTCAATACAAAATTATGTCCGACAATAATACAAAATGATGTCAGATAATAATACAAAATGATGTCAAATAATAATACAAAATTGTCAGATAAATATACAAAATTATGTCACTTAATAATTCAATATAATATGTCAGTTATTTATACATAATTAATTCTATGACACATTATCATTCTTCTAATTTCATTATTTATATTTTGTCGTTCATAAATTGTGTGATAGAATAATAGCATTTCTCTGTTAATGTTTTCTTTAATCTCGACTTAAATATATTGATGGGAAGTTCTTTCAAACATGAAATATCGCTCAAACGCCGCGGCCGCCACAAATATACAATTTTCAGTTAATTCATAATTCAATTTCTATTCGGTCGACTTTCATTCGACGTTATAAAATAGTGATGTATTTTTTTTTTAATGAGAGGGGGGACAAACGAGCATGTGGTTCACCTGATCGAAAGCAATCACCACCGTCTATATGGGTGGATCAGCTACGCCGATCCATTGCCAGCCGTATAGGCTGGAAATGGATTTTCCCTTACTTTCTTTCTTTCTGGCGACCTCACTCACTCGCAGGAACACAACAACTCTCGGGGGAATTGTTATTTTGTGCGGTATTCTGTGAGATGGAGGTGCATCCCCAGTCGGGCAACTTAAAAAATATGCTATGCCCTACCTCTCTTTTCGCCAGAGCCTCGTTTGTCAGTCAGCAGTATGCACAAGGGCGGATCCAGGGGTCCGCCCTTGTGATCCAGGGGGAGGGTCATGGGGGTCATGACCCCCCCCTGGGCTGGGCCCACGACCTATATGGACCACTAATTAAAATTGTTAAACTTAATGTTTTTATATATTTTTTGTCTCAATATAGATTAAGTACAGTGCAGTACATACATTAATAAAACACCTACTTTTTACCTGTATTTATTGTTATCAAAATTAAATTACAACTTAACGTGACTTGACCACAACTATGTGACCCACCCCTGGCGACAAAGCTGGATCCGCCCTTGAGTATGCACCACGTGCAGGTGCGGTTGGCTTTGGTTCAAAGATGTTGATGAACCACTTACACCCCAATGATATTATTATGATAATATATAAGAATTAGACTTCAGAATTTAGGAATCATAAACCCATTTGCATCGCCTTGAAGTTTCCCGTCACGTTTAGTTTTCTTTTGTTTTTATAATCTCGGAACAAAAAAATAAAGCACGGATTTTGAAATTATCATTCGTAAAGTTAGATGGAAAAAATTGGGGTGTGGCTGTATCATGAATACGGCTGTGTGTTGTACGTGATTACGTTATATGTAAGTACTAAAATTGTCTCAAAATGGCAGCACTTCCCCCTCCCGTGCACGCGACGTTTCATAGTCTTTACTTAGCGTAATAAATTCTTTGATCCTTCATCTATTGGATGGAGATGATAGATTTGTAGCTACAACACCAAACTAAGATTCCCCCGTTTTCGTTATCATTCGTTTTTAGGTTCCGTACCTCAAAAGGAAAAACGGAACCCTTATAAGATCACTTTGTTGTCCGTCTGTCTGTCAAGAATTTCTATGTCGAGAATGCGTATAAGCGTATATGCGTATCAAGCTGAAATTTGAACTGTATACTCAGGACTACCATGTACTACCCATGAAGTTGTAAAATAATCAAACTGCTAAGTTTACGTAAAAAAAAGTTACGGCCGGTTATTCAGCAAAAAACGCATATTTCGAATTCTCAAGGGAATCAAAACCTATAGGGTACTTCCCGTTGACCTAGAACTACGAAATTTGGCAAGTAACATCGTTATAGATTACAAGTACAGGAATAAATCTCAAAACTATACATTTGTAAATAGATCTTAAAAAATAGGGGGTCTATATTTTTTTATAGGGTGTCGAAATTTCAAATTGAAACTACTAGTTCAAATGGGGTATCATATGTAAGGGCTTGATGTACACATTGCAAAATATATATTTTATTTATTTTTTTCGACGCATTATTTCTTATTTATAATGAAAAATATCAAATTTAATATTGATACTACGTACGGAACCCTCGGTGGGCGAGTCCGACTCGCACTTGTCCGGTTTTTTTTTTAATTGGATCCCTATGGAAGCAAGTTTAAAGACATATTCACGTCAAAGGAAAAAACTAATGAAAATTTGTGAAATACTAAACTTAACACAGATAATAAAAGCTTAATAATCCCACGGTATTCAGTATCATCACGCCCTAACCATTTGTGGGGTTGGCTGAATACTTGCATATTTTGCTGTCAAATAAAACCATAAATTATAGCATTAAGAGATATTCGCGCCATTATTACAATTTGTTGTCTATGCTGTTTGGACATGTGGTCGGCCGATTGATTTTATGGTCTGTTGTAAAGTCTTATTGTTAGTGGAAATCCCAATTTTATTTTCATAAGTCATCATACAGATCTGAACAAAGAGACCAACCGCTTAGCATTGTTACATTGATATATAAAATAGGGAGTGTAAGTGGCTCACAATCATTTTTGAGCCAAAATTAACCTCACCTGCACTTGGTGCACCCCACTGGCTAACTAACGAGACTAGCAAAAGAGAGATAGGGCACAGCTAGCGTAATTAAAAGCGAATCTGAGGAGTATACCTATACTTAGTAAGTACTTTTGGGGTGTAAGAGGTTCATCAACATCTTTGGACTAAATCCAACCACACCTGCACGTGGTGCACCCTGCTGACTGACAAACGAAGCTCTTGCGAAAAGAGAGGTAGGAATAGCGTATTTTTTAAGCTGCCTGACCGGGGAAGTACCTCCACCACACAGATTACCACAGCCAAATAACAATTCCCTTGAAACTTGTTGTCACCAGTAAGAAAGGAAGGGGTATAGGCGGGCAACATATCGGCGACCTATTGGTGTTGCTGATCTCCATGGGTGGTAGTGATTGCTTTCCAACAGGTGACCCATATGCTCGTTTGCCCCCCTTTGACATAAAAAAAATGGTTGTGTATAACGGTTGTGTATACGGACGATAATTTTACGCGATAATGTCATAAGAAAACATCGGCCGATGGAGTGGAAGAGAGATAGATGCGTCACAAGTCGCGCTATCGCTTGCACGCTCGGCTCAGGCGGAACGTGATAATGAGTCATGCTTTTTCGTACGTGCAGCCGGCGTTCATCAATTTATTGAGACGTTATCACGTCGAAAAAAAACCTCCAATTCACAGGAGACCGCAACCAAATAATAATTTCCCTAAAACATAGAGGGTTGTTTTGTTTCTGCGAGCGAGTGATCAAAAGTACTTACTGTACAGCTCCCTTACCACCAACTCTTATTGCGATTCAATCTATAATAATAAAAGGCTTTGTCCTCACTGACTGACTGACTGACTGACTGACTGACTCACTAATCAACGCACAGCCCAAACCGCTGGGTCTAGAGATTCGAAATTTGGCAAGTAGGTTCCTTATGACGTCTAGGGGTGCACTAAGAAAGGATTTTTCAAAATTCATCCCCTAAGGGGGTGAAACGGGGGTCTAAAGTTTGTATGGGGAACCAAGATTAGTTGGACTATTTTATCCGAAACTTTACACGAGTACTTCAATAGATAAATGAGTAAACACGTGTTTCAGGATTTTTCAAAATTCAACCCCTAAAGGGGTAAAATGGAGTGAAAAAGTCTGAAAATGGTCATGGGTATTGTTTTTATGGTTTATCGGGTCGCTGATTACGAAAACAACAACTATTTTATAATCCAACATAGCCGACGTGACATAAAATCCCCCCCCTCTCCCCCTTATCATCATCATCCCCCTATGGGGGTGTGATGGGGTTGAAATGTCATAATATCAATATGGGTGTTGATTCTATGGTTTTCTGGGACGTCAATTACGAAAATCGCATCGATTTGAAAATATAACATAGTGGACACGAAATGACTTAAAAGGATTTTTCAAATTTTTCCCCTAAAAGGGTGAAACGGAGGTCCAAAGTTTGTGTAGGGAAACGAGATTAGTTTGACTATAGATAAATGAGTGAACACGTGTTTCAGGATTTTTCGAAATTCAACCCAAAAAAAAGGAATAAAATGGGGTCAAAAAGTCTGAAAATCATGAAGGATATTATTATTTTTATATTTTATCGGGTCGCTGATTACGAAAACAACAACGATTTTAAAATTCAACGTGGCTAACGTGACCATCATCATGTAATTTTTTTAAACTTTGATTTAACCTTTTTAAGCTGATGGAATGAGACTTGCGTGTTGACTGAAGTGTTATCCTAATAGGTTTTTAAATTTGTATTTGGCGATAATCAGTGCTTATACGACCGCGGGCGGCCGGCGCGGCGAGGACGGGACGGGTGTAGTAGTAGTTATCTGGAAAGTTCTTGCATCCGTATTTAGTACAATTATAGGTGCTACATGAGGGTGGTTGCGTTGCGTGTTAGACTTGACTTGGATAATCTAAAAAGCGCGAACTTCACGCGAGCGAAGCCGCAGGCAAAAGCTTGATAGTAAAAGGCTTTGTCCTCACTGACTTGACTGACTGACTCACTAATCAACGCACAGCCCAGACCCCTGAAGCTAGAAACATGAAACTTTGGATATGTGTTCCTTAGATAATGTAAGCGCGCACTAAGACGAGATTTTCCGAAAGTTCACTCCTAAGAGGTTAAAATAGGGGGTTGAAAAAAAACCCTCTTGGAAACCGATTCACCTACGATTTTGAGACTTGGTGGAATAGTTGTTTATAAAAAAAGGGGATGTTTATAGGTAACTGATTAACTTTTGACCAGCGCCCAGCCAATAAATGTCAAAAAATGTTATAGTTATATTTGAATTAACTTATCACTAGACACGCAACGCAACCACCCTCATTTGACTTGGATAATCTAAAAAACGCGAACTTCACGCGAGCGAAGCCGCAGGCAAAAGCTAGATAGTAAAAGGCTTTGTCCTCACTGACTTGACTGACTGACTCACTAATCAACGCACAGCGCAGACTCCTGAAGCTAGAAACATGAAACTTTGGATATGTGTTCCTTAGACAATGTAAGCGCGCACTAAGACGAGATTTTCCGAAAGTTCACTCCTAAGAGGTTAAAATAGGGGGTTGAAAAAAAACCCTCTTGGAAACCGATTCACCTACGATTTTGAGACTTGGTGGAATAGTTGTTTATAAAAAAAGGGGATGTTTATGGGTAACTGATTAACTTTTGACCAGCGCCCAGCCAATAAATGTCAAAAAATGTTATAGTTATATTTGAATTAACTTATCACTAGATGGCGCTATACCTAGCATTTGTACAGCGCGCTATGGTTTCGTTAGTAAGGAAAGGGTATATACGAGAGATTATTTCAAACCATGGGGTTATCCATGATGGTTTATTGCTCACCTCATTCCAGTAGTTACCCCCGGAGGTAATCCATCGCGCGCGTAGGGCGTAAAAGAAACTGCATCCTTCAAATGAAGCTACATCTGGTGTCGAAAACTAATTGAAAAAACTATTCTAAGTACCGACTTTATGGGATATACCTACTTATTATAAGAATTTCGGTATTTTTCAATGAAGTCAAGATTCACTAAATCCCACCAAAAACATTTTCATGTAAAAATGTTGCCAAGACGAGTCTACATAGCTTACCCCGTGAAAAAGTTATCAGATCTCATGTAGAGCCAAGATTCTTGATCTATGCGCACTTACTTTACCAAACTTCACATACTCTACATTTTACTCAAAACGTGATGCGTGGCCGTTTTATTTCACACACGATGAACGAATGCAGAAATCTTCGTAACGGTAGAAAAACGGCCAGGCATCACGTTTTGACTAAAATGTAGAGTATGTGAAGTTAGGCCTGGTAAAGTAAGTGCGCATAGATCAAGAATCTTGGCTCTACATGAGATCTGATAACTTTTTCACGGGGTAAGCTATATAGACTCGTCTTGGCAACATTTTTACATGAAAATGTTTTTGGTGGGATTTCATTTATGATTGTAAGTTGGTTAATGGACTTTTTTGGGTTTAAAAATAACCTATTGTGACCCCGGGCCTTTACTTAATTTACTTTCGCCTTACCCTTCGTCTGGAAATTTTAGGAATCAACCAGAACTCACCGGCCGGTTGTTTTATGAATTGTTAATTAAATTAAATCTAAGAGAATAGAAAAGAAATACTTAAAATAATTTGGACCAGTAACTAAAGTAACAAATAATTCGAACGAATTATAGAATTATTACGACGATACGATACAACTACGAAATTACGAATATGAAATGCAAATATTTCCTAACAATCGATCATCATTCGCAGTAGAAAAATGACGTATACGACTGAAAACTACCGGTGACCACTTCATTATATATTATTTATTTATTTTATTTATTTATTTATTGACTTCCTTTTGACAAGCATTACAGCAAGCCAATGCGCATTATATAAGGCTGACAGAAGGCGCATTTCAAAATACAGTCAGCGACATCTAGTGACGTCGGCTGATGCCACCACCCCATTTTAAAGGATAGGGGTGATTTTGAAAAAAATATGATGTTCATATTTTTTTATTTGTTATAAGTATTTTTTTTCATATATCTAGCTTTTCAATAGTTATTACTGCATGATTATGTAGTTAGTGCAAATGTAGTGCAAGTCTCATACAAACTTCCACCTCCTATTCCGAGGGGATAGGTTAGGTTAGGTTTGGTTTTTTAATGTTTTTGTTGTCTTTGCTTACATACCAAATTTCAGCGTTCTAGGACTTCAGGAACTACCTTAAGAATTTTGATGATCAGTGAGTGAGTCAGTGACGAAATCGGGGGTTTTTAGACATTAATAAAATAAAATCTAAAGTATAATAGCTACGACATTCAAACTTTGTATGTTTAATGATTGTACTGGTGTCATTATATCTTGAAATTTTTAACTATTTAGCATCATCCAAACCAAAGTTATGAGAGTTCAAAAAAACGACGAAACGTTTCGAGAAAAGGTAGGTAGTGCCCTTGCGCTCCGCTTGGCTCGTCTTGGCGGGGGCACTCCCGTGCCCCCAGATTTATATTTGTGGAAGGTGTGATGATGCCATATACCATTATAGCTTTGGAAGGTGATGGAGCTGGCCTGTTCCGCTCCATCTCCTACCACTTGCATGGAACGGAGGTGTATCATCAGGAGGTTCGTGCCACCATTGTTCACGTATTAAACAACTGGAACGATGAGTTGTTGAGTGAGGACAGTAAAGGATGCGCTGTTGAGGAATATCTCTTGATAACCCGCATTCCCATTATTCCATAAGACCACCCAGTTCAATTTAAGATACTTCACTTCAATTTCCCATAAAGGTGTTTCGCTATGACCATTAACAAAGCTCAGGGGCAGTCTCTAAAGGTCGCTGGGGTTGACTTGAGACAGGACTGCTTCTCTCATGATCAGTTGTATGTAGTTTGCTCAGGAGTAAGTTCTCCTGGAAGCATTGCAATTTTGGCTCCTGGTGCGAATGCCAAAAATGTTGTTTACCGGGACGTCTTAACCTAAATGGTGTATGTTTGTGATAATGGTCAATACGAAACAAAAATAGACGCAAAACAGGAGTGTTCCCGTAGCGAAGCACGGGTACTTTGCTAGTAACTGAATAGAATGCTTATTCATAGCAATGAATAAGCGACTCCATTCAATTTGAAATTTGAAATTCGCAATAAGAATTGGTGGTTAGGGGGCAGATCTACCAATTCTAATGATATTTTTATATATAACTAGCTGATCCGGTAATCGTTGTTTTGCCATAAAAATAGATAACAACCTATTCTCAGACCTACCCGATATGCACACAAAATTTCATAAAAATCGGTCACGAGAATTTTATATACCTATTAGATTAGAGAAGCGAACCCGCGACCTCGAAGTCAAAGTGGCCATATCTAGCCGTCCGACCACCGAGTTTGACAATATATAATATTTACTCAATATCATTATAATGAGTAGATCGAAGGTCTACACGTGGTCAAAGCCGCGGGATACAGAACACAGCAAATATCAAAATCCTATTCAATTATTGTTTGTAATGAATGACCATGCAGTATAAATGCGGTGGTCACTGTGGGAAATTGGGATTTTAAAGTTAATCCCTGTCTTATTATGTAAGTAATTACTGCAAACATCGGTTAACTAGCAATGTCCACTTTGACTCTGGGGTCGCGGATTTGATCCCCGCACAATTCTTCTAAAAAAAAAAAAATTGGTTGCCTGTAAAGTCGGTATACGGGCGAAAGTTTTACGTGACAACGACTTTGAGTGGTAAAATGTTTTCGAGTGGAAGGGACGCATGCCTTTCACTTTTTATGTCTGTCTCTCTCGCTCTTAGGCGGGCTAACCATGCCCGAGTGGAAGGGACGCGTGCCTCTCACTCGCTCTCATTGTGAGCGCATAACGTGAGCGGAGCGTAACGCAGTTTCTTGAAGTGTCACCCGGCTAACCAATTTATAAGACGTTGTCACGTCAAAACGTTGAGGAAAGCTCTGCCGATATTCAACAGTAGCCACCCGTTCGCTCGTACGGGATTTCCCGATGTATTGACGATGCCGTGACCCATCATGGAGATTGGGGAGTGGTGGTACGGCCCCGATGCTTGGGAAACCGAGCGTAGGGTCGCCTCGAGCTACTCGACTTAAGAGTACGCAAGTAGCCTGCTTGCAAGTGAATTGGGAGTAAAGCCTACCAAAGCTACCAATTTGCTTGAGTGCCTGGTTAGTAGGGTTTGGGAATTCCCGACAAGTTCAAAGTCCCGGGACACAAGACAGCCTACAGTCAACGTCCCGGGAATTCCCGGGACTTTGATAGTTTTATTTTTTTTTAATTGTACCTATTAAAAAAAGCCAATTCATTGTAAAAAATCAACCTTTATTATACCGAAAATTAAATGTTTACTTTAAGTTATTAAACGAATTCCGTTAAAAGTTAAATCACACTAATTCTAAATAACTTTGTAATTTATATGGTACAGTACTCGAGTCCCGGGACTCGAGTACTGTACCATATAAATTACGAAAATTCAATTTTCGAGACCCTAGACGTCCCGGGACCCAAACACTACTGTTACTGAGCGAGAGACTCGCAATACTGTGTTATAACCGAAAAGTTGATGCACAGGGGCGCATTAGCTATACCTAGGAATAGGGCCGTTGACCATACCTTAATGTTATGTAGACTTATAGCTTTCCTTTACATTCTTTTTTGTACTACGTCGAGTGGCAGACAAACATACGGCCCGCCTGATCTGAAGCGGTTACCGTAGCTATATTAACGCTCGCAACATAAAATATCGCTCGCGCACCGCCACCCACGCTGCCAACGCAGCATCTCCTACCTTTCTGGTGACCTCACTCACTCGCAGGAACATAACAACCCTCAAGGAAATTGTTATTTCGTTGTGGTATTCTGTGAGGTGGGAGGTGGAGGTACTTCCCCAGTCAGGTAGCATAAAATTACGCTCCCTACCTCTCTTTTCGCCAGAGCTTTGTTTCTATATCTATAAAATGGTATAAAATTAAATCAAATAATACTGGCGATATGTAAATAATTGCGTTTAACGCGCCACTTGAGTCAAACAATAAGTTTCACTCACGCCAAAAACGGGTGCGTTCAACACTCGACCATCTGGGCTGGGGTTAAAATTATGCGTTTTAAAATCTATCGTTCCAATGGATCGAAAATAACGAGGGTGTACATCGTCTATTTACATCGTATATTACACATCTTTTTTGTTTTTAGCAGTGGAAACTTCTTTAAGTGGTCTGTGTACAAATTTTGTGGGTAACGGAACAGGCAGTACAGCCCCCCTAGCCAAGTGTAATTCGTAGCGCAACGAACGTTAGATAAATCACGTGACATATGTCAAAATCGAATTTTAGTATGAGTATTGACAAAAGTCACGTCTATTCTATCTAACGTTCGTTACGCTTCGAATGACACTTGGCTAGGGGGGCAGTACTATCTAAAGAACCGTGATATGTAGGTAGTTAGACAGTTGAAATTTTCACAGATGATGTATTTCTGTTGCCGCTATAACTAAATAAAACCGGCCAAGTGCGAGTCGGACTCACGCACGAAGGGTTCCGTACTATCTATAAAACTGGCCAAGTGCGTGTCTTCAATTATCATCAATTATCACGATAAATTTATTATCATTTAAAACCCTGATTTCTGACAAAAATGTTCAATGTACCATCAAGGACGTCAAGGCCTTAGTACCAGTTTAAGAATATCCTTGAAAGTAAATCCCCAATGTTTCTAAAAACTTATTAGGTCGTGAGCGATATTTACCATTTAATACCACAACTTCATTGGTTTTGGACCTTATTTCTGCGTCGTAAGGTTCAATAGCGAACGACGTGTTTCGGTACGAGAATTTTAGTCTTGCAATACATTTTTTAAGTTCGTCGGCTATTACTCAGTAACCTGTAAAGTCTACCTACCTATCCGTGATAGTTTTCGGATATGGACTACTTCCATGATTTTTTTCACATTTTTAGATATCAGTTTCGTTGATACAGGGACGGTGGGGGGGGGGGGGGGGGGGGACACTTGCGTCTAACAAATATTTTCACGCTATCTAGGTATATATATAAAAGAAAGTCGTGTTTGTTACAACACTTATAACTCGAGACCGGCTGGACCGATTGCCATGGTTTTTGATTTGTTGGATTTGTTTCCGTCCCGAATAGCAGAATAACTCTTAAAAACAAGCAAATAAAAGAAAAAACATTTTCCCATACAAAATGTTCGTGATTGTCGTAGCTGTCAAATGTGACGTTGTCGTACGTGCGTACGCCAAATGTATGCGTGCGTTCAGAAATGTATATTAAGCTCACTAAAGAACAAATGTCATAGATTAAAAACAAATGTTAACTCTATTGGTCTCATTTTTACGTCTTGAAAGTTGGCTGTGATTTGTTTTGAAAACAGTTTTGTGGATTTAAATATTTATTGCAAAGAGAATGTAACCACTACGTTTTAAGAGACGGATGTGCCATACAAATAGCGTAATTCTAATATGTATGAAATGGAAGCGAAAACAATCAGAATTTGTACCAAATTCGCTTCCGATTCATAGAGTCGTTTTTTTACTTTGAGTTGCGCCAGGCTGATTGATTGGTTCTAAAATATTTATGCGTGCGTTCAGAAATTGAAATCAAGCTCCATAAATCTATATAATATATAAAATAATGTCGTGTCTTGGTCGGGAAAGTATTAAAAACATTGAAAAATTGACGAAAGAATTAAATAAAAGAAAAAACGTTTTCCCATACAAATAGTGCCAGTTAAAAAGGATTGGAATATTTATTGATTGTTATGTAAATGTCAAATCGATTGGTCTCACTTTTACGTCGCGAATGTTTTCTGTGATTTGTTTTGTGGATTGAAATATTTATTGTTGTCAATTGGTACTTTTTTTGTGACTTTGTAAAGTACTGAACTTATTATTTACCCACTGCTGGGATACGGGTCTTCCCTCAACCGAAGATGTTTAGAGCATACTCCAACACGCTGCTCAACTACGGGTTGGGCCACTAACTTGGCTTAAGGACTGCCATCTAATGATAAACACCAGGACCGACGGCTTAACGTGCCTTCCGAAGCACGGACGAGCTCGAGATAACATAAACTCATCCATGCACAGGCTACGGTTGACGTTGCTTAACTTGCGTGTACAACTAGACTGACACGTGCCTCACGCCATCGTGCTTCTCTATTATTTTCTATTATTCATTGTATTAATTTCAAGAAATCATAAATTTTGTTCATATATATATGTACATCACGACATTAATTGACTGTTCGTCCGGTACGAAGTTCGCCGGGACAGCTAGTATGTAAATAATTCGCAAACAGATTACTATATCGAAAAATGATCTTCCCACACTCCCAATGTTTATAAAAGACCAACCAACCAAACCAACGACACATCACACCATGGGATAAGTGCAGAAAAAAAATTCATCCCCATTTTACATGTAGGGGAGGGACCCCGAATAAAACTATTTTTCAAAATTTTATTCTACCACTTTGTCAACATATTGTTTATGTGTCTACATGCCAAACTGTATCAAGCGTCTCTGAGCTAGGCCGCGGACGGACGGACGGACGGACAGACAGACATAGCGAAACTTTAGTAACACCTAAAAACCTAACTTAACCTTGTTACCTAAAAACAGAATAAAATATATATTTAAGGGGGCTTCCATAGAACAAACGTGATTTTTTTTTGGTAGTTTTTGCTCGATATTGATAACGGCAACAGAACGGTAGACGCTTGAAATATTAACCGTAATATTAATTCTGCGTAGATTGGAACGTACTACGTTCAGAAATCGCATGTTTATTGTGATTGTAAATGAGCAACATTAATAATATTTATGACCAATCACTCAAACTTTCTAATTACATTCTCCAGATTAAAAGTAGTTAAATAAATTGATAACTAAATAATGTAAGCTATTTATGTATAAAATAAAAGTTGCAAATATGTACATACGACTGTTTTATTATGTACTCGTCTGATTTTGTTTACAGTCGAAAGATTCATGATTAATTATGAAATACATGATTTAGCAATAATTATTATATAGTTAAAACTTTACAGACGAGCTCGGTGGCGTAGCGGTCAATGACGCGGCTTCGACACCAACGCTCGTGGGTTCGATTCCCACATAGGACAAACATTTGTGTGCATGAACATGTCTGTTTGTCTTAGTCTGGGTGTTTTGTATGTATCATAAGTATGTATATACAAAAAAAAAATGTATTTACGTATGTTTATGAGTTGTCTAGTACCCATAACACAAGCTTCGCTTACTTTGGGGCTAGATGGCGCTGTGTAATTTGTCTGACAATATTTATTATTATTTATTATTATTACACAAAATGAAACAATGGAATAGTTGTATTAATAAATTTTTGTTATATGTACCGTGGGTTCTGCAGCGTAAGTTTCTAAACGTAGAATGTTACGTCACTTTCTTTGACATTGACATATTTTTGACATTTAGCTTCGTGTGTTCACTCTGCACATTCAATGTTTTATAAAACTAGATAATATAAATTTAATTAAATTAAGCTATGTTTTGTTAGACTTAAATTATTCTTACAACATAAGATTAATTCATAAAAATGTGGCAATTGTTGCAAATACAATCATGTCAAGCGGCGCGACAGAGGTAAAGTTAGATAACCTTTTACCTTACATTTTGTCAAATAAGAAGCTGTATAATTAATTATATCTATCATTTCCAGGCTGTTATTATCGAAGAGTAATACATACTTTACAACTATTTTAAAAAATAAACCGTCTAATGTGTTTAAAAGGAATTTAACTGATATCAAAGGAGGTGTTGAAAATGGTTCAAAGTCCAATGCTTTGCTAATTTGTAGCCCTTGGAAATTATGTACGGGCATTAGCATAGGCTTGGCAGCTCGTCTGCTGTTCAAAGACAGCTCAGCGTTTTGTAAAACAGCAAAGAACACACGGGTTATTCAGAGACGACCAAACATTCACGATGATAGTGCGAAGTTTGATTGGAAGAAGTTATTTGATTATTTAAAGCCTCATAAATGGCTGTTAGCTGCGGCTGTAGCGGTAAGTTACTAAAACAGCTAATATATTAATTTTTTTTAGGTATTTTAGTAGAACAACTGGGCAAGAAAATTTCCTAACAAACTAAACTGTTGCTAAAGTTAATCATCTATTATTTTTGAGAGCCTTTGAAAAAAGACATTAAAATATATGTTAATTCTGTGGTTTATGCCAGTGTTCCACCAACTTTTTGTGCCTAAGGTACATTTAGGAAAACGAAAGTTTTTGAAGGTACACGATAAATGTTAAATCAGTTTTTATTTGTGTAAGTATTTTTCTACCGTCTGTCTATTTAGCTATGTGAGATAATCTTATTTTCCCGAGGCACACCAACTAATGCCTACGGTACACCAGTGTACCGTGCCACACACTTTGCGGAACACTGATCTATGCAATGGTCTACTCCAGTGTTTCCCATTTGCTGAGTCGCGACCCGGTACCGGGCCATCAAAAGAAAATACCAGGTCGCAAAATTCCCGCTTTGTTTTAAAAATACCTTCTATCGAATTCAAACTTTTTAATGCCTTTTGTCAAATAAATGTGAAGCTGAGTTTCCAACACTAATTTACCTTCAAAATAAATATAGGAACCGACTTGCAGTGGAACCAGACCTTAGAATAAAACTTTCACCTTTTTCCGCGAACTTGGATTCTTTAGCATTATGGGTTAAATAAGCAGTAGCTCCATACTTCGCACTAAAATTAAAGTGACTAAACCGGCGAACCAAATATTTTATGTGGGCCACGAAGGGGCAGTATGAAAATTACCGGGCCATGGCAGAACAATGTTTGGGAAACACTGGTCTACTCAATATTGTTTCAACTTACTGATAGAGCTATGGTAGTAATTATTTCTGGTATAAATCTTGATGGTAGCTTGTCACATCTGTCAAGTTAATGATGGTAGATTTGTGAGGAAACTCCTGGTGTGGAAAATGTATATATGTAGTAACCTCTTTAGATATATTAAGTTGATAACAAATTATTTTTGTTTCAGTCAGCATTAGCAGTAGCATTTTTAAATGTATACATTCCTGCTATGCTGGGTGTGATAGTTAATGTACTGGCTGATTTGAAGAACAACCCCACAGCGGATTTTATTGACGAAATCAAGATGCCTGCTTTAAAGTTAATCTCTTTGTATATTGGACAGGTATAATTATAATTATATACTTAAAAATTAAGAGCCATATTATATTTTGACTGTGATTTTTGCGTAAAATGGCCAATTTTGGCGGTCTTGATCTCAGAAACAAAAATACATTAACAATGTTGACTTATTGAATAGTACAGAATAGCTATTGGCATAGTACTTAGCGGCCTTGCTTTTTGTAAATTTTGCTTAACTTTTTAAATAAACCCAAAATTGCAGAGAAAGATTTTTATAATATGCGCGCATTCACTATTTTGAGCTCCTGGATTGTACTACTGTTCCAAACAAATGAAATAAAAAAATAGAATGTTATATGTTATATAGTCGTATAGTACATAGCGGCCTCGGAATTTTGAAATATCTTTGATTTAATATAGAAAAAAAACATTCTTTTAACCAAAAAATCTTCGAAAATCGCTTTAAGTAAACTGTTAATTTCTCGAATATACGATAATATTATTGAGCAAAATTTATAAGAGAGAATAATTACTACTTCATGATGAATAAACTTTGTAGCATCAATTTATCATCTTATTTCAATATAAACGATAAATATAACTTCAAAATTACTACAAAAAACGATGCGCCGGCGGCCTTCGTGGGTTTAGTACTGCGCGAGAGATCGTCAGCGCGCAAATGTAATAGGGCTCTTAATTCCTATTTCCCCTTGTCACGCCATCATGTGTGAATGGCTGGACCGATTCCACTATTTCTTTTTTTATTGTTTGTTACTGTCAGGAGTAGCTTCTTATTAAACAAAAAATATCAAAATGAATATTTACTCCCCTGTTATTTCTGCGTATCACAGACTGTGTTATTACCTAAACATGGAAAGAAAGCATATAGCCCGTCGAATGCAAAGCAGTTACTATAGCTTATTGACTCTAGAAATACATGTGTTTATCTGTCCGTTACATTTTCATAACATATGTTAGCTACTCGCAATCAATAGAACTACACATCGCTTACATGATTCTGGGAAAATTTCTGATATATAACACCATGATTTGCTCAGTCATCCAGATATTAATTTAAAGGCTTTTATGTAATTTCTTCGCATGTTGCCTGTAATCAAATCTTAACCCACTTTTCAATGTGTCAGACATTGAAAAGTGGGTTAAGATTTGATTGAGAGAGTGAGATAATATTATTAAAACTCATGTGAGACATTATACTAAATTAATTAGATAAATTAAACAGGTCACTCACGTCTTTTTGTCGGGAAAGCTGACTAGTTTCGATCTCAAAAGGAGACATTCTTCAGGGCGAATGTCCAGACATGTCCACCCTTTGTCTCTCGCGCCGGACACTGCGCGCCAATGCGCGCGCCGCACGACTGGAAAGGGTGGTGGGGGGTTGGTGCGTGGATTGTCTGGACATTCGCCCTGAAGAAGGTCTCCTTTTGAGATCGAAACTAGTCGGCTTTCCCGACAAAAAGACGTGAGAGAGAGAGAGAGAGTCAAATTTGATGCACACATTTGGTGCTTGTGACAATTATCTAAATGTCGCCACTTTTAATTTAATATGTTGACTGTGTGGTGTGGTGCCAAAAATATACATTTTTTTTTATACTACGTTGGGTGGCAGACAAGCATACGGCCCGCATGATGTGAAGCGGTTACTGTAGTCATATTGACACTCGCAACATAAATATCACTCGCGCGCCGCCACCCCCGCGACCAACGATTTATAATTTCCACATTAACCCCAGTTGTATGGGTAACAAATGAAAGAGCTTGATGAGCGAAATACAGTGGAAAAAAAAATTGGTTATCAATAAAGTCGGTTTACGGATGATAATTTTACGTGATAACGTCATAAGAAAACATCGGCTGATGGAGTGGAATTGAGATAGATAAGTTACAAGTCAAACTCTTAAGTTTGACTTGTAACTTATCTATCCAAACTCTTAAGTTTGGCTTGTAACTTATCTATCTCAATTCCACTCCATCCGATCGTGTGTCTCTATCGCTTATTCTGCGTTCTGGCTTGCTCGCGGGGCTCAGGCGGAACGTGAGAAATTAGCAATAATGATTTAAAAGACGTTATCATGTCAAAAAAATTGTATCTTTTTTTTTATCAACAATTAACAAACTGTTTATTGAGTTTCTTAAAACTTAATTTCAGGCTGCCTTCACATTCCTGTATATCCACATGTTAGCTCAAATAGGTGAGCGAGTTGCGTGTCAAATGAAGCAGGATCTGTTTGTATCTATATTGAACCAAGACATGGCATTCTTCGACAGAGAGAGGACTGGTGAACTCGTTAACAGGTAAAAAATTGGTGTTCTGTAAAGTCGGTTAACGGACGATAATTTTACGTGATAACGTCATGGCCGGCAGACTTGAATAGAATCACTCCGTCTCTTCCCGTTGATGTCGTACAAGGCGACTAACGGAAATACATTATCAAACATCAATCAGGCCTCCCCAACCCGGCTGGCCAGCGTGGGGAGTGTAGGTCAATTTCTCCTTCTGTCTGGGATGGACGAGAGAGGGTTGTGCTCCTGTAGTGGAGAAATGACCTGATAATGATA
Source organism: Hypsopygia costalis (assembly GCA_937001555.2). Classification (NCBI taxonomy): domain Eukaryota; kingdom Metazoa; phylum Arthropoda; class Insecta; order Lepidoptera; family Pyralidae; genus Hypsopygia; species Hypsopygia costalis. The sequence goes on from OW443342.2 coordinate 20,810,297, forward strand.
ACGTTATAAGAAAACATCGGCCGATGGAGTGGAAGAGAGATAAATGCGTAACTTGCGCTCTCGCTTGCACGCTCGGCTCAGGTGGAATGTGACAATGTGTCATGCTATTTTGTGCACGCAGCAGGCGTTCATCGATTTATGAAACTTTATCCCATCAAAATGTTTGTATGTTTCATAATTGTTTAGCGACATGAACGAAACTTAACGAACTTAGTTACGCATCTTTGCCGGTGTGGCTTGAGCTTCAGTTGGGGTGCCAACACGTGAGCATTACTCCTTACATTGTGCGTCTATAGGCCACGATAGTCACTTTACATCAGTCGTTCCACATGAGCAAGAAGGCTCGTTCATTAAGCCGTGATGCACCATGTATATGTGAGGTTTTCTTTTCTGTAAAACGATGGTAAATCTATTAGTCGCTGTAGTTTGTATTTTCCTGTTCATTGGTTCCAGGTTAACAGTGGATGTTCAGGATTTCAAAAGCTCTTTCAAACAGACTATCTCGGGAGGACTTAGAGCTATTACTCAGGTGTGTTATCTCTTTTTAAATATTTCGTTATTTAAAATTCCAAAAGCTTCTTACTGCAACTAATTGCTTCTGATTAAATTCGTTGTGAGCTCCAAGGCAGCCGTAGTCTTACCCTCGGGACTGCAATGGACTTCATCGTGCATTGCCTTTTTTGGTGGTCGCTGCTTAATCCTGGTTACACGGGAGATACAGAGGTGGGAATGTGTGGTGGGTCTCATACTGTCGAAATTTTATTTACTACATTCTGTCTCTTTTTAATCACTGTACAAGCCGGGACATTTGATAGGCGTGCACATGGATATGGATCCAATGCGTAGAGGCGGCTTCGAGATGTTTCACGTAATGTTATACACCCGCCGTGACCCTCAGGATATATCAATGGAACATTATACCCATGAGCAAACCCCGGCAGGTATTGGGACTGTTGTAAAATGATACTATATTCATTAATATTATATTTGAATATTAATAAATATACAAACATTTTTATGGATTATATCGGAGAAGCTCGATGGCGCACACGCGCGATCACAGCGAGCACATCGAACACGCAAGTTAAGCAACGTCGACCTTAGCCTGTCTATGGATGGGTTTATTTATCTCGTACGTGCTCGTAAAAGCCGTCGGTCAAGGCTGTTGTCATTAGATCATAGTTGTTAAGCCAAATTAGTGGCTTTGTGTCGGCTTGAAAACACTGGCCTCCGCCAACCCGCATTTGAGCAGCGTGGTGGAGCTTTAAATACCTTCGATTGAGGGTGACTCATATCCCTGCAGTGGGATGACTAAAGGGTTTTCGGCGACATTATTTGAGATGTATAGAAAAGCTATTACCGCCGCCTGATTAAGTTTCTTCCACCTATAGATTATAATCTCAGGTTTGTTAGGACATTGGATACATTATTTATCTATGTTTTCTTTTTACTTACAAATAAACGTCAATACACCAATTGAATACATTAGAATCGTCATGAAAATTTGTCATAACAAGCTCCCTGAAATATTTTTCAGGTAGTTGGCTCTGCGGTCAGCCTCATATTGATATCTCCACATTTGACTGGACTCACGTTGGTGTGCGTGCCCTCAGTGGTCATCGGAGGGACCTTCATTGGTTCCTTATTGAGGAAATTGTCCAGGGAGGCGCAAGCGCAGGTCAGTTTTTTATACTACAATATAATACATTACTCTTAGGGGTGTAAGTGGTTCATCAAGATCTTTGAACCAAAGCCAACTTCACCTGCACGTCGTGCACCCTGCTGACTGACAAACGAAGCTCTGGCGAAAAGAGAGGTAGGGGGCGTAATTGTAAGCTACCCGACTGGGGAATGTACCTCCACCTCACAGAATACCGCAGCCAAATAACGGTTCCCTTGAGGGTTGTTGTGTTCCTGCGAGTGAGTGAGGTCACCAGAAAGAAAGGAAGGAGATGCTGCGTCGGCAGCGGGGGTGGCGGCGCGCGAGCAATATTTTATGTTGCAAGCTTTAATATGGCTACGGTAACCGCTACACATCAGGCGGGCCGTATGCTTGTCTGCCACCCGACACACAATCTATAAAATTCTCGCGTCACGATGTTCGTCGTGTGCGAATCTGCTGACATCAATTTTTCATGATAGAAGGGTGACCCACCCTTAAATATTTTTTTTTTGACGAAATATTATATTTTCATTTTATTATGATTTAGCATTGAAAAATACATACGATCCTAAATTTTCACCCTTCTACCGTCAACCCCTATGAACATTCTGCGTATTGAACATTCTGCGTATTGGACATCCTGCGTATTGAACATATTGCGTATTGAGCATTCTGCGTAATGAACATTCTGATATGGTAAAATGAACAAAAATGTTTTGAATGTCTTACGTGTTGAACACTATGCGTCGCGACGCTATTTTTTAATAGCGATTTTATACCAAAACAACGTTTGGCAGTCAGCTACTATATTGTAATATATTTATTATAAAGTAAATATATTATAAAGGATAACAATGTAGTAACAATGATTATAAAGTAACTGATTATGAAGTATACTACGTCGGATGTCTAACAAGCGTACGACCCGCCTGATGTGAAGCGGTTACTGTAGCCATATAAACGCTCGCAATATGATATATGGATAGCGCGCTATCACCCTCGCTGCCAACGTAACAACTCATTCCATGTGTGCAGGTGTACTGAGGAAGTACCTCCACCTCACAGAATATCGCAGCCAAATAAGAATTCCCTTGAAGTTGTTGTGGTCCTGCGAGTGAGTGAGGTCAGCAACAAAAAAGGAACGACTTGCTGCGTTGGTATCGGGGGTGGCGGCGCGCGAGCGGTATATCATGTTGCGAGCGCTATGGCTATGCTTGTCTTCCACCCAACATACGACATAATAAAAAAATGATTGTAAAGTCGGTTTACAGACGATAATTTCACATAATAACGTCATAAGAAAACATCGGTCGATGGAATGGAAGAGAGATAGATGCGTCAGAAATCGAATTCTTAGGCCGATTCTATTCTATTGCTTGTTCCGCGCTCTCGCTTGCACGTTCGGCTCAGGCGTAACGTGACAATGAGTAATGCTTTTTCGTGCGTGCCGCCGGCGTTCATCGATTTGTAATACGTTATCACGTCAATAATTAACTAATTTGCTGTGCATGCAGAAGGAAACCTATATAGACATATCAATATCCAGCGAAATTCATTGAGCTTATGAAATCGTCCGGTCGTTCTGTCTGTCCGTTGCCATGAAACTCAAAATTTAGAAAATCTGACTTCGGATTCGTGTAGAGCACCAAAAAGTAGTAATGTAAGTGACCTTGGATTTCCGATATCAATTCAGGTTTTCGAAAAAAAAAAAAAAAATTCGCTATGGTGGCGCATGCTGCGCGTCCGATGTTTTCTCTATGTTTTCATGTTAATTGGCAGATAGAAAAAGCCACATTAGTAGCCGAAGAAGCGATATCGAACATGCGAACGGTGCGAGCGTTCGCCGGCGAAGAAAACGAGGCCCAAATGTTCGCTCACGAATGCGAAGCGGCTGCCGACGTTAGTATGGAGCTAGGACTTGGTGTGGGCTTATTTCAGGCCGGGACTAACTTGTTTTTGAATGGGTATGTAACTATGTACATATACTTTTTTGGCGGGATCTTTTTAATTAAATGAAATTTGCAATATACTGTGTTTATATAGTGCCTGATTGGTTACTAAAAATAAGGTTTTTAGTTTTATCTACAACGAAGTTATAAGGTGTCGAAAATGGCCTGAATTGCTTCGAGAAAAGGATGGTACGGCCGTGCCGCGGTTTGCTCGACTTGGCGGGGGCACTGTACGTCGGGTGGCACATAAGCATACGGCCCTCCAGATGTGAAGCTGTTACCGTAGCCATATTAACGCTCGCAGCGTGTAAACTATCACTCGCGCGTCACCACCCCCGCTGCCAACGCATAATCTCCTTCCTTTCTGATGACCTCACTCACTCACAGGAACACAACAACCCTAAAAGAATTGTTATTAGGCGGCGGTATTCTGTAAGGTAGATTCCCCAGTCGGGTAGCTAACAATTACGCTCCCTACCTCTCTTTTCGCCAGAGCTTCATTTGTTAGTCAGCAGGGTACACCGCGTGCAGGTGAAGTTGACTTTGGTTCAAAGATGTTGATGAACCTCTTACACCCCAGAGCTTGCTCCATTTACCCGAAAATAATGAAGAGCAGTTCGAATCGTCGATAATCCAATTAGGGTCCAATCATCTGTCAATTCATAGCATCTTGTCAAATGTCTTGTTGACGTCTTGTTGTTGTCTTGTCGTTTTGAAGTTTTACTGTCAAAAAATTCAGTACACTTTGACAAGCTGGACCCGACGCCTACCTACGACTACTACCTACCCATTATCTCGGATCGACTGGATTCTCTCTCTCTCTACACGTAGAGATGTAGCGTCTCTTTGTGTTCTATACAAATTATATCACGGGGCGTGTTCGGATGAGTTGTTTGATTTGATACCTGCCGCTGAGTTCCACTATCGTACAACTCGCCATATTTTAAAATTCCATCCGTATCATCTTGATAATTGGCGATCTACAACAGTACTTTTTTTATACCATGAACAGTGAAATTGTGAAATCAGCTTCCCTCAGCGGTATTTCCGAACAATTACGACATTGGTGCCTTCAAGAACAGTCTATATTTCCATTAAGGCTGGCAACGGATCGGCGAACCCATGGTATTGCTGATATCCATGGGCAGTGGTGATTACTTTCCATCAGGTGATCCACATGCTCGTTTGGTCCCCCTCTCACATAAATAAATAGTAAATATTCATAATTTAATGTATATTGATGTTGCTTTTTGGGATTCGAACACACGACCTCTCGATTACTGGACGAGTGCTCTTTTCAACTATGCTACTGTGAAGGTTTGTGATGGTGGCGAATTTTTGTATTTTATGTTTACTGGAAAGACCATTCGGTCGGTAATAGAGAGGTCGTGGGTTCGAATCCCACCTAGGCGGTGGAGGTGAATTATTTCATTTTTAAAATATTTATAAAACTTAAAATATTTATAAAATTCTGGCAAGCTGGGTGAAATCGACTATTTAATAATAATCAGTGTTAGTTTGTTTATTATCGATCATATTTCGTTGATTGGTAGATAAAAAAAAATATACCTAATTGTAAAAGACGTGTCTAAGTGCCCGCGAGGGCCAACTGAATAAAGAATTTTGACTTTGACTTTGACGAGTTCGGTGATCGAATACCTAGCATTGGCCACTTTGACTTCGAGATCGCGGGTTCGTTCCCCGTACATGACAAACATTTTTGAGCATGAATATGTTGGTTTGTCTTGGTCTGGATATTTTCTATGTATTAGATGTAAAATAAATAAAGTATAGTATCAGTTATCTAGTACCCATAGTACAAGCTTTGCTTAGTTTGGGACTAGATGGCAGTGTTTAATTTGTCCAGGAATATTTATTTATTATATTATTATAATCAAACTTTAATTGTGATTACTGATTAGTGAATATCAAATTTGACATTTGTGAGATCGAGACTGGATTGGAACTGAATTTTATCTAATTTTTAATTACAAGAATTGCCCCTTAGGCGGGCCGTATGCTTGTCTGTCATCCGACGTAGTTAAAAAAATAATGGTTGTCTGTAAAGTCGATTTACGGACGATAATTTTACGTTATAATGTCTTATGAAAACATCGGCCAATGGAGGGGAAAAGAGATAGCTGCGTCACAAGCCGAACGGATAGGCCGATCGTGCCTCTCTATCGCTTGTTCCGCGCTCTCGTTTGCACGCTCGGCTCAAGCGAAACGTGACAATGAGTCATGCTTTTTCACGCGTGCAGCCGGCGTTCATCGATTAAAAATAAAATAAACATTTTTATTCTTACAGTATGGTGCTAAGTACAATGTTCCTCGGCGGGCACCTAATGTCCACTGGACAAATGTCTGCCGGAGACGTCATGGCCTTCCTGGTGAATGCGCAGACTGTCCAGCGGTCCGTCGCGCAACTATCGCTCCTCTTTGGGTCCGTGGTTAAAGGCGTTAGTGCTGGAGGACGGATCTTTGAGGTGAGACATTATATATCCTACTAATAATATTGAGTTCATCAACATCTTTGGACCAAAACCAACTTCACTTGCACTCGGTGCAACCTGCTGCCTGATAAACAAAGCTCTGGCGAAAAGAGAGGTATGGAGCGTAATTAGTACCCTTCGTGCGCGAGCCCTTTCGCACTTTTTTTTAAATTATTTTTCATAATTTGACTCTTCTAATTGAATTGAATTGGTTTAAATTAGATTAAATTGAATTGAATTAATGTAAATGAAATGAAATTAAGTTAAATTAAATTAAATTCAATACAATGTGCTAACGTAGATTATAAGGTTTCATTGTTACCAACATACCTATTATGGACTATTTTTCTGGTCTGAAATAATAATAAATTTATTTTATTTTATAATACATTTCAGTACATAAATAAAGAGCCTCAAATGGACACGTCAGGAAGGCAGGTTATTAAATACCACGAATTCCACGGAGACGTTGAATTCAAAGACGTCACATTTGCGTACCCGACCAGACCGGAAGCTGTAAGTAGCACACCATTTATTATTTCTCTTGATTCACGGGTCAAGCCCGGTCGTTTTATAGGCGTGCGCGGGGATATGGATCCAACGCGTAGAGGCCCCTTTGAGAAGTTTGTTAGTGGAAACTTGGGTCCAAATAGAATCTTTAATTAAAATTCAAGTTATTTTCTAATATATACGAAATTATCACTTATATGTGTTATAAGTGCATTAAAACAATTTTTATGTAATAATCAAACCCCGGCCACTCCATACAAAAATGGCGATTTTGCATGTAGTAACCAAATGACGTCTGTACACGTGCCTATGTTTGAGTGACGTTCTCTAGGGCTGACATTATTCAATTATTAGTCGGACATGTAAGGGGGTGTAAGTGGTTTATCAACATCTTTGAACCAAAGTCAATCTCACCTGCACGGGGTACACCCTGCTGACTGACAGACGAGGCTCTCACGAAAAGAGAGGTAGGACAGCGTATTTTTTAAGCAGCCCGACTGACGAAGTACCACCTCCTCACAGAATACCGCAGTCAAATAACAATTTCCCTGAGGGTTGTTGTGTTCCTGCGAGTGAGTGAGGTCACCAGAGAGGATGGAGTTGCTGCGTTGGCAGCGGGGATGGCAGCGCGCGAGCGATATTTAATGTTGCGAGCGTTAATATGGTTACGGTAACCGCTTCACATCAGGTGGGCGTAGTGAAGAAAAAAAAAACGTGTGGCACTCAGGGACTGCCGCGGTAAAGTATTGCGTAGCATTTTTTATCAAGTAATGCTCATTTGCTCATTCATCCATCCATCCGTCCGTCCGTCCGTCCGTCCGTCCATCCATCCATCCATCATGGAAAGTAAAAAAATTTTTTTTTTTACTTTCCATGTGTTGAGCCATCCATCCACTGCACAAGTAACTCTCATCTTTTAAACTGAATGGAGAATAAAATACAAGCGACGTCAATTCGCACGTTCACGGCATTCCTTGCGAACGGTTCCAAATCGAAGGGGAGGTGAGGTCGACTAGTGAGAGCGGCAGAGACTGTCCATACTGTACGTTAGTACTATTACTTATACTGTGGTAATACATAAATATTTTTTTATTAATTTACATCTTGAAATTATTATTTTTTTTACTTCAGATCTTAGGGTTCTACATTTGGTAATTTTTTTTTGCTCTTCTTCTTTGACCATATCAAACAACAATAATAACAAAAAAACAAACTTTAAAATGTAACAATACTACAGAATTTTACGTATCTTCCCGTTAACAAAATAATAATTTCTTTGTGAAATTAAATGAATACAAAAAAAAATGACAACCGATTCTAAAGCGTAAAATCGTTATCAGTCTTTTACTATTCTACCTAAGACACTTGCTACACAAAAAATGTCGTGTGTTATTTTGCGGTACATCAACAGCTGGCCCCAAGAAATTATCAATTCTATTCGTCAGATCCATTGAAAATTAAAAATAAACTGTTCTTCTTTCTATGATAAAAGGCCTTATCAAATCTTGTCCTATTTATTTTATGTAGTGATTGCGTTTCATACGTTTTTCACTATAAGACGCATTCTATAATACAAATCCATTTGCACATCCAACAATAGTTCCTGGATATAGTTTTCCGTAAGATTGCGCGCAATTATTCCATAAAGATGTGTGTAAATCAATATATATATGTTGCAGCCAAATTGGTAGAACCGCCACATTACAAAGCGGCTAACTTTAGGCAGATTGTATTTAAATTATCTTTTAGTTAGGCTTGTGTTCTGATTAGAAATAGCCAAGCTATTTGATTTTCTTATTATAGTATCCTTGGTGATGCACCATCAGGTAACAATTCGGTCGTGTAATCATATGATAAAAATGCGGGTTGAAATAATGGCTCTGCCATTTTTTAAAACAGCTACACATCATGTAATGCGGCGGATTTTACGAATTGGCTGCGACATATACACGCTGAAAAAAGAAACGTACCTGGAATCGTGGGTCCAATTGTACCCCACGACGGCTCGTACTTACACTTCCAGTAAATTCAAAGCTCCACGCGTTTGTTGTACAAAAGTGTTAATTCACGCGTTTGGAAATTAAACTGTTTTTTTGTCGTTGCCGGGTCAAAATGGACCCGTGATTGCTGTTAAGGGTTAACCTTCTCCTGACACTATTACTTACAAATTAAAAAGAAATAGCGAAATTAGTCCAACCTTTCACGCGTTATGCCGTGACCAAGGTAAATAGGGATTTATTTGTGACGAGCTCGGTGGCGCGGCGTAGCGGTCAATGTGTCACAAACATCGTCCGTGGTGTCACAAATTGGTCCCAGCTGAAAATCAGCGGTGGGGTCTGACATAGTCAGTCCACGGCATAATGCTGAGCTGGGTCCAATTTGGGCATCATTTGCAGCACTATTTCGTTCTCCTTTCTATCTTATTTATACTGCTATCTTGTAACTTGTGTAATAGTGTTGTGTTATGTTCCAATAAATGTTTTATTCTTCTTCTTCTTCAATGACGCGGCTTCGACACCAACGCTCGTGGGTTCGATTCCCACACGGGACAAACATTTGTGTGCATGAACATGTCTGTTTGTCTTGGTCTGGGTGTTTTCTATGTATCATAAGTATGTATTTACAAAAAAAAATGTATTTACGTATGTTTATCAGTTGTCTAGTACCCATAACACAAGCTTCGCTTACTTTGGGGCTAGAAGGCGCTGTCTAATTTATCTGGCAATATTTATTTATTATTTATATATGTATATATATGTAGATTTTTATTAACAATAACTGACATTTATTTTTTAGATAGTCCTGAAGAAATTCAATTTGAAAATACCGGCGGGAAAGACCGTCGCTATAGTTGGTACTTCAGGCAATGGAAAGTCTACGATCGCCAATTTATTGGAAAGGTAATATTATACATTCATCGTCAACCCTTAACAAACCCCGGCCACTCCATACAAAAATGGCGCTTTTGCATGTAGTAACCAAATGACGTCTGTACACGTGCCTATGTTTGAGTGGCGTTCTCTAGGGCTGACATTATTCATTTATTAGTCGGACATGTAAGGGGGTGTAAGTGGTTCATCAACATCTTTGAACCAAAGTCAATCTTATCTCCACGGGGTACACCCTGCTCACTGACAGACGAGGCTCTGACGAAAAGAGAGGTAGGACATAGCGTATTTTTAAGCAGCCCGACTGACGAAGTACCACCGCCTCACAGAATACCGCAGTCAAAAAAATTCCTTGAGGGTTGTTGTGTTCCTGCGAATGAGTGAGGTCACCAGAGAGGATGGAGTTGCTGCGTTGGCAGCGCGCGAGCGATTTTTAATATTGCGAGCGTTAATATGGTTACGGTAACCGCTTCACATCAGGTGGGCGTAGTGAAGAAAAAAAAACATAGTAAATACACTACACTGACTACAGCCAATATTTACAAAACGCCTTGTATAATTGCCATTGCTAACTTACTCAAAATTTTATATTTTCTAATCACCACTAAATCGAATATTCGCCTTCCGAACACCGGTTCATTGTAATGGTCAAAACATTTCATTCTCATTAATTGTAGCTTTTTACTATTCATATAAATGTATGCGTAATGATTTGATTCATTTTATTTTTTGAAAAATGGAAAAATTCACCTGCCCCCCCTAGGTGGGATTTGAACCCACGACCTCTCGATAACGGTCGAGTGCTCTTCCAACTGAGCTACCAGGAAGGTTTGTGTTGCTGACGAATTTTTGCATCTTATATTTCTATACTGTGTGAGTCACAGTGTGACGTCATCAACCTATTAAGTAATTACACTACTAAAGTAGGCATAGCAGTCCATCGTTGCAGATGAAATTCAGCTATTTTTTGATAACGCCAAACTAATTAAATTATTATTATTTAAATAGTTGTCTTGGCCAACTTGCCAGATAAATATTTTTTGAAAAATGGAAAAATTCACCTGCCCCCCCTAGGTGGGATTTGAACCCACGACCTCTCGATAACCGTTAAAGTTTCTTTTATCTACTATTCCTATAGGTATTAGTTGAAAGAAAAGCAGATTATGCACCTCGCCTTAAGTAATTTATATTGCCCTCGTGCCTGTTAGACTAAATCAGGCACTCGGTGCAATAATAAATTACTTTGTGCTCGATGCAATAATCTACTATTTTTGACTTTCCATGTGTTGAGACATCCATCCACTGCACAAGTAACTCCCATCTTTTTAACTGAATGGAGAATAAAATACAAGCGACGTCAATTTGTAGGAAGTTGCATCCATTGCGAACGGTTCCAAATCGGTTCCATAGGGGAGGTGAGGTCGACTAGTGAGAGCGGCAGAGAGTGTCCATACTGTACGTTAGTACTATTACTTATACTGTGCCCTTAGCCCCACTGCTGTGATACGGGTCTCCCCTTAATCGAAAGGGGTTTAGAGCATACTCCACTGCCAACACAGCAACTCCTGCCTTCCGGGTGCTCATACTCACTCTCTGGAACACAACAACCCTCAAGGGAATTGTTATTTAGCTGCGATATTCTGCGAGTTATGTTATAAAAAAAGTTAACCTTCTACCATACAAATGTCGCGTCGTCAACTATTACATTAACAACGACGTCTGTACAAAGTGTGACTGAGAGTGTGTGCGTGCGGCGCCATACAAACTGTTCCAGATTTGTCTCAGAGGGGAGGTGAGGTCGACACGAGAGAGCGGCAGCGAGTGGCCATATTGTACGTAGTACTATTACTTATACTGTGCTTCTACAATAATTGTTTATTGTCTGAAGTCTACGGCAGTTGAGCTTCACTTGACTAACCATTTCTTTAGGCTTTTTGTGCCTTATTTGCAATACTGTCTCTCATTGCTAAGAGGGGAAGTCAAATTCCAAAAGGTTCCTTCTAGTGGTGGGTCGTCGACGATTTTACAGTCGACGCAACGAGACCGTTTACCGTCGACGATGAACTAGTAGTTGCGTCGACTGGGTAAACGAACGAAAATCTCATTTGTCAAGTCACTAGACGAGACGAGACGATCGCGACGCGACGCAACGAACTCATCAACCAGTCGAAGAATAAACTAGTTTATCTGTGAACTGTAAACTAGTTAAATCGATCACGCACAAAAAACAGTTAAAACAAACGGTTCGTTCATTCAACGCCCATCTCTACTTCCTACTCCTACTATTCTTTTCTGATTAAATTCGTTATGAGTTACAAGGCAGCCGTAGTTTTACATCCGGGATTGTAGTAGACTTCATTGTTCATTGCCTTTTTTGTCGGTCGCCGCTGTTAATCCTGGCTACACAGGAGACACAGTAGTGGAAATGTGTGGTGGGGCCCCTCTGAAGTCCATGCGTATGATGTTTCCATTTTAATACATTCTTCTTCTTCATTATCATCATCATCATCAACATCTACTGTATCCACTGCATCCACTGCTGGATATAGGCTTTTCCCAATGCTTTCTACCATACGATATGATACGATCCTCCGATTTCCGTATCCAACCGCTACCAGCCACCTTTTTGAGATCGTCGGTCCAACTAGAGAGGTAATGTTCTGAAGAGCTCGTAAATTTCTCTCACTCACAGACTCACTAGCAGAGCTGTAGCGACTCTTTGCGTTCTATACACACCCTTCACGGTAGTTGAGCTTCGTCGCCCCATACGTGGCCTCCACTCTTGGACTTTCCTCCCTCATCTACCATCACTGACACGGCAGATGTGGCCAGCCCACTCTCACTTCAACTCGCTGTCTCTGAGAGCTATGTCGACCACTTTGGTTCTCCGTCGAAATACATTCTTACTGCTTTTAATTTCAGGTTCTATGACGTAAACGAAGGCCGAGTAACGATAGACGGTGTCGACGTAAGAGAGTTTGACGTCACGTGGCTCCGGGGGAGGGCGCTAGGCTTGATCAGCCAAGAGCCAGTGCTATTCGCCACGACGGTCCGGGAGAATATTCGGTATGGGAAGCCTGAGGCAAGCGACGCTGAGGTGAGTATACCACGGTTTCACATGCCATTGTGGGAATTTGAAATGTGACCAACACGCTCGCGCCCCTAGAATAGGCTTAATGACCAATATTTTTTTCGGTTTGATATGTAGGGACGTCTTAATAATATAACCATAGGTGAAAGAAATACTTCCATAGCACACAAAATGCTCGAGATATGTTAATTTGAAAATCGCAATTTTGGACTTTCCCGAAAACGCTCCATACAAAAGGTTACTGAGTTACGACGTCACAGGTTTGTATTTTGTATGCATCAAATCAGAATTTTGTACGACAACTGTGTTAAATATTACGTTTATGTAATTAGTATTATAATAAAAGTTATAATATATTTTATTACTTCTTCAATGGATTTTTTTTATTTTTAATAATTTCATACTTTTAAAATGGACTTTTCCGCCAAATTTTTATCAACCCTAAAATAAGTCGGACGGAAGATATTAGAATGAAAGTTTGCAGATCTTATAGTTTTGTGTATTTTACGATATTGTTAAATAATTTATACAATTTTTTAATAGCCTATCACGAAGAGATAATGGCTGTCTTGAGCGTCCGTTATCGTATCTACCATGGGGTAATGTTCTGAAGAGCTCTTAAATTTCTCTAATTATCAATTCACTCTGGAACTCTGGACACTAGACTCACTCTCTCTACATGTAGAGCTGTAGCGACTCTTTGCGTTCTATACACATTATACACGGGAAGTGCTCGAATGAGCTGTTTTATTTAATACCTGCCGCTGAGTTCCACTATTGTACAACTCGTCATAAATTAAAATTCCATCCATATCATCTTGATAATTAACGATCTACCACAATACTTTCCTAAGTCATTTTATTCCACGAACGATGAAACTGTGGAATCAACTTCACTCAGCGGTATTTCTGAACAATTACGACATGGGAGCCTTTAAGAACAGAATCTATATTTCCCTTAAAAGGCAGGCAACACTCTGACCCCTTAGTTTGCTGATCTCCATGGGTGGTGGTGATTGCTTTCCATCAGGTGACCCACATGCTCGTTTACCCCCCTTTCATATAAAAAAAAACATGATATTTTAAATAAAATAGTTCGTGTAAAGTTACAATTTTCATACAATCCAGTTTCACACCAATAGAATGTTGTAATAATAAATAAATAAATAAATATTGTCAGACAAATTACACAGCGCCATCTAGTCCCAAAGTAAGCGAAGCTTGTGTTATGGGTACTAGACAACTGATAAACATACGTAAATACATTTTTTTTGTAAATACATACTTATGATACATAGAAAACACCCAGACTAAGACAAACAGACATGTTCATGCACACAAATGTTTGTCCTGTGTGGGAATCGAACCCACGAGCGTTGGTGTCGAAGCCGCGTCATTGACCGCTACGCCACCGAGCTCGTCATTAATGTTGTGTTATACCTTTGTTCCAGGTATATAACGCTGCATTGACGGCAAATGCTCACGATTTCATCCGCGGATTCCCCGACGGATATGATACCATGGTAGGGGAGAGGGGGATGGCGCTAAGCGGAGGACAGAAACAGAGAATAGCTATCGCTAGGGCGGTGTTAAAGAATCCCCCTATTATTATACTCGACGAAGCAACCAGGTTAGATGTCTTTTTAAGTAAAATTTCTTTACGCACGTTTGACTTGGGGAGTAAGCTGGTGAATGCGTGACGAGAGAGTTACGAAAAGTGTGACCGGACGAGGCGAACGGAAGAGAGAGGGAGATATAAGTTAGTGAAGATAGAATCAGGCAGTTACGTTTCGTATATTGCTGTAGGGACAAAAGAGAGAGCGAGAGATGCGAGCACACATTTTCTTTCTCTCTTTCTCTCACAGCCAGTTACGTTTCGACGAAGCTAAAGAAGTTTCACTTCAGTCGTGTGTTCTAATGCACACTCGTTTTTTTTCGTCTTTGTTTTAATCCCCGACGATTTACACATAACTTTCACTTGTATGTGTGTGTCGGTCTGTGGCATCGTAGCTCCCGAAGGGATGAACTGATTTAGATTATTTTTTTTATTTAAAAGGAAAATTAGTCGAGAGTTTGATGTTTGATGAAAATCGGTCCGAGATGGCCGCCGCCTTACGGATTACATTTATTTTTTCACAACCCCTTCAATATGGAAATCAAATGAAATGGCTTGACTAGCAAAGACTACACTATGATAAATTTCAAAACCAAGATGGTCGCCACCACAAAATGGCGAATGTAATATATTTTTTCACAACTATCTCAATATGGGTATCAAATGAAAGGGCTTGACTAGACTAGGTTGAGAGTTTTTTAAATTATTAATTTTATTGTCTTGTTGTATAGTATGTTATATAATATTATTGGCATAAATAGAGAATTTAACATTTATGTAAATAGAGAATTGTGGATAATGTGAAGAAGAAGAGCACCTTCACTCTGAGAGTCGAGCGGTTGATACCTCGCCACATAGTCAATTTTAGCTCCTTTGTTACCGACCCACCATCTGTAGACCTTAAAAAAAATCAAAATATTTTATTTAAATAAAAAGAAAATTATGCTACGATACAGTTACTCAAATATAATAATAATAAGAGATCTCCTAAAACCTTACCAATGTGTTTTTTCTTGAATTTTATGAATCTGAATAATTTTACGTAACTTCCAGTGCGTTGGACTCTGCGAGTGAGAAAGTTGTTCAAGTGGCGTTGGAGACGGCAGCCAAAGGCCGCACAGTCCTCGTCATCGCTCACAGACTGTCCACTATCATGAACGCTGATCTTATCGTCGTGCTCAACAAAGGAATGATAGTTGAGGTAAATATCATATAGCTCTTATGACGTGAAAACGTCTTTAAAATTTTTACTCCAGCATGGCGGCCTCGAGTCGAATGCTCTTTATTGAACAAGGTAGCTTAATAAACAGCAAGGTAGCTCAATAGACAGGTTATCGAGAGGTCGTGACTTCAAGTCCCGCCTAAAACAGCAGTGTCTTTTTTTCCATTTTAAAAATAATAAAATAATGTTTTTAAGTTAACAAGATACGTTAATTCATAATTATTAATAATTTACTGACAATGACAACTATCAATCTAACAAAAGTTCTATATTTGTTATTTTTAAGATCAAGAAGAAGCTGCGCTCTGTGTTTTTTTTTTTTTTTTAGTAAATATTGATTGTCTTAACTTTTGTTCCTTGAATTGTTGGTTTATTTTTATTGGATCCCAAAATACCTAAAACTGGTATCCAACGAAAATAAACCGAATGGTTCGAAGAGACGCTACAGTGTATTATTGCTCTAATTTCCAGATGGGTACTCACGACCAGCTGAAGAAACAGAAAGGGTTCTATTGGAACCTTATCAAGCAGCAGGACCAAGATCCAAACAGTACATCTAGGATATTATGAGATTGCGAAGGCTAGTGAAATTAATGTAGCATAACTAGTTAATGGGGAATCATGTAGTTGTTAATATTGAGGAATAATATAATGCGGTATACCACAAGGTATTCTCTTCCCGCAATAATCAATACCACGTCAAGAGTTTGATAGTAATTTTCCATACAAAATACAGCTGATGACGTAGGCAAGTTCAAATCAGGTAATCACGATCTTTCAATAAAGAACATACCTTGTATTATGTACCTATCATAATTAAGATAGGTAAGATCGTAAAGTAAATTATATCCATCGGAATAGAAGAACAGAAGGCTGAGCGAGCGAGATGTCATTAGCTGTCTCAACACTCGCAGTATGGTAGACCGAGATAGAAGAGTGACTCAAGTAGATAGAACGCTTTTTGATAACGGTTGCACAGTATAAATAATAGTCCTAGTATTAGATAGTTAATTGATTCAGATGTTATTTTGCGGAAGTCAAATTTACAGGCAATTTGATCTACACTACTTTGCGTGCTTCCGCCACCAATTAGTTCATGCAAACTACTGCCGGCCGGCACCTACCCACTACCGTTATCGCATGCAACTACTAACGGTAGTGGGTGGGTGCCGGCAGTAGTTTGCATGAACTAATTGGTGGCGGAACGGAGAATGATCGAGATCTGAAAGAGTATATCGTGATGCACGACCTGAAAATAGTGCAATTAAAGCATGGCCAATTATCGACTCTAAGGTAGGCATCCTCCACACAGATATTAACATATTATTGTTAATTTTAAATAAAACTCAATTTTCACGTGAGTGAGAATTGTGAAATGTGACGAAGAAGAAAGAATACTCTATGTATATGATAAATAAACAAAGCAATAACAGAGGTTATACTTAGTTATAATAGGAAAAACTTTTGATGAACATGTGGATTTAAATAAAGTAATTCATAAGATAAAAAACGCAAATTTAACTGTAAATTTAAAAAAATGCGTATTCTGTAAAAGGGAATTAAGTAATTAGATAATTAGACTTCCACAAATATTTCAAAACCAAAATGAAGAGTTCGATGGGTTTGTTGCGCGTGGTAGTCTGATCGTTAACGAAAGTCAATCTTCCCTGGATTTCCAAAAATATTTCGAAACCAAAATTAGCCACGTCGCTTCAGCCGTTGTTGAGTTCTAGACGAACAGAATTAATTTTTATGTAGATAGATATATAGATTATCCTATCGCATGCCACGGTCGGTTAGCCATGGTGGGTACAGTGTTGGTGCAGCGTTTGGTACAGAATAGGCTATTTCACCAACATTTTTTAGGTTTGATGTGGTTTCCGTCAGACTAGAATAGTATCACTCCGTTTTTTCCCGTGGATGTCGTACAAGCCGACTAAGGGAAATACATTATCAAATATCGATTAGGCCTCCCCAACCCGTTTGGTCAGCGTGGGGAGTGTAGGCCAAATCCTCCTGCCGTCTAGGACGGACGAGAGAGGATCGTGCTCCTGTAGTGGAGACTAAAATGGACCTGATGATGATGATATAGGGACGTCTCAATAATATAACCATAGGTGAAAGAATTACTTCGATAGCACAAAAATAGCTCGAGATATGTTAATTTGAAAATAACAATTTTGGAATTTCTCGAAAACGCTCCATATATATCGCTACTGAGTTACGACGTCACAGGTTTGTATTTTGTATGCATCAAATCAGGAATTTGTACGACAGCTATATTACGTTTATGTAATTAGTGTCATAATAAAAGTTATAATATTTTTTATTGCTTCTCCAATGGAAATATTATCAGCGAAATTTATTGAGCTTATAAAATCGTCCGGTCGTTCTGTCTGTCTGTTGCCATGAAACTCAAAATTTAGAAATTCTGACTTCGGTTTCGTGTAGAGCATCAAAAAGTAGTAATGTAAAGTGACCTTGGTTTTCCGATATCAATTCGGGATTTCGAAAAAAAAAACAAAAAATTCGCTATGGTGGCGCATGCTGCGCGTCCGATGTTTTTTTAATAATTTCATACTTTTTGAATTGGCTGTCAATTGCAGACATTTTGCATAAAAGTGCAAAAATATTAATAGATTTCGATTTACACATATCAATAGAATAATAATTACTTTGAGTAACAAATATAATAATATAAGAAAAAGAAATTGTGTGTAATAAGAAGTTTGGAAGTCCTTATATAAAACTTAGCATTTCGACAGGATACGCTCGGCGGCCCGGATTCAAATAATAACTCAATAAATAGATGGAACTGCAGCCAAAGGTTTTAAATTAAGACATAAACATAAAATAATAAAAAGGGCTACGTATCACATTTTTCAATTATCTCTGGCATCCTCTCATAGCCTTGGAATTCAGAAGGCGTCGTCGTCTTCGTCGCTATGGAAACAGTTTATTAGTGCTTTTGTGTTTTTTGATTTTGTATTTAATGTGTTTTATTATTATAGAGTGTACGTTTTAGTGTAAATATTTGAAATAAGTGAAATTTATTGTATGGATGGTTCTAATGGAGGCAGCCAGTTAAACACGACTCAACCCTCCACATCGGCTGCCGTACCAATTCAATGCCCGCATTGCTCCCAGGCACGCTTTTTTAAAGGTAAGCGGGGTTTGAATGTACATTTTGGGAAAGTACACAAAGCTCAAAATGTACCTCCCAACCTTCCCTGTCCTGTTCTGTCCAGTCCTTCCTCACCTTCAGTTTCTTCACCGAACTCCCTTTGGCAAACCCTCTCTAAATTTAAACATTCAATACCAGTCTTAAAACGTATTCCACGGGGAGCAAGGCCTATAGTTGCTCAGCATTTAGCGCAATGTGTGCGCCTTGCTGTCCGGGAGAACACAGAATCAGCCTGGGAGCGTTTGTTAACATTTCCGTATAGAATTCTACATGTGGGAGGACCCTCTACCCGTACTGCAACACTTACAGCTCAAGTTAAATCTAACTGTATTAGTAATTCATATAATCTCGAAAATTTTCAGATATTGAATAACAAAGCAAATAGAGGCTCCTTCCATTATGTAGAATCGAAGCTAGCAGAAGGTGATATTGCGGGCGCTGCCAGACTTCTATTTAGCAGCGATGTGGTGGCGCCGAACTCTCCAGAGACACTTGCTGCTCTGAAAAGCAAGCACCCGGCGCCAAACGATGACCTCACCTTTCCTGACCCTCCCGACAGCTCATTGGCTTTATGCGTGACTGCTCGGGAGGTAGCCTTAGCCGTCAGCTCCTTCCGCAGTGGATCCGCCGGTGGCCTCGATGGCCTGACTCCTCAGCATCTTAAAGATCTGACGAGTTCAGGCGTTGGGGAGGCCGGAGGGACTCTGCTGTTGGAGCTCGTGGCTCTTATTAACTTAATGCTCCGCGGCGGTGTGAATAGTGCCGTCACAGAAATTCTGTATGGAGCAAATCTCTGTGCACTTAATAAAAAAGATGGCGGCATTCGTCCCATCGCCGTTGGATGCACATATAGACGTACGGCAGCCAAAATTTGTTGTAAGTTTATATTTGATAAAATGAGTAATTTGTTTCAGCCCCTTCAACTAGGCTTTGGTTCAAAGGGGGGCTGTGAGGCTGCCGTGCACGCTTTATCAGCGTATTTAGGTAGCGGCGAAAGTGAGGTCATCGTTAAGGTTGACATTAAAAACGCTTTCAATTCTGTGAACAGGGACACCTTGTTGGGCGAAGTTCAAAAAGAAATCCCCGAAATTTATAGTTTTATTTGGCAATGCTACAGACACCCAACTAAATTATTATATAAGGACCAACCATTAGATTCTGCCGTCGGTTGCCAACAAGGTGACCCACTCGGGCCGGTGTTATTCAGTCTCGCTATTCACCCCATAATTCAGAAACTAAATTCAAAATTTAATCTCTGGTACCTAGATGACGGGACTCTAGGAGGCAATGTTGAGACCGTTTTGGAGGATTTAATTTTATTAAAAAATGAACTTAGATCAATTGGACTAGAATTAAATCCTTCAAAATGTGAAATTTTTCTTGCAGAACGTATCGACAAATATTTGACACTTCAAAAATTTTATAGAGTGACTCCCGGTATCAAAATTTTAGGAAGAAATTCACTCCGCCTCCTGGGAGCTCCCGTCCTAGACGAAGCTTTTATACCTTTCGTGGAGGAAAAAATTCAAAATTTTAATGATATCTCGGACAGATTCTCAAAAATTTGCACTCACGCAGTATACACGATTATTCGGTATTGTTTTTTCGTTCCAAAATTCACATATGTCATACGATCCTGCCACATGTGGAAGCATGTGGCTCTGTTAGAAAGGATCGATCTGCTTTTACAAAGAACATTATCATCTCTTTTAAATTTAGACCTGGATAACCGGGCCTGGATGCAGGCCACATTACCTGTTCGTTTAGGCGGGCTCGGTATCCGCAAAATTTCTAGTGTGAGCCTACCGGCTTTTTTGTCATCGGTTCATAGCACTGAAGAATTGACCCGGAAAATCCTATCTCCATCACGGGTTAATTCGGAGGTGATATGTTTAACCGATGCCATAAATGCCTGGATGGCAGCATCTTCGAACACAGATAAGCCCGCTAACCCATCCTCCCAGAGACAGTGGGATAGTCCGCTCTGCGAATTGGTGCGTAAGAACCTAATTACAACTGCTACTAATTCTGCGGAGCGTGCTCGTCTACTGGCTGTGGGAGAGTGGGAGTCAGGTCTTTGGCTTCAGGCGTTACCGTCGCCCAATGTAGGTACGATGTTGGACGACGGAACATTCCGTGTTGCTGCTTGCCTCCGTTTAGGCGTTCCTTGTGTTGCTCCGCATCGTTGTCAATGTGGAGAAGCCGTCGACCGTCTTGGACACCATGGGCTTTCATGTCGCAGGAGCGCTGGCAGAATCCCACGTCACGGCAGCATAAATGACATTATTCGTCGGGCTCTTGCCACCGCCGGCGTTCCAGCTGTATTGGAACCAAACGGTCTGGCACGCGCCGATGGTAAGAGACCTGATGGGATGTCGTTGCTGCCATGGAAGATGGGAAGGCCTTTGGTATGGGATGCAACCTGCGTCGATACCCTGGCGCCTTCTCATCTCCCTTACACGTCGGGATCTGCGGGAGCTGCTGCTGCATCAGCGGAGACACTTAAGCGGCGCAAATATTTAAATATTGTAGGTAATTATATATTTGAGCCGTTTGGGGTCGAAACGCTTGGCCCATGGGGTCCGAGTGCAAGGCTTTTATTTAGAGAAATAGCAAAGCGCTTGGTCGATACCTCCCGTGACCAGAAGGCCGGCCTCTATTTGGCACAACGTATAAGCATTGCCATTCAGCGTGGCAATGCCGCCAGCCTTCTGGGCACGATGCCTGTAGACAATGATGCGGAGGAATTTTTTGACGCCGTTTAGTTATATATTTCTTTCTATTTTTTTTTTCTTTTCTTTCTTTATTCATTTTTGATTAAATAATAAATATATATATATTTCATACTTTTAAAATGAACTTTCCCGCCAAACTTTGATCGACCCTAAAATAAGTCGGACGGAAGATATTTGCAATGAAAGTTTGCAGATCTTTATAGTTTTGTGTATTTTAAGATATTGTTAAATAATTTATACAATTTTTGCACATTGTCAAATAGCCTATTGACAGGCCGCGGCATGCGAGGAGTTAATAACAATATTTAAATTATTGCATTTGTTTATATTGTATTTATTGGTTTATTATTGTTTGTGGGTATCACTTAAGTAGGGATTTTTTTTTATGTAGGTGTATGGAAAATAGTGAGATATTGTAGTTGTAATAAAAATCGGTAAATAGAATGTTGCTATTGATTATATTATATTTTATTTAAATATTTTTAAAATGAAAAAAATCAATCGCCTGTGTGGGATTTGAACCTACGATCCGATAACCAGTCGAGTGTCCTTCCAACTGAGCCGTTAGGAAAGTTTGTAATGGTTATCGAGCGGTGGCGGGTTCAAGTCCCACTACAGTATAAGTTATAGTACTACGTACAGTATGGCCACTCCCTGCCGTACCGACCTCATCTCCCCTCTGAGACAAATCTGGAACAGAACTGTACAGACGTCATTGTTTATGTAATAGTGAAAGACGTGACATTTGTATGGAGTGGCCTGGGTATGGGAGGTAGAGGTGAGGTACAGTAAAACCTAAAATAGATCATGCTTGACAGCGTAAATGCCATTGTAACTCTTATTGTGTACGGCATAAGAACTCTATAAAGAACGAATTATCAAAGAGTTGTCGTAGCTGTTCTTCCTTAGTCCGGTATTTATAATTACGTACCGTTCTTTTGCCAGAGTCTCATTTAATCAACAAGGTGCACCACGTGCAGGTGAGGTGAGGTGAGGTTAGGTTGGGCCTAAAGATGATGATGAGTCTTTGCAGTAACGACTGCATATAATAAATAAATAAATATGTAGTCTAGTCGGGGTGTGTATCGGGATATTTCCAATAAAAAACACCGATCACTTACTTTCGTGTAATCCACACACAATATACAGTATCAAGAAAGTCACAAACACAATACACCAATAATAGCGGAAGAATAGAAAAGACGAGTACAGGTTATTAAGCGGGAAGCGCAGGTATGTAGCAACGAAAATAATATACAAAGCAGCAAGCGTGCGTCCGGTGCGTGAGCCATCAGCGGAGTGAAGTGCGGTGCAGACCGGTGGCCTGCGCTTGCGACGAACATCGGGAGGCGCCGTGACATCTTCCGACACGACGCGACGATACTCGACGACTGGCTAACGACTGCAGGTAAGTGTTGTTTATGTTTGTATGTAATGTGTATTGTATTTATGTATATGTGTGTTATATATATATTTTAATAAATATATATTTATATTATATCATATTTACTTGTATATATTTTATATAGTTTATATATGTGGCTTCGCCACATCACTCCCCTCCAGAGACCGTCAAGGGTGATAGTAATCTGGGAAGTGGATGCGGCGCCCAGATCGAGTTCGTCTTTCAGTCTCGTATTTTTCTTCGACTTTCTCTGACTTTTTCTTAATTTCTTTTTCTGTTGCAGAACGTTGACAAATTTCTTCTTTGATGTCATCTAGTATATAGGCCGGCTTGATGCGGTCGATGGATACAGTGACAGGTTTGCCTTTTATTTTTATTTTGTACACCTTGTCACCTCTTTCTAATACTGCATGCGGTCCTGTGTAGGCGGGTTGCAGAGCACCTCGCACAGCATCTTCTCGTAAGAAGACATGGCTGGTGGTGACTAGGTCCTTGTATACGAAAGATGTCTTCTTACCATGCCGGGATGCCGGCACAGGTTGAAGGTTCTTCGTAATATTCGTCAGGCGCGCAGTGAAGTCAGTTATGTCAGTGGTGGTGACGACATTAGGCGTGAAGAATTCTCCAGGTAATCTGAGAGGTTCTCCGTAAACAAGTTGTGCTGCGGATGTCTGTAAGTCGTCTTTGTACGCGCTTCGTATCCCCAGCAAAACGAGTGGAAGTGACTCTGTCCAGTTTGTATCAGCGTGACAGGTAATGGCTGCTTTCATCTGTCGATGGAATCTTTCCACCATTCCGTTGCAGGCTGGATGGTATGCCGTTGTTCTCCGGTGTTTGAAGCCTGCGATTTGGCCGAGGTGCCTAAATAACGCAGACTCGAATTGGCTGCCGCGATCTGTGACGATGACGCTCGGGGAACCGAATCGTGATATCCAGCCTGAGAGCAGAGCCTTCGCTACTGTTTCTGCCGTTATATCTTCTATTGGTATTGCCTCAGGCCATCGCGTGAATCTGTCGATAGCAGTAAGGCAATATCGATATCCATGTGATGGACGAAGTGGGCCAACTATGTCGATGTGAACTTCTGTAAATCGAGCTCTTGGTAATTGGTAAGAGCCTATGGGTGCTGTTACATGTCGTGTCACTTTAGAGCGTTGACAGTCAATGCATGCTCGTGCCCATTCCCTGCAATCTTTTCGCATTTCAGGCCACACAAATCTCTCGGCCACGAGTTTTGCCGAGGCGTTTGCACCAGGATGACTCAAGCAATGCAAACTTCTGAACGCTTGTTTACGTAACTGCGGCGGGACGTAAGGTCTGGGAACCGACATGCTGTCATCACAGTACAACTCAGTGTGGGTCCCAGGTATGGTAACTTTTTTCATTTGAAGAGATGTGCTGCCGCTGAGAATTTTCTTCAACCCTGTATCTTCGGCTTGTAGTTTGGCCAAAAGTTGTAGGTTGATTGGTTGTTCCAGCTCTTCGATCCTAGATAGAGTATCAGCTACTATGTTGTCTTTTCCTGAGATGTGACGTATGTCCGTAGTAAACTGAGATATAAAATCCAGGTGCCGAAATTGTCGTGGGGAACAGTTTTCTTTCCTTGAGTCGAATGCGTAACATAGTGGCTTGTGGTCTGTGTATATCGTGAACAATCGTGCTTCCAACATATGCCTAAAATGTTTTATTGCCATGTAAATCGCGAGTAGTTCTCGATCATACGGAGAATAATTTCGCTGGGCTGAGCTGAGCTTCTTTGAGAAGAACGCCAATGGTTGCCAGGAGTTTTTCTGGTATTGTTGTAAGACTGCTCCTACTGCAACGTCTGAAGCGTCAGTGACCAGAGCTAGTCTGGCTTCACAATCAGGATGGGCTAGTAGTGCAGCGTCGCATAAGCTCTTCTTGCATTTTTCAAAAGCTTCCATGAGATCTCCTTTCAAATGGACTGGGTGAGATCCTTTTACGGAACCGGTGAGAAGATCATTGAGCGGTCCTTGGTGTTCTGCTGCTCTAGGGATGAATCTTCGGTAGAAGTTTATCATTCCTAAGAATCTCCTGAGCTCCTTCACGGTTTTTGGAGGAGGGAATGCTTGAATGGCTTCTACTTTTTCCTTTAAAGGTCTTGCGCCCTCGTCTGTGATCAAGTAGCCTAAGAATTTGACTGTAGGTACACCGAAGTTGCATTTGGCTGCGTTGATCACGATGCCGTATTCTCTCAGCTTCTCAAATACTAGACGTAAGTGGGATTCATGAGTCTCCTCATCCTTAGAAAAAACTAAGAAGTCGTCCAGGTACGTATATACGAAGTCCATGCCTCTAGTGACTTCGTCGACGAAGCGTTGGAACGTCTGACCGGCGTTTCTCAGTCCAAACGTCATATATGGGAATTCAAATAATCCGAATGGCGTTGTTATGGCGGTCTTCTGAATATCTTCAGGGCTAACGGGGATTTGATTATAAGCCTTCACAAGGTCGATCGTTGAGAAAACTTTGCATCCAGCTATGTTGTGGGAGAAGTCATGTATATGACGGATGGGATAACTATCTGAAATGGTTCGAGCGTTGAGCATACGGTAATCGCCACAAGGTCGCCAGCCGTTGTCTTTTTTCGGGGCGAGGTGGAGCGGAGATGACCATGGGCTTTCGGATGGTCTGGCTGTTCCGTTTTTCAACATAGCTTCGAACTCCTGCTTTGCAATTTTGAGCTTGTCTGGAGCCAATCGACGGGGATTGCTGTGTACTGGCTGTCCTGCTGTCGTTCTGATGTGATGAACCGTGCTGTGGCGTGGTTCACGATGTACTCCAGACGGGCGTGTGATGTCAGCGAAGTCTTTGAGAATGGCATGATATCTTGTATCACCGAACAGGGTCTTCACTGAAGATATCGTGTTCGGGGAACTCCCTACTGCTGCTCGTGCTGATAAAGACGTCATGTTGTCTAAGAGCCGTTGGTTTCTGCAGTCGACTACTAGGTTGTAATATGATAAGAAGTCGACCCCTATGATGGCTTTGGTAACATCAGCTACGATAAACTGCCACCTGTATTCACGACGTAACCCTAGGTTCAGCTGAAGATGTGTGTAGCCATATGTGCTAATGACTGACCCATTTGCGGCATATAGTTGGTAGTTGGTCTTCGGTCTGCGTTCATTCAATGCGGATTTGGGAAAGACGCAGACGTCGCTTCCTGTATCAACGAGAAACTGCACCTTTGAGCGTTGATCCGTCACGAATAGGCGACCGGAACTAGGGCAATCGTCGGTCGCGCTTACCGATCGCCCTGGAAGTTTCCCGATCCTGCTTTAAAGTCGCAAGGTTTCACGCATTTCGTGGACTTGTCACCAAACTTCCAGTGGTACCAACAATTTGGGTGTCGGCGATAGCTGGATTGAGATCTGCTGGTGCTGTTTCTTCTTGGCGATTTGTCAGCGCGTCTGGCTTGCGGGCGGGATCTGGTGTTAATTTGAGCTGACAGGGATCTAACCTGTTTTGTAAGTTCCGCGATCTGCCTTGCCATCTCATCCGATGCTGTACTCCGTGAAGTGCTGGCAATATGAAGCGCTGATGGTACGATCTCTTGAACGCGGTCTGCTAAATCTGCTAATGCTGTTAATGACGCGTCAGGCTGTGAAGCAATTACCGTTTGTATGTTTTGCGGCAATCGGCTCGTCCATATTGTCTTCAAAAAATCCTGGGGTACGTCTGGGCCAGCAAGATGTTGCAGATGTCTCAAGAATTGGGACGCTTTTCTGTCTCCCAACTCCTCGTGAACGAGTAGCTGCTTGACTTCTTTTTCTCGTGAAGCTGAAAGTCTTTTTATTAACTCAGTCTTTAACTTCTCATATTTGTTGGTCTCAGGTGGAGACAAGATTATGTCTTTTACTTCGGCTGCATATTGGTGGTCAAGTTGAGACAGTGCATAATAGTACTTGGTACTGTCTATCGTAACATTTGCCAACGCGAATTGACCATCCAATTGAGCAAACCAAACGCCTGGTTCTTGTGGCCAAAATGGTGGTACTCGGATTCCGACACGACATAAGTCGGCTGGTGTAAAGGGCATCGTCGATGGTTCGATTCTTGCAGCGTCATTGGCGGTTTCTTTATTTAGCGCCATTATAAATATATAAATTGATTGCTTACTGTTTTCGAATCCAATCCAGGTATATGTCCAATTCGGGGGTCACCAATGGTGTCTAGTCGGGGTGTGTATCGGGATATTTCCAATAAAAAACACCGATCACTTACTTTCGTGTAATCCACACACAATATACAGTATCAAGAAAGTCACAAACACAATACACCAATAATAGCGGAAGAATAGAAAAGACGAGTACAGGTTATTAAGCGGGAAGCGCAGGTATGTAGCAACGAAAATAATATACAAAGCAGCAAGCGTGCGTCCGGTGCGTGAGCCATCAGCGGAGTGAAGTGCGGTGCAGACCGGTGGCCTGCGCTTGCGACGAACATCGGGAGGCGCCGTGACATCTTCCGACACGACGCGACGATACTCGACGACTGGCTAACGACTGCAGGTAAGTGTTGTTTATGTTTGTATGTAATGTGTATTGTATTTATGTATATGTGTGTTATATATATATTTTAATAAATATATATTTATATTATATCATATTTACTTGTATATATTTTATATAGTTTATATATGTGGCTTCGCCACAAATATTCCTGGACAAATAACACACTGCCATCTAGTTCCAAACTAAGCAAAGCTTGTACTATGGATACTAGATAACTGTTATTATACTTAAATTTATGTTTTTTTGTTATACTTTTTTATTATGATGAGCTCAGTGGTCGACCAATGGCCACTTTGACTCCGAGATTGCAGGTTCAATCCCCGCACAAAACAAATATTTGTGTGCATGAACATGTCTGTTTGTCTTGGTCTAAGTGTATTCTATGTATTATATACAACGTGTAACTCCAAGTACGCAATACCTCACACACCGCAACTGAGTTTTATTATTATAAATTGATATCTCTAAGTAATAATTTCGAAAAAAAACTTCTCGGAGATATGAACACTTTTTTGTTTTCCTAATAACTCCAATAGTTTTTGAGCTCTTTGGCGCTTTCTTATCAAAAAGACGCGCCAATGGCTCGATAGACAAATATTAATAGTAAAGAGCAAGCATCGCGTCAATGACGCGTAAGCACGGCGCTTAAGACTTTTTGGACGCGGCGGTATTACGTTTGTTTACCTACATCACATTTTCTCGCTTGATTGTAGAGCGCAATTTAATAATAGACACGGCAATTAAAAATAATAATTGTTTTTCAAAACCAGTTACTTTAAAAATGGATGAAAATTATGGAATTGATTCTACTCCTGATTCTGAACAAATGAAGTTACACGTTGTATATGTATGTATTTACGAAAAAAGAAAATGTATTTAAGTATAATATCAGTTATCTAGTACCCATAGTACAAGCTTTGCTTAGTTTGGGATAGATGGCCGTGTGTAATTTGTCCAGGAATGTTTATTATTATTTACACACACATATACGTAAACAACCCAGATTAAGACAAACAGACACACAAATCTTTGTCTTGTGCTGGGATAATGTAAAAAGATAGGAGAATTCAATGAAATGTTCTATGTCGTAATGTTCATAAAAATGTGCTCATTAAGTGCTTATTATAAGATGTTTGCTTGCTATTTATTTTGTGAGTTTGCCTTTACACTGTTGTACGTACCGGAGATATTTATTAATAAAAAACAATAGTTGTTACCAAAATTTCGTATTATTTATTATATATTTCTAGTTGACCCGGCCAAAGTTGTTTTGCCATACAAATTTAGGGGTTGATGGTGAAATGGATCTCGAGCCCGATCACCCACAAGATGGACAGACTTAATAAAATCATCTACCAAGTGTTCCCTCACTGAATGCACGCGTAATGCCACGAACAGAGAGAGATGGAGGCGTCTCGCAGAGGCCGCAACCAAATTGCCAGGCGATCCACGACCACGACCGCTCCGCCAGGAGCGTACGACTAAGAAGAAGAAGGTGAAATGGATGAAAATTTAAAGTTGTATTTATTTTTCAATGCTAAATCATAATAAAAAAAAATTGACAATAAAATAAAAAAAAAATATTTGGCGTGGGTCACCGTTATCATTAGGGGTATGAAAAATAGATGTTGGCCGATTCTCAGACCACTCGATATGCACACAAAATTTCATAAAACTCGGTTGAGCCGTTTCGGAGGAGTTTGGCAACAAATACCTAGACACCAGAATTTTATATATTACATATCTATCTATAATTTATTAGGGATTTAGTAGGGATAGTATCCCTACTAAATCAGGCTGTACATTTGTACAAACATTTTTAGTATTCCTTAAAATATGGTTTTTTTTTGGGATTTGAATGATGATGATGATTAATAAGTCACCATTACCATCAGCCTGTATTTTTTATACCACTTAAGGTGACAAACAAGCATACTTCTGATGAAAAATATTTACCGTAGCCTATGGTCGCCTGTAACACCAGAGGTATCGCAATTACATGCGCGTTGCCGACCCTGTAAATACCTCTTTACGCTCTTTTTACCCGCGACGGAACGGAGACGGTATATGCGTTTGGGGTGCTAGGATGTTTGTGCAAATCAATGTTGCCAATTATCTCCAAAACTACGAGTCCGATTTTGATGCGGTTTTCAGTGATGGGTTCGGGTTTGATTGGTGCATGTTCTTAGATAGGTATTACGGTGACTACTCACCAGGGGGCGCTGCAGTAAATATTTGTTTGTGAAACCAATGTTGCCATTTTTCTCCAAAAGTACGAGTCCGATTTAAATGCGGTTTTCAGTGATGGGTTCGGGTTTGATTGGATCATGTTCTTAGATAGGTGTTACAGTGACAACTCACCAGAGGGCGCTGCAGTAAACATTTGTTTGTGCAACCAATGTTGCTATTTATTTCCAAAACTACTAGTCCGATTTTGATGCGGATTTCAGTGATGGGTTCAGGTTTGATTGGAGCATGTTCTTAGATAGGTGTTACAGTGACAACTCACCAGAGGGCTCTGCAGTAAACATTTGTTTGTGCAAAACCAAAACTACTAGTCTGATCCTGATGAGGTTTTCAATTGTAATATCTATGCTTGCTCTCTAAGAAGTTTGAAATAAAAATAAAATTAAAAATTTTGAAAAGACCCACGACGGTTAAAACGTAGTTGAAAAAGGATAAAATAATTTTGAAACCCCCGACTTAAATAATTTATGCTATGAACTTAATAAAAAAACCCAAGAAAATCCGTCGGGGGCTGCTTTCAACATAAATATAAATAAGTATACAAGTTACTATAAAACTGCCAAACTAGTTCATTTAATGGCAGCCGCAACGGATTTTCTTGGTTTTTTTTTTTATTAAGTTCATAGCATAAATTCTTTAAGTCGGGGGTTTCAAAATTATTTTATCCTTTTTCAACTAAGTTTTATCCGTCGTGGGTCTTTTCAAAATTTTTAATTTTGTTTTTATTGAAGAATCCCATGCTGTAGTCTCCTGGGAAAACCTCAACAGGCAGTTCATTCCACAGCTTGGTAGTAAACAACAACATCTACCCACTGCAGGACATAAGCCTTCTCCAATGCTTTCCATCAAATACGATCTGCTGCCTTCCGCATCCATACGCTTTCTTAAGGTTATCGGTCCATCTAGAACAATGGTTCCCAACCTTTTTTTTGTTCGCGGACCACTACGAGATTTTTGTTGGGACTAGGGTGCCCAAGTGTCATATAAATCCATTATGCTATAACTTGACTAGTTAGTATTTTGTATGATAGATATTATTTTGTGATGATAGTGCTAATCTCTTTCATTATAAGTTTGTATCACGGACCATATTTTTACCTCTCACGGACCACTGGTCCGCGGACCACCGGTTGGGAACTCCTAGGGGATCTAGAAGGGGCGTCCAACGCTTCGTCGATGAATAAGTAAATAACACCAAACCGAAGAAATTTAATATTTATTGCATATGGGATCACCAAAACGTTATGTACAGTAAATTTCAATAACACTGACAAATTATTTACATTATCTATTAACTATCTACTGTTATATAATATTTACATGAGATAACAAAGTTTAAATTAGAAAATAGGTACATTTATTTATCAAGTATACTGCTGGTACTTTTTAAATTTATTTTCATCCATATTCGTAGTACTGCATGCTCTCACCACTGTCTCCTGTGTAGCCAGGATTAACAGCGGCGACCGCCAAAAAAGGCAATGAACAGTGAAGTCCATTGCAGTCCCGGGGGTAAAACTACGGCTGCCTTGGAACTCACGACGAATTTAATCAGAAAAAATTAGTAGGAGTAAGAAGCTTTTGCAATTTGGCTTCCCCTTACTCGACGTATACGTTATCGACAAAGTTAACTTCATTTGATATGAAATTGACAGCGCCATCTACCGACAAACATTCGAAACAGAGCCTAAAGCTATACGAAATCAAGTAAACGTTGTCGAAATCGAATATGTTAGAAAACTCGCTCTAGGCACCCAGTGCTTAGTACCAGATTTCTGGTCACATTCGAAGGTGTTAACGTTTACAAGCCGACTAAATTGAGAAAATGTTTCATATTGTGAATTTACTAGGCGCGTGTTACATATCCAAATTAGCCGGGTTGCTCACTTCAAAATGTGAACAAGTAAGCTACATAATTTTGATATGTAACACG
This sequence comes from Hypsopygia costalis, assembly GCA_937001555.2. Taxonomy (NCBI): domain Eukaryota; kingdom Metazoa; phylum Arthropoda; class Insecta; order Lepidoptera; family Pyralidae; genus Hypsopygia; species Hypsopygia costalis. The sequence continues at coordinate 20,841,769 of OW443342.2, forward strand.
CGTCTTATAAATTAACAAAATGAGAGTTCTTCACTATTTGGTCGGTTTGTTTACGTTGACATGATCGAACGCGAACAAAAATCTCGCAATAGGCACTCAGACAGTATTTAATTACGCTTTACATATTGATAGAGTTTTCGAGGAAATATGCTTCTAGATTTACCATAGTGGAACAACTTTTACGACCCATGTGGCAAAAGTTGTTCCACTATGCTAAATCTAGAAGTATATTTCTTAAAATGTTAAATGGAATTTCGAAGAAATGACATTGCTATTTGTGTATAAAACTGAAATAGATAAGTAATGTAGGTGTTTGTAATTGTCACCAACTTAAACGGAAATGTAGTAGAGGTTGCTATTACATATTTCTGTCATCTATTTTTACTTACATTTGTAAATAAATATATTGATTGGTTGAAGTTTGATTTCGTATCAAAGAATATTAATTGAATTCATAGAGACTTTGTTAGTTTCTTGTGTTCATAGTACAATATTTCTCATGTCTACAATCGATCTGGATACGTATCCTATTGTTTGCGATTTTCTCGCTTGTTGTTGTTGGATTGCGTCCTACATAACACAGTTGGACTGCGTTATGTAAGAACGAATCAAGCAACAAAAACGAGGTTGTAAATGGTTTTAACAGATTTTACTGTTTCAGTTGCCATAGAGTTGGAATGATTATTTCTTAGTTTATGATTTCGCTATCTTGATAACTGCGGACAGTGCAGAAGATAACTGAATGAACAAAAATGTATGCTCTAGTCACTTTCAGCTGCTAAGAGTTGGATAAATCTTAAGTACAAAATAAAAATATATAAAACAAAAACAAAATTTCTTTATAAATACCCATAATGACAAGAACATGTAAAAAATAATTATTGTAAAAAAATAATTAAACGTAATTTGGATTACATCATTAGAATATTACTTTATATTTTTAACAGGAAGTCAAAAATGTCAAACTTCAATATTATAAAGTTTAAGAATTCATCAACATTAATATTGACGTCTCGTGATATATTTATATTATATCATAATATAGCTAATTCACGCTGAGAGTATAGTTTTTGGCATTTCCATGGCATTTTGTTTGAGAAGTTATTTCACTTGTGACTTCGTTTGCTACTATTTTAACATATCTAGGACTCAGTTGAGTCATTTATTTATTTAAGGAAGTTTCCTTAAATCACTACAAAAGCTGTAGATCAAGCGGATCATGTGTCTTCTTGCCACTATAGTAAAAATACCAATATACATAACCTTTCCACAGATATCAAGGCAACTAAACATGAAATCTCTTACAAATTTAGTCTAACTTTAATTCCATTGAATTTACATATTACGCTAACTTATATTATATAACAGACTATACATGTGACCTCAGTTTAAGAAATAAGGTAAAATATAAGATAATAGAAGTTTCACATTATTTAGGATTTCGGAAAATTTGGATCTAAAGGGAAGTACCTACTTACAAAGTTTTCGATTCTTTCAAGGACTAGTTACTGACTTGTGCATGCTGAGTGCTTACTGCGCGTTTTGCTCACATTCGAACCTTTACAAGCTGATCAAATCGAGAAAAAGCTTCACATTATGAATTTATCAGACGCGTGTTACATATCAAAATGTGAGCAAGTAAGCCACATAATTTTGATATGTAACAGGCGTCTTACCCCGCCGCCACACTATCCTCCTCGCGCTATCGCAATGTTTCCCTCTCTGCCCACACACTGCTGTACTCGCGTAATTAATCGCGACGGTACGCACTTGGACATTTCCCTTTGCTATACAATGGACGACGAAGCTGTGGCAGCGCGCGCGATATGCATTTTTATTATAGCGAAACGAAGCTTTTTTTAATGGACTAACGGTCTAAAAGATACCATCAAACACTTCTTTTTTGCTTTCAGCTCTTGTATGGAAATGTTCATGACAGACATGATTTAAAAAAAATGATTAAAAAAAATTTAAGCGTGTTTTGCGCCTGAGCGCTCGATACGGAATGCGTCCAAGGCGATTGTGTGGCCAGCCCCTCGCGCTCACGTTGCCGGTCCTTTGATTCGCGCCCAAAAAACCGACAAAACAGGGAATGATAGGCAAGACGAAGAACAAGATGAGCGGCATGACGAGTAGCGTGGCCACACTACGTTCCTGCCTACTTTCCTCGCTACTTCCCTCGCTACGCGACGAGTGTGTGGCAGCGGTAATATAAATACACAATATGACAATATCTTAATTTGGTTTATTACATGCTTTGGCGGCAGACAAACTGATTAAATATAGAAGTAACTTAAACGTTGACATATTCGAACGCGAACAAAAAACTCGCACTAAGGACTCTGAATGCGAGCTCTTTACGTATTAATTTTAAGGACTCTGAATGCTCTTTACGTATTCATTTTCGTCAAAGTTAACTTTTAAACTTACGCGTTGCAAGATTTGTGAAAATAATAACAGCAGTTAGGCAATAATAAAGGTATATAAATAACCTTATGTATGATCGCGTTAATTCCCGTTATTTTGATTAACTTAATTTTGTATGAAATTGTCATAGCGACATCTACCGACAAACACTCGAAGTAGAACCAATCCCATACTAAATCAAGTTAACGTTGTCGAAATCGATTACGATAGAAAACTCGCATTAGGTACCGTGATCTCATTTTATAACATGATGAACGCGTGCGTTAAGTATAATTTACACTATAAGAACTCTTATAATGTATATTATACCTAACTCACAAATACCTATCTGTGTAAGTAAAAAAAATAATACAAAGGTGTCATTTCATCAGGAATCTATTAGTAGAATTATTTATAACATATAGACCAGTTTTATAACAAACTGGCTGATCCGACAAACGTTCTTCTGTATAAATCATACCCGGCATACCCAGAGCATCCCATCAAAGTTTTATTCTCGACGACTACCCTTGTTCATCCTACTGCTGGGATATGGGTCTCTCCTCAATCGAAGGGGTTTAGAGCAAGCTCCACCACGCTGCTCAACTGCGGGTTGGCTGAGTTCAGTGTTTTCAAGGCGTCTAAAGGTCATTGACTTGGCTTAATGACTGTCATATCAACTGTCAAATGTCAACAGCCGGGATCGACGGCTTAACGTGCCCTCCGAAGCAAGGAGGAGCTCGAGATAAATAAACCCTTTCATGGACACGATCCATGGACGGTCGACGTTGCTTGACTTGCGTGATCGGCTAGACTGCCACGCGCAACGACGCTTTCGAGCTCAATCCAAAGTTTCATTGCAATCGGATAATCTACTCGGACCGGATAAAACGATAAACGCATGCCTAAAGGACATACATTAATTTTTATTTAGGTACAAAGATTTGTTTGATGCATAGTAGGTAAAATAGTTTTTGTTTTCAGAGAAACAAATTAAATACATAAAAAGAAAAATATAAATTGTCTTAATTTACCGTTGGAAGATTTTTTTAGGAGCATGATAACCGGAAGAAACATGGAGTATGGTATCACTAAACAATTTAAAGAGAATTTATGCTTGATTACTCAAAAGTCTGGATATATTAGGTTGGGGAAAAAGTCTTTTCGTATTTTATATGAAAATTCAAAACATTTTTTAAGAAAGTTTATTTACATTTAACTAAAGTATGTAGGTGCCATTTTGTTCGATAACTTTTTGCCATCTTGTAGGTAGAGACATGATCCCATTACTATATAAATTTTGGGACTTCTGTTCAAAAAACCACGACAAGTGGTTTTGGCAGTCTTCTCGTGATGTTAACCTGACATTGCCTAAAGCATTCTGAAGAGACCGAAACAGGTGGAAATCAGAAGGTGCAAGGTCAGGACTATACGGCGGATGCATTAACACCTCCCAGTCAAACTCTCTTAATTTTTGCTGAGTGGCTAAAGATGTGTGAGGTCTAGCGTTATCATGATGAAAAATCACACCCCTTCTGTTAATTAATTCCGGCCGCTTTCTCTCAACTTTTTGCTTTAATCTCATCAGTTGTTCACAGTAGAGTTCAGAATCGATAGTCCTGCCTGGCGGTAACAGCTCATAATGAATAATGCCCTTCCAATCCCACCATACACACAGCATCACCTTGTTGCGGGTTAACCCGGGTTTTGCCAGAGTCTGTGAAGCCTGACCGGCCTTTGACCACGACCTTTTTCGCACGTTCTTGTCGTACGTGATCCACTTTTCATCACCAGTTATAAGCTTCTTCAAAAACGGTTCGCTTTCATTACGTCGTAGTAAAGAATCGCAAATGCGTACACGGTTCATTAGGTTTCTTTCAGTGAGATCGTGAGGCACCCAAATATCGAGCTTTTTAGTGTACCCAGCTTTTTTCAAATGCGCCAAAACTGTTTTGTGGTCAATTCCTAATTCTTCAGCTACGTCGTAACTACTGATATGCCGATCTTGCTCCACTTTTTCAAAAATGGCATCCATTTTATCCGTAACAGGGCGACCAGAGCGACGTGCATCTTTCACATCAAAATTTCCTGATTGAAAACGCTTAAACCAAATTTGTGCTACTCTCACAGACACTGCACTAGGTCCATAAACATCATAAATTTTTTTCGCAGCTTGCGTTGCATTTTTACCTTTTTTGTAGTACAATTTTAAAATGAATCGAATTTCTTCATTAGATTCACTCATCTTGACAGTAAAAAAAACAAATGAAAATCACACATTTACTGAATTCGAATTTGGAATTATCTTTTTTAAAATTTAAACTTTATAAAGATAACAAAACCTGCCAAATACAAATGGTATAACCAAAGAGATTTTATTACAAGTTCATACATACTATAATGCGAAAAGACTTTTTCCCCTACCTATTATTATTTGCAACTTTGCTGGGTTTGAAGTTACCAGTGATCGGAAGGAGGGATATGCTTGTTTGCCTTCCTTACATGACGATGTCAGTTAATCTTTTTCTTGTGTGAGAGCGATAAAAGCCATCAAACTGTCTATATTTTTTTCTCTCTCTATGATTTTCTTTCAATAATATCCCTAACCATTACCTACCCATGGGTATTACAAATGATTCTAACCAAAACATACATTCAAAAGTAAACTAAAAACCTATAAAACTTGATAAGTCAGACTAGATATAATTCTTAAACATTTAATTGACTTAATTTGAAATATATTATTCCGTTTATTTTAAGACTATTTTAATTTAAGTAGATATATCATACACTGTTAGTATTTAAGCGAGTCACACACTAAGCACATTCGATATTTTTTATGGAGACTCTGCTAAAGGTGAGATATGAGAAGCTATTCCACCGTCTTTTATGTGTGTTTTAAGCTTTACGTCGAGCGAATACTTAGAACATTTAGCCCCCTAGCCAAGTGTAATTCGTCGCGTAACGAACGTTAGATAGATCACGTGACATTTGTCAAAATCGAACATTTTAGTATGAGAATTGATAAATGTCACGTGATCTATCTAACGTTCGTTACGCTACGAATTACACTTTGATAAAGGGGCTGTTTTGAATATCCACTTAGAGTAATCGCTCTCATTTTCGCGCGAACAAACGAATTCGTTCAGAGTGCTTAGGGAGAGTTTTTGTTTGCGTTCAATCATGTAAACATAAACAAACCGACCAAATTGAGAAGAACTCTCATGTTGTCAATTTATAAGACGCGTGTTACATATCAAAATTATATGGCTTACTTGCTCACATTTTGAAGTGAGCAACCCGGCTAATTTGGATATGTAACACGTGTCTGGTAAATTCAAAATATGAAACCTTTTCTCAACTTGGTCGACTTGTATATGTTAACACGTTCGAATGTGACCAACAACTCGCACTCGTGGTCTTAGAGTTGTATAACGTAATCGATTCCGACAACGTTAACTTCGGTTAGTATGGAATTTGGTCTACTTTGATTGTTTGTCGGTAGATGGCGCTATGTCAATTAATACAAAATGAAGTTACTTAACTTTGTCGAAAACGAATAAGTTAAAAGGTCTCACTCCGCATGATGAACACTAATGCCGCTTTAGTGTGTGATCACTGATCAGCTTAAGTCGTGATCTATAATAACTTATGTTAGTATTTGTAATTGTAATTATCTAAGTCATCAACTCACTTCTGTTGTGGTTGTTCGAGAGAAATAAAGTCAGGTACCCGCTTTATTGCAATGTAATAATAAATAATACCACGAGTTTGGTTGATTTTTTTACAATATTTGGCAAATAATTCACAAAAAAACACTTATATAAAAGAAAAACAGTCGATTTGAAACATAATAAATACTTTTTAAGTATTTAGGCAAATGTTACGTGATGATAATGTACATAGCACTGAATAAAAATTTACTTTTTTTTGTGTCAAATCATTTATGTACCTAATTGTATAGTAAATTTATTTTCTTGAATTTTATACGTTCGAGAATTATGAAAATAATCAGATATTTCATATTTTTCTCAAATCACAAATGTTGCTTTCTGTCTAGGGTTGCCATCCATAACATCCACTAGATAAGTATTTTGTTTTTTTTTTAGTTTTCAATATTCGAAATATAACGATATTAGAACCACACTCTCAAGCTTGTCACGTTTCATGATCTATTAACACGTTCATCGCCAAGGATGAAATGCATATCTATCTGAACAGGCCATGTCGTACAATGTTGACCGATACTAATATGTCTCGTTCAGGCATGGGGGACAATGTTGTCCGATGTATTGATAAAACAAAAACAGATTTTTTTTACATTTCACGCCTCCGCTGCACGCACGAAAAAGCATGACTCATTGTCACGTTGCATCTGAGCCGAGCGTGTAAGCGAAAGCGTTCGGCTTGTGACGCGTCTATCTCTCGTCCACTCCATCGGCCGATGTTTTTTTAAGACGTTATCACGTATAATTATCGTCCGTAAACCGACTTTACAGACGACCAATTTTTTTTTGTATGGAATGTGAAGAAATTTAATGTCGGCCAACAATGTCTGACACGGCGTTGTGAAACTGTTAAATTAACAAATTGAGCCGGATACCAACTCTATATGTATCATACTATCATTATTAACCCATATTTTTAAATATACTATAGTGACTGTACAATAATGTGTCTTAATTACAGGGTGTTCTATATTTTACCTAAAATTACACATAAAATGACGCATCTTATAATAGTTAACTTTAACTTATAGAAATCGCTCAACAAATTGTTTAGGTACTTATACATTTAAAAATTTCCAAACTTAAGTTTTTTACAACCTTCATCTCTCAAACCTATTATAATCTACTCCATTATTTATATAATAACTATGTTATTATTACAAATCGCCATTATCTAATTGAATCAACTTATTTTACAATATTATTTGTATGGAAACAATAGGGAGATTTCATACTTTCTAATTTGTGTCATGAATGGCAAATATAGAATTTTGTTGGAATAACAGCTTATCATGATTTATGTCTGTCTTCCATGAAATAAGTATGTAAATGTTGAACCAATTATAATTATTTACAAACATAGACTGGTAAAGTAAAGTACCAACAGAAGTAGTTAAGTAAAAGAGTAACTAAATTGTAAAATGAGTTATTTCTTTTATTTCCGGCATTTAATTATGTACGTCTTCATTTGTAGCTACATAATTAAATGCTGGAAAGATAAAACCGACGTCGAATAAATTGAAGTCGTAAAAATTTAATTAATTTGTCAAATCACGTAGACGTTTTCAATTTACACACATGCGTGATTGATAACTAAATCGATGCCGTGTAATTAAATAAAATTAAGTCGTAAAAATTTAATTAATTTGTAACATTACGAAGAAGGTTTCTTTTTTTTTTTACATAATTAAATACCGGATAGATAAAACCGATGTCAGTACCCAAAAACCTTATCGCTTATGGTGAAGCCGACACTCATAGGGTCTATTAAAACAAAAATCTATGTCTAGATTAGATTAATGGTTACTATGTTTTGTGTAGCTGGTAGGAACACAGGAGCTCTACCAAATAACCTAACATATTAACAAACTTAAACCTAAAAAGTTCAAGTTTTGGAATCAAATTTTTCGATTTGTATTGTATCTTCTTCAGTTGCTTCAGTTTAAGCAGTAGGGTTTCAGAACGATTATATTATTTCCACCAAGAAAAAGTAAAATCTTAATTTTTTTTAGCCGACGAAATGTCGAATATCATATCAGCTATTTATTATCCAACAATTCTAACTACCATTCAAAGACACGTCTACTCATGAGCTACTAGTTCCACCGTCATCGTAGACCGAAATGCACCAGCACGGAAGCCAGGAGCAGCAAGCAGGTCACACTGGATGTGATTCCGTGGATGGCGCTAGTGTTTCTGCGTAGGATGGCCGCCATTTTATTGCCTGAAAAGTATTTTAAAAATATATAAAATGATCTGTGAATAAGGCACTGTCCGCAGTTTTTTTATTCCACTAATTATGTTTGCTTACTCTATTTATGCCTGAGGTGCGTAGTGACATAGTACAATAATCGCCTACTGAGTGTCAGCGACAACTACGCGACAGCGCACAACGCAAGAGCATGACAACGCACAGCGCAGGAGCACGACAACGCACAGCGTAAAAGCGTAAAAGCGTATTGTCGGTTCAGTAAGAACGACTAGTTCAGTGAATTACATCATTATGTATGGAAAAGCGGTAAACTGTGCATCGCATGCTCACGGTTCGGCACTACGTTTGGTGTATACAACGCCTGATTGCTGTGCTGATAGTATACTTACTTCCTTCAGACACGAAAACGTGTATAGACGCAGGTTCAGTGTTGCTGGCACTGCATGTGTAGTTCCCGGAGTCTTTGAGCGTCGCTCCCCTGACCGTGAGCCTGGACTGCGTCCGGGCGCCCGGCTCCGTCTCCACTGTGATCCCCCCTCGCGTCGCATCGTAGTTGATCATACGGTCGTTGTGATACCAAAATACGTATTGTGGTGGTGTAGGACTCTGTAAAATGTAAAAAAAAAATCATTGACACATTGTTTAATGGAAACATTGTTTATTTGGTTGAAGTATTAGGAATATTAAAGGAATAAAATTCTACAAACACATAGAAAAATGGATATGTAAGTCACTGTATTGCCGAAAGACAATTATTGTATAGTGTGTGTAAGTTTAGTTGTATGATGTTTTAGGGTGTAAGTGGTTCATCAACATCTTTGAAACAAAGCCAACTTCACCTGCACGCGGTGCACCCTGCTGACTGACAAACGAAGCTCTGGCGAAAAGAGAGCTCGGAAGCGTAATTGTAAGCTACACGACCTAGGAATGTACCTCCACCTGACAGAATAACGCAGCCAAATAACAACTCCCTTGAGGGTTGTTGTGTTCCTGCGAGTGAGTGAGGTTACCAGAAAGGAAGGAGATGCTGCGTTGGCAGCGGAGGTGGTGGCGCGCGAGCGATATTTTATGTTGCGATCGTTAATATGCCTGCGGTAACCGCTTCACAGGCGGGCCGTATGCTTATCTGCCACCCGACGTAGTATAAAAAAAAACGTAGGTTAAGGTTAGTCTGTAAATACATGTTACACAAAACATCGAAAAATGGATATGTAAGTGGGTCAGTGTATTGCACCTTAGTGTGTGTAAGTTTAGTTTTTTTTTATATATGAAAGGGGGGAAAGCGAGCATGTGGGTCACCTGATGGAAAGCAATCACCACCGCCCATAGAAATCAGCAACACCAAAGGGTCACCGATCTGTTGTTTATTATTTGAATGGCGTAGGTTAAGATTAGTTTATAAATACATGTAATCGCGTGTTTTATATTTTAAGTATCAAATACCGGAATATGTCTCTTTGATTCCTCTCTTCCGAGACTGGCCGACACCACCTTTACCCTATTTTTGTGAGGTTACGAGAACGGAAGGAGATTCTGCATTGGTAGCGGAGGGTGGCGAGCGATATTTTATGTTGCGAGCAGTAATATAGCTACGGTTACCGCTTCAAATCAAGCGGGCCGTAAATATGTCGTAGGCAATCGTATAATTCGTCTGATTACAAAAGGCGTCGCGTCCATTTTTAAACGCTCGCTGTTTTGCCATTTGACGACGGCAATTTGCCATTTGCCGACGGCAAATTGTAGAAGCGTTCGGCTTATCAACGACTGCGCCAAAATGGAGTTTTAGGGTGACCGTGGCTTTAAATAAATAATTGAAAAAACAAAAGCCATTAAAAAATGGTACATAACAAATCGATCGATCAATGAAATACTTGTACGTGACTTGTAAGCTCAGATTTATAGTGTTTGGCTTAGCTGGTAGAAACACTGGAGCTCCACCGACTAATCTGAAGACGTTTGTCAATCATCATCATCATCAGGTCATATTAGTCTCCACTACAGGAGCACGACCCTCTCTCATCCGTCCCAGACAGAAGGAGGATTTAGCCTACACTCCCCACGCTGGCCAGACGGGTTGAGGAGGCCTGATCGATGTTTGATAATGTATTTCCCTTAGTCGCCTTGTACGACATCCACGGGAAGAGACGGAGTGATTCTATTCTAGTCTGCCGGAAACCATACGGCCGTCAATAACTAAACCGTAAGACCTAATTTTCGAATCAAAATATTCGATGGTAAGTGTGTACAGCTTCGGCGATAGGGCCCCAGGTAAGTAACGTGGGTATTGTTTTATTAGGTATAAAGTCAAAGTCAGTCAAAGTCAAAATATCTTTATTCCTTGGACTTTATAAAGCACTTAGAAACGTCATACAAATTAAATATAAGAACATGTATCTAAATCATTACTACTCTAAATCCGCAGAGCTTAGATTCGATATATAATATATTATATAACAATTTTATATATAACTATATAGGTATTAATGTAATAATTTAATTGGGTATAAACGCATAGATATAAATCTATGTTTGTTTTTAACCGACGAAAAAAATGGAGGAGGTTCTCAATTCGACGCGTAAAATATTTTTATTATTATCATGTCAACTATGTTTCTTTACAAGAATTAATATGAATAATAGTATTTTTATACCCATAATAAAACCTAATTGTTGCAGTAGACTATTCCAGGACGTTTGAGTGGGATAACTCAAACGTCCTGGGATAGTCTACTGCTTATTTACAGTTAATAAACTTCTTCTTATTTACAGATAATTTTTTATGTATATAAAATATTACTCTAATCTCCTTGTTTGAAATACTACCCGTGCTAACCGCCCCTTGAAAAACCACGTCGGGGTAGATGAACGTTGATCTGTACCAGCCACCCCGTTAAATGACGAGGTACCTACTACCGGGGTCGATGAAACAATTTTCCCAACCGCCCCGTTAATGGGACGGGACGACTGAGGTGGATGGTATCGACCCGTATGCTGCTGGGCCATCTTACACTGTGAGTTGTGTTCTGTACACATGTAAAGCGTAAAAAGATTCCGCGTAAAGTTCTACGGACGCTACGTCGGCTACGTTTCGTAGCGTCTAGTCTGAGGCTACGAACTGCGTAGGCGTAGGTAGATCAAAGCAAACGGCGCGGCTTTGTCTTACGTGTGCGTGGATGGAACAAAAGAACGCCTCACCGTAACCAATTCGCCCGCAAAATTACCAATTAAAAATCCCAATATAACAATAAATTTTTAACCAAAATATTCTAACAATTTCATCTCCTTTCGGAGTGATTTTGCGTAAAAACTAGTATATTTTCAGTACAATTTAGCATTTCAGGGATCGCCTTCAACCCATAATTAATGTATGGATAAATATGAAGGAGTATAACTCCACCACGTAATTGTACTGTGGCTTGCTGTACGTTTTGGGTATATAGTTTTTATGTATAGAGTTTAGCAAATAAGCAATTGAATGAATAAATAAATAAATAAACCATGCTGCTCAACTGGGGGTTTGACAGAGGCCAGTGTTTTCAAGCCGGCCAAAGTCTACTGACTTGTCTTAAGGACTGTCATCTAAGGACAACAGCCAGAACCGACGGCTTAACGTGCCCTCCGAAGTACGGATTAGCTCGAGGTAAATAAACCCATCTATAGATAAGCGACGGTCGACGTTGCTCAACTTGCGTGATCGGTTAGGCTGACATGCGGAACGATGCCAATGGAGGTCTACATACATTGAAACATATAAATGGGATTTTTAAAACCCTTTATTTTGATACCCAGTTCGATAGGTTTTTAAGAATATTTTTTTTAATACATAATATAGCGCCGTCCGAAGCACCGTGGAGATCGAGATAAATAAATCCATCCAAAGACAGGCTACGGTCGACGTTGCTTAACTTGCGTGATCGATTAGACTGACATGCGGAACGAGCCATCGAGCTCTACATACATTTAAACATATAAGTGGCATTTTTAAAAGCCTTTATTTTAATTATATTTATAAATATTTTTCAAAAATATTTATTTTTGAATCCCTAGGTGGGATTTGAACCCACGACATCATCGAGTGGATGACCGGTCGAGTGCTCTTCCAACTGAGCTACCAGGAAGGTTTGTGTTGCTGACGAATTTTTGCATCTTATATTCTACTGCGTGAGTCACCTTTATTTTAATACCCAGCTCGATAGGTTTTGAAGAATATTTTTTTTCAATACCTAATTTAGCCTCAAAAATCGCGTATTCAATTTTTTTTACTACTTTGATATATCCAGTGTCACTCTAACAATTAAATCGAATCAAATGACACCTCTTATGTTGAACTTTATCAAGCGGTTTAGCAAAAAAAATATACTATACATACATAAACTCTAAAAACATAACCCTTCTTTCCTCGTCAATCGAGTAAAAGGTTCAAAATTTTCTTCGATGTTCAATTTCAGGAAATACACTACTTCTCTCTCCAAAGCAATTCGATCAAGGCAATTCATTACCAAAGTTAGAAGTTGGCAATATCTTGGCAGATTAAATTGCACCATATTGCACTTTCAAGGAAAAGAAAATGTTTCAACTTTGTACTTTATAAGCTGGAAACTTTGTAAATAGCCTTATCTATCTACGCTCTGTTGAGAAAATGTACAATGATTTTGGATACCTAAAACAAATAAAATAAATAGTAATCCCGCTACTGGTACAACGAGTATTATATTAAATAACTAATAAATAATAATAAATAAATGTTGTCAGACAAATTACACCATCTAGCCCCAAAGTAAGCGAAGCTTGTGTTATGGGTACTAGATAACTGATAAACATACGTAAATACATTTTTTTTTGTAAATACATACTTATGATACATAGAAAACACCCAGACCAAGACAAACAGACATGTTCATGCACACAAATGTTTGTCCTGTGTGGGAATCGAACCCACGAGCGTTAGTGTCGAAGCCGCGTCATTAACCGCTACGCCACCGAGCTCGTCAAATAATAATATTAAACTATTATTATTTGAAATGGCTTAAACTAGTGATGCTTACAACACTATTAGCTAGTGGTATGGTTTAAATTTAAAATACCCACCGTACCACCAGAGGTACGGCCAGGGGTACGGTGGGTCTGAAGCGGGTTACAAGTATAGTCTACTATAGATATATGTATTTTGACTTCAATATGACTTTTTAACATTTTTTTGGCCGTGTGGTTTCCGGCAGACTAGAATAGAATCACTCCGTCTCTTCCCGTGGATGTCATATAAGGCGACTAAGGGATATACATTATAAAACATCGATCAGGGGCCTTACTACAAGCTCTAAACGCAGGAATGGAACTATGATGGTTGCGTATTTATCAATGAATTTCATTCATATATTCGCAACCATGATGGTTCCATTCCTGCGTTTAGAGCTTGTGGTAAGGCCCCTAGCCTCCCCAACCCGTCTGGCCAGCGTGGGGAGTGTAGGCCAAATCCTCCTTCTGTCTGGGACGGATATGAGAGGGTCGTGCTTCTGTAGTGGAGACTAACTGACCTGATGATGATGATTATTTGAAATGGCTTAAATTAGTGATGCTTACATTCACCACCAGAGGTACGGCCAGGGGTACGGTGGGTCTGAAGCGGGTTACAAGTATAGTCTATTAAAAATATAAAAATATATGTATTTTGACGTGAATACGTGTTTTTAATTGCTTTCATATATAATGATGTCATCCATGTTGTAATCAAAATTTTTAATTTCTTTCATATATAATGATGCCATCCGAGTTGTAATCAAAATTTTTAATTGCTTTCATATATAATGATGCCATCCGAGATGTAATCAAAAATTTTAATTGCTTTCATATATAATGATGTCATCCGAGTTGTAATCAAAATTTTCAATTGCTTTCATATATGATGCCATCCGAGTTGTAATCAATTTTTTTTATTGCTTTCGTATATAATGATGCCATCCGAGTTGTAATCAAAATTTTTGACGTGGATACGTCTTTAAAATTGCTTCCCTATGGAGGCAATAAAAAAAATTGAATGTAGCAAAATCGGGGGATACAGTTTGATGTTGCAGCTACAATCTATCATTTTCTTTTTTTTGTGTGTAAGTGGGGTGTAAGTGGTTCATCAACATTTTTGAACCAAAGCCAACTTCACCTGCACGCGGTGCACCCTGCTGACTGACAAACGAAGCTCTGGCGAAAAGATAGGTAGGGAGCGTAATTGTAAGCTACCCGACTGGGGAATGTACTTCCACCTCACAGAATACCGCAGTTAAATAACGGTTCCGTTGAGGGCTGTTGTGTTCCTGCGAGTGAGTGAGGTCACCAAAAAGAAAGGAGATGCTGCGATGGCAGCGGCGGTCAGGGCGCGCGAGCGATATTTTATGTTGCGACTTTGCGAGCGTTAATATGGCTACGGTAACCGCTTCATATCAGGCGGGCCGTATGCTTGTCTGCCACCCGACGCAGTATAAAAAAATATTCAATCAAAATTCAATCACACCACTGGATAGATGAAGGATTAAAGAATTTTTACGTTAAGTAAGGAGTATGATGGGACTGTGACGGTATAATGTTACGTTGCAAATATGTTAGATGGTTGAGGGTACATAATAAGTTTGTATTAATAAATCAGTCAGTAGCTAGCTCCGCTGTTTTATTGACGTTCCACTGGCGACGAGGTTTCTGGAACTACGCGTGTGGTGTGATATCGTTATTAATCATGTCAATCGGCAAATTAGAACCATTCAATATAAATTCTAAACAATGGCCGGCATACGTGCGTCGCGTAAATCAATATATTTTGCTAAACGGCATCAAAGACGAATTAAAAGTAGCCATGTTAATAACGGTAGTGGGTGACGCCACGTACGCGCTAATGTGCGATTTGTGTTCGCCGGAATTGCCGGAAAATAAAAAATACGATGTGTTAGTGAAACTAGTAGAAGACCATTTAGAACCGCAACGGTCTGAAATAGCAGAACGCCACGTATTCAGACAGCGGCGTCAACGAGCGGGCGAACCGCTCATGGAGTATCTACAGGCCCTGAAACACCTCGCCGCAACGTGTAACTTCGGCAAATGTAAGACCTGTTCCACGTTGGAGGAAAACCTGAGGGACCAATTCGTCTCGGGACTCGCTAACGACGCGATGCGGTCGAGAATTTTTGCAGAAAAGAAAATTCTGTACAAGGGAGCGGTCGAGCTAGCTTTGGCTCTAGAGGCCGCAGAGAAACACGCCGAAGTCAGTGGCAGCAGAGTGCCAATAGACAATGCGGGTGCAGGCGGCGGCGAGGCGGGCGACGGCCTGCATTTCACACGGCGACAACGCGGGCGCGGCCACGGCGCGAGCGCAGACAGCGCGGGGCGCGGCGCGGGCGCGAGCGCGGAAGGCGCGGGGCGCGGCGCGGGCGCGAGCGCGTGCGGCGGCGGCGGCGGCGGCGGCGGAGCCCGCGCGGGCGGCCAGCCCGCTCCACCGACATGCTGGCGTTGCGGGAAGGCCCACCGTGCGGAGCGATGTCGATATGTGAATTATAATTGTGATGAGTGTAATCAAAGAGGGCATTTAAAAGTGATGTGTACACAGTTACGTCGCGGTAAGGGTCGTGCGAGCGACCGACATAATTATTTTAGTGACGATTCCGACGACATGTTCGACATCGAAGTGACGACTGAAGGTAACGAACCATACTTTATTAAAATAGCGATAGACGAGAATATCATTGAATGTGAAATAGACACAGGTAGTAGAATTTCGGCCATAAGCGATACGATGTAATAGGTAGGGGAAAAAGTCTTTTCGCATTATAGTATGTATGAACTTGTAATAAAATCTCTTTGGTTATACCATTTGTATCTGGCAGGTTTTGATATCTTTAAAAAGTTTAAATTTTAAAAAAGATAATTCCAAATTCAAATTAGGTAAATGTGTGATTTTCATTTGTTTTTTTTACTGTCAAGATGAGTGAATCTAATGAAGAAATTCGATTCATTTTAAAATTTTACTACAAAAAAGGTAACAATGCAACGCAAGCTGCGAAAAAAATTTGTGACGTTTATGGACCTAGTGCAGTGTCTGTGAGAGTAGCACAAATTTGGTTTAAGCGTTTTCAATCAGGAAATTTTGATGTGAAAGATGCACGTCGCTCTGGTCGCCCTGTTACGGATAAAATTGATGCCATTTTTGAAAAAATGGAGCAAGATCGGCATATCAGTAGTTATGACGTAGCTGAAGAATTAGGAATTGACCACAAAACAGTTTTGGCGCATTTGAAAAAAGCGGGGTACACTAAAAAGCTCGATATTTGGGTGCCTCACGATCTCACTGAAAGAAACCTAATGAACCGTGTACTCATTTGCGATTCTTAACTAAGACGTAATGAAAGCGAACCGTTTTTGAAGAAGCTTATAACTGGTCATGAAAAGTGGATCACGTACGACAAGAACGTGCGAAAAAGGTCGTGGTCAAAGGCCGGTCAGGCTTCACAGACTCTGGCAAAACCCGGGTTGACCCGCCACAAGGTGATGCTGTGTGTATGGTGGGATTGGAAGGGCATTATTCATTATGAGCTGTTACCGCCAGGCAGGACTATCGATTCTGAACTCTACTGTGAACAACTGATGAGATTAAAGCAAAAAGTTGAGAGAAAGCGGCCGGAATTAATTAACAGAAGGGGTGTGATTTTTCATCATGATAACGCTAGACCTCACACATCTTTAGCCACTCAGCAAAAATTAAGAGAGTTTGACTGGGAGGTGTTAATGCATCCGCCGTATAGTCCTGACCTTGCACCTTCTGATTTCCACCTGTTTTGGTCTCTTCAGAATTCTTTAGGCAATGTCAGGTTAACATCACGAGAAGACTGCCAAAACCACTTGTCGTGGTTTTTTGAACAGAAGTCCCAAAATTTCTATAGTAATGGGATCATGTCTGTACCTACAAGATGGCAAAAAGTTATCGAACAAAATGGCACCTACATACTTTAGTTAAATGTAAATAAACTTTATTAAAAAATGTTTTGAATTTTCATATAAAATACGAAAAGACTTTTTCCCCAACCTAATATACGAGACTATTCAAACACAAAAAAATTTTTAGTGATAATCTTATTTTACGTTCATATTCTGGTTCACGAATAGAATCAAAAGGTTATATCGAGGTGAACGCGCGTTTGGGCAGTACCGAGGCTAAATCGTTACAATTATATATCATTAAGGGAGGAGCACGCCCTTTATTAGGTCGTGACTGGTTGCGGAGATTGAACATCAACAATATAAGCCTGCACGATATGATCGATGATGGATTCGTGAACCAGCTGTGCACTGACTTTCCAGAGGTATTCACCGATAAATTAGGTACGTGTAAACGGACCATTCGATTACAACTTTGTGATCAGTCACCGATATACTTTCGTGCGCGCCAAGTGCCGCTGGCGCTACGCGCGCGTGTTGAACGCGAGTTGGCGCGACTCGAGTCCGACGGGACTATATACCGCGTTGATTACTCAGAATACGGCACACCCATTGTACCAGTAGTTAAAAAGAACGGGGATATACGTATTTGTGGGGATTATAAAATAACTATTAATCCAAAATTAAAAAGAGAATACTATCCTTTACCCCGCATTGAGGAACTATTCGCAAACCTCAGTGGTGGGGATCGCTATACAAAAATAGACCTTAAGCATGCATATGAACAATGTTTGATCGCAGAGGAGTCTCAGCCTTATACGGCGATCACTACACATATAGGAACGTTTGTATACCGAAGAACCCCCTATGGTCTCTCATGTATTCCAGAAAAATTCCAAAAAATCATGGAGGAGACACTACGTGGTGTACCGGGTTGTGTTGTATTTTTGGACGATATTTGCGTCACAGGGAGAGATAGAGGGGAACACATGAGAAACCTAAGAGCGGTTCTCGAGAGGTTACGTAATATGGGGCTTACGATAAAAGTCAGTAAGTGTAAATTTTTACAAGATAGTGTAAAATACTTAGGGTTCATTATAGATAAAAATGGCTTGCGGCCAGACCCAAATAAATTGAAAGCTATATCTGGCGCACCCGCTCCAGAGAATGTCTCACAACTAAAAGGTTTTTTGGGTATGTTGAATTATTATGGGAAATTCATTCCAAACTTGAGTAGTATACTACACCCATTGCATAACTTGCTAAAAAAAGACATTATCTGGAATTGGAACTGCAATTGTGAACGTGCATTTAATGACGCAAAGCAGGCCCTCCTGAGCGATAGAATGCTGGCACATTATGAGACAGCACTGCCGCTGGTACTGTCGGTAGACAGCAGTTGTTACGGGCTGGGAGCCGTGCTAGCGCATCGATATTCCGACGGCAGCGAGCGGCCAATTTCCTGCGTGTCACGGACGCTTTCCGCGTCCGAACGTAACTACAGTCAGCTGGATAAAGAGGCTCTCGCGATATTTTTTGGTATCACAAAGCATCACCAATATTTGTATGGGAGGCGGTTCGTGCTACGCACGGATCACCAACCGTTAACGTACATTTTGGGAGCGAAGGGCGGCATCCCGCAGACCGCCGCCAGCAGGCTCCAGAGGTGGGCGGCCCGTTTGGCTGCATATGACTTTAGTATTGAGTTTGTACGCTCCGCGGATAATGGTCCGGCTGACGCGCTATCGCGGCTGCCGCTCGATCGGGAGGGATGCTCGGCGGATTCTATTGACTATATACATTTGGTCCAAGAATGTTTACCGATTAATTTTAAAGACGTTTCACGTGAAACCGATAAGGATGAACTGTTGTGTAGAATTAAAGGTTATATTCAGTTCGGTTGGCCGCATACCACGAGTCGGGACGAGGAAAAACCTTACTTTGCTAGGAAGCGGGAGCTAGTAGTAGAATTGGGTTGCATTATTTACAGATATAGAATTGTTATACCACCCGTCCTTAGAAAACATGTCTTGTCCGAAATTCACGAAGGTCACTTAGGTATCAACAAAATGAAAACCTTGTCTCGAAACTATGTCTACTGGCCTAGCCTAGACCGAGACTTAGAAGAGCTGTGCCGGGTATGTGAGGCTTGCGGCGCGGTCCGCGATGCTCCGCCGCATAGCCCCTTACATTTGTGGGAATTCCCCCAAAAACCTTGGATGAGAATTCACGCGGACTTTGCAGAGTGTGCAAGCCGACGATATTTAATAATAGTAGATGCCCATTCGAAATGGATTGAAGCATTAAACATGCGAAGTACTGATGCGCGGTCCACAGTAAACACATTTAGAAGTATATTTGCGCGATTCGGCTTACCGTCCCAACTCGTGACTGACAACGGCCCACCGTTCTTTTCGCAAGAATTTAAAGCGTATTGTAAAAATAATAATATAAAACACGTGACCTCAGCACCTTATAGACCACAGGGTAACGGTGCAGCCGAAAATGCAGTGAAAACAATAAAAAAAGTAATCAAACGAGCAATATACGAAAATGAGGACGCAACTACTGCGTTACAAAGATTTTTATTTCAATATAGAAATTGTGAACACGCGACGACGGGCGTGCCACCGGCGGTAGCGCTACTAGGGCGGCGATTGCGCGGGCGCCTAGACGCACTCCGCCCAGACGTGGCGGCCGTCGTACGCGGCAATCAAGAGCGACAGGTGCGCGCCGCCGGCGGCACGCCGAGGGACATCGCTCTAGGGGACCGGGTACTAACGCGGGACTACACCGCTAAGGGGGACAAGTGGACCGAGGGAGTAGTGGTTAAGAAGACGGGGCCGGTTTCATATAAAGTGGATGTCGGTCGCGATTCACTTTGGAGAAGACATGCCGATCAAATTATAACTAACAACAATAAAGATAGGTTTTCGTTGTCTCGGACGAGCTTAGCACCGAATTCAGTGGGCACCCCTACGGCGACAAGTATGGTCGATAAAGATGCTGAGGACTCGTTTGAGGACGCGTCCGACGGGTCGGAGGGGGAAGTGGTTAAGTCTGACAAAGTTGAAGTAAGCCCCGCCGGCACCGACGCAGTCGCCGCACACTGGTTCAGAAAAAGTAAAAAATGGAATTAGGGATTTTTGAATTTTTTTCGATGGTATCATGTGCAAAATGTCACTAGTAACATATTTTGTATCTTCCATTTTTCTTAAAAATGCACAGTTTCAGCTTTAAATAAACTTTTATATTATTTTTGTATGAAACGTTTATTTCATACGAGTTTATTACAAAATGTTTTACTTTGTTAAAGATGATTACATATAGCTTATATAGGGTTATACTAGTAGAAGCTCATACAGTAACAACTTTGTCCCAGTGCGTCCCCGTTTACAAGGAAAATACAACTAAATATTCGATATACCTCAGGATATTATTTTCGTATAATATGTGTTAGTTTATATAATTCAATAATAAAATGACATTTTATTGCATCTTGCTTTAAAATAAATAGGTTTAGTTAGTATTTTATTTTGATTTCGTATGTTACATATCTAAATATGAATAATACAAAACTATCCACATTAGTACAAAACTGTGTTTTCATACAAGATTACGTACTGTGATACTGTATTTCATCTTTGTTTTTATTTGTTGAAAAAGTATTTATCATGTGTACTTCAAATGGATCTTTTTTTAATAATGAAGGAAACGAATAGTTTTCCTAAACCTGAAGTTTTACTTATTAGGATTTTGTCGAGATTTCATTGGTTCTTTTCCGAAGACGAGAACATTCTCAAATTCGAAGGGTTATGTTTGATGACATTATCGAAACTGTCTAAATGGCAGCTTCAATAATGTCATGTCATTCAGGCAATTGTTGTTTGCGGAATAGTATTAAAATTGATAGTACACCTATTCTGGATACATAGTCTTTCTGAGATGTGAACTATATGTCTACTAGGTCGTTCTGATATCTTGATCTTCTGATAGTAACCCCTATTTTACCATCTTACCACAAAATTATAGAGGCTAAGAAGTTGTGCTATCCGCCAGAAAAAGAAATAGATTTATCGGATAGTGGTGTCAAAATAAGTTTACAATCTCTTCTTGATATAACTTGTGCACGACAGAATAAATTAATTAGAGTAATAAAAACAATTATGTATACATAGTAAATATAGCGCAAGTCATATAAAAGTATAACCAAATACCTAAGATAGGAATAAGTGTTTTCGTTTTCGTTTTTGTATTAGATATAAGTATATGTTAAAATATGTAAATGTTATAAGTATAACTGTAAAATTGAGAAATAAAGAAATTGAAGCTTCGTGTAAATTATTTCCCCGTAGAGGTGTGAACAGCGCGGCGGCCGCGTAACACTGGCAGCGAGGGACTCACGTCAGGTTATATTTATAACCTCGCATGCGAATAAAAGAGACTACGAGCCCTCGCGCACAGGCCGACCGCCTTAGGGTGATAATTAATACATAAATATGGAAAATAGATTAAAATTAATAACGTAGTATAAGTTAGAATAAGTAAAGTGTATTAGTTATAAGAAATATTAAGAAATAAATAAACGATTCGCTGAGGGGTGGGGGAATGCAGGCGGGGGCGGAGGTACGCCTCCGCCCAGTATAAATATAGGATCGAGTCGCCGTACAAGACACAACCGATCGAGACTCCGAGCGAAGCAGACCACTAGAAGAAAATAGAAAAAAGAAATCAAGAAAATTAGAAAACTAGTCTACTGACTGCATTCCTCAACCTAGCGGCGCTACAAAATTAAAACGGTGTATTGTTTCTGACACCGCACCACCGCATCTGTGTATCGTTTCTGACACCGTTACGGCTCACCTCACCAACATCAAATTTATACAGTCCACTCTTTAACATCGAAGGCCCACGCTGCAACCGCAACATTGTTTGGTCCTTCTGGAAGCCGGATCACTGAACTAGAAGAAAGAAAATTACAAGATGGTCGTCACTAGAAGCGAACACGGAAAGAAGACTTCAGCTTCAGCTACGTCAGGCAGCGGCGACACCACAACGACACCTGAAACAGACGCAACAGCGACCACGTCGGGCACTGGCACCACGGCGACCTCGTCAGGCACGGGTACTACGGAAGCTACGGCCGGCACCGGCACAACCACAAACACCGGCGCAACGGCTTCATCCACCGGCACGGCAAGGCCACCAGACACGTCGGGTATCAAGGCAACACCCGCCGCCAGCACCGCCACAGTCGTCGAGCGTCAGCAAACAGAATTGATGCCGCCACCAGCAACTACGGAAACGCTAAGGCCCGCTCGGTCACGCCGATCTGAAGCCTCCCGCAAGAAGCTCCTCGCGGAGTTGGAGGCTAAGGAAAGGCTGGCTGAGTTAGAGCTGAAGCGGATCCGCGCCGAAGCAGCTTTAGAACAAGCCAGACAAGCCAGATTAGAAGCTGAATCTTCATCGGAGTCAGAAGCAAGCGATGACCTAGCGCCGCAAAGGATATCCGATTGGTTCGAGAGGCAGCCCACACAGAAGAAGCAGCTGCCGCCCGTGGAAGAGGCTGACAACGCACCGCCGGCAGAAAGAGACACAGCGATAGAGCTACATCCAGTCAACGAAATTGAAGGAGGCCTGGCTGCACGCACATACACAATGCGCGAGCAGCAGAACAAAGAAGCACAGACCCGTCAAGTTTCATCGATGGACGTTACGTCGCTGGCCGCCGCGTTAACAGAAGCCATCCACACCAGCAAATCGAAGAGGAATTATATACCGGACTTGCCTCAGTTCGGCGGCCTAACTACAGAATGGCTGCCGTTCAAGGCGAGTTATAGCGAATCCGCAGCGAGCTTCACGGCGAGCGAGAACGTCGCCAGAATAAGAAGAAGTCTAAGGGGAACCGCTTTGGAGGCAGTCAGTGCCCTCCTCATCAGTCAAGCCCACCCCGAAGTCATCATAAGCTCGCTGGAGAGAAGATTTGGAAGACCTGACACATTACTTATGTGCGAAATGGAGAAGATGAAGACTCTCCCTCGACTCGCGGATAGCCCGCGAGACCTGTGCATCTTCGCAAGCCGCATCGCTAACACCGTAGCTACGATTGAATTACTGAAGCGGCCGCAGTACCTACACAACCCCGAGATACTGCGACTCGTCGTCGACAAGTTGACGCCTATACTACGGAACAAGTGGTACGACTACGCAGCTACGAGCGAAGATACGCCAGAATTAAAGAAGATAGCAGAATTTCTCAATAACGAAGCCGACAAATGCGCCCCTTACGCAGCGCCCGAGTCGACTAACGAGAACAGAAACATAAGAAGAAAAGTTGAACGTGCTTACACCGTCACTACGGAAAACAACGCGGAGCCTACAGAAGAAAAGACTTCGTGTGCCTGCTGTCAGGGACATCACCGGCTACCAGCGTGTCCGCGATTTCTCAAAGCGGACACGAACGAGCGCTGGGAGATCGCGAAGAAGAGTCATATATGTTTCCGCTGCCTCGTCAACAAGCATCGCCGCTCCGTATGCCGCGCCAAAACCTGCGGCCACAACGGCTGCCCTATGCGCCATCATCGCCTCTTACACCACGAGAGACCACCAGCAAACGAAGCAGCACAGCCACGGCCACAAGACAAAGCCGAACAAGTCGTCGCGTCGGCGATTGAACAAGTAGCAAGCAACAAGACGAAGGCAAGCCGCGCGTATCTGAAAATCACACCAGTTACGCTGCGCGGCCCGCAAACTACAGTTCAAACCTACGCGCTACTCGACGAAGGGAGCACCGTGACTATAATAGATTTTTCGCTAGCCAGCACGCTCGGCCTTGATGGACCTACAGAACCGATGTGGGTACAAGGAGTGAGCGGGACAGAGATAGCACACGACAAGAGCAAGAGAGTGAACGTCAGCATAAGGGGCAGACACACCGACAACGAGCTGCAGATACAAAACGCACACACCGTCGCAAGTCTGGACTTCACTACTCAGTCAGTGAGCGAGCAAGAAATAAGGGGCTGCTCACACCTAGAAGATATCAAGCACGAACTATTGTACATCAACGCCACACCCAAGCTGCTGATCGGGCAAGACAACTGGGAGCTCATCGTATCGCGCGACATAAGACAAGGACGGCGCGATCAACTCGTCGCATCGAAGACTCTTCTGGGATGGGTGCTACACGGCTGCCGTACTTCACAAGCGGCGCCTGTAGCATTCTGCTGCACGCACCTCACACAAACCGAGCATGCAGATCCCATAGAAGAGATGATGAAGAGGTACTTCGCTCTAGAGTCGCTGTCTATCGAACCAAGGAAACAGGATAGCGACCCCGAGCTACAAGCGCTCAAAATATTGAAAGAAAAAAGCCGGCGTCTACCCGATGGCAGATACGAGACAGGACTACTGTGGCGCGAGCAAGTTACCAATGTACCTAGTAACCGACCGGACGCGCTCAAACGTCTATACACACTCGAGAAGAAACTTGATCGCGATGAAAACCTAAAGAAGAAGTATGAAGAACAAATTACCAACATGTTGTCGTCGAACTACGCCGAACAAGCAACAGCACCACCCAACGAGAGAACCTGGTACCTGCCGCACTTCGCAGTCTGCAACCCGGAGAAACAGAAGATACGAGTGGTCCATGATGCTGCGGCTAAATCACACGGCCGCAGCCTCAACGACATGCTCCTACCCGGGCCAGACCTACTGCAGTCACTACCAGGCGTCATCATGAGGTTCCGTCAACATGGCATCGCTGTATCGGCCGACATCAAGGAAATGTTTATGCAGATCAAGATCCGAGAAGAAGACAGAGACGCGCTCCGCTTCTTGTGGAGGGGCGGCCGGCGAGAGGGCGCACCGGAGGAGTACCGTATGACTTCCGTCATATTCGGTGCATCGTCGTCGCCATGCACGGCACTCTACATCAAGAATAGAAACGCACAAGAACACGCGGCCGAATACCCAGAGGCCGCGCGAGCGATAGAAAGAAATCACTACATGGACGACTATCTCCAAAGCTTCCAGACGACGGGCGAAGCGAAGCGGATAACTAGAGACGTCGACTACGTGCACAAACAAGCCGGTTTTCAGCTACGCGGATGGTCCACAAACAACAAAGAAGCTGTCAGTAACGTCGCAGACTGCGTAGAGCGAGAGGGAACTACAGTCGCCATCGGCGGGAGCGAGATTGAGAAGACACTCGGCTTGCTATGGCACACGAAAGAAGACTGCATTCGCTTCAAACTCAATGTACGCAGAGCTCCGCCCGAGGTGCTGGATGACTTGCGCCCTCCGACGAAGAGAGAAGCCCTCAGCATTATAATGTCGATTTTCGACCCACTGGGCCTCATCTCGCCTGTTACCACGCCGGCGAAGCGCATCATGCAAGACACGTGGCGCTACAAGACAGGCTGGGACGACACAATTCCGGAGGAGCTACAAAAAAGATGGAGTGATTGGCTACGACAGCTACGTGACCTAGGAAACCTAGGCATACCTAGGTGCTACGACTCCGAGCCAGCAGCCAGCTACGAGCTACACACCTTCGTAGACGCAAGCGAGGAAGCCTACGCCGCCGCTGTCTATTGGCGGGTGACGCGAATGGACGGCAGTATCAAAGTCGCGCTTGCAGCAGCCAAGAGTCGGGTCACACCTACGAAGCTCGTCTCAGTACCTAGGCTGGAACTACAAGCGGCAGTCCTCGGCGTTCGTCTCGCTAGAGCGGTAGCGGAAGAACACGATTACGAGATAGCGCAGAAAACGTACTGGAGCGACTCACGCACAGCGCTAACGTGGATACGCGCCGAGCCCCGCACATACAAGACGTTCGTAGCTCACCGTCTCGCCGAAATTGAAGATTCCACCAAGAAGAATGAATGGCGTTGGCTGCCATCGGCTGACAACGTAGCGGACGACGCCACAAGGGCGACACCGGCGAATTTCGACGCGCAACATAGATGGTACGACGGGCCGCGATTCCTGTATCAATCGGAATCGACTTGGCCCGTAGAGAACAGAGTCGAAATTCCTGCGACCGGCGAAGAAAAAGGACAAGAAAAATGCAACACACTACAGCGACAAGAACACGGTCACTTGCCCGACATCGAACGGTTCTCCCGATGGACAAGGCTACTACGAGCGACCGCGCGAGTTCTGCAATTCGTCGATCTGTTCCGTAGCAAGGCCAACGATCCGGCGAGACAGCTGATTGCGGCGGCGAAGCGAAAACGAACCCGAGCAAACGAAGAAAGAGACGGAAAATGGAACGAACCCGCACCTCGAAACCGCAAGCCGGCCAAACCAGCCTCCGCGCCTGAAGGGAAAAACAAGTTTCTCACGTTGGACGCGCAGTACTTGGTCGCAGCAGAACGATTATGGATCCGCGCCTCGCAGGAAGATAGCTATAAGGGCGAGAAAGAGAGAATAAAGAAAAACCAAACGCCGACTAAGAATGATCGTCTAGCCGCGCTGAGTGTGTACATCGACGAGAATAATATAATACGCCTCAATAGCAGAATAGCAGCGGCCAACGACATACCTCAAGAAACGGCGCGCCCGGCTGTGCTACACGGCAAGCATAGCTACACCAAGTTATACATAGCCTATGTACATGAAAAGCTACACCACGGAGGATCGGAGATAGTCGTGACCGAGCTGCGCCAACGTGTGTACATCATGAAAATAAGACCAGCTGTGAAAGGAGTCATCGCCCGCTGCGCCGTCTGCCGTCTGAAGAAGGCAAAGCCTGCGGTCCCTTATACCGGGGATCTGCCGGCCGCACGATTAGCTCATCATGTACGACCTTTCACCTTCGCAGGCCTAGACTATCTCGGACCCTTCGAGGTAACAGTGGGCCGTCACCGAGAGAAGAGGTACGTCGCGCTCTTCACGTGCATGACTTCGAGGGCGGTTCACCTGGAGGTCGCCGCCTCACTCAGCACCAGCTCCGCCATCTGCGCCCTCCGCCGCTTCATTGCCAGGCGAGGGTGCCCTACCGAGCTGTGGAGCGACAACGCCACAGCCTTCCGAGGTGCAGACCGCGAGCTCACCGAGGCGGTGAAAGAGGAAGCCGCAGCGCGCCGCATCAACTGGCGCTTCCTGCCCCCTGCCGCTCCATTCATGGCAGGGGTCTGGGAGCGCATGGTGCGCACGGTGAAGGAAGCCCTACGAGTCACGCTGCACGAGCGTTACCCGAGCGACGAGACGCTGCAAACACTGCTGGCCGAAGTAGAGATGACGGTCAACTCTCGACCGCTCACCCACGTTGCGGTGACCCCCGATGACCCACCGGCGCTGACCCCGAACATGATCCTGCTCGGGCCCGACTGCCACACGCCCGGCCCCGGCACTTTCACCGAGCACGACGGCAACGCGCGCCAACACTGGAGGCGCGCCCAGCTGCTCGCCGACACCTTCTGGCGACGCTGGGTGCGCGAGTACATGCCGCTACTCCAAAACCGGCGGGAGCCTCACAGCAGCGGCGTCGGTCCAGTCGTCGGAGACGTCGTGATCATCTGCGACTCCAACCTACCTCGCAACACGTGGCCACGGGGACGCGTAACGAAGACCTACCCTGGCAGCGACGGCGTGGTACGCGTCGTGGACATCACCACCAGCAAGGGACACATTCTGCGGCGGCCCACCAAGAAGATCGTCGTGCTACCAGTGGGATCGCAAGGCGACGGCGGGAGAAATGTGCACGACAGAATAAATTAATTAGAGTAATAAAAACAATTATGTATACATAGTAAATATAGCGCAAGTCATATAAAAGTATAACCAAATACCTAAGATAGGAATAAGTGTTTTCGTTTTCGTTTTTGTATTAGATATAAGTATATGTTAAAATATGTAAATGTTATAAGTATAACTGTAAAATTGAGAAATAAAGAAATTGAAGCTTCGTGTAAATTATTTCCCCGTAGAGGTGTGAACAGCGCGGCGGCCGCGTAACACTGGCAGCGAGGGACTCACGTCAGGTTATATTTATAACCTCGCATGCGAATAAAAGAGACTACGAGCCCTCGCGCACAGGCCGACCGCCTTAGGGTGATAATTAATACATAAATATGGAAAATAGATTAAAATTAATAACGTAGTATAAGTTAGAATAAGTAAAGTGTATTAGTTATAAGAAATATTAAGAAATAAATAAACGATTCGCTGAGGGGTGGGGGAATGCAGGCGGGGGCGGAGGTATGCCTCCGCCCAGTATAAATATAGGATCGAGTCGCCGTACAAGACACAACCGATCGAGACTCCGAGCGAAGCAGACCACTAGAAGAAAATAGAAAAAAGAAATCAAGAAAATTAGAAAACTAGTCTACTGACTGCATTCCTCAACCTAGCGGCGCTACAAAATTAAAACGGTGTATTGTTTCTGACACCGCACCACCGCATCTGTGTATCGTTTCTGACACCGTTACGGCTCACCTCACCAACATCAAATTTATACAGTCCACTCTTTAACATCGAAGGCCCACGCTGCAACCGCAACATAACTGTTCGTAGACTCGCTCCTCTAGTCACTTCAAAGTTCTGTGATAGTGATAATGATAAGCAAGTACAACTAATTAGTAAATGAGGAATGGATGGAGCTTCAAGTCAAAGTACTTATAGGCAGATCACTGAAGATTGAAGAATCTGCATATATTGACGATTCAAGTATTTTCATGTCTTCCTTGGTTCCTTTAGAGTTACTATGTGGTAATAATGTTCTTTGGGAAAACAAACAATCATCTTCAAAAATGTCATGTAGACCTCTATTTTTTAAATTCGCCAAAGAAAATTCGCTTAATATTAAAGAGGAGACGGAAAAAAATAGACGGAATTTAAAAATTTGAATCCATCTTATTTAAAAGAAAGTGTTTCAGTTACACATCAGCTACTTAAGACTATAGTTGATGGGGAAAAAATCTTATTTATCTGAAACTTCCAACCAAGTCTGCGACATATGCAAAGCAATACCTTCTGAAATTAATAAATGAATAAAATTGAAAGATAGGAATTTAAGTACTGATGTGTACAAGTATGGCCTTTCATGATTGCACTCATGGATACGTTGCATGGAGACTATATTACATATTGCTTATAGACTATAATTTAAAACTTGAACTGCAAGAGGAGATAAAAAAGCAATTATGGAGAAACGAAAATCTGAAATACAAAAACGTTTTCGAGATGAAACTGGATTGCTTATAGATATAGTAAAGCAAGCATCTAACAATGGATATACAGCGCGTAGATTTTTTTGCAGATCCTCAAAAAACATCCGCGATTACTGGAGTAAATGAAGATCTAATTGCAAGATTTGCCATATTACTAAGGGCTCTGGCTTCAGGTGAGCAAATAGACCCCCAAAAATTTACTCAATACGCATGGAAAACTCAGTTGTTTGTCCAGCTATACGATATATATATATATATCGTATCGTATATATATATATATATATATATATATCCGATTGAAGTAAAATTTTTGCTAGCTTCAACAGTTGAAGAAGTCGATGAACCTTTTGAATTTGTCAGATCCATTATATTGTTGATGATCCATTATATTCTTCAACAAACGTTGAATAATAATGTTTAGCGCCTAAGTATATTTAATTTCCTTAATATGTATTTAAAATAACATGTCATTTGTACATATACACACTTTACTTGCGTATTAATTAGTACTAAATTAAAGGGTACTTATCGCTTAAACGGGGACGCACTGGGACAAAGTTGTTACTGTATGAGCTTCTACTAGTATAACCCTATATAAGCTATATGTAATCATCTTTAACAAAGTAAAACATTTTGTAATAAACTCGTATGAAATATACATTTCATACAAAAATAATATAAAAGTTTATTTAAAGCTGAAACTATGCATTTTTAAGAAAAATGGAAGATACAAAATATGTTACTAGTGACATTTTGCACATGATACCATCGAAAAAAATTCAAAAATCCCTAATTCCATTTTTTACTTTTTCTGAACCAGTGTGCGCCGGGACTGCACGCTCTCCGTCGTCGGACGAGTCCGCTCGAGCACTGCGTGCGTACCGGCGAACTGTAGCTAAACAATAATGTAAGCTATATTTATGTAGGTATAATTAAGCGTACGTAGTATAAGCACCTATATATGTGTATGTAATATAGTATAAGCGTAAATAGTATATAGAACATAAAGTATAAGAAAGGGGAAGATGTGACGGTATAATGTTACGTTGCAAATATGTTAGATGGTTGAGGGTACATAATAAGTTTGTATTAATAAATCAGTCAGTAGCTAGCTCCGCTGTTTTATTGACGTTCCAGGGACATCGTATGCGGAAGAGAGGGAAGCGCTACCATTTTGAGATAATTTTAGTGCATATAACGTATTCACGTACAACACACTGCCGTGTCCATGACACAGCCACGTCCCATTTTTTTATACTACGTCGGGTGGCAAATTAGCACGCCTGATGTGAAGTGTTTCATCTACATCATCATCATCAGGTCCATTTTAGACTCCACTACAGGAACACGACCCTCTCTCGTCCGTCTTAGACGGAAGGAGGATTTGGCCTACACTCCCGACGCTGGCCAGACGGGTTCGGGAGGCCTTATCGATATTTGATAATGTATTTCCCTTAGTAGCCTTGTACGACATCCACGGGAAGAAATGGAGTGATTCTGTTCTAGTCTGCCGGAAACCACACGGCTAAGTGAAGTGTTTACCTTAGCGATATCAATGTTCACAGCATGAAATATCTCTACCAACGCCGCAACTCCCTCATTTCTGGTGACCCCACTAACTCGCAGGAACTCAACAAACTACAAGGGAATTGTTAGTTGGTTGCGGTATTCTATAAGATGGAGGTAGTATCCCAATCTGGTAGCTTACAAATACGTTGCACCCTACCTTTCTTTCACCAGAGCCACTTTCGCAAGTCGCTAGGGTGCACCACGTACAGGTGAGGTTGGCTTTGGCTCGAAAGACCGTGTTGGGTCACTTACCTCCTTTAATTACATTCATAAAATAGCATAATATTTTGCAGCATCGACCATGGACTCCAACACGTTAAAATTTCATTAATCACTCAAAAGGAACAACTGTGTAATAAAAAATATAATAATTTTCAACGAAGTATGCATCTCAGTCGTTAAAAATAAATTACAAACGTCAGAAGAAATACCAACATAAATTTCACAATTCCAAATTTAACAAAATACAACGCAGAAGTTACTTTGTAAAGAGTTAACTAAGTACCAACCGTAACAACTCGTTAACACTTCCCGAATGAACTCAAACGGCCATTGAATTAATAAAACATCCTATTCCAACTCGTAAACCATATCGCTGTAAACATACACGTCTATGGGCCATACATTAAATATGAAGTGTTAAAATTCATACATCTGCACTCCATGACGCGTGATTACGTTTTTATGTGACGCGTTGAATGTGTGACCCGCTTTATATTTATATATTCATGTTGGTACTACCTACGCGCACATTTAGCGGAATATTTTTTCATATACACGTCAAATGTTGCCAACGAAAATAATCTATATATATTTAAAAATGTATCCCTATTTCTCTTAGTCACGGCATCACGCGTGAACGGTTGGACCGATTTCGATATTTCTTTTTATGTTGTATTTGTTATTGTCAGGAGAAGGTACATATGAACCTTTTCTTTTCATATGAAAGAAAAACTAATGGCTTTCGCGCATATCGTCGGTCCGAGACCTTACCTGAACATCTCAAAATAATATAAATTTTTAGTCTAATTTTACACCCGAAACTTTATGTTGAAATGATATAAAATATGAAAACGAGAAGACATGTTTACAAATAAATTAAATTAAAGTCAAGTGATTTCATTAATACAAAATGTCTACAAAGTTCCAACAATTCATCATCAAATAAATCAACAGTATTCAGAAGCCAAAAGTGCATTTCATTTGGCATTGAATATGTTAAAACTTAAAATGTTCCAGTAAGGTCTCGTCCTATTATGCTCCTTTCACGGCATGACACTTCCTACTAATGAAAATTGACGAGTACGCAGATATGCCCTCGTCTAAATCGGCAATGCTTATGAGGAACTTTCATTCTTATAGACGTTTTAAAATGTCGACGTTTTACCAACAAAGTCATTTTTCTAGGTAGACCTTCTGATTCGGAGGGATTTTTGGATCTTATAATCCTACATGGAAAGTAATCAGACATTATTTACCTTCTCCACAATGCATATAAGGTGTATCACGCTGCCAAGGTCAACGTGGTGTTCCCCCGAGCCAAGAATGAAGGCTTCAGGGACGACGATCTGTAGACGCACGTAGTGTGACACTATGCCCGTCCTGGTTGACACCTGGAACGTAATAGTTTGATACTATAGTTTCTTCTTACATTCTATAGCATATACATAATATTAAAAAAAACCAAGTCGTTTTCTGTGTCTTGACTATTTATACGCTAAATCGTTCTTAATCACGTGACTGATTTTGATGTAGTTTATGCCATCCATCGTCGACTTATAGTACGACAGGCGATATCCGGTAGGTCGGGGTCCGTCAGGCCTAGCGCATGGCACTTGGGTCCGGATGAGATAATGGTTCGATGAGACAAGTTTTACTTCACATTGGTTTAGTGGTGTGGTGTTTTTGTATAAAAAATTAAAAACTACTACTGTAGTTGTTTTCATTAGAGTGAAATTACGCAATTAAAATTTAGTAATGGAAACATTGAAATAATATATCTATATGCATTTTGTTAAGAAATGTACACAAAGTAAGATGGATAGTCGGTGCTTTATGCCGATGATCGCCTACTAGTCGCCGACTACGAAAGTAGCTGGATGGTCAGCTTTATCGACTAGTAGAAACATCTCTACTTTTTTCATTTTCCCTATTTTCACTTGACTGAAAATACAACTGACAGATTGATGAAATTCCGATTTACGATTGTTATTTTTTACGAATGTTGTATGATTTAAATTCTAACTCAATGTTTAATCTTATAGTTTAGTCATTTGACTTGTACCACACCCCGGCCACTCCATACAAATGTCGCGTCGTTCACTACTACATAAACAATGACGTCTGTGCAGAAAGTGAATGAGCGTGTGTGCGTGCGGCGCCATACAAACTGTTCCAGATTTGTCTCAGAGGGGAGGTGAGGTCGACACGAGAGAGCGGCAGGGAGAGGCCATACTGAACGTAGTACTATTACTTATACTGTGCTTGTACAATGATAGATCAGTCAGTCAGACATGTATTAAGGCAATAAGTTTTGAGATATAAAGAAATCCGATATCCTAAAAAAATAGCTTATTAAATGCCTTATAGACGGTAACGCACTGGTGATGCTGGAACTTCTTTGAAATTGTCAACAATTTTCACAAATGAATGTAGTATTCCCAAATATCAGATTAGAGTTTCCAAAAAACAAATATTAGGTAAATAAATGTCTTATCGAAGCCTTATCGACGGTAATACACGGGTAAAGCTGGAACTATCTTGAAGTTTGCATTTATCTCACAAATGAATATGTATTCCCTAATATCAAAATAGGGTTCCCAAAGAATATAATTATTAAACAATTCATCGCGTAGAATTGGTAGGGAGCGTAATTGTAAGCTACCCGACTGGGTAAGTACCTCCACCTCACGGAATACCGCAGCCAAATAACAAATCCCTTGAGGGTTGTTGTGTTCCTGCGAGTGAGTGAGGTCACCAGAAAGGAAGGAGATGCTGGGTTGGCAGCGGGGGTGGCAGCGCGCGAGCGATATTTTATGTTGCGAGCGTTAATATGGCTACGGTAACCGCTTCAAATCAGGCGGGCCGTATGCTTGTCTGCTACATGATACGTCATGTAGCAGTGTATAAAAAAAAACTCATTATCCAAAGGCAATAATAATACAATTTTTCTTACTTCAATTTAAACTTTGACCTCTCTATGAAATTACTCTGAATTAGAAATTTTCTTGTCGGCCGCTTATTTAAAGCTAGGGGGGTTTTAAAATGGCTTTCTCACCGCACTTTGAGTTAGAAACATGAAATTGAGTTCGAAATTGCCCTCGCTTCTCCGCAGACCTAGTAAAAATAAAGGTGTAAGTAAATAAAAGATGTTTTACAGAATAAGACAGAAAAATCGGAAGATGAAGTGGAAATTTGTTTGTTTGTTCAAGAACTTATTACAAGTACAAGTGGGGTGTAAGTGGTTCATCAACCAAAGCTAACTTCACCTGCACGCGGTGCACTCTGCTGACTGACAAACGAAGCTCTGGTGAAAAGAGAAATAGGGAGCGTAATTGTAAACTACACGACTGTACCTCCACTGAATACCGCAGTCAAATAACAATTCCCTTGTGGGTTGTTGTGTTCCTGCGAGTGAACGAGAAAGGAAGCTGGCAGCGGGGTGGCGGCGCGCGAGCGGTATTTTATGTTGCGAGCGTTAATATGGCTACGGTAACGGCTTCACATCAGGCGGGCCGTATGCTTGTCTACCACCCGACGTAGTATAAAAAAAAAGTATATTTTTATATTTATATACTAAGACTGGTTTTATTTTAGACGAGCGGTCCATCTTAACTTAGGTTGAACTATATACGCCTATGTGCGTTTTTATTATTTTAAAATGGTACTTTTTTTAAATAGATGCAGTGATTCCGTAGATTGCCTTCCCCGTAGATACGAAATGCTAGTATCGATTTGGGTTCTAACGGACGGCTACTTAGCAGAGGCGGAGGCGGATGCGGAGGCGACCTGTATCACCTCCGCGGATGCGGAGGTTAACGGAGGCGGAGGCGAAGGTGAAAGTGGATGTAGAAAAAAATTAAATTTATGGTGCATTAAAACTAAGTACAAAGTTTTCATTTCAAACTACTTAAGTAAACATATCATCATCATCAGGTCCATTTTAGTCTCCACTACAGGAGCACGACCCTCTCTCGTCCGTCCTAGACGGAAGGAGGATTTGGCCTACACTCCCCACGCTGGCCAAACGGGTTGGGGAGGGCCAAACGGGTTGGGGAGAAGTAAGTAAACATATACTCGTAAATAAATATTACCTTCTAGTCAATAAAAATTAACACAAAATCTGGAATTTATGTCTTCTAATAGTTTTTATCACGCGTTATTGTTCTATGATTACGTAAATAAACCTCCGTTACAACTCCGCAAAAATTGTACGGAGGCGGAGGCGGAGGCGAAGATACGATTTCTTGCGGAACTTCCGCAGTAACGGAGGCGGAAGCGAAGCTCCGTTACAACCCTAGTATCGATATAAAAATATAAAAAATAATGAAGAACATAAAGTAGGTAAAAAATGTATAAGACGTGTCTTAATGCCCATAAGGACCCAATGGCAGATTAAAGATTTTCAATTCGTCTTGTGTCGTCTCGTTTCGTGTTATTTCATACAAGATCACAAAATGCACATTATTTTTTTATGATATTTATATAGATAACTAGCTTCTGCCCGCGGCTTCGCTCGCGTCAAATTCGGGGGAAACACGTGTTTACTCATTTATCTATAGAAGTACTCGTGTAAAGTTTAGGATAAAATAGTCCAATTAATCTTGTTTCCACATACAAATTTTGGACTTTCTTTTCACCCCCTTAGGGGATTAATTTGAAACTAAAAAAAAATTTTCTGAATCAAGTTTTTTTGCCTTCCCCAATGCTTTCCACCAAATACGATCCTCCGCCTTCCGCATCCAGCCGCTTCCAGCCCAGGTGGAAAGCATTGGGGAAGACTTATATCCAGCAGTGGATAGATACAGGCTGATGATGATGAAGTTTTTATTAGGTGTTAATAAATAAAAGAATTAATAAGTTTACTTAATGTGTCGCTCATCAAACCCTTTCCATTGGATTCCCAAAATTATGAAATCATAAATCAACCATTTTGTTGCGACCGTCATAATGGATATAAAAATGTCTGCATTTAGGTAATCGTTGATTGTCACGAGAATCAAATGAGTGTGTCAAATGTCAGCACAATTGACCAA
The DNA here is from genome assembly GCA_937001555.2 of Hypsopygia costalis. Classification (NCBI taxonomy): domain Eukaryota; kingdom Metazoa; phylum Arthropoda; class Insecta; order Lepidoptera; family Pyralidae; genus Hypsopygia; species Hypsopygia costalis. Next base: position 20,878,028 of record OW443342.2, read on the forward strand.
TGGGAACCGAGTGTCAGTTAACTTGCAAGAGTTGATTATAGACAGCACGATGAAATAAATAGAAACTTGTAAGAATTTTAACAGTTATCTCTCGTTATATCTAAGTGTCAAACCACATTACGCCGAAATTCCGCGGCCGAAATTCCGCGACGAAATTCTGCGGCCGAAATTCCGCGACCGAAATTCCGCGACTGAAATTCAGCGTTATTAGGATTGGTATATAAAAAACGCAACGTAATTTTGGTCAAATGTGTCGAAAAAAAATAATTAATAAGTATTGCAAGCGCAACGACGCCGTACTTCGGTCGCGTATCTTCTGTATAGTGTGTTTAGATACTAAAGGTCCGACCGAGTATTATTAGTAACGTGTACTAGTGTATATCTAGATATTGTATTGATCTCGGCTGTTGCCAGGGACTTTTCAATATCGCACAGTCGCGTAGATAATTTGTTATTTGAACCGTTCATATACCGTTGTAATAATGGTGTTTTTGACGTGATAACGTATTATAAATCGATGAACGCCGGCTGCACGCACGAATAGGCATGACTCATTGTCACGTTGCGCCTGAGCCGAGCGTCCAAGCGAGAGCGCGGAACAAGCTATCTCTCTGCCAATCCGTCGGCCGATGTTTTCTTATGACGTTATCACAAATCAAATCAAATCAAAATATCTTTATTCCTTGGACTTTATAAAGCACTTAGAAACGTCATACAAAGTAAATATAAGAACATGTATCTAAATCATTACTACTCTAAATCCGCAGAGCTTAGATTCACTTTCATTACACTATCTTGAATGTGAAAGTAAATTTAAGTGCCAGTTCCGGCGACGGGGCTTCTTGAAAAGAACTGGCAAGAAACTCAAGGCCGACTCTTTTAATTGCCAATATCGTTTCATGAAATCACGTAAAATTATCGTCTGTAAACCGACTTTACAGATAATATATTCTGGCAAGTTGGTCGATACAACTATACCTATAAATAATAATAATTTAATAAGTGCAACGATGGACTGCTGTACCTTGTTTAGTAGTGTAATTACTTACTAGGTAGATGGCGCCACACTGTGGCTCACACAGTAAAATATAAAATGAAAAATTCGTCACCAACACAAACCTTCCTGCCCCCTTACCACCATCTCTTATTGCGATTCAATAACTGAATAGAATGCTTATTCATACCAATGAATAAGCGACTCTATTTCATTTGAAAAAGTTATTGAATCGCAATAAGAGATGGTGGTAAGGGGGCTGGCAGCTCAGTTGGACCGGTCATCGAGAGGTCGTGGGTTCAAATCCCATCTAAGTAGGCGGGAGGGTGAATTTTTCCATTTTTTTTAAATATAATACCAATTCTTTGCAGTGCAAATGTTACATGGGATGTGCGGTTGCCCGTAATGCCCGTACGTATGTTTTGATCTAGTCAGTGAAGCCAGTGAAGCTACACTGGCTTCACTGACTGAATATGGTAGAAAGACACTTATGTATGTTGTTCCCGTATGTTGCCAGAAATTTTATTGTCAAAATCTGTCATTTTCCATACAAAATGCAGCAGATGACGTAGGCGAGTCTAAGTCACATGTCCACATTTGTTCGCTAAAGAACATACTTTGTGTTTTTGTACTATACTACATACAGTAACGACCTCACCTCCCCTCTGTGACGAATCTAGAACAGGGGCCCTACCGCCGAAGCTGAAGCCGATTACCATTGAATATTTTGACTTGAAAAATAGCTCTTACATTTTAGTTATTGACAAACATCTTCAAGTCAGTCGGTAGAGCTCCAGTGTTTCTACCAACTAAACTAAACACATGTACCATAAGTCTAAGCCGAAATTTGATATTCGCAATTAAAAAATCCAATGGTAATCGGCTTCAGCTTAGCCGGTAGGGCCCCTGATTTTATAGCGCCGCACGCACACAGGCTCATTCTCTCTCTGCACAAACGTCACTATTTATGTAGTAGTTACCGATGCGACATTTGTATGAAGTAGCCGGGGTGAGACTGAACGGATGAAATTTGGTATACACATAGAAAATGATCTGTATTAGGACATAGGATACTTATTATCTAGGTACTGTGTTCACGAGGGGCAACGCCGTTGGTAGACGCTAGAAAAAATATTTCTATGTGCGAAAATAGTTTGAAGTAGATATAATTAGGATACAAAAAAAGGGTATGGCTGTGTTATGGGCACGGCCGTGTGTTGTACGAGAATAGTTACATGCACTAAAATTATCTCAAAATGACAGCGCTTCCCCCTCCCCCGCACTCGATGTTCCATTATCATAGTAAAGACTATGATAATGGAATTACGGTAAGTAAAGACTTAGCGTAATAAATTCATTGATCCTTCATCTATCCAGTGGTGTGATTGAATTTTAGACGAAGATGTTAGATGATACAAACAGTATCCCCCGATTTTGTTATCATTCGTTTTTTTGCCTCCAAATGGAAGCAATTTTGAACAAAGGCTGAATGAACATAGGCCTAAGTTCACGGGAACTCCATTTTACAGAAATTTTATGTCAAAATAAATAAAACATTAAAATCCATCCAATACTAATATTCTCTTATCGAATGGTTCCAATTCCAACATCACCTTTTCCCAAGGAGTTATTGCTGCAAATGGCCTAGAATTTCGCAGAATAATGTTTGACAAACACGTATTAAAATCGGCGTCATTGGAAATTCGCGAACGTATCCAGGAGCTGAATGTTCAAAGAAATGGCAACATCGCATGCAGATTCAAAGTTATTTACATAGAGAAAATGATTTCGCGTATCGAGTAGGGATGTGTCGTCGACGGGTTTGCCGTCAACGAAACGAGACCGTTTATCCACAACGATAAACTGGTTTAAAAAACAGTCTAATTTTCGACCGGTTTACGTCGTCGACTAGTAGTGGATGAGTCGTCGACGATTAGACAGTCGACGCAACGAGACCGTTTACCGTCGACGATGAACCAGTTTAAAAATAAACAGTCTAATTTTCGACCAGTTTACGTCGTCGACTAGTGGTGGGTGTCGTCGACGATTTTACAGTCGACGCAACGAGACCGTTTACCGTCGACGATGAACTAGTTAAAAAAAAAACAGTCTAATTTCGACTAGTTTACGTCGTCGACGTGGTGGGTGGGTCGTCGACGATTTTTTTGTTTGTTTGTTTGTTTGGTTTTGGTTTTGGTTTTGGTTTTGGTTTTGGTTTTGGTTTTGGTTTTGGTTTTGGTTTTGGTTTTGGTTTTGGTTTTGGTTTTGGTTTTGGTTTTGTTTTTGTTTTTGGTTTTGGTTTTGGTTTTGGTTTTGGTTTTGGTTTTGGTTTTGGTTTTGGTTTTGGTTTTGGTTTTGGTTTTGGTTTTGGTTTTGGTTTCGTTACGGAATTTCTTCATTCGGTCGCCGCGCTCAAAGCCCGCGATAAAAGCTATGCAATAAAAACAGTCTAATTTTCGACTAGTTTACGTCGTCATCGATAAAGACTATTTCTTGACATAAACGATTGGTAAACGTAAACGAACGAAAACCTCATTTGTCAAGTCACTAAACGAGACGAGACGATCGCGACGCGACGCAACGGACTCATCAACCAGTCGACGAATAAACTAGTTTATCTGTGAACTGTAAACTAGTTTAAACGTTCACGCACAAAAAACAGTCTAAAAAAACGGTTCGTTCATTCAACGCCCATCCCTAGTATCGAGAGTTCGAGAGCGGGACGGTTCGGCGGGAACGGAGCCTCAAAATGGCGGATGGTTGCGAATATTTATTTTGAATTTTTCATAAATTCTTTGTAGGTATCCACCGCCCGTTGTTAACGTATGATCTATTGAGCTTCCCCGTGAACTATACAGTGTGTTCCGGGATAAAGTGTAACCCTGAAAGTTTTGGTTTACGGACTATAATAATTATACTTGATAACGTCATATGAAAACATCGGACGCGCAGCATGCGCCACCATAGCGAAATTTTTTTTTTTCGAAATCCCGAATTGATATTGGCAAACCAAGGTCACTTTACATTACTACTTTTTGATGCTCTACACGAATCCGAAGTCAGAATTTCGAAATTTTGAGTTTCATGGCAACGGACGGACAGAAAGACCAGACGATTTTATAAGCTCAATGAATTTCGCTGAATATCGGACGATGGAGTGGAAGAGAGTTCGTAGTCGAGAGATCGTGCCTCTATCGCTTGTTCCGCGTTCTCGCTTGCACGTTCGGCTCAGGCGAAACGTGACAATGAGTCATCGGTTTTCGTGCATGCAGCCTGCGTTCATCGATTTATTATTATTATTTATTTTCTCTTTTCTTTTATTCATTTTCTCTTTTATATCGTATTTGTTGGCGACAGACCTCTTTTCATAGACTTTTTTTTATGGTGTTTACTTTTTATATTTGAATAATATATTTTGATACATTTTGTTTTTATAGTTGTTGTCATTAGCTATGTCAGTGTCTCAGTGTAGTTACGAATAATAATACATGGTAAGTTGCACCAGCCCTAAATATTTTATTTATAATTGACCTATATCTCTGTTCACGATTAATAATATTTGCAATACGTTATCGCGTCAAAATTATTCCGGCTCATAAATGAGTGTTAGAGCACGTCTTTCGAAACAGCTTCATCCATTATTATCGGATCCCAAACAAAATGTGTATTTATTTAGCACATTTCGAAACAGCTTCATCCATTATTATCGGATCCCAAACAAAATGTGTATTTATTTAGCACATTTCGAAACAGCTTCATCCATTATTATCGGATCCCAAACAAAATGTGTATTTATTTAGCACATTTCGAAACAGCTTCATCCATTATTATCGGATCCCAAACAAAATGTGTATTTATTTAGCACATTTCGAAACAGCTTCATCCATTATTATCGGATCCCAAACAAAATGTGTATTTATTTAGCACATTTCGAAACAGCTTCATCCATTATTATCGGATCCCAAACAAAATGTGTATTTATTTAGCACATTTCGAAACAGCTTCATCCATTATTATCGGATCCCAAACAAAATGTGTATTTATTTAGCACATTTCGAAACAGCTTCATCCATTATTATCGGATCCCAAACAAAATGTGTATTTATTTAGCACATTTCGAAACAGCTTCATCCATTATTATCGGATCCCATACAAAATGTGGATTTACAGCATCATAGACCCTCGAAAACCAATTTAAAAGCAATGACGAAAAAGTGGAAACTGCAACTTTAACTACAATCGATTTAATAGATAGTTTTAACGGTCAGATGTTTGCGTTTTATGTGGCAATATAATAGCTTAAAACTAGGTCAATCGCCGAGTAAAGTAACATTCCGTGTTAAACTTGGAGTAACTGTCTTAAGTAAGTTATTTCATTTCTAAATGGCAAAGATGCTGGCGAGGAAACTTAGCGTTATTACCAATTATACACTTTGCTAAATAATAACTGAAATTAATATTATACTTGGTGTTTTCTTGTAGAATTGTAAAATGTTTTTGACAATTACAATTAGGTTGTCTATTTTTTTCGTACTTTTTTTTAAAACCTTGTTGGCCATAGAATAAAGGTACAAAAGGCGGACTTAATTAACTATGACCATTCTCTAACAGTCAATCTTTGGGAAGAGCAGATAACACTCGAATGCGGTTCACGAAATAGCAGTAATGAACATACACATAATAAATACCTATGAAAACATAAAATTAGGTACATACGATACAGACATATATATGGTAATTATACACATTTACATAATACACAGAAACGCAAATAAAAAACAGTAAATAGGATAATCTATCTATTTAAAGGTGGAGACTTGTTATTGGAATATTAATATTTATTGTAACTATGCATGTAAATATTGAGCTGTAAGACTCCCAAATACAAATAAATAAATAAATAAATAATGATGATTACTGCTTGGATAAATTCTCAATAAGCAATAAGCTTGAAGATTCTTTTTGAAAACGAACTTACTGGATGATTCTCTGATGGCATCAGGTAACGTGACTAGAGCTCTTGTTATAAATATCTTTATTGTGAACAACAGATCTTACATCTGTTACAAGATTATACAGCTTCATTCAGTGCTCCACCATTTAGGCATACGATAATTCTATGTATGTTTCTAAAAAACGTATATAGAAAATTTCTACATAAGTATATTTTTTGAGAAGCTATTATATATTTTTGAAATATGGTTTAGTAGATTTAAATTAAGTAGTTGAACTATGTTAATGCAAACGAGTTGACGTTTTTGTGGCGATAATGATAAGAAGAAAGATTAATGTAAGATTGATAAAATCCTTGTAAAATTGACAAAATTGTTATGAAATTACGTGCAAGCTTTGAGCTGTTCTCGAGGTGCTCGATATAGGCATTCCAACTTTTTTTTTTACAAGATATAAAGTATATTTAGATCTGAGAAGAATATTAAACAGTATTTTAGAAAAATGAACAGTATGAATGAATTTATTTAATGTTTTAAACACTTTACTACTTTTTTATTTAGGTAATTAATACTTAAGTATACTATTAATGACTAAATTTTAAAAAATGTGTGAGCGTCTAAGTATAACACTCAAGGGCGGATCCAGCTTCGGCGCCGGGGGGGGGGGGGGGGGGGGGGGGAAGGGACGGTCACGTAGTTGTAGTCAAGTCACTTCAAGTTATAATTTAATTTCGATAATAAGAGATGTAAAATGTTGGTATTTTATTAATGTATGTAAGTCATGATCCACTTGACCCTCCCGCTGGATCCGCCCATGCTAACACTATTGTTTACTACTAAGCATTTTGATGCTGAAAACAGTATTTTGTATACTTTATTTTTGTTCAATAGTAAAAAGTATAAAGTAGTGAAAAACAGTATAATACTGTTTCTAACAGTATAGTTGGCAACCATAGCTCGATGGCGTCTTTCTTTACAATAAAAGTTACTCTATGATGGTGTCGTTGCGCGTGATGATAGATTTGTAACTGCAACACCAAAGTGTATCTCCCGATTTGTGTTATCATTAGTTTTTTTGAATTGCCTCCATTTGGAAGCAATATTGAACACGTGTTCATGTCAAAAAGTCAAGTAACAATAAATGTATCGTATAAGATAAATAAACACACGTGACATTTGTAACAGTTTCCATAAAACGTGCTTCTATCACTACCAGTGAATTCCGTGACCTTTTCCAAAGAAACCTCATGTTTTATTTGGGAACGGCTCTGAGCAAATTTCCTCGAAAAACGATAACAGTTGTAGGTAAATAATATAAAACAAGGGTAGAGTTGTGTTATACATGAGCGGCCACAAAACAATCAGGGTGTACGTGAGGTGACTGCGCCGTTTGACGCTCTAATGGACGGCGTCTTAACTCTCCTCGGATATTGTTCTTCGATTGTTTCTTTTGAATAAGTCTCTGCCATGGTACACATGACATGGTGAGTTTTTCGCTAACTCCTCCATAACCCTGGAACTTGTTTAAACTTAACAAATTTGTCGCGGTTTTTAATGTGGGTTTGACATTGCTGAACATTTGTATATAAATATATATGTATATATATTGACAATAATTACAATCTACAGACCCGGGGTCCGTGCCTTTTATTAACAATCTTCTATTTTTATCTTACAATATTCTTACAATTTATTAATTGCACGTCGCTATTATGCTAATAATTTTATTATTATTAGTCTATTACTACTTAACCTAAATCCTCCTATTGTTTACAAATTTGTATATATTATTGTGTAATAGAATCTAACCTTTCATTCATTGTTTCATCAATAAAAAAAACTTGAGGTTGTAAACAATCGTATAGCATAGTTTTTTGATGATAGATGAGATATGGATACTTGATGATGTCATTGCACGTACCAGTCGATTCGAACACGCAAGTTAAGCAATGTCGATCGTAGCCTGTCCATGGATGGGTTTATTTATTTCCTTCGTGCATCGGAAAGCACGTTAAGCCCCGGCTGTTGTCGTTAGATGACAGTCGTTAAGCCAAGTCGTTGGCCTTTAGGCGGCTCGAAAACACTGGTCTCCGCAGTTGAGCACCGTGGTGGTATGCTCTAAATCCCTTCATTTGAGGGGAGACCGGTATGCCTCGCCACTTACCGTCGCGGCAAGGCGCAAATAGAAAGTAATTATCGGAAAGTTAAATAGATAAAATGCTTTCCTCTGTGTTCATGTTTTTAGGGTTCCGTACTCATCCGTCCGTCCGTCCGTCCGTCCGCCCGTCTGTCACCAGGCTGTATTTCATGAACCGTGATAGTTAGACAGTTGAAATTTTCACAGATGATGTATTTCTGTTACCGCTATAACAACAAATACTAAAATACAGAATAAAATAAATATTTAAGGGGGCTCCCAAACATCAATGGTGATTTTTTTTTGCTCGTTTTTGCTTGCAATTGATAACGGCAATAGATAGATGCTTGAAATACTCACATAATATTTATTTAATTATATATTCACTTTAAAAATAAATAATTAAATAAAAATAAAACAAATATTTAAGAGGGCTCCCATACAACAAACGTGTTTTTTTTGCCGTTTTTATGTCTATTGTTGATCGAAGGTTTTTATAGATAATTGTACGGAACCCTTCGTGCTCGAGTCCGACTCGCACTTGCCGGTTTTTTATTTTTTTCCATTCTTTGCGCACTGCATGCTTACATGCGTAAGTATTGAGTAAGCGCTTTGTAGTATATTTTTATTGCCGGGATGTTCGGTTATGGCCCGTCTATATATAATATGAGATTAGCGTAGAGGTAATTTTGTGCTGAAGGAAATCTATGTCATAATTGTTTTCACTGTTGCTGTAGTATTTGATTTTACACATACACATATTATGTTTTATGTCCTTCCTCCATAATTTTACATGTTTATTACTTTATTTACTACTAGATTACGCCCTTCAATGTCTTAAAATATTATAGTTTGCAACGTTTTTACCTTAAAAATATTGCCTTATTTATTCTAAAATGGATAAGTTTCGATTAGGTATATAAAACTAGTGAAACGTTGCTATGAAAGAGTCAGTCACTCAGTCGTAGACTATGGGGTATCTGCATACATTCAGTGTTGCAAAAGTGAAAATTTTTAAATCGGTAAATTTGCCTGCTAAAAATCGGGAGAAATCGGGAGATTTTTACTCGGAATAAAACAAGAGTTAAAAGGCAGATTTATTATGATATAGTACAGTAATTAATTATATTAATGATTTTTATCTTCATACAGTTTCTTACTGGCTATTTTTATGAACATTTTTTTTTTTCATCATTAATAAAATTAAAGCAACTTTGGTTATTTTCTCCGATACATCTTTTTGTATGCAGAAGACCTGTCATAGATTCAGTGGAAAGTCTATTGCGTTGTTTGGTTTACCTACCAAACAATAATAAACTCTGTTATAAATAACAGGCATTTCGGTGGAATTTGTTAGCGTATGCTGCGGTACCTATTGAAGGGCCTTGCAAGGAAGGAAGGGGTATCTGCGCGAGGGGGGGGGGGGGGGGGGTGTTACCCCCGTATCCTTGGTATTAACAAGTTACTATAGCGTAACAGGGAATCCCCGTGCATTGATTTAGTTTTATACCATGTTACCTTTGGTGTTGCCCTGTATAGAATAATATTTTAAATTGCCACTTTAGTGAAAAAGTCTGAAATCGGGAGATGGGGTCACACGGGAGAGAAGAAATCAGAAATCGGGAGATAGGGTCACTAAATCGTGTTATCGGGAGAGAACAGTCGAAATCGGTAGATCTCCCCATAAATCGGGAACTTTTGCAACACTGCATACATTAGAGACGCCTCGCTCAGTGTTGCCAACTCCTAGAAGTTAAGAGTCCTTAGACTCAAAATCAAAAGTCGCTAGAAAGTCGCTAAAACTGTCTGGGAGAGGTGCCAGCGGTAACTGGCGCTGTGAAACATTAGGATAGGTGAAAAAAAAAATTAAGAAATGTATTGTTAAGTAATTAGATTATAATTAAAATACGTATTGGCGCAATAACGTACAATATCTAGCTTTTAATTAAATAATTATATTATCATCATTGTAACAAGACATAAACAATTTTTACCGACAATTTTTTTTTTATTCGTTAAGACTTGAGCAAAAGTCGTCACTTCTATCGACAAAGTTGCTAAATTGGCAACACTGGCCTCGCTGCGACAATGAAACAACGAAGACGAGCCGTGTATATGTTGACATTTGTATGCTCTCTTTCTTGACATATGAGCGCGTACGTTTTCGCTAGGAGCCATGTTTGGAGGGCCCGAGGAATGGTTATGCAACTTCTATTGAGCACAAATGAATCAGAAAACTTACCAGTTTTTAAATTGTTCGATATCATTTTCCACAGAACACAATGATTTCCAAAAATATGATTTATCAGTTCGTTTCGTTCTTTCACTTTTCCTCACTCGTCTTGCCCGTGTTTCCCATTTGCACTGTTAATAAATTATTCTATGCTGGTACTACGACTCACATAAACAACATCGTAAATCGTGGACATATAGACATTGATGCCTTTCCGTATTCACACCCGTCACTCACTTTGTTGGCAACACGGTTTGAAAATCATTTACAATAATGCATTTTTAATATAAATGGAATTTATCAAGGGGGAGGCCTATGTTCCTTTTTTTATTGATAATAATAATTACAATCTACAGACCCCGAGGTTTGTTAGTAATCTGTCTTTTGTTAATAATCTTCTTTTTTTATCTCACAATTTTCTAATAATTTATTAATTGCACGTCGCTATTATGCTAATAATCATACTATTGTCTAAGTGTCTAAACACACTATACCGAAGATACGCGACCGAAGTGCGGCGCCATTACGATTGCAATACTTTTTCAATGGCTATCGACACATTTGACCAAAATTACGTAGCGTTTTTTACATACTGATCTTAATCACGCGGAATTTCGGCCGCGGAATTTCGGCTTAGTGTGGTTTGACTCTAATACTACTAGCACTAGTGACGCAGATGAGCAGCGTGGTAGAGTATGCCCTAAACCCCTTCGACTGAGGGGAGACCCGTATCCCAAAAGTGGGATGATTATGGTTGATGCCGATTTTTACCATCATGGTAAGATGGTAATGGTAATTTACCATCTAAGTCAGGGCTGTTCAAAGCACGGCCCGCGGGCCGCACGCGGCCCTCGGCTTATATTTGGGCGGTAATTTTCCGGTAAAACCGATATATATCGGTTTCCGGAAAAAATATATTTCTAAAAAAAAGTTAAAGTTTTATAACTAGCTATTTATAAACTAAGCTTAAACTTTCAAAGTAAGTAGGTAGTAAAAATGTCAAATAGGTATTTGTTTCTGCGGCCCGCTAATCTATTTAGTAATTTGTAATGGCCCAGTATTGTATGTGGTTTGGACAGCCCTGACCTAAGTAATCTAATCTAGGTGGGTAGAACACATCTATACGATGTGAAACATCTTAGGTCGCGGGCGATTGCCACTTCTCACTAACAGCCTTCAGGATTTATTAGCACAAAATGTCATCTTGTCACTCGAGTGCACCGGGGGTTAAAACGAACAGGAGAGATTACATAACAGGATGCACTGTACAGTTGACAACCGCTCAAGCTGTGCACTTTAGCCGACTATCTAAGTTTATTGCTAATACCTGATACCCTGTAATAGTGTCGTAAAAATATATAACTCTTGTTATGATTATAGATATTGTTACTGATTTTCGATTGAACTCGATTGTCATCAACCGATCGTCATTCCTTCATTTTTAGCGCATCACAGCATTGGCACAACTGCTAACGCAAATTAGATACCCGGGGCACTCAATACAAATAGCGCGTCGTTTATTACTACACAAACTGTTCCACATTTGTCTCAGAGGGGAGGTAAGGACGACGAGAGAGCGGCAGGGAGTGGCCATACTGTACTATTTCACTCGCATAGACTTATACATATATAAGTGAGTCACCACGATCTTCTGTAAGCTGCTCGATTGTAAAAGTTGGGAAAGAGGAGGGGTGGCGGCGCGCGAGTGATACTCTATGTTGTGAGCGTTAATACGGCTACGGTAACCGCTTCACATTAGGCGCGCCGTATGTTTGTCTGCCACCCGGCGTAGTATAAAAAATAAATTTGTAACAATTGTTTTTTTTTTAGTTTTACATGAAATGTTTCTCACAGATAAATTGTTACAAATAAATCATTATTGTTATGTATGGTAAAAAAAATATCTATAAAAAACTAGTAGGTAATTAATATTTTAAAATTGTAGTCATTCAATGATGTTATATTTCTATAGATATGACAGCAAACGTCAAAACAGAACACCCGAAAAGTGAGCGAACTGTCTTACCTCGAATTAATTCCCATAAGCAAACCCACGAATCTGTTGTTTGTGACAATAGGCTATTTGACGAACGTTTTTTTCGGTTTAATATGTAAGGACGTCACAATAATAAAACCACACGTGAAAGAATTACTTTGATAGCACAAAAACTCTCGAGATATTATTGTTAATTCGAAAATTACAATTTTGAACTGTCCCGAAAACGCTCCATACAACAGGCGTATTACGTTTATGTAATTAGTATCATAATAAAAGTTATAGTATTTTTTATTGCTACTCCAATGGAAATATTATTTTTTAATAATTTCATACTTTTAAACTGGACTTTTCCCGCCAAACTTTGGCCTAAAATAAGTCGGACGGAAGATATTAGAATGAAAGTTTGCAGATCTTTATAGTTTAGTGTATTTTACGATATTGTTAAATATTTTATACAATTTTTGAACATTGTCAAATAGCATATTGATTGAAATAGGTAAAAATGCCTTTTTTTTTTTTTTTTTAGTACTAACTACGTCGACAACCATACGGCCCGCCTGATGTGTCATAGTATAAAGAAAGTTAATAATGATATTACTTCATTAATTTATTAACTATTGATCATTAATAATAGAACATTGATATGTATACTTTTATAAACGAATGTCATTTTATTTTTAGACAACCGAAGCGGTGATCACGTCTATCCTTTGATGTTAGATACAAGTGCTGCGATCGCCGCGCCGTCAGCCCTTGTACGTGACGCCATAAAAATCCTTATGGCTGATGCCAACAAGAATTTGGCCGTCTACACCCACAATTTTCCTCTTATCCGCCAAATATTGCTTAATATTGTGAGGAAATGTTCCTAAGATGCTTCGAGATTCCTTGCGGAAATATAAATGTCTGTATTGGGAACAGGTACTGACATAATAATAAATTATGTACAGTTTATATGTATATACTTCAATTGAAGGGTAGAGGCAAAAGAGAAAAGAGGAATGTTCTAATGAATAGATTCTGAGAAAAACACAATTAAAAGTTCAAAAGTTTAAGAATTTACATTGAAATCTGCGTATGTAGTAACTTTGCCTTTTTAACGCCATCTGTTTACTTTTTTAAAAAGTTAGCGAATGGAAAATAAAATACCATAGATAAAGATTTACTTCCAATAAAAAAAATAAAAAAACAAAAATTGTGACATTCCCTGCTCTTTGCGTGTACCATTCAATTATATACATAAATAGCGGCCCGCCCATTCTTTACTGTGGCTCAATCTTCCCGTTGCACGTAGTAACTATTATGTACTGTGCCGTTGCCATTACTGCAGCGCCATCTGCCTGGCTGATTTATGAATCTAAAGCATCTAGGGCGCCACCCAAACGCATACAAAAAATTCATTCAAATCTGTCCAGCCGTCCAGAAGGAGTTCAGTGACATACACACGTACAGTAGAATTATATATATAAAGATTAGGTAATACATTATGTCGTAGGGGATGACTATAGAGGGATTATTCCACTAATTTCACCTGAGTGAAATCACCTGGGTGAAGAAAGTGGAATTTTTGGTGTCTTTATATCACCTTGGAGCGATATAACCTAGGTAATATCACTCAGGTGAAATGATTCGGCATAAGCGTGGTTCTTTGTTCACCACGGAATTGATTCACCCAGGTGAACGAGGTATCTTTTTTATTAGTATTGTGGAGTTTTATATTATATATACATATATTTTGTCACCCACACATACAAAAGTTCCTAGAAAATTCACAGAGAACTGAATATTAAAACTCAGTTTCATGTTAATAATAATATGATCAAATCCCAAAAATAATTTACTGCAATGATGAAATAGATCCTAAAGATCCAAAAGCTATAATTTCATTTCACCAAAAGTCGAGCGAGCGAGTTGAGGTGACCCTTTCCAAAAGCAAATCAGCTCGATTCGCTCGCTAGGCTTTCAATGTTAAAAAGCTTACTCTAACCTAACCTAACCGGACTTAACCGGAACATTTCCTGAATTTTTATCACTTCACCAAACTAGTTTAGGTATTTGAGCAAATAGTTTAGTGATTTGGTTCATATCTCCAGAAAAGTTTTTTACCACAAGCTGTAAGGTTGTGGAACTTCCTGTCATCGTTTTCCGAGGAGATTGCAGTATAGGGGTTTTCAAGAAAGGCGTTTTGGGGTTTTTACAGTGTCAGCAATGCATGAGTGATGCCTCTGGTGTAACAAGCGTCTATAGGCAGCAATGATTGCTAGAAAGCAATAATAAAGAATAAGACCTGATAGAAATCAGGTGGATCTTAACTTTATTTGCTATCATAATAAAAACGTGGGGTGTGGCTGTGTCATGGACACAGTCGTGTGTAGTAAGTGAATACGTTATATGCACTAAAATTATCTCAAAATGGCAGCGCTTCCCTATCCCCCGCACGCGATGTTCGATAGTCCTTACTTATCGTAATAAATTCTTTGATCCTTCATCTATTCAGTGGTGTGATTGAATTTTAGATGGAGATGATACATATGTAGCTGCAAAACCTAACAGCCCCCTTACCACCATCTCTTATTGCGATTCAATAACTGAATAGATTGCTTATTCATACCAATGAAATGAATGACCCTATTTCAAATGGAATAAATAAATAAATATTGTCAGACAAATTACACAGCGCCATCTAGCCCCAAAGTAAGCGAAGCTTGTGTTATGGGTACTAGACAACTGATAAACATACGTAAATACATTTTTTTTTGTAAATACATACTTATGATACATAGAAAACACCCAGACTAAGACAAATAAGTGTTTGAAGGGAACACATCATTGTCTACGGAATCCTAAACACCTACCGTGAACTTATTCGGTGTCGTAAGATATAATCCAATTTTTTCAATCATTTTTTTTTATTAAGTCCGGTGACACAAGGGCTCGTTTTTCATTTCTCGTTAATTAAAATTTTCATTCACTCGTATTGAAATTACGTTCGGATTATGGTAAGCTTCAGTAAAATGGGTTCACGGAAATATTTATTTGTCTGTGAACCGATTTCGATTTGGCCACATTTTATTGATTATTTTAAACTTTCTTCGTTACCTGATATTGCCGATATATGCCGTACCTTACTCTGCTAAGTCCAAAAACTTAGGTTTTTTTAAGCCTTAAAAGTTTAATGTGATCGATAAACTTCAAGAAAAGTTCGGACGCTGTTGACCGATCATCATACAAAGTTGATCTAAGTATTTTTTCGTGGAGAAGGTATTTTATGCTGTACATTTTCCTATTTTGCTAGTTTTCATTCTAATTAATAAAATAAAATGCGGGAGGAAACTACAATACATTTCACAATAAAGTACAATAAGTATATTTAGTTATGATATTTTTTATACTACGACGGAAGGCAGAAACCATAGTCATATTAACGCAACATGAAATATCGCTCACACGCTGCCACCCCCGCTGCCAACGCAGCAACATCTTCCTTCCTGGTGATCTCACTCTCAGAACACAACATGCTTGAAGAAATATTCTTTGGTTGCGGTATTCTGTGAGGCGGAGGTACTTCCCCAGTCGGGCAGCTTACAAATACGCTGTGCCCTACCTCACTCTTGCCAGAGCCTCTTTCGCTAGTCGGCATGGTGCACCAGGCGCAGGGGAGGTAGGCGTTGGTTCTAAAAATTACTTACTTCCCAAACATATGCTAATGTGTAATACCCCACCCACCCCAATACAGCGCTATGGTAAATAATTAAAATGCCAAAAGGTCAAAGTCAGTCAAAGCCATGAATACCAAATTCTCCCCTAAATGTTTACTTCTACAAAACAGTATTTAGTAAGTGAAAATTAGATCAAATACCAACATTAATCAATTTATTATACCTACAACATCGGTGATACAGCCTTCATTACCTATTCCCGCGTCACGCACTTAAATCATTGATGCAAAGGGTTTATACGTACCGCGTTTACGAATATCAATCAATCACTAAGTACGAAATAAATTTACACGAATACCAACTCTAACATAGGCGGATAAAGAAGATAGTCGCTTACAGGAACACGTAAAAACGACATATCCATACTGTTTATACGATCCGTGTTCCGTAGAGGTGAGTAGTATTCCATGTCACGTGATATTTCGTCGTTTGATCCAAAGAGCTATGTTATTACGTTTTTACGGGCGAATACCAGCGTGATGTTATGACAAAAATCCGATAAATTACCTGTTTCACCGTGCGGTCTGATTCAAATATTGCGAGTATAAAGTCTAGCTAAGGCTGCTGCAGGAATCTATATAGAGAAATAAAATTGGAGTGTCTGTTTGTAATCTTCTAATATATAAAATTCTCGTGTCGCAATGTTAGTTACCATACTCCTCCGAAACGGCTTGACCGATTTTTATGAAATTTTGTGTGCATATCGGGTAGGTCTGAGAATAGGTTGTTATCTATTTTTTATGGCAAAACAACGTCTGCCGGGTCAGGTAATATTAAAATAACCGCTTTTTTTTACTAAATACATATGGATGTATACACATTACATATACCAAGATAACAGTTTTTACAATTTCTGTCTGTCTGTTTGTTGCATTGACTGTCAGAGAGCTGATGTAATAAGGAGTAACTTAAGCTACTTTTATTTTAGACGAGCTCGGTGGTCCAATGGTTAGCAATGGCCACTTTGCCGCCGAGGTCGCGGGTTCGATTCAAGACAAACATTTGTGTGCATGAACATGTCTGTTTGTTTTATATGTATTATAAGTATGCATTTATAAAAAAAAATGTATTTAAGTACATTTATCAGTTGTCTAGTACCCATAACACAAGCTTTGCGCTTAATTTGGGACTAGATGGCGCTGTGTAAATTGTCCAGAAATATTTATTTATTTAGAAATTTTATTTACTTTTATTAATGTAAATAAATATTCCGTGCGGACGAAGGCACGGGCACAGCTAGTTAATAATATTTTACTTTCCGTTAAGCTTTATGAAAGTAAGATCTTTATATTATTATTAAGTTTCGCTTAAAACTTCGTAACTTTATTCTCGGTTAATTACGTAGCGTGGTTAACATGTGTGCTGAAACTGCCAAAGTAGAGTAGGTATAATCAAAATAAGAATATTTAAATAACAAGACAAGGCAATGTCTGTTCATCCTTCTCATACAAATCTTCACTCCCTTTTGCTTGTTCTCATTCAGATTATTTAATGCTTACCTATGCCTTCAAAGAACTTACTGGCCAAAATTCGTAATTCCATAGCTTCTATAGTTCGGTATCTACTTTGTCACGAAAACGCATTCCTCTTTATAATAATAGTTAATTTTTCATCACCCATTTTATACTCTTAACTGATGAATTTTGATGAACACATGTTCCATAGTTTTTATTATATCGTTTCAATAAAAAAATTCAAGTCAATAGGCAATGTTTTCTCACTCTTCCCCTTCGATCATTAATGTTCTACAATTATCGAAACTCATCCCATACAAACTTTGAACCTCTGTCTTATGAAACATAATTCAATGACACAAGGTCCTCCGGCAACCCGCAGTTGAATACCGTGGTGGAGTACGCTCTAAAAACCCTTTCACTTGAGGGAAGACCCATATCCTAGCAGTGGATTGAATTGATTTGACGAAGATAATGTTCAAATCTGTTTCCTTTCTTGACTGTACCCAAAACAGACCCTTTTCTTTTGTCACTAAAAGTGTGAATACTTTAACTTGAAGTGTTAATCAATGTGTTCCGGTCCGGTGAAGGTCAATGTGTTCCGGCTCCTACTAGTAATTATAACTACTCAACGACATTAGATAGGTACTACATTTTCAAAAATTTCATCTCGCACACATCATTTGAATAACAAGTTCTAAGTTAATTAAAAAAATCAAAAACCCGACTGCACCTACAACAGATTTATTAATCACGCGTAACAATAATATAATTCCATACAAGCAAAGCCGCAGGCAAAAACTAATATATCAAATATATATTTGAAATCAGGTCAATCGAGACCTTTATTTTGATACCCATATCGATATATTTAGAAGAAAAAAAAAATTACTGCAACGACAATATTGCGGCTCACAGCCGCCATATTGATTTTTTTTTATATTTGATGTAGCCTATGTCACTCTCACAGTAAATACGAATCTAACGACACCTCTCAAGCTAAAATCCATCCAGCCGTTCAGGCTGCAGAGCGTGCCAAACAATTATACATACATACATACATACTCTCGAAAAACATAACCCTCCTTCTGTCGCAGTCGGGTAAAAAGCTCAGCTCTTGGATATAAAAGACAAAATATTTTATTCTAGTGTTAGATACAGTGCGGGATTCAATTTACGGACAATATCAACCACATAAACCATACATAGTAACTACTACTATTTTGTGTACCTAGTTGTAACTAAAAAAATTGTTGTCTGTAAAGTCGGTTTACGGACGATAATTTTACGTGATAACGTCATAAGAAAACTTCGGCCGATGGAGTGGAAGAGAGATAGATGCGTTACAAGCCGAACGCTTAGATCGATCGTGCCTGTCTATCGCTTGTTATGCGTTCTCGCTTGCACGGTTGGCTCAGGCGGAACGTGATATTGTCACGTGTGTGCTTTTGTACGTACGTAGTGATGCTTTTTCGTGCGTGCAGCCGGCGTTGATCGATTTATATGAAGTTGTCACGTCTAAAAACTAATCTAAAAAAAAAACCTATGCAAATTTTCCAAAAATAAATACAAATTCTGGTTAATAAATAAAACGACCATCAGTAGAATCATGTGATATTTTATCATACGCGTCCATTACTCGTAACGTTATCAAAAATATCAGTATGCCCGTCCCTACGTCGGTCTGAGTCCCTAGAGGCTTGCATGCGGAATAATTTGGCTGCGAGGGCATGAATATTTTAATCTGTACTGCGGAACTGAACGTCTTGGCATAATGTCGCAGGATAGTGGAACTTATTACGCGAGATTTGATCTTGTTACATTCACTGTTTAAGTCCCCTTTGGCAAATAAGTTAATGCTCTACAATATATTAGTGTTAAACTGCATAACTACTAATGAATACTGATATTCTCTAAACACTACACTACTAATATTATAAACGTGAACGTGAGTTTGTTTGTTACACGTTCACGCCGAAACTACTTAACCGTTCATCATGAATCTTTTTACTCATATTCTCAAAGATATTAGGAAGGAAAAATAGGATACTTTAAAAAAAAAAAACAAAAGTACACGCGGTCGAAGCCGCGGGTGGAAGCTAGTCTATTATAATTAAAAATGAATCGTCGAAATGTATGAATGCATATATCTTCCTAACGAATGCACCGAATGGCATAGGTAATTCTTTTTTTTTTGCGTTTATTATTGTCAGTTTTTTTTTAATTTTTTTATATGGCGGTATCAAGTTCACTGGGTTAGCTAGTATCTAATATTATTGGTCGACTCAAGCTCGCATTCGATAATGGCCAGTCAGATACACTTGTTTTTTTACTGTTAGATTTCTCCCCAACTATTGTGTGACTGATCTGCCATGGGGTTTTTTTGCAGTAGTTTCGCGTTATTATATATATTATTATATATAATACCTATTTCTTCTTCTTCTTGGCCAATCCTTATTCATCCCACTGCTGGGGTACTGTGAAGATGGGTGCAACCGCGGGGTACAGATGAAACAGGAGAAATACAAATACCATCTGTTTACCTTGATAATGACTTAGCGGCGAAACCGGTCGGTAAAATTAAATATAATTAAGTGGAACAGTACAAGTGTTTTATTATAACATTATGATAATAATGTTCCACCAAGTGCCAACAATCAACAGTATCAACTTTATTTGTAATAAAAGTTGGTTGGAAGAGGACTTTATTAGTGATATACCTTTGCACACATACACACAAATATTACAACATCTACACGTAAGGGATGTGCAAAGGTATATATCACTAATAGAGTCCTCTTCCAACCAACTTTTGGAGACCCTGCGAACGCTAAAACCATTCGTCATCTTCTGGACTTAAACAATTGACAAGCTCGGTGGTAGAATGGTTAGCAATGGCCACTTTTACTTTGAGGTCGCGGGTTCGATTACCGCATGAGACAAACATTTGTGTGCATGAACATGTCTGTTTGTCTTCGTCTGGGTGTTTTCTATATATTATATGTATGTATTTCAAAATATTTTTTTGTAAATACACACATAATAATAATTTAAATAGGTATATATTTAAATTATTATTATGTGTGTATTTATTTACATATAATACATATAATATACAGTTAAATATTATATAATATTTAACTATAATATTCATATATAGTTAAATATTATATAATATTTAACTATAATATCAGTTACCTAATATCCATAGTACAAGCTTTGCTTAGTTTGGGTCAAGATAGCAGTGTATAATTTGACCAGGAACATTTATTTATTAATTTAACGTACCATCAATTGACATACAAAATAACATATATATTATTCATAAGAAGCTAAAACTTTAATAGAACATATAATCAAAGTCTACAACATAGATTAAGATAAGACTAGATACGTCGTCGGCCCAAATATGTCACTGAAGTTAGTGCACGCATTATTTGCTTTCTAAAAAGAAGCTAAAACTTCACCATAACATTATATGTTATGGTGGTTTTTTTTTTATACTTTAAACGCCTATAACATCAGGGGTATACACGTGAAGTTTTAGCTTCTTTTTAGAATTTATTGCTTATAAGCAATGTCTACGACATAGATTCAGATAAGACTAGATACGCCGTCGGCCCAAATATGTCACTGAAGTTAGTGCACGCATACTTGCTTTTGTGGCCTAAAAATACTTTATTGTCTTTTCGTGGGACGATAGAGGTATAATTTACTTACAACCCCGTTTATGAGCTATAATTTAGTTCCGATCGCTAGTGCGTTGAATGAATGACAGAATTATTTATTATATTAAGTACAAAGTTATAAAATTAGCATGATTAAATAAAAATAACAACGTAATCTTATGTATCAAAACAAAAAAGAAAAAAATAGATTTCACTCAACATACGCGTAGTCATAGCGGTAGCAAGGCACTGATATTCAGACAAACCTATAGATGTAGCGTAAACTATTTTTTTTTTTTTAATTTTTTGTGAACATAAAAAATAATAAACCGTTGCGGGACGCCTGGCAAATAGAAACATCGAGACAATTTTTTTTTATACTATGAACGCCTATAACACCAGGGGTATACACGCGCGTTTCCGACCCTGTAAAAAAAACCTCTTCACGCGCTTTTTGAAGAACCCCATGCTGTAGTTTCCTGAGAAAATCTCGACAGGCAGCTCGACAGTATGTGGGAGAAAACTTCTTTGGAATTGCACAGTACGCGACCACTTAGGTTCCAATGTAAGAGGATGAATTCCCTGTCGATGGTGAGCGGTGCTGTACTGTAGGAGGCCGTGGGCCGTTGAATAACGCCATCAAAGGGACGCCAAATCTCTTCTCAGAAATTTAAGGTTTTAAAACGTCTGTTAGTTTGTCAACATCAGTCAACAATCCTTACAAGCAACTCGCAAACTGGGATCTAGATACTCCCGCCTTTAGATGACAACAGTACTATAATATACTTATGCGGTCGTAATTGAGCTATATACTCGCATAGCTGAAGTGTTTGCCGCTGGTTGATTGAAGCACTGCTTCTGTTAACCTACCTAGTTTCTTCGACGCCAGCTTCACCTTCCCCTCCAGGTGTAAAATATACATAAAGAGATGATTACATGCCACATTAGATGTTGACACGCTCGATTTTGAAATGATTTAATAAACAAGCTATATTTACCCATCTCTAAATCGTTTGCCTAGCAATTTTGATTAAGAATTCAATATGTTCAAACTGACATCTGAATAATACCTTGTTCTTTATGCATGACTTTACCAGCGCTTGGTAACGGTGAGTAACGACAGGAGGAAATGTCGAAAGAAATCATATTACGTATTATTCAGTAGGTAGCTGAAAGATTTTTTTCATTTCGCTCACGTAAGTCGGATTACATGTAATCCTAGATGACGTCATTTACTATGTAGGGTGTGTATAAATGATGATGGGGAAGAAGTTAAAAATAAACAAAAGATTAAGAATAAAGATAAAATAATGCGTGGGGATTTCTCTTGAGGCTTGTTGTGTTCCTGCGAGTGAGATCACCAGAAAGGAAGGAACATAAGCTGACAACGGATCGGCGACCCCTTAGTGTTGCTGATGGGTGGTGATTGCTTTCCATCAGGTGACCCACATGCTGGTTTAGTATGCCCTAAAGTATATAAACACTATAGTGTTAAGAACAATTGACTGCGCCTACCGCCTATTGTCCAAATGTTCCATACATTTCGATCTGGTACAGTGATTTTCTATGCATAATAAGCGTTTGTGCTAAAATTACGAGTTCGATGACATGCGCGTGTCTCACTCTAATCGAACACGCAAGTTAAGCAACGTCGACCGTAGCGTGTCCCTGGATGGGTCTATTTATCGCGAGCTCCTCCGTGCGTCGGAGGGCACGATAAGCCGTCGGTCCCGGCTGTTGTCAATAGATGACAGTCGTTAAGCCCAATCATTGGCCTTTGGTCGGCTTGAAAACAGGGGCCTTCGCCAGTTGCAGTTGACCAGCGTGGAGGAGTAGGCTCTGAACTTCTTCGATCAATCGAAGGAGTTCAGATCCCCTCAAGGGGATGCCCGTATCCCAGCAGTGGGATGAATAAGGGTTGACGACGACAACGACGCTAAAATATAGCTAAGTGTAATATAGCACTACACTATCATGTAGTGAAAATCATCATCATTTTAGTCTCCACTACAGGAGCACGACCCTCTCTCATCCGTCCTAGACAGAAGGAGGGTTTCGCCTACGCTCCCCACGCTGGCCAGACGGGTTTGGGAGGCCTGAACGATGTTTTATAATGTATTTCCCTTAGTCGCCTTGTACGACATCCACGGGAAGAGACGGAGTGATTATATTCTAGTCTGCCGGAAACCACACGGCCACGGTAGTGAAAATAATAGTTATTAAAAACATTATTATTAATAAAACACCGTATCGGATTGTTCATACCCATGCAAGTTCATAGTCGATTATACCCTTTTTGAGCGCCTATTGCTTTTGCGTAATACTTTTAACTGACTATTCATGTAACACATAAGTATGTAAAACATAAGTTTGTTTTTTATACTACGTCGGGTGGGGAACAAGCATACGGCCCGCCTGATGTGAAGCAGTTACCGTAGCCATATTAACGCTCGCTACATAAAATGTCGTGTCGCCACCCCCGCTGCCAACGCAGCATCTCCTTCCTTCCTTTCTGGTAACCTCACTCACTCGCAGGAACACAACAACCCTCAAGGGAATTGTTATTTGGCTGCGGTATTCTGTGAGGTGGAGGCACTTTCACCAGCTTACAATATTACGCTCCCTACCTCTCTTAAAAATAAGTTTATGAAGTTAAAAATATAGTATTATTTTTAACTTCATAAACTTATGTTATATCAACCGATTTTTTAAAATTCCTTTTGTGTTCCAAATAGTGTGCTCTGGCGGTATTCCCATATAAATTTTATTAGAATCTGGAGATAAAGTCTGGAGGTATTTCGATTATATGCTGAAAATTGAGAGAACTTTCAGGTACCTTACTCGATAGCACCAGAGTTTATGATTTTTGAAATTTATTTTTATAGTCGAAAGAGGATTTTTCTTGTGGTGGTTTTTTTTTCATACTACGTCGTGGCAGACAAGCATATGGCCCGCCAGAAGTGAAGCGGTTACCTTACCCATATTAAAGGACGCAATATGCAACAATAGAGCAACTGATTTCCCTTCCTTTTCCGGTGACCTCACTCACTCGCAGGAACACAATAAGCCTCAGTTGAACTTCCAGGAACATAACAAGTGTCAAGGGAATTATTATTTTGTGTTTTATTTTATACTAGAACAACCCTCTTCGAGGGAATTGTTATTTGGCTACGATATTCCGTGAGGTGGAGACACTTCCCAAGTCGAGCAGCATACACATACGCTGTTTCTCGCCTCTCTCTTTTCGCCAGACCGTCTCGTCGGTCAGTCTGCAGGGTACACCATGCAGGCGAGGTGGGCTTTGGCTCTCAAGATCCTTAACTCCAAAAACTTTATTCAGACCAGAAGTCGTAACATAGGCTAAAGTCGTTTTCTACCGAATATTTTGATTCCAAAAATAGTTCTTAGATTTAATTTATTGATAAACATCTTCAGCTTTGTCGGTAGAGTATCAGTGTTTCTAAGAGACACAAACATAAATATTCTTGGATAAATTACACAGCGCCATCTAGTTCCAAACTGAGCAATACTTGTACTAGGGGTACTACTGGCTACCTGTAAGATTTTTTTTTTACATAAGAGGGGGGCAAACGAGCATGTGGGTCACCTAGTGGAAAGCAATCACCACCGCCCATGGAGATCAGCAACACCGGGGGGTCGCCGATCCGTTGCCAGCCTTTTAAGGAAAATATAGACTCTGTTCTTGAAGGCCCCCATGTCGTAATTGTTTGGAAATACCGCTGAGAAAATTTGATTCCACAGGTTCAGTGTTTTTTTGACTATAGACACGTTCTATCTGCCTCCATTGTAATAAGAAGAAAACAAGGTAATTGCCTGACATTCATTCAGTCCCGCAACACTTAACCGTTGCGGCAAGACGTTAGCGCTATAATAAATAATAATAAAATAATAAATATTCCTGGACAAATTACACACGGCCATCCCGTCCCAAACTAAACAAAGCACCTACTATGGGTACTAGATAACTGATATAATACTTAAATATTTTTTTTTTGTAAATATATAAATATATTTACAATACATATAATACATAGTAGTAGTACCCATAGAAAATACCCAGACCAAGACAAACAGACATAAACAGTTTTAGCTATATAAAATAATTTTATTATTGTGTTTTAACGTGACTTCGTCTTTAAAATTGCTTCCTTCAATTAAAAAAAAAAACGAATGTTAACAAAATCGAGGGATACTTTTTTGTTTTGCAGCTACAAATCTATCATCTCCATCCAAAATTCAGTCACAGCACTGGATAGATGAACGATCAAAGAATTCATTACGCATTTTGCTAAGTAGAGACTATGGAACATCGCGTGCGGACGAGAGGGAAGCGCTACCATTTTCAGATAATTTTAGTGCATATGAAGTATTCACGTACAACACACGGTCGTGTCCATGACATAGCCACACCCCATTCCGGGTTCCGTACCCAAAGGGTAAAATGGACCCGATTTCTGAGACTCCGCCGTCCGTTCGTTCGTCGGTCACCAGGCTGTATTTCATGAACCGTGATAGTTAGACAGTTGAAATTTTCACAGATGATGTATTTCTGTTGCCGCTATAACAACAAATACTAAAAAACAGAATAAAA
Organism: Hypsopygia costalis; assembly: GCA_937001555.2. NCBI lineage: Eukaryota > Metazoa > Arthropoda > Insecta > Lepidoptera > Pyralidae > Hypsopygia > Hypsopygia costalis. The sequence continues at coordinate 20,903,796 of OW443342.2, forward strand.
TAAATATTTAAGTCGGCTCCCATACAACAAACGTGATTTTTTTGCTCGGTATTGATAACGGCTACAGGTAGGCTTAAAGTACATATTTACAGAATATTTAGTTATATATTCACTTTAAAAATAAATAATTAAATTTAAATAAAACAACTATTTAAGGGGGGCTCCCATAAATCAGACATGATTTTTTTTGCCGTTTTTTATTTAATGGTACGGAACCCTTCGTCCGCGAGTCCGACTCGCACTTGGCCGGTTTTTCTTTCTTTTCGTACTGAATGTCTACATGTACCACACGTAGATATTAAATTAAGCTTCTTACATATGAGCGCTAATAATATTCAGCCTACAGACCTGAATTTAACAACCTAAATATTCCTTAACCATTAGTTAAGTAACATTATACACCCTCAGACCTTCACTTAGAAACATGACTTAATCAAATAATACGCGGAGGAACAATAAACTTAGTTCTCATAGAAACATGGGGTGAGTTAGTAATTACTGTGGAACAAGAAAACTGGCCGTAAATGAATTAGGAGCGAAACAGTCGGGTAATTGATTACGAACTGGAGATTTGACCTTTGCTTTATCTCACGTGATATGAAATGGAGATTGGTTTTTATTTATTTACTGGCATGCCGCCCCGGCTTCACTTGGGTATACACTTTCATCTCATCAAAAACATAAATGTGAAATGAGAGCCAAGTTCAATATTATGATTATATGCCTTGGTTATTGACTTCAACGGTAAAAGAAGTGGGATCTAAATGGGTGCCAAGTTGAATGGTCAGTTCTGAAATTTATTTATTACAACATAAAATATTTTATATCAACTTAAAATATCATTTCTTCTTAAAACTTAGGATAATATATTGAAGCCTAAGGTCTGACTTCGCTAGTTCTCATATACTCAAGCTCCAAATGGTTCGTGTAATATTACTCACGGTGCTGCTCGTCAGTTCTGTTAGCTGAACTTGGCTTGGTACGCTACCACGTGTCTAAATATATAATGTTAGTAACAGAGTAAATACAGAATGTTTATATTAAAGAAGCTATTGTTTGTTTGTACCTATTATCTTTATTGTACATAATTAGCATAAATATATATACATAAAAACACTTAAAATATAGATGGAAAAAGGCGGGATCTCTATAAGAGATATCTACAAGGCAAGCTTTGAGTGTTGGATATACTGTGGAGTGGCGAGGACCCTCAGATATAAAGAATAAAACACGAGAAATGATAAAAAAAGGGAAGAAGTGGCAATAAATACTGCAAATAGGTAAATATAGATAAATCAAACAATTAATATAAAGTACTGAGTTTAAAAATATCTGTAAATACATACTATAGTAATATCTACACACATTAAAATTTTAATATGAAAAAAAAAACAAACAGAAAAACAGACACATATTATATAGCTCAGATTAGATGCAAACAAGATTAAAAAAAAAATCAAACAATCTTAAAAAAAATGAACTTAGTCGTTTCATTTACTGTGTTTGCCTCATTAAGCCCTTTCGTTTGATACCGAAATCATGGGAGGTTAATGTGGAAATTATAAATCGCGATATCGTTTCGGCCACCATATCTGATTAAAAATGACGACATATAATAAATACATTAGACATTTATTAGGTAATCATTCATTGCCACAGGAGTATTTATTTATTTTTCCTCTTTCGAGCTTGTAACTTAGGGAGTCTCCTAAAAGTAGATGGTCGCTACCAGTGCTAAATTTGTTGAACACTGAGACATCCATAAATAAATATACGCCTCTTATCCATTATGATGAAGTCGATCTCATTCTTAGACACTTTGTCGTGGCATTGCCACGTCTATCTCTTCTGGGGTTTCTTTTTGAAGAACGAGTTCATAAAAAAGAGAGAGCCCCTCCGTCTGGAGGAATATTTACCAGCATTTGCCCCCGGTGATTCCTCAACGCCAAACCAAACCATCCGATTATCGACTCATTGCTTTCTTGAACCTCCACTTCGGCATTAAAGTCCTCAACAATAACCGTAAATTGGATCTTCGTGGTATTATGTAGGGCCTTTGAAATGTCTTCAAACTTGGCCTCGACTTCTTAGTCCAGATGTATCGTCGTAGGAGCATATAGGTACCTGTCTTACTTTCATAGAGTGTCTGTCCGCCAGTTTTAGTACAAGATATGCTACGTTCCCCGACATACAGGGGATCTCTACTACATTGTTGACGAAGGCTTTATGGACGAGGAACCCGACACCGCACTAGGAGCGCCGGTCTCGTCGTAGTCATAAATAAATTTAGAGATTGTCCAAATTGTAATATTTTGGGAATATAATATTTTACTAAAATAATATTATGTGTACAAAGAGGTAAGAAATTTACTGCCTCTACGACTTCACAAATACATACAAATACATCTCCAATTTTATATATATAACTTCGGTGGCTTCTTTCGATGATGAATCAGTCAGAACATACTGCTTTATATACATATAGACTACATGACAATACACGTAGGCTATAAGGAAAATGGAAGAAAAATTCTACGGTGATAAAAATAAATAAAGCTTTGTACACACTACAAATTTATCGAGACACACGTACCTTTCAATGTTTTTGAAATAACAAAGAGGAAACTATTTCTTTGTATCGTAGCCTATTATGTTACATTGTCGCTTTGATCGTTTAAAGTTGTCTCTAATGAACTCACTAAATGGTTTTTACTTATTTATTTTATGACTTTTAAAAGTAATAAAATATGTAAGTAAAATTTCAGAATATGTTGGTTAATCTGTAATTATGTAAATATACAAACATAAAAAAACATATAATATGTGATGAAATAATAAACGTTATTTTGAAGTGAATTGAAAGTGTATTTTTGGCCAAACGTATTTTACCTACTTTTTCCGGCAAAAATATACTTCGGCAACAATATTTTATATTTTGATTTCTAAATTGAGCTAAATTAATGTTCCTGTTACCCCACTTCGTATTGCCTTATACTACTTATTCTGTTAATCCTCCTTCCTACTAATACTACTTACTACTAACATACTCGTATGAAATGTGAAAAATTGTGAGGATATATTGACGTTTGCTACTCTTTCACGGGTAAATTACTGAATGAATTTGGCGTATGCCAAATATCAATCCAATGAATCAATCATATATATATATATATACACTGTGGTCACGCGGAGCAAACTCGCAGGTAGATTGGGATAAAATTTGACACACAGATTGTTTTTGACTTGAGTTAATGTGCTATAGTTGTTCTCCTGGACGAAGCATGTACAAAATGTTCAAGCCTGGCGAAATGCGGCCAGGAGAAGGTTGCCCCGTGGACAAATGGCAAGAAGAGGCTACTTTGGAACCAAGTATAAAGTCCAATGTTTATATAGACAAACGTACGGGAATTATTTCCGAACAAGCCAACGTTTCTATGCATGAACATGAGTGTCTAGCATTCAAATTGCCTTCAGTTATTTAAGCATTTGCACTATTAAACAAATGTAAACTTAATTCGAATATTACAATGTTATAAAGCGAAACAGTGCTGAATGAGTTTGATAATATTTAGTATAGGAAAATTTTGTAAACAATGTAAATTCATTAGGCTTGTTTAACGACTTTCATGCCGAAGCTGCGTAGTTTTAACATACTTTCTAAATACCTTCAAAACCATTTTTTGGGATGTAAATGGTTCATCAACATATTTGAACTAAAGCTAACCTCACCTGCACATGGAGCATCCTGCTGACTGATAAACGAGGTTCTCGCGAAAAAAGAGCTAGAGCATAGCGTATTTTTTTAAGCTGACCGACTGGAGAAGACACAGAATACCGCACCTCACAGAATATCGCAGCCAAATAACAATTCCCTTGAAGGTCGTTGTGTTCCTGCAAGTGAGTGAGATCACCAGAAAGAAAGAAAGGAGTAGTTAGATTGGCAACGGATCGGCGACCCATTAGTGGTACTGATTTCCTAGCCGGTGGTGATTGTTTTCCATCAGATGACCCACATGCCCCTTTGCCCACCTAAATACTAATAATAAAATAAAAACACATGGCTTGCACTTTTCCTTCTTACCAACTTTCTTCTTCCACAACTCTTCAATCTAACCTTTACATACTCATTGAGAAGGTGCCGCAAAAAATCCTGAATACTTCATGTCTCGCGAGTGAATACAGAGCTTAAGTTATAATAGAGTGCTGTCACTGTTTATCCTCTTTGTCGATTGACACATTATTACCTTTCACAGGGAGAAACGAAAGTAGTTCTAATGAAATATGTGATAGATTTCATATTTGCTAGACAGATGTTGTCGTGGGTGAAATTGACGACGAATTGTGTGAGATTTCAGTATTGTATATTAAATGTTAGGGCTTGTATTATAGATTCGTAGAGAGCACATCGACTTCTATGCCGTACAAAGCATGTTCAAGCACATCCGACGAGCAACTAAAATGTATCAAACGCACAACACGATGATTAAAAAGACTTTTTCGCCATTTTGTTTTTGTTGTATGAATGTTTGAGAGAGTGAAGACTTTTTTTAAATGAAATTTATAGGCACTCTAGTGTAATCGGGCTATATGGGCATTTGTCATTTTCTTATGAATATTGTTTGTTTGTTTGTTATAACTTTATTGTACATAAAAAATTAAATAACAAGAAATAAAATGCAAAATAAAGTAGTACAAAGGCGGACTTATCCCTTAGAGGGATCTCTTCCAGTCAACCTTAAAGTATCAAAAGGAATTAGAATTAAAGGCGTGTAATCACAAAGTACAGTAATTACTGTGATAATAATGGACATGACAAAAATTACAACATAGTTTATATACGAATACCCATTAACACATGTTTCAATTATGATATGTGTTTATATAAATAAAACTTAAAAATAAATCATCAATTTGCAGCCAACAAAGCGTTATTGAGAGACCTCCTCAGAGCCGATTTGAAGGAGCCAAGAGTAGGAGACATCTTTATGTCCAAAGGAAGTGAGTTCCACAGTTTTGCAGCTTGGACGGAAAATGATTTGGTGTAAGTTGAGCTATTATGTTGAGGAATTTTCAGCAATGGATCCACGGAACGTCGCAAACGGTTATCTATGTCGCGAAATTGAAACCTTTCATTTAAATAACCCGGAGCAGATGGATTAAAGAGCACATTGAAAAGCACGGAGAGGATATGGAAGTTTCTTCGAAGTCTGGCCGGAAGCCAGCCGAGTTGCTTGCGAAACTCAGAGATATGGTCATATTTTCGAAGACCAAATATATACCTAATGCATACATTCAGTAATCTATCTAGTTTATCAAGCAACACTTCTGCCGGATCCAGGTAAGCCACATCCGCATAGTCTATAAGAGGAAGCAAAAGGGAGCGGGCCAGCATCGTCTTAGTAGGCACAGGAAGGAAGTTCTGCAGACGCTTCAGTGAGTGAAGAGAGGCAAACAGCTTACGGCTGACATCACCAATCTGAGGTGCAATAGCATAATACATAGACATTTCAGCTATATTAAAATGAGATTTGCATTTAGCAAAAAAACAATGAAAAAAACAATGAGTTTCAGCGATCGCCATGTATCCTGTACTGTTTAACGACTAATCATTGCATATTAAACAGCTTGTATCTTCTTTTAAACAGTCCTTGTATATGCTTTTAAAATTCTAATATGTGGTGGAGTTTTGAAAAGGATCACTCTTGAAGGTACAGGGAAGCACTCGAGGAGATTAGATTAAATTTTTAGAGGTTATCGTGCCACCAATCTTTCGATAAGACAGAGATCTCTGCCTTTGTGTCTATTAAGTTAGTTTACAGACGTGGCTTTACGTGATAACATCATAAGAAAACATCGACCGATGGAGTGAAAGAGGGAGATGCGTAACAAGCCGAACGCTTAGGTCGATCGTGCCTCTCTATTAGTTGTTCCGCTTTCTCGCTTGCACGCTCGGCTCAGGCGGAACGTGTCAATAAGTCATGTTCTTTAGTGCGTGCAGCTGGCGTTCATAGATTTATAAAACGTTATCATGTCAAAAATGCACAGGAAATGGTCAATTGGTATACAAAAACATTGGGGTGTAAGTTGTTCATCAACATCTTTGAACCAAAGCCAACTTCACCTGCACGCGGTGCACTCTGCTGACTGACAAACGAAGATCTGGCGAAAAGAGTGGTAGGGAGCGTACCTAATTGTAAGCTATCCGACTGGGGAATGTACCTCCACCTCACAGAATACCGCAGCCAAATAACAATTCCCTTGAGGGTCGTTGTGTTCCTGCGAGTGAGTGAGTTCACCAGAAAGGAAGGAGATGCTGCGTTGGCAGCAAGGGTGGCGGCGCGCGAGTGATATTTTATGTTGCGAGCGTTAATATGGCTACGGTAACCGCTTCACATCAGGAGGGCCGTATGCTTGTCTGCCACCCGACGTAGTATATAAAAAAAACTATAACACTGACCTGGCACTCATAAGTCCCGTTGTCTCTCTTCTGTACAAACTTGATTTGTAACGTCCAGTCTTCGGATCCTTCTCCGTGCAAAACCTGTAACAAGATCGAGTATTGAAATTCATCAATATAAAACAGGACTTATAAAACTTATAACTAGCTTGCGCCCGCGATTTCGTATCCCGGTAACCCGTGGGAATTTTCAAAAGTTATTTCTTAATGGTTGCCTGCGTTAAAATAAATAAATATTGTCAGACAAATTACACAGCGCCATCCAGCCCCAAAGTAAGCGAAGCTTATGTTATGGGTACTAGACAACTGATAAACATACGTAAATACATTTTTTTTTGTAAATACATTCTTATGATACATAGAAAATACCCAGACCAAGACAAACAGACATGTTCATGCACACAAATGTTTGTCCTGTGTGGGAATCGAACCCACGAGCGTTGGTGTCGAAGCCGCGTCATTGACCGCTACGCCACCGAGCTCGTCATAAAATAGAAGAGGAAGAAGAAGAAACACATTTTTTTTTAACAGCGCCATATAGTCCCCAACTAAGCAAAGCTTGTAGGGCACTAGATAACTAATATAATATTTTATTACATTTTTTTTGTAAATCATCATCAGGTCATTTTAGTCTCCACTACAGGAGCACGACCCTCTCGTCCGTCCCAGACTTGACGATTTGGCCTTCACTCCCCACGCTGGCCAGACGGGTTGGGGAGGCCTGATCGATGTTTTATAATGTATTTCCCTTAGTCGCCTAGTACGACATCCACGGGAAGAGACGGAGTGATTCTATTCTAGTCTACCGGAAACCACTTACATGTAATACTTAGAAAACACCCAGACCAAGACAAACAGAGATGTTCATGCACACAAATGTTTGTCTCGTGCGGGGATCGAACACGCGACCTCAGAGTCAAAGTGGCCATTGCTAACCATTCGACCACCGAACACAAACATACTTAAGTAACATAATTAAGTAAAATTCAAACGTCATAAGAAATACGTGATGCCACAATAAAATTGGTTCCGTCTCAGCATTGTGCCGTGGGCTGAATGGGCCACGACGCTGATTTTCAGGTAACACGTGTCATCTAATGACAACAGCCGGAACTACTTGACATGCCTTCCGAAGCACAGAGGAGCTCGAGATAAATAAACCCATCCATGGACAGGCTGCGGTCGACGTTGCTTAACTTGCGTGTTCGATTAGACTGACATGCGCAACGACGACTTAGGCGCCCATTAGACGCTTTAATGTAATTATACATACATACATAGTGGCACTTATATACGTTTTACAAAATTATGAAAGTAATACAAAGCTGAGAGGAGCTCGATGGCGTCGTTGCGCGTGTCAGTCTATTCGATCACGCAGGTTAAGCAACATCTACCGTAGCCAGTCTATGGATGGTTTTATTTATTTAGAGCTCCTCTGTGCTTCAGAGCGCACGTTAAGCCTGTAAGTTAAGTTTGTAATTAGATGACAGTCGTTAAGCCTGGTCGGTGACCTTTGGGCGGCTTGAAAACACTGGCGTCTGCCAACCCGTTGTTGTTGAACGCAGTTGAGCGGCGTGGTGGAGTATGTTCTAAACCCCTTCTATTGAGGCGAGCGAGACTCGTATCCCATCAGTTGGATGATTATGGGTTGATGCCGAAGTACAAAAACAACATAACAAGTTATTTATTTAACACTTTAATTTTAACAATACTTATTTAGGAATATAATTGTAATAAGATAAAAAAGTAGGGTATTTATAATTTTAAAATTCAGGCATCAATTGAGTAATGTGAGCAAGATGATTTATTATTATTATTTTCTTGTTAATGTGATAGATAGGGTAGGAGTATTTGTGACCATGACCATGATAAATAGACATGTAATAGTTACATATTACATGTCTATTAATCATGGTCTGAGTGTTTTCTACGAATTATATTTATGCATTTACAAAAAAAGAAGTATTTAAGTATAATATCAGTGATCTATAACCAATAGTACAAGCTTTGCTTAGTTTGGGACTAGATAGCGATGTGTAATATGTCCAGGATTATTTATTATTATTTTTGGCAAATGCTTGGCATCCCTAGCCGATATGTCAATAAAAAACAAAAATAAAAACTTCGTGTGCGAGTCGGACTTAACACAAGTCGCACACGAAGGGTTCCGTACCATTATCTATAAAAACGGTTGTTGTTTTGAAGCCCCCTTAAATATTTATTCTATTCTGTTTTTTAGTATTTGTTGTTATAGCGGCAACAGAAAAGCATCATCTGTGAAAATTTCAACTGCCTAACTATCACGGTTCATGAGATACAGCCTGGTGACAGACGGACGGACAGCGGAGCCTCAGTAATAGGGCCCCGTTTTACCCTTTGGGTACGGAACACTGAAAAGATATACCTGTTGCTTAAATACATCATATTACCGGCGTCAGAGTAAACTATTTTTATTGAAGAGGTCTTAAAAGTAATTGACTTCCCAGCATTTAATAAATTCAATTAGTTCACGACATAACGTCAAAAGCTGTTAAAATGTACAATTTGGGTCAGAATTACCACTGAAATTGGACCATTAGGACATTGGTTGGATGCTTAGTATTAGCGGTAATAGTATTAGTGGTAAATAATTGAAGAACGATCGATGAAATAGTGGGATTGTTATCTCTTTAGGGATTATCGGTTCAAATAGGTTGTGATAATCTAGGACTGAGTTTAATTTTAGTTCTTTTGGTTTTTATATAAAGTGTGTATCTATAAAAGGCTACAGTTTCTGCTCGATCTATTAACGCACAGCTCAAACTTTAACGCATTGAAATTTGGTACACAGGTAGCTATTATGACCCAAGTATCAGTTAAAAAGGATGTTTGAAAAAAAAAAGATCGAAGGGGTTTGGAGCATATTACACCACGCTGCTCAAGTGCTGGTTGGAGGTCAATGTTTTCAAGACGCCTAAAGGCCATTAACTTGCTTTAGCTACTGTCATCTAACGACAACAGCCGGGTCCGCCGGCTTAACGTATCCTCCGAAGCATAGACGAGCTCGATATAAATAAACCCATCCATGGACAGGCTATGGTCGACGTTGGTTGACTTGCGTTATTGATTAAACAGCAATGCGCAACGACGCCATCGAGATCCTTATACCGGGTTACGCGCGAACAAAATCTCAGGCGAAAATGAAAAGTTTATAAAATAAGTGATCATAATTGTAGATTATTATTACAATAATATATTATGTGTATGTCAGTGATATTCATACAGCTTGAAAACATTGACGATCTCTATCTCGACTCATCTATAGAAATCCGATGTAATCATGGAATCAAAACATGTTAAGCTAGCTAGACTAGATAAAGAATATATTTTTTTCATTCATTTCAGCCGTTAGATAGATCACGTGACATTTGTCAAAATCGAACATTTTAATAGGAGAATTGGCAAATGTCACGTGATCTATCTAACGTTCGTTACGCTACGAATTACACTTGGCTAGGGGGGCTGTTACCACAGACGGACGTTTTGCGTTCTTTAACCACAGTGAAATGGCTGGGCCATATACCAGAGAAAAACTATCAAAATGCTGTAAAAACTTACCTGAAATCGTTCATCATTTGTATACGTGAATTTTCCTGAACTGAGTATGTGCCAGTCTCTCTTTCTGATCCATGATACTTGCTGAAAAAAAAATAACACTTAATAAAAAAACATAGCTTTTCACTGTTTAAACTTGTACTAGGATATCTTGTAAAAAGCATTGATCATTCAAAAACATGCTTTTATGCTCTTTTCTTTGTTTATGCTACCAGGTTCAAGTGAACTGGTCCGCCTAATGCGAATTGATCCTATAGTCCACAATCGCTTGCAACACAAGAAGTGTTGGTGTGTTACCCTTCCCGTCTAATGCAGCAAGTCCTCCTCTATAGCTTCGTGGTAACCCCATTCGTAGAAATACACCAAGAATTCAGGAGTTTGTTTTTTGTCTGCGCTCTTCTACACGCAACACAAGAAATCCTTGTAGAGTCAATATAGCCACAGTGACAACTTTATATACGTACTCACGGGTAACGTGAACGTTAAGATTATGTATATGAAGGTACACGGAAGTGACCAAGAAAGTTTTGATTGCTCGTGAAGAACATTGACCCACCTACTTGTGAAATATGAATGTTGGGTTGTTTAAGATGTCCAACATTTGTTGGAGTGTATCAAGTACAGACCGGCAAACTACGAAAATTAATTTATGACAGTCGAGAGATTTCTGAAAATGATGTAGAAGGCAACAACGTACTGCCTAATTTAATTCTACTATAGTGCCGGCAAGAATGTTACTTAGATGAGGTTTATAATGTGATAAGATCAAAAAGGATCAAGAGATCAAAGAGGATCGAGCCACCGAGCCTACTCCGAAATGAAAATTTGAAGTTTAGAGCCAAATTCGGAATTTTTCAGATATAAATCGGGTATAAACTTATTAGCTAAATAAGAAACTAATACAAATACTAAAGTACTACACTAAGAAATATTGAAATTATTTTTTTCGAAGACACTCTAAAATATATTTAAAAAAATCTGAACCTTCGGCCAAAAGGTCAGATTTTCATTTAGAACACGATAGGTGTGCAAAAATATCTGAATGTGGAAAAGAATAAAGAACAAAATGACCACGCACAGATCGCGGGGATGAGCCGCGAAGGGTGGACTTGCGGATGTAGATGCATGAATTTCAGTCGGCGGATGTAGTGTTTCTCATTCCTTTTATTCTGGCAAACTAGCGTCAAAACTCGCGTCGAAAGATAACGTGGAGAGAGCTGGTGACTGGATAACTCAGATGAAGTCCACGAGGTAGGATAGTTACCGCAAATGCTAACGTGTTGCATGGCGAATAGTACAGGTATTTCTGATTTCTGTCTTTTGAAGTTTTACATTATTCATTCATACTCGTAAAAAATTCTTATAAAAGTTAATACTTACGCCTCTTTCACTCAAGTGTCCAACTAAACAATGGAGGTAAGCAGTTCCTCCTAGCTGTGCAGTGATATTGCTGACTGAATTGTTGGCGGTCACATCAGCAGACGGCTGGACACCGCCTCGCCAGCCTCTCGCTCTTGATGTGCCGTGGTGTCCTGTAAATAATACATAAATAAATATAAATATTCCTGGATAAATTACACACGGCTAGTCCCAAACTAAGCAAAACTAGGTAACTGATATTATAACTACATTTTTTTTTTGTAAATACACATATAAAACTTCCAGACCAAGACAAACAAACATGTTCATGCATACTCAGATATTAGTTGTGCGGGGATCGAACCCGCGACCTCGGAGTCAAAGTGGCCATTGCTAACCATTCGACCACCGAGCTCGTCAGGTGTTGTCGTTCCAGGGGCCGAAGCTGAAGCCGATTACCACCTGATTTTTTGATCGCAAAAATAGATCTTAGCTTAAAGTTAGTGTCATACATCTTCAGCTTAGTCGATAGAGCTCTAAGGTTTCTACCACCTAAGCTAAACACAATTACCGTCAATCTAAGCTAAAGTTTGATTTTCGCAATCAAAATATCCAATCGTAATCGACTTCATCTTCGGCGGTCGGGCCCCAGGTTATTGAAATACATACAGGCCCCTTACCACCATCTCTTATTGCGATTCAATAACTGAATAGATTGCTTATTCATACCAATGAATAAGCGACTCTATTCTATTTGAAATAGAGTCGCTTATTCATTGGTATGAATAAGCACTCTACTCAGTATTGAATCGCAATAAGAGATGGTGGTAAGGGGGCAGGCCCTACTACATAATCCCAATTGTGCGTTTTATGAGCCAGGATTAACAGAGTCCAAGATTAATCCTGAATTGTGTTAAGACCTTTTTTCGTTGCAATCTGTCGCACTTAGGACATTAAGCAATCGGTTATTTTAAATTAAACAATTCTTGCAGTCCAAGTTCAGTGTCTTGGCCACCTTAGTAGATTTTGGTACAGGTGTATGATTTCAGTTTAGTAGGTCAAAAGGTGACTTCCTTTGTAATCTCGAGGGTACCACACTTGGTTATATGAGACTTATTACCAGTTCATTTGTATGATGTACAATACGGTCCTTGTACTTTGGCACTCTATACTCTTTTATGTCGGGAATGTTCAAGTCTCTACGTAGACTCTTGTTAGTTATGTACCAAGGCGCATCAACTATATTTCTTAGAACTTTCGATTGAAACCTTGTAAGATTTCCAGATTTGAATTGGCTGAAGTACCCCAGAGTTGTATCCCATATGTCCACGTAGGTTTTATTATACACTTACAGACGAGTAGTTTATTTTACAATGATAATTTTAATTTTCTATTCAGCAAATAATAATATTTCCTAAACTGTAAATCAAGGGCTTTGCGTTTGGTGAATATGTGTTTTTTCCAGGTGAGTCTTCTGTCCAGATACAAGCCAAGGTACTTAGCCTCCTGGGATTGGGGTATGCTGATGCAATTTAATGTGACAGTTAAGAAAATAGTAACACCTTTATCCGTGGTATGAGCGTTTTAATACTAACTTTACCAGTAAGATCGCCTTCACTTTTGCTGTTGGGGACTTAAGCTGAAATAGGAGTACAAGTACTGATGAATCAGTAATCGGAGGGTTTAGTTTAGAGTCGCGGAATCACACTCTGTTAAACCAAGATTCAATCAAGATGATAATGAACAGTGAAGTTTATTACTGTTCCAGGTTTAAAGCTAGGGCAGCCATAGAACTCACTAACAGTTTGATCACAAAAATTGGTAGGATTAAATTTACTAAATTACTATTATTATATTTAATAGCTAAACCTAAATAAATTTACTAAATTAATGCAAGTATTTTTATAAGAAAGACAAACGAGCATATGGGTCACCTGGTTCAAAGCAACCATCACCGCCCATGGAGATCAGCAACACCAAGGAGTCGCCGATCTGTTGCCAGAATTTTAAGGGAAATAAAGACTCTGTTCTTGAACCCATTGGCACCCATTTCGTATTTGTTCAGAAATACCGCTGAGGGATGTTGATTCCACAGTTTCACCATTCGTGGTATAGAGAGCAAAATGGCTTGCTTGAGTCTTCCTTAACGAAACCCTATTATACGGCTATTTTTGGTGGTTGTGGTGGTGCGGTTTACTGGATGACAGACTCGTACTGTGATATAACTGAAAGGTTGATGCACAGGGGAGCATTATCTAGGCCTTAGGTACAGGGCCTTTGTTTTGCCTTGACGAGCTCGGTGGCGTAGCGGTCAATGACGCGGCTTCGACACCAACGCTCGTGGGTTCGATTCCCACATAGGACGAACATTTGTGTGCATGAACATGTCTGTTTGTCTTGGTCTGGGTGTTTTCTATGTATCATAAGTATGTATTTACAAAAAAAAAATGTATTTACGTATGTTTATCAGTTGTCTAGTACCCATAACACAAGCTTCGCTTACTTTGGGGCTAGATGGCGCTGTCTAATTTGTCTGAAAATATATATTTAAAGAAATATTTATTTATTTATTTGTCTCGTTAACTGGGCGGGACCAGGGTGAATGGTAACGCGACCCAGATTTTGTCAGACTATCTCCTAGGATTGTGGTTTCTTGGTCTCCTTAGTAACTTCATAATACGCGTATACACGAATATTTCCTATTGCCATTTAGGAAGTATTATAATACTGCTAAATCTTGTGGACTGTAAGACTATATATAACGTTTAATACGAACGACGAGTGTAATAAAGGAAGCAAAGCCATAGAGTAAACAATACTCATTTACATACATTCGTAACATTAAGGAAATAATTGGTAAAATTTATTACATGTGCTGTTAAGAGAAATTTGCGCTCTGCGTTTTTGATACAAACATATACCCGCGATTTTCTCCCATAATTTTGTCACTAGGTAGGTAGGTACGTATCACGAGCAGTGATGTTTTATTGATAAATTTCACGCTACCTCTGCTCTGTTTGTCAAACAAAATGTTCGTTAAACCTAGCATTGCTCTCCCTTTTGTCTTCTATCTTTACATATTCTTTTTCTTCTATTCCGAATCGAATATTACTTGAATCTGTTCTGAAAGTACGCTTTTTAAAAGAAGATACTCGTATGTAGGCGAACTTTAATCGTTTTGTGCCCTTTTCACTCCCTACTGTCTAGGAGTAGGTATACCGTTATCACGATGGATGGAGGGAAGGTCAAACATATTTTTTGTGTTGCCAAATGGAAGATACAAGAATGGTTTTTTTTAACTTTAGTAGTATGAAATTCTCAAAAGTACATGTTATTAAGTATATTGGCCGTGTGGTTTCCGGCAGACTAGAACAGAATCACTCCGTTTCTTACGGTAGATGTCGTACAAGGCGACTAAGGGGCATTATCAAACCTCGATCAGGCCTCCCCAACCCGTCTGGCCAGCGTGAGGAGTGTAGGCCAAATCCTCCTTTTGTCTGGGACACAAGTTTATATATTGCTGGAATGCCCGCACTACGGAAATTCAGCAATGCGGAAGGAAGACATCCATTGAATTTACCTCGAAGTGCCTCAAAGATAGTTTAGAGGTATACCCCAGCCACTTCATACGACCGTAGCGTCGTATTAATTATTACATTACATTAACGTATGTATAGAGCGTAAATTAGTATTTGTGCATGCAAAAAATCTGTTCCGGAAAGAAACTCAGGGAAGAGGTGAAGTCGATTCGAGAGCACAGCAGAGAGTGGCCTTATTGTACATAAATCGTCATCAACCCTTATTCATCCCACTGATGGGATATGGGCCTCCCCTCAATTTAAGGGGTTTAGAGCATACTCCACCATGCTACTTAACTGCGGGTTGGCAGAGGCCAGTGTTTTCAAGCAGCCTAAATGCCACTGACTTGGCTGAACGACTGTTATCTAATGACCACAGCCGGGACTGACGGCTTAACGTTCCCTCCGAAGCACAGAGGATCTCGAGATCAATAAACTCATCCATGGACAGGCTGCGGTCGACGTTGCTTGACTTGCGTGTTTAATTAGACTGACACGCGCAACGACGCCATCGAACTCCTCATATGTACATAATGTACCTCGATGTACATAAATAGTATTACTTTAGCAAATTTATAAAGCATAATAATTGTTAAAATATATTTATCTAATCTCATACTGAAGTTTAGAGATTTTGATGTCTTTTACGCACAAGACATCAAAATAAATTTAAAAAGTTACTTTTCGATACAGCTCTTCTATGGACAACTATATCGAAAAATATACGCGCATGCGCACCATGCATGCTTCATCTGCAAATGGATTTATAAGTAAGAAATAAAGCTGTGAAATTAACTTCATGGTTGTATTTAAAATATTATAATCATATATTTCATGAGATTAGATAAAGTAGTGTATGAAACTGCACATAATTAGGTCTTAAAATACTCGTGTGGTCTAATATCACATTCGCCTTCGGCTTATGATGTGATAAACTCACACTCGTGTTTTAAGAACCCTTATTATTTTATAAACTACTATTATTAACACGAGTACCTATACTTGATAAACTAAGTATTGTCAACAATTATAATTATTAACACGAGTATACTTGATAAACTAAGTATTGTAAACTATTGTATTGTATTATTTATTAAGTTTTACATATCATATTTTAAACAAACAAGTCTTATTTAAAATATGATATGTAAAACTTAATAAATAATACAATACAATAGGCTAGAGAAAAATAAACTGTGGCAGAGGGATACATCTATATCAGTACCCTAGTTCTTGCTTATTACTAATTAACCTTACCCTTGTCGTTTTATCGATATTACCGATAAATATGGGAGCAGAGTTAAATTTACAACTATTTTAAAATTCGTAGTTCGTTGTCTTTTGAATTTGGTTTTTTTTATGTACTTTATTTCAAGATATACTCACGTATATCGCCAGTGGAAGATGTGAACAGTGGTAGCATACAGAAGACGGCGACGGCAAGTGGTATGCCCATCCCTCCAGCCAGTCGCCATCTCATCTGGAACAATCACAAATATTAAATGCTACGCGTCCTTATATCATCTATACAGATAAATAAAATTGTAGTGTAAAATTGTAATATTAAAGTAACTGCTTTTTACTAAACGAATATGGATATATACACGGTACATATTCCAAAATAACATTTTTTACAAATTTTTGTCTGTCTGTTTGTTCCGGCTCATCTCTGAATTGGCTGGAACGATTTTGACAACGCTTTCACTGCTAGATAGCTGATGTAATAAGGAGTAACTTATGCTACTTTTACTTTAGAAATTTAATTTATTTTTATTAATATAAATATATTTTCATAATTAAAAAAAAATACTATTCCGCGTGGACGAAGTCCTCCATTATACGGTGCAGAAATAAACATAGGTATTAACTTTTGTTTGATACGGTACCGTATTTAGTTAATAATGTAATACAATTGTAATACGTAGTTACAATGACGCCGAGAGGTGGCGAATAAGCGATCGAGGCCAATTCTCGTAATTATTTTCCGATCGCAATATGAAAGTTGACCGAATCGAGATTGAATTATGAATTTACTAAAAATTATATACTCGATTTTATCATCATGAATTAATTACCTATTATCAATTCTTATTGCTGGCAAAATCATTTTATTAGCTTGTTTAATAGGCTTGTTGCCCATGTCGCAAAATTATAAAAACTCTCTATCAGTAACGTAAAATACATAAAACTAGAACGATCTGCGATCTTAAAATTTTAATAACTTATGTACGACGTGTTTTATGTTCGGTCAAAGTTTGGTGGGAAAGTCCATTTTAAAGGTATGAAATTATAAAAAATAAATATTACCATTGTAGAAACAATAAAAAATACTATAACTTTTGTTACGGCACTGGCTACATAAACGCAATATTTAACATAGCTGTCGTACAAATTTCTGATTTAATGCATATAAAATAGCACGGTGTGACGTCATAACGGTATGGAGCGTTTTCGGGATAGTCCAAAATTGTGATCTTCAAGTTATCATATCTCGAGAAGTTTTTATGCAATCGAAGTAATTATTTCACCTATATTTATATTATTGTGACGTCTTTAAATAACAAATCGAAAAAAAAAATGGGATACAAGCCTATTTTCGGTCATATTTCGATATAATCCCATTTTAATTTAAACTTGGAAATTTTATATTTTGTATACGAGAATATCAAATTTGACATTTATTAGATCGAGACTGGATCGGAACTGAATATTGAATAAATAAATAAATATTTCTGGACAATTTACACAGCGCCATCCAGTCCCAAATTAAGCGCAAAGCTTGTACTATGGGTACTAGATAACTGATATTGTACTTAACGAGAATTGACGCGAGAATACGCCTCCGTACTACAGGTTTCTCGAAACCTATATTAGGCGCCAGCTTCTCTCACAAAACAATGTCGATGGGGCCTCGTGTTCCTGCTCTATCGATATTACCGATAAATATCGGAGCAGAGTTAAATTTACAACTACATATCTTAGATTTCGATGTCTTTTGAATTTGTTTGATTTTTTATTTATTTCAAGCTTAATAAACTGATTACATTTAGTCGTCGAGAACCCTTGTTCATACCACTGCTGGGGTCTCCTCTCAACCGAACGGGTTAAAGGCATACTCCACCAAATTGCTCAACTGCGGTTTGGCGGAGGCCAGTGTTTTAAAGCCGCCTAAAGGCCCACGAACTTGGCTTTACGACTATCATCTAATGACAACAATCGGGACCGATGGCTATATATATATTATACTTTATATTCATAGAATAATATATAGAATTTATATATATAGAATGGGGAGATTTTTTATTTGTAAGTAAATTTGTATTTTTTTGTTATCCCATGACTTTTTCATAGATAAAATAATATACCTATAGGTTTTTAGATTAGTTTTAGTAAAATGTACACTACAATTATTCAAATTATGTAATAGATCTAAGTATTTTGTCGCTATAAAAACCTGAACTTTTTAAATGATCTATTATTTTTTAAATAATGAATGTCAATCTAAAGTTGATCGACATTAACATTACACATTATTACTACTGGTAAAGAACATAATTCTCCCACTAAACATAAAGTATTTACAATAGGTATTCAATAAAAGTGCAGTTTCTTTCAAACGCTTTGTCTTTGTAGTGTTGTACAGACGCCAAAATCACTCAAACTGTCCAAACAAATGTAAAATAAAACGAAGTGTCAGGAACCATTCTGGGGCGTAATTTCGATACCTGTTCCCCGACAAACGAGTATCGAAAAGGAACCCGAAGGCATCTTAACTAACGCGGAAATCAATTTCCATTCAATTTACTGTTACCAATACAATTGTTGGGAGACTATTGCAAACAAATCACAAGTTTGATGAGTTTCCAATAATTTTTTTTTACGTTTAAAAGTAAACGAAATTCCGGTATGCGATATTTTTTCAGTCTTGTACACACACTGTATATATTTTTATTATATTCTATATTATTATATTCTATAAGTTTTTGAGGATAATTGGATTTTATATGGAATTGCCATCGAGGCTATTACAAAAATGTATTCCTATTTAGATCTGTTACTGGCATTGCGTGTTGGGAGACATTAAGATATCGTTTACTATGTGACATTAGGATACCATAACAATAAAATTATGATGAATTGAAACTAAATCAGATCCCATCCATTATAATAACTATACCGATATATTAATAAGTAATATTGAATACCCAAAAATTACAGGTATATCGATATTGTGTCACAGTTAAAATGGTATTTCTTATACCTATTCTATCCAGGTACGGACTTTGACAAAAACATTTTTCTTTTCGATTTTTCGTAACTGATGGTCCTATTGTTCGCCTGTTTACTTTAAAGACATTTTGTCTACGGTTGGAGGATAAAAAGAGGAAATTGTCTCTGGTATTTGTTTTTATAGCGAAATACATCTATTTATGTAGCCTTTTGTGTTCAATTTTGTTCATACCTTTTTTCTTTCATAAGATAAAAACTGGCAAGGAGACATTATCGGAATGTTTTTATAGGAGTCCGTTTTATTTATTTAGTGAAGAATGCCTTTATAAAATATTTTTATTATAATTCAAAGTAATAACCGACTTACGTTTTTCCTTGTTTGTTCTAGTGCCAAGAAAATACAAAGATACATAGATAAATATATAAATAACATCTATCTTCTTTTTCTTTTTACCCCATGTTGGTATTAAGTTTATCATTTGATGAGCTCGGTGGTCGAATGGCTAGTAATGCCTACTTTGACTCCGAGGTCGCGGGTTCGATCCCCGCACAAGACAAAACTTTGGGTGCATGAACATGTCTGTGTATCTTGGTCTGGGTGTTTTCTATGTATCATATGTAGTTACAAAAGAATGTATTTAAGTACATATTATATCACTTATCTACGTACCCTTAGTAAAAGCTTTGCTTAATTTGGGACTAGATGGCGCTGTATAATATGTCCAGGAATACTTATTTATTTTTTATTTTTTATTTATATACCTACCTAATTTAGTTATATATTCCCTTTGAAAATCTTTTTGTATACATAATTTTCATTTATTACCGGAACATCAACGAATATAGAGGAAGCGACGCTGCCCTTCTTGAAGCTAAAAATAGCTAAACCACCCAAAATAGTTACCGTTTAAGACGAATAGCTAACCCCTGAACCCGACTTTAGAGGTCCAAAGGGGTTATATCACCCTTCAGTACCTTTAAGTATAAGTAAATCTATGACATTTTGCTATTCGTAATATAGGATGTTACCAATTTATTGTTGTACAATAAATATGCCACAGGTACACCCGAAAAGTGACCCAATTGTCTCGTATTATTATGTATATTACGAAAATGGACAATTTAATATTGTTAAAGTAAATAAAGCCTCAGGCATCACATATTACACGAAAGTACACAATAATATTTGATATTAACTCGTATTTTAGGTTAATTTCATATTTTTGCAAGAAAAAAATGGAGTGTGGCTGTGTCATAGACACGGCCGTGTATTGTACGTGAATACGTTATATGCACTAAAATTATCTCAAAATGGCAGCGCTTTCCCCTCTCCCGCACGTGATGTTCAATAGTCCTTACTTAGCGTAATAAATTCTTTGATACTTAATTTGTCTAGTGGTGTGATTAAATTTTGGATGACGAGCATAGATTCGAAACTACAACGCCTAATTGTACCTCGATTTTGTTTTCATTAGTTTTTTTGGATTGCCCACATATGATAGCAAATTTAAAGACGTATTGACGTCAAAAAGACGGCATTGCGCCAATAGGCTATTTGACTAACATTTTTTTCGGTTTGATATGTAGGGACGTCTTCATAGTATAACCATAGGTGAAAGAATTACTTCGATAGCACAAAAATCTCTCGAGATATGTTAATTTGAAAATCACAATTTTTAGACTGCCCCAAAACGCTCCATACAAAAGACTACCGAATTATGACGTCACAGGTTTGTATTTTGTATGCATCAAATCAGAAATTTGTACGATAGCTATGTTAAATATTACGTTTATGTGATTAGTATCATAATAAAAGTTATAGCCTTTTTTATTGCTTCTCCAATGGAAATATTATTTTTTAATAATTTCATACTTTTAAAATGGACTTTCCCGCCAAACTTTGATCGACGCTAAAAAAAGTCTGACTGAAGATATTAGAATGAAAGTTTGCAGATCCTTATAGTTTTGTGTATTTTACGATATTGTTAAATAATTTATACAATTTTTAAACATTGGAAAATAGCCTATTACACACTCGGCGAGGGAAAGAGATAGTCAGTATTTTAAAGCGCCGAGATGATAAGGATAGCGAAAGTCTCTGTCATAGGCGACGAGAACCGTTTTCTGATGCAATTTAGTATAGGTATGCCATATCTATTATAACATCATTGGGTGTTACAGAATAATAAAAAATATATATAGGTATCTACATATTAATACCTACGTGAAGCAAAAACTTTGTACCCCTTTTTACGAAAATTGCGTAGACGGAAGAGTATGAAATTTCGCACACTTATAGTCCTTATAGTTTATAGAGAAGGAGTACAGAATGCTAATATTTTTTAAAATTATGCATTTATATATTGCATTTATGCATTTTTTTTAATACATTAAATCAATAAAAAAAATCATTACACACACTACCATGTAATAGACACAGACACGCACATATACTCTTTTGTTTATTGTTAACTAGCGACCCGCCCCGGCTTCGCACGGGTGCAATGCTGATACTAAATATGTTACAGAAGCTCTTTGCGCATTGTCGCATCAAAATCCGTTTAGTAGTTTTAAAGAACTAAGCATACATAGGGACGGACAGACAGGGGAAGCGACTTTGTTTTTTAGTATGGATTGATTGGCGCACGGCCGGCGCTTAGTGCGGTAACGAATTAGTGTAGCTCTCAGTTAAAAAAATAATTTTATCGTCCTAAGTTCTCTCAAACAGTTTATTATTATATCTTTCGAAAGCTAATAGTGTGGTTAAACAGTGCTCGTAACAATAAAAAAAAAATAAAGTGAAGTTCACTGCCTAAACATTCGTATTAATCCATAAAATATAAAACGAACATTATCTTATTTGTTACGGACAAGCGGTGCGTGGCACGGCGACTGCAGATGATTCATCGCTCGCTCGACTGTCTCTGAGCCGGTTTGCCCCTGTACTGCGACATTAGCGACAGTTACTGCGACACTTTCATCAATCCGGTACCAAGTGACGCTGTACTACGGACATTGGTAAATCTCTATTTCGCTATCCTTACATAATGCCGCGTGCTTCAAGTAGCCAATCATGTGCAGGATGTCGTCAAAAAATAAGTGGTCGCCGAATCACTTGCTCTGCCGAGGCTTGTAAAAAGACCTATGACCTTACTTGTGCCAATGCAGAGAGACTTACGCTAGCTGAAGTAGAAGCCTGGATCTGTCCCGAGTGTGGAGCTCGACAAAGAAAAACTGTGGACTCTTCAACGCCTATACGTACTGCAGCTCTTAGGGAACCAGACAACATAAAGCAGCGAAAAGAGTCAGCCTCTAAACCCGAATCACAAGAAGCAGTTGCAACTGAATCGGCTCCAGAAGATGTCTATCAAGCACTGTATCAGGAATTCAAGGAGATGCGGCAGGGTTTTGATGAATTCAAACCTGAAGTGTACTCCCGTTTGGATGCTATCAACCTGGCTCTCCAGGAGAGTGGGAAAAGAATGGAGGCTATAGAAACAAAACAAGAAATTCTTGAACGGAAGCAAATAGACTTGGAATCCAAGCAAGTATTTTTAGAACAGCGAAATTTGGAACTGGAAATGGCGTTGAATACATTAGAAAGTCGTTTGTCTTCCTTGAATCAGCAATGTCTTAAAAATGAAGTGGAGATACTAGGCATCGAAGAGAACAAGGCTGAGAAACCAGCACATATAGCCTTGGTCATTGCCGCAAAAATAGGGATGACTCTGGACTCCAGTGATATCGAGGAGGCCCACAGGGTTGGAGCTCGGCGAAGTAATGCTGACCCAAACAATAAAAATAACTCACGCCCGCTCGTTGTACGGTTTGCAAGGAAAACTACCCGGGATAATTTTCTCATGGAGGCTAGAGCGAGACGCAATCTAAATAGCAAGGATATTGTTGAAGGCTGCCCAGAGCAGAAAGTGTACGTGAATGAAAGACTCACCACGGAAAATCGGCACTTATTTCGCGCAGCAAGAGAAAGAGCCAATGCTTGCGATTTCAAGTTTTGCTGGGTCAAGAATGGATGCATTTACGTGCGGAAAAGAGAGGGGTCTCCCATATTGCGCATTGCGTCGCATAGTGACATTCTTAGTTTGGGTGAACCTGCACCTGCGACCTCCCCTTGAAGTGTTCACTTGTGTATCTTTTTTACTACTTGATAATTTTCTGTGGATTACGGACACTTCCGAGTCTTGTCAATGTTGGCCATCACTTATAAATTTAAATACAGTCACGAGCTTACATAATGTCAATTCATTATACAGCATGGTTATTTTGATTTTTTCCAAAACAAAATCTTTATTTTGTATAAAATTATGGCCTCCTTAGATCTATTACATAATATTGATAATTCATTTGATATACCATGCCATGCTGTTGATGTAGCTGAGAATTGCAATAAGCTAATCTGTAATCACCAATTTAAAGTCTTAAACATGAACATTAGAAGTGTTAATCATAATTTCAATGCTTTCACCATTCTTTTGGCAAGACTTGATATAAAATTCGATGCTATTGTATTGACCGAGTGTTGGATCTCCGATGCCTCTGTGATTCCTCATATACCTGGATACGTCTATTCAAAGTCAAATAAGTTTATTAATAAGGCAGGAGGAGTTGTGGTTTACATTAAAAATAATTGGTCACCACACTTTTCAGAACCGCCCCTTGCGGATGCAAACTGTGTACTGGCTGAGATTCCTGGCATGTTTTCTATTCTGGGCATCTACAGATCACCATCTTTTCTCGAAAAGACACCTTTTTTGACATCTCTTGAATTTGAAACTTCCAAAATTGTCAATAATGATCGTCTTATCATAGCCGGAGACTTAAATATTGAAATTACATCGGAAGATGCAAATCATCAATACCTGTGCTTGATGTCACAGCTGGGCTACGTTCCGGCAATCACCAGGCACACACGTGACAAAGCATGTCTAGACCACATTTTCATACCAAACAGAGCAACTGCAATCTCCGTAGTTTGTCACACAGCCTTGACTGATCATCATCCAAACATGGTTGGCTTTTCACTCGATTCTTCTAAACCAATAAAACTCCACAATCGTAATCGCACCAAAATAAATTTTGAAGGTCTGTTATCTGATATAAAAGCAAGTGACTGGTCTGATATTTTACAACTAACCTGTCCTACAAAAGCTGCAGAGTCCCTTGAATCCAAAATTCGCATTTCTATCAACAATAACTCTAAAACTGTCCGAATCTGTCACTCCCAATTTACCATTCAACCATGGATGACTCCCGGCTTGATACGATGTGCCAAACAAAGGGATAAACTCCATGCTGAAGTACGCAAATACCCTAATAATCCTGTTAAAAAAGTAATTTATACTAGATACCGTAACTTTTATAACAATTTGATTAGAAAACTGAAAAACATTCATGATTCAAAAATTCTCGCTGAAAATCAGCGGAACCCTAAAAAGCTCTGGGAAGGTATCCGTCAAGTAATACATACTCAACATTCAAAGTCCTCCACACATGAACTTACTCAAATCAAAGATACCCCAATCTCCTCTCTAGATCACTGTAATGAATACTTTTCGTCAATTGGCAAAACTTTGGCAAATAAAATTCTTAACGATATTAATGCGACCGAGGAATCTCTGGCAGCCAAAATTAATTTGAACGATGGTCCTGTCGATTCATTCTTTGCTACACCGACGGATCCTGGTGAGGTCGAGAAACGCATCAACCTTCTAAAAAATGACAGCTCGCCTGGTATTGATGGTATTACAAATCGAATTTTAAAGATGATTGGAAAATATGTTTCTGTTCCTTTGGCACATATCTTTAATTTAAGTTTTCAAACGGGCATATTTCCAGAAAACTGGAAAACAGCGGCTGTATTGCCGATACACAAAAGTGGCCCAAAGAAAGACCCCAAAAATTATAGACCAATCTCTTTATTGGGTACATTCTCTAAACTACTAGAAGCATTAGTCAACGAGCGTTTAGTTAAATTTTTGGAATCTCATAATTTATTATCTAATCATCAATTTGGTTTCAGAAAGAACAGATCCACTGAACAAGCAGTGTCCTTACTGACAGGCACTATTGTATCTCACTTAGATAATGGACGGCCTTGTACAGGGGTCTTTCTCGATTTCTCACGGGCTTTTGACACCGTGTCTATCTCAATATTGTTACGTAGGCTGGAACAAATGGGAGTAAGAGGTATGGCGCTGAAATGGTTTTCTAGCTACTTGAATGAGAGACAGCAATGTTTAAAAGTCAACTCGGAGGTGAGTGGCTTAAAACCAATCTCGTTTGGAGTACCTCAAGGCAGTATCCTGGGGCCCACCCTGTTTTTAGTTTACATAAATAGTCTAGCCTCGCTTGATCTTCCGCAAGCTTCAGTTATATGCTACGCGGATGACACCGCAATTCTTTTCACAGGGTCAAGTTGGAAAGACTGCTTCCATAATGTCAATAGTGGCATGACAATCATTTCAAACTGGCTGAAAAGCAATATTTTAACCCTCAACACTCACAAATCAAAGTTGCTTTGCTTTTACAAAACAGCCGCGTCAGCTCCTGCCGAAATACCCCAAATCATCATCCACAGTTGCAGGAGTCCTTCCAGAGATACCTATCATAACTGTGCTTGTGAATCGATTGAGAGATCATCTTCGGCGCGATATCTGGGAGTGACTCTTGATGAAAGGTTATCCTTTGCTTCTCATATTGACACCACTTGCAAGAGACTGCGAAAGCTAATTCACGTCATGAAATATCTTCGTGAATGCGCCCACCATTATCTATTGATTACTGTGTACCGGGCGCTCTGCGAGTCCATCCTTTCATATTGCATCTCCATATGGGGTGGTGCCTCCTCCTGTTATATGATTAATCTTGAAAGGACCCAAAGAGCTATACTTAAAACAATGTTTCGCAAACCAGTCTTGTATCCCACTGTGTCCTTGTATCTAGAAGCGAATGTCTTAAGTGTGCGCAAGCTTTACATTCTTAAAATTGCCATTGACACCCACTGCCAAGTCATAAAATCTCCTCACTATCCCATACTGCTGCAGAGGCGAGTCTACAGGATATACGCTCCCCTTGTGAACTCTGCCTTCGCTCATCGCTTCACTCAGTTTGCATCCCCATTTATTTATAACAAAATTTGCAAAAAATGTAACATTAAGAAAACCTCTCCTGCAGTAGCTAAATCCTTGATACGCTCTTTGATTTTACCATGGACGTACGATTATACAGAGGATTTTTTACGCATTATAAAGTAATGTGATACTTTATAACTTTATAATTTTAATTCATGAACTTTATTTATCAGTTGTCACTTCATAAACACCTATATGTTGCCATACTATATTACAAGTTCTCAATTTTCAAACAATTTTATAGCCGGCTTAGTCATTAATAATTCTCTCTTGTTAAAGGAATCAAGGTCACCACAGGACAGGCAATTCTGCCTAGTGTGGGACCACTGATAAATCAGAGGCTACATACTCGTACCTGTGTTTGGAATATATCTTATAATAGATTTAAGTAACTGTACCGTAGCATAATTTTCCTTTATTTAAATAAAATATTTTGATTTTGATTTTGAAATATTTTGATGTAGTGAAGTCATAATTTAAATGAATAATTGTCGAATTTCGGCCACTGGCGGGCGACCACTAATATAAATTAAATATTATTTAAGATAAAACTCCCATCGCCTAATTTATATACCAAAACAAATTACTTGTTGAAACATGTTTCGGACAGGTTAATGTAATAAACAGATCTTCTCGGAAGATTCTTCCGTTTGATTTTGACAGAATTGACCTCCTTCAAAGATGGGTAGAATCGACGCTACGGCTCTGGATAATTAGGGAAAGTTTCTTCAAAAAGTTTATTTAAGTTATATCGATTTGTTGTAAACTTGGGAATTGGTAGTGAAATAAGATGGACGGAGAATTAATATTATAATAATATTTGTCAGACAAATTACACAGCGCCATCTAGCCCAAAAGTAAGCGAACCTTGTGTTATGGGTACTAGACAACTGATAAAAATACGTAAATACTTTTTTTTTTTGTAAATACATACTTATGATACATAGAAAATACCCAGACCAAGACAAACAGACATGTTCATGCACACAAATGTTTGTCCTGTGTGGGAATCGAACCCGAACGACGAGCGTTGCTGTCGAAGCCGCGTCATTGACCACTACGCCACCGAGCTCGTCAAATTTATTATTATTATCATTGGCATATTTAAAGATAGCTTGCCATCCGAGTTGTAATCAAAATGTTTGACGTTAATGCGTCTTTAAATTCAAATAAAACGAATGATAACAAAATTGGGGGATACAGTTTGGTGTTGCAGCTACAAATCTATCATCTCCATTCAAAATTCAATCACACCACTGCATAGATGAAGAACCAAAGATTTTTTTATGCTAGGTAACGATTATAGAACATCGCGTGCGGGGAGAGGGAAGCGCTGCCATTTTGAGGTAATTTTAGTGCATATAACGTTTCCATGTACAACACACGGCCGTGTCCATGACACAGCCCATTTTTTGTACATGTAAGTATCATCATCATCAGGTCCATTTTAGTCTCCACTACAGGAGCACGACCCTCTCTCGTCCGTCCTAGATGGAAGGAGGATTTGGCCTACACTCCCCACGCTGGCCAAACGGGTTGGGGAGGGCTGATCGATGTTTGATAATGTATTTCCCTTAGTCGCCTCGTACGACATCCACGGGAAGAAACGGAGTGATTCTATTCTAGTCTGCCGGAAACCACACGCCCAAAGGTAAGTATACAGTCGCGATATTAACTATTTAGTTAATTGATTGAGGTGTTATTTTGCGGAAGTAAAATTTACAGGCAATTTGATCACTACTTTGCGTGCTTCCACCACAAGTTAGTTGATGCAAATTACTGCCGGCCGGCACCCAACCACTGCCCTTAGTAGATGCATGCCACTGCCGTGGCTGCTTTGGTCGTCTCTGCTTCAGCAGCAGCGGGCATCTCTGCGACTCTCCAACATCTGAAACAGAAAAACACGCGACTGCCGCGCCGCCCCGAATGCTGTGGTCGTCTCTGCGATGTCAAACGACAACTTACAAATGACAAAGCCATCCCAGTACCGCTATTTATAATATAATGCTTGAAGGGTCTCGCGTATTCACGTCTACGTAGACATGTCTTCCACTTTTTCATAAATCATATTCTTATTTTTTTTTTTTTTTTTTATTTGTTGGCATTGACCATTGCCAAAGAAGAAATGCTCGAAAGAAACTTTCCATAAATAAGCTATAACGGAAAAATTGCTTCACGTTCTATATATATAATGTTTGGTCTGGTGTGCTTTACATGTCTGTGGTATAGATCAGTGGTTTTTAAAATTTTTCATGACGCGACCCTCTTTCTCTTCTCAAAGATTTCTACATACTATCTTTGGCGACCCTTTGTGCCTTTACCCTCCAAGATTTTTAACCTTTATGTATTTTATTAAATTACAAATATCAAATTCATACATTGTTTTTCCTAATTAAATATCGGTTAATATAATAAATAATGAAGTATCTAGCCGTCGATTAAATTCCGAAATTAAAATTTTCTTAATTCGCGAAAAGTAATTTTATCTTTTTGATCGCTCTTTTTTGAAGCTTCGCGATCTTCCGCTTATCCCTTGTAGAGGTTAGAGGACCCTCTATGTGGACGCGACTCACACTTTGAAAAACACTGGTATAGATGAATATTCAATTACATTAAACACACTGACGAAATTGCCATCTTAATTCAGTGTCGTATGGCTGTGAATTCAATTTACGTTGTGAGTGAAATGTGTAAAGTAAATTGAGTGTGGGTGTTTTTGATGTACGAGAATTATTTCAGGGAAAGCTTAGCTTTGTGTTGGAGAAAAATGTGTGATGCATTGTGACAGCAGAACATTGCTGAAATGTGTTTCTGTTTCGAAAAATAGCTTCCATCTGCGTCTACTCTCGTGTAAAAATCTGAAACATGCCTAGTCCGTTACTCATAATATTCCTGAATAAATTACACAGCGCCATCTAGTCCCAAACTAGGCAATGATTGTACTATGCCGGTATTAGATAACAGATAAATGTGTATAAATACTTTTTGATTGACATATAAATATATACATAGCCATATAAATGGCTTATAAGCTCTATATATTTGAAATAATGGAGCATAAGCACAGAATAATATACTCTAACAGAAGATCCACTTACGACACGATTGGAATAAAAATTAATAAAATATCAACCTTCGATACGCGCTAATACGGTCCAAAATAATTCTGCAGCTGTATTCGTACCTAAGTCTTTCAGCGGCAGGGGCAATCGAAAGTAACCCCTATATGTAACGCGTTACGAGCGACCGCCGCTGCTTTTGCAAAATGGTTTGTCTCGCCGTTGACGTAACCGGGCTGCGTATCGCTCATAGGGTTGAACCACGTGTAGAACATGAAGCGCTCGCGTAGATAGGTATAAATAGATACGCTTGTTTATTAATGATCAATAAAATACATATACTTAAACTACCAAAAAATGTAGTAGGTTTACGTATGTGTATGTTTATTACTCTGCTGTAATTACTTATATTACTATATCATACTCTGTGATTATTAAGTACATAGGTAGGTACTTAGTAACAATAATGTTACGTAATGTTGACACTGATAAAATGTATAATTTTAGAGTAAGTTTTAACAGGAATCATGACTGTACGTACTTACAGATCAGGTTTACTATTCACATTGTCCCAATAATAACTCGGATGTATCTTTAACACGGAAAGTATTTGTAAAATAGATGTAGGTATGTATTTTAAGCGCTAAACAAAATAACCGACCATAAATACCGAGATATTTAGTAGGCGTGGTGGTCATCGCATACCGCGTGCGTAAGAGAGCGCGCGTGACACTCGACTAATTATTGCTCTCGGGGGCGTCGGGCGTGTAGGTAAATAACTCGGCCGAATGGCGGAGTGACACAGGCCTGGCATAAGCTCAGAAAATATGTTTTTTTTGTACACAACGTCGGATGGCAAACAACACTGAAGTGATGCGGTTATCGTAGTCATGTAAACGCTCGTAACATGAAATATCGCTTGCGCGCCGCCACCCTCGTAACCAACGAACAGCAGCTTATTCCTTCATAGTGACCTCACTCACACGCGGGAACAAAAGAACCCTAAAAGAAATTGTAGTTTGGCTGCGGTATTCTGCGAGGTTGAGGTGCTGCCGTAGTCGGGCAGCTTATAAATATCATGCTCTACCTCTCTTTGGCAGGGTGCACTGCTTGCATGTGAGGTTGGCGATGACTCTAAACATCGTGAAAAGCCATATACAACCCGAAATTATATTGAATTGTAATCAACCGAATAATATAAAAATTTCGAATTTGTATGTATGCCATTAAGTTTAAAAACTGCTTCTCTTTTATTCCAATGTATGGTTTTACTATAGTTTTAAATTTAAAGTGATTTTCGACTAAAACAATACACGTGCATTTATTTCCCTATACATATTGACATTTAATAGATTAGAATCAGGATTATAGTCAAACTACGAGTTTGTTTGAACGATATTTGTAAACTTCGAAGCTAGATTCAGACACCAATGTACCTACTCGTAAACAAGTTTGAGGTGTAGTTTCGAACCCGCTATGTCATAAACTTTGATTTTTAAACTATTCGTTTATACGCTTAGAGGTGTATTTTTTTAGTTTATTATACAAATAAGTAAATAAATATTTGTGGAGAATTTACACAGCGCCATCTAGTGCCAAATTAAGCGCAAAGCTATGAGTACTAGACAACTGATAAATATACTTAAATATATTCTTTTTTGTTTATACATACTTATAATACATAGAAAACACCCAGATCAAGACAAACAGACATGTTCATGCACACAAATGTTTGTCTTGTGCATGGATCGAACCCGCGACCTTGGAGTCAAAGTAGTCATTGCTAGCCATTCGACCACCGGATTTATTACTAATATATTATTGGTTTATAGTCTTTACTGATCATCTAAAGCTATACATAGCGTACCTATGTGTGGGCGAGTGAGTCACCATAATATATATTTTATCACATCTATTCGAAAAGAGCTATATTTGTTTTACGCGAACAGGGGCTAAAATTGCGTTTTAATCCCTAGGGACTAAAAGTGATTTGAATTAGGAATGAGGATATTGTTGGTAAAAGTTTCAATCACTATTAATATTACTTCGTCTACTACGCCGCGCCGGCGGCGGTCTACTCTCCCTCTGTCTTACGAATTTTCGATCAGGCCACGTGTCCTGATGCGAGTTTAACATTTTTTACCCACCCAAAAATCTTTTATTCATTATTACAAAAAAACACAAATGTTTAGTTACTGTGTTTTGCTCACCAAGACGAATATCAAACATTAGATACCCATATCGTAGGGGTTGAGTTGGAAATTATAAATTTTGTGGCTACCGCCATATTGAATCCGAAATAATGGCATTTATTACCATACTAGCTGATGCCTGCGACTTCGTTCGCGTGGACTTAATGATTCCGGCGTATAAGGTTTTGCATCAGGCGTTCCAAATCTTGGATTTTTATACCTCAACAGAAAATGCTCATCAGGCTGAACAACTTTTGCTAAGGCGTCATTTTTATATTTCTTATAGTTTACCTGAACCATTATGGTTCTGCATCAGGTGTTCCAAATCTTGGATTTTTATACTTCAACAGAACAACAACTTTTGCTAAGGCGTCATTTTTATATTTCTTATAGTTTACCTGAACCATTAAGGTTCTGCATCAGGTGTTCCAAATCTTGGATTTTTATACCTCAACAGAAAATGCTCATCAGGCTGAACAACTTTTGCTAAGGCGTCATTTTTATATCTCTTATAGTTTACCTGAACCATTATGGTGCTGCATCAGGTGTTCCACTTTCCAAAATCAATTATACCCTATATGTTGCCCAGGGTTAACAGCTATATAACAAAAAAAGTTTCATTCGAATCGGTCCAGTACTTCCAGAGATTAGCGTGTACAAACAGACAAACAGACAAACAGACATACAGACATACAGACAAACAGACAGACATTTTTTTATAAATTCTTACTCTATTACTATATCTCCATCGCCTCCAATTGTTTTTTTGTAAATTTATTCAATGTACAGACACATTATTTTTACTGTTTTATTATATGTATAGATTTCAGCTCAATTTGACATTGCTTCACAAACCATTGCCCAACTACTACCGATCCGTGACATAACACCTTGTATCACTCTCACAATTGAATTACCTCCTACTTGACATCCGTCGTCGGACGGTTTAGGCTGTAGAGCGTACCAAAGAATTAGACATATACAAATAAATAAATAAATTAAATTGTACATTCACGTATACGTATTTGTCGGGAAAGCCGACTAGTTCCGATCTCAAACGGAGACCTTCATCAGGGCGAGTGTCTAGACGCGTCCACCCACTCTCAATCACGACGAACACTAATATAGATTAATTTAATTTATGTGTTACGCGAGTTTTAATAATATGTTTAAAAACATTACACTATTATCTCCGGTAGTTGAATAAAATGTTTCGCTTCGTCACAAATTACGTATAAAGCTGACTAAAAGTTACCATGCAAAGTAATATTAATCTAACTTGACGGTAGTATGTTGACTGCAACTTTATTAAATTCGTCGTGCTTCGTTTTGCTTTTGAGCACCATTCCCTGTGTTCAAAAGCAACACTACGAAACTACTAAATTATGTTATACGTTGTTGGTTTAGTCATTTTATTGCAGGACGGTGACAATCAAATTTAGTCGTATTAGAAGAGGAAAATCCCGGTTCTTGTAATACCAATTATCACTGATCACTTCAGGGTAAAATTGCTTCTTTAAAATTGTTCATGTTGTTAAGGTTTATATGACTAAGGTTTCACATCAGGAGCTCTACCGCCCAGGCTGAGCTGAAGCCGATTTCCATTGAAAATTTTGATTCCCAAAAACAGGTCTTAAGTTTAAGTTATTCTCAAACATTTTCATCTTTCTCGGTGAGAGCTTCATATCTATCAGCTAAGCTAAATACAGTTGCCACTAATCTAAACTGAAAATTGATTTTCGCAATAAAAAAATCCGATTAGAATCAACTTCAGCTTGTCCAAGCTACCGCCTGGTAAGGCCTCATTATTGCCATCCGATGCAGTATAAAAAATGTTTACAGTATCTTGTCTAGTTATATATATATAGTTATACTTAATCTAGTGGGTATATTTCTTTACATTTATCCATAGAAGATGAAGCAATGATCTTTTCATAAATAACCTCAAAAATATTCACGATTTTAATATTAGTACAATTTTAATTTTGAAAAATTTGTACACAATTATAATCAAACTTATACTTTAAACCAAATCTAACTTCACCCAGGCAAGTTAAACAGGAATGATTTACTGAAATGAGCCGCTAAAATCATAGGCTATTTCAGCGATAAATTTACAGCTGAGCGCCACGGCTCGCGGTTCTGAAAACCTGTAATTTATATCAATGATTCTCTATTTTAACACGAGTGAAATTTATTCATTTATAGATTTATGACACGTGGTTTGCCTATATGGGCATCAAATAGCAATTAATTTCAAATATGAAACTAATAAATGATGCGTTTTCATAGCAGAGAGTTAAGGCTGCTATGACTGATTATCATGAGGTAGTATGTTTAATTGCTAAATCAGCGGTTTAAAAAAACCGGCCAAGTGCGAGTCGGACTCGCGCACGAAGGCACAGAATAATATACTCTAACAGAAGATCCACTTACGACACGATTGGAATAAAAATTAATAAAATATCAACCTTCGATACGCGCTAATACGGTCCAAAATAATTCTGCAGCTGTATTCGTACCTAAGTCTTTCAGCGGCAGGGGCAATCGAAAGTAACCCCTATATGTAACGCGTTACGAGCGACCGCCGCTGCTTTTGCAAAATGGTTTGTCTCGCCGTTGACGTAACCGGGCTGCGTATCGCTCATAGGGTTGAACCACGTGTAGAACATGAAGCGCTCGCGTAGATAGGTATAAATACATACGCTTGTTTATTAATGATCAATAAAATACATATACTTAAACTACCAAAAAATGTAGTAGGTTTACGTATGTGTATGTTTATTACTCTGCTGTAATTACTTATATTACTATATCATACTCTGTGATTATTAAGTACATAGGTAGGTACTTAGTAACAATAATGTTACGTAATGTTGACACTGATAAAATGTATAATTTTAGAGTAAGTTTTAACAGGAATCATGACTGTACGTACTTACAGATCAGGTTTACTATTCACATTGTCCCAATAATAACTCGGATGTATCTTTAACACGGAAAGTATTTGTAAAATAGATGTAGGTATGTATTTTAAGCGCTAAACAAAATAACCGACCATAAATACCGAGATATTTAGTAGGCGTGGTGGTCATCGCATACCGCGTGCGTAAGAGAGCGCGCGTGACACTCGACTAATTATTGCTCTCGGGGGCGTCGGGCGTGTAGGTAAATAACTCGGCCGAATGGCGGAGTGACACAGGCCTGACGAAGGGTTCCGTACCATTATCTATAAAAACGGCAAAGAAATGACGTTTGTTGTATGGGAGCCCCCTTAAATATTTATTTTATTCTGTGTTTTAGTATTTGTTATTATCGCGGCAACAGAAATACATCATCTGTGAAAATTTCAACTGTCTAACTATCACGGTTCATGAGATACAGCCTGGTGACAGACAGACGGACGGACGGACGGACGGACAGCGGAGCCTTAGTAATAGGGTTCCTTTGTACCCTTTGGGTACGGAACCCTAAAAAATGAGGTGTGGCTGTGTCATTGGCACGGCTGTGTGTTATACGTGAATACGTTATATGTACTAAAATTATCTCAAAATGACAGCACTTCCCTCTCACCTGCACGCGATGTTCAATAGTTTACTTACTTACTTAGCGTAATAAAATCTTTGATCCTTCATCTATCCAGTGGTGCCATTAAATTGTGGATGTAGAGTATAGATTCGAAACTGCAACGCCAAACTGTATCCCTTGATTTTGTTATCATCAGATTTATTGGATTGCCCCCGTACGGTAGCAAATTTAAAGAAGGTATACACGTCAAAATAATTGGTACTGATAGGTAGACGGCAGGAAAAGTTTAGCAGAACCTCGTAGCTGGCGGGAGCTGGTGAAGCATTGGATGCTCTGGTATAAGAGGTCAAGAGCTAAGATACACTTTGGATCTCTACGCCAACGTAGTAACAGTACTACAATGGTGTATCTGGCCAGAACTTCAAACTATTTGAAGCTAAAGGAAGGGGCCTGGTAGCATTAATTTCTTTGAAGTAGCACCATAAGGGTAGCGTCATATTTCCCAACCCCGACCGACATAGACCTTTCGATGAACATGTAATATTCTTCGCGATAAGGTAAGATAAATTCTTCTTGATCTCCTTCCTTGACTTAGAATCTCTGTGACGATCCTCATCGTTCAAATCTTAATATATATAAAAGAGAAAATGTGCCTGACGGACTACTTCTGTGCTTTATGTCATGCACAAATGGGATGCATGGCATAAGCATATCTTTTTTTGAAAATTCTTACAAGATTACGGTTTACACGCGTAAGAAGTCACAGTTGAAAACTAGTCAATCATTCCTTAACCATTGGCAGTTCAAGCCTATAATTTCTACCGACGAAACTGTGTTAAATTTGCTATTCATTAACATATATTTTCAAAGTTAGACTGTTTAAAATTTTGCAACTATTGCCGCAAGTATGCAACTTAGATTCAATCAGCTAACCTATTTTAACGTTCAGAAATAACTAACCACTTGTGATTTCTGTCACGTACTTTACAATAAAATCGCGTGGTTGGAATCAAATTAGTAGTTAACACTAAGGGTTGCGCTCTACTTGTACGCGCGGGGTCGTACCACGCCCATTCTCGAACGAGTACACACATAATTGTTCTGTGAAGCGAAGGAGGGCGTGCTGGTGAAAATGAAAGTGTCGAGATGAAACAAGACTTTTGTCGTAAGGTTCAGAGTCTTTGTCAGTTTTTTAGGTTAAATGAGAAAGGATCACACCATTGCTACAGCTACATATAGACTACGAGTATATGTTTACACACATTATAATAGACATATAAACGTGCCGTGTCTGTACAATATATATTTTTTTCATTAAAATAATTAAGTCTGTTTGTTCGTGCGTTTGTTTCGGTAATCTCAATATCATAAATTCGCCGATTTAGATGCGGTTTCCATTGGTGTATTGTGGCAAGCTAAAATTTCGCGTGTGTTTCATTCTAATCGGTTCGCAAAGAAAAAAGTTATATTATAACTGTTCTTATGAAGTGTCCACGCGGACAGCGTCGCGGGCACAGCTAGTTATAAATAAAGAATACTTAATTTAATTTAAAAACAAAGTTATAAACAGATCCTTAAAGGATTGATTATAATAAAAAAATATTAAATACGACCTATCTAGTGGAAAACATTAGTATGTAGGTTATATCATTGATGTAAATTGAAGTGGGTTACAATATTTTAATTGAGTCATTTTTATCTTTTCACTTTTTATATGTTATTTCTTTCATATTAATTTCTTTCCATCCGTGTTCCGTTCGGCACTCTGATTTCATTATAATAAATTTATTATAGAGTCATAGTTTTTCTGTGCGAACCAGTGGGTTGGAACCTTTAGTACGTTTGTATTGTTAGCATTCACTACAAGTTTCGACCTAAAATTCTATGTGATTATTTGTTATGAAAATTTTAACCCGCTTTTGAATTCAATGAACAGGTTTTTATTCAAATATTTATAAGTAAATTATACTGCTTTTTTAGTAGCTCGACATGCAAGCAGTCTAATCTAGAATTAATCCATGATTTACGCGCTATATTCTAAATGATACTTTTTATCTACCTGCTTGAGGAGTTCGTTTGCGTCGTTGCATCATCATATCATCATAATCAGGTCATTTTAGTCTCCACTGGACTACACAGGAGCACGACTCTCTGTCGTCCGTCCCAGACAGACGGAGGATTTGGCCTACACTCCCCACGCTGGCCAGACGGGTTGGGGAAGCCTGATCGAGGTTTGATAATGTATTTCCCTTAGTCGCTTTGTACGACATCCACGGGAAGAGACGGAGTGATTCTATTCTAGTCTGCCGGAAAATACACGGCCATCTGCCGGAAAACACACGCGTCGTTGCATGTGTCAGTCTAATCGAACACGCAAGTTAAGCAACGTCGGCCGTAGCATGTCCACGGATGGGTTTATTTATCTCAAACTCTTCCGAACTCGTTAAGCCGCCGGTTCCGGCAGTTGTCATTAGATGACAGTCGTTAAGTCAAGTGGCTTTTGGGCGGTTTGAAAACAGTGGTCTCCGCCAACCCGCAGTTGAGCAGCGTGGTGGAGTACGCTCTAAAATTCCTCGTTAATTAAAGGGAGACCCATATCCTAAGAGTGTGATGTTGGATAATTATGTGTTGATGCCGAGCAGTATCTGTTCATCAGTCTTCTTTACAAGCAAAATGTTTTATGGGTTGTGTGTATGAATGTTTATATTTATGGGGTGTACTTACACCCCATAAATATAAACATTCATACTCTCACTACGATCACTACGATCTTTAGAGCCAAAGACAGCCTCACCTGCACGTGATGCAAGTAAAAAAAACTGATTTCTGTTGACAAGTTGAAGGCAGGGTGCCTTACTAAAATTTAATAATACTTATACAAACAGACTCAATGTTAGGCCGGGTCTTCCTGTGAGTGTGGCTGGATGTAATTCGCAGGAGGATGTCGCGAACTTGTTTAAACAACACTTTAGAGTAGAGCCGACATTAAACGTGTCTGGGCTGGTCGATGCTGAGATATGTCATGACATTGTACCACTACGTTTCTCTGCCAAACAAGTCAGAGATACAATAAGTAAAATGACTAAAGGCAAATCGCCTGGTCATGATACCTAGAGTGTTGGCGATGTTTTACTCATTGTGTATTAGTCACTCATACATGCCTCCGGCGATGCTTAGAACGGTAGTTGTTCCGGTAGTAAAAAACAAGACGGGAGATATATCGGATCCAGCGAATTATAGACCAATATCGCTTGCCACTATAATATCTAAAGTGCTGGATAGTCTGCTTGATAAAGAACTGGATCAATACCTACACCTACATGACGCGCAGTTTGGCTTTAGAGCTGGACTTTCTACAGAAAGCGCGATTTTGGCCCTCAAGCAGACTGCCCAATACTACACTTCGCGAGGTACTCCGGTATACGCGTGTTTCCTTGATCTCTCCAGGGCTTTTGACCTTGTAGCATATGATGTCCTATGGAAGAAGATGAGGGAAGCAGGCGTGCCGATTGACTTGATACATTTGTTCTGCTACTGGTATAAGAATCAGGAAAATAATGTCAGATGGGGTGATTCACTCTCTGAAGTGTACAGGTTGGACTGTGGGGTTAGGCAAGGAGGCTTGACCTCACCCAGGCTCTTCAATCTGTACATAAATGATCTCATTGTTGAACTCAGTGACAAACCTGTTGGATGCGAGATTGACGGCGTCATTGTAAATAACCTCAGCTACGCGGACGATATGGTGTTGCTGGGTCCAACAGCGGGATCGATCAGAGAGCTTTTGCATGTCTGTGAGATGTACGCCGCTAAGCACGGTCTTGTGTACAACACAAAGAAAAGTGAATATCTGATATTTAGGGCCCTCAGAAAACAGTACCTTATGACGCTATAATCATACTCAATGGCATTCCTCTTAAGCGAGTGTCACACTTCAAATACCTGGGGCACTATGTGACTGAGGACCTGAAAGATCAGATGGACATGGAACGGGAACGCAGGGCATTGGCGGCAAGATGTAATATGTTGGCTCGCAGGTTCGCTCGGTGTAGTAAGGAAGTCAAAATAACTCTATTTAAAAGTTATTGTCAAACCTTCTACACCGGTTGTCTGTGGGTCAACTATACGCAGGCGGCCTACAACTCCCTGCGCGTTCAGTATAATAATGGTTTCAGAGTATTGATGGGGCTGCCACGATTCTGTAGCGCGTCTGGCATGTTCGTGCTAGCACGAACAGATGACTTTTATGCCTTATTAAGGAAAAAGACAGCATCCTTATTAACAAGAACGCGTGGAAGTTCCAACAATATTCTGAAAACATTAATGGGAAAACTGGATTCGCCAATGTTGGAACACTTTATTAGTGTGCTTGTTAGACAGAGGTAACTAGCTGGCTGTACTCGTAATAGGTACCTCTGGAACATAGTTTCAAAAACGATTTGTTCAAAATTATTATTATTATAATGTTTACTAATATTAGCGTGTAAGATAAATTGTTACTAACAAATGGGCCCTCGTTGCCAAAATAAACAAATATTTTATTTTATTTTTATTTATAGATGACATTTTTTTTTTTTGGGGACGGGGGCCATTCCCACCTAGTGGTCTCTCCTGTGTAGCCAGGATTAACAGCAGCGACAGCCAAAAAGGAAATGAAAAAAAAAATCGGCCAAGTGCGAGTCGGACTCGCGCACGAAGGGTTCCGTACCATTATCTATAAAAACGGCAAAAAAAACATGTTTGTTGTATGGGAGATCCCCTTAAATATATGTTTTATTTTTATTAATTATTTTTAAAAATATATAACTAAATATTATGTAGTATTTCAAGCGTCTACCTATTGTCGTATTATTGCGAATAAAAACGAGCAAAAAAATCACGTTTGTTGTATGGGAGCCCCCTTAAATATTTATTTTATTATATTTTTTAGTATTTGTTGTTATAGCGGCAATAGAAACACATCATCTGTGAAAATTTCAACTGTCTAACTATCGCGGTTCATGAGATACAGCCTGGTGACAGACGGACGGACGGACGGACGGACGGACAGCGGAGCCTTAGTAATAGGGTTCCTTTTTACCCTTTGGGTACGGAACCCTAAAAATGAACAGTGAAGTCCATTGCAGTCCCGGAGGGGAACTCACAACGAATTTAATCAGAAAAAAATAGTAGCAGTAAGAAGCTTTTGGAATTTGACTTTCCCTCTTAGCAATGTGAGAGACAGCAATTTACGGTAAATAAGGCATTAAAAGCCTAAAGAGATATGGCTAGTCAAGTGAAGCTCAACTGCCGTGATACCACGGATTTTAAGTGTCTAACACTATGAGAAAACATGATTATATATAACATGTCGGAATTGACCCCTGGGGGTCTTTGTAAATTAATATAAATTAGACCCTCCGAGAAATCCCGAGAATATAGCTCTCGCGGACCAACGGTTGGGAATTCCTGTCATAGAGAAATCAGGATTCTTAATCGTTCGCTGAGTGACTGTCAATCTATCAACCCTACCAACCTACACCTATTTACATTAAATGAATTCGAGCCCGTATCGACCATGAAATCTGATATTGAACAAAATATCAATATAACAATGTCGGAAACTCATTAACGCGATATCCCTCGGGTATTATTTAATATTTGCTTTTAAATCCAACAGAGTGGAAACATTGTCAGGGCTTGCTTTATTAAAATGTCTATTTTAATTTACTGCAGTGGAGTCCAGTGTCTTTAATTATGCATGGATTTTGTAATAGTTTTCCGTAATGTATGCAATGGCCATGATGAATAATACCATAATACTATGTCGCATTATGACGGGACTATGTCTAATTATGCCGGGACTATGTCGAATTATGCCGGCACTATGTCGCATTATGCCGGGACTATGTCGCATTATGCCGGGACTATGTCGCATTATGCCGGGACTATGTCGCATTATGCCGGGACTATGTCGCATTATGCCGGGACTATGTCGCATTATGCCGGGCCGTATTATTTTTATCACCCTAGTGGAATCGGCATCAACCCATAATCATCCCACTCTTGGCATACGGGTCTCCCCTCAATCGAAGGGGTTTAGAGCATACTCCATCACGCTGTTCAAGTGCGGGTTGACTGAGGCCTGTGTTTCAAGCCGCCCAAAGGCCACCGACTTGGCTTAACGATCTCTACGCTCGTTAAATGACAATAACCGGGACCGACGGCTTAGCGTGCCCTCCAAAGCACGGACTCTCCGAAGTACTACTATATGGATTTAAATCACAAATATCCAAAATATTAATAAGTAAAAGTAACAGCCCTCTAGATCTGTAGAAAGTTACAGATAGTTTCATCTATACTACTTTGCGTGCTTCCACAGAGAATACCAGATTTCAGTAAATTTAATATCCGCAAAATAACACTTGAATCATTTAAATGTCTCCGAGAAATTGTTATTTCATGCTAAATAAATAAAATGTTACTTGTTCTATATTCAGAGCGTTGACAGAAAAATCTTCGTTACGCTAAAAACGTGGACTGTAATAGCCGCGGCGAGCACGCCCGTCGGAAGCTAATCCTTCCGAAAGCTTGTTTGAATCCCGCTTCTACGGTGTATTCTGCACTTGCTGTTTTTATTTTATAGTTAAAATTTAAATGAGAATAGTTAATGCAGGTTAAAAAGTAAGGATTGCTGAGTAGTGGAGGTAAAAGTAGGTATATAATTCAGACAGAGAGATATTCCTTGACAAATTATACACACGTTGCGCAATTTTTAACTGGGCATGACAATTTTAAGACTAATTTTTTTTTGTTAAAACTAGTGCCGTCGCCTTTATGCGAATGCTCAACTGCAAATCATAACATAACATCTGACATAATTCGATCATGCAGCACACCATGTTCTCATGCGACATGCTGAATTCCGTGCATATTTCATCTGGGGTAGTATACTATTCTGATTTGGTAGCAATAAGGGAGAAGTACCAAGCGTTGAGACGATTCTGCAATTCATATTATTGGATTGGGTAATGATTTAATTGTTTTAAGTCCCAAAACAGTATTAGATATGTAAAACCTGTGGTGCACGGCCGTTGTGCTTCACTTGGCTAGCTATCTCTTTAGGCTTTTAATGCCTTATTTGCCATATAGCTGTCTCTCACATTGCCAAGAGGGGAAGTTAAATTCCAAGAGCTTCCTACTGCATAAGAATTTTCGGGTTGTTTCTAGGAGGTCGGAGCTTGAGAGAGAGAGAGAGAAATACCAAGTCATGAAAAGAAAACGAATCAGCAGAGCATTGACCATGTTTAGCTACAAGATCTGTAGAGGAGACAAAGATTAAGTCCATCGGCGAAGGCCTACAACTAGGAAAATAATGCTTAGCTTGAACAAGATTACAAAAGTCGACTAGGGAAGAAAGAGAATTGGAATAAGGTCGGTTTTCAGAAGGCACGTATTAAAATCACCCATAGTTATTGTATGATTAAAGGAAGGGCAAAGGTTCTCCAAAAGTATTTTAAACGAAGAACAATAAGTTTGATAGTTGGAGAAGGATTGTAAAATACCAATGAGCCAGACTAATTTCAATAAAAAAATATTCAGACTCATCAGAAGGATTAGAACTGTTAGAGGTAGAAATAATTTTAAATAGAATATGACCATGAAGATAGATAGCGACTTCCTCACCACCTCTCCGATACGGTTGTAGCGTATAAATTTAAAGCCAGGCAAAGAGTAAGAAGTGTAAGGAAGATACGGCTTAAGCCATGATTCAGACACCAATATGGCGTGCAGGTTTTTAACATCAAAGCTGATGCATATCCTTCAGCTTCAAGATGCAACATTATTCGCCTGGGCCTGTCAGAAGCACTCTTCTGCCAATTCTGTGGCAGCGAGTAATATGTATCAGCTGTGGAAAAATTCGTAATTTTGAGTTTACTCGTTACCTTGACCATCTTTTCGGCAACTCTATCCTCCTGTCCATCCTCCAGTAATCCATGCACCAACAACATTTTGCGGCGTGTACGCATCTCGGAATGGTTCAGTTGCTGCACAATAAGCTTTGCAGTGTGTGTAGTCTTGCAGTTACAAATATTTTGAAGTTGGTAAATTCCGAATCAGTAGAGGAAACACTGGGCGTTTGAGGGGATGTACTGGCCTTCAGAAGTTGCTGCTGGATGTCTGCCTTCTTACAGTTGAAGTTATCTATTAATTCGTTCACCGTCCGTTGAATGTAGGGTTGCCACCTTTTTTTTTGGAATTAAAGTACATTGGTTTTTATAGGTGAGAAAAAAAAAGTATCGAAATAAAGTACAATTTATTTTTCTTTATTATGTTTAAAATGTTTTTCTTTATGTTTAAAAACATATTTTTATTGCTTTTTGCATTTACAAATTTGTTACAAACTAACAAATTTGTATCTTTACTAAA
This sequence comes from Hypsopygia costalis, assembly GCA_937001555.2. Taxonomy (NCBI): domain Eukaryota; kingdom Metazoa; phylum Arthropoda; class Insecta; order Lepidoptera; family Pyralidae; genus Hypsopygia; species Hypsopygia costalis. The sequence goes on from OW443342.2 coordinate 20,947,350, forward strand.
TAATTGCACAGCATCTTTACGATGCTGTGCAATTATTTAGTAAAGATACAAATTAGGTACTTAAGTACTTTAATTGAAGTTTATATATATTCAATTAAAGTACCTAATTCATTTTTTGTCAAATTCAGAGATGCTTTGTTTCTGTCTTTCATCTCGCCATACGACTAAACTTTTCACAAGTCAAAGAAATCAAATCAGGCGAAATAAAGTATTTTCGTGTACTTTATTATTCTCATAAAGTATAGAGTACATTTATCTGAAAAAACGTACAATACTTTATTATATAGTACGGGTGGCAACCCTAATTGTGCGTGTAGTGAAAGTTGAGAGGAAATTTAATTGCTAGCACATATATAACTTAATTAACATTTGTTTTTCATATCATCATCTCAGGTCCATTTTAGTCTCCACTACAGGAGTACGACCCTCTCGTCCGTCCTAGACGGAAGGAGGATTTGGCTTACACTCTCCACGCTGGCCTGACGGGTTGGGAAACCTGGTCGATATTTAATAATGCATTTCCCTTAGTCGCCTTACAAGGCGACTAAGGGAAATACATAATGAAATATCGATGTCGTACACGACATCCACGAGAAGAGACGGAGTGATTCTATTCTAGTCTGCCGGAAACCACACGGCCATATACCTTGTGACAAAAATAATTTAAATTGTGCCAAAAAATTACGAATTTTTTTAAGTTGACAATTCCACAGCTTTATATTTTTTCCATATTGAACAGCCATATTGAAATCATATACCCTATGTCACTCTCACAGTAAAGACGAATCGAATGATACTCGTACCCGATATGTTGAAATTCGTCAAGTGCTTTAGGCTGTAGAGCATGCCAAAGAAATATACTTACATAAGCTCGAAAAACATAACTCTCTCTTTCGTCAGTCGGGTAAAAACACAAATTTAGAGTTAATTTTATTCTTTGTTGTATAATAGTTACTAACATAACAATACAGTTAGTTAGCGTTAATCAAACTAGTCAAATAATTTAGGTACAGTTCATTAACAATGGAAATGGTTTAATTCCACACCGTTGATCAAAGCGCTGTACAGCCGCGTGGAAAGTAAAGCTGTTCTAATTAATTGATTCAATTTTATAAAACCTTGCCTGTTAACTATATTTTGACGTGAAAATTTTTATAAACAATGTTTATTTTTGTAGTAGTATTAGAGCGCTTTTTTTTGTTTTTATGTGAAGCGGTTACCGTACCTTCCATCACAAAACACGGCAGCTAATAAAGAAGTTTAAGACATCAAACTACTTTAAAATTAAGATTAAGAAATTAAACAAGATTATTCCATTCGTGAACAGAAATCTCCCAAATGGTTTTCCTTGAAGAGAAAAGACATTCATCCAACCCGCGCGTCAATCCTTCCAACAAATCCCCTAAAAAGAAATAGCGAATCCAAATTCCAAACGAAAAAAACTTTTCAAGCCACACGACGATCAACAAGTGCGCGCTTCCAGGGTCTGCATTTCCGCAAAACAAAAATAGATCATGTCCTTTGACAGCAGATAGCTGGATGACAAACATAGTAGACTTGCGCAAAACAATTCACTGAACTGAAAAGAGAGATGCAGTTCTTTTGACGCAAATGAACTACATCACTCATCTAGTTCATTTAGTTCATTTAGTTCAATTGCTTCATTTAGTTCAATTACTTCTGTAGTTCTTTTGACTCACTTAGTTCGTTTAGTTAAATGTATCTTTGATTCAATCAGTAGTTCTGTTGACTGTTTCCTTCTACATTCTTCTCAGTTCTATTGCATCATTTTGATGGCATTGTATTTTTGTATTAAGTAAGTACCTATAACTAATTAAATATTTTATAAATTCCCTTACAAATATTGATTTTCCTTCAAACTTTTCACAGGCTTAGGACTGTCAACCTTGAGTAAAAAGAAATTACTTAGTAGTTAAAATAATCTTATATATAAAAATGAATTGCTTTTTGTTAGTCTCGCTAAAACTCGAGAACGGCCAGGCCGATTTACCAGATTTTGGTTTTGAAATGTTTGTCTTAGCCCAGGGAAGGTTTAAACGGTGAGAAATTTTGGAAAAAATTCAAGAAAGATAGTGAAAACAACAATTTTAATTTCCCATACAAAGTGTTCCTACTATAGTCGAATGTCATAACAGCAAAGATGGCGAACCTACCTATCAAAAGTGTCATTGTCACAAAGAATCGACGTCTTATTTGTTGGTTGTCAAATATGACTTTCTCAGAAGTGACATAGAAATGACACAATATTAATAGATATCAAGAAAGGAGTTGAAATATGTAGTGACTGTTTATGGTAAATCATGCTTTGTACAGTACTTAAGAATAAATAATAGAAATTTGTAAATTTCGTAAACACTCGGATTGTAAATTACAAAAATGATTGCAAAAAATGTAACCAGTGTCAGCAATGCAAATAGACCAGAAAATGGGGGCTGAACGCAGAACGAGGTTTGTGGATTCACATAGAGTTGTATAACTTTGCATATGGTAAGACCTACATCACATTATATAGGTCTGTCATGTTAACCAAGGTGATACCTATTACAAAATAAAACGGATCCTCATTATTTTCTGAAGTACCAAAATCTGTAATTTTAATATAATCATATTTTATCATTTAGTCATAAATTTATTTGGCGAGAACTTTCTTTACTGAAGTCCAAGGGCTGCCAGGTTTTTATATCGACATCATCCGAGACATGTACCGAAATTCCAAATCCATAGTTTAGACCTCTGTTGGAGAGGAGAGACAAAATTCCCATTAACGTCGGTGTCCTCCAGCGATCAGTCTTAGTCTGTTTTTGTTCATATTAGGCATATTCTTATATATTAGACATTTGTGGTTTCTTATATATTAGACGAATTGTCAAGTAGTATCATGGATCCACATGGACCGGGGGGCTTACCGCCGAAGCTGAAGCCGATTACCATCGAATATATTTTGATTCCATAAATAAGTCTTACGTTTAAGTTATTGACAAGCATATTCAGCTTAGTCCGTAGAGCTCCAGAGTTACTGTCAGTTAAGCTAAACACAAGTATCATACTTCTAAGTTGAAGTTTGATTTTCGTGATCAGATACACCGGTGGGGATCGTCTTCAGCTTAGCCGGTAGGTGTCCATGTATGCTGATATAATTGCACTGGCGGATGCGGATAGAGGGCAGTTGGTGCGATGAGTGAATTAATGGAAGAGGTCACTTGAGAACTATGGGCTGAATTCGAATACGGGAAAGATCGAACAAAACAACAGATCCCCGAACGACCGTGCACATAAGGATATGGTCGAATGCACGGACAGTTTAAGTACTTGGGTTCTGTTCTTCGATCATCGGATAGCATCGACTGCGAGATTTCAGTAGCTTGGACTAAGTGGCTTGAGGTAACCAGTGTCATCTGTGACTAGGGATTGCAATCCCGCAAAGCGGGATCCCGCATTCCCGCGGGATCACGATGCTTTAATTAATCTGCGGGATCCCGCAAATTCAAAGGGCGGATCCGCGGATCCCGCAAATAAAGAATTTAGCGCTAAAACTAAGTAAATTTTTATTTATTCCCAAAATCCAAAAAAGTACGATGAAGAAACCAAAAATACAGATCGTACATATACATTCTTCATGCCAAGAAAAGTTGCAATACTTACGCCAAGAAATAAATAAAATTATAGAAAAAGTCGTAGTTCAAGACGATGAAATATATGCAGATGACGTCTTGGAAAATACACCTATAGCTAGAACATCTGCTACTGATACAAATCCTACTCTAACGCTAAAAGAAGAATGAGAAAAAAGCTTCTACAAGAAAAAAATATTTAAGAAAAAACAAGACATTGTTGTCTGGCTTTTTCATTGATTTGACATTCGTGGTATTAGACGAATTGTCAAGTAGTATCATGTATCCACATGGACCAGCTCTGTGCGGTGGGTCGACGGGTGTTCATGTATGCTGATATAATTGCACTGGCGAATGCGGATAGAGTGCAGTTGATGCGATGAGTGAATTAATGGAAGAGGTCACTTGAGAACTATGGGCTGAATCCGAATACGGGAAAGACTTGGGCTGCAAAACAACAGATCCCACGACCGTGCACTTAAGGATATGATCGAATGCACGGACGGTTTAAGTGTTACTTGGGATCTGTTCTTCGATCATCGGATAGAATCGACTGCGAGATTTCAGTAGCTTGGACTAAGTGACTTGAGGTAACCAGTGACATCTGTGACTCCGAAATTTCGTCAAGTTGAAAGGACAAATATATAAATCCAAGATTAGACCATTTTATAAGTTAGTAAAAAATCGTCAATACTTGAGCGACACGTACAGGTGTTGTCTTTCATGGAGTTGAATATGCTGCGCAGTATGCGCGAAGTTTCGTAGAAGGACCGCGTCAGGAATTCTCGGACATGGCAAGCAAACTGCAAGAGAGTCATTTAAGCTGGTATAGTCAATTTTTATTTAAAGCGGCAAGTTAGGAAACAAATGTCTTGCAATGGCACATCCTCCAGGTTCGGGCACACAGGGTAGGCACTTCTTAAAGAGACTCAGATCTTAGATCGTATATATTTGTTAAGTAGATAGATGTAGGTGAAACAAAGTTCAACGGGTCATCTAGTAATTAATATAAAAATTGAGCCTATTTTCGCTAACAGCTTATGGTTCTTATGTCCTTAGCCTTCGAGTTCTAATTCGGTCAGTCAACCACGCACGAAACTATCTGTCTTGTTTTATCTCGAACAATTTCAGAATCTTCCGTCCTTTTCGCTCTCTATTTGGCATTACAACGTATCTCTCTCATTCTAGCTCGTACGCTTTACGTATTTCCGTTCTTTTTACTCTTTGTCACTCGATTGAACTAAATGACGCAGTGAACTACATGGGACAAGAAAGAGTGAGTGACAAGAACCGGCTTGTATGGTGAACTGGTACAATGGAACTACTCACTCAGGAACTACACAAGTCTAAAACATAGTAAATTGTAAAATGTAAACTTAATGAATGAATGCTTTCTAGTTTTAAAATCCTATAAGATGTGTTCAAAAACCCAAAACATGTGCAACAATGAAAAATCACCCGTTACAAGCCATATTAACGCTCGCAACATAAAATATCGCTCGCGCGCCGCCAGCCCGCTGTCAACGCAGCATTTCCTTCCTTTCTGTTGACCTCACTCACTCGCAGGAACATAACAACCCTCAAGGGAATTGTTATTTGGCTGCGCTATTCTGTGAGCTGGAGGTACATTCCCAGTCGGGTAGCTTACAATTAATTAAGCTCTGGCGAAAAGAGAGGTAGGGAGCGTATACGCTCCCTACCTCTCTTTTCGCCAGAGCTTCGTTTGTCAGTCAGCAGGGTGGACCGCGTGCAGGTTAAGTTGGCATTGGTTCAAAGTTATTGACACTTACACCCCAAAAAGCGCTTTCAGATTACTGTTTTTTTATGCTTGTATGATGGTCGTTTTGGCACACGAGCTTACACGCGCGCTTCATATTGCGCTTCAAAATATCGGACGCGAGTACACGGGCTTATGTTTGCGTATATTTCTGGGTTAGGTTATATTAGTTATATTTATATATATATATATATATATATATATATATATATATATATATATATATATATATATAATACAATAATATTAGTCTAGACTTTTACGATCACGTTGGCAGCATTCAAAGTATTTCGTTTTAGAAATATTCTGGATAATTGCTAAAAACGACCGTTATTGTGTCAAATTTAATTTGTAACATATGATTACAGACGTCGCGGAGATACTAAATAAAGATTAATTAATTAAATTATCCGGGTCACTCACGTATAAGTGTCGGGAAAGCTGACTGTTTAATTAAATTAATTAATTTATTATAATAAATATCTCACATGATTTTTATTAATATTAAATAAAAGTTAGTTAAATAGAAAATAAAACATGAGTTAAAATCTGACATCTTTATTGTATTTTAATGTCAAATGTTTTAAAAATAGTTAGCAAACCGCATTAAAATTAAATTCACAAACCTCGTTTAAAGCATATTTTAGTTAAACCTTTTTCTATTTAACTTTCGTTGCAAAACTATCTCGTTTCGTTGTCAACGACATTGCCAGTGGAATGAAAATGGTTGTTTGCTAAAGTACCTCCCTGTATCTCCGAAAATTACACTAGTTAGAAACAGCTACTCTTGTTTTGCATTCTCCCTTAAACGTATTATTTTATACAGTTACAGTTGCTTTTTTCTCTAAATGCCTATTTATGTTTACTAAAAGAACAAACTGGCTATATAAAATCTATCTATATAAAATCTTCTTTCATCTATCTGAGAAGAAAAAACATCTAATTTATGTGCAATTTTCAATAAAAGTTAAGAATTTCCGAATGATAACTTATAGGAACAGAACCCATTGCAAATAGGTAGACCATATTAAGGGAGCGTACCCAACCCGTCTGGCCAGCGTGGGGAGGCCAAATCGTCCTTCTGTCTGGGACGGACGAGAGAGGGTCGTGCTCCTGTAGTGGAGACTAAAATAACCTGATGATGAATGATAAAGGGAGACAAAATCTATTCTTGAACTTAGAGGCTCACCAGCGACCATAAATTCAGTTGCTAAGAAAATTAGTTATATTTTTATATTTTTTTTATTATTCGATATTTTTACCGGATAATAAACACATCGGACGCGTAGCATGCGCCACCATAGCGAAATTTATTTATTTTATTTATTTATTTATTTTAGCCACTTTCCCGAATTGATATCGGAAAACCAAGGTCACTTTACATTACTACTTTTTGATGCTCTACACGAATCCGAAGTCAGAATTTCGAAATTTTGAGTTTCAGTACGGACAGACAGAACGACCGGACGATTTTTATTGAGCTTTATAAGCTCAATAAATTTCGCTGAAAATGGTCTCGCGTGACGTCTTCGGTCACACCAAAATTTACTTTTTTCATTTCATGAGCGCGAGTGGCGAAGGATGAAATAAATAAAAATATATATACCTAGTATAAAAGCAAAATAATAATAGCGGTTGATAAATTCTATGAACGAACGCATACAACGTTTCTTCGGTGTACTAGCTTAAATATTGATATACAAAAACGGTACAGAAATGTTCTGCTCATTCACATATTATAAAGTTAAACTGATTCGAAAATTTTACTGGTTCCCGAGTAGTTGTTTGTTGCGTGCTACAGCACGTAATTGATATTTACCCCTTTTAACCACGTCTAGTGGAATTAAGCAAATATAAACCGGTATTTGTTTTTGTATTTTCATAGTTGTTATCATCATTCATCATTATCAGCCTGTATCTACCCACTGCCTTTCCCAATGCTTTCCACCATACGCAATCCTCCGCTTTCCTCGTCCAACCGCTACCAGGCTACCAGCCACTTTTTGAGGTCGTCGGTCCATCTAGAGAGAGGGCCCTCCACTCCAGGGCCACTCCAGGACTTTCCTCCCCCAGATCTCCGGCAGATGTGGCCAGCCCACTGCCACTTCAACTCGCTGACTCTGTTAAATGTTGCACAAAGTATTGATACCCTAATAGGTATATTTTATAACAATTCTGTTTGAATTCTGAACTGTAAATACCTATTTTACTACCATCAAATCTAGCGTAAGACCGTCTTTATAATACGGCGTTCCGTATTCGTGTTAACTGCAAATGGATCAGTCGGATTTAATAGGATAATGATGGGGTATAAACTTGTATTGTTTGAGAATAATCTACGTATCTGAACGGCTTATTACGAAGCATTGTTATTATAATATGCTTTGTATAAACATTAGTTCGATTTATTGACAACAAGCGTTTGCCCGTGGTTTCGCCCGCGTGTTTATAATACCGTTAAAAAGTTACTTACTTAAACTAAAAATATAATAGGTATAGTGAATATTGAGGAGCTCGATGGCGTCGTTGCGCGTGGCAGTCTAATCGATCACGTAAGTCAAGCAACGTCGACCGCAGCCTGTCCATGGATGGGTTTATTTATCTCGAGGTCTTCCGTGCTTCGGAGAGCAAGTTAATTCATTGGTCCCTGCTGTGGACGTTAGACGGCAGTCGTTAAGCCAAGTCAGTGGTCTTTAGGAGGCTTGAAAACACTGACCTTCGCCAACCTACAGTGTGGTGGAGTATGCCCTAAACCCCTTTGATTGAGGGGAGACCCGTATCCCAGCAGTGGGGTGAATATAGTACCGGTATAAAGTAGTCAATTCAGAACCAGAACATATGTACTTAAAACTTTATTGACCACAATAAATCGGTACATAAGGCGGACTTAATGCTAATTGCATTCTCTACCAGTCAACCATCGGCAGTGGAAAAATCACGAATACATAATAATAAATATTGTCAGACAAATTACACAGCGCCATCTAGCTCCAAAGTAAACGAAGCTTATGGGTACTAGACAACTGATAAACATACGTAAATACATTTTTACTTGTAAATACATACTTATGATACTTAGAAAACACTCAGACTAAGACAAACAGACATGTTCATGCACACAAATGTTTGTCCTATGTGGGAATCGAACCCACGAGCGTTGGTGTCGAAGCCGCGTCATTGACCGCTACGCAACCGAGCTCGTCCTTAACTTACAATAACTATATATTATAAATCTAAATTACAAAACAAATTTAGTGGGATGCCCGATCTTTTAGCGTCAGTTTTGTCATTTTACAATAAATAGGTAAACTGAAGGTGTTTTGTGCAGCGCTCTATCGCCGCAATAAAAAAAAGACGTGTGGCACTCGGGGACTGCCGCGGTAAAGCTATTGCATAGCATTTTGTATCAACTTATGCAATTATAATTTTATTTATTTATTTTATTCATGCAGTATTGCTTTTTCTTTGATATTAATTCAAGTTACACTTTTTGAGCGTGGTGACCGATAAGAAAACAAATTTTTCTATTATTAAATAAATAAAACGAGTTTCGTAGAGTCGTACAATACGTCTAATCGCACGCACACAACGCCGTGTCGAAGACTACCGAACTGAAACGACGTTAGACGATGCACGGCCTTCAAGCCACACCTCCTTGCCCGTCGGAGTGGGGAGCGTGAGGTTTTTTCGTTACGGAATTTCTGGATTCGGTCCCCGCGCTCAAAGCCCGCGATAGAAGCTATGCAATAGCTTAAAAATCGGAGCTTGTAAACAGAGTCAAGATTGTATTTTTTTTCTGTAACTTCTCTCAAGAATATCCTATTGTATTTTTAGACTAAGTGACGACTTAGTCTATATATAAAATGTAGTTGTTTAGTAATATTGCGCGGTATTTGTTAACAAGAAATAAAGAAAGAAAAAAAACTAGATTTTTATTAGTTACCAATAAAAAAAACGAAAAGGTTACTTATTGTGTTTCACTCATCAAGTCTTGCATTTGACATCTATTTCAAAGGGATTCATAAATCCTCATTTTGTGGCGACCGCCATATTTAATTTGGAAATGGCGATATTTAGGTAATCGTGCATTGTCACAAGAAACAGACAAGTGTGCTAAATTTCAACTCAATCGGACATTGGAAAGAGGTTCAAAAACTTGCAAGTCTTGATTACACCTCGGTGAAACTAAACAAGAGCTTTTGAAAATGGCTAGTTTCAGCTTCAAAAAGATACATTTCGTGTTACAATACCCAAGGAAATTTTGTCATCAAAATCGAATCGCGTAGGACGGGAATCAAATAATGACCACCAATTGAATTTCTCCACTTTATTTCAGTGAGAGATAGTGTTGTACTTAATCTTAGATTTTGTATTTGTGTATTCGTTCATATTAAAACAATTTTTATTTACTGACTCGTGAAAGCATGGAGACTTCGACTTATTGAGCTAATATAATTCAATGACTCGAAATCCCCATATCAGATGCAGAACTTTCAAGACACGCTCATTTTCTGACGTTCAAAAAATGTACCTATTTAATTTCCCTAGCACTACGGTGGGGTGACCAGCCCCCTTACCACCATCTCTTATTGCGATTCAATAACTGAATAGAATGCTTATTCATAAGAGGTAAGAGGGCAGGCTTACCGAAACGATCGACCGTCATCCTCTTTTTTAGCAGGCATACCCGAGCTGCGATGCCGATTTAGGAAGCTGGCAACGTTAGACCGCTCCGAGGCCCGTGGGCAACTACTGTGGCGACCCTTCTCCTTAGGCCCGTAGACACACTCGCTACGCGCGAAGTCTCGTACGCCCGGATGACAACTATGGCAAGGCAGACGAACATGCTCAACCTCTGTAGCTAAACAACACGCATGTGAGTGATTGACAGGCGCATGAAGCCACTTCGAATCCGGACCCATGACTGGCAAATTGATGATCTGGCTTGTCAGCCAAACTCTGAGGTACCCTGGTCCAAACAGCCGGACCCGTAGTTCCAGCTGCGAAACTCCCCACTATCTGGTACTCTGCGGAGAGTAAATCAAATGAGCTATGCGTTTTATTAAGCCGCATTTTCATTAGGGGACATTTGTCGTGTGACTCTATCGCTCGACACGAAATTTACGTGTCCCGCGCGATGTCGCCTGTCGTCGCTTGGGACATTTACGGTTGCGCAACTTGTCGCTAGTCGATGCTCTGCGAGCGTCGACTCGCGCGACTTTCGTGTCCCTCGACATTCGCCGGACAGGCTTTGAGTGGTGAAAACGTGTGTCGCTTTGTGTTTTGAAAATGAAAGCTGCACTGAACAACACTACTTCCTCGGGCGACATACTGATCACGACTAGCCAATGTAAACGAGTCATATGTCGCGGGACATTGTCCCAGAACTTTTGCAGAGACAACTACGTGAATGTCGAGGGATAAGTATCTGCGTCATGTCGCCTAGTGAAAATGCGGCTTTAAGTGTAAAATTCTCCCTTCACTAAAATGTATTTTAACATAATCTTGACTGGTATATATTATATTATATTCTGTGCCAATATACATATTACTTAGTAACAATACTAAGATACAGAAATAGACGCTTCAAATACAATATATTCCGTGTCGCTACTTGTCCCATCCCTAATTTCAACTCCCAAAGGTTTCGTAATGCCCGCATTTCGTATAGTGACACCCTAAGTTATACTCAGCGGACTCAGCACCTGACAATCCATTATAGTCTCTATGCATACTACGGAAAGTGCATTTTCGTTGTAAGATACAACTTGATAATTTTGAATAAGATGTCTGTATTTTAGAAGTTCGTAAATTTTGTTAATTCTATCTATTGCTTTCTTAAACTGTTAAAGTAAAGTTTCTTAGTTGTTATCTAATAGTTCTATCGCCCATATTACTAAGTTTCTTTCAAGTCATGATTCCATTTAGAGTATTTTTATGGTTTTATAGTTAGGGGTGTAAGTGGTTTATTAACATCTTTGTACCAAAGCCAACTTCACCTGCCAGCGGTGCACCCTGCTGACTGACAAACGAAGCTCTGGTGAAAAGAGAGGTAGGGAGCGTAATTGTAAGCTACTACGACGTACGACTGGAGAATGTACCTCCACCTCACAGAATACCGCAGCCAAATAACGATTCGGCAGCGGGGGTGGCGGCGCGCAAGCAATATTTTGGCGATGGCGAAAAGAGATTTAGGGAGCGTTATTATAAGCTACCTGACTGGGGATCTCCACCTACAGAATACCGCAGCCAAATAACAATTCCCTTGAGGGTTGTTGTGTTCCTGTAAGTGAGTGAGGTCACCAGAAGAGAAGGAGATGCTGCGATGGCAGCGGGGCTGGCGGCGCGCGAGCGATATTTTATGTTGCGAGTGTTAATATGACTACGGTAACCGCTTCACATCAGGCGGTCCGTATGCTTGACTGCCACCAGACGTAGTATAAAAAAAAATCGGTTGTCTGTAAAGTCGGTATACTGACGATAGTTGAACGTGACAACGTCATAAGTAAATACTGATGGAATGTTTGCATTTTTCAAAAGAAAATTTTAATGGAACGCCTCAGAGCGAGGTAACACCGCATGAGTCATGTTTTTTCGTGCGTGCAGCCGGCTCCATCGAATTATAAGACGTTGTCACGTCAAAAAGTTATATATAGAACTTTTATGTACATTATATCATATTATTCTTTCGTATTTAGATTATTGAACCTTTTGCTAGAATTGTATCTATACATAATATATGTGATGTGGCTTACTATTCTGAGTGAAAATAATCTCACTTTCATCTCGACGTGTCACAACAAGGCTATATCGAAAGAGGTACGATTGGGGAAGTACCTTCATCTCATAAAAGACAGTGGCTATTTATAATAGCAATTTATTTGTGGGATGCTCTTTCCTAGTAACGAGTAAGTTTATAAGGAAGTTCCTGATGGAGTGTTATGTTAGCAACTAGTCAGCGATACTTGTAGAAATGGAGGCGTTTACAAACTATGATAATTGAGAACCATATGTTTTCTTGTCGACTGGTATGAGTACGAATGTGATACTTTGGTTTAACCACACTCCGGCCACTCCATACAAAAGTCGCGTCGTTCACTACTACATAAACAATGACGTCTGTGCAGTGCGCAAATGAGCGTGTGTGCGTGCGCCGCCATACAAACCACATGAGTAGATAAAGGACAGAGGGAAAGCTTTTATGGAGCGTCCAAAAATTATACCCATTCTGGTAGGGTTGGCAACTTGGCACTGAAGAATAAAATTAAATAAACGAAAAGGCCATCATCAGTTTTTATTATGTAAGTACACAATACATACCTAGGTATAATAATTGTTAAATGATACATTTAGGTTCTTTACAAATTACATACTCTAAATATATTTTTTTATATGATTTTTAGTTTTCAATACCTAGGTAATTTAATTTGTTATGTCTCTTAATCGAGTGGTAAATTCTAAATCTGATATACAGTTTTTTTTAAATAATCTAACGGGAAGCACTCACATGGCATATCAAATGTACAACTTTGCATACGTTTGAATAAATCATTTCCAATATTAATTGTTTTTCTGTTGGTGTTCATACACACAGTACAATTATGCACCATATTTTTACACCTTTTCTTTATTAAATTATCCAAAAATATATATAACAACAATAAAAATAAAACAATCACAGTCAAATTAAATAAAATCAAAAGCAAAGTTAACCCTGATGTTCGTCCCCGCAGCCACAGGTTTAGACTGGTTTGCCGCTCGTACGTGACGATCGCGACGGGGACACGCACACACGCGCCTCATGCTTGTAGTGGTGTACCTATCGCAGCGCTGTTGTATGACGCTTTCGCTCTGTCCTATAGCTACTCGTGTGATACAAACTGTTCCAGATTTATCTCAGAGGGGAGGTGGGTTGACACGAGAGAGCGGCAGGGAGTGGCCATACTGTTCTATTATTTATACTGTGGTTTAATATAAGAATAAACAAAAACAAAATACACATGTTTTTATTATTTGATTACTAATAATTTAAAAATTTAGTTTTAAAAAACTAAAAAAACACGCATTTAAAGCACATAGTTTGATGTGTTTCTTTCCAGTGCACCACGTGCAGGTGAGGTTGTATTGTTGTTTGTTATAACTTTGAAACCTGATCGTGTTCAAAGTCCATTACGTGGCCTTTCTCACAAGTGCAAACACGACTATGATACGATATTCCATCATGGAATGCCAGTGCCTATCTTCCAGCTTCATCATCAGACCTTGAAACCTAATCGTGGTCAAAGTTCATTACAAGACTTTTCTTTGAAATCCAAAAACAGCTATGATACGATGTTCCATCATGAAGTTCCAGTTCCTACCTTCCGGCTCCATCATCAGATCAGTTCGACAGTACCATATTATTGTATTGTCATCAGAACTACATACAGCTGCCAATTTTCATTACGCTACGATCCTTGCAAGATGGTTCAATTAGTTACCTTAAGATTCCATTACATAGTTACATACAAGTCGACCTAATAAAAGTGTGTTAAAAAGTATACTTACTGTGGTATACATCAAGCCCCGTAGGGGTTACGGTAGAAATTATGAACGCAATTTAGATTAAAAACGGAAGCATTTATGTAATCGTACTACGTCACGAGTACCAAACGAGTATGTTAAATTTTAGCTCAATCGGACACAGGGAAATCAAATTTAATTACCGAGGAGGTTGATATCATATACCAACCTTGAAACTCGAATAGAATAGAAATATATTTATTTCAACTTCACATACATAATGCAAAAGCATAACAAACCCAACATTATGAGTACATATAGAGAATGTGATGTTGAAATTTTGGCCCACCTTTAGAGATCATTGCTGGGATCACAGAGTGGCCTCAGCCCTGTTTTTCAGTGCAGGCCAAAAGTGACAACACGGATGTCGATGCAAGCAAACTATATAAAAGCTTTCAATGAAAGATGCCATTTTGTTCTAGTTTTGCTCTTCAACTCCTAATATTCTAATTTCAACAACCCCAAGCATTACTCTACATTTATGTAGTAGATACAGGCTGATGATATTGTTTGATGAAATAAATATGGGAACAAATCTGGAAGTATACTCTTTCAAATAAAAAAACTTTTTGTCAAATCGGTTTATATCACGGAGTATTTAAGTAACAAACATAAAAAAAATACAGCCGAATTGAGAACCTCCTCCTTTTTTTGAGTCGGTTAAAAACTACTTCTTTTTTGGCACATGAAAATGAAATAAATAAATAAATAAATATTGTCACACAAATTACACAGCGCCATCTAGCCCCAAAGTAAGCGAAGCTTGTGTTATGGGTACTAGACAACTGATAAACATACGTAAATACACTTTTTTTTTTTTTTGTAAACACATACTTATGATACATAGAAAACACCCAGACCAAGACAAACAGACATGTTCATGCACACAAATGTTTGTCCCGTGTGGGAATCGAACCCACGAGCGTTGGTGTCGAAGCCGCGTCATTGACCGCTACGCCACCGAGCTCGTCATATAATACACACCCATACATTGTTTAATACACGACTAAAATTACACAGAGGCCTTCGTAACCCGAAAACAGTGTCTGACCAAAAATAGTCGCATTAAATCAATGTTTAACCTCCATTTCTCTTTTTCCGTAACCATAATAAAGTTTACTATAACGAACTATTCTTTCACAAAACGCCCTTGGAAAAGAAATAGACGTGAACGAATGAGCGAGCACATCGATCGTTTAGTTTTTCTTTTATTTAGCTCAAGTTTAGGGCTAAAAATATTTTCTGAGTGTTTAATCGTTAGTCATGTTTTTGCTATCTCATGTTTTTTATAGATTTTCTTTGCGTTTTGTAAAGTTTGATTGAGAAGGGTAGATAATGTCTTATAAATTATAGTCAACTTTGCTGAAGATATTTTTTTAAATGAGATGGGATCAAACGAGCACGTGGGTTACCTGAGGGAAATCAATCACCATCGTCCATGGAGATCAACAACACCAAGGGGTCGTCGACACGTTGCCAGCTTATTCTCCTTCCTTTCTCTCTTTCTGGTGACGTCATTCACTCGCAGGAACACAACAACCCTCAAGGGAATTGTTATATTGCTGTGGTATTCTGTGAGGTGGAAGTAAGTACTTCATTTAAAGCTGCCCGAATGGGTAATTACCCGGGTCGGGCAGCTTAAAAAATACGCTATGCCCTACCTCTCTTTTTGCCAGAGCCTCGTTTGTCAGTCAGCAGAGTGCACCAAGTGCAGGTGAGGTTGGCTTTATAAATAAATAAATAAACTTTCCTGGACCTGGAATTACACACGGCCATCTAGTCCCAAACTAAGCAAAGCTTGTATTATGGGTACTAGGTAACTGATAAACTTTGGTTCAAAGATATCGATGAACATCTCGTACCCGAAATTGTGAGACAACTAGCTTGCGCCCGTGACTTCGAATGTGCGTATCCCATATCCCGTGGCAAATTTTCAAAAATCCTTTCTTAGGATGCCTATGCCATAATCGCTATCTGTCTAATACTATTTCTTACTCTGTGTCTGTAAGACAAATTTTAACCCAATCTATCCACTGGTTTGAACTCTGCATTATCAGATAGGTCAGTAATGGTTGCCTTTTTTACATTATGCATGATAATTTCATAAAATGATGCTTGTCACTTATGAATTTAAGTTATTTATTTCGATAGAACAAAATTTCTTCGGAATAATTTAACCAATTCAGAAATGTCTTTATTATTAAAATTCAAACAAGTATCACAAGGTGTGTTATGTCATAATGTCAAAAATGCGATAACAGTATAATAGCATTTTGTCAAACAGATATTGTCTACTCTTATTACGTTTCGTTATTTCACTGTGAATTTGTAACCAATTTAAAATTAAACATATAATTAATAAATAGAAAAAACTGCAGTAGAAAATATTGACTAAAAAGCGATTAATATATATTTTTTTAATTATGAACATTGACTTCATTACTTAGTTTTTAATTTAAAAAAAAAATGTACTCTAAGTTGACACGAATCTAAAAACACTACATATTATTGTCAAAATCCAGCAAACGGTTTAAGCTCGCCAAAGAATTCGATATAGGTACATATACATACTCTTGAAAAACATTACTTACTCTATCAAAGAAAGAGAAAGAAAGGAAGGAGTATAGGCTGGCAACGGATCGGTGATCCCTTGGTGTTGTTGATCTCCATGGGCGGTGGTGATTGTTTTCCATCAGATGAGCTACATGCTCGTTTGCCCTCTCTCATATATAAAGAAAAATATTCTCCCTTCTTGGACAGTCGGATTGTAACTAACCCATACGATTAATAGCGTTAGTTAACATGAGAACTTTGAAATTTAGATGAAATATCTAAGATCAGTTTGTGATTGACCTAATTCAACAAATAAAAGTCTATGGGGCGACCTTATAGCAGGTGCGATTCTCAGAAAAAGCTTTGGACAAAATTGGACAAAACCGGGATCTCTGATTGGATGAGCAAAATAGCATTGATAGGGATAGACACAAGAAATTATGTTGCTAAGCAAAATGGCGGGAAAATTCTGATAAATAAATGAATAATCGATTGTACTAATATCGATTAATTTGATAATATATTAGTATGCAATGATATTGTATACAATATTTAAGGGAATTTAGATATAATAAGCGTTGGATGATATTAGTGGCGTTCATAATTAATCGGGTGAATTGATTCAAGGAGTGAAATGTAAGAAAACACGAATAAAGTTTAAGATTGAAAATCTTATATTTTCTTTATAACTATTAAAATTAGTGAATGGAAGTTGTAGTGTGATCAATATAAGTACAAAATTAGATTAATTTGAGGATTGAAGATAAAAATTACGTGAAATAAAGGTAGAAATGTGAAACTAAAATGATTTAATTATCTTTTTAGAAAGATTCGAATAATTTTGGCAAGAATCAAGTATTTTCAATGTACTTAAGATTAAACATGAAACAATTTATATGGTAAAAATTAGTTAGATAAATTGATACAAATAGATTACTCGATTAAACTAGGAGAATTAGATTTTATGGTTAAAAATTACTTATGTCACTTCACTAATTCAAAAGTGGGCGGGGCTTAGGACTATAAAAGGAAAAACGCGAATTTTTTGCGGGATTGCTCGTGTAATTTTCGGCGGTTTAGTACGTACAATTGGCATCCGATTATTTGTTAAAATAAATGCCGATATTTCAAGTTACAACTTTAGAGTTTTATATTATTGTTTGGAAATTAGATTTAAAATTAGTTTTTATCAGATTTATAGTGGAATTTTAGATGTTTTGGATTGTAACTTGAAATCTTAAGAGTCGAAGTGATTCGGAGGGACTCGCAACCTAGTTTGCCTATGTAGACGAAGGGAGAGGACCTTTTCAGCCGGTTCACACTGGGAAGTGATTGATTGTAGCTCATATCACTAGCGTTATTTATTACAACGTTAAATGCTACCTTTCTCAAAGAAGAGTAACCAGCCTGACTTGTCACTGCCGGCGAAAACTTTGAGAATGTCTCCGCACATACTTTGTCCTGGGCTGAGTCATCCACCCTTTCCAAGTCCAATTTGGGTAGCCCTACCTTACACACGACGTAGGTTAGGTATATAGGATATGTCGGTCCATCCCGTTTAGCAGCTTAGTAAACAAGCCTTGTCAGGGAGGTACTTGTTTCACTTTACACACCAACACACTTAAATGTGAGAGCTCGGGTCTCCAGTTAAAGGTATCACACATTAGGGAAACTGTAGGAATCTAATTTAGGCATAAGATAGGTAGGTTTCGTCATCTTCAAAGTTAGGCCGCGATAAAAACCAATAGTGTTAGTTTTAGATTTCAAGTTACAAAGGTAGGTTGTAAACATAGCAAGTAGGTAAAGCCAATATTAATAGTTAGATGGGTTTATATAGTGAGAAGTAAACTAAGGGTTCAATATGAGTTGAGAATGTTTATTTATATATATATATATGTCTTCTGTGAATATTAGGAATGATATTGGAGATCATCTGTGATTTTACTGACATAACTGACTAGTTCTGAAAGGAATTATTGATTAAGAGAATATTTGAGTTAGTTTACAGGTGATTGATATATTAACTTGAATTAGTAAGTGGAGTTTAAACAGGCTATGAGGTCATTGAATTATCGAAGGAACTTTCCTTTTCATCAGTATTTTTAATTAAAATCATATCGAAAGATCATGGTTGATGTTGTAAGTTGGACATACAGGTAACAAAAGTACCTCTGTTGTCACTGATGTGAATAAAAAGCATTAAACAACGATTCTTCAATATGTCATAACTTAAAACAAATTAAGTGCATTTCATTACATACAAGAATGGAATTATAATTCATAGATGTTTTAGGGAAGTTCTAACGAATTTTAGTGACATGTAAGAGTTGTTGTGAAAGTGATCTATCTAAGTGTAATGGTGGTGAATTCGGAAAATAAGTGAATCAAAAACCTGTAAGTTGACAAAGTATTTCTAATTAAGTGAATAACTTTATATTACATTTTCTGAGGAACATTAAATGTAACATTTATGGGGAGTATCTTCATAATCAAGTAGTGGGTTTAATACTATTAAAATAAGGGATCAGTCAAAGCACTGGATCAATATTCCTAAACCTTGGATGATCTGAATTAAATAAGAATTAATTTAACTAGTATGAAAATAGACTAAAGAGAGTTATTGGTTTCATATCTAGAATCAATGCAGAAATTAATTTTGCCAGTTAATGAATTTAATTGCCGAAGGAATTTATAAGTTTCCTAAATTTCTTTTGAGAAATATCTATAAACGTTCCAAGTAAATAATATAATGTAGTAAATATGTAGAATCAGTAAATAAGTCTGAGCATTTAGAGATAATTTAAGGATAGGAACATTCAAATAGTTATTGAGTTTTGTAGTTAAGGCAGGCTAAAGGAAGGAACGTCCTTTGGTTTTTGAATTTTATGAGGAAGAGATGCCTCTTAAAGTAGAATCTGCTCAGACTATGGCGGAGGAGTGTGAACTTGGATGACTTCACGGTATTGGCGGGGAAATGGGGCCAATACATTTCCATAATCCAATAAAATGCCTTATTTAGTCTCATATCATATTATCTCAAACCACAAAGAAATAATGTTTGAAAGTATACATTTCCATAATCCAATAAAATGCCTTATTTAGTCTCATATCATATTATCTCTAACCACAAAGAAATAATGTTTGAAAGTATACATTTCCATAATCCAATAAAATGCCTTATTTAGTTTCATATCATATTATCCATTTTCTACTAAAGAAATAATGTTTAAAAGCTTTAACCTTGAATATGTTAATTAGTTAACATAAGTGTCTTATATCATATTGTTTTTATCACTAAAACTTAATGTCTAAAGTCTTTCCATTATGGCAAAGTGTTTCTCATTAATTTAAGTTCAATATTGGTTTACTATTATAACAAAGTTGATACTGGAAATAATAACTAAAAGTCATTATCATTATAAGAGATACTAATTAATATTCGGGTCATTAGTTAATATAATTTCAACCACATAGTTTTATCTGATAGTGGATATTAGGTAATACAACTAATTCAATGAGTATATATGAATCGTAGGGGTGATAGGAGTTTAATCAGTCATTATTCTGCGTGTAAAAGTATCTGGGGAAATTACGGTACAATGTAGGACACTAGACACGATCACATGGCCATTATGTATTAGTAAAACTTACCATCAGGTTGATTCATCCGATTCCAACAACAACAACATAAGGTTTGGTTTAAATTTAAGGTGTAAGAGTGTAAATTATAGGGAGATGTATATCAGATTAATGTCATTTAATTAGGTATAAGTGGTGTGATAGATTTGACGTACTAATGTGAGCGAAAGAAGAAGAAAGGTAGTGAGAAAATAGTAGTAAGGAAATGATGATGATGATGATGATGTAAGATGAATAGGAAGATGTAAGATGGGAGTTAGAGTAGAAGAGAGGAGAGAGAGTTAAATAAATATAGGGGGGGGGAGGTTACAATTAGGTAGCGCGTGACCAGGATTATATATAAGCTAAAATATATGTATATGTATTAGTAATTTTACAAATATACAAATGTTGTTGGAATGGAGTGAATCTAATTGTGGTATAAATTAGTTGTCTGGGTTTTCTTGGAAACCTACAATTGCTGTACGTGAAATGGAACACAAGGATATATGACTGTTTTAACTCAGATAGGATTTGTAAGTAAATTAACTCAGAAGAAGGAATCCTCCTGGATTCCTAAAGCAGATTAATAGTATATAATTAATTTCACATATTTACAACTAAGGTCTAAATATAATTAAATAACACAGGACTTGAGTTATGAAATTCTTCAATTATTTTTCATGGATGGGTTTCAGTTTGGATCCACGATGAGTTATGATCCTGGAAAATAAGTTAAAATTAAAATTAAAACAGAGTTACAAATGGTGAATACATAATTATGGGATAACAGAATATTAGAATTATCTAAAGTTAATTAAAAGTAGGATTATAATTGAAAATATATACATTTGTAATGTTACCGAGTATAAATTTGGTATGAAAACAAAGTAAAAAGGGTATAAATTAGTTTAGTTAGCCATATGCACTTGAGAGCGGGGTAAATGTAATAATTGATTTCAAAAACTTATAGTTCACTATAAATAAAGCATTCATAGAGATTTTGCCAGTACTAAAGAGAGATATATAATTAAAAACATAAGAATTTTAGGTTATACTTACTAAGTATTGAAAAATTCACTTTTACTTCTTTGAGTAACATCAAATATAGTATTTCAGCGTTGACAGATAGAACTAATTAGTCCATTTGGGGTGCGATATGCCCATTCACAGTTGATATTAATTTGACAGGAATCTGAAAGAAATATTTAATTACATTTATCAAATCAGATATCAGACTTTTCTTCTTGTTAGGAAGGTTGCCTAGTAGGTATGTATTAGGAAAATTTATGATAAAAAGGGAAAGTAATTAAGAAATGTAATAAGATACATCATACTTACATGAGATTACTTGTAGACCTTCAATATTTAATGGTAAATGATAACGTTTGATAACCTTTGTTCAGGAATTTGTGTTAGTGAATTTTACATATAACCCCCTGAAGAAAAAGCAACTGAAACAAATAAATTAAAGATTAATTTTGAGATACGTGGTTTAGGTAGAATAATTAGCAGTCATATAATGAAAAGTCATACTTACAAATTTGTTTTAGAAACAATTAGGTTAGCTTGGTGACATTTTATAAACTCCAAGTAATTTAGTATATATAATTTCTTTTTTTTTGTGGTGAAATTGGGGTTTATAACAAGCAATTGGAATTTTAATACGAATAGGATTTATTGTTATGTTTTTTACGCGTTGTTGATATTATTGACATGAGTTAGAACAAAAATAGGGTTGCCATCGTTGGCTTACCAACATTCCCATAAAATATAAGTTTAAAATTTTGAAAGGAAAGTTTTAGGCATCTTGATATAAAATAAGCATTTTTGACTTTACGTTACATTATTAATCATAACACCATTAATAATTTAAGCAAGAATAACTTAATTGGTTCATTCATATTAATAATAAAATATGAAAAATATCTAGATATAGTTCTGTTAGAATGATAATAAAGAAAGGATTAATATGAAAAAAAAAAATGGGCAAAATAACAATGAGCTATTAACATAATTGTATATAAAATAATACTTTAATTTCATAAAATAAACGATAACGTAGTAATAAATACATTTAAATAACTATTTCCGGGTATCTGACGCAAATATGGGGTAATAGGTAAATTAAGATTAAATTATGTGTGAGATTTTCGGACGAAAGGTTGTGGAGGCGACTAGAATAATTGAGAGGTTATGAAATTGTCATATTGATAATTGAGTTTTAGTAATCCCTGAAAGTTTGAAATACCTTTATATGGTAAATTTGCAAAGAAGTGGCAACACAAAGAATTGCTAAGAGATTCATTTCTTTTGTCGGAAATGAGAATCTAAATTCGATATAGAATTACATTATGAATAGTTAAAGTAAATGAAATTTTTGCTATAAATTAATAAGATAACTTTATTTCAATTACATACTTTAAAAAGAAAGGAAATGACAAAATAAAGACGTTTACATGGAGTTTACGGTTAGTTTTATAGAGGGCGTTGAAAGAAAGTAAACTTTTAAGGGCGAATATTAAATGTAAGAGTTGGAATTTTATTTGTTAAGTACTGAAAAAAAAAAGGACGTAATTAAACATTAACATATTTATTTAATGTTGCAATATTTATTTTGTGCAAAATTAGAGACGAAAAAATTATCTATATTTTAGGTGTATGTCTAACTCGAATGGAAATAGTTAATGCAAGTATCGTGGGAGGGCGGTAAGAGCGCGTACAATTAGCATCAATGAGATTTTAGTTGCGAAGAGATGTATTGATCTTTGAACGAGAACCAATATGATTATTGCATTTAATATATATATTCATATTTCCATATTGTAATATATTTTCCGTGTAAAGTTATCGATAATTATAAAAAAAAAATGGTTCGACCAAAATAGCATGATGGACGAAAGAGGAATTAGTTCGGGGTTTGGGTCACAGATGGCGCGGGTGTACAAGTTTTATTGAGAATTGATATTTTAATTCGATAGTAGCTTAAAAATTACATTTATATAGTTGCTTCCTTTATTTGAATGGTTCTTAAATTTTATGAATGGGGAGGCGTCTAAATATTCAGTTAATTAAAATTTTCATGTAGAAGCATTGGTTAAACTTTGAACTAAACTAGTGAAATGCGATAGAAAATGCGAATAAAAATGTTAGTAACAATTATTATTTAACAAAAAGATAGTTACGTAATTAGTAATAAAAAATTGATGTTGACAAAGTCGTGGTACTCTAAAATACATATGCGAATTTTGTCGCTTACATTATCAAGTCAGTGGCGCGTCGGTAGAAAATAGAGCTATTGGATCTAAGATTCCTGGTTCGAATCTCAAGACCAACATTTGTTTTTGCGATTTTTTTTTTTTTAATAGAGTTTCATTATAGTCTTTTCCTGAGTATATTCATCATTATTATTATTAATTAAAATTTATTATGACACTTAATTCGTTTTTATTAATTTCTATTTAATTTACAGTCAGCTTAAAAGAAATAATGAAAATAAATATATGTATATTAGAAAACGTTGTAGGGTATAATGATTTGGAGATAGCAATCAATTTTATTGGAAGGAAATATAAAATAGATACGTAATAAGTTCATTAAGGTGAAAGGTAAATTTTATTTGAATTTTAAGATTTTACGAGAAGATGAAACATTAATAGTTTAATATAACTAGATGGTTATAGGGTAGTATGGGACATTAGTCATATTAATTAGGGATCGTTTGGGAAATAGGACTTTATAAATATATTAAAATATGCAATTTTTTATATATATATATTGATAAGACTTCAATACTGTTATACGTATAAATAGGTTGGTTATTGACTAATGAGATTTAGGAAGTATTACTTTTTTAAGAAATAGTTTTTACATGATACAAGTACAGTCAGATACAAAATATTTTAGAAGTAAATAATAAACTATGAGTTAAAATTTAAATTCGATTTATTTATTAATGATGAATATTACTAATGTTTTATATTGAGTTTAATTCTAGAATTTATTTATTACGATGATACAAAGGACACTAATTAAGTTTAACGTATAATTTTTATTTGAAATAAGAATATTTATGTTTCGTATTCTCTCTCGTAATTAGATTTAGGTAATAACAATTCATAGGGTCTAAGCATGAAAAGGTTTATGTATATTTCTTATATACTATGTAGGGTGGTAGACTAGCGTGGAGCCCGCCTGATGGGAATCAATTATGATGGCTGTGTTTAGCGTTTATATTGGGTTCTCCCATTACAGTCTTGTGCGTGTGGTCGATCGCGTTGCTGGTATGGTGGTCCATTTGGTTAGTGAATTCGTTCACTCGCAGGAACACAACAGCTCTTATTGTAATATAATTGATTTAATTCTGTGAAGTGAGTGGAGATGGTGGTTGAGTGGTTTATAGGCTCACTTATGACCTCATTGGTTGTCAACATTTTGTTAGATGATTGTCTTGCAAGAAAACTGGAGGCAGATGCAACTTATTTTTATAAAGTGGCTTCGTTTATGTTCGAAGGTAGTAATTACAAGAGAATTGTAAATAGTAGATAAGTGAGTACGAAAGGTCGTCAGCTATGCTAGACATTGGGAGGCGAATATAAATATATAAATATATATATTAATTATAGAATGATGAGAGGAATTTTTGGCGATAATGTGATTAGAGGATTTAATAAGTGACCAATAAGTAAAATAGGAAAACCTAGATTTAGCGACAAAGAGATGTAACATACTATAACATTCTTAAGTGGTAGGGAAGGTGACCTAGTTAGAGATATTACTTGATGAAATACTGGGCAATGTTGATGAGTGTAGGATGGATAGATGAAATAAATGACCAGTATATTGGTAGAAGGAGTGACTAATTGAGGGGGGGTGATGAGTATATTGTGTAGTAATATTAAATTAAAATTAAGATCTATCTTCATTTTCCGTAACGATAGATGAGTAGAAAGATGAGCGGAGATTTAGATCCAGATTGGAAGCGGGTTGTTGATTTAAGAGTGAGCATACGGCTGCATGGAGTTGAAGTGCAGAAACACTGAAATTAGTTTAAAAATAATTTTAGTAAGCAATGAAATAAATTGAGGAGATAAGGTGAGATAGGTAGATTTTAGAAAAATAAGTTAAGCTCAGTGGGACAGCGGTCGGAGATGCGAAGCTATTATCGACGTTCGTGGGTTCGATTCCTACATGGGCGGATTTTTACATGGACGTGGCTGTTTGAATGGGTCGGGGTATTTCCTGTGAGTGTGAATATTTGTGAAACAGGAAGGAACTTATTTACGTATGTTATGTTATTAGGAACATAGTAAAATTAGTAGTACTTAGTACAGTGTACTCACTACCGGCCGTTCATTCGTGTCGATCCAGCTGATCTTTGGGAAGGGTCTGGAATGGTTTGTGTGACGTTGCATGCACACATGCTAAGTTGCAATTCATATAGACATCTTTGTTTATGTAGTGGTGTAGGACGAGACATTAGTGTGTACCGGCCGAGATGTGTAATTAGATTGGCGTATAAAACACAGATTTCGAGTGTAGTGGAACTGGTTGACGATGTGTGAGTTGGCTGACATTGTTAATTAAGATTATTATATTATTATTAATAGAAGGTTAGAAGGAAAAATATATGGTTTAGAAAATTCAGAGCACTTTATTTAAGTTAAGGTAGGTAAAGAGTGGTATTATGTGGAGAAAATATGAAATATTATATTTTGACATATATGGTTATATTACATTTCTATATATGTAGAAATTTAAGTTTTGGATATAAATTTCAAATGAATGTGATCTGTCTTTTTAGTATATACTTATTAAGAAAATCTTTTACATAAGTACAAGCAGCTAATGTTGAACAACGAATAGGTTAATAAGGGTGATTTTGTAGTGATATTTAAATTGTGAGGATATTAGGAAAATAAGTTTTTTTTGAGTAAGTTTTATATAAAATTCACGCGTAGTCTATAGAGATCTTTAACAGTGATAATGCCTTAAGTAGATGGAGCGAGGGTCTGTACTGATATATGGTAGGAAACCATTGAGCAGTGGATGTTTATTTAGAACCACAGAACTGAAAGCGAGTAAACAAATTGGTAGTATAAAGAAATTTAAGAGTAAATTCTGGGGCATGGTAACATAGTTTAGTAAAGATTATTAATTGAGAAATTTAGGGCATAAGTTCATAGGTAAGAAAGAAAGATTGCGAAGGGTGAATTTCATATAAGGATGAACCAATTTTGTTAATAATTTTAAAATATTCTTTGAAGAGTGAGTTTGATTTTATGTTACGTGAAATTTAAGAATTTCTTAACTTTATTATAATTTAGACAGGCTATTTACAATAAGTACTTAGTGAGTGGAAGTTTATTACCATGTCATGATGTACGAGGACTGGTGGGAGGTATTTGTGTAGGCAAAATTAACGTATTAACAATAGTTTATTAGGTAATAAGAGGTTAGACGGATTAACTAGTAGTTGACAAGGACTATGATGAAGTACTTTAAGATAGTAAGTAGCAAATATTTTCTTAAATCTGTAGGTTACTACCTACATTAAGATTGTTCATTGCAAACAAACTGCAGACAGTTGGCTTCAGAATTTTGTTAGTAGAATGGTGAATAAGATGTTAAATGTTAGGTAGGCAGTATCTGTAATGAGAGTAAGGATAAGATTACAAAGAGATATTTACAGTATTGAAAAGATTCTTTTGATGTAATGTTGATCTGATTCATAAATATGAAGTAGAAAGGTTAGGAAAACATTAATAAAGATTCAGTTTTGAGTTTAACATGAATTACTTAGTAAAGGGAAATTGCTTAGAGGAAGACGCTCCATTTGTTCAGCTGAACGCGTATCAGCAAGGTTAACTATTTAAAAATATTAATTTAACACTTATTAGTTTAGTTGTTAAAGGGATTGAATCCTGTTGAATAGTTCCAAGGTTGATCCAATGCAATTGGGACCGAAAAACCGGAAATCGGCTTCAATTGTGGTCAAATTTGGAACATTAATTAAATGATATACATTAATTGAGTAAATCTGTCAAAAGTTTTACTCGTATTAGTGGTGTTTAATGTGACTAAACCCTAGGACATTGCTAATAAACAGAGATGTTCGTATAATTTAGGAAACAGAGGGGAGGATGTAATTTTAAATTGTTACACATGAGAAGTTCCAAGTTTGTATCCGGAGAACTGGGTTCGAAAGGTTTCGTACACATTAAAATAGAAGTCTACCGCAATTGGATAAGAATTTGGAACAGGTGGCGGAATTGACCTAAGAATCTGTGAATATGGTATTCTGTCGGATATAATAACTTCAATGTTGGTTGCAAGACCAAGTAGTCTATACATATAAATGGTAGCTACCGTCATGTAATCGAAGAAACGTAGATTCGCCTACCAAGATTGCAAAATTATCATACTCTGAAGGATACGATGCACTCAGATTTTTATGATTGATCTTCCAGCTCGATTAGGGTTAGGTAAGGTGAAGCTATTTATTGATTTAATATACGGGTAGGGTATACGCAAATGCCTAGGTGTTTTTTCTCTAAAAAACCACTTTATATATTTTATATAGCTAGCGTTGTTTTGTAGTTTTAGGGAGCGTCTACCTATAGTGATAGAGTTCATTAATTTAGTTGTATTAAACGATAGTTAATTACAAGATAAGATCTTTGGGAAAATTTGACAATGAATTATAACTTGGCTATTTGTGTAAAAGACAATCTTTATATTTGTAAAGGGTATTAGTAGAACAAAAAGTCATTGCAATGACATATAATTGAAATATGTACAGAAATGCCAACTTTTAAAAGGAAATCGAAATTTTGCATTAGAATGAGGTTTGTTATTAAGTAGAGGGATTTTGAGGGTATAGAAATTACATAGCTAGGTTGCACCTTAATAAACAGATGATTATTTTAATGAAAGCATTATTTAAGCGGATTCACGTTGAATATTTAAGTTGAATAGGTGATGAAAATGATTATAAGCTAGGGAACTTGAGTATAATTTGATCACTTTTGTTTTAGTACTTATTTGCATACCAATTGGGTTGTTGAATAAAACAATAGACGCTAATCACTTGAATAATTGAGGTTAAATATATGTTTTTTTTTTGTGTCTTTTTAAAAGGATATATATAAGAAAGGTTTTACGAAGCCATAAAGACGAATTGTCATTCGGAAGATGTTTAACGCGAAGGTACTAGTGAAGGGACATCATTGGATATTTGAATCGATAAATCGGAACATAATTGAGTCATTTTTTTTTTGATCTATGATTAGGATGTTAGAATTATATAATAAGTTAGGTAATGGTGAGATTAAATTCACCGTAATGCAGGATTACTCTATAATTTAATCTGGAGGCGAATTGTAACTAACCCATACGATTAATAGCGTTAGTTAACATGAGAACTTTGAAATTTAGATAAAATATCTAAGATCAGTTTGTGATTGACCTAATTCAACAAATAAAAGTCTATGGGGCGACCTTATAGCAGGTGCGATTCTCAGAAAAAGCTTTGGACAAAATTGGACAAAACCGGGATCTCTGATTGGATGAGCAAAATAGCATTGATAGGGATAGACACAAGAAATTATGTTGCTAAGCAAAATGGCGGGAAAATTCTGATAAATAAATGAATAATCGATTGTACTAATATCGATTAATTTGATAATATATTAGTATGCAATGATATTGTATACAATATTTAAGGGAATTTAGATATAATAAGCGTTGGATGATATTAGTGGCGTTCATAATTAATCGGGTGAATTGATTCAAGGAGTGAAATGTAAGAAAACACGAATAAAGTTTAAGATTGAAAATCTTATATTTTCTTTATAACTATTAAAATTAGTGAATGGAAGTTGTAGTGTGATCAATATAAGTACAAAATTAGATTAATTTGAGGATTGAAGATAAAAATTACGTGAAATAAAGGTAGAAATGTGAAACTAAAATGATTTAATTATCTTTTTAGAAAGATTCGAATAATTTTGGCAAGAATCAAGTATTTTCAATGTACTTAAGATTAAACATGAAACAATTTATATGGTAAAAATTAGTTAGATAAATTGATACAAATAGATTACTCGATTAAACTAGGAGAATTAGATTTTATGGTTAAAAATTACTTATGTCACTTCACTAATTCAAAAGTGGGCGGGGCTTAGGACTATAAAAGGAAAAACGCGAATTTTTTGCGGGATTGCTCGTGTAATTTTCGGCGGTTTAGTACGTACAATTGGCATCCGATTATTTGTTAAAATAAATGCCGATATTTCAAGTTACAACTTTAGAGTTTTATATTATTGTTTGGAAATTAGATTTAAAATTAGTTTTTATCAGATTTATAGTGGAATTTTAGATGTTTTGGATTGTAACTTGAAATCTTAAGAGTCGAAGTGATTCGGAGGGACTCGCAACCTAGTTTGCCTATGTAGACGAAGGGAGAGGACCTTTTCAGCCGGTTCACACTGGGAAGTGATTGATTGTAGCTCATATCACTAGCGTTATTTATTACAACGTTAAATGCTACCTTTCTCAAAGAAGAGTAACCAGCCTGACTTGTCACTGCCGGCGAAAACTTTGAGAATGTCTCCGCACATACTTTGTCCTGGGCTGAGTCATCCACCCTTTCCAAGTCCAATTTGGGCAGCCCTACCTTACACACGACGTAGGTTAGGTATATAGGATATGTCGGTCCATCCCGTTTAGCAGCTTAGTAAACAAGCCTTGTCAGGGAGGTACTTGTTTCACTTTACACACCAACACACTTAAATGTGAGAGCTCGGGTCTCCAGTTAAAGGTATCACACATTAGGGAAACTGTAGGAATCTAATTTAGGCATAAGATAGGTAGGTTTCGTCATCTTCAAAGTTAGGCCGCGATAAAAACCAATAGTGTTAGTTTTAGATTTCAAGTTACAAAGGTAGGTTGTAAACATAGCAAGTAGGTAAAGCCAATATTAATAGTTAGATGGGTTTATATAGTGAGAAGTAAACTAAGGGTTCAATATGAGTTGAGAATGTTTATTTATATATATATATATGTCTTCTGTGAATATTAGGAATGATATTGGAGTTCTTCTGTGATTTTACTGACATAACTGACTAGTTCTGAAAGGAATTATTGATTAAGAGAATATTTGAGTTAGTTTACAGGTGATTGATATATTAACTTGAATTAGTAAGTGGAGTTTAAACAGGCTATGAGGTCATTGAATTATCGAAGGAACTTTCCTTTTCATCAGTATTTTTAATTAAAATCATATCGAAAGATCATGGTTGATGTTGTAAGTTGGACATACAGGTAACAAAAGTACCTCTGTTGTCACTGATGTGAATAAAAAGCATTAAACAACGATTCTTCAATATGTCATAACTTAAAACAAATTAAGTGCATTTCATTACATACAAGAATGGAATTATAATTCATAGATGTTTTAGGGAAGTTCTAACGAATTTTAGTGACATGTAAGAGTTGTTGTGAAAGTGATCTATCTAAGTGTAATGGTGGTGAATTCGGAAAATAAGTGAATCAAAAACCTGTAAGTTGACAAAGTATTTCTAATTAAGTGAATAACTTTATATTACATTTTCTGAGGAACATTAAATGTAACATTTATGGGGAGTATCTTCATAATCAAGTAGTGGGTTTAATACTATTAAAATAAGGGATCAGTCAAAGCACTGGATCAATATTCCTAAACCTTGGATGATCTGAATTAAATAAGAATTAATTTAGTATGAAAATAGACTAAAGAGAGTTATTGGTTTCATATCTAGAATCAATGCAGAAATTAATTTTGCCAGTTAATGAATTTAATTGCCGAAGGAATTTATAAGTTTCCTAAATTTCTTTTGAGAAATATCTATAAACGTTCCAAGTAAATAATATAATGTAGTAAATATGTAGAATCAGTAAATAAGTCTGAGCATTTAGAGATAATTTAAGGATAGGAACATCTCAAATAGTTATTGAGTTTTGTAGTTAAGGCAGGCTAAAGGAAGGAACGTCCTTTGGTTTTTGAATTTTATGAGGAAGAGATGCCTCTTAAAGTAGAATCTGCTCAGACTATGGCGGAGGAGTGTGAACTTGGATGACTTCACGGTATTGGCGGGGAAATGGGGCCAATACATTTCCATAATCCAATAAAATGCCTTATTTAGTCTCATATCATATTATCTCTAACCACAAAGAAATAATGTTTGAAAGTATACATTTCCATAATCCAATAAAATGCCTTATTTAGTTTCATATCATATTATCCATTTTCTACTAAAGAAATAATGTTTAAAAGCTTTAACCTTGAATATGTTAATTAGTTAACATAAGTGTCTTATATCATATTGTTTTTATCACTAAAACTTAATGTCTAAAGTCTTTCCATTATGGCAAAGTGTTTCTCATTAATTTAAGTTCAATATTGGTTTACTATTATAACAAAGTTGATACTGGAAATAATAACTAAAAGTCATTATCATTATAAGAGATACTAATTAATATTCGGGTCATTAGTTAATATAATTTCAACCACATAGTTTTATCTGATAGTGGATATTAGGTAATACAACTAATTCAATGAGTATATATGAATCGTAGGGGTGATAGGAGTTTAATCAGTCATTATTCTGCGTGTAAAAGTATCTGGGGAAATTACGGTACAATGTAGGACACTAGACACGATCACATGGCCATTATGTATTAGTAAAACTTACCATCAGGTTGATTCATCCGATTCCAACAACAACAACATAAGGTTTGGTTTAAATTTAAGGTGTAAGAGTGTAAATTATAGGGAGATGTATATCAGATTAATGTCATTTAATTAGGTATAAGTGGTGTGATAGATTTGACGTACTAATGTGAGCGAAAGAAGAAGAAAGGTAGTGAGAAAATAGTAGTAAGGAAATGATGATGATGATGATGATGTAAGATGAATAGGAAGATGTAAGATGGGAGTTAGAGTAGAAGAGAGGAGAGAGAGTTAAATAAAAAGAGGGGGGGGGAGGTTACAGGATGAAATTGTAGATGTGTTCATATAAGTACGATTGATGCTTGTATTATAAATAAATAAATATTGTAGTGTTATATTGGCCGTGTGGTTTCCGGCAGACTAGAATAGAATCACTCCGTCTCTTCCCGTGGATGTCGTACAAGGCGACTAAGGGAAATACTTTATAAAAGATCAGGCCTCCCCAACCCGTTTGGCCAGCGTGAGGAGTGTAGGCCAAATCCTCCTTCTGTCTAGGACGGATGAGAGTGGGTCGTGCTCCTGTAGTGGAGACTAAAATGACCTGATGATGATGATGATGATGAAATAAATAAATATTCCTGGACAAATTACACATGGCCATCTAATCCCAGACTAAGCAAAGCTTGTACTATGGATACTAGATAACTGATATAATACTTAAATACATTTTTTTTGTAAATATATACATATAATACATAGAAAACGCCCAGACCAAGACAAACATACATGTTCATGCATACAAATATTTATATTGTGCGAGGATCGAACCCGCGACCTCGGAGTCAAAGTGGCAATTCCTAACCATTAGACCACCGAGCTCGTCAAAGTCGTATTAAACTGAACGTAGCGACTATAAAGCACCCAGTACAGAAAGGAAAACAGCAAATAAATTCAACAAGCAACAAAAGTCCGTACGCCCTCTCTTAAATCTATTTACTTCCTGTGACGAGGACATCTTTTTTGACTGATTTTGTATACATTTGATAAGAATTTCTGGTCACGTATCTATTTAAGATTCTTTCAAAGTTGCGTTACACGGGCAATATTTTTTTTTAACGGTTCGGGGGCCCACCACACATTCCCACCACTGCGTCTCCTATGTAACCAGGATTAACAGTGGCGACCTGTCTTTTTAACATATTCTTAACTATGTTTATTGAATTCGAATTGGTTTTGCACAATCTATCAAATGACTGAAAATTCTGCCAAACGCCATTAAGTTACATAAAATTTTAATTTTCAGCGAAATTTATTGTGCTTTTATAATCGTCCGGTCGTTCTGTCGTCCGTTGCCATGAAACTCAAAATTTAGAAATTCTGACTTCGGATTCGCGTAGAGCATCAAAAAGTAGTAATGTAAAGTGACCTTGGTTTTCCAATATCAATTCGGGATTTCGAAAAAAAAAATCGCTATGGTGGCGCATGCTGCGCGTCCGATGTTTTCTTATTGTTTTCTTTCATCCAGTAGATCCCGCCGTTAACGCGGGATGCCGTGACCCAGAGAAATGGGATTTACATATATATATATAGATTTTGATTATTTTTTATCTGTACATCTAATGCGAATATAAGTGAATGAACAAGACTAGCTATTTTTCCCAGTGTGGGAAAAATAACGACATATGAATATTTTTTTAAGTACACAGTCATTACGAGCTCGGTGGTCGAATTTTGACTTTTCAGTGCATGTTTTACAAATTTTCGGTTTTATTTATTTAACTTTTTTTTTTTCAAGGTGTATGCATATTATGATAGAAAGATAATATTTATTTAACTTTTTTTTAGAAAACCACTTTTTTATTTCCTAGGTTTTTTGAAGTCGGTTTTTTTATTAGACTTTAAGTATTTTAGAAATCATTTTTATTAGACTTTAAGTATTTTAGAAGCTTAGTCATTCTGCGTTTTAATAATTCTGCTTTTTTTAGGGTTCCGTACCTCAAAAGGAAAAACGGAACCCTTATAAGATCACTTTGTTGTCCGTCTGTCTGTCTGTCTGTCTGTCTGTCAAGAATTTCTACGTCGAGAATGCGTGGAGGTATCAAGCTGAAATTTGAACTGTATACTCAGGTCTACGGTCCCATGAAGTTGTAAAATAATCAAACTGCTAAGTTTACGTAAAAAAAAGTTACGGCCGTTTATTCAGCAAAAAAGGCATATTTTGACATTCTCAAGGGAATCAAAACCTATAGGGTACTTCCCGTTGAACTAGAACTATGAAATTTGGTAAGTAACATCGTTATAGACTACAAGTACAGGAATAAATCTCAAAAATAAACATTTGTAAATAGATCTTAAAAAATAGGGGGTCTATATTTTTTATAGGGTGTCGAAATTTCAAATTGAAACTACTAGTTCAAATGGGGTATCATATGAAAGGGATTGATGTACACATTGCAAAATATATTTTATTTATTTTTTTCGACGCATTATTTCTTATTTATAATGAAAAATATCAAATTTAATATTGATACTACGTACGGAACCCTCGGTGGGCGAGTCCGACTCGCACTTGTCCGGTTTTTTAGTTAATCTAAAGTCTGCTCAGGAAGGAATTATTACTGCGCTCAGTTCTTAAACCTAGAACATGGTTCTTTCACTACCACTTTTATATAATACACAATAGTGTTAGATATTTAATACCCAATAGATTTAAAATCATGATAAAATCATCAAGATAAAAGTTGGCCGTGTGGTTTCCGGCAGACTAGAATAGAATCACTCCGTCTCTTCCCGTGGATGTCGTATAAGGCGACTAAGGGAAATACATTATCAAAAATCGATCAGGCCTCCCCAACCCGTTTGGCCAGCGCAGCGTGGGGAGTGTAGGCCAAATCCTCCTTCCGTCTGGGACGGACGAGAGTGGGTCGTGCTCCTGTAGTGTACTAAACTGACCTCATGATGATGAGATTTAAAATCCGTGGTGTGTTTTAATGCCTTATTTGCCATATAGATCTCTCTCACAATGTCAACCAAAACAACACCGGAAGTCAAATTCCAAAATCTTTCTACTCCTACTAATTTTTTCTGATTAAATTCGTTGTGAGTTCCAAGGCTGCCGTAATTTTACCCACGGAACTGCAGTGGACTTGAATGTTCATGTCTTTTTTGGTGGTCACCGTTATTAATCCTGTCTGCACAGGAAACACAGTGGTGGCGTTCAGACGATTTAGCAATTCATATTATGGGCATTGATGTGTTAGGTAAGTCACTCCCTGTTTTAGGTCCCCAGATAGTGTTAGATATTTAAAATTCGCGGTGCACGGCAGCTCAGTTTTTTGACTAGCTATCTCTTTAGGCTGATAATGCCTTATTTGCCATATATCTGTCTCTCATATTGCCAAGAGGGAAAGTCATATTCCAAAAGCTTCCTACTAATTTCTTCTGATTAAATTCGTTGTGAGTTTCAAGGCAGCCATAGTTTTACCGTTACCGTCGGGATTGCAATGGACTGCATTGTTCATTGCCTTTTTTGGTGGTCGCCGCTGTTAATTCTGGCTACACAGGAGATACAGTCGTGGGAATGTGTAGGCCCTTGTCCCGTTAAAAGAAACCACCTTTTATATTTCATAATATGTTTCCTGGAATTTTCCAAATCGATTACTACAAGCGGAGAGCGTTATTAGTAATTGGGGCGCGTAACGATTGTGTGCGATCCACTAAGCTGGAAAACGCGACATCGCCCAACTTACTAACAAATTATGGATTCGAGACTTTTGCTACAGGAAAATAAATAGGTACAGTGGATTTTCCTTCAGGAATATTTCTAAGAAAGCAATTTGTGTGTTTACATCTTAAATTACTTGTTTATCTCTCAAATTACTTCGTTTATGACAGGAAAATGTTAACCTTAATATTTTCTTTTATTTCATTTGTTTACACGTGTGCATTACACGAGTTCCGTTCTGAATCAGATAGGTACCTAGTTTTGTTTTCATAGCACAATTTTAGGAATTGCTAAATTGATTTAATTACAATTTTGAATTAATTCTGTTGGCTTAATAAAGTGTTTGATGGTAATATTTTTTTCATAAACTTACTACCATCAATTTAATAAATATTCTAACAGAATTATACAAGATTTCTAGCACTTCAAGTAAATAACCGTAAACACCCATACCAAGATAAACAGACATGTTCATGCACACAATGTTTGTCTTATGATCGGACCCGTGATCTCGTAGTCAAAGTAGTCATTCCTTGCTAGCCATTCGATCAGCGTGCTCATCAATTGGGGCATCTGAGTCACCGACGTCAATGCAGCCAATCAGCAATATCATCATCATCATCAGGTCCATTTTAATCTCCACTACAGGAGCACGACCCTCTCTCGTCCGTCCTAGACGGAAGGAGGATTTGGCCTACACTCCCCACGCTGGCCAAACGGTCTGGGGAGGCCTCATCGATATTTGATAATGTATTTCCCTTAGTCGCCTTGTACAACATCAACGGGAAGAAACGGAGTGATTTTATTCTAGTCTGCCGGAAACCACACGGCCAATATCATAGCGTCTTATTATTCTACCGATCGACGGTCGACATTGTTTTAACTTACTTCTATACAATATTGACTTTTAGTAGAATTAATTGCTTTTGGTCTTTGTTTTATTCATTTGCAGAAATTATTCCCTGCAGTGCCAATATTTCTCGTTCTTCTTTATTAGATTTTAATTTCGAAATTTTTCTCTGAGCTCATGGCAAAGCGATTGGCTTGACTATTCTTTATATTCTTTATTGTCACCCATTTTCTAATATAACATAGAAATGACTAGCTTTATTTATTTATGCAATGATCAACCCACCCAACAGACCCCTCATACGCCCACACAACGGTATTTAGTAGTTATTGCTTGCGTTATTGCTTGCTCTAGAGTTTTAATCGCCTATCGATAAAGATATATCAATACCTATCGGCTTTTTGAAGTGAAACTTCTTTACGCATGCTTGATTTTGGAGAAAAAGTTGATGAATGCGTGACGAGAGCGTTATGAAAAGTGTGATCAGGCGAGGCGAACGGAATTTGAGAGGGAGATATAAGTTAGCAGAGCTAAAGAAGTTTTACTTCTGTTGTGTGGTCTCAATCACACTCGTTTTTTTTATATGAGAGGGGGCAAATTAGCATTCGTGTTACCTGATGAAAAGTAATCACCACCGCCCATAGAAATCAGCAACACCAGGGGGTCGCCGATCCGTTGCCAGCATTTTAAGGGAGAAATGAATCTATTCTTGAAGGCTCCTATGCAAGGGCGTCGCCAAGGGGGGGTAGGGAGGGGCAGCTGTGCCCCCCCCAGAGGGGGGGGGGGGTACAGCTGCCCCTCCCTGTGTACCCCCCCTCCCTACCGAGATTCTATTTATTTATTTTATTTATTGTACAGTCAAGAACTCGTGAAGCCTTACACGGTGGACTCTGAACCGTTATTATTACAATCGCAGTAGATGTAAGGCTCGTACTACAAGTGAAAAGCTTCATGAGCTCTCGACTTTACCTACAATTCATACTTTTCCATATCAACTTGCCCCCCCCCCCCCCCCCCCCCCCCCCGGGCCATCGGCTGGCGACGACCTTGCTCCTATGTTGTATTTATTTGGGAATACTGCTTGCCGCTTGCTGGACTTGGTTTTTGTTACATATTATGTAAAAAAAAACAAACAAATAACAATGTAAAAAAACAAAAGCAGGATACAATGAAAATCTGATTGAAAATTTGTAAAAACTTAACACAAAAAAATTACAAGTAAATTAGAAAAATAACTTATAAAATACCTCGTAGAGCTTAGCTCTTCGGAGACAAAAACAATTCCCACTATATGTAGCTATGTGTGGGAATTGTTTTTTACAAATACAAATTTTCACTATGTATTTTTATATAAATGTTTATATCGATATAATTATTATGCCCACGATAATTAATATTATAAACTGTACTAATGTTTTCAAGCTACGAGTAATTTATACAGAATGTTCTTAAACATTTCGCCGTTAAAAATAATCTCGCAGATTGGAAAATTGCTTAAGTTAAATAGCACATTAACGGCATCTCAAGTTAAATGTTACAGCAAAAACCGTTCCGCTGCGGCTCATTTCCGATAAATTCCGGTATTTGCGCCGACTTCATTAACCGTAACCGGTAAACGATTCCTTTAATTTTAGTGCCGGACGAAATTGGCTGCCAGCGGAATGCCGCGAATGGAAGAATTAATAAGATTATTGTTATTAATTAGACTATAGTCATTAAGTCAATACTTAATTAAGATCCGCCATTTTAGTAAGCGCTTTATTTAACATAACGTTAATAGGTTAACGTTATGTTAAGTATATTTTTTTTATACTACATCGGGTGGCAGACAAGCATATAGCCCGCCTGATGTGAAGCGGTTACCGTAGCTATATTAACGCTCGGAACATAAAATATCGCTCGCGCGCCGCCATCCCCGTTGCCATCGCAGCATCTCCTTCCTTTCTGGTGACCTCACTCACTCGCAGGAACACAACAGCCCTCAAGGGAACCGTTATTTGGCTGCGGTATTCTGTGAGGTGGAGGTACATTCCCCAGTCGGGTAGCTTACAATTACGCTCCCTACCTCTCCTTTCGCCAGAGCTTCGTTTGTCAGTCAGCAGGGTGCACCGCGTGCAGGAGAAGTTGGCTTTGGTTCAAAGATGTTGATGAACCACTTACACCCCAAATTTACTAAAATGGCGCATAATTTTAATTATATAATTTGTTTGATTAACGAGTTTTATTTTAATTAAGTTGAGGAGCTCGATGGCGTGTTAGTGTAAACAATCGAACACGCAAGTTAAGCAACGTCACAGTCGTTTAGTCAGCGGTCTTAGGGCGGCTTGAAAGCACTGGAAACCCGCAGTTGAGCAGCGTGATGGAGTATGCTCTAAACCTTTTCGATTGAAGGGAGACCCGTACCACAACAGTGGGATGATTATGGGTTGTTGGCGTATCCTAATTAAACTTAGTATAACCATACATATACTGTACGTAGTAAGTACTATTACTTATACTGTGGTATAACACTATAAGAGAAACTCGCATTTGATAGGCAGCTCCTTTCTCAACAATATGAAAAAAATAAATGTATGGCATTAATTTTCTTATGAGCGACTTTATAAGGAGTATTGTCGTTCTGATCACAGAACAAACATTCTATTATAGTTCTGAGGTTCTATAGATTTGATGAGCTCGGTGGCGTAGCGGTCAATGACGCGGCTTCGACACCAACGCTCGTGAGTTCGATTCCCACATAGCACAAACATTTGTGTGCATGAACATGTCTGTTTGTCCTTAGTGTGGGTGTTTTCTATGTATCATAAGTATGTATTTACAAAAAAAAAAAGTATTTACGTATGTTTATCAGTTGTCTAGTACCCATAACACAAGCTTCGCTTACTTTGTGGCTAGATGGCGCTGTGTAATTTGTCTGACAATATTTATTTATTTATATATATATAATGACTTAGTTTACCATAGACATATGAAATGCTGCTCGATCACCGCTCTTCCGATGCCAACACAGCATCTCGTTCCTTTCTGGTGACTTTACACACTCACTCGCAGGAACTCAACAACGCTCAAAGGACTTATTTGGCTGCAGTATTCTGTGAGTTGGAGGTATTTTTCTAGCTGAACAGATTATAAATACGCTTTGCCAGAGCCTCGTTCAGTCAGCAGGGTGCACCGCATGCAGGTGTGGTGGGCTTGATTGTTGAAAGTCTAATTTCACCACATCAGATTCCTAAGGTTTTGTCTCGTATGTAGTCAAAATTATAGCAGCAAGTAATCTGAAGAAATTAGTGATATGAATTTCTAGAATTGCCTTTCACCTTTGTAGTATTAATAATAGAAGTATGACAAATGAGGCAATAAAAGTCAGTAATGTCAATTAAATAAAATGAAATTATTTATTCAACCAGTAGTCCCTTGTGGGCACTTAGACATGTCATAAACTTTTTATAAATATTATTGTTATTTTTCGTATTTTCGTTTTTTTTTAGCATTGCGGTTTTGACCGTTGGCGAACAAGAAATGCTCAAAGAAACTTGCCACTATGGGTCTTTTTATTTAAATTATTATTTTTATTATAAATCCAGATTTTGAAATGATTAAATATAATTTATGTTTTAAATGCTATTTAATCATTTAATGGCCCCTCTTCACAATGGCCCATGATGGACGATTACAGACAAGCACGATTGTGTAGAGGGCGTGATCGTGAGTGTTTGTCTGTGATCGGGCGTCATCGCCGATAATCGGTAAGTTGTCGGTACATCAAAGGAATGTTGGCCCATGATTGTGTGCGCGTCCACACATCGCCGATTAGTCAGTACGTAGTTGTCTCGGGTACAGTGTAGACGTGTAGACGTCTCGGTAAAAAAATAAAGAGGGACATATTCTTAGTGTTAATCGGTAAGTTGTCGGTACATCAAAGGAATGTTGGCCCATGATTGTGTGCGCGTCCACACATCGCCGATTAGTCAGTACGTAGTTGTCTCGGGTACAGTGTAGACGTGTAGACGTCTCGGTAAAAAAATAAAGAGGGACATATTCTTAGTGTTCTGTACTTATGTATCTAGTTCTTTCTGTCGATTTACAAACACAATATGGTGACGTGAACGAATGAAAAACCTTTTCGGTTCATAGAACTATATCAAAAATTTGGGGTGTAAGTGGTTCATCAAGATCTTTGAACCAAAGCCAACTTCACCTGCACGCGGTGCACCCTGCTGACTGACAAACGAAGCTCTGGCCAAAAGAGAGGTAGGAAGCGTAATTGTAAGCTACCAGACTGGTGAATACATTCCCCGAAGTACAACCTCCACCTCACAGAATACCGCAGTCAAATAACAATTCCCTTGGGGGATGTTGTGTTCCTGCGAGTGAGTGAGGTCACCAGATAGGAAGAAAAAGCTGCGTTGGCAGCGGGGGTGGCGACGCTCGAGCGATATTATATGTTGCGAGCGTTAATATGGGCCGTATGCTTGTCTGCCACCCGACGTAGTATAAAAAAAAAAAAAAAGAAATATATCAAAATGAGAATTGGATTTTACAATTCACAATTCTGTTTTTGCGCAAATTAAGTAAATGATTATAAGAGCTAAGTAGAAATATTGCCGCAGCCGTGATCACTTTGATATCCATCATCGATAGACGTCTTATCATAACAGTAGACAGTCATTAAATGAATAGACACGATTGTGTGGAGAGCTGCCCGATCATGGCGGCGATTATGGACGATCATTTGATGGGCCAACACGTCCCATTGTGAAGAGGAGCCATAAAACATAAGCGAGAATTAGAAATGTATTCGATTTTTATATATAGATATTTGATTTTTATTTTTCAGATTTAATAAAAAATATCCTAAAAGTTTAAACCGTAGAAAAATTTTACTTAAAATACTATTAGTTACTAATTATTAACTAACAGAAATATCTCCATTTAAAACTCAAGACAACGGTCACGTCCGGTCTGGGTGTTAACCTTGTTTGTCCAAATTGGTTCTAAACTGCCCCGCAATTACTAAACGTACCTACAAATTACACTAACGCCATGGGATTGGTCGACAGAGATCTCGTATCTCTAGGTACACACAGATATACCGATGATAATTTTACATACAAAATGCAATTCTCGCGTAAAAATTTAATGATATACAAAAGATGAAACCATAAACTGGGAGCCAAAAATCTTTTTTCGCTAAAAGACTTACAAACAAGGCTCTGGCGAAAAGAGAGGTAGGGCATAGCGTAGTTTTTTAAGCTGCCCGACTGGGGAAGTACCACCTCACAGAATACCGCAGTCAAATAACAATTCCCTTGAGGGTTGTGTTCCTGCGAGAGAGTGAGGTCACCAGAAAGAATGAAAGGCATATAGGCTGGCAACGGATCGCCGACCCCTTGGTGTGGCTAATCTTCATAGGCGTTGGTGATTGTTTTCCATCAGATCCACATGGTCGTTTGCTCTCTTTCATATAAAAAAAAAAACTATTATACCCAAACATTTACATCACTGGGATGTAAAAGTGTACTCACCAAGGGGAGTAAAGTATAAATTATATCACGAGTGGTCATTGTCAACCACGAGTGATGTAATTTGAACTAGGATTGTAACGGAACTTCGCTTCCGCCTCCGTTACTGCGGAAGTTCCGCAAGAAATCGTATCTTCGCCTCCGCCTCCGCATCCGTACAATTTTTGCGGAGTTGTAACGGAGGTTTATTTACGTAATTATAGAACAAAAACCCGCGGTAACAACTATTAGAAGACATCAATTCAAGATTTTGTGTTAATTTTTATTGACTAGAAGGTAATGTTTATTTACGAGTATATGTTTACTTAAGTGATTTGAAATGAAAACTTTGTACATAGTTGCAATATGCAATGCACCATAAATTAAAATTTTTTCTACATCCACTTTCACCTTCGCTTCCGCCTCCGTTAACCTCCGCATCCGCGGAGGTGATACAGGTTGCCTTCGCATCCGCCTCCGCTAAGTAGGCCTCCGTTATAACCCTAATTTGAACGTACCCCCGAGTGATTGGAGCAGTGGGAGGGCCCCGATGGTTGGGAAACCGAGCGTCGGTCGCCACAACCTTCTCGACTTAAGAGTGCCCAAGTAGCCTGCTTGCAAGGGAAAGGAGAGTAATACCTGCTACCAATCTGTTGTCTATCAAGTTTCCCGAGCGTGATTACGGTGCGGGTACTCGTAAAGGTTCTTTCGCCTGCCCCCTTACCACCAACTCTTATTGCGA
Source organism: Hypsopygia costalis (assembly GCA_937001555.2). NCBI lineage: Eukaryota > Metazoa > Arthropoda > Insecta > Lepidoptera > Pyralidae > Hypsopygia > Hypsopygia costalis. Next base: position 20,990,019 of record OW443342.2, read on the forward strand.
TTCTATAACTGAATAGAATGCTTATTCATACCAATGAATAAGCGACTCTATTTCAAATCGGATAGAGTCGCTTATTCATTGGTATGAATAAGCATTCAATTCTGTTATTGAATCGCAATAAGAGTTGGTGGTAAGGGAGCTGGTTAGTTTACTGGGGGAGGAGGGACTCGCAATCCTGTGACATAATCGAAAGGTATGGCGCATTATCTGTAGGTATAAGGTCCGTATTTATGACTGATTTATACTAGTTAATTGATTCAGGTGTTATATTATGTCAGGTGTTGATCGTCAGAACAACAACCTACAAAATGTATACGTTATTGTTCTACCGATCAACAACATGTCGAAATGATGACAACGACGGCAGTTGGGGCGGCGCCAAACGCATGTTTGTTCTGTTTCGGATGTTGGTCAGTCGCAGAGACGACTGCAACGGCTGAAATCGAAGGTTAGTCAACCGTACAGAGAAGTTAAATAAACCCATCCATAGTCAGGTTACGGTTGACGTAGCTTGACTTGCATGATCTATGATTAGTGGTCGTAGTGACGTCATTGAGCTCCCACCGGCTTATTACATTCATTATTAATTCACGCTTACTCCAACACGCTTTTCCTTCAATTTGGCTTAGTGCTTTTTGCTGGCCTTTTATTAAAATCTTATCACCCAAATGTCTGACTTATGTCCGTCTAATATCCATCTTACCTTTTCTGTTTAATATATTAGGTATGTCGATACACAACTTTCTGTTTATATGCACGTTTACCTCGTTGACCGCTATCAATCTAGATTCAGATTTATAGCTATAAGGCCTTCCTTACTCAATATAATCGATTACATCCGATTCACAGCTCTACAAAAAAACAATTTTTTTTTGTTGCCCTGGATATCTCTGCAGATTTATCTAACTCAAGTACCCAGTTTACGGATAAATTCATGAAAATTATTTAATTTGCTCTAGTTTTTTTTTTATTTGGTTTATTACAAATTTAAAACACCAAACAGTTTAAGTAGTCTTCTCTCTTCAGAACACGAGTTATTAACAAATGTTTATTATACATAGGTTTAAGTGAATACTTTGGCGACTTTTTATTGATAAAAGGAGTTTAAAATGCATTTTATTGAACAATGGAAATCGATTTGCATCAATCCCTATTACACATTCAACAAAACTTAATGAAGAATATCAGAATATTGAATTTCTTTTGCAAAAAATTAATTACACATCATCAATGGTGGGTTTGTGTTGATTTTGAAGTTGGTGAACTTTTTACTTGGTCAGCAAAGTAGATACACCAAATACCCTTGCTTTATTTGTTTATGGGACAGCAGAGCAAGGCTAGTTCACTAGGAACCTAATGTTTGGCCTTTGAGAGGATCCTTAAAGTTGCCAAAGCCAATATAATAAATGAGGCACTGTTAAGTAGAGAAAAAATCATCCTTCCGCCACTACATATCAAGTTAGGTATGATGAAACATTTCGTCAAAGCGTTGGACAAGGAAGGAGAAGCTTTTAATTATATTTGTAAAACATTTCCTAAGCTGAGTATGGAAAAGAATATTCGACGGTGCTCAAATTCGAACATGGATAAAAGATGTAGATTTCACAAAAGCTATGACTGATGCTGAACGAGAAGCATTTAGAAGTTTTGTGTTGGTAGTAAATAAATTTTTAGCTAACTATAAAGCACCAAATTATATAGAAATTGTGCAACAGAAAGATTAAAGACTTTAGGAACAAATATGAGCATAAAGCTACACTTTTGTCACAGTCACCTGGATAGATTTCCAGATAATCAGGTAGATTACAATGAGGAACAGGGAGAACGCTTCCACCAAGACCTAAAAGTGATGGAAGTAAGGTATCAGGGTAGATGGGATCGTCACGTGATGGCAGATTACTCCTGGTCCTTAACATGAGATTGTCCCCAAATTAACTATAGATCAAAAGCTTATAAAAGGTGTTTCTTTGAAGTATAACAAAAGTTTTAATGATTTTTTTCTCTTTCTAATTCTATGTACATTAATTAAAAACTAAAACAAAACATTAGTAAAACTTTGTAATAAATTAATGACATTAAAAAAATATACTAACTATTTCATTCTGTGTTTTGTAGTCAAATATGAAAATTAAGATTTTTAAAAAAACCAGAGCCAATATTGCAAAATCATTCATAGTTTTATAAATTGTAGGCATAAAATTATTCGAAACCACTTTCACATCAAGGGCAACAAAACCATTGTTGACCAGTGATTATCTATTAAAAATATTCTTCTCTCAAAACTAGTTACCAAACAGTGAAAAAAAATTCTTCTCTTGTAACTGGTTACGAAAGTTTAGTTACCTAAGTGGAAGAAGGGAATATAACGACGATTTTTCCTCTTTATACACATATTAATAATAATGTAGAATCGTCGTCGTCAACCCTTATTCATTCCACTGTTGTGTAATGGGTCTCCCCTCATTCGAAGGGGTTTAGTGCGTACTCCAGCACACTGCTCAACTGCGGGTTGCCGGAGGCTAGTGTTTTCAAGCCGCGTAAACGCCACTAACTTGGCTTAACGACTGTCATGTAATGAAAACAGACGGGACCGCCGGCTTAACATATCCTCCGAAGTACGGAGGAACTTGTGATAAATAAACCCATCCACGGACAGGCTACGGTCGAAGTTGCCTAACTTGCGTGTGCGATTAGTCTGACACGCACAACAACGCCAACGTCCTCCACTCCTCCCAAGCTCCTCCACTCGTTCAAATTCCAAAAGCTTCCTACTCCTACTAATTTCTTCTGATTAAATTCGTTGTGAGTTCCAAGGCAGCCGTAGTTGTACCCCCGGGACTGCAATGGACTTCACTGTTCATTGCCTTTTTTGGCGGTCGCCGCTGTTAATCCTGGCTACACAGGAGACACAGTGGTGGGAATGTGTGGTGGGCCCCCGTCCCATTACCTCATATTTACTAGTTAGCCGTGTGGTTTCCGGCAGACTAGAATAGAATCACTCCATCTCTTCCCTTGGATGACGTACAAGGCGACTAAGGGAAATACATTACAAAACATCGATCAGGCCTTCTAACCTAACCTAACCCAACCCGTCTGGCCAGCGTGGGGAGTGTAGGCCAAATTCTCCTGTCTGTGACGGACGAGAGAGGCTCGTGCTCCTGTAGTGGAGACTAAAAATGACCTGATGATGATATTTACTAGTGTTGCGGCTAATCACTGTCTGTAGCAGAATTATCAGCGTTTTGTCACACCCCGGCCAATCCATAAACAATGACGTCTGTGCAGAGCGAGAATGAGCGAGTGTGTGCGGCGAAACTGTTCCAGATTTGTCTTAGGTTGGAGGTGAGGTCGACACGAGAGAGCGGCAGGGAGTTGCCATACTGTACGTAGTACTATTACTTATACTGTGGTCTTGTTCGTTAGAACAAAACATGTAGCTGAGCTATAACCATTTTGTGTTACTGTGGTATACATAATTATGATTATTTTTGTTTTTTTTAACACAATATTTCATTTACGTTTATAAGTAGGTAATTGTTTTAAAACTGGAAATTTATGTGTATGCTGGAGATACAAATAAATGTTACGTTCATTTATTCTTCATACATGCATTCATTTCATTAATTCGTTCTTTCATTCAATCAATCATTCATTCAGTGTATTATTTGTTGAAGAATATTTACTTATCATTTATTTATTTTCTTTTATCGTGTTTCTATGTTACATTAATGATATGTAGTAAAAAACCAGTCATAAGTAATATTATTAAAAACAATATCTACTTACAAATACTTCTAACTGAATAAGGTCTATGCAAATCTTGTATTGTATTTTTAATAAACGAAAGACCTTTAAATTGGGATGTGATGCGAATAAAGCCGCGTGCAGTAGGTAATTCGTTCATAACTAATTCCGTTTGTGCACGTAATTCTGAAAATGTATATTTCGTACTAGGGCCAGTGTTACCTTCTGCCATAATTCCCCGCCATAATGCCGGCTTTGCCAGATATTAATTCCCTGTGATCTTGAAAGCGGTGCTTCCATTAGGAAGAAAAAAAAAAAACATCGGGCGGCATAATGGTAAAACTTGCAAAGCGTTGAAGGAAAATAATGTTAATTTTCTGCATATTTTAAAATTCTGTATATATTAAATATTATTATTAAAATTCTATCCATATCATCTTGATAATTGGTGATCTACTACAGTACGTTTTCTAAGACATTTTGTACCACGAACGGTGAATCTGTAGAATCAATTTTCCTCAGCATACCGCTGAATTATTATGACATGGGAACCTTCAACTACAGTGTCTTTATTTCCCTTTGAGGGCTGGCAACCGATCGGCGACCCTATAGTGTTGGTGATTTGTTTGGGCAGTTGTAATTACTTTCCATCAGATGACCCATATACTCGCTTGCCGCTGACTTGACTTAACGACTGTCGTCTAATGACTACAGCCGGAACCAACAGCTTAACGTGCCCTCTGAAACACCAATGAGCTCATCCATATACAGGTTACGGTCGACGTCGCTTAACTTGAGTGATCGATTGAGACTGACATGCGCAACGACGCCATCAAGATAGATATCTTCGGTTAAATTTAATATAAAGTAAGGAAATATTACTTTGAAAGTTGTATATATGTATATATTGTGATCAATGAAATTCCTGTAAGTAGAACAAGAAGCTAGCGTCGGGGAAACCAATTTCCTAGGAATCCGTCTAGTTTTTGTACTTAGTGGATTTTTGCCGTTCGATACAAGTGAAGCATCTGTGTTCTACTTCCGATAGATATATAGAATATGTTTTACTTGTACTGTCTACACTGTTATATACGGTACTAGCTGACCCGCCAGACGTTGATATGTCTGACTATGAATATTGAATTCGAATTGGTTTCGCGCAAGTTATCAAATGACTGACAGTTCTGTCAAACGCCATTAGAAAAGTTGATGATGGTCCTTAAGTTATAAAACTTAAAAACCATCATGAAAATTCAATAATAAATCCAATTTTTCCGTGAAATATTCTTTTTTCTTTCATAAGAACCTTCTACTGCCAATAATAAACAAAACAAATAAAATATTTTGGAAATCGGTCTAGCTATTCACGCGTGATGGCATGATCAAGGGAAATAGGGAATCATTTTTATATATACAGATTATTTAATGTGGGAAGTAGGTAAGGTTGGCAAGATAAAGTATCATCATCATCAGGTCATTTTAGTCTCCACTACAGGAGCACGGTCCTCTTTCGTCCGTCCAAGACAGAAGGAGGATTTGGCCTACACTCCCCACGCTGGCCAGACGGGTTGGGGAGGTGTAATCGATGCTTTACAATGTATTTCCTTTAGTCGCCTTGTACGACATCCACGGGAAGAGACGGAGTGATTCTATTCTAGTCTTCAGACAGATACATAGTTGGTACACTATACTGTAGTATATGTAATGAATATAATATAATATTCTGAACATTTATATTAACTATCGAATCGCCTCACTTTCGGTGCAAGTTCACATACGGGTGCAAGTTTTGGGAACTTGGGTCTAAAATTTCGATTTTAGATCCATTTACATACATACAATTATATATACTTGAGTATTTATAATTGTATATTATAATTGGGTATGATTTTTTGCGACGGGGGCCCAACACACATTCCCACCACTGTGTCTCATGTGTAGCCAGGATTAACAGCGGCGACCAACAAGTAAGGCAATGAAGTCCACTGCAATCCCGGGGTTCTACGGCTGCCTTGAACTCACAACGAATTTAATCGGAAGAAATTAGGATATCGAATTAGCTTTTCGTATTTCACTTTCTCTATTGGCAATGTAAGAGAAGACTTTGATCTTCATAAGCCTGTGGATCCACCGCTGAAAATAGTTCTTCCCCAATGCTTTCTCCCAAATGCGATCCTCCGATTTCCTCATCCAGCTACTTCTAGCCGCTTTTTTGGGTTCCCAACATTTTTTTATTCGCGGACCACTAAGAGGTTTTTGTTGGATGTAGGATCCGCGAGTGTCATATATATCCATTATTCTATACCTCGAGATTTTAGTATTTTGTTTATAATAGTGCTCAATCTATTTCATTATAAGTTTGTACCACGGACCATAATCTACCTCTCACGTACCACCGGTTGGGAACCCCTGATGTAGAGGATCTAGCTGAAATTGATAGCGGTACTATAACTGATCCTATTGCTTATAAGCTTGTGATACAATATAATATTTCCCGTTTTTCCATTTTATACTGCACATTTGCCTGAGTTATATTATGGCACAGTATAAGTAATGGTACTACGTGCAGTATGGCCACTCCCTGCCGCTCTCTCGTATCGACCTCACCTCCCCTCTAAGACAAATCTCGAACAGTTTGCATGGCGCCGCACGCACACACGCTCATTTTCACTCTGTACAGACGTTATTGTTTACGCAATGGTGAACGACGCGACATTTGTATGGAGTGGCCGGGGTGTGATTATGGTATATTCTCTGCTGCCCTAAGATTGTCTGGAAGAAATTGCATAGCTATATGACCACCTAATGTTCCAAACTAAACAGGGTCAAATAAACAGGGTCGAATTAAGAGGATCCCAAGGCAAAATTTATACGAAAGTAAAGTAATACGAAAGAAAGTGAAAAAAAAAGTGCTCACATGCATGTAGTGCACCCTGCTGACTCACAAACGAGGCGCTGGCGATAAGAGAGGTAGGGCAATGCCTATTTTTTAAGCTGCCCGACTGAGGAAGTACCTCCAATTCACAAAATACTGCAGGCAAATAACAATTCCCTTGAGGGTTGTTTTATTTTAGGTCACCAGAAAACAAAAGAGAGTCCACGAAGAAAGGAGTATTGGTTGGCAACGGATCGGCGATCCCTTCGTGTTGCTGACCTCCATGGGCGGTGGTGATTGCTTTCCATCAGGTGACCCTTATGCTCATTTGCCTCCTCTCATATAAAAAAAGTCCTACGTTTTTTCAACTAGAGACATAAATTATTCTGGTTTAAAATATCAAATAAATAAATGAGGTAATATTTTGTTTTCACATACGGTATACAAAAATTAATAAATCACAATTTTTATAAAGTATAAAATTTTGTATCAATATAAACAAAAATAACCCAGAACACCGAAATACCCAAAACAATATCTCCAAGACCTAAATAGTATTAAATTTGAATCACATTTTCAATATCCCCGAACAAAGGAGAAAGGTCACCGATTTTCATTGTATACGCCCGTCTACCGGACAGGTGCTAAACTTATCTACGACGTTGGCAACTTGCCCAAACTTGAACTAGTACTTATGGTAACAACTCGTAGGAAACACGCTGACACCGAGCTTCTTCCGATTGGTGAGTTAAACTATTGGATAAAGTTACTTACGTCCACTAAAATATGAATTGATAAAATATTACACGAGTACAAATAAATAAATAAGCATGGACAATTGACGAGCTCGGTGGTCGAATGGTTAGCAATAGCCACTTTAATTCCGAGGTCGCCGGTTCGATCGGACCGGTCGCCGGAACATGTCTGTTTGTCTTGGTCTGGCCGTTTTCTATGTATAGTATGTATTTTCTATGTATAATAGTGGGAGGTATTTACAAAAAATAAAATAAAAAATGTATTGATGTATAATATCAGTTATCTAGTACCCATAGTACAAGTTTTGCTTAGTTTGGGACTAGATGGCCGTGTGTTATTTGTCAAGGAATATTAAAAAAAAAAACATACTGCCATCTAGTACTAAGCAAACCTTGCAGTATGGGTACTAAGTAACTGGTAAATGTACTGAAATACATGTTTTGTAAATGCGTACATAGTTAACAACCAGACCAGGGGCCTTACCGCTGAAGCTGAAGCGGGTTACCATCGGAATTTTTGAATACGAAAATGAAACTACTGCTTAGGTTGTTGCTAATTATGGTTAGCTCAGCTGGTAGAAACCCTAGAGCTCTACCGACAAAGCTGAAGATTTTTGTCTATAACTTTAACATAAGACCAATTTTTCGAATAAAAAAAAACCGATGCCAATTGGCTTTAGCTTCGTCGGTAAGGCCCCAGGATAAAGAGACATGTTCATGCACACAAATATTCGTCTTGTGCGGGAATCGAACCCGCGACCTTGGAGTCAAAGACCGTTGCTAGCCATTCCACCACATTAGGTAGGTATTAAATACATGTACTGGTACATAATGTTAAATAAATAATAAAAAAAAATTACTTCAACTTCTTTGACTGATAAACTCTATTATATTATATTATTCAATTCGATGCTCTGAAAGCAACACCAGGTCATCCACAAATCTTAAATGAGATCGACGTTTAGCGTCGATTTTTAAGCTCATTTTGCAGGGATCGCTTTCGAAACGAAGAAATTCGACGGAAAACTAAAATTGTCGACATAGCTTTCAAAATCTGCAAGCTGCAGTGGACCGGCCACATCTGCAGAGTCAGCGATAGCAGATAAGCAGGAAAGTGCTGAGTGGAGGCCGATTATGAGAAACAAACGAACGTTGATGACGAAGACGAAGTTCCCTTCTTCAGATGGACAGGTGATAAAAAAAGCGGATGCGGAAAGCGGAGAATCGCAAATGGTGGAAAGCTAGATAGAAGGGGAAGGGGAAGACCTATATTATCTAATCTATTTGATAAACAATTTCTCACAAAGTCTTTATTCTAATTCTTGACTCTTACCATTTTTGCTAACCATAAATGACCACAAGCAACTACAAATCATTGAAATCGTCACGTGAAGCAAAAACTTTGTACCACTTTTTACGAAAATTGCGCGGACGGAGGAGTAAGCATTTTCGCACACATATAGTTTATATGGAGAAGGAGTGTAGAATGCTAATATATATATTTTTAATTATGTATAAAAAATAGTTTAAAAACATTACACACACTACCTTGTATTTGACATACACATACATATCAATCAATAAATACAGATGTTACATAGCTTATTTTATACAGAACACCACATTTTGCCAAACAGGCATACAAATTTTCAATCGAAATTTAATTATAATTAATTAGAAATAAATGTCAATTTAGATATAATAAACGTCAATTTAGATATTATAATAGTTGTCAATTTAAATACAATAAATTTCAATTCAGATATAATAAATGTCAATTTAGATATAAAATTTGAGGTAATAATTTTTCAAGAGTCTATAACTAGTCAAAATAGTATTCTAAAAAAACAATACAATTATGTCAAATAAAGGTACTATATTATGTCTAGAACATTTAATTTGTTACCATCTTGTCAAATAGATAATCATTTAATGAGTAATAACATGAATATTAATCAAAAATGAAATCAATTTGGTTTTAAATTCAGGCATGTCAGATTTTTTTATTGAGCTTGGCAACTTATTATATATTTTTGGCCCTAAGCAGAGTAAGCTCTTATGCAATAGAGCTGTTTTCGAGTATTGAGTACATAACCTTGTTTTGTCCCTTTTATTTCTATCATTTACTTGTCCTGCTTGCATGAATAAGTACATATTGCTCTTTACAAATAGAGCCACTTCGCAAATATATAGGCAGGGCAAGGTCAAAATATTTAAACACTTGAAATATGGTTCACAACTGTCAGTAGTTTTAATGCCAGTTATAGCTCTTATACATCTTTTCTGGGTCTTGAAAATCATGTCACTTGAGACAGAGTTCCCCCAGAAAATTATGCCGTAACGCAAAGTCGATGCAGCGTGTCCATGATATGCTACAAGCACTGATTCTAGACTAACAACTTTTAATAGATTGTAGAGGGCAAAAGCATATATTTTTTTTTTACATACTTCTTCACATTGTGATTTCCATGACATATCAGAATCAATTACGATACCTAGAAATTTAGAGCGATTTACTTTTTCTATTTGAACATTTTGGTATGCAATGTTAAATGTTATCTCTGGAGTTCTTTGGCGAAAATGCATAATTTTAGTTTTATCTAAATTTATCAACAAATTATTTTTTGTTAACCATTCGATTATTTTACTGATTGTACTTGAAATTTCATTTTCATAGTTTACATTTTTATTCCTGTTCACGACAACGGTACTATCATCTGCAAATAATATCATGGGGTGATTAACATATTTAGGAAGGTCGTTAATATATATTATGAACAATAATGGCCTCAATATACTACCTTGTAGCACCCCTTGCTTTATTTTGCGATATATACTCTTTATGGTCGAATTTCGACCAATGGGCCAAGCCAATGGGCGACCACTAGTATTAATTAATGAATCGACTCGAAGCGGCGTTTTATGCTCGCAATGCATGAGATACGAATGTGATAGCGATTCTGCTTAGTCGACATGAAAATGGGTGGTTTTGCACTTGGCAATCGGTTATACGTGAATTGAATTTGTATCTATGAGTTTATAGCTACTGGACACCAGTAGTGTATAGCCCTTGCTTTGTACGGGTATTATTTTTGGTGACTTGCTTACAAAATATTTCACTACTTTCATAAAAACTTTCGTAAAACATATGTCACTGAGAGTGAAAATGGCATCAAAATCCGTCGGGTGGTTTAAAAGGAGTAATAAACACACAGGCAGACGAGAAAAACGACGTTGTTTTATACTGTGTAGAGAAGTTAAAAAAAATAATGAATGTATTGGCAGTAGAAGCTGCAATTAATTATGTGCGACACGATGAATATTTTATTAATAAAATTGTAAGGTCACATAGTCAGCCTGTGTAATAAGATTTAAAAAAAAAATTAAACAACATTTTAATAGCTATTTATACTCTATTTGGACCTCAAAGCGGCTGGATGCCGAAAGCGGAGAATCGCATATAATGGAAAGCATTAAGAAAGGCCTATATCCAGCAGTGGACAGGCTGATAATGATGATGATTCACTTTCTTTAGCATTATCAAAAACTTGAGTTTAAAGTCCAAAACATTTTGAAGACTACAATTTATAAACAATAAACTGGTTGTAATTAGAAGTTATGTGTGAAGCTAACTAATTTCCACCTCAATATAAGCACATTAAAAAGCCGATAGTCAATCTATGGTAACAAAGGTGTCTCGTTCTTTGATCAGCGGCGCGTGGTGAGCACGATCGATCGACCCGGTGTGGTTTATTTGTGAGCTTATAATTAAATGTATATTGTGAGGGGAATGGGCTCGGGGTGAATAGATTTAGTGGTGGAATTAGTTAATTTTGTTTTTTTTTACAGGTATGTTAAAGCAGAATGTTGTTACTGAGAACTGAAGGCTCATTATCGTTTTTACCGACTATACCATGGAGAGTGCTCTGAAGAACTAGAAGAAGACGAAGAAGTCGATCGAGTAATTAAGTGGAATAGTACAAGTGTTTTATAACATTATGATAATGTTCCACCAAGTGCCAACAATCAACAGTATCAACTCTGAAGAACTGTTTTCCCTTATCCCTTTCTCCCCTTTCCATCACAGTGCAGGCTTGCGATATCACAAGTTCAACGTTGGGATCATACCTTCGCGTATTAAAAAGTTTGGCAACTCCTATCTATGTCGCACCATTAAAAAGTGGAACGCGTTGCCGGGATGTGTATTTCATCATTCATATAATATGGGATTCTTCAAGCGAAGCGTGAAGAAGCACCTTGTAGGTAGCATGGCAGCATCAACTGAAAAGACGATGTGACGGCAGACTATCAGCGTGAAATATTATATTGAAGGTTCAGACATGTGGCGATCTAATGTCCTGCTTGCAAGCAATAATTTGAATTTATGTGTTTGAGAATTGATGTGTTGAGACAAAAGACCCCAGCTCTTTTGTCAAACGGCCGAAGCCAGCTATCGTACAAAAAAAGGGATATTTATGGAGTTGGTTTCAAATATCTATGCTTTAGATGGCAGAGTTTGAGAAAGTTGTTGCGTTAAAATAACATCGAACATTTAAAACAATAGTTTCTTGGGACAAAGGCAAGGAGGCAGGCGACCCCTTTGGTTTTTTGTGAAGATGTTGTGTCATGTAGACGCTAAAATTCAATATAATGAATTGGGGATAGTTAGTCGTTTTCTTGCCACGAACGCGCGCGGTACTATTGAGATCCACCGAAAGGGGTCTAGCCTTTTAGCCAGGCACTGTGACTGAGTGTGTTCCAGTGAAAAGCAGCTCTAGCAGATTCTTCGGGCACTCGGCACCCTACCAGCCAGCGTCGAGATTGCAGCTAAGATTTTAATTGCTAGCTTGTAAATTAATCAAAGTCTCCAAAACGCTTTGTTTAGGAGTATAAAAGATTCACTTTTCTATTGGGCTTCTCCCCGGTGATAGTTGGGTAAGCTGGAGGTCAATCCCAGGCGGTTGGGATGGGTTTCCAGCCGAGGGAGTGCTTGTGAGTCGGAAGGATTGCAGGATCGATTAACTTCGAGGTTTATCGATTTTGTTGTCCTAGACGCGGAGTGGAACTATCACCGGGAAATAGATAATATTTTCCGTAAATACGCTTTGCTTATTATTTTCTGTCTTCACTGTATATTGATTTGTGTGTATTAACCTGTGTAACTTTTCAGCGGCGTGACTAATAATACATGTATATAATTAACTTAACTGTGTGTCTTATCCTCCAGATATCATTGTATATTGATATTGTGTACTAATCGTGTATCATTTCAGCCGCGTAATCATATTCGGTTTATTTGACATATGTGTATATTTCAGCAAATGTGATCATAATTGTGTGTATTTAACCGTGTACTTTTCTAGCAGAATTAAGTCATTTTTAAATAGGAGTTAGGGCGAAAAATCTAGATCACTGAAAGGGGAAAATTCTAAACTTCACATTAGGGCTTCGGACGGTCGCTTCGGGGGGGGGTTACCGTTACATCTGGTGCCGTGACCAGGATCCAGGCTCGTTGCATATAATTGCAACAACTGGAGTACATTTGGGTAGTGCGGAAATAAAATTAATTACATGTTTAGTTATTAAATTCACTGTATTATTATTAAACGGGGAATATAAAAAAAAAACAAAGGAAACACAACGTAGGAAATTATAGACAAACGTAGGAAATTGTTTTATAGACGATCTAATTACTCTATTATTGAGTTATATAGGTATAATAAAATACAAATAACCGTATATAACTTAATATTGCTTGCATTACAGGAAGTGGTAATCAGTCACATAGATGGACATGGTCAATACGATAATTCAAGCTGGATGACTAGCAATAATTTTGTCGTTTGGGGGGAGTTAGAATAATAAATAATTTGGTACATAAAGAGTGACTGGAAGTAGGCATTGAAATATTGTATAAGAACTTCTAATAAGGTAAAGACAGGGTTAATTATAAGTTAGTGATTTAGGAGTGAAGTTAAAATAACGTTAATTATAATTTAGTGATTAGGAGTGAATTTAATGTAACTGTATGGGGACGCTCCGATTAGGTCCAATTTTATTTAAAGTATAGACTTGGCCATATGGCATGTATAATTATTAAAGTTTAAATAGTAGCTTTAAGCTAGTGAAATTAATAGTAAGAACGCTGACTGTATTCAAAATATCTATAAACAGGTTGGAGTTATACAGATTGATATATATGAGTCCTTACCATTAATTAAGATTGCCAACGAGCACAATCAGTCTTGACACTTGTGTGCGTCCGTCTTGAATAAAAGTAAATATTTAATTTCTGTTGGGTAAAAATAGCCCATAATATCGTAGCGAGGTGGTTGCTGATTAAATCAGTTCGGGTTGATGAGAGAGTGGAAAGAAAAAAAAAATAAATAATAAATACTCGGATATAAATACACAAAGCGCTTAAACAAAGAAAAAAAAAACAAAAAAAAATATATATACGTATATATATTTAAAAATATGTATATCTATATATAAATAAGAGGCCCAAAACAAAAAAAAAAACAAAAATAAAATAAAATAAAAAAAAAATATATCCGAAGTAAAATCATTTTGCGCTGGGACGCCAGTTGCATTGATAATATTTTTTACACCTCTCAATGGCTAATTCGATGTGCACCTTGCGGTCACCTTCCGCGTAGGATCGATTGGCGATGCGCTTGATTAGAGTCGTAACCACGGGGACTAACCGCGCCCTTGCTGGGATTCTAACACGTATTCATAATTAATCCGAATTGAATTAGATCCGTACACATACGTGTCGATTTGATCAAAAGATTATTGTTATAAAAGGAGGCGATAAGTGTCATTACTAGATTATTGAATAGATTCATTAAGTTAACACGAAATAACTGGACGCATAGTAAATTGATATTTGAATACATCATTTTATTCGGATAACAATGGCCGATCGCAATACAACGCGACGCGGTAGGAAAGGGCCGCAGGTAGCAGGCGGTTCGCGTCGTAAAACTTTAGAAAGTCCGACGGACAATGAAAATTTATCTGAGACGATAGCGCGTGTTATAAGTGATATAATGGACACAATAATAAAACGATTAGAAGTTTTAGAACGACGGGAAACGCGAATCATTGACATACCTACGCCAAGCACTTCCGACAATTTAAGTTTGGGGACTAACACGAATATGAATGTCGATCTAGCGTCACAAAGTGTAAGGTCCAGCACCCAAGCACAGAATGTTTATGTTATGCGATCAGCAATGGATAGACCGTGCTTTAAGGGGAGTGACGATGAAAATCCGATGAAATTTCTTAGGAAAGTTAGGAAATACATTAGTGCGATAGGTTCAGAACACAGAGCAGTAGATATAGCGTTTGAATGCTTGACTGGTCCAGCAATAACCCGAATGAGCTTGTACAACGGTTGGGAAAATCTTGCGGCGTTTGAAAGGGATTTTCTTAAAGAATACTGGGGCGAAATTCAACAGAGTAAAGTCCGCTATGGTTTAGTGTATTCAAAGTGGAATGAGAATAGCGGAATATCAATGGCGGACTATTTTGCCGAACATTTAGAACTATCACGTATGCTGTCAACTCCGTTGACGGAAAGCGATGTAGTAGACGGAGTTATGAGGCATTTTCCGGGTGACGTGTTGCGACAGTGGTCGTTCACTGATCGGGGAAATAGAACCGTGTTAGCCGCGTTAGATTTTTTACGAAATATCGAATTGACGACGGGTGAAATTTTGCCGAGACAGATGGTAACACGTGGCAACTTTAATAATAGGCGTGCGTATACGTGGCGGAGGGGTAGTACCAGCAGACATGAGCCACCTATTACGGCAGTGATACAACGAACAACTCCAAGAGGTAGTGCACGGAGTCGCGGAATCAGACGACGTGTTACGCGAGCGTCTTATCGCGGGGTCTATAATAGGACTATGACGTCTTTGCCTGCTATTAAATGGCAAAGAGCTACATCGTCTAGCGTATCAAATACTGAAGCGGGAAACGATAATAATCACACGGGAAACGGTGTCACGTCGGATTCTTAGGCCTCGATAATTCGACTAAAATGCTTAACAAAGAGGTTCATTTGGGTAGCGGTATTAGGAATGCATATAACTATATGTTAAAGACAGGCTGGCAGCCAGGAAAAGGGTTAGGACGTGAGGAGAGCGGCATTACACGACCTATTAATGACGACCATAAGGAGAATGAATGGGAATTAGCAAATCAAGTCAGTATAATACTGAACAGTAGAAGTCGTGATGTGGTTTTATGCACTGAACGAGGTAAGCCATGTCTTTGGTGCGATTCGCGACAAAAACGTATGTTAGGTACTATATTTAGCGACGATGATTTTTACGAGGATCAGTCGGAGAAGTTGTTAGGTTTACCGTGCTTACCGGAGATTAATGTCAAAGTTAATGGACGCGAATTGAAGGGATTAATTGATACGGGAAGTCAAGTAACATGCATTTCACACGAGTTGTATGATAGCATCAGGTTAGCTGTAGGCGAGTTAGCGGAAATACCCATACCAGCGTTACAAATACAAGGCGCATTCGGTTCGAAGAGTGAGAAAGTGACTAAGCTAATTTTGATAGTTATAGAGTTAGGCGAGCTTGAAGTTGAGACACCGGTACTAGTATTAAAGAGGTTACCTCGATCATTAATATTAGGTTTTGATTGGTTGCAACGTATGAAGGCGAGTATAACATGTGGGCCAAACAAAAGTCTTACCGTAGAACATTTAGGAATTCATTCAAAAATAAAGTTGGGCGCAGTTTCTGTAAACAATAGCGCGTGCCAAACAATTACTTATTTGTTGAACGGAATTATGGCAGGCCATAAAGTTGGGACAGCCACGGCGTGTGCCACAGAACAAGAGATTGAATTTTATGTAGACTCAATGGCGTTGAATACTGAACAAAAAACGTTGTTATTGTCAGTATTACAATGTAATAGGGAAGTATTTTCAATTCACCCGGGGCGTACGACAAAGTACACACATACAATTCAAATGAAAGACCCCACACCATTTTTAAAAAGGAGTTATCCAATCGCATATGCACATCGCGAAAAGGTGAAGGCGCGGATAGATGAATTGGAAAACTTAGGTATAATTAAGCGTGAAAGTACGCCATATAGTAGTCCGCTTACATATACATTAAAACGAGATGGGAGCGTTAGAATTTTATTAGACGCGCGCGAATTAAATTCACGTATGGTCGGTGATATCGAAACGCCACCATTAACATCGGAGATATTACAATCGTTCCACGGGGTTAAATATATAAGTATACTTGATTTGAATAATGCATACTATCAAATAAATCTTAGTAAAGATTCTACTAAATTTACGGGTTTTACTTTCATGGGAAAATCATATACTTATGCGGTTTTACCACAGGGTTTAAAGACGTCAGTAGCGAGTTTTACGCGAGCAATGGATATCATACTAGGGCCCGAAATAAGGTCATTTTGTCTTAATTACTTAGATGACTTATGCGTATTTACAACCGGGACTTTGGAAGATCACATTGGTCACATAGGTGCAGTACTAAAGCGATTAAAGGAGGCCAACTTGACGTGTAGTCTTGTTAAATGTAGATTTTTGCAAAAGGAGGTTAAGTTGTTAGGTCACATAGTTACAATCGATGGTATAAAAATGGATCCGGATAAAACGGAAGCCATAAGGGAATATCCAACGCCTAAGTCGGTTAAACAAGTTAGGGCATTTTTAGGTTTGATAAATTACTTTAGGAAATTTGTGCATAAATATGGAGAATTAACGCGACCATTATGTAATCTGTTGAAACAAAACATTGCATGGAGATGGGATACAAAATTAGATGAATGCTTTCAACAAATTAAATCACGATTCATTGATACAGTAATGTTAGCGCACCCCAATATAAATAAACCGTATTATTTGCAAACGGACAGTAGCGCCATCGGCGTGGCAGGTTATGTTTATCAATTATCGGATCAGGCCGAACCACTAATTATAGGGTTCTGTAGTAAAGCATTAACTGAAGCTGAAATGAAATGGACTGTATCTGAACAGGAGTTTTGGGCAATTATTTACTGTCTTAAGAAATTCGAGACATACTTACGCGGAGCGAAACTAATAATTCGAACTGATCATAAAAGCCTAAGCTTTCTATACTCATGGAAGCTATTAAGTGCGCGAATGATGAGGTGGGCACATTACATAGGTCAATTTGACTACGTCATCGAATATGTCAAAGGACAAACGAATGTAGTAGCAGATGTATTATCGCGAAATTTACCTGGCGGAAGCGATAACCAATCTACGCGAACTGTATGCCCTCAGTTACAGATGTTTAAAGCCAGTAATCAAATTCAGATAATAGAACAACTCAAGTCAATTAAAGTTTTACAACGTTCGGATGAAAGGTTGAATACAACAATAAAATATCTGATCGAAAACGATAACGTAACAGTACAAAAGAGCAAATTTCGGAACTATAAATTGATTAACGATATATTGTATTACGAGTCGCCGAAAACAAAGAAATCTTTAATGGTCATACCTGATAGTTTGAGAGACGGGTTAATCAAGAATGTTCATGAAGAATTAGGTCATTACGGTCGGTCGAAGGTATGTTATGCGATGAAACCTCGATATTATTTTCCACATATGTCACGAGAAATAAACAGAGTAATAAAATGTTGTGACTTGTGTCAGAAAGCTAAACACGATCTAGCGACTTTTGTAGGACCGAGTAAAGCGGTAATTGCACAGGTCATAGGCGAGTTAGTGTTCGCAGACTTGTATGGTCCACTTCCGGCGGGGAAATACGGCATGAAATATATATTAGTTATGCAAGATGCGTTTAGTAAACTCATAAAGTTGTATCCACTTAGGAAGGCGACCGGTGGAGGTGTTCTTAAGGGTATAAAGTGCTTTCATCAGGAAATCACTATAAGCAAGGTTGTCACTGATTCGGGAACACAATTTACGTCAAACAAATGGGAACGTGGTTTAGATGAATTAGGAATTAAATATTCACATACGTCAATACGTAATCCGCGTCCAAATTCAACAGAACGCGTGAACAGAGAGCTAGGAAGACTATTTAAGAGTTATTGTCATAAATCTCACCGAAGTTGGGTGGATATCGTACCGCGAATAGAGAAATGTTACAATAATCTTGTTCATAGTAGTACAGGCTTCACGCCAATGGAACTTGTCAAGGGTCAGTCAATTGTGTTATCTACAGATAAATGGATAATAGGTAGATCGACTGATGGTCGAAACACAGGTCAGATCGACGAGCTTCAGAAACAAGCTCGGATAAATATTGGAAAATCCGCGACATTACGAGAACAATCGTATAATCGTTGCCACAAAATTATACAATTTCACATAGGTGATTGGGTCAAATTGAGGTCATTATCGAAATCAGATGCGGAAAAGAAGTTGACTAAGAAATTCGCTCTAATTTACGAAGGGCCATATAAAATTGGTGCAGTTCCTTATCATAATGTATATACTTTAGTAAGGCCAGATACGGGTTCGATTAAGGGGAATTATAATGCCATTCATCTAACAAGATACTATTATGGCAAGCAGAATAGAATAGGATAGTTCATGTAGGTTATACCTAGAAAGTGTAGATTGTACGTAGTAAGGTTGTAATTGTAGGTTAGTACTTAGGAGTTAAGGAAAAAAAAAATACCATAAAGAGTAGTAATAAGTAACAAGGCGGTGTAAATATTTCATTTTGTTCGGGAGATAGTTAGGTAGTTCTGAATAGTGAAATTGCGTCATGCGACCAATCACATAGACACATTTTCAGAGGGGAGGATGTGACGGCAGACTATCAGCGTGAAATATTATATTGAAGGTTCAGACATGTGGCGATCTAATGTCCTGCTTGCAAGCAATAATTTGAATTTATGTGTTTGAGAATTGATGTGTTGAGACAAAAGACCCCAGCTCTTTTGTCAAACGGCCGAAGCCAGCTATCGTACAAAAAAAGGGATATTTATGGAGTTGGTTTCAAATATCTATGCTTTAGATGGCAGAGTTTGAGAAAGTTGTTGCGTTAAAATAACATCGAACATTTAAAACAATAGTTTCTTGGGACAAAGGCAAGGAGGCAGGCGACCCCTTTGGTTTTTTGTGAAGATGTTGTGTCATGTAGACGCTAAAATTCAATATAATGAATTGGGGATAGTTAGTCGTTTTCTTGCCACGAACGCGCGCGGTACTATTGAGATCCACCGAAAGGGGTCTAGCCTTTTAGCCAGGCACTGTGACTGAGTGTGTTCCAGTGAAAAGCAGCTCTAGCAGATTCTTCGGGCACTCGGCACCCTACCAGCCAGCGTCGAGATTGCAGCTAAGATTTTAATTGCTAGCTTGTAAATTAATCAAAGTCTCCAAAACGCTTTGTTTAGGAGTATAAAAGATTCACTTTTCTATTGGGCTTCTCCCCGGTGATAGTTGGGTAAGCTGGAGGTCAATCCCAGGCGGTTGGGATGGGTTTCCAGCCGAGGGAGTGCTTGTGAGTCGGAAGGATTGCAGGATCGATTAACTTCGAGGTTTATCGATTTTGTTGTCCTAGACGCGGAGTGGAACTATCACCGGGAAATAGATAATATTTTCCGTAAATACGCTTTGCTTATTATTTTCTGTCTTCACTGTATATTGATTTGTGTGTATTAACCTGTGTAACTTTTCAGCGGCGTGACTAATAATACATGTATATAATTAACTTAACTGTGTGTCTTATCCTCCAGATATCATTGTATATTGATATTGTGTACTAATCGTGTATCATTTCAGCCGCGTAATCATATTCGGTTTATTTGACATATGTGTATATTTCAGCAAATGTGATCATAATTGTGTGTATTTAACCGTGTACTTTTCTAGCAGAATTAAGTCATTTTTAAATAGGAGTTAGGGCGAAAAATCTAGATCACTGAAAGGGGAAAATTCTAAACTTCACATTAGGGCTTCGGACGGTCGCTTCGGGGGGGGGTTACCGTTACAACATCAAGGTCTCTTGTCCGTTGCCGATGCGGTTGGAGCTCCGCTTTTCGCTTGCCATCAGGCGACGCGGAGCCAATATGCTAAGCTAATATAAAAAAAAAATCTCGTAATTCTGTCGATATCGGTAGATACAATACAGAATGGAGATTGACGAAATTAAGATTGAATACTATATAACATATTAACTGAAATTCAGTCATTACTGCAGAAATTTGTATACCTACTTGGGTTCGTTACATAAATTGTGGCCAATTGCGCATCAGGGGCCCTACCGCGGAAGCTGAAGCCGATTCCCATCGGATTTTATGATTGCGAAAATCTAACTTCACTTTTGTTAAATTTGTAGTAATTGTAGATAGATAGATAAATAGAATATGTTTTATTTGCACAATAAATTACAGAGAATACAATTATTTTTTTTTCTTAACAAAACTTTTATTTGCAACAATGCGTTTTGTATTTAAGTTTAGATGGTAGAAAACCTGAAGCACTACTGACAAAGATAACTTAAACCAAAGACTAATTTGTGGAATCTAAATATTCAATTGGAATGAGCTTCAGCTTAGGCGGTAGGGCCGCTGGTCATGCACGAATGGTCAATATTATATTGACATTTTGCGTTTTTAGCCATATGTGTTGAATCAGATGACTTTCATTCATTAGGTACCTACTAAATGTCAATTTTTACTGCGAGAAAAATACCATTCTTAGTTTATTTACTTTTCGATCATATTTCGATTATAATCACTCTACGAGGCACACACTGTTCTACAGCTAAACTTTGTAATTTGATATTATCGATACCAGAATACAGATACCAGAATCAAAAAATATTATAATATACTCGTAGTCCGGAATACCAAACGTGACATTTTGTGAGATCGAGATTCGGTCGGAACTGGATATAAACAAAATTTTAATTACGAGAATTGACATGGAATTTACATGGAATTTGCCACCAACAACGTGATAAAAAAATAGAAAATGATATTTAAATTTTCATGTTAGAGACCTTTATCTTTTGTGAAAATGTCATTAAAATCGGATTAGCTGCTCCGAAAATTACCCTGTAGTAGAGATGGGCCAAATGCTTTTGATTTTGGGCATAAATAGGGAATTTATGGGCGCTTATTGGGAATTTATCGAAAATTCCCGACAATTTGCCCATCTCTACTCCGGACAGATAGACTCTTCAATTTTCATTATAAGATCATTAAAATGTTGAACAAAAGCAACAAAACTTTGTCTGAGTACATCTAAATAAGTATGGATTTTTTTAACAATAATATTATTACAGAAAGTTCATACCGTAATACAAGATAATTATTTATTTAAAAAACTTAATAAAGTTTAGTTACTTAGTATCTTTTTTTTGTATAGAAATGATACTAAGATGTATCTTTTTTTGCATAGTATGCCAAAAAAGATACATCTTAAAATATACAAAAAAGAGTATGTATACAAAGGCGGAGTTATCCCTTATTGGGAATTGGGACGTCTTCCAGTCAGAATAGCTTAGGTATGACATGGTACAAATAAAATAAAACATAATTATCAAAATATACACATGTCCATTTACATAAATATGTACTACACACATACATACAATATACATACATAAATAAATAAAGACAACAAAGGTTATATCAACTCAACGTAGATGATGCAAATGTTTATTTATTATATTTCTTTATTCTTTATTGCACACAATTCAAATATAATTATTATATGCAAAATTTTACTTTAGGACATTAATAACTATTTGTTGGAGGGGTGCTGCATAGTTAACTGATAGGTATCATCATCATCAGGTCCATTTTAGTCTCCACTACAGGAGCACGACCCTCTCTCGTCCGTCCTAGACGGAAGGAGGATTTGGCCTACACTCCCCACGCTGGCCAAACGGGTTGGGGAGGCCTGATCGATATTTGATAATGTATTTCCCTTAGTCGCCTTGTACGACATCCACGGAAAGAAACGGAGTGATTCTATTCTAGTCTGCCGGAAACCACACGGCTAACTAACTGATAGGTATAATATTCGACAAAATCATCAATTATTGTGCTGATAAAATTTTAAAATATACAAAATTTTGTCTACATACATACATTGAGGCAATTAAAAAAAAACGAATGATAACAAAATCAAGGGATACAGTTTAGTATTACAGCTACAAATCTCTCCTCTCCATCCAAAACTCAATCACCCCACTGGATAGATGAAGGATCAAAGAATTTATTACGCTAAGAGAGAGATGATAAATATGTAGCTGCAACACCGCCGTTTATTCAGCAAAAAACGCATATTTCACATTCTCAAGGGAATCAAAACCTATAGGGTACTTCCCGTTCTCCTAGAACTATGAAATTTGGCAAGTAACATCGTTATAAACTACAAGTTCAAGAATAAATCCCAAAACTATACATTTGTAATTAAATCTTAAAAAATAGGGGTCTATATTTTTTATAGGGAGTCGAAATTTCCAATTGAAGCTAACTAGTTCAAATGGGGCATCATATGAAAGGGCTTGAAATTGTAAAATATATTTTATTTATTTTTTCCGACGTATTATTTCTTATTTATGATGAAAAATATCAAATTTATAATGATCTTACGTACGGAACCCTCGGTGGGCGAGTCCGACTCGCACTTGGCCGGTTTTTTTTAATTGCCTCCATATGTAAGCAATTTTAAAAACGTATTCATGTCAACAGTTATTAGCGATTCTATAATTTATTTGTGTCACAAAAGTGGCAGTTAAAAACAAAATTAATTGGTTTTCAGTTAACATTTGCCTATAGTCCCAATGGTATTTCATGAAGAGGACTCCTTCATTAACTCTGACTAAATGGATGTTAATGTTCCCTCTGCGAATTGTTTAATTATTTATAATGTTGTGTACAGTTCTCTGTATAAAACTGTTTTACTTTTTTTGTCGGGTGCCAAACAACCGTACCGATTATAAATATTTTGAAAAATGGAAAAATTCACCTGCCCTCCTAGGTGGGATTTGAACCCACGACCTCTCGATGACCGGTCGAGTGCTCTTCCAACTGAGCTACCAGGAAGGTTTGTGATGCTGACGAATTTTTGCATCTTATATTTCTACTGTGTGAGTCACAAATGTGGGTTCAAATCCCACCTGGGGAGCAGGTGAATTTTTCCATTTTTCAAAATATTTATAATATTCTGGCAAGTTGGCCAAGACAACTATTTAAATAATAATAACCGTACTGCTGTTAGATGGTTACCGTAATCTACGCTTACATATAATACAATTTTGAGATGTACGTAGTTCATCAACATCTTTGAATCAAAGCTATCCTTACCTGCACGTGGTGCACCCTGCTGACTGACAAACGAGGCTCTGGCGAAAAGAGAGGCAGGGCATACATAGCGTTATTTTAAGCTGGGCCGGGGAAGTACCACCACCTCATAGAATACCGCAGCCAATTAACAATTCCCTTGAGGGTTGTTTTGTTTCTGCGAGTGAGTGAGGTCACTAGAAACAAAGGAAGGAGTATTGGCTGGCAACGGATCGGCGAGCCCTTGGTGTTGCTGATCTCCATGGGCGGTGCTGTTTGCTTTCCAACATGTGACCCACTGTTTTTTTTTTTACTACGTCGGGTGGCAGACAAGCATACGGCCCGTCTGATGTGTAGCGGTTACCGTAACCGTATTAACACTCGCGACATAATATATCACTTCCAACGCAGCATCTCCTTCTTTTCTGGTGACCTCACTCACTCGCAGGAACACAACAACCCTCAAGGGAATTGTAATTTGGCTGCGGTATTCTGTGAGGTGGAGGTACATTCCCCAGTCGCCAGAGCTTCGTTTGTCAGTCAGCAGGGTGCACCACGTGCAGGTGAAGTTTGATTTGGTTCAAAGATGTTGATAAACCACTTACACCCCTCTCTCATATAAAAAAAATATGGTTACCGTGATCTACGTTTATGTATAATACAAGAAGCATCTCCTTATGTCTGATGACCTTTCTCCTTTGCAGGGATATCCCTGCAAAGGAGAAAGGTCATCAGGTCTCCTGAGGATCACTATATAGTGATCCTCAGGAGTACTTATTGTTATTTCACCGCCATCTTCTGTGAGGTGTAAGTGCTTATTTCCTCAGTCGACTTCCAGTTGAGTGCCTTGTTTCTTTTTTGCCATAATATTGTTAGCTAGTGGGCAACGTAGTTCCAAATGAAAAAAAAAAATCTGGTGTTACTCTTATATAACACCAGTTTTTTTTAATGAGAAAATGTTTTGAAGATGTAATATTTTTAAAAATCTCGTTATGAAGACTTTCTATATTTATGACTAGCTGCCCGCCCGCGCTACGTTGTGGCTTAAACTTACCGTAGCCATTTCATTTCATTCAATTCAAACATCAGTGGATTTACCATACAAACTTTGTCCCGACTATTTCATTATTTTCCTGAATATTTGAATAATAATTCTGCTATTCGGGATGGAGATAAATCCAACAAATTAAACATCATAAAAATCGGTCCAGCGATTCATAGAAAATTAACGAAAAAAAAGAATATGATTATTATCATATTCTTCATCGTTAAATTCACTCATCACTTTTTCATCGTTAATTTTGTCACTAGCTGACTTACTTACTTTTGGAGAGGGAGGTGAGGTTTCATCATTATCATCATCAGGTCATTTTAGTCTCCACTACAGGAGCACGACCCTCTCTCGTCCGTCCTAGACGGAAGGAGGATTTGGCCTACACTCCTCACGCTGTCCAAACGGATTGGGGAGGCCTGATCGATATTTGATAATATTTCCCTTAGTCGCCTTGTACGACATCCACGGGAAGAAACGGAGTGATTCTATTCTAGTCTGCCGGAAACCACACGGCCAAAAACCTTAGGTTTAACTAGTCAAAACCTAACCTTAGGTTTAACTAATCAAAACTAGGAGCATCTAGATTTCGGGTATTGACTAAAAACATTTATACTATGCTAATATATAAGTAGATTGTAAATATTCATGCCATACAACCAAATGTTATGTCTCAAAGTTAAATGGACAATGCTCTAGGTGTATTTACCATGAAAATTCCATACATGCCAAAGGCGTTTGCATCGTGTTACATGCATACATTTACTTTGCATACCTACCATCGCATCCGCATTGCAACACCGTATATTCCTCGGGTTAATGTCGGGCCTAGAAGGGAGGAAAGATATGGAAGCAACATTTTGGCACTATATTAATAGTGCAGAAATTTTTTTGGCAAAAGAACTACATGAGTTTTAATAAAGTTCATTTTATTAACCGACGCAAAAAGAGGGGTGTGTTTTATAACACTTGTCTTATCTTAATTTTGTTTTTAAATTCATCTATGTTGCTTAGTTAGGTTAGGTTCGGTTAGACTATTTGTAATTAAATTGTTTGGTTTGGAGCGGTCCCCCAACGCGACGTATTTTTTTTTAGAATTATTAATACATACTTAGGTACTTTAAGATTGAGTTTCTTTTATTATTTTTTACCTTTTAGAGGGAACCTAGGTTTTTGTGTCAGGGGTTTTTTAATTATTTTCTTTTATGAGTATAACGTCATTTTGTTATAACTGATTTTATTTATAACTCTAAGGTGGAAATTAACCATATTTTTTTATGCTACGTCGGGGGGCAGACAAGCGTATGCCTCGCCTAATGTGAAGCGATAACCATAGCCATATAAACGCTCACTTCAAAACGTAAGCGATTAATCCACAAAATTTTGATATGTAACACGCGTCTTATAAATTTACAACACGAGATATTTTGGGGTGTAAGTGGTTGATCAAGATCTTTGAACCAAAGTCAACTTCACCTGCACGTGGTGCACCCTGCTGACTGACAAACGAGCTCTGGCGAAAAGAGAGGTAGGGAGCGTAATTGTAAGCTACCCTACTGGGGAATGTACCTCCACCTCACAGAATACCGCAGCCAATTAACAATTCCCTTGAGGGTTGTTGTGTTCCTGCGAGTAGTGAGGTCACCAGAAAGAAAGGAAGGAGACGCTGCGGTGGCGGCGCGCGAACAGTATTTTATGTCGCAAGCGGTAATATGGCTAGGTAACCGCTTCACATCAGGCAGGCCGTATGCTTGTCTGCCACCCGACGACGACGTAGTATAAAAAAAAAACGAGATTCTCTATTTGGTCGGTTTGTTTACTTTGACGATCGAATGCGAACGAAAAATTCGCAATAATCTCTGAGATATTTGTGAGAGCGAGTCCGGGGGTCCTACCGCCCAAGATGAAGCCGATTCCCATCGGATGTTTGCGAAAATCACACTTTATCTTATGGTGTATCCACACATACCCGGCGGCACGGCCGGCGGCGAAGCCAGCGGCTAATCCGCCGCTTTACGCCACTCGCGGCTTTACGCGGCTCGCGCGGCAAGCTAGCGCCAAAGCAGTCTGCATGTCGGCGGCAATGTCGGCGGCAAAGCCGGCGCTATATGTGGATGCACCATTAGATTGGCAGTAATTGTGTTTAGCTTAGCTGGTAGAAACCACAGAGCTCTACCGACTAAGATGAAGATCGTCATCGTCATCACCAGGTCATTTTAGTCTCCACTACAGGAGCACGACCCTCTCGTCCGTCCCAGACAGTAGGAGGATTTGGCATACACTCCCCACGCCGGCCAAACGGGTTGGGGAGGCCTGATCGATGTTTGGTAATGTATTTCGGGTGTAAGTGGTACATCAACATCTTTAAACCAAAGCCAACTTCTGCACGCGGTACACCCTGCTGACTTACAAACGAAGCTCTGGCGAAAAGAGAGGTGGGGAGCGTAATTGTAGGCTGCCCGACTGGGGAATGTACCTCCACCTCACAGAATACCGCAGCCAAATAACAATTCCCTTGAGGGTTGTTGTGTTTCTGCGAGTAAGTGAGGTCACCAGGAAGGAAGGAGATGCTGCGTTGGCAGCGGGGGTGGCGGCGCGCGAGCGATATTTTATGTTGCGAGCGTTAATATGGCTGCGGTAACTGCTTCAAATTAGGCGGGCCGTATGCTTGTCTGCCACCCGACGTAGTACAAAAAAAAAAAAGACTATGTTTTTATTACGAGAACTGAACATCTGGTAATTGATACTGTTATTAATAGGCAGTTAACGTTTTACTGTTTAGCTCTATTACTTAGTTATATTTACTTTTGGCTGTGTGGTTTCCGGCAGACTAGAATAGAATCACTCCGTCTCTTCCCGAGGATGTCGTACAAGGCGACTAAGGGACATACATTATAAAACATCGATCAGGCCTCCCCAACCCGTCTGGCCAGCGTGGGGAGTGTAGGCCAAATCCTCCTTCTGTCTGGGACGGACGAGAGAGGGTCGTGCTCCTGTAGTGGAGACTATAATGACCTGATGATGATGATGATGATTTACTTTTACTGATCGGTTTCACCCTAACATCGTATTTATTATAATTCCCTTGATAATACTGTACGTAAAGCCAAAATCAATTATGTCAGCCGTATTTATAGCTTTTTCGATGGTTAATTGCCTACATAAAAATTTAATGAAATAATGCCCATGGAAAATGCGGTCAATAAATTTTATTCTCAAGGAAATCGATGGCGTCGTGAGAAGCTCAATGGCGTCGTTGCAATCGATCACGTAAGTCAAGCGACGTCGATCGTAGCCTGTCCATGGGTCCCCCGTGTTTCGTAAGGCACGTCAAGCCATCGGTCTCCGCTGTTGTTGTTAGATGACAGTTAATCCAAGGCTTCAAAACACTGACCTCCGCTAAACCGCAGTTGAGCAGCGTGGTGGAGTATGCTTTAAACCCCTTCGATTGAGGGGAGACTCGTATACCAGCAGTGAGATGAGATGATAAGGGTTGGCAACCTTTTATTCGCATAATCCGACAACTATATTTATTTAAACACTACTTATATTGACCACATGGGAATATGAAAGTCTTACTGTTTTAAAAGGCAGCCTTCAGAATGTGAAAACATTTACGTATTATATTTAGATTAAAAAATATATTGAATTCTAATACATAAATAGCTAATAATACAACTAAAGTATAGACTTTTATTGTATTGTATATATGTCTATAATATATAATTATGTGATATTGACAAAACGAAAGTCGTATAGAATATGCGTTCGGGGTAATTTCAATAAAGATATCGTGAGGCGTATTCGACCGGGCTGGGCGTCTTTTGAAAAGCTTTGGCAAATCCTCGCCGCAGATATTCCAACGTTTGAAGATTAAAGTATTCAACCAGTGCGTCCTCCCAGTTATGACCTGTGGTGACGTACTTTGCTGATCGTCGAGGTAATTCAACGGAAAACCAAAGTTGTAAAGATGTCGTCATAGCTCTTAAAATCATGAGTAAGGAACGTCCTACATTGGAGGCAGCGTATGGTAACATGATGTGTCCCATGCAGAGTTGTATTTATGGCTACGGTAACCGCTTTACATCAGGCGGGCGTTCTTAAAATACGAATAAGAAAAGGAAAAAAGCAAGTAATGGGCGCGCATTGGATTATAATCAACTAATACAATGTTTACCTGAGCGTTAGTGATCTTTGCAATCGAGAATTCGACGTGATACACTCTTATTAACACAAGAGTGTTCGCTATCAATACTTATTTGCTCACACGTATCCATTTATTAAGTTCAATCAATGGACATCGCTCCGGGACATCAAGCAATCGGCGTGGCGTAAGTTATAAGCGGAAGCGGAATTACATACCTACTAATTTCTACTTACTACTCCTCTCCAACCCGTTTGGCCAGCGTGGGGAGTGTAGGCGAAATCCTCCTTCCGTCTAGGACGAGAGAGGGTCGTGCTCCTGTAGTGGTGACTAAAATGCACCTGATGATGATGAATTTCTACTTAATTGATCCGAGCGATGATTTCGTCCAACCTATATCTCAAATAGGATAATTTTAGTGGATTCTAATTCAGTCTCCAAGAGGTTAAAATAGTAGATGAAATTTTATGCGAAAATGCACACGGACGAAGTCGCCGGCGGGGACTAGTAAAATATATATATCAACTGGATTGCGACAATTAAGTTATTATAACGTCAGTTCACGGAATTCAGATTTTTAGGGTTCCGAACCTCAAAAGGAAAAACGGAACCCTTATAAGATCACTTTGTTGTCCGTCTGTCTGTCTGTCTGTCTGTCTGTCTGTCTGTCTGTCTGTCAAGAATTTCTATGTCGAGAATGCGTGGAGGTATCAAGCTGAAATTTGAACTGTATACTCAGGTCTACGGTCCCATGAAGTTAAAAAAAAATCAAACTGCTAAGTTTACGTAGAAAAAAGTTACGGCCGTTTATTCAGCAAAAAAACGCATATTTCGATACACTCAAGGGAATCAAAACCTATAGGGTACTTCCCGTTGACCTAGAACTATGAAATTTGGCAAGTAACATCGTTATAGACTACAAGTACAGGAATAAATCTCAAAACTATACATTTGTAAATAGATCTTAAAAAATAGGGGGTCCATATTTTTTATAGGGTGTCGAAATTTCAAATTGAAACTACTAGTTCAAATGGGGTATCATATGAAAGGGCTTGATGTACACATTGCAAAATATATTTTATTTATTTTTTTCGACGCGTTATTTCTTATTTATAATGAAAAATATCAAATTTAATAATGATACTACGTACCTACGGAACCCTCGGTGGGCGAGTCCTATTCGCACTTGTCCGGTTTTTTTATTATTAGTCTTAATTCTGGACCGCTAGGTATACCATTCACCTATTCTCTACACATATTTTAAATATCACCAATTAACTTTGGTACCAGGGAAATCCTTACATTTGCTTTTTTCGGTTTTAATTTGCAAATTTGTACCGCTTGCTACCAAACTTGATACGGGTTTTGCTGTCGAGTTTTTGATTTCTTTTTAATTATTAATTATGTTTAAACCCATAAACAACAAAAAATCTATAAGTTTAACTGTTATACTTTATAAGGAACCCAATGAACATCAAATGAAAGCATCTCATCATTTATTCCAAAATTCTCCCAATATTTCATTCCGTGAATATGTATCTTCAATTATGAAGATATATTACTAACATTAAGTTAATTAACCAACGCTAACATCTCGTGATGTGTACCACAATCAAATTTGGGCTCGATATTTCTTCATAAAATATTAAGGGACCTATCTCGTTGCCCAGAGTAATCTTTTCCTCGGGATCATATGGGAAATAAAGGCAGATGTGAAGTTGAGCGGGCAAATTTAAAATAACGGGCATCTCATGTGGCAATTTTTAAATCTTTCCGCCGTCATTTTTAACATGTTATTTTTAGAGAGATTGCGTACCTACATATTCAAGCCAAAAAAGAACAAAACATTGTTTACAGGTGAATACAAAGATATGCTTACATGGATATCTTTAAGCAACAATTTACCCTTAAACGGAGCCATTTGAAGTAGAGCTTCCCATCACGCAGTCTGACTTCAATCTCGGTACTTGGGGGACTCAACGTTTACAACCCCCGTGATCTCGGTACTTGCAGATCTCGCGTTCGTAGTACCGAAATTGCGGGATTGGAAAAATAAGAAGGGGTTGCCACCCGAAAACGAGTAATAGTTGTATTAAACAAGTATACGGCCCGGCTGATGTGAAGCGGTTATCGTAGTCATACGCTTGTAACATGAAATGTCACTCGGACGTTGGGGCCTCCGCTGCTAACGCAACATTTCCTCGCATCACGTAACCTCACTCACTCGCAGGAACACAACAATTCTCAAGGCCAGTATTATTTGACTGTCTATACTATGAAGTTGAGGTATTTCGTCAGTCTGGGTTGACATGTCCCTTTCGCCAGACAATTAATACAATGCTAGTTTTCTTTTTCTGTGTACATGATTGTATTAAAATTTTAAATTTTGTTATATTTTATATTAATTTAATTTTAAGCTATTTATACATATGTAATTTTAGTTTAGTTACATCTTTTTTTACTAAATTGAGTTAATTACATAATAAAAACCTACTTCCTAACCTACTACGTAACAAAATAATAGGAACATGAAAAAACCTAACCTATATCATCTAAATTATACGGCGCAAAATGTGGAGAGCAAAATTTACTACAAGCTAGGTATTCCTCTGGGGTAATATGAGCATTTCTCATATCTGTGCATGAAACAGCATATTTAGCAGATGAGTGCTATTTTAGGGGCTTTATGAGAATAGGGTTTGAGAGGGGTAATTTTATAATAATTTGCGGTATTTTAGCGTACCTAGTATAAATAATTGTATTTAATTTAGTACTCGTTGTGTTTTTTTTTTCCACAGTGCACACTTGCATAATGTGTCATATACAACATATCTGTGTTTTAACAGTGCAACAGAGCATTTCAGCAGATTTAGCATATTTAGCAAATGAGTGCTATTTTAAAAGTTTTATGAAATGGGGTAATTTTATAATAATTTGCGGTATTTTTCGTAGTATAAATAATAGTCTTTAATTTAGTACACTTTGTGTTTTTTTTTCCACGCTGCACGCACACTTTTGCATAATGTCACATGTACAAATATATCTTTTTTAACAGTGCTACACGGCATTTATCTAGATGCCGTGTTGCACTATTTAATACAACAGCCTGGTGACATGCCGTTTAGACATTCCTTCGCTATGTCTCCTGAATTCCTGCTATTATAATATGTAGAGATAGAATGCCTCTCTGAAATTCTCGAATTTCTTTTTAACTGTAGTATAAAAATTGACCTAATCGAGAAGGAATTATGATTTGGCTTAAAATTATATTGAACTTGAATAAAAATTGCAAACGCAGTAATAGGCTATTTGACTAACATTTTTTTCGGTTTGATATGTAGGGACGTCTCCATAATATAACCATAGGTGAAAGAATTACTTCGATAGCACAAAAATCTCTCGAGATATGGTAATTTGAAAATCACAATTTTTAGACTGCCCCAAAACGCTCCATACAAAAGACTACGGAATTATGACGTCACAGGTTTGTATTTTGTATGCATCAAATCAGAAAATTGTACGACAGCTATGTTAAATATTACGTTTATGTGATTAGTATCATAATAAAAGTTATAGCATTTTTTATTGCTTCTCCAATGGAAATATTATTTTTTAATCATTTCATACTTTTAAAATGGACTTTCCCGCCAAACTTTGATCGACGCTAAATAAAGTCTGACTGATGATATTAGAATGAAAGTTTGCGTATCTTTATAGTTTTGTGTATTTTACGATATTGTTAAATAATTTATACAATTTTTAAACATTGGAAAATAGCCTATTGTAACCGAGAATGCATTAAGATTTGACATAAAGTGGCATTGAATTAGAATATTAATTATTTACACGGTAATTGTGTACATAGCGGAACCTTCTGCTACTTTCGAAACCAAAGTTTCGAAATCAGGTATCGGTAATATTTTTTTACTTTATTGAAAACTAAAACTATTCTGTAACTTATATGTTATATCTACAAACAAAAGATAAAGACACGCGATAAAAGAAATAAACAGAAATTTACTTACTAAAAAAAAAAAACCCCAAGATTGTTGCTGCCGGCAGTATAAGGTATGAAGACTAGCAGCATTACCACGCTGGATAGCGATACTAATTCTCTGAGCTGTAATGTAAGCCTTCTGATGATAGGACGTGTCGACCTATTTTAGGGAAATGTCTCTAAATAATTATTATCTGAGTAATTGCACTACAGTTAAACTGTGACGTTTCTTATTGTGTTACGACATGAGAATGTCGGATATGACAATTATGTGATCCCGACTAAGTTTAAACTGAATTTTGCATACATTTACTACATTATTGAAGAGAAGAGTGACATTATTTGAAGACAAGTGACTTCAAGCTAAAGATAAACAGTGAGGATCACTTACATGACAATGATGAGACTTCCTTGTTTTCCTGTGGCTACATTTAAATTTATAACGTTTATTAAAATAAAATAGTAGAAGTAGGAAGCCTTGAAATTTGGCTAGTCGACTTTCTAGTAGCCAGTCGGGCTGTGATTACAGGTTTATCGCCGAGGTGATAAACCTTTAACACACAGTAAGGGTTCTTGCCCAGTTTACGTTTGTAATGAGGTAATCACACTTAATCCTGATGAATGACTAAAGATTAAACTGAGATCCAACTGAGTTCAAGATTCTCTAAGATTTGGCAATACTGGATCATCAATCA
The DNA here is from genome assembly GCA_937001555.2 of Hypsopygia costalis. Taxonomy (NCBI): domain Eukaryota; kingdom Metazoa; phylum Arthropoda; class Insecta; order Lepidoptera; family Pyralidae; genus Hypsopygia; species Hypsopygia costalis. The sequence continues at coordinate 21,023,597 of OW443342.2, forward strand.
AAAATACTAGTAATAAATTTGTCACAACAATCTTAAAATGTCATTTTTTACGCAAAGTGTCATTTATTGCAAGTCTTGCTAGCTCAGTTATTACTTCTAAAGCTTGGCATAAATTGTACGGAACTGTCTTTGTAATGGAGTCATATATTAATAGTGATATCTTGGGGTTCTTAGGAGGTGTCGAGGGTGGAAGATTTGGTTTTCCCATCAAGAATCTACACAAAGCAAAGAATAAGTATAAGTCCGACTGGCGTTCTATTAGAGAGGAGAAAATTATGAGGCGTTTATTTAACGTAATATACATATAAAGATGTCCAAATATCTTGAGTTTTAAAACAATTTTTTATTATATCATTTTTGCTTTAGGAATACCTCGAAAAATATTATAAACACCTCTACTCAAGTTCATGAAATTACTTTTTTCTTTTGTACTCCAGGTGAATTTTTGATATTAAGTACCTACCAGTACATTTAGTGCATCTCAGGGTACAACTTCATATGAATCAATGTACTCAATCAATATACGTAAGGTAATGGGACGGGGGCCCACCACACATTCCCACTACTGTATCTCCTGTGTAGCCAGGATTAACAGCGGCGACCGCCAAAAAGGCAATGAACAATGAAGTCCATTGCAGTCCCAGGGGTAAAAACTACGGCTGCCTTGGAATTCACAACGAATTTAATCTAGTAGCTCCTAGATTAGAATGTACTCCCCTTAGTGTTAGTCCCAACATTTCCATCTTGGGTGTCGACATATCGAGTGATGTTCAGTTTCGCGGCCACTTGGAGTGCAAGGCCAAACTGGCTTCTAAGAAGATTGGGGTCATCAATAAAGCCAGGCGGTATTTTACACCCCGACATCGCCTTCAACTATATAAAGCCCAGGTTCGCCCTCACATGGAGTACTGTTCTCATCTCTGGGCCGGTGCGCCCCAATACTTGCTTACTTCATTTGACCGCATACAACGAAGAGCAGTTCGAATCGTCGGGGACCCAATGATCTCGGATCGACTGGACTCTCTCTCTACACGCAGAGATGTAGCGTCTCTTTGCATTCTATACAAATTATATCACGGGGAATGCTCGGATGAGCTGTTTGATTTGATACCTGCCGCTGAATTCCACTATCGTACAACTCGCCATAAATTAAAATTCCACCCATATCATCTTGATAATTGGCGATCTACTACAGTACGTTTCCTAAGGCATTTTATACCACGAACGGTTAAATTGTGGAATCAACTTCCCTCAGCGGTATTTCCGAACAATTACGACATGGGAGCCTTCAAGAATAGAGTATTTAATTAAATATTTTTTGAAAAATGGAAAAATTCACCTGCCCCCCCTAGGTGGGATTTGAACCCATTTATCTGGCAAGTTGGCCAAGACAACTATTTAAATAATAATAGAGTATTTAATTCCCTTAAAAGGCTGGCAACGCATCGGCGATCCTTTGGTGTTGCTGATCTCCATGGGCGGTGGTGATTGCTTTCCATCAGGTGACCCACATGCTCGTTTGCTCCCCTCTCATATAAAAAAAAAAATCAGAAGAAATTAGTAGGAGTAGGAAGCTTTTGGAGTTTGACTTCTACGTAAGGTAATCAGAAAACTCATTAATACATTACTGCTCACAATTCCAAGAGTGAACTAAAATTTTAAATTTCCTGATACTATGAATTTTATGTTCCAAAGCAGCCGTAATTTTAGCCATATAACTTTATCTGACTTTCTAATATTGTCTATCTCCTGTGTTCGGGGCGCAGCGCTAGCTTTCGATTACGTCGAACGTGACACCGCACCTCACTAGCGTCACCCTTTTCTCTTGCCGATCGTCGTGCGACAATATCTCCGATATCATTTGCACTTGTAAGAAGACGTGGATTTTTAGAACATTATAGACCTATTCTGCGGAGTCAGATATTTTATTTGTCAACAAGTCCAAACACCTGTAACTCTATCTCTATTAATTTCAAGCATTTCTTTTAGACTTGCATTTTTTTATTAGTGGTGAGGAGCTCGATGGCGACGTTGCGCGTGTCACTCTTATCGAACAAGTGAACGACAGATTAGTGGTAACCATTATAGAAATTGGTTCAATAATTCGAGTTTTAATGTCTGCATGAATGCGTTTATAAGATTTTTTTAATCAGTAGTGTGTTTTTTTCCTACAATCAGCAAATGGAACGTAGTGCGTTCCATTTGCTGATTGTAGAAAAAAAACACACAACAAGATTTTTTTATCCATATAAGAAAATCTTCTGAATCCATTATTTGCTGACTGTATTTTATTACATTGACGCTATCAATGTGGTAAAATACAGTCAGCAAATGTCAACAGTGTGCACACTGCAAAATCGAATGCATTTATACGAATACTAGCTGATGCCCGCGACTTCGTTCGCGTGGACTTTATGATTCCGGCATATTAATACAAATACGAACTAAAGTAGATACATAAGAACATATTTGGGGCAGTATTATACGTTAAAAGTCAACAAATTATTATTTTTATTTAAGATAGACACCATAGTTTCAAAAAAAAATATAAAATAAATGAAGGGAGTCTTTCCTTCGGGAGCTAATATGAAAAGTATATGAAAAGACCTCAAGCGTTACTAATCCTCGATAAAGCCACATTGTTGGCCATTTCGCATTCATCTGAAACGATTAGACAGCAATCCTGAAACATTTTCGCTTTGACACAGTTTCGTGTCACAAAGCATGTCGGTGTTTCCGTTCTGTATAAATCGAGTAGAATATTGAACATTGTATTTGCGTCCTTCCGCCTAGAGGTAATATTATGACTGCAATACCTGGCGATGCTGCTGTATGATATTATTTTGGCGCCTGATTTCAGCGAGGATTGCTCTCGTCAGGTATGTTTTTCCAGTCCCTTCTGAAGCATCTAAGAAAAACAGTTTCCCCTCGTTGTTTAAAAGACTTTGAGTCACAAAATCTTGCTACATAGCGTCCCGCAAATGGACGCATTCTTCTGGTTTGTGCGAATATATACCAATCGTTCCATTTCAATTTTAGCGTACACGTCTATATAAAACTGACTAAACAGACCACGTTAACTTTATATATAAATATATATATATCTATATATATAAAAGAGAAAATCACTGACTCACTCATCACGAAATCTCAGAAACTATAACACCTACATCCTTATAGGGTGTAGACATCCGCTAAGAACGGATTTTACGATCCTCCACCCCTAAGGGTGTAGAATGGGGGTTGGAAGTTTGTATGAAAGTCCTATGTTTTTGAAGCAAGAGACTTGAAATTTAAAATGTATGCTCTATAGATGGTGTGGAGGTGTACTAATAATGTATCTTTGGAAATGAACCCCTTTTTGGGGTAAAAACGGGGGTTGGAAGTTTGTATGAAAGTTCTATATTTTTGAAGTAAAGGTCTTGAAATTTAAAATGCATGCTCTTTAAATGGTGTGGAGGTGTACTAATAATGTATCTTTGCAAATCAACCCCTTTTTGGGGTTAAAACGGGGGTTGGAAGTTTGTATGAAAGTTCTACGTTTTTGAAGTAAGAGACTTGAAATTTAAAATGTATGCTCTATAGATGGTGTGGAGGTGTACTAATAATGTATCTTTGCAAATCAACCCCTTTTTGGGGTTAAAACGGGGGTTGGAAGTTTGTATGAAAGTTCTACGTTTTTGAAGTAAGAGACTTGAAATTTAAAATGTATGCTCTTTATATGGTGTGGAGGTGTACTAATAATGTATCTTTGCAAATCAACCCCTTTTTGGGGTTAAAACGGGGGTTGGAAGTTTGTATGAAAGTTCTACGTTTTTGAAGTAAGAGACTTGAAATTTAAAATGTATACTCTATAGATGGTGTGGAGGTGTACTAATAATGTATCTTTGCAAATCAACCCCTTTTTGGGGTTAAAACGGGGGTTGGAAGTTTGTATGAAAGTTCAACGTTTTTGAAGTAAGAGACTTGAAATTTAAAATGTATGCTCTTTATATGGTGTGGAGGTGTACTAATAATGTATCTTTGCAAATCAACCTCTTTTTGGGGTTAAAACGGGCGTTGGAAGTTTGTATGAAGTTCTACCTTTTTGAAGTAAGAGAATTGAAATTTAAAATGTATGCTCTATAGATGGTGTGGAGGTGTACTAATAATGTATCTTTGGAAATCAACCCCTTTTTGGGGTTAATACGGGGGTTGGAAGTTTGTATAAAAGTTCTATGTTTTTGACGCAAGAGACTTGAAATTTAAAATGCTTGCTCTATAGATGGTGTGGAGGTATACTAATAATGTATCTTTAGAGATCAATCCCTTTTTGGGGTTAAAACGGGGGTTGGAAGTTTGTATGAAAGTTCTATGTTTTTGACGCAAGAGACTTGAAATTTAAAATTTATGCTCTATAGATGGTGTGGCGGTGTACTAATAATGTATCTTTAGAAATCAACCCCTTTTTGGGGTTAAAACGGGGGATAGAAATTTGTATCAAAGTTCTATGTTTTTGAAGTAAGAGACTTGAAATTTAAAATGTATGCTCTATAAATGGTATGGACGTGTACTAATAGTGTATCTTTAGAAATCAACCCCCTTATGGAGTTAAAACGGGGGTTGGAAATTTGTATGAAAATCCAATGTTATTGGAGTTAAAGTAATTATGGCAGAAGGATTTTAAATGATATTTAAGTATAAAAAATATTGAAAACAACTACATACTTACTATTATAAGGAGGGATGTATTATTATAACAATAAAAAGTACTTTAGGTTTTACAAAGAGGTTTTAAAAAATAATATCCGTCGACTTCATTGATTCTAAAAATTCGTCTAGATATTGATTGTTTTTAACTTTTTCATCTTTTTCCTTTCATTAGGTATTTAGCTTTTTCGAATGTAATTAAAAATTATTTGCAAATAACTAACTCCACGCGTACGAAGTCGCGGGCGGCCGCTAGTATATATATATATATATACATATATATAATATATAATATTTCATATATTATTTTATATATATATATATATATATATACATATATATATATATATATATAAAATAAATAAGACTATTGCGTCTAACTTGTAGCAGGTAAGAATAAAAGTAGCACTGCGTGTGGTTATTTTTTTTACAATACAATCAATATTTTGTTAAACTATTTATACTCATCAGGCTGAACAACTTTTGCTAAGGCGTTATTTTTATATTTCTTATAGTTTAGCTGAACCATTATGGTTCTGCATCAGGTGTTCCAAATCTTGGATTTTTATACCGAGATGGAAATTTCGTGTCCACGTTTTCAAATCGATGCCATTTTCGTAAATGACATTTTAGAAAACCATAGAATCAACACCCATATTGATATTGTAACATTTCAACCCCATCGCACCCCCACAGGAGTGCTCTTGTGTCACGTCGATTATGTTAGATTATAAAATAGCTGTTGTTTTCGGAATCAGCGACCCGATAAACCATAAAAACAATACCCATGTCGATTTTCAGACGTTTGCACCTCATTCCACCCCTTTAGGGGTTGAATTTTGAAAAATCCTGAAACACGTGTTTACTCATTTATCTACAGAAGATCTCGTGTAAAGTTTCGTATAAAATAGTCCAACTAATCTTGGTTCCCCATACAAACTTTGGACCCCCATTTCACCCCCTTAGGAGTTGAATTTTCCAAATTCCCGTCTTAGTGAGCATCTACGTCCTGAAAGGAACCCCCATACAAAATTTGAGACTCCTAGCACTTGTAGTTTCTTAGATTTTGTGATGAGTGATTTTCTATAAAGAAAAATTTTCTTTAAACTTTAAATGACGATAACTTTTTAATCTGACATCAGATTTCGACGAAACAAATCCTATATGTTGCTCAGGGATGACCTTAATCTTTTAGTGAAAACCGCGTAAAAATCTGTTCAGTAGTTTTAAAGATTAGCGAGTACATACAGACAGACAGACAGACAGACAGACAGACAAAAAAATCAAAAAAATCTTTTTTGTGTTCTGTTACTCTTTTTTTATCGCCCACACTCATTTTTTGTTAATTTTATCAAATGTACAGACACGCGGTTCCTACTGTTTTATTATATGTACTAGCTGATGCCCGCGACTTCGTTCGCGTGGACTTTATGATTCCGGCGTATTAACACAAATACGAACTGAAGTAGATATATAAGAAAATATTTGGGGCAGTATTACACGTTAAAAGTCAACAAATTATTATTTTTATTTAAGTTATGTAACCATAGTTTAAAAAAAAATATAAAATAAATGAAGGGAGTCTTTCCTTCGGGAGCTAATATGAAAAGACCTGAAGCGTTACTAATCCTCGATAAAGCCACATTCTTGGCCATTTCGCATTCATCTGAAACGATTAGACAGCAATTCCGAAACATTTTCGCTTTGTCACAGTTTCGTGTCACAAAGCATGTCGGTGTTTCCGTTCTGTATAAATCGAGTAGAATATTGAACATTGTATTTGCGTCCTTCCGTCTAGAGGTAATATTATGGCTGCAATACCTGGCGATGCTGCTTTGTGATATAATTTTGGCGCCTGATTTCAGCGAGAATTGCTCTAGTCAGATATGTTTTTCCAGTCCCTCGTGAAACATCTAAGAAAAACAGTTTCCCCTCGTTGTTTAAAAGACTTTGAGTCACAAAATCTTGCTACATAGCGTCCCGCAAATGCACGCATTCTTCTGGTTTGTGCAAATATATACCAATCGTTCCATTTAAATTTTAGCGTACACGTCTATACAAAACGGACTAAACAGACCACGTTACCTTTATATATATAACGTTATATATATATATATATCTATATATATAAAAGAGAAAATCACATATATATATCTATATATATAAAAGAGAAAATCACTGACTCACTCATCACGAAATCTCAGAAACTATACGTTATACCTACAAACTTGAAATTTGGCAGGTACCTAGGTTCCATATAGGGTGTAGACATCCGCTAAGAACGGATTTTACGATACTCCACCCCTAAGGGGGTAGAATGGGGGTTGGAAGTTTGTATGAAAGTCCTATGTTTTTGAAGCAAGAGACTTGAAATTTAAAATGTATGCTCTATAGACGGTGTGGAGGTGTACTAATAAAGTATCTTTGGAAATCAATCCCTTTTTGGGGTTAAAACGGGGGTTGGAAGTTTGTATGAAAGTTCTATGTTTTTGAAGTAAATGGCTTGAAATTTAAAATGCATGCTCTATAGATGGTGTGGAGGTGTACTAATAATGTATCTTTGGAAATCAACCCCGTTTTGGGGTTAAAACGGGGGTTGGAAGTTTGTATGAAAATTCTACGTTTTTGAAGTAAGAGACTTGAAATTTAAAATGTATGCTCTATAGATGGTGTCGAGGTGTACTAATAATGTATCTTTGGAAATCAACCTCTTTTTGGGGATAAAACCGGGGTTTTGAACTTTGTATGAAAGTTCTATGTTTTTGAAGTAAGAGACTTGAAATTTAAAATGCATGCTCTTTTTTTTTTCTTTTTTTTTTTTTTATACTACGTCGGGTGGCAGACAAGCATACGGCCCGCCTGATGTGAAGCGGCTGCCGTAGCCATATTAACGCTCGCAACATAAAATATCGCTTGCGCGCCGCCACCCCCGCTGCCAACGCAGCATCTCCTTCCTTTCTGGTGACCTCACTCACTCGCAGGAACACAACAACCCTCAAGGGAATTGTTATTTGGCTGCGGTATTCTGTAAGGTGGAGGTACAGTCCCCAGTCGGGTAGTTTACAATTACGCTCCCTACCTCTCTTTTCGCCAGAGCTTCGTTTGTCAATCAGCAGGGTGCACCGCGTGCAGGTGAAGTTGGCTTTGGTTCAAAGGTGTTGATTAACCACTTACATCCCATATATATATATCTCTATAGATGGTGTGGAGGTGTACTAATAATGTATCTTTAGAAATCAACCCCTTTTTGGGATTAAAACGGGGGTTGTAAGTTTGTATGAAAGTTCTATGTTTTTGACGCAAAAGACTTGAAATTTAAAATGTATGCTCTATAGATGGAGTGGAGGTGTACTAATAATATATCTTTGAAAATCAACCCCCTTTTGGGGTTAAAACGGGGGTTGGAAGTTTGTATGAAATTTCTATGTTTTTGAAGTAAGAGACTTGAAATTTAAAATGCATGCTCTATAGATGGTATGGAGGTGTACTAATAATATATCTTTAGATATCAACCCCTTTTTGGAGTTATAATGGGGGTTGGTAGTTTGTATGAAAGTTCTAAGTTTTTAAAGTAAGAAACTTGAAATTTAAAATGTATGTACTAATAATGTATCTTCAGAAATCAACCCCTTTTTGGGGTTAAAACGGGGGTTGGAAGTTTGTATGAAAGTCCTATGTTTTTGTAGTAAGAGACTTGAAATTTAAAATGTATGCTCTATAGATGGTTTGGAGGTGTACTAATAATGTATCTTTAGAAATCAACCCCTTTTTGGAGTTAAAACGGGGGTTGGAAATTTGTATGGAAATCCAATATTATTGAAGTTAAAGTGATTAAGGCAGAAGGATTTTAAATGATATTTAAGTATAAAAAATATTGAAAACAACTACATACTTACTATTATAAGGAGGAATGTTTTATTATAACAATAAAAAATACTTTAGGTTTTACAAAGAGGTTTTAAAAAACAATATCCGTCGACTTTATTGATTCTAAAAAATCGTCTAGATATTGATTATATTTAACTTTTTTAATTTTTTCCGTTCATTAGGTACCTATTTAGCTTTTTCGAATGTAATTAAAAATTCTTTGCAAATAAAAAACTCCACGCGTACGAAGTCGCGGGCGGCCGCTAGTGTATATATATATATACGTTATATATATATACGTATATATATATATATATATATATATATATATATATATATATATATATATATATATTGCGTCTAACTTGTAGCAGGTAAGAATAAAAGTAGCACTGCGCGGTTATTTTTTTACAATACAATCAACATTTTGTTAAACTATTTATGCTCATCAGGCTGAACAACTTTTGCTAAGGCGTCATTATTATATTCCTTATAGTTTAGCTGAACCATTATGGTTCTGCATCAGGTGTTCCAAATCTTGGATTTTTATACCGAGATGGAAATTTCGTGTCCACGTTTTCAAATCGATGCCATTTTCGTAATTGACATTTCAGAAAACCATAGAATCAACACCCATATTGATATTATGACATTTCAACTCCATCGCACCCCCACAGGAGTGCTCTTGTGTCACGTCGATTATGATAGATTATAAAATAGCTGTTGTTTTCGGAATCAGCGACCCGATAAACCATAAAAACAATACCCATGTCGATTTTCAGACGTTTGCACCTCATTTCACCCCTTTAGGGGTTGAATTTTGAAAAATCCTGAAACACGTGTTTACTCATTTATCTACAGAAGTTCTCGTGTAAAGTTTCGTATAGAATAGTCCAACTAATCTTGGTTCCCCATACAAACTTTGGACCCCCGTTTCACCCCCTTAGGGGTTGAATTTTCCAAATTCCTGTCTTAGTGAGCATCTACGTCCTGAAAGGAACCCCCATACAAAATTTGAGACTCCTAGCACTTGTAGTTTCTGAGATTTCGTGATGAGTGATTTTCTATAAAGAAAAATTTTCTTTAAACTTTAAATGACGATAACTTTTTAATCTGACATTAGATTTCGATGAAACAAAGCCTATATGTTGCTCAGGGATGAGCTTAATCTTTTAGTGAAAACCGCGTAAAAATCTGTTCGTTAGTTTTAAAGATTAGCGAGTACATACAGACAGACAGATAGACAGACAGACAGACAAAAAAATCAAAAAAATCTTTTTTGTGTTCTGTTACTCTGTTTTTATCGCCCACACCCATTTTTTGTTAATTTTATCAAATGTACAGACACGCGGTTCCTACTGTTTTATTATATGTATTGATTGATGTATTGATTTTATGCACATGTACATATTGTGGTACAAATATGCCCTTGCTATAAACTCACATAGAAATTATATAACATTTTTTATCAAAATAATGTAATAAATTTTCCTAATTCCGATTTGTACTTGGGAACCAACGAAGCGGCCCTGTTCTATCGATTACGCCTCATTTTGCGTATCTCTTCGTTTTGTATTCGGCATGGCCGACTCGGCAAAATTACGAGATACCAAATTCGTGTTATGGGTAATGATATTTTGATAGAAGAGTCTACTTCGCTTACGCAGTATTTTTCGATTATTACGTTCCACGGAATAGAGGTTAATTGAAATAATTTTTCCTTTTTTATTATTCAAAAGTGATTTTGAGTTGTTATGAGCTTTCACTGTAACATACACACTGGTACTACGTTAGTACTATTACTTATACTGTGCTGGTACGTAAAATAATCTATACTGTGCTAATAGTCTCAAGTTTAAAATCTTACTCAAGCAAACTAAAAGGCATACTGTACACCATAAATACAGAGTAGATAGATACGTGTATAATTTTCAAGTTTACCGCCCATGGAGACCAGCGACACCAAGGGGTCGCCGATCCGTTGCCAGCCTTTTAAGGAAAATGAAAACTCTGTTCTTGAAGGCACCCATGTCGTATTGTTCGGAAATACCGCTGAGGGAAGTTGATTCCACAGTTTCACTGTTCGTGGTATAAAATGTCTTAGGAAACGTACAGTAGTAGATCGCCAATTATCAAGATGATATGGATGGAATTTTTATTTATGACTAGTTGTACGATAGTGGAATTCAGCGGCAGGTATGAAATCAAACAGCTCATCCGAGCACTCCCCGTGATATAATTTGTATAGAACGCAAAGAGACGCGATCTCAATTAACGATTAAAATTTTAAATGTTTGCCTTTCCTAGGGAGAGGATGTACTAGGAGTAGTATGGACACCTCTCCCACCCCGTCAATGGGGTGTTTTTGGCGATGAAATTTGATGTACTACACCACTAATTCCCACTACTGTGTCTCCTGTGTAGCCGCGATCACCAAAATAGGCAATGAACAATGAAGTTCATTGCAGTCCCGGGGATAAGACTACGGCTGCCTTGGAACTCACAACGAATTTAATCTAAAGAAATTATTAGAAGTAAGAAGCTTTTGGAATTTGACTTCCCCTCTTTGGATTAATATACGGGACGGGATAATAATATTAAAAACATTGTTCCTGAAGTTTTACTCGTTAGAATATCATCACAAATTTATACTAACCGTCTTAATTAAGAACTGGATATAACGATAGTTCTAAACTTAAATTGGCTAAAGTTTTACCTGACCACTAACCAAAATAATTCGTTGAAAATCTAGAATACGTATGCAGATACAGTGTACAGACAGCGTGAGTGTATGATATTTTATGCATAGACATAAAATTGTGGACAGTTGTTTACGAAATTTATGAAAGCTCATTGACGTTTAAATAATATTCACTAATAATATACTACTAATAATCTATGCACTGAAGCTACTAATAATCTATGCACTGAAGCTACTAATAATCTATGCACTGAAGCTACTAATAATCTATACACTGCAGCTACTAATAATCTATACACTGCAGCTTTCTTTTTTTATGTATACATTAAATTATTAAAATACTTAGAATTGTGAATGCTACTATGTACCTACGCAATCTTAATCTATTTTTTTTTTGTGATAATGGTCTAGTGCCTTCTATTCTGCTTTATTATGCGTATTCTATCTATTATTTGGGAGGATTTATACTTTAAACCCTCTTCTTTACGTTATAGCATTTTTTATACCAACAAGGCGGCAAACAAGCATTCGACCTGTCTGATAGTAAGTAAATATAATATCCTATGTGCGCTCGTTAAACTCCTGTCTTACATTATCAAATTTCCTGTGTATATTTTTCATTTATAATTTTTTCTGACGCATCACATCACAAACATTCTAACATTTTTTGCCTAAAAGTACCTAACTAAATTTATTTTACTACGTATTGGGGAAGTTTTCTTAAACGACCTCCTTAGATAACAGAGGGTCGTATTAAATCAATTCGTAAGTTTTCCGTGTCCTTTTGCAGTTGTTTTAACTGAATTTATATGAAGGGGGAAAAGGGAAAAAGGTTCTCCGACAAGTAATTTTCTTTTTCTTCTATATGAGGCACTTATACATTATTAGTCTATGATATAAATCTGTAACTTTGGGCTAGCAATCCTTGCGTTCAATATTTGGAATTAGAATAATGAATAATTATTTTTTATTACTTACTACACGTGAAATTATGATTTCTTGATGGTAATCTGTGACTTTTTCACTTATACAAAAAAAAAAAAAAACAAATGTACAATAATAATACCAAAGCATACATCATACCTTTATTGAAAGAAAATTCTTTCACCTTCATTTGGTTGATTGTCCTTCATTCATCGAAAGGAAAAATTGGATCGACAGGATTTTTAACGGTGATAGTTTAAGATCTGGAGATGGACATGCTCTGGAAAAACATCTTATTTTGGAAGTTTATATTGGAAAAACATCTTATTTCCACGGGTTTTTTTTTTTTATTAGAATCCAAAACCAATCGAGAAGATACGATTGTATGTTTGTATGACAAGCATGCGGCAAGGGTAACTCCTAGAACTACCTAGTAGAATTATCATCCCTAATATGAATTATAATTAAAATTATAATCCCTATGGATATGGATTATGATTAAAATTATAATCCCTATCCATACAAATTCTATAAATGTGAAAGCCTGTAGATTTGTTTGTCCTTCTTTCATCATTTTTTTACGAGATTAGTTTAAGGTCTGGAGAGTGATACAGGATCTTTTTTATCCCGGAATTTTTTTTAATTCCCGTAACATAAATAATGACGACGCGTTGAAAGCTATGGGTAATAACAGCTCCTTTTAAATAATTTTGAAATAAACTTTAATTTAAATATGCTTTGAACCTCTTAACACCAAGTCACAGAAATTATAACTTAATCTACTAACCTTTAAATAAACAGTGCATTCTAAATAACTTAAGGGGGGTGTATAAACTGGGAATTTTAAAAGTCTTTGTTATTTTAGATAACAAGGAAATTCACTGTGAATTTACTATCTTCGGGCTCAGGTTCGTCGCAGTCCAATTACGTCTAGTTCGGGGCATGTGCCCAATTTGGATTCCTAGCATAATGCTGAGATCGTGAGAACATCATGCGACCAATGTCGATTGTGCATCGAAGATGCTCCTATATAAATTAATAAATATTTCTGGACAATTTACACAACGCCATCTAGTCCCAAATTAAGCATAAAGCTTGTGTTATGGGTACTAGACAACTGATAAATGTACTTATATACATTTTTTTGTTGTAAATACATACTTATAATACACAGACCAAGACAAACAGACATGTTCATGCACACAAATGTTTGTCATGTGCGGGGTCACACAAATGTGTGTCAAACCCGCGACCTCGAAGTCAAAGTGGTCATTGCTAACCATTCGACCACCGAGCTCGTCAATGTATATGTAACAATATAGATGCGCAAAGCAGGCTCGCACAAAGGAGCATAGATCGGCATTCTTGACATCGAAAAAACCGTGATTTTAATCTATACATATATATGCCTATAAGATTCTAATTTACCTTTTTGAAATTGAAGTTTCACACTAAACCGATTGTAAGTTAGTGTTTGGGTGAAGGATTAATACGATTAGTTTAGGGATAGTGCTCTGTGTCTCAATTTGAAGCAGCGCAAAGTGCGCAGCTTTTTAGATTCTTGGTACATTTCAAAATTTTGTCTTTTGTTGATCAAAATATACAGAATTAGTCCCAAACTAAGCAATGCTTGTATAGTACAAGCTTTGCTTAGTTTGGGACTAATTCTGTACTATATCTGATAAATGTACATTTTTTTTATATACATATGTGAAACATAGAGAACATTCAGACCAAGACAAATAGACATGTTAATGCGCACAAATGTTTGTCTTGTTCGTAGATCAAACCCGCAAAACTTCAAACTAAGTAACTTAAACTAAAGTGCTTGCAGTATTGCTTTCGACCACCGCGCACATGTCTAATCCATAGAACGTTAAAATATTTGGCGGTTTCAATGCTCCATTGCTATTGAGTGCTTAAGAAAAGGGTCAAGAATCCACTTCTTAATGTGTTAAAGAATTAAATACAAAATTGCTATTACGTAAGGAGAGGGCGCTAAATATATTCCCGGCGGGCGCCTGTTAATTAGAGGACTTCGTAATTAATACCTTTAAAGGTTCCGTGATATATTTCAACAAAGGCTGGAGTTAATTTTAATAATTGCCCATTTGAAGAAATACTTGAATTGATCAAGAGGCCAAGGCAGGTAGGTAATTGTTTTATATAATAACGAATATATGTAATGATTACAATTTCTACCCAAGGCTTGCTCCACAAAGGGATACTCAGATTAAAAGTTCCTATGCATGTATACTGGGGTATACCTACTATTTCTGGGTTTTAGTATGTAGTTCATCTTTGAACTAAAGCTACCCTGCCCACACACAGTATTAACAATTGTTAGGATAATGTATGTAGGTATTGCAAAAACAGCAATCGTGTTTGTCATCACTCCCTATGATACGCTGGTAGAGAATGCAATTTAGCGTTAATTCCGTCAATTGTACCAACATTTTTGTGGTCAATAAAATTATAAATAAAGACATTAAACCATAAATTAAAAGAAAGAAAGGAAGGAGTATGGGCTGGCAACGGATCGGCGGCGACCCCTTGGTGTTGCTGATCGCCTGATCTCCATAAGCAGTGGCGAATGCTTTCCATCAGGTGACCCAATAGCTTATTTGTCTCCCTCTCATATAAAAAAGAAATCAAAGGGAGCATAATGATCATTATACGTTGTCACCCAATTAAGTGAGCACATTTAAATCAAGAAGAATAAGTCCATCCTTTGCATGAGCAAAGCACAGAATGATGTGCGTTGTTTTGTTGGTTTAAGTGAATCAAACGGTACTTTAGCAAGCCATGTGGTACATAAAAATGGAAAAATAACTTAGAAGAACATTATATTTACAGCGAACTGGAACAACTCCTAACAATTCGATGCGAAAAACCAAGTCCATCCTTTGTTTGGCGAAACGAAGACCAAATAATCAAATACACTATCGCATTTATCACATTATTTAGGTTTATTTAAACATTGGTGCAATATAGTAAATACAGAATGCAGTTTGGGGTCTGTTTTGTATGTAAATACAAGGACTGTAAATTGTAACCAAACATTTGCAGACGGTAAAATATTTGCTACCCAACTGCGATTTCTTGTTTGAGTAAATATAAATGTGGCTTCATTTTGTTTGGATTCTTGTTCTGCGTCTATTGTTCAAACATACCTGTCCTATATAAGTATCTTTGATCAATATAAGCTAGTTACCTTATTCAACATCATCAGCCTGTATCTATCCACTGTCCTTCTTATATTATACATTTGGAAATGTTAGATGTTAGGCGAGTGCAGTTGCGCCTGCAATTGCAGACAACTGATTTTGTATCTATAGCTATGCTCTAGGTTTCTCTGCGGGATCGAATCCGGAACGAAGAAATTCAATGGAGAAGCAAAGTTGTCGACATAGCCTTCATCATCAGAGGCGTCATTCACAAGACCCCGTATAACAGGCCATGGATGCCGCCGATGCTAATGCCGTTTACCATTGGATATTTTGAATGCGAAAATGACACTACTTACTGCTTAAATTGTTGGTAATTATGTTTAGCTCAGCTGGAAGAAACCCTAGAGCTCTACCGACTAAGCTGAAGACGTTTATCAATAACCTAAGACCAATTTTTGGAATCAATAAATCCGATGGCAAACGGCTTCAGCTTCGGCGGTAGGGCCCCAGTTCAGGCCTTTCTTGAATACTGTACGCTAACTTTTCAAATTCTTCGCCCAACACTTCGTCGTCCTACCTACGGCCTCCACTCTAATACCTTTCTCACCCATCTACCATCACTTACTCGGAAGATGTGACCGGCCCATTGCCACTTCAGCTTGCAAACTCTTGAAGGTTATGTGTCGACATATTATGTTCTCCGCCGAATTTCTTCGTTCCGGATTCGATCCCTCAGAGAAACCCCGAGCGTTAGCCTGTAAACCAGTCTGAAGGTCAGTGCCCAAGTCTCTGCACCGTATATCATTGCAGGGAGGACTCACTGGTTGAAGACTTTAGTCGTCAAGCATTGGGGTATTTTTTTTCCTAATGTAGAATAATGTTTGGAGTCGGTTTTTTTGTTAAAATTAATTATTTATTCTATGCGTACTGCAAGCATACATCGTAGGTTTGAGTAACCGCTTTGTAGCCAATATTTACTGCTGTGATATTCGTCTATCTACATATAAAAATATCCATCTACTTATAAAATGTCATCCTTCCTGTGTGTTCACGTTATTTTGCTTTCTATGCGTATTGCAAGTATACATCGCAGGTTTGAGTGACCGCTTTGTAGCAATTTAAATCTCATTGCCCATCTACATATAAAATGTCATAGTATACTGCTGTTGCCTACAAATTCCTTCACGTGACATCTCGATTTTTCAAGATACAGTCTCCCCATACAAATTGTTAGACATTTTTTGCATTGAAAGAAAATTCGATCACAATGACGAATAGGGGTGAAACGTCGTACGGGGTTTTTAGCTTAAAGTTTATGCAGGTTAAAAAAAATGCGTAGATGTATAATTGTGTCTTACTTGTAGATATATGAAACATAGTACTGTTTTGTGCCCATACTTCGAAAGATTATTATTACAGTTAAAATTAAACATTAGTTTTACACTGATTAACTTAAACTTATTATACTGTAGTTAAGTATACGTTGATTAATTACTTGGGCGTGGTTTGGCGGCTTAATGCGTAGTTAGTCCATTATGTACTTGATTTGTCATGTTTTAGTAATTATATATAAAGCTAATATAACAATACGGTTAGTACAAATTATATGTTAGCAATTCTTCATTATTCTCACATAATTATAATAAAATTCAAGCATTTAGAAAAACAAAATTGATTTTATTCATCCGCATTTGTGGATATATTTATTTTCTATCTAGTGGATATAGTTATATTAAAATATATAATCATCATTATCATCAGCCTGTATCTACCCACCGTTGGATATACGCCTTCCCCAATGCTGTCCACCAAATACGATCCTTCGTCCGCATTCAGTCGCAATAAATAAATATAAATAGTATAATATATTTATTAGTAACATAATGTAATATAGCATGTTTTGCAACATAACATAAATGTAATAATAAATATGTGTATTTTGTAAAATTCGTATTCCAGCAGTGAGACGAATAATGGTCGACGACAACGATGACATCTCTCAAAAATTCCTACCGAAATTCAACTTTCTCGGTCCTGCCACACCCCGGTCACTCCATACAAATGTCGCGTCGTTTCTACTATATAAACAATGACACCTGTGCAGACCGTGAAAGAACGTGTGTGCGTGCGACGCCATACAAACTGTCCCAGATTTGTCTCAGAGCGGAGGCGAGGTCGATACGAGAGAGCGACAGGGAGTGGCCGTACTGGACGTAGTACCATTACTTATACTGTGGTCCTGCTGACCTGCTGGTTATCTGTTATGTTTTCCAAATAAAATATTCATGTAGAACGGTGGGGTTCGTGGCCGGCAATTTAAACTCCAGATTCACTTCATAATGCTCGGTTTAATCATTTTTTTCACACAAAGTCATCTTCGTCGTAACCTGATTGTACAATGGCTACCTACCGAGAGCGGTAGTCCAAACTTTCATTCGTCTCATTCGTTCCAGATACACACGTCCCTTTCGCACACTATTGCGTTTCGTTACCACATCACTCATACGTCGTCATAAAATACTTTCATTCCTAATATTCTATTCCTATTCATAACAAGTGTGTTTGTTACATTATTAACTAACAGTCTCCCTCGACTACGTCCGCGTGAACTTCAGACACAATGACATCATCATCAGGTCATTTTAGTCTCCGCTACAGGAGCACGACCCTCTCTTGTCCGTCTCAGACAGAAGGAGGATTTGGCCTACACTCCCCACGCTGGCCAGACGGCTTGGGGAGGCCTGGTTGATGTTTTATAATTATTTCCCTTAGTCGCCTTGTACGACATCCACGGCAAGACACGGAGTGATTCTATTCTAGTCTGCCGGAACCTACACGGCCATATGACATGGTACGTACAAATTTACAAGTAAAAGATAGTCCATACTATACTAAAATAATATTACTAGCTGACCCGTGCCCACTGTAAGCATTTTTTCGATAAAGTATTTTAATTTTTGAGTTTAATATATAGCCTCACAAATAATATGGCAGAGCATGGTAGAGCCTGCTAAAGAATTAAAGAAACGAAAAAGCACTTTATTCTGACAGAACAAAAAGTAAACAAAAAATGGGGTATGCCTGTGTCATGGAAACGGACGTGTGTTGTATGTGAATACATTATATGCACAATTTTTTTTTATATGAGAGGGCCAAGCGAGCATGTGGGTCACCTGATGGAAAGCAATCACCACCGCCCATAGAAATCAGCAACACCAAAGGGTCACCGATCCGTTGCCAGCCTTTTAATGGAAATATTGACTGTGTTCTTTAAGGCCCCCATGTCGTATTTATTTGAGAATACCGCTGGCTCTTTTTTTTGTCTGAATTTTTATTTCGAAATTACCTCATAATGGCAGCGCTTCTCCCTCTCACGCACGCGATGCCCCATAGTCCTTACTTATCTTAATAAATTCTTTGATGCTTCGTCTATCGGATAGATGAAGCATCAAAGTATTTATTACGATCCAAAATTCAGTCACCACTGGATAGATTCTATCCAGTGGTGACTGAATTTTGGATGGAGATGATAGATATGTAGCTGCAACACCAAACTGTATCCCCCCATTTTGTTATCATTCGTTTTTTTTAATTGGCTTCCTACGAAAACAATTTTGTAGACGTATCCACGTCATAAACAAATACACAATTAAATACATAATACACAATTAATTAGACACACGTACTTACATACATATACACACTCTCGGTAAACATGACCCACCCTTCTTCAGTAGTTAGGTGAACACTTGTCAAATATACAGCCCGCTTGTCTCATTGGAGGTATTTTTAATAATCCCCCGGCTATATGACGTAACTTTTCACGGGCCCGTGATTGATGATACAGAAAGTTAGATTACAAAAATGTCATGCTCGGACGTTAAGTTGATAATGGTGATAGTACATCTTTTGATAAAATGGCGACGCGCCGCCCGCCCCGGCTAATGCGATGCGAATATTTTGATAAGTAAGGAGTTTTTCACAAATCGAAAAAGTTTGTGTTATATGGGACTTCCTTGGTTATATCTGCTAATCCAGCAATGTTAACAATAATTAGGAGGTTGTAATAAATTTTTATTTTGTTTTTTTTTTCTACTACGTCTAGTGGAAAGCAAACTTACTGCCCGCCTTGTGAGAAGCGGTTACCATAGCGATATAAACACTCGCAATCGCAACATGAAAAATCACTCGCGCGCCGCCACTCCTTCAGCCAAGGTAGCATTACTTTCCTACCTGGAGGTCTCACTTACTGGCAGGAACCCAACAATCAGCCCCCTTACCACCAACTCTTATTGCGATTAATAACTGAATAGAATGCTTATTCATACCAATGAATAAGCGACTCTATTTCAAATTGAATAGAATAAGCATTCTATTCAGTTATTGAATCACAATAAGAGATGGTGGTAAGGGGGCAGTTCAGTAAAATTAATTGTAATAGCAAAACTGTGTTATGAGGTCAGTATTGATTTTTTAAATATTTCGATCATTGATACTAGAACCACAGTTTAAGTAATAGTACTACGTAAAGTACGGCCACTCCTTGCCGCTCTCTCGTGGCGACCACACCTCCCCTCTGAGACAAATCTGGAACAGTTTGTATGGCGCCGCATGCACACACGCTAATTCACGCTTTGCACAGATGTCACTGTTTATATAGTAGTTACCGACGGGATGTTTGTATGGAGTGACTGGGGTGGTATGCTAGAACTAGATGCACAATCGACATCCAAAAAACTTCCTCACCGAAACAGCATCTGAATGACGGTCTAGGAGCCTCGGAACTCTTTCACTTAACCATATTCGACCGCTTGCATATTTGACATTATTATCAAATCAATGATTGAACCGAAAGCGTAAGAGTGAATTAACAATGTATATTATGGAGTTAAAGTTTCTTTTAATATTGCTCATAAATAATTAACATTTATATCATCTTCTGCCTACTGTGGATATTATTTTGCTTAGTTTTTGTATTGTGCATAGTATTAACGATTGAAGATTTCGAGTGATAAAAAAAATTGACAATAAGAAAGTTACGTTTTTGATAAAAAAAATATTTTACACTAGCTGACTTGAGCAACTTCGTCCACGTGTAAGGATGGTTAAGTGCGAAGCTCAGGGTTATCATTAAAATGGTTATAGTGAGCCAATCTTAAAAGATAGACATTATGCTGTCGTCGACTTTTTTTTTAAATCATTATAAGAGAAACAATTCCGTCATACATAATTCTTGTGTAACGTTAACTGTTTACGTAGGGCTTCAATGGAAGCTCTCGAAAGGAATAATTTTCCCCCATTTTCGCAACATTTTTCAATAGTGCTCTCCGCTCGCTATTGCTCATAGCGTGATGTTATATAGCTTATAGCCATCCTCGATAAATGTGCTTTCCAACAGTAAAATATTTTTTTCCATTCGAACCCGTAGTTCCTGAGATTAGCGCGTTCAACCAAACATAATCTTCAGCTTTATAATATTAGTATAGACTAGTGGACCGCTTACGCTTTACTCTATTTTCCCGTTCCCATTTTCATTTCTGTGAGGACCTGACAATTTCCAACACATTATTTTTTGTTTAATTTTCCTATTTTTAGTAGTTATTCTGCAATTCAGGGAAGAGACAAATTCAATAAAAGAAAAATCCTAATAATCGGTCCGGCCGTTCTTGATTAATAATATAATAATATACAGATATTCGATTCAGCTACTTTTACGATGAATTAATTGTATCTAAGGAAGCGACTGAGAAAACAAAAGGCAAATAAATATTGCGTAATTCCTTGACGTTCCTTAAAATAAATACCCGGAGACTTATTGATATAGGATCTGTCAACGAACTTATAATTCAATATAAAAATAAAATACCAAACATTTTAATGGCAATAAGGAAAGTATTGCCTGTCAATAGCTAATAAGAATACGATGTTATTACATTTTTTTACATTTATTAATGTAGAAAAATGTAAACATCGAGCCGTTATGTGACAGAATTAGATACTGGAATATATATATTTTTGGTATAAATGAAAATGTTTTATTGAAGGTCCAACTTAATATGTAACTTAGAATAATTAAACTATTGTAAAATAGATCGGATGGAATTAACATTTGACTTTTATCGAACAAATTCCAAAAGCTTCTTACTCTTACTAATTTCTTCTGATTAAATTCGTTGTGAGTTCCAAGGCAACCGTAGTTTTACTCCCGGGACTACAATGGACTTCATTGTTCATTGCCTTTTTTGGTGGTCGCCGCTGTTAATCCTGGGTACACAGGAGACACAGTGGTGGAATTATGTGGTGGGTCAAAAAAATAAATTCTCATGAGATATCTAATTTGCTGCTGGCTATATCCTACCAATAGATTTTGTATGGAACATTCATACAATGCCAACTGCATGCAGTTTACGGCGCGTTTTGCACAGCGGCCGTATGGCAAATGCCATAGTTGGCTGATCATTCGACGTCGTTGCACTTAAAGTTGCATCCAATTTGCAGCTGAAAGGTAGCTAATAAACGGCTAACTCCAAACTATTTGCCTAATAGAAACGTAGGTCTAATATCCCAAAGTACTTGTAACACTAAAGCGCAAAATACATAGAGCGGGTGCTACCGGCTAAGCTGAAGGCGATACCCATCGGATTTTTGTATTGCGACTATCAAACTTCAGCTTAGATTTATGGTACCTGTATTTAGCTTAGCTTGTAGAAACCTTGGAGCTCTATCGACTAGCTGAAGATGTTTGCCAATAACTAAAACGTAAGACTTATTTTTCGAATCAAAATATTCGATAATAATCGGATTCAGTTTCGGCGGTAAGGCTTCATGTCGGGACCTGAGTACGGCAGGTCTAATTCGTTGTGTATTTATATGCCAACATCACATTGCGTTAATCACCCACGACCGACCCCTAATTGCATGCACGGTTAATGGTTGCCATTTATTGAAATATAAAAAAAAATAAAAAAAAGTGCATACAAAAACTGATGCGAGCGACCGCTTGGGGCGTACGTCTGCTTTCCTTGTTACCCAAAATTGTATGAGCAGCACTAAATGAAAAGGGCGGGTATGACTTATCAAATTTATGAATAACCGTATGCGACGGACGCCGCGAGTTTTACCGACTGGTGGAAGTACCTCTACCTCACAGAATTCTGCAGCCAAATAACAATTCTCTTGAAGGTTGTTGTGTTCCTGCAAGGAAGGTCACCAGAGAGAAAGGAGTTGCTGTATTGGCACCGTGGGTGGTGGCGCGCAAGCGATGTTTCATGTTGCGAGCATGGCTACGGTAACCGCTTAACATGAGGCGGACCGTATGCTTGTCTGCCACCCGACGAGGTATGAAAAAAACCTTCGGCCCGTTACGACCGGTGCACTATCTGATTTTGACCCATATGTGTTTTGTGCTTTAAAACATAGCGCTCTACAACAGACCTATATATTACCCAATGTGCAATGAATCGAGAATGCTCGTTGCATCAAGACATGGCGATAGATTTTGGAAGCACGAACGAAGCAATATTATATTCCTCTCTACGGACAGATACCGTGAGATAGTACTCTATCGTACAGGAGATGGTTAGTACGGCTACAGATAATGTACTGCACTAGTAATACAGTCCTTATATCTAATTAGTTCTTAAATTCAATTGAAATCATCAAATAATAGTATAAAATAAGAATAAACAATTAACAAAAAAAAATTGCTTATAAATAAATAAACTGTAAATAAAAACTTTTTAAAACAAGCTTTTGTGAAAATAATCTTTTAATTAAATCAAACTTATCAATTTAGTACTATGTACCTATTACACAATTTAAATTTTATAAAAGCTTGTCGCGAGATGTGCCTGTATCTAACTGGTTATGACACAATATTAAGTGACTTGACATAATAATAAATAAAATGTCTCTTAGAAAATAGGCAGATAAATATCGCGACAAGCTTTTATAAAATTTAAATTATGTAATAGGTACGTAGTACTAAATTGATTAGTTTGATTTAATTAAAAGTTTATTTTCATAAAAGCTTGTTTTAAAAAGTTTTTTTTACAGTTTATTTATTTTTTAGTTATTATTGGGCATATTTTTCATATTCTACTTAGCAAGCCCTTTTATTTGATAGCCATATTGTGGTAGTGCAGAAAAAATAACGAGTCCGCCATCTTGTATTATCCGCCATACTGGATTTAATGTAACGTAGTATTATTTTTCGTGTTCTCCTTATTTGATACCCATATTGTGGTAGTGCAGAAAAAAATGCTAGTCCACCATATTGGATTTAGAATGACATCACATAACCATGCATTGTCATCTAAACTAAGCGTGTATACAAAATTTCAGCTCAATGGGTTGAAGATAACTGGCTCAAAATTAAGTTGCAAGATTCCACCCGGACAAACATACATACATTGCAAGTTAAATAAAAGCTTGTAAAAAGAACTGAAATGTTTACTTGTTGGAACGAAGAAATTCGACGGAGAACCAAGATTGTCGACATAGCTCAACAGTCAACAGGTTGAAGTGGCAATGATGGCAGATGGGGGAGGAAAGTCCTAGAGTGGAGACCTCGTATGGGGCGACGAA
The DNA here is from genome assembly GCA_937001555.2 of Hypsopygia costalis. Taxonomy (NCBI): domain Eukaryota; kingdom Metazoa; phylum Arthropoda; class Insecta; order Lepidoptera; family Pyralidae; genus Hypsopygia; species Hypsopygia costalis. The sequence goes on from OW443342.2 coordinate 21,047,534, forward strand.
GCATCGGGCGCCCTCCCTCTGTATGGACCAATGACCTCAAAGAAATGGCCGAAAGCGGCTGGATGCGGGAAGCGGGGGATCGCATATGGTGGAAGGCATTAGGGAAGGCCTATATCTAGGAGTGGATGATGAGTTCATGATGATCATGATGAAAAGTTTACTTACTATGTTTCGCTGAACAAGCCCATTCATTTGGTACGCGTAGCATAGGGGTTAATATGGAAATTATAAATCGTCATTTCGAGGAATATGTTGCATTGGTTTAAAAATGGTGGAATTTAGGTAATCATACATTCGGACACACGGAGTGGGTCAAATTTAACTTGCAAGATTTGATTACAGACGCGGTGGTGAAACTAAAAAAAAAATAGTTTATGTACATATTATGTTAATTGTATTTTTTTTAGTACCCAGTAAAGAAGGCCTTGGCGATCCCGAAAAGGGAAAAAGGAAGAGGGCGCCCCCTAGCTACGTGGTGGGCAACCGTATCCAAAGACATGAATCGGGCTCAGCTGGACACACAGACAACCCAGGATAGACTATCCTGGCGCCTGAAGACGAGAAGAGCCGACCCAGAATTAGAGGATAAGGCAAGGAAGAAGAAGTATCTTTTTTTTTTCTTTTTTCTTCCTTCAATGAGTAGGTATCTACTCACATTGTATCCTACTATAAAATCGCCAAATTATAAGCATCGTTTCAGGCATAGTATAAATAGAGAAGTAAGGTAACTTCATACAAATGCACCGAGTGCGGTTTGTATGTGAGCGCGCCCGTACATATGGCCGTCGCACGCACACACTGACAACATTTATAGGAGGTTATATGGAGCGCCAGTCGGGGTCGGAGCTGCGCCGTACGCAAAACCGCGCAAGATTCGTGCCTGCGCTGTTCGTTAATAATTTGAACATTTAGGTACCTACCTACGTCGTATATAACTACAAATTCGTTAAAGATGGCTACAAAGTCGACTAGCCATAAAAAACATTGCAGTGTTCATGGATGTCTCAATAACAATTTGTCGGATACCCTAACCATTCGGCCACGGACCCCGGGTCTGTAGATTGTAATAAATATCAATAAAAAAAAAAAAAAAAAAAAAAACCTTTCGGCCACCGACACTCCTAATAATCACATGATAAGTGTGTAAATTAAAAAGTATTAAAAATAGTTTAGTGTAAAAAATAATATATAATAGGTACTTAATAAAAATATATTTTCATAATTAGATTATTTGAATAAATATTATGATTCAGTAAAGCTACGTTTTAATTAATCCTATTCCTATTTAGACCGTAATTTTTCAAATCACTAAACAGATAACATGAAGTAGGTTTTATCAAATGGTAGGAGTCCGCCTGGGTGAGGACCACAGCCTTATCTATTTCTGCCGCCAAGCAACAATGCTTGCATTGTTGTGTTTTGTGTTCCGGTTTGAAGGACAACGCACCTGCGATTCTGCATTTTTGTTGCCAACAGCTTGAATGCGTGAATCGTGGATGTTATGGGCGACAGTTACCGCTCACCATCAGGTGGGCTGTATGCTCGTTTGTCACTGAGTAAGCATGCATTAAAATGTAGGTAATGAAAAAATTGCAGTCACTCCTGGTGTATGTACAAAAATAATTATTTTTATTCTTTTTAGATTTCCACACCCAAAGGGTAAAAACGGGACCCTATTACTAAGACTCCGGTGTCCGTCTGTCTGTCCGTCTGTCACCAAGGTTTGTAGGTATCTCATGAACCGTGGTAGCTAGACAGTTAAAATTTTCACAAATGATGTATTTCTGTTGGCGCTATAACAACAAATAATAAAAACAGAATAAAATAAATATTTAAGGGGGGCTCCCATACAACAAACGTGATTGTGTGTCGTTTTTGGTACGGAACCCTTCGTGACCGAGTCCGACTCGCACTTGGCCGGCTTTCCTACGGCCTTTCCGGCGGCCCTAACACTTACCCTACTTAATTTTGTATTTTGTACCTTACTTAATTTTGTATAATAGAGATTGACTAAGTATTTTTGACGGTTGAATAAACTATTAAGCGACAGCCCTACGTGTTTAGGCTATTATCTCCCGCTCGGGGCTTGAGTTCTCCTACTTCTCTATTTTTATTATGTTTCAGGTTTCCTATAGTTTGCAGGAAGAAATCCATAATGGGATAAATCCGCTATTGTACGTTAAAGTCTCTTTTATATTATATATTTATGTTTCTTTATTGTACAATATAATACAAAAAAGTTTATAAAAAGTGTGAGTAACCTCTCAACAAAATATACAGAAAAAAAATATGTATCATATATGATACAAGCACAGGGTGAATTTTTATCACAGCCTTATTCACGTCAGTCACCTACGGAGATGAGATTGTAATCTGATAACAACGTGACAGAGGAGTAAATGTTCGTTTTATAAAATACTAGCTGCCCGCCCCAGCTTCGCACGGGTAGAAAGTGGTGTTTTATTTTCCTCGCAAATTTTATGTCTTTTCTCTCCATAAGAACCTTTATTATACCTTAACGAAAATATTAAAATAAAAATTTGCAGAATTGGTCGAGCCGTTCTCGAGTTTTGCGCTTAGCAACATTCAATTATGTGTATATAGCTGTTGCCCGCGGCTTCTCTCGCGTAAAATTCGGGCACTTTAGATTACACAAGCCAAGTCTAACACGCAACGCCACCACCTTCTTATAGCACCATTAATTGTACTAAATATGGATGCAAGAACTTTCCCGATAACTATTACACTCGTCCTGTTCCCGCCGCGCCGCCCGCGATCGCATAAGCACTAATAGACGCCAAATACAAATTTAGAAATCTATTATGATAAAACAAATCTTATCCCATCAGCTTAAAAAGGATAATTCAAACTTTAAAATAATTACATCGACTTCAAAAATCTCAGGTAGTAGTTATTTTTGGCTATTTCGTGTCAGTATTTTTCAGTTGGTTTTTTTTTTTAACTTTATTTCTTTTTTAGTGAATATTTTATTTTAATTATTTATTATAATAATGTGCCATAGTGCCTTCTAGACGAAAATACATTAGTAACTTTATTAAGAAAACTCAACACTATTGCCTAACTCCTAACCGTTCCTCGTCGGCTCACCAGTGTCACATGATAACTTCCAAATGTAAATTATGTAACTCAGTAACCTCAGAAAACTCTTCAATTACTGTATCCATGTTCAGGCCTATAAATTACAACCCTTTCTCTAATTCTAATTTGATTAATATGGAACCACCTGAAGAGTGTACTATAACAAACAAATAAGATTATTAAAATTGCTGTACAATTGACGGAGAAATCATTGAAACTATATTTTAAAAAATACATACAGTCGAACATAGAACCGGTACAATAAATAAGAATAACATGTAATTTCTGGGACAAAAACTATCTTATGACCTTTCCCAGATTTAAACGTGAAGAGGTAACAGACAGCCACTCCGTCGTTTTATAATATTAATATGGATTGGCGTTCTGAAAAACCGTAAAAACGACACATATTATATTGATATATAGACATTTCAATCCCATCGCACCCCAATAGGGGACTATGGCCACGTTAGCCACGTTGAATTTTAAAATCGTTATAGAAATCAGCGACCAGGTAAACCATGAAAACAATGCCCATGACGATTTGCAGACTTTTTCACCCCATTTTACCCAATTTAGGGGCTGAATTTTGAAAAATCCTGAAACATGTGTTTACTCATTTATCTATAGAAGTACTCATGTAAAGTTTCGGATAAAATAGTTCAACTAATCTTGTTTCCCCATACAAACTTTGGACCCCCGGCCTCGTTTCACTCCCTTAGGGGTTGAATTTTCCAAATTCCCGTCTTAGTGAGCACCTACGTCCTAAAAGGAACCCCTATGCAAAATTTGAGACTCATAGCACTTATAGTTTTTGAGATTTCGTGATGAGTGAGTGAGTGAGTGAGCGAGACAGCGGTTTTCTCTTTTATATATTTAGAACATAGAAGATAGATAGATAGAGCGAAGCGCGGCCTTCGACGCGCAATTTATAGGCATGCGCCGCCGGCCGGGCCAGTATATTATTCTGTGCCAGCACCGCCGCACCGATATGTCCCTGCATTTTAAATCTGTAATATCTTCGGAAATATTAATTTAAATTATATGCCGTAAAGGGCCATATTGATCTATATTAAATGGACAATGTATTTAAGGTACTTAATTGGATAAGGATTAATGCTGTATTGCTTAAAATCAGTTCGTAAATGAGCTATTTTTTCCCGTAAAATGTAAAGGTTATTGTTGGTTATCCTTAAGTGATAGACATATACCATCGCGGACTTTTTTGTTGATCTTGTTAAGGTGTACAATAATGTAGTACATTATTTTCATTTATCTCGTGGGGTTCAGCCAGCGTTTGCAATGTAAGCGCAAAAACATGTCCTCTCTCTCTAAACCTCTAAAGTTATCAGTGTTTCTCTACAATATTATGCATGTATTATACATATAAACCTTCCTCTTGAATCACTCTATCTATTAAAAAAAAAAAACGCTTTAAAATTCGTTGCGTAGATTTAAAGATTTAAGCATATATAGGTACGGACAGACAGCGACAGCGACTTTGTTTTATAATAAGTAGTGATACTCAAAATACGGAATATAGGTACCTAATCTATGAAACATAAAGATATTTCAAGATAATTGAAAATTCACTGTTATTGTTGATAACGTTTTATTAATCGATGAACGCCGGCTGCAAGCACGAAAAAATGTGACTCATTGCCACGTTCCGCCTGAGCCGAGCGTGCAAGCGAGAGCACAGAACAAGCGATAGAGAGGCACGATCGGCCTATACGTTTGGCTTGTGACGCATCTATCTATCTTCCACTCAATCGGTCGATGTTATGACGTTATCACGTAAAATTATCGTCCATAAACCGTTACATACAACCAATTTTTTATTATAGTAAATGTTGACAACATACACTTTGATATAATCGTTCACTGGGTGTAACATTGTCACAACTTACATTTATGTCTTTATTGCAGTTAGCTCACTTTTATGATTGCCCATCCAAATAAAATAATATTTAGTTGCAATATCATAACGAACAGATAATATCAACTAACCAAATTCATGATCATTCTATATATACAGAACCATATTATTTTCTGTCATTTATACGCAGCGTGGATAAATACGACCCGCCTTATGCGAAGCGGTTACCGTAGAGGTTTCGTGTTGAGAGCGTTAACATGTAACGCTGGCAACATGAAACCACCATGCACCCTCGCTGCCAACGCAGCCACTCTCTCCTTTCTGATGACCTCATTCACTCGCAGGAAAATTTATTGTATTCTCGCGAGTGAAGGTGAATCTGAAGGAAATTGTTATGACTGCGGTATTCGCCCGGATGCCCGTATGACGGAGGTATTTGCCCAGTCGGGCAGATGACAAATACGCTGTAATCTACCTCTCTTATACCAAAGCCTCTTTCGCTAGTCGCCAGGGTGCACCACGGGCACGCGAGGTTGACTTTGGCTCTAAAGATCTTGATGAGCCACTTACATTCCATTAATATTAATATAATAAATACAATAAACTACACCTATATACGCGCGTATCCCAGTAAGTCTGCATTATTCAAAAAAATTGGTTGCCTGTAAAGTCGGTATACGGGCGAAAGTTTTACGTGACAACGACTTTGAGTGGTAAAATGTTTTCGAGTGGAAGGGACGCATGCCTTTCACTTTTTATGTCTGTCTCTCTCGCTCTTAGAAGGGACACGCGTCCACGACACGCCTACAATGAGAGCGAGTGAAAGGCACGCGCCTTTCACTCGCTCTCATTGTAAGCGCATAACGTGACCCAGTTTCTTGAAGTGTCACCCGGCTAACCAATTTATAAGACGTTGTCACGTCAAAATATTTTCTTAGCGGATGCCTACGTAACACCTCTTCACGCCCTTTTGAAGAATCCCTTGCTCTAGTCTCCTGAGAAAACCTCGACAAGCAGGTCATTCCACAGCTTGACAGTACGCGGGAGATAATTTCCCTGGAACCGCACAGTACGCGACCACTTAGGCTCTACCATCACTGACTCTGCTTAGAAGTCTCATTGTATTTAGATTAAAGATATATGAGATACGTCACTTAGTTATGGTTCATGAAAATAACAACGGGAATTAACGTGATCATGCTTATGGGTATTTACATACCTTTACTATTGCCTGACGACTACGGCCGGTGCAATCAGGGGCCCTGGCGCCGACGCTGAAGCCGATTCCCATCGAATATTTTGATTCCTATAAATAGGTCTATGGTTTAAGTTACTGTAAAACATTTTAGCTTTGCCAATAATAGAGACTGTGAGTTTGTTTGTTTGCAAATTCTTTAATGCAATAACAATATGTACCTAATACAATTCTTAAAAGTAAAGAGTAATACATATGCGTACTTATCCCTAATAGAGATCTCTTCTAGTAACACTTTAGAGTTTCTACCAGCTAAATTAAAAACAATTATCTATAAATCTATGCTAAAGTTTTTGCATTCAAAGAATCCGCTGGGAATCGGCTTCAGCATCGGCGGTACCCCTGCTCGAAACGTCAGGCAATAATAAAAGTATGTAAATACCCTTATGCATGATCGCGTTAATTCACTGTTATTTTCATAAATGATGCAACGCGAATGTTTAATAGTTAACTTAGTGATGTTATTTTTACAGTTACACTTACTCCTGATGATATAATAAATAGTGACTTGGCCCAACATTGAATGTTCGTCGAGGCTTTCGGCCAAATTACCCAAATTTGGCCGAGGTTTTGTGGTCGCCTCAATTGAGAAATAAACAATATAACTAAATAAAAACCAATTTGTGAATATTTGATCCTTTTCTTAATCCTGGATTATATTATATATTTAAGTAAGTGAGAGATTATTTAACAGATCATCATTATCAGCCTGTATCTACCCATTGCTGGATATATACCTCCCAATGCTTTTCACCATATGCGATCCTCCGCTTTCCACATCTCTCGCAACTTTTTTGAGACCGTCGATCCATCTAGAGTGCGGCGGTCTAAGCTTCGCCGCCCTCTCTAGAAGTTTTCTCCGCTATCTGCCATCGTTGATTCGGCAGATGTTGCCAGCCCACTGCCACTTCGACTTACTGACTCTGAGAGTTATGTCGACCACTTTGGGTCTCCGTCGAATTTCTTCGTTCCGGATTCGATCCCTAAAGAAACTCCAAGCATTTCTCTCTCCATCGCTTGCTGTGCGACTTTTAGTCAGTAAACCAGTTCAACTGTCAGCGTCTAAGTGTCTACATCGTAGGTCATTTAACAGATATTGACTACTAACAAAAATGTATGTTATCACAAAATGAAGATAACTGGAAGAAAATTAGAAGTTCTGGTCGAAAGTTTATTTATTTATTTTTATTTATTTAAACTTTATTAACCATAGAATCAGGGTACAAAAGGCGGACTTAATGCTAAGAGCATTCTCTACCAGTCAACCTTAAGGTAAAGCAGATAAAACTCGAATGCGGTTCATAAAATAATAGTAACAACATACACAGAATAAATACCAATAAAAACATAAAATTATATATGATACATAGACATATACTAATTATACACAATCATACACGTATACATAATTACACACGGAAACTCATAAGAAAAGCAGAAAGTTGTGATTTTTTTTCTAATATCGTTTGTTGCGTCGATAGTAAAATACATGTCAGTCAAATATCAGTAACTAGCTGACCCGACGGACATTGTCCTGTCTATAAACAATGAATATTGAATTCAAATTGGTTTCTCGCAATCTGGCAAATGACTGACAGTTCTGACAAACGACAGAAAGTTACATTAGAAAAGTCGATATGGTCCTTCAGTTTTCTTAAATTTTCTGATTATCGACGTAACATTATTATTTTTTAGGGTTCCGTACCTCAATAGGAAAAACGGAACCCTTATAAGATCACTTTGTTGTCCGTCTGTCTGTCTGTCTGTCTATCTGTCTGTCTGTCTGTCAAGACCCTCTATGTCGAGAATGCGTGGAGGTGAAATTTAAACTGTATACTCAGGTCTACGGTCCCATGAAGTTGTAAAAAAATAAAACTGCTAAGTTTACGTTAAAAAAAGTTACGGCCGTTTAGCAAAAAACAAAAAACAGCAAAAAACGCACATTCAAGGGAATTAAAACCTATAGGGTACTTCCCGCTGACCTAGAACTATGAAATTTGGCAAGTAACATCGTTATGTCTATAACGATGTAGTCTTACAAGTACAGGAATAAATCTGAAAACTATACATTTGTAAATAGATCTTAAAAAATAGGGGTCTATATTTTTTATAGGGTGTCGAAATTTAAAATTGAAGCTACTAGTTCAAATGGGGTATCATATGAAAGGGCTTGATGTACACATTGCAAAATATATTTTATTTATTATTTCTTATTTATAATGAAAAATATCAAATTTAATAATGATACTACGGAACCCTCGGTGGGCGAGTCCGACTCGCACTTGTCCGGTTTTTTTTCTATTATAAGAACCTTCCTCCTGATAGTACGCGTGATGCCGTGACCAAGGGAAATTGATTTAATTAAACAATAAGGCGAAGCCATCAGAAAAGTCCATACACAAATTAATTTTGTATCAGAAAAAAAGTCGAACTTTCCCCCTAAAATTTATTTTTTTTGTTTGGAGTATGCTTCTTTGCCGTAGATATAACAAAACGCATTAGAAAAATCAGACCTTTCGGCTAAAACTTCGGACTTATTAATAAGAACTTTATTAAATTTCTACTTTCTTGTTTGTAATGGCTTTTCTGCGTTTCGGTATTCGCTCGACTTTTCGGCTTCCTATTTATTCGGCTAGACATATAAAAAAAAATGCCGAATAAACCGGATAGCAAACAATAGAATCCATATTTTTGTTACTTCTGATTTGCATACCACCAAAACTACAGTCAACCGCACGCAGAGCATATTTAGCGTAGCTACATGCTATCTATGTATAGCGGCTACGTGGGACCATCTTATATTGAATGTATCCACTTGTAGTTGTCTGTATTGACTGCACAATAAAAAATAAAAATAAGTAAAAAAAAAAAAAAAAAACCTATATTGACAGAGTTTCTTTAGGCATTTCTTCTCATCAATGGTCATTCCGAAATGCTGGTAGATAAAAAAAATATACCTAATTGTAAAAGACGTGTCTAAGTGCCCGCGAGGGCCCACAGAATAAAGAATTTTGACTTTGACTTTGACTTTGTACAATGTACATTTGTCATATTTGCTTCCTACCTTGCTTGAACAAACATTGCTCTCTCAGCACTTGCACTTACCTGTAACATAAAAAATATCATTACATGCTGCAAAATTTAATCTCTATAAAAATGTATGCTTTGGGATTAAAGTAATTTACTGCCATATTCAAAATCAAAGTTAATTGTCTCACCAGGAGCCCGACCGCTGAAGCTGAAGCCGATTACAATCGGATTTTTTTGATTCCAAAAATTGATCTTATTTTTAAGTTATTGACAATCATCTTCAGCTTAGTCGGTAGATCTCTAGAGTTTCTTCCAGCTAAGCTAAACATATTTTTTTTTATGCTACGTCGGGTGGCAGACAAGCATACGGCCCGCCTGATGTGAAGCGGTTACCGTAGCCATATTAACGCTTGCAACATAAAATATTGCTCGCGCGCCGCCACCCCCACTGCCAATGCAGCATCTCCTTCTTTTCTTGTAACCTCACTCACTAGCAGGAACATAACAATCCTCAAGGGAATTGTTATTTGGCTGCGGTATTCTGTGAGGTGGAGGTACATTCCCCAGTCGGGTAGCTTACAATTACGCTCCCTACCTCTCTTTTCGCCAGAGCTTCGTTTGTCAGTCAGCAAGGTGCACCACTTGCATGTGAAGTTGGCTTTGGTTCAATGATCTTGATGAACCACTTACACCCCAAATTACCAACTGTCTAAGCAGTAGTGTAATTTACGCATTCAAAAAATCCGTTGCTGTAGGCTTTAGCTTTGGCGGTAGGGCCTCTACAGACGGATATGGAATAAAATGGAGAGCCTATAAAGGCTATGGTAAACGCTTTACTTTTAGCCGTATGCTTGTTTGGCACCTGGTGCAGTAAAAAAAATCGGTTGTCTGTAAAGTCGGTTTACGGACGATAATTTTACGTGATAAGACATTATTCGTTCCTCATGACAATAAGGAAACATCGGTCGATGGTGTGGAAGAGAGATAGATGCGTCACAAGCCGAACGATTAGGCCGTGCCTCTCTATCGCTTGTTCCGCGCTCTCGCTTGCACGCTCGGCTCAGGCGGAACGTGACAATGAGTCATGCTTTTTCGTGCGTTGCACTGGCTGGCGTTCATCGATATAAAAATCAACGAATGTCTAAAAATACTACGGCACATGTAAAATTTCAAGTTGCCAAAGTTTACGAAATTCAATTGCTTCTCTTGTCAAACTTTCCCGAAAAAAGAAGAAAAAGAGCTTTGTTACTAGATAAAAAGTACATCCCAGCTGAAGAAATGTAAATTAAAGCTCCCTTTTCTTGGACAGTTATCAAATGGGGCCCAATAAAAGGACAGCGTTTAGGACATTATCAGGAAAACACAGGGCTTAATCTAGAGTAACACGGTTTAAGCAACTTAAACGTCGGCGTAAGCTTTTAATGATCCCGTTTGTTGCGTTTCGCTAGGAAACGTTCTTTTTGTTGGGCCATAAAATGTGCGATGTCGTGAACTGCTGACAGCGTTGCGGGGCATTGTAAATGGTACAGAACAGCCATATCTTAGTCAGGCTAAACTGCAGGCACATTGTTATCGCTAGCACGAACTTAAATGCTTGCTTGGAAATGTAAATCACTTGAGATAATGTATATCTAGGTAACGAGTTTGAATGTAGAGTTAAGTCCACTTGAATTGCATGAAAAAAGTCACTCACTCAATCCACTTCTAGCTTCGGTCTTTTTCTTGTGAAAATTGTAACTGACAAATGTCTGTACGTGGGAGACATTTAAGAAAAAAATATTCTAGGGGTTTTTAAACGGGCAAGAGAAGCTAAATTTTAGAATTTTTTTCTATAATGTCCCCGGCCTTCTACTGCAGTCGTGTCGCTCGCCATAGACAGAGATCTTATTCTGACACAATAGAAACTAAGTTTTGTCCCATACACTATCAAGCTGTGGAATGAACTGCCTGCTAAGGTTTTCCCAAAACATTACAGCATGAATTACTTCAAAAAGAGCGTGAAGAGTTGAAGAGAAGACAAGGTCGGCATGAAATGTTTCTTCCAGTCTACAGTAAAACTTGATACGGATTTCCTAGCGTCATCGATGTATCGAATGGTGATCTATAAACTTTTAAAATTTCCTTCTATTTTCGTGGCTCCAACCTGAGGATTATTCGGTCTTCGTCGGTGCCTAGTACACGGCAAATTCGTTTATTGTTCCTTTTTCTTTCTCAAAACTTAATCCTCGTGAGTAGATTCCGAGAGCGCCCAACATCTCGACACATAATTTCTTGAACGTTGCCCGTGCCGAAAATTAATTTTAATGAGAATCAACTTTTATACTTTAAGAATATTTTCACGAGAAATTTCTTGAAAATTATCTCTTCGTTTCTGTTGAGAAAGGACTTATATGCCTTTGATTACCTTTAATTCGGAAAACGCAAGCAAGTGAGATATTAATTAATATTATAAATAGAATATTGTTTGTATATTTATCCTTGCTTGACGTCAAAGCGGAGCTTTATACATATTTTTGCATAGATAGGTCTTAATTACAGTACAAATAATTGCCAATTTAGGGTATTTTTACCAGCTTTGTATTTAGTTTCACCTGGGCTGTCCCGGGAATCAACAATCAAATATTGCAAGAATATTTGTCTCACTTCCCGGTATCTGATCGAGCTGAAATTTAATTTTGGCACGCTCTTTTGGTTCTCGTGATAATGCAAGATTACCTAAATGCCGTCATTTTTAGGGTTCCGAACCTCAAAAGGAAAAACGGAACCCTTATAAGATCACTTTGTTGTCCGTCTGTCTGTCTGTCTGTCTGCCTGTCTGTCTGTCAAGAATTTCTATGTCGAGAATGCGTGGAGGTATCAAGCTGAAATTTGAACTGTATACTCAGGTCTATGGTCCCATGAAGTTAAAAAAAAATCAAACTGCTAAGTTTACGTAGAAAAAAGTTACGGCCGTTTATTCAGCAAAAAACGCATATTTCGACACACTCAAGGGAATCAAAACCTATAGGGTACTTCCCGTTGACCTAGAACTATGAAATTTGGCAAGTAACATCGTTGTAGACTACAAGTACAGGAATAAATCTCAAAACTATACATTTGTAAATAGATCTTAAAAAATAGGGGGTCTATATTTTTTATAGGGTGTCGAAATTTCAAATTGAAACTACTAATTCAAATGGGGTATCATATGAAAGGGCTTGATGTTCACATTGCAAAATATATTTTATTTATTTTTTTCGACGCATTATTTCTTATTTATAATGAAAAATATCAAATTTAATAATGATACTACGTACCTACGGAACCCTCGGTGGGCGAGTCCGACTCGCACTTGTCCGGTTTTTAATGCAATGTTTTTGTTGTTGGTCTTCACAAAATTTCGATTTATATTTTTCACATTAACCCCAATCAAATAAAAGGCTATAGACTGTCTAACAGACACATCAAGTCAGCTTTTTAGTTCTATTTATTATACATGAGACAGGGGCAAACGAGCATGTGGGTCACCTGATGGAAAGCAATCACCACCGCCCAAGGAGATCAGCAACACCAAGGGGTCGCCGATCTGTTGCCTCCTTCTTTTCCTTCCGGCGACCTCACTCACTCGCAGAAACACATCAAACCTTAAGGGAATTGTCATTTGGCTGCGGTATTCTGTGAGGTGGAGGTAATGCCTCAGTCGGGACAGCTTAAAAATACTCTATGCCTTACTTCTCTTTTCGCCAGAGCCTCGTTTGTCAGTCAGCATGGTGCACCACGTGCAGGTGAGGTTAGATTTGGTTCACTTACACCCTATACTCTATTATAATAACTGTATCTGTTTGGTTTGGAATCGCTATCACCCCAAACTCTATTATAACAACTGTTGTGTCTGTTTTTAGTTTTATTACTGTTTCTTGGTACTTTGCACCATCCACATTTCATGGGGAGGGAACTGGTGCTATATGCTGATTATATCGAACTAAGATATATTCCTCGACATACTTCAGGCGCCAGTCCCTCTCTATTTAAAGACTTGTAACATCTATCTATATGCACTTGTTGTTTTAGGCTTTTAATGTCTTATTTGCCATATTGCTGTCTCTCACATTGCTAAGTGGGGAAGTCAAATTCCAAAATCTTCTTGCTCCTACTAATTTCTTCTAATTAAATTCGTTGTGAGTTCCAAGGCAGCCGCAGTTTTACCATCGGGACTGCTATGGACTTCACTGTTCATTGCCTTTTTTGGCGGTCGGCGCTGTTAATCCTGGCTACACAGGAGACACAGTGGTGGGAATGTGTGGTGGGCCCCCGTCCCATGCACAAATTGTAAAACTGTATTTATAGACAGAAAAAATAAACGATTTTGAATTTTGATCTACTAAAAGCATCTTAAACATTAATTTTGTTTATGTTGAGAACACAATAAATTAGAGAATTCTGACTAAATTAATGTTCATTATTCCTTAAAGTAAATTCTCTAATTAAAATGTCTGGTACAGATGTTATCTATTGGCCTAAGATATAATAGGAAGCCGACCCCCACCCATCCGTTTACACAACAAAACAAGCGAAAATTATTTTTGAATCTTAAATTAATTGCCTTCTAGGGTATGTTTTTAACGTCTCAAATTTGATATAAAACAATTTTCATCACGTCAGGTCAGCTCAGGTCAGGTCATCAGGTCAGCTTCCTATTTGTATCGTCTACTTACTACTATAATATCACCTGTATTGATTTTTTTATTCTATCATGTCGGGTGGCAGACAAGCATATGACCAGCTTGATGTGAAGCTGTTATCGTAGCCATAGAAACGCTTGCAACATGAAATATCGCACGCGCGCCGCCACCCCAACTACTAACGCAGCAACTCCTTCCTTTATGGTAACCTCAGTCAATCGCAGGAACACAACAACCCTCTAGGGAATTGTAATTTGGCTGCGGTATTCTGTGAGGTGGAGGTACTTCCCCTGTCAGGCAGCTTACAAATACGCTGTACCCTACGTCTCTTTTGCCAGAGCCTCTTTCTAGCTAGTCGGTAGGGTGCACCATGTGCAGGTTAAACAGACATTTAAACTTTATCCAAAAAAGGCAATCACTACTGGCTGATCTATCAACGCATAGCTCTTGCAATCGGACGGATCGGGGTGAAATTTTGCTTACAGGATATTACGTGTTATTACGTAAGCATTACATACAAGAAAGGATTCTTAGCGGAAAAAGTTCCCACGAAATACGTGGGCACAGTAACATATGTTTAACTAATTAATAAATTACTAGAAACATTTGATTTGGCTGATGTCCTGAAAGGCAGTTCTCGTAATTAAAATGTAGTTAAAATTTCGTTCCGATCTAGGCTCCATATCATAAATTAAATCGCTCGCAAAGTAAAATATGGCTCGCGCGCCGCCACCCCCGCTGCCAACGCAGCTTGTCCTTCCTTTCTGGTGACCTCACTCACTCGCAGGGCAGCACACAACAACCCTCAAGGGAAGTGTTATTTGGTTCAAAGATGTTGATGAACCACTTACATCCCTAATCATACATTTGTTATTCTCGTATCACAGTAATAACTTTCAAAGTTTAATGAAAGTGTGACTTGATATCGAAATATGACCAAAAATTAAACTTATTATTAAGAATGGTATTCTGCTAGCGAAAAGAAATGATATTAATTAAATAATGAAATCAAGTAAATAATTTTTATGTTAATTCAAAATTCATTCTCGATTCCGTTAACTTTCGTTCTACGATTTTAAAAATAATTATGAGAATTGGATTTCTGATGTTCTAAGTCCGATGTCATTTATTACTCGTACTATGTAGAAAAGACAATATGTTGATAATGTAGTCATAATTCCTTATCGACATTACAAATTATACCCCAAATTTAAATTTGACGAGCACGGTGGTCGAATGGTTAGCAATGGCCACTTTGACTTTGACGAGGTCGCGAGTTCGATCCCCGCACAAGGCAAACATTTGTGTGCATGAACATATCTGTTTGTCTTGGTCTGGGCGTTTCTATGTATTATAAGTATGTATTTACAAAAAAAAAATGTATTTAAGTACATTTATCAGTTGTGTAGTACCCATAACACAAGCTTTATGCTTAATTTGGGACTAGATGGCGCTGTGTAAATCGTCCAGAAATATTTATTTATTTATTTACTATATCCATACTTCCATACTAATATTATAAATGCGAAAATGTGTTTGTTTTTCCTTCTTTTACTTCGAAATAAATTAATTAATTGACATGATTTGTTTACAGTTTAAGATATGAAGGGTCACCATGTGTAGGCTACTTTTTATACCGGAAAAAGATCCACGGGAAAAAAGTTATATTAAGAAATTACCATGCGGGCCCGGCGCGGATCTAGCCCTCAAAAAAGGTTGTGGTTACACCCTCCCGAAAACCCGAAATTGTATTTTTTATTTTATTTATTTAAAGCATAGCGTTTATTATCATCAGCCTATCGATCTCAATAGACCGTGAAAGTTTGACGTTACAATATTTGACGGATGTACCTATTCTGGTAAGTATTCTGTTTTTGAAGCTTGTAGCATATCTATAGTAATGAGGGTCTTTTGGCAGCACTGTAGCGTAGGGTCCAATCATTTGTCAATTCATAGCATCTTGTCAAATGTCTTGATGACGTCTTGTGTTGTCTTGTCGTCTTAAAGTTTCACTGTCAAAAAATTCAGTACATTTGACAAACTGGACGCGACGCCTACCTAGCGACATCTAATGTCAGAAAAAATATCAAACATCCCCATTATAACTTAACAAAAAAAAATGTATCTAAGTATTATATCAGTTATCTAGTATGAATAGTATAAGCTTTGCTTAGTTTGGGATTAGATGGCCGTGTGTAATTTGTCCAGGAATATTTATTTATTTTATTTATATCTTCACAACAATACTTATAAATGCAACTTTTTTCACTTTCTGAATAACAAGTTTCCAAAAGCACTTACATGTTTTGGATCTCACATTTCGAACACCTTACAACATCTCTATATATAAATGTTGATCTCATTGCTAACCACATAAAATTGTAATGTTTGTCAGGCAGTGAAAGAAGAGCACTGCGTGACCACCCTGGCTATCGGCGACGGAGCGAACGACGTCTCCATTTCCATGATACGAACCGCAGACGTTGAAATCGTAATTCTTCTATGTAATATATTAGTCAGGGTTGTGCCCACCGTGCTCACAACGGTGGATCCGCCCTTGGCGGGCAAAGCCGCGGGTAACAGCTAGTATATTATATGAATACATACACAAATATAGAAATATGCGCGTTAAAGTTTCTCCGCTATATGTCGCCGCTCTCAGTCCGCAGGGACATACAGCCGTCTCTATATTCACACAACTATGTGATATTCAAATGGCAAACTAGCCCATTACTTTTGCAAATAATGCCGTTCTTTACGTTTGCTAGCAAATGTGACCCAGTTTCATTCGAGTATCACGAATTTTCACGCCATAATACGGAAATTTTTCCATCAATAACCATTTTTGGTACTTGCATCCATTTTAGGGTTGGTTTGATATAGGGTTGCCTCTCTCTAAACGTTAGCAACCTGGACAAGATTATTTTTTATACTACGTCGGGTGGCAGACAAGCATACGGCCCGCCTGATGTGAAGCGGTTAACGCAGCCATATTAACGCTCGCAACATTAAAAATATCGCTCGCGCGCCGCTACCCCCACTGCTAATGCAGTATCTCCTTCCTTTCTGGTGACCTCACTCACTCGCAGGAACACAACAATCCTCAAGGGAATTGTTATTTGGCTGCGGTATTCTGTGAGGTGGAGGTACATTCCCCAGTCGGGTAGCTTACAATTACGCTCCCTACCTCTCTTTTCGTCAGAGCTTCGTTTGTCAGTCAGCAGGGTGCACCGCGTGCAGGTGAAGTTGACTTTGGTTCACAGATGTTGATGAACCACTTACACCCTAAAGATGCGTGAAAACTCCGGATTTTGAATCTTAAAACTCGCACATGTCGTCTGTGTTTTTTATTTCTAGTGTATTTTTTATTTTGTGACAAGATTACTCGCAGCATGGAGCGGGCGGTAGTGATTTAAAACTTTTAACCCTGGACTACAAATGAAAACCCGTCCGAACGCTCCCCGGACGCCCTCCTAGGAACTAGGATAAATCCGGGAAAACCCGGACGGATGGCAACCCTAGTTTGATATGAATTAAAACAATTTGTATAGGAACGTTATAGAACAATCGAATAGAATAATATGTGACAGTTACTACTCTTAATAACAGAATTTCACCTTTCGCAACGTTTTTGTAAATATTTTTTATACTTCTATATCTGTTTTGTTTCTAAGGTCATAAACAAGCATATTATGGTCCGCCTATTACCAATTCAAAAAATAGCAATCAATTACCGAAGGCTTAAACGCTTGTGATACCAGAGACATCACACTCGCGTTGCCGACCATGTGAAACCGTCTTTCTTTCTATAGAAACTTTCGATACTAAATAAATCTCTTCTCCAACTGGCTCTAAACCGTAATGTCTCGTCATCTCGCTTGATTCAAGGACGCACACCGCAGACTTTATCGGGTCCATGTTGATGCCACGAAAAACATAAATGTAAAAAAGGAGGGCCAAGTTCAATACAAAAATTATGCTTGGCTTCGCCGCAAAAAGAATGGAGATCTAAATGAGTGCCAAGTTCTATGCAAAATCCAAATATATATTTATAGGAACAAAATAACATTATGAACAAGTATAAAACTCTATTTCTTTGCTTTATTGGATACCTATAACAATTGCTGTTATTTAAAAAAAAAATGTGAGATCTTAAAGTAGGTTAGATTTGACTTGGCCAGTTTTTATTACATCAGTCATTTTATAAAGTTATTCAACATATATATATTAATTCTGATAAAAACTGGCCAAGCCAAATCTCACCTACTTTAAGATCACACATTTTTTTTAAATAACAGCAATTGTTATAGGTATCCAATAAAGCAAACAAATAGTGAAAAAAAAACCCATATCCCAGCAGTGGGAAGAATAACAGTTGACGACGAACGAAGACTGTCACTCTATTTTCTTAGATAAATCCAATTGAAATCTGCAATTTTACGTAGATTCACGATTATCAATAGTCCAGAAAACTTTAATAAATTATATCTGTGCTACATTTATAACGTAAGATTTTTATTAGCATGAAGGAAATTGAAGAAAAAGTTCAAAGTTCTTTGTTATAGGCGTTTCCTATACAAAAGTAATAACTCAAAGTGTAAGAAAAAAATACCGGCGTCCTTTTTTTAGACTCTTTTGTTGGTACCGGCGAACGCCGAAAAAGGGAATTTATTTTCTTTTTAAACTGTTCTTGAGACAAAAGACCTGTATTAAAGCTTTTGTTCAATTTGTATTGAGTAATTTTTTAGCGTCGTCTGAGAAACCTTATTGCTTTGATTGTTGTTGTATATTTGAAATAAATAAACTTGTTTTAAGATAAATAGATTTATATATTTATTTAAACAATTTATATATTAACCTAGGTATGTATAGTCAAAGTTACTCGTATAAGTGTATCACCAACTTAACTTTTCACATTTAATAAAATATGCGTTATTATTACCGATGTTAAAAATGTCCTTGAATTTATTTTGTAGCTCCATGTAATCATTTTATTCTATAGAAATTACCTTAAGAAAAATTTTATACCACATTATATGCGTGTTTTACTAAAACTTATATTATAAAAATAAAAAAATATGTATAATATAAAAAAAAACCGGACAAGTGCGAGTCGGACTCGCCCACCGAGGGTTCCGTAGGTACGTAGTATCATTATTAAATTTGATATTTTTCATTATAAATAAGAAATAATGCGTCGAAAAAAATAAATAAAATATATTTTGCAATATGTACATCAAGCCCTTTCATATGATACCCCATTTGAACTAGTAGTTTCAATTTGAAATTTCGACACCCTTTAAAAAATATAGACCCCCTATTTTTTAAGATCTATTTACAAATGTATAGTTTTGAGATTTATTCCTGTACTTGTAGTCTATAACGATGTTACTTGCCAAATTTCATAGTTCTAGGTACACGGGAAGTACCCTATAGGTTTTGATTCCCTTGAGTGTGTCGAAATATGCGTTTTTTGCTGAATAAACGGCCGTAACTTTTTTCTACGTAAACTTAGCAGTTTGATTTTTTTTTAACTTCATGGGACCGTAGACCTGAGTATATAGTTCAAATTTCAGCTTGATACCTCCACGCATTCTCGACATAGAAATTCTTGACAGACAGACAGACAGACAGACAGACAGACAGACAGACAGACAGACAGACAGACAGACAGACAGACGGACAACAAAGTGATCTTATAAGGGTTCCGTTTTTCCTTTTGAGGTTCGGAACCCTAAAAATAACAAAAGTATAATAAAGGATCACTGCAGTACCACTCACCTTACATTTCATGTGCTTGATTTTATTATTGAGTTGAAGTTGAAGTATAAAAAAAACATAACAAACAATATATAATATTAAAAAAATAACAAAAGTATGTTGTTAGACTGACAACGGCCTGTACAACCTGGTCGAAACGTCAGGCAATAATAAAGGTATGTATAGACCCCTATGCATGATCGCGTTAATTCCCTCGATCTCTATCTCGATCTTTATCTCGAGCTCCTCTGTGCTTCGGAGGACACGTTAAGCCGTCGGTCCCGGCTGTTGTCGTCAGATACAGTTGTTAAGCCAAGTCAGTGGCCTTTAGGCGGCTTGAAAAAACTGACCTCCGCCAACCCGCTGTTGAGTAGCGTGGTGGAGTATACTCTAAACCCCTTCGATTGAGGGGAGACCCGTATCCCAGCAGTAGGATGAATAAGTATTGAACGATAATAATATATAAATGAATTCACTCATTCAGAATAATAAAACATAACTACCTAGTTTTATGTTAGACCAAAAACATATTAAAGAACTATTACCTAAGTGGAAGCCGTAAGGAGAAAATTATCACTTTGTTTTCGCGCGGAATATACTTATGAGTAACTCAAATTACTTAGCTCGGTTATAGGTATATCATTACATTATTTGGCACTATGCTATCTTACTTGGTTATCACTTCATCATGCTATCTTCCTCTCTTTTATTATGTTTTTATTATTATTTATGAGTGTGAAGTAAGTGACATCTTTGCGTTTGTATTTTCTCAGATTTCAGAGGGTATTTTGTCTGGTTTGTCGTCGTCGTCAATCCTTATTAATTAGAAGGGGGTTTAGAGCATACTCCACCACGCTGCTCAACTGCGAGTTGACGGAGGCCAGTGTTTTCAAGCCACCTAAAGGCCACTTTGGCTTAACGACTGTCATCTAATGACAACAGCCGGGACTGACGGCTTATCGTGCCCTCCGAAGCACGGAGGAGCTCGAAATAAATAAGCCCATCCATGGACATACTATAGTCGACGTTGTTTAACTTGTCTAATCGATTAGACTGACACGCGCAACGACGCCAACGTGCTCCTCAATTAATCCAAATATAGGCATATGAGAGATCCGGGGGGATCAGAAGTACTACTGAGAAGTACTACTGGTAGAACAAATGATACCGACGCTTTAAAGTGCTCTCCGTGGCATAGAGGAACACGGATAAATAAACCTATCCATGGACTGGCTACGGCTGACTTGCTTAACTTGCGTGCGTAGGTGGTATTGTATGCTTGTGTGATGGTAACCGACCTAGGGCCGTACCGCCGAAGCTGAAGCTGATTACCATCCAATATTTTAAGTCCAAAAATTAGTCTTTCGTTTAAGTTATTGACAAACCACATCAGCTTAGTTCGTAGAGCTACAAGGTTTCTATCAGCTAAGCTAAAACACAAGTACCATAAATCTAAGCAATCAAAATTCGCAATCAAAAAAGGCTTCAGCTTCGGCGGTAGGGCTCCAGGTATAAAAAATAAAAAAAACCGGCCAAGTGCGAGTCGGACTCGCGCACGAAGGGTTCCGTACCATTGTCTATAAAAACAGCAAAAAAAAAATCACGTTTGTTGTATGGGAGCCCCCTTTAAATATTTGTTTTATTTTTGCTTAACTATTTATTTTTAAAGTGAATATGTAACTAAATATTATGTGAGTATTTAAGCGTCTACCTATTGCCGTTATCAATTGCGAGCAAAATCGAGCAAAAAAAATCACGTTTGTTGTATGGGAGCCCCCCTAAATTTATTTTATTCTGTGTTTTATTATTTGTTGTTATAGCGGCAAAAGAAATACGAGTACATCATCTGTGAAAATTTCAACTGTCTAACTATCACGGTTCATGAGATACAGCCTGGTGACAGACGGACGGACGGACGGACGGACAGACGGACGGACGGACAGACAGCGGAGCCTTAGTAATAGGGTTCCTTTGTACCCTTTGGGTACGGAACCCTAAAAACAACGGGTTGCACTCCGTGAGTGCCCGTAGAAGTGAAAATTTGAACATTAACGTTGTGCATTTTTGAATATTTTAGAATGGTTAGGAATAATTTCACACAAATTGCTTTATCGTATCGTCTTTGTTTAAAGTTGAATTTTGTAGTTTCGCAGCTTTGTCTTACTAATTTTCGATCAGGTCACGTGATCCTGACGCGAATTTAACATTTTTTACCAATCCCAAAAAGTGCAAAACGCCGCTAAAGAAGTTTTCACTTCAAAAATCATACAAAATGTTTGTATTGACAGATGACAAAGTAAGTCCGACTAAGCCGTCAACATCCCAATTGGCCTTCTGATTTTGCTAGCATTATAATAAAACCACCTTAACGGATTTAACTATAAGCTCGAGATAATCCCGCTGATACAGATCTGTAGTAATAAAAGAGTTGTAGAGTGAACATAAAAATCGGATACCTACTGAAGCCCATAAAACTCGCATTTTCGGGAAATAACACCGAACTATAAATAAGCCAGGTATTTTCATGTCCCTATACGTGTTTTATGAGATAGAAACTACGAATTTGGGTTATATGTACGATTTTAGGAGTATATAAGTCGTGGAAAGTTTAAATTATAATATTACGAGCTCGCTGGCTAAATGGCTGGCTTCGAGGTCGCCGGTTCGATTCCTGCACAAGACAAACATTTGTGTGCATGAGCATTTCTTTTTGTCTTGGTCTATTTGTTTTCTATGTATTATAAGTATGTATTTACAAAAAAAAAGTATTTAAGTACATTTATCAGTTGTCTAGTGCCCATAGTACAAGCTTTGCGCTTAATTTGGGACTATATGGCGTTGTGTAAATTGTCCAGAAATATTTATTTATTTAATATTTATAATAGTATCCGTTATGTAACCTAACTAATTACTTTAACTGTCTGTATAACTCGATACGCGTGAAACGAAAAGCAGGTTACTAATATTTATACCTCGGAGCTCGCGACCTCGGAGTTCCAGTTACAACGAAACGACACTTGTAACCATATCACTAGTTACGCGTGGAACGAGAAACAGTTTCTTTTTCGTAAGCAGTTTCTAGAAACGAAGCAACGAGTGACGTGAGACAGTATAGTTATCAGTTACGTCGAAACGGGACTTGTAACCGTACACTCGTTACGCGTGCAACGAGAAACAGGTTCTTTTTCGTAAGCAGTTTCTAGAAACGAATCAACGAGTGACGTGAGTCAGTATAGTTACCAGTTACGACGTAACCAGAACTGTAACCGTATCACTCGTTACGCGTGGAACGAGAAACAGGTTCTTTTTCGTAAGCAGTTTCAAGAAACGAAACGAAACGACGAGCGACGTGTGATAGTGTAGTTACCAATTACGACTCAACGAGACCTGTAACCCTACCATTTATTACGCGTGGAACAAGAAACAGTGGCTCTACCGCTGAATCTGAAGCCGATAACTATCGGATATATTGATCACGAAAATAGATCTCCGGTTTGCGTTAATGACAAATATCTTCAGCTTTGTCAGTAGAGCTTTATGGTTTCTACTAACTCCGCTAAACACAATTACCGCCAATCTTAGCTAAAGTTTGATTATCGCAATAAAAAAAAAAACGATAGTAATCGGCTTCAGCTTTGGCGGTATGGCACCAGATCGTTATTTGGAAACAGCGACAGTGTTATTTGAGCAACAGTGTACTGACTTTGTCTGTACAGTTTGAAAAAGAGTTTTGTTTTTTAACAATTGGCTCAGAGTAGCGAACATAAACACAAATTATTTAGTTTCAATTCGGTGTATCTAAATATATAAAAGAAGTAACTGACTGACTGACTGACTGATATATATCAACAGACAGCCCAAACCACTGGGTCTAGAGATTCCAAATTTGGCACCTAGGTTCCTTATGATGTCTATGGGTGCACTAAGAAAGGATTTTTCAATATTCATCCCCTAAGGGGGTGAAACGTGGGTCCACAGTTAGTATGGGGAAAGAAGATTAGTTGGACTATTTTATCCGAAACTTTACATGAGTATTTCTATAGATAAATGAGTAAACACGTGTTTCAGGATTTTTCAAAATTCAATCCTTCAGAGGTAAAATGGGGCGAAAAAGTCTGAAAATCGTCAAGGGTATTTTTTTTATGGTTTATCGGGTCGCTGATTACGAAAACATTCCGATGGGGTTGAAATATATAAAAGAAGAAACTTACATTTTTTTTTATGTTACGTCGGGTGGCAGACAAGCATACGGCCTGCCTGATGTGAAGCGGTTACCGTAGCCATATAGCTCGCAACATAAAATATCACTCGCGTGCCGCCACCCCCGCTGCCATCGCAGCATCTCCTTCCTTTCTGGTGACCTCACTCACTCGTAGGAACACAACAGCCCTCAAGGGAACCGTTATTTGGCTGCGGTATTCTGTGAGGTGGAGGTACATTCCCCAGTCGGGTAGCTTACAATTACGCTCCCTACCTCTCTCTTCGCCAAAGCTTCGTTTGTCAGTCAGCAGGGTGCAACGCGTGCAGGTGAAGTTGGCTTTGGTTCAAAGATGTTGATGAACCACTTACACCATTGACTGACTGACTGATATATATCAACGCACAGCCCAAACCGCTGGGTCTAGAGATTCCAAATTTGGGACGTAGGTTCTTTATGATGTCTAGGGGTGCACTAAGAAAGGTTTTTCAAAATTCAAAACCTAAGGAGGTGAAACGGTGGTCCACAGTTTGTATGGTCAAACAAGATTAGTTGGACTATTTTATCCGAAACTTTACACGAGTGCTTCTATAGATAAATGAGTAAATATGTGTATCAGGATTTTTCAAAATTCAATCCTTAAAGGGGTGAAATGGGGTGAAAATGTCTGAAAATCGTCATGGGTATTGTTTTTATGGTTTATCGGGTCGCTGATTACGATAACAACAACTATTTTATAATCCAACATAGCCGACGTAACATAAAATCACCCCTGCTGGTGTGCAATGGGTTTGAAATATAATAAGTAGTAACTGTAATAATTAATTGTTTGTTACTTTTATTTAACATAAATACCTATTGTTACGGAGGAGTGGCTCCTTCCAATACAGGTGTTTTCACACATAACGGAAGGAGTCAACCTTTTCAACCTTCAATGATTTCTCCGTCAATTATACAGCAATTTTAAAAATTCTTATTTGATTGAGAGGGTACACTCTTCAGGTGGTCCCATATTAACCAAATCAAGATCTGATGATGGGCTCCCTGGGAAATCGAAAGAAATGGTTGAAATTTAATGGCATGGACATGGATACAGTAATTGAAGAGTTTTCGGATGTTATTAAGTTACATAATTTGCATTTGGAAGTCATCATGTGACACTGCGGAGCTGATGAGGAACGGTTAGGAGTTAGGCAATAGTGTTGAGTTTTCTTAATTAAGTTATTCATGTATTTTCGTCTAGAAAGCGCCATAAACTACTTACCCATAATAAATAAATAAAAAAGGAAATAAACTTAAAAAAAATAAACCAACTGAAAAATCCTGACACGAAAAAGCCAAAAATACTGAGTATTTTTTTAAAAGTTTGATATATACTTTTTAAGCTGGTGGAATAAGACTTGTGTTATCCTAATAGGTTTTTACATTTGTATTTGGCATCAATCAGTGCTTATGCGATCGCGGGCGGCTGCGACGGGAGCGTGACGGGTAGTAGTAGTTGCGTGTTAGACTTGGCTTGGATAATCTAAAATGCCCGAATTCCACGCGAGCGAAGCCGCGGGCAAAAGCTAGTCTTTCTTTAGTTCGTATTTTCTTTAGTTCGTATAAATCGAATATGTAATATAGGAAATTCAAGGATATTTCTAAGCAAAACATTATTCTCAAAAATATTTTATGCATCACTCATTTTAATCCAACCCTAAAGGGTGATTTGGGCATGACTAGGTTCAATTTCTGTTTTTTTTTATTTGAATTGTCCTTTATAATTACTTTGTTGCATAGCTTTTTTGAGGTG
The DNA here is from genome assembly GCA_937001555.2 of Hypsopygia costalis. Taxonomy (NCBI): domain Eukaryota; kingdom Metazoa; phylum Arthropoda; class Insecta; order Lepidoptera; family Pyralidae; genus Hypsopygia; species Hypsopygia costalis. Next base: position 21,073,211 of record OW443342.2, read on the forward strand.
TAAGAAGCTCATCGCCAACTATGAGGTAAAGCCAACTTCACGTACATGTGATGCAACCTGCTGACTGTCAAACGAGGCTCCGACAGAAGACTGGTAGGGCGGCTGAGCGTATTTATTAGCTTCCCATGAGGTTTGTTGTGTTCATGTGAGTGAGTAAGAAAGGAATTAAGGAGTTGAAGCGGTAGTGGCGGCGCGCGAGCGATAAGTTCAATCAAGTTGCAAACCCTTAAGGTAACTAATGATGATATGATATCATTGCCACATCATTAGTTGATTATTTTACTATGACGTTTTTTTTTCTGCCGAATCTGTTAACCTTTTCACCACTATTGGCGAATATACACAAATAAACAGCCAAAGATGAATATAATGTATGATGGACGTAACGTATAGCTTAACGTCAGCACCGACTTTTGAATTTGACAAGGCGTGAAAAAGGTTAATAAAGAGTTTTTTTATACTACGTTTGGCGAGCAAGCATGAGTCTATCAGGCTTGCCTGATATGAAGCGGTTACAGCCTCCTTACCACCATCTCTTATTACGATTCAATAATTGAATAGATTGCTTATTCATACCAATGAATAAGCGACTCTATACTATTTGAAATAGAGTCGCTTATTCCTAGGTATGAATAAGCATTCTATTCAGTTATTGAATCGCAATAAGAGATGGTGGTAAGGGGGCAGTAACCATATAATGGCTCGCAACTTAATCGAATTTAATGCTCGCGCGCTGCCACCACCGCTTCAACTTCTTTCCATTCTTACTTACTCACATGAACACAATAAACCTTATGGGAAGCTAATAAATACGCTCAGCCACCCTACCAGTCTCCTGTCGGTGCCTCGTTTGACAGTCAACAGGGTACACCACATGTAGCCAAGGTTGGCTTTAGCTCGAAGATGGCAGTGAGCTACTTACAGTCCAAAAAAGCTATGAAACAAAGTAATGATAAAGGACAATTCAAATAAAAAAACAGAAATTGAACCTAGTCATGCCCAAATCACCCTTTAGGGTCGGATTGGGAGAATCTACGCAACGTAGTTACGGCAACATTGGATTTATGTACAGAGACCAACTGGGGAATAATTATTTCGAACAATTCCTTAGAATTTGTTGTATGGTGAAAAACAATGTTGTCAGCGGAAAAATAAATAATATAATTTTAAACAATTATTAGTTACAAAACATTATATATTACTAATTGAGAAAGAAAAACAATGTTGTCAGCGGAAAAATAAATAATATAATTTTAAACAATTATTAGTTACAAAACATTATATATTACTATTTGAGAAAATACAATCTAATTATAGAAAACTAAAACTAATCTAGAAATCTATATATTTTTTTTATAAAGAAAAGAAAATAATACGCGATAAAAAAAAATTTACATACAAATAGAAAATATCAACGAGATCGTTGCCTGTCGGCAGTGTACGAAATTATCATTTTAAACAATAGTGATTAGGATAGCTCCAATTTAATAAACTATTATTGATAACATTGATAGAGCTCATGAAGCACTTTAGGCGTCAACCCATAATCATCCCACTATTGGGATACGGGAATCCCCTCAATCGAAGGGTCGAAGAGTATCAATAATAAATAGACGTCATTTCTGAAAAAACCGATATTTCTTGAACAAGTACCGTTATTTTTATGGTGACGTTATCAGTCCCTGGTTTACGTTTTATATGTATACGAGTAAATGAAGTTGAAAAGCAGTTTGTTTTTGTTAAAAAGTAACAAACGGTTTATGACTAATGTTAATGTTTTCTCGAATTTTAGTTTGAGATCTATCGCTGTTTCTCATCACTTGTACCGCGTACATTCTTGGTCACAATGGGCCCATAAAAAGCAGGAAAGTGTCCAAAAAGGTCGTTAGGAGGCGCCCGCCCGGGCAATTGTATCGTGGCGTTAAACATTTAACACTTGATTTTCTAAGTCACTCCTTGCTTTATGCTGTTCAAGTTGTTTTATGTTTAACATACCTACTGCAACTTCGCTTGAGAGTACTCTGCAGGAATTTTTCACAATACTTTCTTAAGTATTACCAATAAGGAATCTCTATGGATCAATGAAAAATTTTAAATTCTTAGCCATGACATTTTATATATAAACGGGCCATAGGCAAACATCACGACAGTTCTCCATAGATCCATGAACATTTTCAAATTAGCTATTGTATTTTATTTTATATACAGAATGAAAACTTGCAATGCCACATGGCGGGAAAGTACTTTTAATACTGTAGATAGAAAAATGTACTCGAATAAAACATTCCTTTATTTATGAAAAGTAAGAATATTATTATTATGACATTAGAAGTTTTCACCCTGTATAGATGGCCCCATCGTCGAATTTTAAGGCAGTAAAAATTGGCTGCAAAGCGCTTACTCAATACCTGCTGGGCTTTCTTCTTGTCACAATGGATGCAGGTAGAACGTATCTATTGATAAAAATCTTTGATTTTAGGGTTTTCTGCCAGTCATCCTTGCCACCACTACGAAAGCCGGAGTAGCCGGTAGTCTGACCTGTAGCGCTAAAGAAAAAGACGATCTACTAGGTATACTCTTCGGCTCAAACTGGCCCCTAACTAAGGGAGATGCCTACCTACCTACCATCCCGTGGTTTAGTTAGGCTAGGTTAATATAAAATGCACCTGATATAAAAAGTAGCCTATGTAACTCCCCAGACTTTAAAATATCCTCTTAACAAATCTTGTCAATCCATTGATTCCTTTCCACATGAAAAAACGACAACAAACAATCAAACACGCTTTCTTTACATAATAATATTAGTATGGACGTCAATGATTACATATTTTTACGTCATATAGTTCGATGAGTTGTGAGAGCCCGTATATTTCTCGCGACGCCACAATCGCAGCCCAGTTTTGTGTTTTCACCTTAAAAAATTAACTTGAAACGAGTTATAAATGTAATATTTTATTTTTATCATCGCAACTGTTATATGAAGTGACATTTTCTGGGTCGTTACTTAGCCGGCCACTGGCTGTCGTGTGCCTATCAGATTACTTATTTGATTGATGACCACGTAATATTGTTAGCGAAGGTTGCTACATAAACTGTCCTATTATATGAAAAGGGGTGGCGGATGATATGGGTGGTACCTATATACTTACAATAAATAAAGGATTGCAAACGAATCACTTAAGAAAGATACCCAATTCATCCACGCACTTTATTGCTGCAATTTTGATGCAACTGCTAAGATTTTTTTTATACTACGACGGTTGGTAGACAAGCATACGGCCGGCCTGATGTGAAGCGGTTACCGTAGCCATATTAACGCTCGCAACATAAAATATCGCTCGCGCGCCGCCACCCCCGCTGCAAACGCAGCATCTCCTTCCTTTCTGGTGACCTCACTCACTCGCAGGATAATAAAGATAAATATATGTTAATTTATTTGCGAAAATAAGGTATAACAGATGTTACATAAAATCTAACCTAGGTTAGCAATGTATTTACTTCATGTTACGTTAAATAGTATTCTTTTATCTTTATTAATTTTGTTAATAAAATTAACATAGGTATACTAAGGTATAGATGAGTTCTGTACATGGACGGAGGGATTGAGGGCGAACCCAAGTAAATGTCATTGTTTATGTCTGTAGACGAAATACCAAATACACTTCTTACGACCCGAAACTCTCCTTAAGCGGCCAAAAAGTATTACTTATCAAATACAAAAATGCGATTGTAACTCTTATTACGTACGGCATATGAACGGTACGAAGTTAAACCGTCAAGATTGAACTCTTAAGTTCAATAATAATAATATAATAAATAATATGAACGGTACGAAGTTAAACCGTCAAGATTGAACTCTTAAGTTCAATCTTGACGGCTTAACTTCGTACCGTTCATATGCCGTACGTAATAAGAGTTACAATCGCATTTTTGTATTTGATAAGTAATACTGTGTTCATAATGTCTATATAAATATCTCCCATGTCGTCCATCCGAACGAGTACCTACTGAGAAGTGATAAGGACTTCCGCCAAATAAGGAAAAAATGCAGTAGAGAGTTGTTTGTTAAATTTAATATGACTATTGGTATTTCCGAACAATTATGAATATGGGAGCATTCAATAGCGGAGTCTATATTTCTCTTCAAAGGCTGGTAACGGATCGGCGATCCCTTGGTGTTGCTGATCTTAATGGTCAGTGGCGATTTCTTTCTACCGGGTGACCCACATGCTCGTTTGCACGCCTCTTATATATTATATAAAAAGAAAATACCATTTTTTTTTTCGATTTTTTATTTAAAGACGTCACAATAATAAAACTATAGGTGAAAGAATTACATCAGTAGCATAAAAACTTCTCGAGATTTGATAACTTGAAAATCACAATTTTAGATAATCCCGAAAACGCTTCATACAAAAGGCTATCATGTTATGACGTCACACCACGCTATTTTATATGCATTAAATCAGAAATTTGTACGACAGCAATGTTAAATATTGTGTTTATGTAGCTAGTGCCGTAATAAAAGTTATGGTATTTTTTATTGTTATTACAATGTACGAAATATGACGAGCTCGGTGGCGTAGAGGTCAATGACGCGGCTTCGACACCAACGCTCGTGGGTTCGATTCCCACATAGGACAAACATGTCTGTTTGTCTTGGTCTGGGTGTTTTCTATGTACCATAAGTATGTATTAAAAAAAAATGTATTTACGTATGTTTATCAGTTGTGTAGTACCCATAACACAAGCTTCGCTTACTTTGGGGCTAGATGGCGCTGTGTAATTTGTCTGACAATATTACTATTACAATATTATTATTTGTATCTCTTTTTTATCACGGGTCAAACCCGGTCATTTGATAGGCGTGCGCGGGGATATGGATCCAACGCGTAGAGGCCCCTTTGAGAAGTTTGACGTAATGTTGTACGCTCGCCGTGACCCGCTCCAGGATATGTCAATGGAACGACATACCCTTGACAGGCGTTGAGACTATTGCGAAGTGTGATGGAAAATAAATGGGCTATGGAGATGAGATCTGGGTGAACTTGATACCGGGCTATTACAGAAGAGGGCCGGACGCCTGCCATAACTGCTTTTATTGCTAGTTATTTGCGGCAGGCGGTGGCTTGCCACTCACTAGATGGGCCCCCGAAATGCCAGGAAAACGGCCGGGGGCAACACCGGTTTGAGTGACTCAGGGATGTCAAGAGGTGTGCTGCGCTTTCTCCGAAGTTACTCGCGGCGTGATGCCCTTTAACACTTCCACCCCTGGAGCATATAGCTCTAGCGGCTCCTCTCTGGACGGCCAATGAAGGCAAGCCAGAGCTGAGAGTCCTGCGGGCCTTCTTGTGTTTACACTCCGACCGATGAAGACACGTCGGATACGAAGGCCCTGACCGACTCTCTGGAGACTCGGGTCCGTGGTGTCGCTACTCACACAACAGCTCGCCACACAAGCTGCCCTGCGGACTCTCTCAAAGTTGAATGAGGATTTTCAGTCACTATTTCCTTCACTTTTGCGATGTTAAGTCCAGTTGCAGACGTTGATGGCCTACCAGAGCGAGGCAAATCTTCCATCACATCTCGACCGCTTTAGAAGCTTTGTACCACTCATAAACACGTGTTTTTGATATTGTCAATTCACCGTAAGCCTTCTGTAACATTTTTAGTGACTCCGAACACGAAATTCCATTGGCGATGCAAAATTTAAGACAAGCTCTTTGTTTTTGTCCATTATGAAAATCGCAATATACACTAGATATGATACAATTAAAAACAGCACTGTATTAAATATAAATGACAGCTACATTACAACTCAAACTCCGCGCCAAAATGGAAAAAAAATAGTGCCAATCCAACAACAACAAAAAAACAAAAAAATTGAATTTGGAACCATAAACAAATCATCCATTCCCGATACTTTTTTGACTGAATATTCCATTACTAGCGACCCGCCCCGGCTTCGCACGGGTGCAATGCTGATACTAAATGTACTACAGAAGGTCTTTGCGCTTTGTCCTATCCAGTCCTTCCCCAGTTATAAGCACACGCCGCCGGCTCCGCGGCCGGTACCGCCACAGCCGTTATGTCCCTGCATTTTAAATGTGTAATATCTTCTAAACTATTCATTTAAATTACATGCTGTGAAGGGCCATATTGATCTATATTAAATGCGCAATGTATTTAAGGTACTTAATTGGATAAGGATTAATTCTGTATTGCTTAAAATCGCTTCGTAAATAAGGCATTATTTCTTGTAAAAAGCAAAGGATAAAATAACGGTTATTGTGTGTTACCACTAAGAGATAGACATATACCATCGCGAACTTTTTTGTAGACCATTTTAAGGTGAACAATACTGTACTACATTATTTTGATCTATCTCGTTGGGTTCAGCCAGCGTTTGCAATGAAAGAGCAAAAAAATGTGTTTATTTACGACATCACATTAGAAACCTCTAAATTATCAGTGTTTTTCTACTATGTTATGCATATATTATACATATAAACTTTCCAGTTGAATCACTCTATCTATTAAAAAAAAACCGCATCATAATCCGTTGCGTAGTTTCAAAGATTTAAGCATACATGGGGACATAGGGACTGAGAAAGCGACTTTGTTTTATACTATGTAGTGATAATTCATACATTTATTATGGAATAAATGATTTAATGTTAGATCGAGAGGGTTTTCAAATACATAACGTATTATCGTGTGTGTATTCTCATGTATTGTCTTAAAAAAAATCGGGTTGCACTCCGGGAGTGCCGGCAGAAGTGAAAACTTGAATATTAACGTTGTGCATTTTTGAATATTTTGGAATGGTTAGGTAATAATTTCGGAGGAATTGCTTTATTTATCAGTATAATAGTACTATCATTTATGTGGTAAAATACAACATTCATTTATTGCGCTATCGTACACAAACTTGACAATTTATATTACATTAGAAATAAACAGCAGGAGCAGGCATACATTTTCGCCGCGCGGTAGAAAAAGAGGGGGATATTACTTTCTTTCCCACGCCGCGCCGGCGGTCTACTCTCCCTTCGTCTTCCGAATTTTGGGTCACGTGAGGCGAGTTTAACATTTTTTACTCATCCCAAAAAGTGCACAACGCCGCTAAAGAAATTTTCACTTCAGAAACTCAATCATGTTCGTTTATACGGTTTGATAAATTATATTAGACTTGTTTTTTTTTCAGGGATAGTGGCCTTCCACTATCCCTGAAAAAAACCCTTTACGATACTTGTCAATTTATAGAAAACAAAATACATAGTTAATTGAGTTAATCAAACATTCTATCTATCTAGACAGATTTTGTACGAACCATTATGTGCTAAACATAATAATCGGATACAAAAAAATAAAAAAGCAAGCATGTAGATATGTTGTGAATTTATATCATAATATATATTATCTAAATCATATCAATAAACACTTATAATTAATAATAAACTAACTTGAGTAAAGTAGTGCTCTGTTAATTTCTTTTTAAAAGTGGTCAGAGTGATACTGTCACGTATTTCCACTGGTAATTTATTCCAGAGCAGTGCTGCACGAACACATGGAGTAAATGAGTTAAAGAAAAAAGTTGTATTAAATTAGGGATAATTCAATGTTTTCGCAAGGCAGGGACGTATTATGTTCAGTGTTTTCAGAAACTATGGCTTATTTCTTCTTTATATTGCGTCTGGCAGCATACCAGCAAACATATTTCTCGCCTTTTGTAAAACAGTATCATTACATTATACACAATTAATTTTAACAAAAAAAAAACCTACTCCAAACATTACTCTACCTTTATGGATGTAGATACAGGATGATGATGATGAAAAAAATATTGGACCAATCTGTACATATACATTTTCAAATAAGAAAAGTTTTTTTCAAATCGGTTTATAAATGACGGAGTAATGAAATAACAAACCTAACAGTGCATAGATACAGGCTTACGATGATGTTGATGAAAAAAATATGGGACCAATCTGGAAGTATACTTTTCAAAAGTTTTTTCAAATCGGTTTATAAATCACGGAGTAATTCAATAACAAACATTAAAACAAAAATGCAGCAGAATTGAGAACCTCCTCCTTTTTGGGTCGGTTAAAAAGAAGTTGCATTTCTATTGCTTTTGTTGCTAATGCATCGCCTTGTCTTTCTGTGTAGCTTTTTAGAGCATTACTCACAAGCGGCACAAAAACCATTTAACTTGAAAATTGTTAGTAGTTTACTGTGAGGTAAAGGTAATTCCCTACTAGCGCAAATCATAATTAAATACCTGCTCTTTCACCAGATCTTCGTTTTTAAATCGGCGGAGTGTAATCAATTATAATAAATGCTTTAAAAATTATATTTCATTTGCAGTTTTTAGATAAATACTATAATAAATAAATAAATGTACCTGGACAAATTACACACTGCCATCTAGTATGAAACTATGCAAAGCTTGTACAATGGGTTTTTTAAATACAAAACACGAAGACAAGCTTTATGCTCAAAATATTTGTCTTGTGCGGTGATCGAACACGCGATCTCGGAGTCAAAGTAGCCATTAGGCCGCCGCCGAGCTCGCCTATACTTTGGATAACTTACTATTAAAAAAGATTTCATTTGTTTCTAGTTACATAACTAGGCGACTAGACTAAAATTACATAACTTTATTGCTTCGGTTTTTTTTGGCCGTGTGGTTTCCGGCAGACTAGAATAGAATCACTTCGTCTCTTCCCGTGAATGTCGTACAGGGCGACTAAGAGAAATACATTATAAAACATCGATCAGGCCTCCCAAATCTGCCTGACCAGCGTGGGGAGTGTAGGCCAAATCCTCCTTCTGCCTGGGACGGAAGAGAGAGGGTCTTGCTCCTGTAGTGGTGACTAAAAAGACCTGATGATGATGATTGGTTCGGTTTATTACTTATCCTTTATTTATTTGTTATGTTATTTTACTAGCATTTGATTAAACAATTACAATGAAACTCCAAGCCTTCTCTGTTCTACGTATTAGAGAATGAACTGCTTAATGCTTACACGCGCATAGACGATCATGTGACGATCGTGTAGTTTTTAATTTCTTTTAACATTATAATGAATATAATGTAATCAAGTAAACGTTCTTTTAAAAAAAAAAACTTTTAAAACCTAGTTGTATAAAAAATATATTACTTACCTTATTTTCTACAACTAGAACGCCAAACAAGCATACGAGCTGATGGTAAGCAGTGAAATAACAAGTTTAATAGCAACTAATCAAATCTATCAACTAACAAATTAAAGATGACAGAAACTATTTTTGTCGGAATAAAAAAAAATATTAGTTGTTTAATTTTAGACATTTTGTAAATCATTTATATGTAGAGTAACATATATGTAAATTTCAATGTAATACCAACTATTACTTATACTGTGGTAATACTGTGATTTTATTAATGTAATATTCCATCACGCCTGTGAAATATCTTACTTCATTGGCTACTTGAACCAAACACTATTTCTTTTTATTTTTTACATGAAACGCGGACCAGACTTCAGGCAGGCAGATGGTATAGGCACAGATTACTTGATAGTTACTACATAAGTATAGGTGTTTGTTAGAATAATGTGAATTCAGTAGCGTTTACAAATTGAAAAGCAATGCAAATTCATAAAAATGTTCCTACTCGTGAAGATGCCAGTTCATACTATTATTTATTATTTCATTCTGGGTGTTTTCTATGTATCATAAGTATGTATTTACAAAAAAAAATATATTTACGTATGTTTATCAGTTGTCTAGTACCCATAACACAAGCTTCGCTTACTTTTGGGCTAGATGGCACTGTGTAATTTGTCTGACAATATTTATATTTATTTATTTATTTATACTGAGCTACCAAATACATAGATGTAGATTGCTGGAATACTTATTACGATCAAATGATTTCCGTTTGGAAATTCAAATCTTAGTGCATCAAAGTTATATTTTTGTATCATCAAAATAAATATTATCGGAAATAGAATTTAATAGCATTTCTATTACAGATACGCTGAGAGCTTAGGGGTGTCAGCCAACTTCACCTGCACGCAGTGCACCCTGCTGACTGGCAAACGAAACTCTGGCGCAAAGAGAGGTCGGGATCGTAATTGTAAGCTACCCGACTGGGGAATATATGTACCTCCACCTCACAGAATACCGCAGCCAAATAACAATTCTCTTGAGGGTTGTTGTGTTCCTTTTGAGTGAGTGAGGTCACCAGAAAGGAGATGCTGCGTTGGCAGGGGGGTAGCGGCGCGCAAGTGATAATTTATGTTGCGAGCGTTAATATGGCTACGTTAACCGATTTACATCAGGCGGGCCGTATGCTTGTCTGCCACCCGACGTAGTATAAAAAGTAATAATAAGAGAATTATTTTATTCGCGTTTTCATAATGTCTATTTAAATATCTCCCACGTCGTCCATCCGAACAAATATCCACAGTTACTGGAGAAGTGATAAGGACTTCCGCAAAATAAACAGAAAAGCAGTAGAGATTCTTTAGTTTAATTTACTGTTTGATTGAATAAGATTGTTATAATTCACGGAGAATTATTTAATACTAGCTGATGCCTGCGACGTCGTTCGCGTGGACTTAATGATTCCGGCGTATTCATAAAAATACGAACTAATGTAGATACATAAGAAAATACTTGTTATACGTTAAAAGTATTTTTATTTTATTTAACATTGTAACTATAGTTTTAAAAAAATATAAAATAAATTAAGGGAGTCTTTCCTTCGGGAGCGAATATAAAAAGACCTGAAGCGTTACAACTCTCGAGAAAGCCACGTAAAGTTGGCCATGCGAAAAACAATCAGTCCTATGCTTGACCAGCGAATTTTAGTGACTTCTTTATTTTCTTAACAAAGCAAGCGGTCACATAGAACTGTGTACTAAAATGTATTTTTTTTTTTGAGAAGAGTGGTATACGCGGAATTAATACAGTTTCACCGGCACCACTCCCAGTGAGAATCTCTGCTTCAATTATATTTCGCTGCCAAGCATTGACTTTACTTCAGGAAGGAGATCTTCCCCAAATTTATTAATATTCTTGAAAACTCTTGGGCACGTAAAGCCTACAGCTTCTAGTGCCTTAATGTTAACCATTTCGCATTCATCTCAAACGATTAGACAGCAATCCTGAAACACCTTCGCTTTGTCACAGTTTCGTGTCACAGAGCATGTCGGTGTTTCAATTCTGTTTAAATCGAGTAGGATATTGAACATTATGTTTGCGTCCTTCTGCCTAGTAGTAAAGTGGCTGCAATACCTGGCGATGCTGCTGTGAGATCTTATTTTAGCGCCTGATTTCAGCGTGGATTGCTCTCGTCAGGTATGTTTTCCAGTCCCTCCTGGAGCATCTAAGAAAAACAGTTTCCCCTCGTTGTTTAAAACACTTTCCACCACCAAATCAAATAAACTCTGATCTTGCTACATAGCGTCCCGCAAATGCACGTATTCTTCTGGTTTGTGCGAATATATACCAATCGTTCCATATCAATTTTAGCGTACACGTCTATAATAAACTGACTAAATAGACCACATTACCTTTGTAAATAAAATAAAACGATTGCGTCTAATTTGTAGCAGGTAAGAATAAAAGTAGCACCCCGCGGTTTTTTTTTAAAACACCTTCAATATTTTGTTAATCTATTTATTGTTATTTTAAGTAACATTTTTAGTTCTATTTGCATTAACATTTTTAGTTGTATTATAGCTTGTTTATTTACTTTTTTTTAAAACTATAATTTATTGTAAACACGTGTTGATTACGGAAATAAATTTAACTTTGTTCTGCATCAGGTGTTCCAAATCTTGGATTTTTATACCTCAACAAAAAATGCTCATCAGGCTGAACAACTTTTGCTAAGGAGTCATTTTAAAATTTCTTATAGTTTACCTGAACCATTATGGTTCTGCATCAGGTGTTCCAAATCTTGGATTTTTATACCTCAACAAAAAATGGTCATCAGATTGAACAACTTTTGCTAAGGCGTCATTTTTATGTTTCTTATAGTTTACCTGAACCATTATGGTTCTGCATCAGGTGTTCCAAATCTTGGATTTTTATACCTCAACAAAAAATGCTCATCAGGTTGAACAACTTTTGCTAAGGCGTCATTTTTATATTTCTATAGGGTACTTCCCGTTGACCTAGAACTATGAAATTTGGCAAGTAACATCGTTATAGACTACAAGTACAGGAATAAATCTCAAAACTATACATTTGTAAATAGATATTAAAAAACAGGGGGTCTATATTTTTATAGGGTGTCGAAATTTCAAAATGAAACTACTAGTTCAAATGGGGTATCATATGAAAGGGCTTGATGTACACATTGCAAAATATATATATATTTTTTTTTCGACGCATTATTTCTTATTTATAATAAAAAATATCAAATTTAATAATGATACTACGTACGGAACCCTCGGTGGGCGAGCCCGACTCGCACTTGTCCGGTTTTTTTTATATTTCTTATAGTTTACGTGAACCATTACGGTTCTGCATCAGGTGTTCCAAATCTTGGATTTTTATACCTCAACAGAAAATGCTCATCAGGCTGAACAACTTTTGCTAAGGTGTCATTTTTATATTTCTTATAGTTAAACTGAACCATTATGGTGCTGCATCAGGTGTTCCACTTTCCAAAATAAATTATACCCTATATGTCGCCCAGGCTTAACGGCTATATAACAAAAAAAGTTTCATTCGAATCCGTACTTCCAGAGATTAGCGTGTACAAACAGACAAACAGACATACAGACAAACAGACAGACATTTTTTTTATAAATTCTTACTCTATTACTATATCTCCATCGCCTCCAATTGTTTTTTGTAAATATATTCAATGTACAGACACATTATTTTTACTGTTTTATTATATGTATAGATTAGTGCGCGAGGTATAGTCGTGTGTTTTTTTTAAACGCAATCACGTCAGTTTTGTACGGATTAGCAATTTTTTTTGTGATTACCTAGAATCTAAGATCGTTCGCGATTTTGTCACCTTAGTAGTAGGAATATATAAATGGAAATTTACTGAGACAAACACCATAAAAAACATTTTTTTTTATCCACACAGGTCTTGAATGAACCCAGTATAAGATAAAAACAACAATCCGTTGCATAATAATGAATATGAAATTCAGAGTATACATCTGATAAAATTGACAGATATGCGGAGATATACAGATGCGTAGCTAGACAAACAGACATGTCGAGATTTTTTTATATAAAAAGGGGGCAAATGAGAGCATGTGGGTCACCTGGTGGAAAGCTGTTACCTCCGCCCATGGAGATCAGCAACACCAACGGGTTGCCGATCCATTGCCAGCCTAAATAAATACATATACATATAGATAGTTAAGATTCTTTTTTGATTATGAAACACAAAAGAGTAGCAAAGGAACTCCATACCTCCTCTGTTCTACGTATTAGAACAACGAACTGCCTATATGCGTACAGTTTGTACATTCCCTCATTGTGACAATCGTGTGGCGTAAAATTTATTTTTAGTAGAATATTAAATACCATGTAATCAACTAAACATTATTTTTAATAGTTCAAGGACACGATGGATATTCAAATATGTAAGTACCTAAATGTATAAATTACCTAAAACTTCATTATTTACAGCCCGCAGTCATTGAATAAACAATAACAATAAATCTTTTATTTTCTCTCATAATAAAAGGCTTATAAACTAAACTTAACTTTCTAAACATTTCGTTTCCTTAAATGCTAAGCCATTTGAAGAGGTCGAGTCTACGATTATTAATTCTAGAATTTTCTAGTAAGAGTTTCGTTTAGAGCATACTCTGTCACGCTGCACTACTGCGGTCGGTGGAGACTAGTGGATTTCCCCTTCATCTATACATAATCCTTTGGATCAAGTCGGAAACAAAAAGAGCTGAAAAGTAGCTACATCGATTAGGTTGTGTGTATACGTTATTGTGATCACCTTCTAAAACCCTTTTTTTATATTATTAAGGTGGTAGGTACCCTTTTGTTATATGCCTCATTTTCTGTATGTACGTCTGGTCGCTGCATTAAGCTTAAATAATAATTGTTCTGAACTTGTGAAAATTTGTTTTTAGAAATATAATATCACATAGCATATGTTTCTGGAGATAACATAAGAAGTTATGTTACATGTATCTTGATCTATAATAATAAAAAATCAATACACGTATAGGTAGTTATTATACATTATAACACTTCTGTTTTAAATAAGCTTTTATTTAAAAAAAATGAAAAGTTTGCTTAATGTAAAGTTGACACTGTTGAATGTTGGCACTTGGTGGAACATTATTATCTTAATATTATAATAAAGCACTTGTACTGTACCACGTAATTATATTTAATTGTACCGACCGGTTTCGCCGCTAAGGCATTATCAATGTAAACAGATGGTATTTGTGCTTCTACCTAACTTTCGTTATTACTTAATATATTTGGTTCGTCAAGCCCTTTCATTTGATACCAATACCATAGGGATCAAAGTAGAAAATATAAATCGTCAATTTGTGGCACTGGAATAAAAATGACATCATTTAGATAATAGTGCGGCGTGACGAGAGTCAAACGAGTGTACAAAATGCGAACTGCGAAGTGGGTCATATTCAAATTGCATTGATTACAGACGCCGCATTGAAACTAAAAAAATAGCTATATATTTTTAACCGACTCCAAAAAACGAGGATTTTTTTTTTAATGTTTGTTACTTAATTACTGATTTATAAACCGATTTGAAAAAAAAAACTTTTTTATTTGAAGAAGTATACTTCCAGATTCGTCGCATATTTTTTTCATCGTTATCATCATCAGCCTGTATCTACCCACTGTTAGGTTTGTTATTTCATTACTCCGTAATTTATAAACCGATTTATAAAAACTTTTTTATTTGAATGATTGGTCACATATATTTTCATCATCATCATCATCAGCCTGTATCTACATACATAAATAATGTTTGGAGTCGGTTTTTTTTGTTAAAATTATTATTTGTTACACTGAGTTTTGCTATTATTATTCTCTAAGCACTAAATTTTTTGTTACAGACATATTATCACTCGCTTTTCTTTTTGGGAGCGTTGGCTGCAATTGTATCACAGAACAAGTGGGAAGAACCCAATGTGAATATACAGTTGTTTGTAAGAAATTCACAAGCTCCGTCTCTAATCCAAGTTGTGGCTCCAATAGTTTCGTGACTCTTGATATAACTGAAGCAGAAAATCAAAATCTGGCATTATCTTTCTTTGGATCCACTAACTTTGACTCAAGAGTTCGTAGCTTCCAAGCCAGTGGTAATGCATGGACGGTCATAGAAGAAGCGGCACTGCGATATTTTACTAACTGCATATACATGGATTTAAGTAATAATAAAATAAAAACGATAAAAGATCAATCATTTATAAATTTGCTGAATTTAAGAAGTATCAATTTACAGCAGAATAAAATAGAAATTATCAATCCGAAAGCGTTTATGGTACAGGAAGCCAAAATAAATACAGTTGAAACAATAGACTTGTCATTTAACAAAATAAACACATTAGGCAACGGAGTATTCGAATACACACCATACTTGAGTCAATTATCCTTGGATCATAACCAAATAAGTTTTATTGATGACAATGCTTTTCAAAAATTGGAAAATTTAACAATATTATTCTTGAACAATAATCACCTAACCCATCTCAATTTGAGTTTTATTATGTTAAAAGAACTGAGAGTCTTAGATCTTTCATTCAACTTACTGAAGAAGATTTCAGGTTATGAACTTAATCGTCTTGTATCTCTTAAATCAGTTAATGTATCATATAATCTCATTGAGTCTGTAGATTCCAATTGCTTTAATCAAGCGTTTAATTTGCTGTTTTTAGATTTCCAAAACAATAATATTTCTTCAAATATCGAAAATATCATGTTTTTAAACAACAACAAATTGCAGCATCTAAACTTTTACCGTAATAATATAACGCACATTAGTGATGATGTTTTTAAATATACAAAAAAAATAGAATATTTAAATTTTGAAGAAAATAACATTACTGCGGAAATAACTGACCATACATTTACGGGATTGCAAAACATAAAATCTTTTAATTTATCCAATCAGCATATAACAATTATAAAAACTCACGCATTTTCAGAAATGGTAACTTTAAACAATTTAAATATGAGTAAAAATGAGATACAGGCAATAGAAGAAGGTAGTTTTCAGAATATTAACGAATTAATTATATTGGATTTTTCGTTCAATAATATACCAGAAATTTTATTTCTAAAAGGTTGTTTAGAAAATCTTCAAGAATTGTACATAAATAATAATAATATACATTTTTTACCAAAATACACTTTCATAAATCAAACTAAGCTGACAAGATTGGAAATCTCAATGAATAGGATAAATAATATTGAACAATATTCATTGTCTCTATCCAAGTTGATGTATTTGAATTTGTATGGGAACAATTTGACTGGTAATGTGAAAAATAATACATTTAGTCCTGCCAAGAACTTGAGATACTTAGATTTAAGCCACTTTAGGATAACAAATGTTGATGAATTAGCTTTTTCAGATATGCCTGTATTAGCTAGATTGAATTTATCTCATAATGAAATAACAAATATATCTACCAATAATTTTAAAAGTATGAATAATATGTACAGTTTAGATATGTCTTATAACTATATATCCGAATTCAACTTTAGCCACAGTAATTTAACCAATTTGAAAGGACTGTTTTTGAACAATAATAAATTAACGAATATTTCAAATACATTTACTAACGTATCTGATTTATTTTATTTAGACATATCTAATAATAACATAGCTAGTTTGTACAATATTGGGCTAGAAAAGATGCCATATTTAAAAGCGCTTTATCTATCACACAATCTAATTACAAGTTTTAATAATCCACATACAAATGTTTTGAGAAAGCTAGTCACTTTGGATGTTTCATCGAATCAATTGAATGAAATCAATTTAAGCTATTTTAATGAATTGGTGAGCGCCAACTTGAATAACATTAGTTTGACTAAAATTAATAGCTCCTTTCTAAATAATCTTGATTATCTTCAATTTTTAGATATAAGTGACAATAAAATTGAAGAACTTCCTCCTGGTACTTTCCAATATATAAAAATTTTAAAATTGTTGAATATATCAAGTAACTTTCTGACAAACCTACGATATGGTAGTTTGAAAGGGCTTCATAGAGTTGAAGTTCTAGATATGTCACAAAACCAGATAACTGATCTAGATGTTGATGTGTTTCATGAGTGTAACGAATTGCAAAGATTAGTATTAGATTACAATAGAATTAAGGTTTTAGATGTAGAAAGGTTAATTTTTGTAGCTCCTAAACTTGGAACATTAAGTATTGGAGGTAATCCTATGTCATGCAAAATGATTGTAAGGAATATAAAATCTGATATAGTCAGAGTAAGCCGCATAATTATCACGTCAACGGACAAAGTTTATCACGAAGACAATGTACATGGCATCAGATGTGGAGATGACAATGATATGGAAGTGACAAATAAGGAAAAGAAATCAATAGATAATGCATCATCGCAATCGAATCATGAAGGTTTATCTACAATAATAATAGTTTTGCTATGGTGTTCTGGGCTAACATTATTAATAATTGCATTTATCATTTGGTACGTAAAACGAGAAAGACATACATCAATAAGTCGTGTACAGTTACCGTCGAGACATTCTTTAGAAATGAGCAGTTCTATTTACGATCAAGATTTGTTAAGTTAACCTCTGAACTATGTGAATAAATTTGGTAACCTGTTACCTCAATCGTAAGTTCTTTTACTCTTCTCCTAACTTCTAGACTCGCTTCTAGACGCGTAGTTTTACTATTGTTATTTCTTCCGGCCGCGCCGGAGACGTTACAGACAGATATTATGTAAATAATATTTTGTGCGTGTTCACTTTGTGCGATAATTTAGTTATTGTAAATAGTAGGGATATTTAATTGTTGCTCCTAATATTGAATGTAGGAAGTTACTATTCGACGAAAAACATTTAAGCAATTGAAAATAGGCTAAATACATTTAGGACAACTGAAAATTGTGCGGAAATAAATCCATACTAATATTATAAATGTGAAAGTGTGTCTGTTTGTTTGTTTGTCCTTCTTTCACGTCAAAAGGAACCTAAGTACGGACATGATCTTTTTAATGGGAATAGTACAATAAATTACTTTTACTTTTCAAAGGAAGAAGAAAAACAACAGTATATTATAAAAGAGTTCCGACTCCTAAACATGCGATTTGTAACTGAGCACATTGTCATCAAATAAGTATATAAGGTCATTTAAACCAAGGGCTAATAATTTAAGGGCAAACACAATTAAGTAAGAAAAGTACGAGTTAAGCATTTAGAAGTAATAAAAAGAACACGTTAGAAAACTTTCTGATAATTTCAACCAAAACCAGTACATAATAGATTTTATGAACTGTACGTGTAAGCTGATGGCTTCTTACGGTATTGTTTTGACATTTTTGCGTTCAGTTTGACACTTAGTTCCATAATGTTCCTGATGTTCATCTACAGCGTGTTAATTTTTATTTATTTCTATTAACGTATCTAGGCCGAAATCAAGGTTGAGTGGTGCGAGTAGATTCGCTGAGGGTATGTTTTACATTGATTTCAATGGAAAATGTATTTGATGATCATTCCTCAATGACATGATCAATCTCAATTTTTTTTTCGATACAAACCTCAAGCATGTCGAGGTCTTTAATTGTGACAAGTTTCATCAAAATCGGTTTAGTGGATTTGGAGCCTATTCATTTCCAAGAGTGACTTTTCGGGGTATATATGCGTTCCGCTTGCTCATCGCAATAATCAATGTTATCTCGCAAAGTAGCGTGTAAAAAATAGGTGAAATACATTCTTATGAATTCTTCATCCTACCCTATCAATATTTGTACTTGATATAAAATGACATTATATACATCAAGATTCCTGGAATAATTATTAAGATCCGATTATTTCTCAATGGAAACTCAAATCTCAGTGCATCAAAGCAATCTGCTTTTAACATCAAAGCAAGATTATCGGAAATTGAATTCCATAACATTTATGCTATAGATAAGTATTTTAGCACAAAATATCTTTGCATTTTGTATTCAATTCACTCAGCTGCTTCATATTCTATTTATGAAGCTTTATATGGAATTAAAACTGTTTTATTATATATGTTAGTATTAGTTTAATCCTCTTCTACGCAAAAACAACATAAGAATGTCACAATGTTGTACAAGATAATTTACGTGAATGCTGACTTTTTAGTCAACATTTTTTGTAAAAGAAGGCTCGACTTTTTAGGACACAGGATATACTGCTTTTTGAAAAAAAAGTCTATCCATCGTTTTAAATGGTTTCTGACAAAGTCAGAGACTTACATTATTTATTTAGGATAATAAACAATTGAACAATCAGGTTTACTTATTTTCTAGTATTATGAATTTTTATCATTGTACAACCAACCACATTATCCACAAATAATTAAATTTTCTTAGAGTAATCCCACACATTGCGAACACATAGGCGTATAAAAATAAAAGTTTAAAAATTACACTACTAATCTAATAAGATATCTAATAGCCTCTCAATGACACGTTTTTTAAACTTGACTAAGACAAGTAGTATTTTCAAAACCCTAAATAAATTATGAAAGCTCCCCCAAATAATAATCAAACTCTCTTTTTCAGAGTTTAGTATTAAATAACTTAAGGGACATATGTATTTAGATTTTTAATAGGTAGCTATTTCGATATACTTTATTTAACTTATCAGCCTTTGACTACACCGAATATTTATTTTTATTTCCTACATTTTTCACAAAATAATATAAAGATTCGAAAATTAAATTTTCTTTCATAAATTATCTCGGACGCTGAATAATTCAATTCAAATCGGCCGTAGTGACGTAGTGTCGTCAACCCTTACTCATCTCATTGCTAGAATACGGGTCTCCCCTCATTTGAAGGGGGTTTAGAGCATAATCCACCACGCTGCTCAAATGCGGGTTGGCGGTGAAGCGGTTACCGTAGCCATATTAATGTGCATTTAGTACATTAATATATATATATATATATATATAATTTTTTTTTTGACACAAAATTTCGGACGCTGAACATAATTTCATTCAACTCGACCAAGCTAAACAAGTATGTTGCAAAACAATGCACTGTGAAATAACAAAATTTATATTATGACGTATATCCGGACGTTGTGGTTTTATTCTGATATCATATTTCAGGCGGAGCATGTACACTAAGGGAATTATTGCGGAGTCGTTTGTTCCGCAATGATTGATGGAGCCACCAAACGGAATGTTTCCCCTGGCTGTAGCATTTTTTTCTCAGATAACTTTATATCGCCCTGTTCCATCTGGTTTTTGCCAGTCTCAAACGAGATTTTTATTCTGTGCCACTTTTTGTATATAATCACCTTTCTGACAGATGAATGGCCTTAGAAGTCATTTCGTTGTACAATTATTGGTGGTATTACAATGCCCTTTAAGATTGGTATACCCTATTGCTTCGCCCGCGTGGTCCAGGGGCGCTGCCATTCATTTGTGTATATTTTTTTCTTGTTGCATTTTTTTTACTTCGTGGGATAAAACGTAGTACCAATATGTACAAATTTTAATCATCATCGTCTGCGGATGAATTTATTTACTTTAACACTTATAATAATATTAGCACCACATAAATGTTTGCCCTCTGCGGGGATCGAACCCGCGAACCTCTGACGCTGAAGGATCGAAAAACAACACAAAACATTATATATATATATATCAATCATGTCGGTACTTAGGTTCCTTTCGACGTGATAGAAGGACAAATGATTACAAAGTTACAAAGTTTATTTTTTATCCCATGGAAATAAGATGTTTTTCCGGGATAAAAAGTAGCTTATGTGTAGCTTTCTTTCCTACTAATTTCTTATTAAATTTGTTGTGAGTTCCAAGGCAGACGTAGTCTTATCCCCGGGACTGCAATGGACTTCACTATTCATTGTCTTTTTTGGTGGTCTCCGTTGTTAATCCTGGCTATACAGGAGAGACAGTGGTGGGAATATATGGTAGGCCCTCGCCCTGTTAAAAAGAAGTATCTATACCTACTCTCTAAATACCTTCTTAATATATCGAGGAGATGATATTTTTATTGTATGCACTTTGACTCTGGGGTCACTGTTTCGAAGCAGTCTAGGTGTTTCCTATGTATTAAAAAATATTAGTTATCTAGTACCCATAGTACAAGCTTTACTTAGTTGGACACACCCCGACCCCAACATACAATTGTGCCGTCGGTATCTACTACATAAACAATGACGCCTGTGCAGAGCGTGAATGTGCATGTGCGCGTACGGCGACATACAAACTGTTCCCGATTCGTCTCAGAGGGGAGGTGTGGTCGGCACGAGAAAGCGGCAGGGAGTGGCTATACTGTACGTAGTACTATCACTTATACTGTGCTTTGGAACAGATGGCTGTGTGTGATTTGTTGAAGGAATATTTATTAATTAAGAAAAGAATATTCAGAAAGACCATACCTTTATCGAATTACAAACGAAATCCATAACCATTCTCATCCAATTGTATGATATCAATAAAACATCGGAATTTCCTTACATAACAAGACATATAAGCTCCTGCCAATTTAGCTCTTACCTACTACTATATTAAGCTGATTATCCTCTATCGAGTATCTTTGAGCTCTGTAGGATCAATCAATTGGAGTATCTCCAGCCAATCCCATGTGGATTAATGCGATAAAATATTGTATTCTTAAAAAGTAGCACAAAATATGGGTGAATTTTGGAAGTTTCCCTCATTAGCAATATTTACTTTATAAATACGATTCCCTTATCCCTCTGTTAACATTTTTATCAATTGGCAGAGATCAGTTTATTTGAGACTACTGATTTATTTATTATTAGATATTTATAAAAAACAACTGTAAAAACCACAAAATATAACCAAAACAACACACATGCAGGAAGAATAATGTTCACAGTGGGAGTACCAAAGTTAAGCTGAGATAGACTGCCAGTCCCTAAATAACTGTTCATGTAAAACCTATAGTAAAAAAAAAAAAAAACATCAATAAATCTACAATCCACAAAAGAAAAACCATATGAAAATAAACGAATCAACATATTTTGATGATCGGCAAAATTAAACAAACAACAATGTTCGCAATGAATGTACTAAAAGTTAAGCCACATTATGTCCATTGTACAATGTACTTTAATCTCGCAATGTTATTCTAAATACATATATAATATGGACACTTTCTGTTTCTTTCTCGTGTCGTCCTCTTCTCCATTCTTAGTCAAAACTGGGCCCCTACCGCCGAAGCTGAAGCAGATTACCATCGGATTTTTTGAATGCGAAAATGAATCTACTGCTTAGATTGTTGCTAATTATGTTTGGCTTAACTGGTAGAAACCCTAGAGCTCTACTGACTAAGCAGAAGATGTTTCTCAATAACTATAACTTAAGACCAATTTTTGGAATCAAAAAAACCGATGACAATCGGTTTCAGCTTCGGCGCCTGGAACAGTTTGTATGGGCTGCACGCACACATGTTCATTCACTTATCAGTTTGTGTAAAATAATAATAATTGTTTATTTACTACTCACAAGGTATTACATAGTTGTAGTACAAACATATTGCAGACTGTCATAGATCACGTCCTTGTGAGTGTCTGGAAAAGTTTACGTTTCAACATTTGTACGGAGTGGCCGGGATATAGCTAAGGTTGAAAAGATTAGCAAGCTATCTTAGATTGCTAAACTTTTCAAAATACTTAAGGAAAACACTGAAATAAACGAAACAACACAATTTGATTACAAATTATTACATTAAACGATTCTCTCTTCCCGTGGATGTCGTACAAGGCGACTAAGGGAAATACATTACCAAACATCGATCAGGCCTCCCCAACCCGTTTGGCCAGCGTGGGGAGTGTAGGCCAAATCCTCCTTTTGTCTGGAACGGACGAGAGAGGGTCGTGCTCCTCTAGTGGAGACTAAAATGACCTGATGATGATTAAGATAATGATGATGATGATGACATTAAACGAAGAACAATGTTCACAGTGAATGTATCAAAGCTAAGCTAAGATAGATTGCTAGTTGGTAATAAATTGTTCATGTAATTTGACGTTATTCAATGTCTGCTCCCCACGGCCATGAAAAGGAAAATGGCTCGAACTCAACAAACTTCCGTCAAAGGAAACTTGCCAAAGAGGCTAAGTTAGTTATAACAGTTGCCTAATTTCGGCGTATCTTGTGCATCTAAAACGCTGATGAATGTGACTGAGTTTATGGCTTTACTTCGGTTAGGCTGGCTGTCCATAGGAGCGAGAAGGCTGAGCGGAAAATTTCACGCAATAAAATTTCAGGCAAAAACACATCTCGCCGACAGTTGCGTCACTTTATTGGTTAATAAAATAAGGCGACTTGACTCGCAGGCTTTCTTCATTGAATCCGTGCCATGCCGTATATGTACAATGTACATGATTTATAAGTCTTAATAATAATACGTCATAATTTTCCATCACACTTAGTAATAATCTCAACGCCTGCCGAGACCTGCTCATGGGTACATCGTCACGGCGGACGTACAACATCAAAATTCTCAAAGGGGCCTCTACGCGTTGGATCCATTCCCCGCGCACGCCTATCTAATGACCTGGTATAAGCCCGTGAGTTCAACAGAGATATGTGTATTTTTTTTTCGGGATAGGTCTACCCATTGCCACCACTGCGTCTCCTGTATAGCCAGGATTAACAGTGACGACAACAGTTAGGTACCAAAAGGACAATGAAGCCCACTGCTGTCCGAGGGTAAAACTACCTCTGTCTTGGAACTCCAAATTTAAAGAAGAAATTAGTAGGCATGAGAAGCTTTTGGAATAGACTTCCCCTCTTGGCTATGTGAGAGACAGCAATATGGCAAATAAGGCAATAGAAGCCTATTTAATAGAGATGGCTAGTCAAGTGAAGCTCAACTGCCGCGCACCACGGATTTTAAATATCTATAAACACTATTGGTGACCTGAAACTGTGAGTTGTTACCTAAGGCTTCGATTTCAATACTTTCATTATCATAAATAATCGGAGCAATACTATATACTTATAACATAAGACGAGGTCGGTGGTCGAATGACTAGTGTAATGGCACTTTGACTCCTAGGTCGCGGGTTCGATTCCCGCACAAGACAAATATTTGTGAGCATGAACATGTCTCTTTGTCCTGGTCTCGGTGTTTTCTATGTATTATCTTTTACAAAAAAAAAAGTATTTAAGCATAATTTCGTTATCTATTTCCCATAGTACAAGCTTTTCTTAGTTTGGGACTAGATGACTGAGTATTTGTCAAAAAAAAAAAAACATGAATGAATTAAAAATGCCAAAATAAAAGCTGCCCCAGCTCGCTGTATAGCCCAATAGTTTTGTCATATTCCAGCCACTACATTCAAGTGCCGCGTAGTTATCGTTCAAAGATCTTCATGTAGGGTTCCGTACCCGAAGGGTAAAAAAGAACCTTATTACTAAGGCTCCGCTGTCCGTCCGTCCGTCCGTCTGTCACCAGGCTGTATCTCATGAACCGTGATAGTTAAACAGTTGAAATTTTCACAGATGATGTATTTCAGTTGCCGCTATAACAACAAATACTAAAAAACAGATTAAAATTAATATTTAAGGGGGCTCCCATACAACAAACGTGATTTTCTTTGCTCGTTTTGCTCGCAATTGATAACGGTAATAGGTAGACGCTTGAAATACTCACATAATATTTAGTTATATATACACTTTAAAAATAAATAATTAAATAAAAATAAAACAAATATTTAAGTGGGGCTCCCATACAACAAACGTGATTTTTTGCCGTTTTTATAGATACGGAACACTTCGTGGGCGAGTCCGACTCGCACTTGGCCGGTTTTTATTTTACACTACGACGGGTGGCAGACAAGCATACGGCCCGCCTGATTTAAAGCGGTAACCGTAGCCATATTAACGCTTACAACATAAAATATCGCACGCGCGCCGCCACCCCCGCTGCCAACGCAACATCTCCTTCCTTTCTGTTGACCTCACTCACTTGCAGGAACACAACAACCCTCAAGGAAATTGTTATTTGGCTGCGGTATTCTGTGAGGTTGAGGTAAATGTACCCATCTGGGGAATGCCCCAGATGGGTAGCTTACAATTACGCTCCCTACCTCTCTTTTCGCCAAAGCTTCGTTTGTCAGTCAGCAAGCACCGCGTGCAGGTGAAGTTTGCTTTTGTTCAAAGATGTTAATGAACCACTTACACCCCAAAGAACCCTTTGTTATCGCCTAATACTACTACATAAACAAACTCATATTGGCACAAAGGAAATGCGTGTAAGCGTGTGTGTGTGCGACGTCAAACAAACGGTCCCGAGTAGAAACTGGCTAAATAGGATCTTTACCCATGCGTACTATTAATTGTACTGTGTTCATGCTTAGCGATAAGGTCGGCACGAGAGTGGCGGGATGTTGCCCTATTACTAGTACTTGTGGTTTAATCACTACATACTCACTGACTACCTCTTTATACAAAACTACTACATTTTTTTTATTTTTTTTTATACTACGTCGGGTGGCAGACAAGCATACGGCCCGCCTGAACGGAAGCGGTTACCGTCGTCATATTAACGCTCGCAACACAAAATATCGCTCGCGCGCCGCCACCCTCGCTGCCATCGCAGCATCTCCTTCCTCTCTGGTGAACACAACAGCCCTCAAGGGAACCGTTATTTGGCTGCGGTATTCTGTGAGGTGGAGGTACATTCCCCAGTCAGGTAGCTTACAATTACGCTCCCTACCTCTCTTTTCGCCAGAGCTTCGTTTGTCAGTCAGCAGGGTGCACCGCGTGCAGGTGAAGTTGGCTTTGGTTCTTAGATGTTGTTGAACCACTTACACCCCTAATTATATGTAACTAACAATTATTGTACACTAGCTGACGGGTTGGGGAGGCCTGATCGATGTTTGATAATGTATTTCCCTTAGTCGCCTTGTACGTCATCCACGGGAAAAAACGGAGTGATTCTATTCTAGTCTGCCGGAAACCACACGGCCATAACGATTAATATTTAATTCGAATTGGTTTCGCACACGCTATCAAATGACTGACAGTTCTGTCAAACGCCATGAAGTTATATTAGAAAAGTTAATATGGTGATTCAGTTTTCTTAAATTTTCCAATATTTCGCTCAACTTTCTGTCCTTTTTTCTTTCATAAAAACCTACTCCTGACAATGACAATTACAACAATAAAAATATTAGCGAAATTGTTCCCTTTGTTTCAAAGATGTTGATAAACCACTTACACTCCAAAGCCAACTTCACCTGAACGTGGTGCACTCTGCTGACTGACAAACGAAGCTCTGGCGAAAAGAGAGGATAAGGAGCGTAATTGTAAGCTACCCGACTGGGGAATGTACCTCCACCTCACAGAATATCGCAGCCAAATAACAATTCCCTTGAG
Organism: Hypsopygia costalis; assembly: GCA_937001555.2. Lineage (NCBI taxonomy): Eukaryota > Metazoa > Arthropoda > Insecta > Lepidoptera > Pyralidae > Hypsopygia > Hypsopygia costalis. The sequence goes on from OW443342.2 coordinate 21,099,799, forward strand.
GTTTGTTTTGTTCCTGCGAGTGAGTGCGGTCACCAGAAAAGAAGGAGATGCTGCGTTGGCAGCGGGGGTGGCGGCACGCAAGTGGTATATTATGTTGCGATCGTTAATACGATTACGGCAACCGCTTCACATCAGGCGGGCCGTATGCTTGTCTGCCACCCACCATATATATAAAGAACATACCTATATATTTTCATACATAGGTACTAAAACTAACAGAATTGTAATAACATGTACACAGGCGGGCTTATCTCTATAAGAGATCTCTACCAGACAACCTTCAAGTGTTCGGTAAGTAAATAAAGGATGGCAAGGGCGTCGAAAAGTCGATCGCATTTGTGAGAGACAAAAGGAGAAAGTAATATAAAATCTTTTGGAAAAGAAGATGAATAATAATATTATACGTATACAAAATAAATTAGCAAAAATAGATCGAGACGCAAATACTACTATAATTAAAATTATATATACTCATATATACCTGGACGACTTCAGGGTCTTCCCAACTAAAAGCGTACTAAAGTACATGGAACATGTCTTCAGACAGTTATGGAAGACTTACTAAAGTGCACAAAAGATCCATGAGGGTCGACGTGCCACCGGTGCTGCTGCGCTGGACCCATTTCAAGATAAGATACTCATATATATATTACACAGTAGACATATATTACAACTATACATAATTATACCTACACAATCACATATACCCATAAAATACATTACACTGATTTCGAAACGCTCAAAACAACTCGTTTAAGGAATTGAGTAGACGAGCCTTGAATGAATCCACTGACTGTGTCAGGAGAACGTAGGTGGTGAGCGAATTCCAGAACATTGCTGCCCTAATCGAGAACGATTTATGTATGTATTTACAAAAAATGGCATCATCATCATCATCAGGTCCATTTTAGTCTTCACTACAGGAGCACGACCCTCTCTCGTCCGTCCTAGATGGAAGGAGGATTTGGCCTACACTCCCCACGCTGGCCAAACGGGTTGGGGAGGCCTGATAGATATTTGATAATGTATTTCCCTTAGTCGCCTTGTACGACATCCACGGGAAGAAACGGAGTGATTCTATTCTATTCTGCCGGAAACCACACGGCTTGACTACAAAAAATGGAAGTATATAATATTGCAGTAATCTAAGTTAGTAATCCTAACTAGTAACTAAGCTAAGCTTGCTTGACAGAGTTTCTTTCGGAATTTCTTCTCGTCATTGGTCATTCCGAAATTCTGGTAGATAAAAAAAAAATATACCTAATTGTAAAAGGCGTGTATAAGTGCCCGCGAAGACCCACAGAATAAAGAATTTTGACTTTGATTTTGTACTTAGATAACTAACCTAAAGTTAGTTATCTAAGTACAAGCTTAGCTTAGTTTGGGTCTAGATGGCAGTGTCCAATTTGTCCAGGAATATTTTTATATAAGAGGGGAGCAAACGAATATATGGGTCACTTGATGCCAAGCAATCACCACCGCCCATGGACATCAGCAACACCAAGGGCTCGGCGATCCACCTGACCTCACTCACTCGCAGGTACACAACAACCCTCAAGTGAATTGTTATTTGGCTGCAGTATTCTGTGAGGTGGAGGTACTTACCCAGTCGGGCAGCTTCAAAAATACGCTATGCCCTACCTCTTTCTCTTTTCACCAGAGCCTCGTTTGTCAGACAGCAGAGTGTACCACGTGCAGGTGAGATTGGCTTTAGTACAAAGATATTGATGAACCACTTACATCCCATATTTTATATTATAGAATATTTATTTATAATTATTTATTTATATTATATACGACACATCCATCACATTTCTGTAGCACCTGGTACACGGGTTCTAATTAGCTCATTAATAATAATGACATAATTAGTAGACAATACACTGGAGACACTACGAGCACTAAACAAACAAAGACTAGTAATGATGAATAAATGCTGTGTTAATGAACTTGTTACAATAGACGATAATTTTACGCGACAACGTCATATGAAAACATCGCCGATATGGAGTGAAAGAGAGATAGATGCGTCACAAGCTGAACGCTTAGGCCGATCGTGCGTCTCTCTCGCTTGTTCCGCGTTCTCGCTTGCACGCTCGGCTCAGGCGGAACGTGATAATGAGTCATGCTTTTTCGTGCGTGATCGATTTATAAGACGTTATCGCATCAAAAATGTCATAAATTCCTACAATATCATAATTCTACAACGTTTTAGTAATTGTTTTAGATTAGCGCTAACGTCTTGCCGCTACGGTAAGTGGCGCGGGACTGAGTGAATGTCGGGCAATTACCTTACTTCGTTCTTGCCACAATGGGGGGCGGGTAGAACGCATCTATAGGAAAAACGTCTTAGATAAATTCTCATTATTTATGGTCTTTGCGAAAAATCGTTCAAGCGTACTATTCATCTCACTGCTTGGGTATTTACGGGTCTCTCGGCAAATAGACGAGTTTCAGCCTTTTATCACGACATTGGCCGGCTTCATAGCCCGCAGGCGTGTAGGTATATATCGTAGCCAATTCGTGAAATCTGCCGAATTACATACGGCAAGCTGTTTCAAAAATGGCTCCGCTATAAAATCCGTCAGATTAAAGTTTAATTAATTCATTAACGTTTAATTGATAACTCCGCTATTTTGTCAAACAGCTAGCCGTATTAATGCGGCGGATTTTATTAATTGGTTTCGAGATGTCGATATATTGACGGCAAATCTAAATATATGTAAGATAAAGCCAGACCCAAATATTATGTAAGAATCATGATATTTTGAGAATATGATATTTTGCGAATATCGTGTTTTGCGAATGAGTTCAGCGACGGAGTGGTATTTTTAAAATAGTACTTTCGTACAGTATGGCCGCATTCCACTCTCTGATGATATTGACGTGTGATGTTTGCCTATCGCCCGTCTATATATAAAAAGTCTTAGTCTGTTATGAACGCAAGCACATCTGTACAATGCGTGAATGTGTGTGGGCTTTTGTCATCGAACATACATGTTATGCATATCGTACATATTACACTACTTACTTCCTCAGCCTGGCCATATGTACTATGGCCTGGCTCTTTATGTCCACCAGTCTTTAATCAGAATGTCGTGTTACTCAGCAGGTTGCTTCATGTGCAGGTGGCTTCTGACTAAGATGTCGATGAAACACCTACAAATAACCACATAAATCGACTAACCTATAAATAATGTCAAATCTATCTATCTATATACCTATATAAAACAAAGTCGGGTTTGTTCGAACTTACAACTGGAGAACCGCAGTACCGATTTTCATGGTTTTTGATTTGTTGGATTTGTCTCCGTCCCGAATATAGCAGTAGCTCCGTAGCAGAATAACTATCAAAAACATTTTAAAATTGACGAAAAAATAAAATAAAAGTAAAAACATTTTCCCATACAAATGAAAGTGTCAGTTGAAAAATGATTGCGATATTTATTGTCGTCAAATCGATTGGTGTCACTTTTATGTCGCGAAAGTTGTCTGTGATTTGTTTTGAAAATTGAAAAATGTCAAAACGATTAATCGATTTGACATTTTTAATTTGATTTTTGATTGATTTTTGATTTGATTCTTGCGACCCGGAGTAAATCGTCAATCGAATCAAATCGGAGTAAACTTCAAAAGAAATGACAATTACAAATCACCAAAACGATAAAATCGATTTCAAAACTAAAAAAAATACACAAAACTTTATTAAAATTTTTTGATTAAACGAAAAGGAAATCTTTACTTTACGAAATCTTCAGTTTTTACGGATACGGGTCTACCATCAACCGAAGGGCTTTAGAGCATACTCCACCACGCTGCTCAACTGCGGGTTGGCGGATGCCAGTGTTTCAAGCCACCTAAAGGCCACTAACTTGGCTTAACGACTGTCATCTATTGATAACTAACGGGACCGACGTCTTACCATGCCTTCCGAAGCACGGAATAACTCGAGGTAATATAAACCCATCCGTGTACAGGCTACGGTCGACTATGCTTAACTTGCGTGTTCAATTAGACTGACACGCGCAATGACGCCATCTCTATTATTTTCTATTATTAATTGTATTCATTCCATAAAATCATAAACTAAGTTCAGCTAATATGTACCACGACATTCATTGATTGTTAGGCGGTACGAAGTTCGCCGGGCCAGCTAGTTTAATATAAAGATGTAACTATAATATCAACTAGCTAATAATTACTTTTAATAAGACCTCACCCTTGAGACACAAAGCGACCGAATCTGGGAAGCCAGGGCGTTGCCGCGTTGTAAGCTGGTAATTATTCCGATGATATTGGGTGGAACTAATGAAATTGTGATTTACCTGGCTGAGTGGTACAACTTCGTAAGTTATTATTATTTAAATAGTTGATTTCGGCCAAGTTAACTTAATAACAATTTAATAGGCAGATGGCGCTATATTTATACAGCAGTAAAATATAAAATGCAAAAATTCGCCACCATCACAAACCTTCCTGGTAGCTCAGTTGGAAGAGCACTCGACCGGTCATCTAAAGGTGGTGGGTTCAAATTCCACCTCGGCGGGGAGGTAATGTTTTCCATTTTTTGGGGTTCCGTACCCAAAGGGTAAAAAGGAACCCTATTACTAAGGCTCCGCTGTCCGTCCGTCCGTCCGTCTGTCACCAGGCTGTATCTCATGAACCGTGATAGTTAGACAGTTGAAATTTTCACAGATGATGTATTTCTATTGCCGCTATAACAAATACTAAAAAAGAGAATAAAATAAATATTTAAGTGGGCTCCCATACAACAAACGTGATTTTTTTTGCTCGTTTTTGCTATATATTGATAACGACAACAGGTAGACGCTTGATTAAATAGTCATAGAATATTTAGTTATATATTCACTTTAAAAATAAATAATTAAATTAAAATAAAACAAATATTTAAGGGGGGCTCCCATACAACAGACCACCATTCGACCACCGAGCTCGTCAATGTCGAAGTATAATTACTATTTTCGTACTCTATATACAACTATATTTATAGACAATATAGTAGAGTATCCACTACTTATTATAGTTAATTTAAACTAGAGTCTTCTTTGAATATTTCTCTGAAATGTCTTTACACATGTCTATCAATTCACCAGTCCCCTTTTCCGCAAGGAAGACTTTGCTGAAAACGAAGGCTTTGCGGAAAACGAAGACTCCTTGCGGAAAAGGCTACTGGTGACTTGAAATACAGGTGGTACGCATCCACCTAGCTCAGGCACCGGTTCTCTCCATTATTTAATTGTACCTGTTTAATTTTAATAATGTAAAGCTTGTTCTGGAGAGAAAAATAAATTTTATATTGTACTGTATTGTCTTATTTTGCAACATTGTCAACTGTGACATAATAACAATGACATTTAATCAAAATTGTAAGAAAGCCTTCAAGGCAATAGGAAAATTTAGAGGTATTAAGCAAGACAGTGTTTCGAAGGTAAAATTTCAATAATGGTCTTCTGAATTCAGAATAATAATTCCCGGATCTCAGCGTTTCAGATTAGAAACTTTAATAGAATTAATTTGTACGGTTTTAATTTGACCGAGGAGGTAAGAAAATTTCGGGTCCTTTTACTTAATTTGATTTTGATCCGGGTGTCAAATGCATTCCATTTATTTTGGGGACGAGGCGACCTTTTCGGAAATTTATTCAGGAAAATTGAAGAGAATTCTTAAAATTGTCATTAACTTTTTCTTAGAACGTATTAAGAGAGTTATTATTGAATAAAATCATAGTTCGCGAATGAGTATAAAAACGATAATAATTATAGAAATATAATTTTTTTACAAAGAGAAAGAAATATTTTTACATCAATTATTATCCAACATTAAAATTTTTCAACCTGGATTTTTTTATAGCGGTTTTGACTATTTGACATAAATATTTTCTTTCTCATCTACTTTTTAGAGTCTCACAGAGAGAGTGAGAGAGAGAGAGAGAAAGAGACACACACGGAGAGAGAGAGATAGCTAGAGACAGAACTCGCAGAAACACAATAACCCTCACGGTAATTGTTATTTTGCTGCGGTATTTTGTGAGGTGGAGGTACTTCCCCGGGCAGCTTACAAATACGCTTCCTATATCTGTTTTCGCCAGAGCCTCGTTTGAGAGTCAGCAGGGTGCAAAACGCGCAGGTGAGGTTTGCTTTGTTTCAAAGTTGTTAATGAACCACTTATACCCTAAATTTTTAATAGTTCGTTCGTTAACTTTATGTGTAGTTATAACTTATCCGTTTGGCGCTAGTGGTAATGAAACCACAATTTAGAACTGTCACTTCGGTTTAATTGCGTTAGTTCTGATAAGTTGGCTAAACTATAATCTACAATGAAGGGAAATACTATTGTGACGTCATACACTCGGCTGTTCTGGTTGGAGTAAAAAAACACAATTTTATATAACTTTCTTGGTAATATGAGTAATAATTATAATTTAGTTGAAAATTGCTTTCTGCTTTTGTTTTATTTTTCAGAATCGCGAAAATATTTACGAGTATATGCTGCCGTCGGGCAACAATAAATAGATCCCCAGTCTTATGGAAGTAGCTCCACTTCTCACAGCATACCACAGCCAAATTCCCTTACGGGTTATTGTCTTCCTGCGAGAGAGTGGGGTTACTAGAAAGTAAGGTTTTGCTGCGTTGGCAGCCGGGGTGGTGGTGCGAGAGCGACATTTTTTGGCTACGGTAACCACTTCAAATCAGGCGTGCTGTATTCTTGTCTGCCACCCGCCACAGCATAAAAAAGAGAGATAAAAAACAGGACTATCCCTCTTAATATGGACGTAGTAAATGATTATCCACCAACTTGATGGAACTTGATAATTTCCTAGACTATATTTCCTTTAAAAATCTAAAATATACTTTTCAATATTCGGAGGATAAGCGAAGCAAGATAAAGTAATAAATCAGTCCTGACCTTAAAACTCTTGAGAATCAGGATGGGCGGCGAGCCAAAACTCATGATCCGAGTTACTTTATTTGAGAATTTGAAAACTATTTGGTAGTGCGGATGTGAGAAAAATATTTGAGTATTGTTCGGACTGAGGTTGAGACTCGGGATCTTCGCCATCTCTAGCTTGTCTGCTTTGATTTCTCAATTCAGCATTAGTATTCTCAACTTATTCCAGCACGATTTATATGTCCATAGAAGATAATATCTTCTCATGAAGTACTTTTAACCATCCCTTTGTGTGGTCTACTGATTCATTACCTAGCCGCCCAGAATAGACATTGTCCTGTCTTCTTGACAATAAATCGTATTGGTTTCGCGCAGTCTGTCAAATGACTGACAGTTCTGTCAAACGACATAAAGTTACATTAGAAAAATTAATATGGTCGTTCAGTTTTCTTAAATTTTCCGTACAACTTTCTAATTTTTTTCTTTCTTAAGAACCTACTCCTAGCAATAACAAATCTATATATATATAAAACAAAGTCTGTTTTGATCAAACATTTATAATTCGAGAACGGCTGGATCGATTTTCATGGTTTTTGTCTTGTTAGATTTGTCTTCGTCCCGAATAGCAGAATAACTATTAAAACATAGGTAAATTGTCAAAAAAATAATAGAAGAAACATTATCCCATACAAATAGTGTCTGTTGAAAGCATTGACTTTTAGGCGGTACGAAGTTCGCCGGGTCAGATAGTACAACATAAAAATGAACAGCCAAATCGGTCCAGCCTTTCACGCGTGATGCCGTGACCAAGGGAAATAGGAATACATTTATACATATATTGAAAGAAGCTTTAGAAATTCATTTAAAGAAGAGGTGGTTTTGGGGTGTAAGTGGTTCATCAAGATCTTTGAATTAAAACCAACTTCACCTGCACGTGGTGCACCCTGCTGACTGACAAACGAAGCTCTGGCGAAAAGAGAGGTAGGGAGCGTAATTGTAAGCCGACTGGGGAATGTACTTCCACCTCATAGAATACCGCAGCCAAATTTTAATAACAATTCCCTTGAGGGTTGTTGTGTTCCTGCGAGTGAGTGAGGTTACCAGAAAGGAAGGAACTGCTGCATTGGCAGTGGGGGTGGCGGCGCGCGAGCGATATTTTTAATGTTGCGAGCGTTAATATGGCTGCGGTAAATTCGTCTTGCTTGTCTGCCACCCGACGTAGTATAAAAAAAAAGAGGTCATTTGAATTTTGTGTCAAAGTAAATATTACCTAGATTACTAAATACGCTTTCAGGATTGAGACTTTATTATCAGGATTCAATGTTAGCGACATTAGAAGGCTTTTAAGAACCCAATGGCCCTCGATTGGCGAAACTTTCGAGCATCGTAATTGAAACTCTAAGCGCTAAGTAATTGATTGTATTTTCGACTGATTGGTAGTTATAGATTGGGTAGTTGAGTTAAACTTTGAGAATATCCTGGGTAGTATAGTAATTTGTATGTAGATGGTCCTAATAAACTTAGGCTGTTCAGGATCCTGGGCGATATTTTCCTTTCATTTAGTCACATCCAAAGCACGTCTTGTTGTGCTTGTTAATATAATTGATCACACAAGTTAATCCCTCGCATGCCAGTGGCCCATGGTGGGTATAGTGTTGATACAGAGCTGGGTACTGTGCTAAAATTCGTGGCATGCGAAAGGTTAAGCAACGTCCACCGTAGTCTGTCTATGGATGGATTTATTTATCTTGAACTCCACGCTTCTGAAGGCACGTTAAGTCGTCGGTCCCGGTTTCATCGTCATCGTCACATGGCATCAAATTATTGTTTTTACACGACTAGGGTAACAAACAAGCATACGACCTGCCTAATGTTCATAACAACCTATGGATGCTTGCGCCACCAAAGGCATCACTCACGCGTTGCCGACCCCGTAAAAGTCCCTTTACCCTTTTCTTGAAGAACCCCATTCTGTTTAATTATGATTAAATTCGTTGTGAATTCCTAGACAGCTGTAGTTTCACCCCCGGGACTGCAGTGGACTTCATTGTTCATTGCCTTTTTAGTCGCTGTTAATCCTGGCTACACAGGAGACACAGTGATGGGAATATGTGGTGGGCCCACGTCCCGTTTCTCCCCTTTCTTTTGACCTAGACAATTATAACTCAAAATTAAAGTTTAAAGTTTACATACATATAGAGTTTGTTCATATTTTAGCATAGAATTTTAAACTAACAGCAACCTCCATAACTTAGCGTGAATTCCCACAGACCACAACCGGAGACGAGACGAGGGCGCGTTAATATTAACTGAAACGTTTCAAAACTGACAGCTGAAACCATTTTGTTTACGCAATTTTGTATAGAAGGAAGGGTGTGTGGTTAGTATGAGTATAATTTATTTGTACAGGAATTTTTGAGTGATTATTTAGCTGCGATTTGAAATGAGTGAATTTGTTTATGATTATTTTAGATTTATAAAAAAAACTACTACTAAAGACGAAGTACACCCAACTAAAAGATCTAAGTCGACGTAGTAAAAGGAATCTAGAGGTCTCCGAGAATCTTGATCTCTTCAGGTATTAAGGGACCTTGGTGGTAGCTCTGCTGATTTCTGGTGACGACGTGACCCTTTTTAGATGGCCCTCGACAAATCATAGAGCGTTTGTACACCGTCACATACACACATATATTATCATGCACAAACAACATCTGCATATGTATTAAGTAAGAGGACAACGCGATTCGATATTTCAATGGAGTGTCCAAAGAAAAGCTTTGAACTTGTGTTGCAAGTATTTGTAGGCTATGATCACAAAATGTCGGGTTACTCACTTTTAGATAAACAATGACGTCTGTGCAGAGCGGGAATGTGCGTGTGTGCGTGTGGCGCCATACAAACTGTTCCAAATTCGTCTCAGAGGGGAGGTGTGTAAGCAGCTCACCACGATCTTTAGAACCAAACCCAACCTCACATGCATGTGATGTACCCCCGTGACTAGCGAATGAGGCTCTGGAAAAAGAGAGGTAGGCGTATTAATTGTAAGCTGCTCGACGGGGAAATACCTTCTCCTCACAGAATACTGCAGCTAAATAATCCTTGAGGGTTGTTGTGTTCCTACGAGTGAGTGAGGTCACCAGAAAGGAAGGAGTTGCTGCTTTGGCAGCGAGGGTGGCGGCGCGCGAATATTATTTCATACTGCGAGCGTTAATATGGTTACGGTAACACCACTGTTTAACCCGAAGTAGTATAACAAAAAAAAAGGCGACGCCGATACGAGAAGTGGCAGGGTATGGGCGTACATATACTTGCAGCACACTACGTTCCACATACGTGGATCGTAATGTGCTGCAAGAATTTAAAAAAATTGGTGGTCATATTTACTGTGTTACTGACCCGAACATTCGATACAAAATACATAAAACGAAATCGATGTCTACAATCGCGTGTCTGACAATAATTTGTCGATCATTCGATTCGGTCATATGCTACCTTACATAATCTACTATTTTATTTGCTGGGTCACGATATTCGGTTCGCGTTAAATCGACTGTTGTGACAGATTTTACTAAAAATAATAAAGAAACGCTTTGACTAACGTCGGTCAGTAATAAATATACATAGCGTATTTTTAAATACTGGCCAAATTGATAGAGGCGATTGAGTACCTGTTACTGATCACGAAACAATTAAAAAACTATATCTAAAAATATCAGTGAGTTGGTTAAAAGTACAAATAAAGAAAATTATAATAGTAGGAGAGCTGGTACCAATTTTTGGGTAGGTACTTGAGGCAAGTTGAAAACTTGTCACATACCTCTACTATTATACCCCAACACGGAACCTGTAGACCTGGCGGGTGAATAGCGGGGCCTACGAAAGTCCCACCAAAATGACCTGTCTTTTTGAGAATATTATTTTTTAGTTATAAATAATGCCCTAATAAAATCTCAAGTTGCCTCAAATACATATTTTTATACTTTTTTGAAAAGTATCTTTGCACGCGCCTGGCAATGTTAAAACCCCGACTAAATCGTCTGGCTTATATTTTTGTCTATTCTTTGAACATAAACTACAACATATAAAATAACAAAAAAATATTTTTAGAAAATTTTGGGGTTGATTTAGCCCGCTAGGAGAGGTATTTGAGGCAAGTTTTCAACTTGCCTCAAATACCTACTCAAAAATTGGTGCCAGCTCCCGGACTATAATATTAACTAGCTGACCCGACAGACGCAATATGTGTTGTATTGTGATCATCAAAAGCCGAGCGAGCGAAGCAAGGTTTGACTTGCTATTGCTTTTGGAAAGGGCGTAAGTATGGTGTCGGTCGGTATTTTACCATCTCCATCAAAATACATTCTTAAGTATCTTGTTTAGCATATTAGGTGAGGAGCTCGATGGCGTAGTTACGCGTGTCAGACTAATCGAACACGCAAGTTAAGCAACGTGAGCTGTAGCCTGTCCATGGATGGGTTTATTTATCTTGAGCTCCTCCGTGCTTCGGTGGGCACGTTAAGCCGTCGGTTTCGGCTGTTGTCATTAGATAACAATTGCCAAGCTAAGTCAGTGGCATTAAGGCGGCTTGAAAACATTGGCCTCTGCCAACCAGCAGTTGAGCAGCGTGGTGGAGTATGCTCTAAACCGCTACGATTGAGGGGAGACCTGTATCCCAGGAGCGGGATGAATAAGGGTTAACGACGATATAACATAATAGTTATATAAACTAGAAAGGTGGGCCCTAGGTGTGATCCTTGGGGAACACCCGAATTTTGTGTCAGCCACCAATATATCTAGTTATATCTATCATATAATTCCACGAATATTAGAAAAGATCCAATTTTGTATTGAGCACGCTTCAAGGGCATTCCTCAATCAAATATACGTCAAACATACTGAAAGTCAACTGAAAGTGGTCGTAAATGTAAGGACAAACTTTCAGATTTTAGTAAGACAACAGACAAATAGCAATCTCGCAAGTTGAATTGTTAGGACTTGTTGTGTAAAAGATTAAAGGAACTCTATGTGTCTGAGACAAAGCAATATATAAGGACTAGCTTCCACCCGTGGCTTCGCCCGCGTTTATTTTTTTTAATAAAAAGTATCCTACGTTCTTCCTACACACAACACAAAGTTTCATGATTATGGCAAAAGGTAATTGTGTGCTAGTTCAATTTTATAATTAGGATACCTACCATTACGAAAAAAGTTACAATGTAAATCAAATTGCCTGTAAATTATAATTCATTATCAATTGCCAATTATTAATTTATACTTTCTTCTTTAAATTTAAAAACCAAATTAATTTTCCACGATAGTGCGGAAAAGCGGCTATGCGCTGGGCTTTTTTTTACAGTGCGCAATGTTTGATTTTCGAGCCATGTTTACTGGCCCGGAAAGAACTTTTTCCAGCAGCTGTATTGAAAAAACATTATTTTTTCGTTGCAATTAAAAAGTTAAATGAAATTAAAGTTGGGTAAGAACATTGTTCGTACTCTATGACACAGTGTGTGTGTACAGTGTTGATGTCCGCGCGGTTGTTACACGGTAGAACGAAAAATATATTATTATTATTATTATAGTTGTGTCATAAAACCAGTGTATGTAATATATACATATAACCATAGGGGAATAATAGTAGATTATTGCATCGAGCACAAAGTAATTTATTATTGCACCGAGTGCCTGATTTAGAGCCCGAGCGTCAGCGAGGGCTCTAATCTAACAGGCACGAGGGCAATATAAATTACTTAAGGCGAGGTGCATAATCTGCTTTTCTTTCAACTAATACCTATAGGAATAGTAGATAAAAGAAACTCATATCAAACAGTTAAAATAGAAGTTTCTATAACACTGTCGGCTTCATTTAGAATGTTTTCCGGAGTTAATGTGTCGCTAGATGATTCCATTTTAATTCGAAGCCGAAGCACTCAAAATCAGATAGTATCACACTTTTATCGTTTCCAAAAATATTGTCAAGCAAAATTAACAAAGTTCCCGCCAAATCACTTTTTTAAATTTATTTCATTTTTAACTCAGAGTTAGCAGCAATCATTTTTTAAATTTGGAACAAGTAGGATAGAAACGAATAATACGTACGAAAAAATAAGTATTGATATCGGCTGGCTGAATAGAGCTAATCCATTGAGATTGGCACCTTTTGGTGCGATTAAAAAAAACTGTGCAATAATGAAATTTCATACATTTTTATTGCTCTAGAGCATTAAAGACTCGTTTTGTACTGAGTTTTTAGAGTGATTGTGATGAAATTAAAGCATAGTTGGAAGAAAATAGATGTTTTACTGTGCAGCCCTGACAGCCCAGGTAGTCATGCTCACTAAAGTGTTCAAACTGGTGGTGGTGACGTGTGGCGGGTCGCCGCATTCCCAATAAAATGGTTGAATGCGGTGATGGCTGCCACATGCATCAACTTGTGAACGGGTGCTGCCAGAGGGGCCTGGGCTGGGGACTGGGCCGTCATGGTTGCAAGGTAAACAATAGGAGCATTTAGGTTAAAAGTAGTAATAGACAATAATATAATTATTAGCACAATAGCGACGTGCAATTTATAAATTGGAAGAATATTGTAAGATAAAAATAGAACATCATCATCATCATCTCAGCCATTGAAAGAAAGCTGGACATAGGCCTCCTCTCTAGATCTCCAATAAGACCGGTTGGAAGCGGTTTGCATCCAGCGCGATCCTACGGTCTTAATGAGGTCGTCTGTCCTTTTATTATACCTTTTATTAAAAATAGAACATTGTTAATAAAAGGTACGGACCCCGGGTCTGTAGATTGTAAAAATTATCAATGAAATATATATATATACATATATGATACTTATTTTTTACATAAGTATGGGGTTCTTCAGGCTTCAGGCTAATTTATTCTGATTAAATTCGTTATGAGTTACAAGGCAGCCGTAGTTTTACATCCGGGACTGCAGTGGACTTCATTGTTCATTTCTTTTTTTATTGGTCGCCGCTGTTAATTCTGGCTACACAGGAGACACAGTGCTGGGAATACGTGATGGCGCCCTGTCCCGTTAAGAAAAAAAAACAAACAAACCAAATTAGGTCAATATTGACAAATATTTGCACTGGCAAAGCTTTATTCCTTTACTACTGTGTTAGGTTCTAAAAATAGGAATAGAAAAATGGTCTCACATTACATGCTCTCACACTATCTAGTTTATTTCTGGCGTGCAACCAAACGATGATAAATTTAATCCGTCCAACGCAGTGGGTACCTCAAGCAATGCCTTATTTTTGTGGGTCAACGACCGTTTACCGTTCGTAGCCTTAGATTTATGGCAATTGCTTATGGCATAATGGCTCCTACTTTATATTTTGAGAGATAGTTCGGTACTGAATTTTAATTTCCGAATAAGGTTGATTCTCTTTATAAATCATTTTTTCATCATCAAACGAGGGTAGCGCCTAGTTTATTAATACTGCGCGCTAAAACCAAGGGGGGGGGGGGGGGGGGGCTCATTCCGGGGGGCTCGTATTATTTGCTTGCTTATTAGGTAGGTTTCATGTAGGTACCTAAAAAGCAAGCTCTATGACGTCTCCGGCGCTGAGGGAAGTGCAGCCCCTTCGCCTTTGCGTAACGCCTGCACTCCCTCAGCACCTCCGGGCTTATAAAAATCACTCTAGTATGGATCCGAAAGGCTATGTGAAGTCGGGGTTGGCTATATTTTTCTTATATGGCAGGGGGCTTCCCCCCCGAGCCCCCCGGATTGCGGGGCTGCGCCCCCCTCGCCCCACGGTTTGTTTTTATTAATAAAAACTTAGTTACTTTGCGCACTGCATAGTTATTGAGTAACGAAAATAAAAAAATATGAATAAATCATCAGTAGGTGAATCGTCCGTTACTTCAATCAACTTTAGGTTAATTAATTGTAGTTGAATAAACCGTAGGTGAATTCTCCTTTATGAATTTCGTTCATTAGTTATAACAAAAATATGTGAAACGATCTTTAGGTAGGTTTAAACAGTAGGTCTTTTGACCGTAGTTATATCGAAAATAGTTATAATGGGTTTAGTTATTATATAAACATTATGAGCTCATGAGTTTGGCAACCTTTGCATGGTTTTGCCGGGATTTCTTTATCTGAATTACCAATCTGATAATGAGTGTAAATTTATCAGCTAATAATTCGTATAACATTTGCCGAGTCAGCGATGGCAGATGGGGGGAGGAAAGTCCTGGAATGGAGGCCTCTTATGTCGTAACGAAGCGTTAAGCACTCCCCCTCTAGATGGACCGATGATTCCAAAAAAGTAGCTGGAAGCGGGTGGATGAGGAAAGCGTTGAATCGCATGTGGAGCAAAGCATTGGAGAATGCTTATATCCACCAATGGCTATCCACTGCTGGATATAATACAATACATTACATTACATATAATACATATATTAACTTCTGTATCTATATACAGGCTGATAATTATGATTATAAAATCATTATCAGCCTGGCATATTCATTCTACTGCTGGGATACGAGTTTCTCTACATTGAAAAGGTATAGAGCATACTCTACCACGCTGTTCAGCTTCAGGGTGGCGGAGGTCTAATTCAAATATAAGTATTACATTAAGTAATCCTCTTTCGACTTGTTTTGTTTTATAAATCCAAGTAATAAATAATAATTACGTTAACAAACAGCATTCGAAATAAATTGTGATTACTTAAAAGAACATGATAACTACGAATTAAGTGTACTTAGTAACTTTTCAAATTATCGTGGCCCCGCTGTCCCGTGCAGGCCTTCAGAAATAACATAATTCTTTTCGGTGCGGGAAACTTAATACAATTTGTCCGAGCACCGAATTCTTTATAAGTTTAGGAGCTCTTTCTTGTTGAAGTTGGTACGGATGGACAGTTTTTTTTTCTCTTTGATCTTTCGTTTATAACGCAACCCTTCGACCTTTTATCAAGTTTATTCTTACTATTTTTATTTAACCTCGTCTCGTCCATTAGATGAAGCCCGTATCTTTATGTAGTTATATTTTTATTATTACATTTTCTGTAATAGTCGGCATCCTTTAGTGAATAGGGGAAATACAGAAGGAAAGTAATAGTTACTTGACAATATATTTCGTCGAATGTTATAATAATTTCAGCTGATTTCTGATATCTTATAAATGGTTTTCTTCTCACATATGCAACAGAATTCCAGATTGTTATTAATAATTACGTGTCAGGGTGAGTTTAAATACTTAGAAGAGTCTCACAGGGTTTGTATTTTGGTCCCCTGCTGTTTCTAAATTTCATGTCAGATATTGACAAACAAATTCATTAGTCTTATTCTTTGCAGACTATACCACAATTTCTCGTATTAACAATACAGGTTATATGCATAGAGAAGCTCGATGGTGTCGTTGTTTGTGCCAGTCTAATCGAAAACGCAAGTTAAGCAACGCCTTTAGGCGACTGGAAAACACGGGCCTCCACTAACCCGCAGTTGAGCAGCGTGATGGAATATGCTCTAAACATCTTCGGACCATGCCCCCTGCGTGTAGAAACACCATCGACGCAGCTGTATGTGTCCCGATTGCACTGGACTACAAAGGTATCAACCTTTTTAATTAAGGAATTTTGGCCGGAGGGCGTCTTATTTCGCAAGGTCCGAGGTCGATTGTCTAACGCAATGCGATACACGTCGCCGACTGAACGTGTAGTTAAATTAGTTTAGTATATTATTTTATATGTATGTTAGTTTTAAGGTATTTATCTATGGACTTATGTTTATTATTAATAATTGTAAATATGTTGGTCAGAAATAAATGATTTTTATTTATTATTTATTGTTCATTGCCTTTTTTGTGGTTGCCGCAGAATTAACTTCTGGCTACACAGGACAGACAGTGATGGGAATGTGTGGTGGGCTCCCATCCTAATGAAGAAGCCGATTCACGCAGTTTTTTTTCCGGTATTCTAATGCAGTATACACTTACCAATGCACGATTATGTAGGTATATTTTTGGATCTTGTACTTACCTGTAAAATAAAAATTAAATACTGTAAACCTTATAATTTAAATCATAACCGATATTATAATGAGTAGGTTTTATTTATCTCAAGCTCATCCGTTCTACGGAGGGCACATTAAGCTTGCAGTCACAAAATTCAGCTGTATTTTGTGCTTCAGTCTCGGCTGCTGTCATTAGATGTCGTTAATACAAAATAATTTATTGCCAATAAATAGGGTAACATTTAAACATGTTATTAAAAAAATATTTAGCCATTATAAAATAGCATGCAAACTTAGTTTTAACCTACCTAAAAATAAATGCTTAAAAATTTCAAAACATTTAAAATTTATCAATTGACATTAAATTTGTCAGTACTCACACATTAGTAGTCTGTTAATTAAATCATTGTAAAATAGCATTGAATAGCAACTGGAATGAAATGGAACTTGAATTAAAAATGTAAATAATTATGTACCGTGTAAGCCCGTATCTTCGCCTGTGTTACCTATCTTCGCCTAATTTCAATTATGTTGAATTTTCCAAAAGATTTATAGCGCAAATGGCGCATAAAAATCCTAAATAGTAAGTAATTTTCGTGTATAGCGACATTTTGTAGAGAAATTGTAGCTAACTTCACTTTACTGGCGACCAGTGCATTTCATCCGTGGGACTGTCGTGACGTTTTTTCTTGGCGGTGTTGTAACTTCAGTTTTAAGCAGTGATATATAACAGGTAATGCTGAACTTTTAATTTTATTGTAATCTATAACTAATTTCCTTTCATATGACATTATTATTTTATGCCTAAGTTGTGTCTAGATGTCTTAATTGTTTAAAATATTTTTCAGATGATGGCGGCAGCTATCTTGTTGCCAAACTTCGCCCACCCCTAGGGTTGTCAATTCCTGTTCTAAGTTTTTTTTTGTGCCTTCTATGTAAAAAGCAAAAAGGTCTAGTAGTATTGAGTTAAATGTAGAATAATCTGTTAACATTACAGATTTAAAAAAACATTGGCGTATACCTATATTTTTTTATACAATAAAATTTTAAATTCGGAAAGTTGAAATAAAGTATTTTTAAACATTGATAGAAAAATAAACACTTCTACTTGTTTGTGACATAGATATACTAATACTTGCAGATGATTCCCAATTAAATAATAGGTATAATCAATTTATACCACCAATTTATACCACCAATGGAATGCCATATTTATTTTAAACTTTATAGAATTGCGAATATTTCGGAAACTAAAGGTCGATCACTAATTCTCTTTTCTTGGACGCCTGCCTATAACTAAAAGTTAATTAATTACCAAAAACAATTTCCTATGTCTGGGGCTGACATAAATGAGACTGATTTAATGTACCTATAAGATAATTGTTGGTTCAAAAATGTAAGACAAACTTTTTTTGCTGTAATTTTTAAAAAAGTAGGTACAAAATTGCAGTCTAAAATATACGATTTTAAATTGAATCATAATATTTTTAGACTACAATTTTGTACTTACTTATTGAAAAATATACCTGACTTTTTAAAATAAATAAATACTTAAGTTTATGTAACCTTATTTATGTTTTACTCACAAAACAGTTATCCTCCTTTATTTTGCAGTTAGGTAAGGTCACATGATTTTTGGCAGCCCTATCAACATTTCATCAAACGTATGGAGCTAACTTCAGACAGTTACCTATCTTCGCCTGCCATACATTTTTTAAAGAAAATACGACATTATTGTACTATCAGTAAGGTGCTTATTCACCTGTCACATACTACGTTATTTAGACTCTTATAAACCAACAAAATGTTTATTATTGACGTTGCAGCATACCTAGGCAAAGTTAGGGGAAAATATCCATACTTCGCCTACTATATTTGTGACCAAATTATTGCCACCTAGACAATGAAATTTAGAGCGTCAATAGTCTATTCTACTAGCCACAGATACGAAAAATTGTTTTTCATTCAATGTTACTCAAAATACTTTAAAATTTGAAAAATATTTTTAAAAAAGTGTCAAAACCCAGGCGAAGTTACGGGTTCCGACGGTAGTACAATTGATTAATTTAAGTCAATGGTATTTAGGTGGCTTGAAAACAATGGCCTCTGCAAACTAGCAGTTAGGCAGCGTAGAGTTCGCTCAAAACCGTCTTCGATTGAGAGGAGACCCGTATTTCACAAGTGGGCTGAATATAGGTTTATGCAGTAATGTAATCTACGTGTTTATAATTAAATTGTTCAAGAGCTAACTGTTGAAAACTTTACCTCATCGGAATATCGGAAAGTTTTAGCGTGTAGTGGTAGGCAATCAAGATGTTGGTGGGATGAGGTTTGCTTAGACTTTAAATATCACACTCTCGACTTTTAAACCGAGAATCTGGTGAAATTGAGATAGGAAATGTCAAGCCTAGATGCTGTGTTACGAGTGAGAATATCAGTGCACAATTGCTAGCAATACTTCTTATAAGTATTACAGGCATCTATAAATTACGGTAACCGCTTTACATCACGCAGACCATATATTTAATTGGCACCAGGCGTAGTGTGAAAAAAATAATTATTAATATGCAGTCATATCAACCTATCATTGACGAGCTCGGTGGCGTAGCGGTCAATGACGCGGCTTCGACACCAACGCTCGTGGGTTCGATTTCCAAACAGGACAAACATTTGTGTGGATGAACATGTCTGTTTGACTTGGTCTGGGTGTTTTCCATGTATCATAAGTATGTATTTACAAAAAAAAATGTATTTACGTATGTTTATTAGTTGTCTAGTACACATTACACAAGCTTCGCTTACTTTGGGGCTAGATGGCGCTGTGTAATTTGTCTGACAATATTTATTTATATTTATAGCCTTCAAAAACTTAGTGTCAAATACAACCAATAGACCGTTCACTAAAACAACTAGTGTTTTTATAAAATAGCGGATTAATATATTTCACTGCGAATCATACACGGTAAAAGATTTTCAGACGACGAAGCCTGCTAAAGTTTACTTTAGATATCAGTAAACGCGAGAATCTTTGACTTTAGCAAAGAAAATATCGGCACAAAATCTTATCACGAAAACGATAAATTTACACAACAATTCATCTTTATACATTGACATTAAGGTATATTTTCAAATACACTTACAAATATATGGTGAAATTTCTTAATTCCCTCACATTTTTCTCGCATCCAGCGAGATTATATTTCTCGTACCACTGTTCCCTTATCAAAATGGCGGATAGATTTTGATTGATTCTGACGGCAATCGAAAGGGCCAGAATTTTATCTTAACATGGAAGGAAAAAGGACTCTAGAGATAAACCGTTTTCTATATAAGTGATTTTTATTGTTGTTAGGTGATATAAAATTGTAGGTAGATGATGGATGTAGAGAGTAATACTCGGAGTATATCCATACTTCCATACTAATATTATAAATGTGAAAGTGTGTTTGTTTGTCCTTCTTTTACGTCGAAAGTAACACACGGATTGACATTATTTTTCTTTTGGAGATAGTTTAAGACATGGAGAGTGACATAGGCTACTCTTTATCCCAGAAAAAACATGTTATTCCCACGGGAAAAATAAAGTTTACAATCGTTTGTCCTTCTTTTACTAGATCACTAGACGGTGCTGTCTCATTTCTAAATCGCGCTATGGTTGTGTATATAACAGCTAGTACGTTATATAAATATTTAACCCATAGATGTAGAATAGTATAGACTGACGATCAACAGACAAAATGAGAGCAATAGTGAAGTGCACTAGTGTGTTGTGTACGACAATAAATGACACTTTCGGGGTGTAAGTGGTTCATCGACATCTTTGAACCAATGCCAACCTCACCTGCACGTGGTACCCTACTGACTGACAAACGAGGCTCTGGCGAAAAGATAGGTAAAGCATAGCGTATTTTTTAAGCTGCCCGACTTAGGAAGTATCTCTACCTCACAGAATACTGCAGCCAAATAACAATTCCCTTGAGGGTTGTTGTGTTCCTGCGAGTGAGTGAGGTCACCACAAAGAAGAAAAGGAGTATAAATAAAAAATAAATAAATATTTCTGAGCAATTTACACAGCGCCATCTAGTCCCAAATTAAGCGCAAAGCTTGTGTTATGGGTACTAGACAACTGATAAATGTACTTAAATACAATTTTTTTTGTAAATACATACTTATAATACATAGAAAACACCCAGACCAAGACAAACAGACATGTTCATGCACACAAATGTTTGTCTTGTGCGGGAATCGAACCCGCCACCTCGGAGACAAAGTGGCCATTGCTAACCATTCGACCACCGAGCTCGTCAAAATATATATCAGTATAGGCCGGCAATGGATCGGCAACCCCTTGGTGTTGGTGATCTCCATGGGCGGAGCTGCTTGCTTGCTATTAAGTGACCTCCATGCTCGTAATATTCCGTTTTAAAAGTTACAAATGATTTTAAAATAAGCGAATGACAAAGACCGTGAGTTCTTATAACGGCAAAAATGGTTTCATTATCTATCTCGCTCTAACATATGCGTAAATTCTTTCTTTCTCTTTTCCATTGCCATTCTTCTGTAGAGTAGCTACAGTGTATGTTTATGGTTTGTACATACGAGACCATGGAGCACTGAAAATGTAAATGTGATGCGATAGCAGAGTGATGACATAGTTTTTAATGCCTAAATTAATTTGAATAGGTAATTACAATTAATTACTTTAACAAATTACAATATATAAACAACATATTGGCCGTGTGGTTTCCCGCAGACTAGAATAGAATCACTCCATCTCTTCCCGTGGATGTCGTACAAGGCGACTAAGGGAAATACGTTATAAAACATCGATCAGGCCTCCCCAACCCGTCTGGCCAGCGTGGGGAGTGTAGGCCAAATCCTCCTGTCTGTGACGGACGAGAGAGCGTCGTGCTCCTGTAGTGGAGACTAATAATTACCTGATGATGATGATGATGAAACAACATATATATAAAATATAACATTGACATGCGCTACGATGCCATCGAGCTCCTCGAAATGTTATATTTTATATATATGTTGTTTCATCATCATCATCATCAGGTAATTATTAGTCTCCACTACAAGAGCACGACCCTCTCTCGACCGTAGCCTGTTCATGGCGGGCACGTTAAAGCCGTCGCGTCGGTCCCGACTGTTGTCATTAGATGACAGTTCGTTAAACTAAGTCAGTGACCTTTAGACGGTTTGAAAACACTGGCCTCTTCCAACCCGCAGTTGAGCAGCGTGGTGGAGTAAGCTCTAACCTCTTTCAATTGAGGAGAGACCCGTATCCCAGCAGTGGGTTGAGTAAGTGTTGATGACATTAACAAATAACGTCAGATCAGAGGGACAACTCTCGTAATTAAAATAATAGTCGAAATCTAATTTCGATTCAGTCTCGACCTCACAAATGTCTCATTTGGTATTCTCGTATCACAATATGAAATTTAAAAGTTTTATTAAAGTGTGGTTATATATATATAATTTACTTAATTTACAGTCATATTTCATGATTGTAAATTAAGTAAATTAAAAATGGTATGCTGGTCGAAATAAGAATTAATATTAATTATGTACATAATTAATGAAATCAATTAAAGGAGTCTGCCCGACTGGGGAAGTACCTCCACCTCACAGAATGCCGCAGCCAAATAACAATTCTTGTCTGCCACCCGACGCGCGTAGTATAAAAAAATTAACAAAAGTATAAGTTAATTCTAATTCGATCTCGGTTCGGTCTACTTTAATTCTGCAACATCAAGGGGTTCTATACTCCTTCCTTTCTTCTGGTGACCATTTTTTTTTATACCATTAAGGTGGCGAACAAGCATACGGCCCGCCTGATGGAAAGCAGTTACCGTAGCCTATGGACGCCTGTAACACCAGAGGCATCACATGCGCATTGCCGACCCTGTAAAAACCTCTTTACGCCCTTTTTGAAGAATTCATTCGCAGAAACACAACAGTCCTCCAGGGAATTAATTGCTATTTGGCTGCGGTATTCTGTGAGATGGAAGTACTTCACCAGTTGAACAGCTTAGAAATACGCTGTGTCCTATGTCTCTTTTGCTAGAGCCTCTATCGATATTCACCATGGTGATTTACGTGCAGGTGAGGTGGGCTTTGGCTCTAAAGATCGTGGTAAGCTATAGTGCCACAAACTTATCTGGCCCGGTGGCGGGGGCGGTACGATCGACTTAAGTGTTGCTATTAAACGAAATGCCGCCCGTTTTAGAGGAAACATAAAAATCAAAGAAATATATACACTGTTAAAATAATAGCATTGATATACTTATTAATTGTGTTGTGTGGTGTTTCAAATAAATATCAATTGCCTTCTATTTTTTGTTGATTAGTTTTAAAAATGCACCATGTTAAGTCGCGATCATAGCTATTATATAATATTAGAGAGTTATAATATTGCACAGAAACAACTCGTTGACGATTTTTTTATTGAAACAAATGAAATATGTGTAGAAAAAGATAATATGTATTTAAAAAATACACCTCAATGGAATGTGCATACGCGGTAAGTAAATTAATTATACCTGGCAATACTATATTTCAAGATGGCGGCTTTAGTTCTAAATTTGGCCACCGGGTCAGATAAACTTATCTTTATATTAATAACGGGAATGTAAGTACAGTGCTACAAACTTGTAGCACTGTACTTACCAGAATAACGGGAATGTAAGTACAGTGCTACAAACTTGTAGCACTGTACTTACATTCCCGTTATTCTCTTCTTCTCTTTTCTTAGCCTTTATCTACCATTAAGATGGTGTAGGCTTCGTTTAATTGTAGCTATCTGTCTCGATCTTGTGCGACTGCTGCTTCGTTCTTCACGTCATCTTTCTACATCAGCTAAAGTCTACATATTTTGAACGGGCATTTTTCACTCCATGGTTGGCACTCTAAGACTACATCTCAATCCTTTTTTTTAGCAATAAGACCCGCCACTGCTACTCGAAGCTTGTTAAACGCTTTATAGCATCTGCCAGTTAGTTTTTTTCTCTAAGCCATACATTAAGTAAATTTATTGCCACGGTTGAACACTTAAAAAGTAGAAAAAAAAACTATTGTTGTTTTTCACTCCCTAAGTGTTCAACTGTTGCGAATGTTGCGATATCTTAGTAACTTATCCGTTCGTGGACCACTGTTTAGAGGCTGGAGCTGTCTAACGACAAATCATTAGGTTGATTTGGATATGTATATTTGATTAAACAAACCCCATAAATAAACTCACTAATTGACAAAAAAAGACCTAATCAGCTATTCAGAGTACAGTACACCACGTGTTGACGTATTGAGATCGGCTACTGAGCATAAGTTGAGGTGAACGAAATGTCAAAGTCATATTAATATGCGCAAAAATATAAAATGTAAATATTTTATTTCATTGACAAGGAAAAATCCACTTAGTCCCACCCTTTACTTCAGCTTTTGAAATTCAAAATATGCCTGTGTTTCGTGAAACAGTATGGGGGTAATGACGAATGCTTTAGCATAGTAATGAGTGTGTGAGTGTTTTGTAGACCAGGGGCGAGTATAAATCCTGCATAATAATTTTGACGGTAAAATACAATTTGATACCAAAGTGATGGTTGCTCTTTTGGGAATTTGGACGTGTAGTAAATCCTTGGAACATGTGCGAATTAACCTTATATGTTGTATTTTAATTATCAGTGGAATACGTAGCTGATTTGTTCTTCAATTAACATGTCAATGCCTATTAGACATTTATTTATTCAATAACTTATAAAAAAATTATTACCTTTGGAAAATATCTTAAACTTGGAGTGTTAAATAACTCATTGTTATCTTTGAGCCAAAGCCATCAGTTGTACGTGGTGTACCGACTGATTAACTAACGATACTCTGGGATAAGAGGGGTAGAACATACCGTAGTTGATGCGACGGCAACGGGAGGCGGTGCCAGAATTTTATTTTATATTATTAACGTCTTCAGGTTACAATAGCCGCTTCACATCGAGCAGACCGTATGCTTGTTTGCCCCTCAATACTGTATAACTAAAGAATTAGTATATCTAATACTTTCCGTCTACGATCTTTTGAATAATTACATTTGGCACAAGTATAACCTACTACGAGACTTCGATGTCATTAAAGTAAAGTCTTTACGCACTATACCAATTCACATATCCATATATTGGCAAATGCATATATTCCTAAATGCCGAATAATCTGATCTATTATATTCTTCGATTTGTCCTGAAAGCCGTGATAAATTTAAATGTACGTAGAGAACTATCATAGTCTATTAGTCTACAAATCACTTCCCCGTAAAAAGATGTTCCAGCAATCGACAGTTTATGACTACAGTAATATAAGTTACAGCTTCTTTCTTAAATTTTTCTAACGTAGACTAGGTATTTTTAGAATTACACATCTAAAAATATCTACAGTTTACGTATTGACTGTAGTCATTGGCCATAAGTGCAATACCACCTACACTGTAGGTAAGTGTGAATAAAATATGTATTTATTACGATATTAAAAATTTCTTCAATTTGTTTTGTAGCCCTAATCATTCTCTTGCAATTAATTTAAGGAAATTTCAAAACATAATAAAATGTGGGGTTTATTCAAAATTAAAAGTAAGGTACCCAAAAGTAGGTTTACCTCCACCTCACAGAATACCGCAGCCAAATAACGGTTCCCTTGAGGGCTGTTGTGTTCCTGCGAGTGAGTGAGGACACCAGAAAGGAAAAAGATGCTGCGATGGCAGCGGGGGTGGCGGCGCGCGAGCGATATTTTATGTTGCTAGCGTTAATATGGCTACGGTAACCGCTTCACTCAGGCGGGCCGTATGCTTGTCTGCCAACCGACGTAGTATAAAAAAAAAAAAAAAAAGAAAAAAAAAAGGTACTTCACTTATGATCCTTTAGTGTTCACTAGCCCCTGGTCTTAATTCGTGTTAACTAATGCAAAAGATACGATGCATGCATTTACTTTAAAGGTAATGCAAATTGAGCTCTCCATTCATGTGCAATTTATAGCGGCGAACGTGGTACTGAGTTAATGAGATTACCTACTGAAATTGAAGACGACAGAAATGAGCTTGCATGACCCCAGGCTACGCGGGTAGTTACTTTTATCTGTGTATAACTTTATATGTGCTTACAGGAGCTCAATGGCATCGTTGCGCGTGTTAGTCTAATCAAACACGAAAGTTAAGCAACTATAACCGGCACCTGTCCAGGGATGTTTTTTTTTTCCGAATTATTTCGTGGTTCGGAGAGCATTGATTTTGGCTGTTATCATTAGATAACAGGCATTAAATTTAGGCGGTTTGAAAGCAGTGGCCTCCGACAACCCGTAGTTGAGCAGCGTGTTGAAGTATGGTCAAGCTCCTTCGATTTATGGGAGACCCGTATCCCACCAGTGAGATGAATAAGGGTTATGCTATTACGTTTTAGGACGAAATAATATTATTTTAAAAGCGAAAGTTCGTATTCGACATTGGCGTATTGTAAAATCTTTATCGTGTAACGCATAACGGAGTGACAAAGCCGCAATTGTGACTATATCGCTCTATTATGTGCTATTTATGCTACTTACTGTCTGTGTTTGAGATCTAACCTGACCTACTTATTCAGTAGCCTTGCTGACTTCGATATTGGAGTCGCCGGAATACTGCTACAACCTCCCATGTCGGACTGGAGTAAAAGTATTATGACTGGAGTAAAACTTTTAGAATACATTGTTTCTAACACATTCCATCATTGTGATATACGTCAACGATGACGTCACATTCAAAGTCTTTTTGAATTAAGTCTCGATGACGTCATATTCAAAGTTTTAAAGGATTAAGATAATTATATTGATGGAATGTGTTAGAAACAATGCATTGAAAAAAAAAATGTAAAGAAGTAGTTGAAAAGGAGTAGGAATTTGACTACCTAGTCAAATTCCCACTCCTACTAATTCTTCTGATTTCGTTGTAATTCGTTGTAAGTTCCAAGACAGCCCTATTTTACCCCCGTGACTGTAATGGACTTAATCTTTCATTGCGTTTTTGGTGGTCGCCGCTGTTAACCCCGGCTACACAGGAGACACAGTGGTAGTAATATCCATCATAAACCCTTTGTTCAATGGAATGTGCCCAGATCGAAACAGGAATCCGACCGCCAAAGCTGAAATCGATTACCATCGAATTTTTTGATTCCAAAAATTGATCTTAGATTATTGTTATTGACAAACATTGTTAGCTTAATCGGTAAAGGTTTACGATTTCTATCAAATGAGCTCAACATAATTACCGATAATCTAAGCAGAAGTTTCATTTTCGCATTCAAATAATCTGATGGTAATCGGCTTCAGCTTCGGCGGTAGGATCCCAGTTCTCTATCATTAAGATCCCAATATGGACAACGACGATATATTAAAATCCATTTGTCTAATAATATATGCGGATATATGCTTAAAAATATTTTTATTTACATTTAAAAAGGCTTTATTCATAATCCCAAGTCACTTCGCGATAACATACCATAGGAACGTCGCATCCCTCGCTTGACTCGACTGACTGAGATGTCAGCTATGTATGATTGATTACAGTGCGGTATTTTAAGTGCCCCCTTTGAGCCTTCTATTTATATGACGTATGGCTCTATCTTCCGTTTTGAGTTTAATGGTTTCTTTTCTTCATACTATTCAGGTGGTATATTGTATAGGTATATTGGGCACCCTTGCCAGTGCCGTGACTAGCCTTTTATGTATTTTTGGGGTGTAAGTGGTTTATCAACATCTTTGAACCAAAGTCAACTTCACCTGCACGTGGTGCACCCTGCTGACTGACAAACGAAGCTCTGGCGAAAAGAGAGGTAGGGAGCGTAATTGTAAGCTACCCGACTGGGGAATGTACCTCCACCTCACAGAATACCGCAGCCAAATAACAATTCCCTTGAGGGTTGTTGTGTTCCTGCGAGTGAGTGAGGTCACCAGAAAGGAAGGAGATGCTGCGTTGGCAGCGGAGGTGGCGGCGCGCGAGCGATATTTTATGTTGCGAGCGTTAATATGGCTAAGGTAACCGCTTCACATCAGGCGGGCCGTATGCTTGTCTGCCAACCAAAGTAGTATAAAAAATATGTGCCCGGTGCGAGCTTCTATACCTGCTCTTCTTCTCGTCAACCCACAATTTATTCATCCCACTGCTGGGATACGTCGCACGTCAGGTCTCCCTTCAATAAAATGGGTTTA
The DNA here is from genome assembly GCA_937001555.2 of Hypsopygia costalis. NCBI lineage: Eukaryota > Metazoa > Arthropoda > Insecta > Lepidoptera > Pyralidae > Hypsopygia > Hypsopygia costalis. The sequence goes on from OW443342.2 coordinate 21,127,910, forward strand.
GAGCTTACTCCACCAAGCTGCTCAACTGCGGTTTGGCAGAGGTCAGTGTTTTCAAGCCCCCTAAAGGACACTGTCTTGGCTTAACGCCTGTCTTCCAGCGACCACAGGCGGCAGTTCGACAGATTAACATGCCCTCCGAAACACGGAGGAGTTCGAGATGAATAGACCCATCCATCGACAGGCTACGGTCGACGTTGCTTGACTTGCGTGATCGATTACACTGGCACGCGCAACGACGCTATCGAGCTCTTCGTCTTTCTATAACTGCGTTCCTGAAAAAATTTCTTTGGGCCGTACTGAGTAAACTGTAAGATTTTGCGATATCAGTGACAAATTTCATAGTATACCCAGTCAGAACACAAATTACAAAAGCTTCTTACTCTACAATTTTTTTTCTGACTAAATTAAAATTTGCTGTGAATTCTAAGACAGTCTTAGTTTTGCCCTCAGGACTGGATGTCATTGCCATTATAGTAGTGGCTGCTGTTAATTCTGGCTTCACAGAGTGACACATTGATAGAAATGTAAGGTGGGCTGATCCCCAATTTAAATTATTTTATTCCCATCCTTGTTTTGAGTCACCATATTCAAGTTAAAACCCAAGGGATAGGAAAATATCTACACATATACCTGATATTCACATCATATCTACAACATGTACAGTGCCCATATTTCCCAGATGCCTGTGTCGGACCGTTCTATGGACAACAGCATTCCGGTGACATTTTAATACCTCAAAAAGCTCATGTTTGCTCCGCAGTGACCCAGTGGCTTAAAGAGGTGTTTAAAATGGCGCATGTAATCAATCATATGAACCTAACATTGTCAGTATACTAAAACTACGATGGGGTAAAACTGCAACGTGGCGTGTTGTAATTAAAATAGTTGTTATAAGATTTCGTAGATAACACGAGTTTGGAATGTTACCCTTCTGGGAAGATGACCCATATTTTAATTACGGGATATCATCGCACAGCTAAATGCACATTAAGTTATTGCGGATTGATTTTAGCTCCTATTGCGTGTGGCATAAGAACCGTGCTGCGGTTGCCATGTTTATTAGTAGGCACAAATTGTAATCTAGACATATAACTTAACTCTGAATGTGGTCTGTCTGTTTATCGAGGTCGTAGTCTCGGGAATGCGTGGAGTAGTGAAATTGAACTTAATTATTTGTAATTTCAATCAATATAAATATATATTCAAGTCAGTAAAACCTCCTTGGGGTTAAAAAAATTTTAGTTTGGGAGTCAAACGCAAGACGCGCAAGGTAATCAAAATATATAGGGTGATTTGCCATTGCCATTATGACAGGCAAGGAGCAAGTTTACAGCACAAGCGCACAAATTACGTAAAAAATCCTAAAATAGATAATATATATATTCATATATCTTTGTAAAATCATTTCTTATTTATATTTTCTACACATCTGGCGACAAACGAGAACACAGCTCTGCCCCCTTACCACCATCTCTTATTGCGATTTAATAATTGAATAGATTGCTTATTCATTCCAATGAATAATTCCATTTGAAATAGAGTCGCTTATTCATTGGTATGAATAAGCAATCTATTCAGTTATTGAATTGCAATAAGAGATGGTGGTAAGGGGGCTGATGGTAACTGTTGATAAAATCATTTGAAATCCATCAGACACACTGCTTCGTAGATTTTTACAATATTACTCTACGCTTGAGCGCTCCAAAATTTGAATGGCTATTATTATAAACATTGCTGAGTACAGCTGAAGAAATGTATGTGATAATTTGGTTGTTTTCCAAAAAGTCGAACGTCTGGAGAGACGCTTAGTCGTCGGACCGATTCATCTGAACCAAATAATTAGTTGGCAACGCAATCCGATTTGTTCGCTCTAAACTTACATGTCGCTTACATTTATAAATGTTGCCAACAAATAAAAAAAGACAAGAGCGTTGGCACCATATTAAATATAGGAATTAAAAACTATAACATTCGTTGACCCACTTTTGGGGCGGGCCGAGCTGAGTGTGAACTGGCCTGTTTTTTTTTCATTGCCTTTGATGTATGCTTCACTGCAATTACGTAAGTGAAATTTTATATTGAATGAACAAAGCGATCTTTTTTTTGTTTGCCGACAAGTTTGTTATGTTATTTCAATTAATCTGTTCCGTCTTATGAATATTTACTCTTCTTTTTCTTCAGTGCCTATGTCACATGACTATTGAGTCGGTCTTTCTAATCAATATTTTCTTCATACTATGTCGAGTGACAGACAAGTATACGACCCGCCTGATGTGAAGCGGCTACTGTAGCTGTATTAAAGCTCGCAACATGAAATATCGCTGGCATGCCGCCATCTTCGCTGCTAACGCAGAGATTCCTGTCCGGTGACCTCAATCATTCGCAGGAACATTCCTTAAGAGAATTGTTATTTGGCTGCGGTATTCTGTGAGGTGGAAGTACCCCGTAGGACAGCTTACAAGATACGTTATGCTCTACATCTCTTTTCACCAAGCTTCGTATGTCTATCAGGAGGGGGCACCACGTTCAGGTGAGATCAGGGCTTTGCTTTAAAGATCTGTGTGACTAGGTCATATCAGGGTGTAGTCCCATCATCTTCGTATCCTTTTGTATTGCTCTAGTCCAGGTGGTCGGTCGTCTACCGCGTCCTCGTTTCGGCCCTTCTATATGATTAAAAATACTAAGCTGTTGCTGCGTTATCCTTCTTTAATATTATAGTGTGTTTCCATAATAAGCAGTCGATTTCTCATTGACAAAGCGATCGAAGGGAGCGGAATTTTGAACTTATTTTCCTATTCTGATTTACGCATACTCAATTTCTAGTTTGTTCGTTAAAGTCGGATTATTAGTCTTTCAAATATTATAAATAAATATATTATATTATCCTTGAAATGATGATCCGCCTAAATAGATAAGTACATAATGTGCACATAATTAATTTGTTGTTTGAAGAAATGTCTACAATGGTTGCGGTTCGCAACGAATTGCTAGTAAATTTCATACCCCGCTTACGGTATGAAATGGACTTAACTATATTACAATACAATATTCTTTATTGCACCAAATGACAGATTTTACAGAGGTATTAGGATAATAAAAGTACAAAAGGCGGTCTTATCGCTAAGCGATCTCTTCCAGACAACCTTAAGGTAGAGGAAACGAGAATGATAGAAAACAAGTGGCAGGCGCATAAACTACATAATATTATACATAATAAATATAATAGGCTACATATTATTATGTAGCCTCCATCCAGCTTTGCTTCTGTGGAAGTGCAACCTACAACAGTCAATCATATTAATTCTTTTTTTATACGAGAGGGTGGAAACGAATAATCACCACCGCCAGGGAGACTAGCAACACCAAGGGGTCGCTGATCCGTTGCCAGCCTATACTCCTTCCTTTCTTTCTTCTTAATTTAACTTCAACACGAAACTCTGGTTTAACTATGGTGTGGCAGTGTCGAAAACTTTTTTGCACAAACACTATTTAAAATCTATATACTGTTCAAGTTGACGCAAGCAAAGCTGCAGAATACAGGTAGTATTTATTGTTAGCTATCATTAAATTTAAAAGCATAATTTATAATTATTTTGTATGTATTTATGCGTATGATTGCCATAAAGTCATGATTTCACAACACGTCTGTGAAATAAACTGTCGGAATTAAATTAAGTATTACAGTTAAGGTAGTCCTTGGAATAAAGTGAATATCAATCAACATCAAGAGTTACATTACTTTGAACAACAGTTTATAATATGCACCAAAAAAATAAAATATGTTCCACAAAATTATTCAAATAATTTAAAGTGACAGTATTAGTGACAGTAAAACTAATCCTTATACATTTGAATATCAAGTGACAGGGAGCTCGTCACTTAACGCCTTCTAAACTAGTTACTCATTTTAATTAAAGTTACACAAGCCCCAGAGCAAACGTTTACTTTGCAAAGGGACAATAGTGTGTTTTCTATCAGGGTTATGTTCATTTACAGTTGGCATTGTCTTTATTCATTTCATACAACTAACCTACTTGAGTTTATGTAATGAACGCCGTATTCCAACAACTTTCACGTTCTACATATAAAATAGTTAATAAGCAAATTTATTAAAACAACAATAGCTGACCCGGTAAACGTTGATTTGCCATATAAAAATAGGGGTTGTTGGTAGAAAGGTGAAAATTTTAAGTTGTATGTATTTTTTAATGTTAATAAAAATAAAAAAAATGTCAATAAAATAAAATAAAATATTTAGGGGTTGGTCACCCTTACCATTTAGGGGTATGAAAAACAGATGCTGGCCGATTCTCAGACCTACTCGATATGCACACAAAATTTCATAAAAATCGGTCAAGCCGGTTCGGAGGAGTATGGTAACTAACATTGTGACACGAGAATTTTATATATTAGATTTCTGCCATTGACTACATTTTTGTTAAACTTTAGACTTAATCGTTTTTTTTATACTATGTCGGGTGGAAGACAAGCATACGGCCCGCCTGATGTGAAGTGGTTACCGTAGCCATATTAACGCTCGCAACATAAAATATCGTTCGGCCCGCTGCATCTCCTTCCTTTCTGGTGACCTCACTCACTCACACAACAACCCTCAAGAGAATTGTTATTTGGCTGCAGTATTCTGTGAGGTGGAGGTACATTTCCCAATCGGGTAGCTTACAATTACGTCCCTGCCTCTATTTTCGAGAGCTTCGTTTGTTAGTCAACAGGGTGTACCGCGTGCAAATGAAGTTGGCTTAAGTTCAAAAATGTTTATAAACCGCTTACACCCCGAAAACTATAAATCGTGATATAGATATTCCCATTTGCCGGAATAAGTGCCTTACCAATACGTAATGGTGAGGTATTTATTCCGGTAATGTTCCCATTTATCTCCGTATCTATAAAAGGCAACCGATACTGACTGATCTATCAAGGAACAGCTCAAATCACTGGACCGATCGGACGGAAAATAGGTTATTTTACAAACTTCAAAAATTGTATAAATTGTTTAACAATTTCGTAAAATACACAAAACTATAAACATTCTGCAAACTTTCATTCTAATATCTTCAGTCAGACTTTTTTTTAGCGTCGATCAAAGTTCGGCGGGAAAGTCCATTTTAAAAGTATGAAATTATTAAAAAATAATATTTCCATTGGAGAAGCTATAAATAATGCTTTAACTTTTATTATGATACTAATCACATAAACGTAATATTTAACATAGCTATCGTACAAATTTCTGATTTGATGCATACAAAATACAAACAAAATATCATATCTCGAGAGATTTTTGTGCTATCGATGTAATTCTTTCACCTAACTAAATATAACCATATTATGGAGACGTCCCTACATATCAAACGAAAAAAATGTTAGTCAAATAACCTATTGCCATACAGGTAGCTATTATAACGTAAGCATCCGCTAAGAAAATATTTTGAAAATTCCCACGGGATACCAGGATAAGCGCGGACTAAGTCGAGGGCGCAAGCTAGCTATTATTATCCATGTTTTTTTTTTAAATTATGTATGTTTTTTACTCTTTTACATGATGAAGATTTGCATGAAATTGACATATACATACCTACCTAATAAGATCTGAGGCCCTACCGCCTAAACCGAAGCCGATTCTCACCCGATTTTTTTAATGCAAATATCGAACTTCAGCATATGTTAGCGGTAATGTTGTTTAGAATAGTTAGTAGAGTTCCAGAGTTATTACCAGCTAAGCTAAACAGAATTACCAATAATCTAACCTGAAGCAAAGTATAGTACTACGTACCTGAAGTTTGATTTTTGGATTCAAGAAACCGATGGTGATCGGCATCAGCTTGGGTGGTAGAACTCTTGGATTGATAATAAATAAATAATTGGATACTTCTTGTATCCAATTTCTGTTTTTTTTTTCTAGACAATTTATACAGCGCCAAATTGTCCCAAATTAAGCGCAAAGCTTGTACTATGGGCTTGTACAAAAAAAAGTTCATATATCAGTAAGACAACTGATAAATGTACTTAATTTTTTTTTTTTTTGTAAACACATACATAGAAAATACCCAGACCAAGACAAACAGACATGTTCATGCATGCAAATGTTTGTCATGTGCGGGAATCGAACCATTCGACCACCGAGCTCGTCAATTTAGTTATCAATGCCGGTATCTATCAATGCAAGACAAAGCCATGAAGAGGAGATAGTTTAATTAATTATTATTATTGCATCTAAATGACGTTTGAATTTTAAGTCTCAATATAGCTATATAGATTATATACAATCTTTATTTATACAAAGGCGTTACAAGCAATTATGTGGCTTTTTATGCTTCTTGCTAAAATTATTTTTTTTTAGTCCATTATACAGGTAAAATTATAATACCTTTCTAACTGCCAATCACCTGATCCAGCAGAAATATTAATGTTGAGTAAGGCTAGATATCCTAATACTAGGTTTAAAAAGTATTTAAACGAATCGTTACACATTTTAAGCTACAAATACTAAAAATTATACTGATAAAATGTGTTACGTAATAAATCGTTTCCAAATCACAACATCAATTTATAAACGTTATCCAAAATTATGCACACAAATTATCTACAAAATAGTTATTGCTCACGTCGAACGCTTGTCGTAACAGCTAATAATGTAAATAACAGTGACAGATACTGCTCCGTATATCACAGATAATATCGGTTTAAATATACCGTGACAATATTCCTCGCCCTACGTTGTAAAATGAAGGTGCCTTCTGCTAATAAAACATATACATTGGGGTATAAATTAATTTTGGAGCATTTATTATGTTTTAATGTCTGTTATAACATTCGTACCTATTTTGAATTTATCTTAGGTTAATAAAGGTATCTGGAGGTTATATGAGCGAATTTAATTGGGTAATAGGGTTATACTGTCGGTGTTCAATAGTAAAGTCAGCTCTGTTAAAAGGCCCACTCAAATTTGTAAAATGTACGTCTACTGTAAATACACCACAATTACACCCCGACACAGGCCTTCAACTATACAAAGCCCAGGTTCGACCTCACATGGAGTACTGTTCGCATCTCTGGGCCGGTGCGCCCCAGTACTTGCTTGCTCCATTTGACCGCATACAATGAAGAGCAGCTCGAATCGTCGGTGACCCAATGATCTCGGATCGATTAGACTCTCTGTCGACACGCAGAGACGTAGCGTCTCTTTGCGTTCTATACAAATTATATCACAGAGAGTGCTCGGATGAGCTGTTCGATTTGATACCTGCCGCTGAATAAATTAAAATTTCATCCATATCATTTTGATAATTACCGATCTACTACAGTACGTTTCTTAAGACAGTCATGTTATACCACGAACAGTGAAACTGTGAAATCAACTTCCCTCAGCGGTATTTCCGAACAACTAGACATGGGTGCCTTCAAGAACAGTTTTCATTTTCCTTAAAAGACTGGCAACAGTTCGGCGACCCCTTGGTGTCGCTGGTCTCCATGGGCGGTGGTGATTGCTTTCCACCAGTTGACCCACATGCTAGTATCCCCCCTCTCACTTAAAAAAATAAATAATTAAACTAAGCCTGATTCTAGCCCACGAGGCCAAAATCGAGGTTGAGTGGAGCGAGTAGATTCGCTGAGTGTATTTCAATGGAAAATGTATTTGATGATCATTCCTGAAGGACATGATCGATCTCAATTTTTTTTTTGACAATAACCTCAAGCATTTTTTTTTATTTTTATTAGCTCAGCATATTGGCTCCGCTTCGCCTGATGGTTAGCGAAAAGAGGAGCCCCAATCGCATCGGCAACGGACAAGAGACCTTGATGTCCTGTCAGTTGACGCTGCCATGCTGGCCTACAAGATGCTTCTTCACGCTTCTGTTGAAGGATCCCATAACGTATATATAGCATGTCGAGATCTTTATTTATGACAAGTTTAATCAAAGTTTTGCACCAGCAACAAATATATAAAGAGCAATATAGCCAACAGCTTCTTTACAGTTGAATGAGCGATGCACTCACTGTTTGATTCTTGTAGTATCTATAATGTTACCATAATTGTTATCATTTTTTGTTTTGTCTTGTGCAACCTTTCTTCATATATTTCTATCTATAGGTGGAGACTTGTTATTGGCATATTAATATTTATTGTAATTATGCATGTAACTATTAAGCTGTAAGACTCCCAAATACAAATAAATAAATAAATAAAATCGGTTCAATGGTTTTGGAGCCTATTCATTTCCAAGAATGACTTTGCAGCGCTACACTCAATCATTTTATGTTGTTTTGAATTTTTAGTAACATCTATTTTATTGATAAAAATATTGAACAAGCAGTAAATAAATCATTTCGATGTGTTAATATTTATTTTATGGGTGAACACAATGCTATAAAGCCAAAATTGATTTTCCACATGAGTTGCTAAAGCATCGCCGGCTCCATTTGAATTTAAATCAAAATCTCTTTTTAAGGTTTCGCGTGGAAAATACAGATATTTTTTGTTTAATTTCTGACGTGAATATTTTGAAATTGCTTCTCTGGTAGAAATGCAATGCAATTTAAAAAAAAAATGAATGATAACAAAATCGGGGGATACAGTTTGGTGTTGCACCTACAAATCTATCATATCCATCCAAAATTCAATCACACCACTGAGGGGGAAGCGCTGCCATTTTCAGATAATTTTAGTGCATATAACGTATTCACGTAGAACACACGGCCGTGTCCGTGACACAGCCACACCTCATTTTTTTATAGAACTAAGGTGGCAAATAAGACTGCCTGCCTGATGCCACAGCTGATGATAAGCAGTCATTCACGCTCGCAACACTATAAGATTAGATAGAGCGTTTCTTTTATTTGATGTGTGATCAATCGTCCCTAAGTATACGATACGATACATACGATGTGTATGCTAATTTGCCTCCTTAGTGATTTTCTAGATGGTGTCATCCCACTGTTAGAATATAGGTCTCCCTTTAATCGAAAGAGGGTTTAGAGCGTACTCCTCCATGCTGCTCAAGTACGGGTTGTTGGAGGCCCGCGTTTCAAGCCCCCCAAAGGCCACTGACTTGGCTTAACGACTGTTATCGAATGACAATGGCCGGGATCGATGGCTTCACGTGCACCCATCCATAGTGTCTTTCGCTAGTTCGCAGAGTGCCGGCAGGTGAAGTTGACTTTGGCTCTGAAGACTGTAGTGAACTCCTTACACCCCAAAAGAAATCTCTAAATACCAATCAGACAGAGAAAAACCAATAGAAGAAACATACTGGCAGAAGTGAAAACTTAATCTGTCGCTCCATCTCGCTTTCTCCCTCCCTGCTGATTTTACCCGAACGAGCGGTTGACGTGATATCGGTTCAGTTTCATTAAATGCCCCATGTCTATAGACCTGCGACGTCATTAGGGTTCCGTAGTTTTTTCTTCAAAATGGTGTACCATTTTAAGTTATTATTATTTAGCACTGTTTTTTCGTAATAAGTTGTTTATAGTCACTTTATACTAATTTATGGTTCACATTGGTAATTATGTATATAATTTTAATAATTATTAACACTTGCTTGATAGTTTATATTAGTGATAGTTTTTAGTTTTTTTTTTGCGTTATTTTGTAACTTTAAATTCCATAATGGTAATGGTATTTGAATTTGAACACTTTAGCATGACCATCTGGGCTATCAGTGCTGCACAGTAAACCACTTTTTTTCTGGTGACCTCACTCACTCGCAGGAACACCACAACCCTCAAGGGAATTGTTATTTTCGTATGTTCTTCTTTCTTTCTTCGTCTACTAAATTAAGTATTATACAATAAGCATTGTAAACGATTATTACGTAAATGTAAATCACGTACAGAAAGTTTTCTGTAAGATATTTTCTCACGTAGATTTGGCGGTTTGTAAAAGGCCCCGATACAAGTTGCTAGATACACGACCGACGTTCTTAGTTAACTAATTCTAAAATAATTTTCCCGGTTAAACAAAGTTAAACCTAATTTTGCAGAACTTCCCCTGAGAGCCATGTTATAAAGGATAGTATAAATATTCAATAAATTCATGATCCATTTTCTACAATGTTTCTTGAAATTATTATATTAATACTTTATACCCTTTTTTACGACAATTGCGCGGACGTAGGAGTATGAAATTTCGCGCACTTATAGTTTACTAGCTGATGCCCGCGACTTCGTTCGCGTGGACTTTATGATTCCGCCGTATTAATACAAATACGAACTAATGTAGATACATAAGAAAATATTTGTTATACGTTAAAAGTCAAAAAAATTTTTTTTTGTTTAACATTGTAACCATAGTTTAAAAAAAATTAAGGGAGTCTTTCCTTCGGGAGCTAATATGAAAAGACCAATCCTAAGCTTGACACCAGCGAATTTTTGTGATTTTTTTATTGTCATAGCAAAGCAAGTGGTCACAGACAACTGCGTACGTTTAAAATTAAAATGGATTTTTTTTGGAGCAGAGTGTTATACGAGGAATAAATACAGTTTCACCGGCACCACTCCCAGTGAGAATCTCAGCTTCAATTATATTGTGCTGCCATTGACTTTACTTCAGGAAGGAGATCTTCCCGAAATTTTAATAATATTCTTGAAAACTCTTGGTCACGTAAAGTTCTATCTACAGCTTCTAGTGCCTTACATGGCCAACAGGCCATTTCGCATTCATCTCAAACGATTAGACAGCAATCCTGAAACACCTTTGCATTGTCACAGTTTCGTGTCACAGAGCATGTCGGTGTTTCAATTCTGTTTAAATCGAGTAGGAATTGTATTTGCGTCCTTCCGCCTAGTAGTAATGTGGCTGCAATACCTGGCGATGCTGCTGCGAGATCTTATTTTGGCGCCTGATTTCAGCGTGGATTGCTCTCGTCAAGTATGTTTTTCCAGTCCCTCCTGGAGCATCTAAGAAAAACAGTTTCCCCTCGTCGCTTAAAACACTTTCCACCACCAAATCAAATAAACTCTCATCTTGCTACATAGCGTCCCGCAAATGCACGTATTCTTCTGGTTTATGCGAATATATACCAATCGTTCCATTTCAATTTTAGCGTACACGTCTATAATAAACTGACTAAATAGATCACGTTACCTTTGTAAATAAAATAAAACGATTGCGTCTAACTTGTAGCAGGTAAGAATAAAAGCAGCACCACGCGGTTTTTTTTTTACAATACATTCAATATTTTGTTAATCTATTTATTGTTATAATAAATAGATTTACAAAAAGTAAAAAAACACGCTATAATAGCAAATAGAACTAAAAAAGTTACTTAAAAAATGCTCATCAGGCTGTACAACTTTTGCTAAGGAGTCATTTTTAAATTACTTATAGTTTACCTGAACCATTATGGTTCTGCATCAGGTGTTCCAAATCTTGGATTTTTATACCTCAACAAAAAATGGTCTTCAGATTGAACAACTTTGCTAAGGCGTCATTTTTATATTTCTTGTAGTTTACCGGAACCATTAAGGTTCTGCATCAGGTGTTCCAAATCTTAGATTTTTATATCTCAACAGAAAATGCTCATCAGGCTGAACAACTTTTGCTAAGGTGTCATTTTTATATTTCTTATAGTTTACCTGAACCATTATGGTTCTGCATCAGGTGTTCCAAATCTTGGATTTTTATACCTTAACAAATTGGCTATTATAACGTGTTTTTTTTTCCTTTTTTTGAAAACTATAATTTATTGTAAACACGTGTTGTTTATGCAAATAAATTTAACTTTGTTCTGCATCAGGTGTTCCAAATCTTGGATTTTTATACCTCAACAGAAAATGCTCATCAAGCTGATCGACTTTTGCTAAGGTGTCATTTTTATATTTCTTATAGTTTACCTGAACCATTATGGTTCTGCATCAGGTGTTCCAAATCTTGGATTTTTATACCTTAACAAAAAATGCTCTTCAGGTTGAACAACTTTTGCTAAGGCATCATTTTTATATTTCTTATAGTTTACCTGAACCATTATGGTGCTGCATCAGGTGTTCCACTTTCCAAAATCAATTATACCCTATATTTTGCCCAGGCTTAACAGCTATATAACAAAAAAAGTTTCATTCAAATCCGTCCAGTACTTCCAGAGATTAGCGTGTACAAACAGACAAACAGACACACATTTTTTTTAAAATTCATACTCTATTACTATATCTCCATCGCCTCCAATTGTTTTTTTGTAAATATATTCAATGTACAGACACATTATTTTTACTGTTTTATTATATGTATAGATATAGAGAAGGAGTAGAGAGTTTATATAGAGAATGCTAATATTTTTTTAAAATTTTGCATAAGAAATACAGTATACAATAAAAAAAACACACACACACACACACGCATATATAATCTTTTTGGTCGAATTTCGACCAATGGGCGACCATAAGTAAATAGAATTAAGCAAATCATTAAAGTTAGACTTTGGATTTTAATTTGTTACTTAAACAGCCGAATAACAGAACACTTACCTAATAGACATTAGAAGAAAGGTCATCGTTGCTTTTTCCCTGCGAAACCGATGTCTGCATACTAAACTTGATTATTTTTACTACTACGCATGCAAAGTAATATGTATAAGTATACGCACGCACACGCGACGTCGAATTGACTAACTTCATTGGTCCGCGACAAATCTAAATAAATTGGGATATAAGTGGTTCATCAACATATTTGAACCAAAACCAACATCACCTGCACGCAGTGCACCCTGCTGTCTGACAAACAAGGCTCTGGCGAAAAGAGAGGTAAGGCATAGAGAATTTTTTAAGCTGCCCGACTTGGGAAGTATACAGAATACCGCAGCCAAATAACAATTCCCTTGAGGGTTGTTGTGTTCCTGTGAGTGAGTGAGGTTGTAACGATATACGTTTCTTTTTAATAAAATTCCATGTAAAAATATAATTACATAAAAAATACATAATAATAAACTTTAAATAAAACTGTATACAACCTGATTTTGTGTTATTTAACATAACATCAATAAATAAACAAAAAAGTTGATTTAAAAAAAAAATTGAAACCGACTTCAGTTGGCGAGCGCAGCTTATTGGTGGAATACCCGGCAGACGCTGCTGCCCGTCTTCCGGGAGAAAAGTTATTGCGTGACACAAGATTCCTTAGTCGCCTTGTACGACATCCAGCGCAGGGCAATAGAGTGACGCAATTCTATTCTGCCGGCAACCACAGGGCAAATTTAAGGGTTTCCCTCCATTTTTCTGTGATCCCATCATCAGACCCTGACTTGGTGAATATGGGAACACCTTGCAATTATCCTTTCAAATAAAAATAATAATTTGACCATACGTGCTTATAAAATTTAAAGGTTTCCCTTGATTTCCCTGGCATCCCATCATCAGATCCTAAGTTGGTGAATATATGAATATGGGACCACCTTGCAATCATACCCTTTCGAATAAAAAAAGAATTATGAAAATCGGTTCACAATTCGCGAAGATATCGAATAACATACATACAAAAAAAAATATTTAGTCGAATTGAGAACCTCCTCCTTTTTTGAAGTCGGTTAAAAAGATATGAATTGGATTACATAACTCAATTCTATAACTAAAGTTAAATATTAATTGATGTCTTGAGTTGTCGCTTTGGATAATATTGTGGTTTCGTGGTGTAGCGGAGGACATTGAAAACTAAAATCACGTATATATACAGGAATTCCCCGATAGGGGAATAACATACCAGTTGAAGAAAAATGAGATACGACTAAGAACTTGGATACGACTTAAAAAATCAGATACGATTTAAAACTTTCGAAGAATATTGAGGACCCCTGCTGCCACGTCCCTACACCACCCAGCCATCATCCATCTTCGGCCACCTTCGCCAGGGAAGTACGGGACCGCGGAACCAAACTTATCAGCCGAGCACTGTAAACCCGGTACTTATTTTTTTTTATAAATTTATTATTTAATTAACCCGACGCGACAAGGTCACCAAAAAGAAAGGAAGGAGTACAGGTTGGCAACAAATCGGCGAGCCCTTGGTGTTGCTGAGCTCCATGGGCGGTAGTGATTGCTTTCCATCATGTGAGCCACATGCTTATTTACCCCCCCCCCCCCCCTTCTTTTATGAAAAAAAGAAAACCATTAAGACAAAAATGGCGATGATATCTGCCTGCTAGCGATAAAACCGATTATTATGGAATTTTAAGCCTCCTACTTAAACTTTCACTATGTTTAGCAATGGAGATCCATTGTTCATATCTGTTGAAAATGATGATGATCATAATTTCCAAATATTAAATTTATATTATAATATTTATTTATTAAATTTGAAATATCTACATTATTTTAGTTTTAATAATTTCATATAAGAACTTACTGAGGCGTTCGATGGCGTCTAGGGAATGCAATCTCGTTCTCGCGAGATCTCGCCGCGGGGCGGCGGCGGGGCCTGAGGTAGCGGTCGGGGGACGAGGTCTAAGCGAATCTAAGCGAGACCTCGTCCCCCGATCGCTACCTCAGGCCCCGCCGCCGCCCCGCGCGAGATCTCGCGAGTACGAGATTGCATTCCCTAATGGCGTCGTTACGCGTGAAAGTCAAACACGCAAGACAAGCAACTGCGACCGTAGCCGATAGGCTTATATTAGTTACTATAGGATACTATAGATGAGTTTATTTATCTCAAATTCTTCGGAGAGATGACAGTCGTTAAGCCACCTCAGTGGCCTTTATGCGGCTTGAAAACACCGCCGCAGTTGAGCAACGTGGAATGCTCTAAACCACTTCAACTGAGGGGAGACCCGTATCCCAGCAGTTAGAGTAACGAGGGTTGACAACGATTAAACAACAGTAAAAAAGGTCGCCAAAACCACAGTATAAGTATTAGTACTACGTACAGTATGGCCACTCCCTGCCGCTTTCACGTGTCAACCTCACCCCCCTTCTGAGACAAATCAGGAATAGTTTGTATGGCGCCGCACGCACACACACTCATTTACGCTCTGCACAGACGTCATTATTTATGTTGTAGTAAACGACGCGACATTTGTATGGAGTGTCCGGGGTGTGCAAAAACTTAAGAAAAGCAACATGTCATCTAAAATGCCATTAAACTTTAAACATGGCAGAGGTAATTGCTCGTACGCTCATTAATTTCCAACTAACACGTAACCGCCCGTATTACGAACGCCATAAAGCTGTAAATACAATGTGTGACGTGACACAGTATGTAACCCAAGATATATGTACGCCGCAGCCTCGTTATCGGGTTACTTATAAATTATATCCGTTAGATTATGATATACGGAGGGAGTTTATACCCTCCCTTATCTGTTCTGACATCAAATAAGTTGGGGTCACGGCGAGTAATCTGATGCGTCGTGTCTTTGCTTCGGATAGGTCAACCTTTTTGGTTATTTGTTAAAAAATATTGTCTGTGATTACTTTTATTCATTTTAACTATATCGCTCTTGAAATAAGGGTACAAAAAGCAAACTCAATGCTAAGAATATTCTCTATCAGTCAATATTTTTCGGCATTTTTGGACATGAATAATAGTGATAACATTTTCAAAATTGTTTCATACTACATAGTGTCCGATTAGCCGTCCGTGAGTTACCTACTGTAGCTTTAGTACAGGGTAGGCGTTCTCCGGGTGTTGGGAAGTGAGCGTGACTTACAGCGCCGGTACTTGCCATGGACATCAGGTAGCCATCTAGCGCTCAAGTATTTGAGTAGCTCAATGGCGACGTTGCACGTGTCAGACTAGTCGATCATACAAATTAAGCAACGCTTGTATATTATGTCGCAGCCAATTCGTAAAATCCGCGGCATTACATAACGTCTAGCTGTTTGAAAAAATGGCAGAGCCATTATGTCAAAAATTTAACATATGCTTACACGATCGAATTGTTACCTGATGGTGCATCACCAAGGATAGGTACTATAATAATAAAATCAAATAGCTTGGCTATTTCTAATCAGACACCAACCTATCCAAACCTAACCAAAAGACAATTTAAATACAATCTGCCTAAAGTGTTGTAATGTGGCGATTCTACCAATGGGGTTGGCAAGTTAAAGCTGATCTCAGATGGCGCCACCACTGTACGAACCTTTGTCATTTCTCATTAAACGTTTCGGATTTGTTTGTTGCGTTGATTTCTTGACAATTTTACGATTAAAATTTAAATATGTATTTCAATTGAAAAATATGCGAGTTAATAATTAAAATGGTTAATAATAATAAATAAAATGGTTAATAATATTTATCGCTTTGAGCCACAATTTATTAAGTTTCTCATCTCGAGGAAACTGGTGGCCTCCAGTTTCTTTACAATTTGGTACACAACATCTAGGCATTTTCTCAATAATGGTCTCTATCTATGAATTCACTACTAATTTCATACAAAAACTGCTTTGTTATTGGTCTTTGCGCTGCTAGCGCCACTTTGACAGTTGTCGACCCCATTGGCTGCGACATATAGACAACTAAACAGTTCAAAACTCCTTTATATGGAGTAAAGCCTGTGAGGTGATTTCGCTGCGTCACATAACTCAACATTGTGTACGTAGATACGTCAGGTAAAACCAACAATGAAACACACGGGCATATCATTGGCAGAGTCAAATCCCATTATATTTTACTTAGTTGTACCTTAATTTTGAAAGAACTTCTATTCCTTGTTCTAGTTTACAGCCCACCTGATATAATGTAGGAAGACGGCATGTATCGGCAGTACTTTTATATTACAGGAGCTCGCAGACAAATGATAATATTATTTAACGAGCTCCCTCAATGGGTGCGTTCGCATGTAATGTAACGTTACGGGTTTGAACATTACATAAGCGAGGGAAGAGAATCGACCATTACAGTACGTAACTTGTAATGATTTATTCGTTGAGCATTTTCTATGAGGCGTAGCTATGCTTGCTTGTCACCTGAACACTCGTAATAGCAAATTTTTAATAAAAATACTTCTTACTCTTACTTACTTCTCTTCAATAAATTCGTTGCTAGTTCTAAGGCAGCCGTAATTTTACCCCCGGGACTGCAGTGACTTCATTGTTCATTGCCTTTTAGGTCAATTTGGTCGCCGCTGTTAATCCTGACTACACAGGAAATAAAGTGGTGGAAATGTGTGGTGGGCTCCGTCCCAAAACTTTGTGAGGCATACTAAATATACAGAGTTAATTACTGTGACACTGATGAAAATTTTCGGTTGAGATACTAGTGCCAATCAGTTTATTTTATTCCATTAAGGTGGTAAACAAGAATACTGATAGCAAAAACACATTTCGCTGATTATGGACTTATGCAACAATAGCAAGGGCTATACTCGCGGGTTGCTGTAAAAACCCTTTTCACATCCTTTTTGAAGAACCCCCTGCTACATTTCATTCCACTTTTTACACGTACTATTATGTATAGTACGTGTAAAAAAATTCCTTCTGCAACCATGCGACTATTTCTGTACCATAGTTATTATTTATTTAGACTAAATATATTTAAATAAAATGGTTGTCTGTAAAGTCGGTTTACGGACGATAAGTTTACGCGATAACGTCTTAAGAAACAGGGCGATCATGCTGCCTATCGCTTGTACCGCCCTCTCGCTTGCACGCTTTGCTCAGGCGGAACATGACAATGAAAATCAAAAATCAAAATCAAAATATCTTTATTCCTTGGACTTTATAAAGCACTTAGAAACGTCATACAAATAAAATATATAAAAACATGTATAAATCATTACTACTCTAAATCCGCAGAGCTTAGATTCACTTTCATCACACTATCTTGAATGTGAAAGCGAATTTAAGTGCCAGTTCCGGCGACGGGGCTTCTTGAGAAGAACTGGCAAGAAAATCAAGGCAGACTCTTTTAATTGCCAATATCGTGACATTAAATACAAATACAATCATTAACATAACATAACAAGAGCAATTCATTTCCAAATACTTTTATCATTTATGTAATCTGAGATACAATAGTAAGCCTTTTGACATAGTCTAGTTTTGATATATTTCTTAAATTTACCCAAGGATAATTTAAACGCGTCGTTTGGAAGTTTATTGTAGAAGCGTATGCATTGACCTGGGAACGAGTTAGAGATTTTATGGAGCCTAGTAATATGCACAGCGAGTTTGTTTTTATTTCTTATTTTTTTTTAATTTAATTGATGGAGATCACTGTTTTTTTTTTTTATAAATTTAGTTTGATTTTTATGAACGTAAATAAGATTTTCATAAATATATTGAGAATGTAATGTCATAATATTTATCTCTTTAAATTTATATCTCAGTGTCTCCCTGGGACTCATCATATAAATAGCACGGATTGCTCGCTTCTGGAGCACAAAAATTTAATCAAGCGTTTTCGTGCGTGCAGCCAGCGTGCCAGCGTTCATCGATTTATAACACGTTATCACATCAAAAAATCTGTAAAGATTACATGTGCTAACTTTTTTACACATCTAGAAGTGCTATTGATCAAAAATCCGTAGGGATTGGTCGGCATCGAAAACTACTTAGGAGGGTCATATTTCTCGCAGAGAGCATTTGAATAAAACATGATTCAAGACGTCTTTAATGTACGTCAAATATTTTATGACACTTGGGAATACGAGGTTTTGAGAGTCGTGACTGGCGAGTGTCATTTTCGCCTCTCATTTAGTTATTTACGATCTATGTCGTAGTCCAGAGGTCGCAGTTTCTATTTTTTTTATACTACGTCGGGTGTCGGCCCGCCTGATGTGGAGCGGATACCGTGGCCATATTATCGCTTGCAACGTAAAATATCGCTCGTTACCCCCGCTGCCAATGCAGCATCTCCTTCCTTTCTAATGACCTCACTCTCTCGCAGCAACACAACAACCCTTAAGGGAATTGTTATTTGGATGTGGTATTCTGTGAGATGGAGGCTCATTCCCCAGTCAGAAAATGAAAATGGCAGTGCTTCTCCCTCCCCGGCACGTAATGTTCCATAGTGTGTACTTAGCGTAATAAATTCTATGATCCTTCATTTTTCCAGTGGTGAGATTGAATTTTGGATGGATATGTAGCTACAACCTAAACTGTATCCCCCGATTTTGTTATCATTCGTTTTTAGGGTTCCGTAGTAAACAAGGAACCCAAGTTTCGCCATGTCCGTCTATCCGTCCGTCCGTCCGCGGCATAACTCAGAGACGCTTGATACTAGAAAGCTGTAGTTTGGCTTGTAGACACATATTAACTATGCTGAGAAAGTGGTAGAATAAAATTTTGAAAAATATTTTTTTTCGGGGTACCTACCCTACACGTAAAATGGGGATGATTTTTTTTTTCTGCACCGACCCCATGGTGTGGGGTGTCGTTAAATAGGTCTTTTAGAAACATTGGGAGTGTGGGAAGATAATTTTCTATTATAGTAATCTGTTTGCGAATTATTTACATTTAACATGCAAATTTTTGTTAGACGCATGTGTCCCCCCCTGTATCAACGAAATTGTTATATTTAGAAATGTGAAAAAAATCATGGAAGTAGTCCATATAGTGAATTTAAAAGGAAAACTATCACGGCTAAGTAGACTTTACAAGTTACTGAGTAATATCCGACGAACTTATAAAATGTATTGCAAGACGAATAGAATTGTGCAGTACATTACCAGAGGCTAGATGGCGCTCGTACCGAAACACGCCGTTCGCTATTAACCTTACGACGCAGAGATAAGGTCCAAAAACAATAATGGTAGGGAACCCTTCGTACGCGAGTCCGACTCGCACTTGGCCGGTTTTTTTGAATTGCCTCCCCACGGAAGCAATTTTAAACACACATTCACGTCAAAATTAAATGTTTGGCGAATATTAGGCTTTAAGCATACGGCCCGCTTTATTTTATATTACAACGGGTGGCAGGCTGCCCGTCTGATGTTAAGCAGTTACCGCAACGATATTAATTTTTGCAACATGAAATATCGCTCGCGCGCCGCCCCACCCGCTGCCAACGCAGCAAATTCCATCCTTTCACTTTCACATCCATTCCACTCACTCGTAGAAACTCAACAACCCTCAAAGGAATTGTTATTCTTCTTCTTTGTCGCTTCACTCTCGCCAGAGTGGTCGTGGTTATCATGATGAGGCAGCAGACAGGACTCACCTCACGTCGTCTCGCCACCTTGCGGAATTGTTATATGGTTGCGGTATTCTGTGAGATAGAGGTACTTCCCCAGTCGGGTAGCTACGGGTACAAATACGCTGTACCTCAATTTTGCCAGATCCTCTTTCGATTGGTCAGTAGGGTGCACCAGGCATAGGTGTAAATGCATCATTAGAGTAAATTTGATATTATCCACATTAACGGGACGGGGGTCCACCACACATTCCCACCACCGTGTCCCTGTATAGCCAGGAATAACAGCAGTGACCACCAAAAAACCAATGAAAAATGTAGTCCATTGGAGTCCAGGGGATAAGACTTTTTGTATACCACTAAAGTGGCAAACAAGCATACGGCCCGCCTGATGGAAAGCAGTTACCGTAGCCTATGAACGCCTGTAACACCAGGGGCATCACACGCGCGTTGCCGACCCTGTAAAAACCTCTTCACGCCCTTTTTGAAGAACCCCATGCTGTTGTATGCTGTCTACTACGATTTTATCGGCGAGCTCAGTAGTCGAATGGTTAACAATGGCCACTTTAACTCTGAAGTTGCGGGTTCGATCCCCGCACAAGACAAATATTTGTGTGTATGAACATGCTTGTTTGTCTTGGTCTGTGTGTTTTCTATGTATTATATTTATGTATCTGCGAAAAAAAAAGTATTTAAGTATAATATCAGTTATCTAATACCCATAGTACAAGCTTTACTTAGTTTGGGACTATGCCGTATGAAATTTGTCCAGGAATATTTATTTATTTACAAAAGAGATTTTAATCGAAATGTTTATTTTTGTCATCTGAAACGATTATTGAAGGACCGAAATTAAATCAGCTTGGGTTACGAGTGGACGCGAGGTACATAGCGACGCAGGCACCTATTTTACACCACATTACCTCTGAGATCAGAGCCTTGGGTCGAATGGGGTTCGGTAAAAATAGCGTACATAATGTGAAGGCGGCTTTATGTACAATTTACAGAAACAGGTAACGCGTCTGGTTAGTAGTTACATATAAAAAATTGTATTAGTGAATAATCTTGACATGTGTTTTTTTATATATATAATACACTAAATATGACGAGCTTGATGATGGAATGGTTAGCAATGGTTACTTTGACTCAGAGGTCGCGGGTTCGATCTTCGTACAAAACAAACATTTGTGAGCTTGAACATTTCCGTTTGTCACGGTCTGGGTGTTTTCTATGCATTAATAATAATAATATAAGTCCGCAGGGCAGCTTGTGGCGAGCTATTGTGTGAGTAACGACACCACGGACCTGAGTCTTCAGACAGTCGGTCAGGGCCTTCGTCTCCGACGTGTCTTCATCGGTGGAAGTGTAAACACAATAAGTGCCGCAGGACTCTCAGCTCTGGCTTGCCTTCATTGGCCGTCCATAGGGGAGCCGTTAGAGCTATATGCTCCAGGGGTGGAAGTGTTAAAGGGCATCACGCCGCGAGTAACTTCGGAAACAGTGCAACACACCTCTCGACACCCCTGAGTCACTCACATCGGTGTTGCCCCCGGCCAATTTCCTGGCATCAAATCATAATCAAAAAAATACTAAACCATTCCTCAAAAAGAGACGGACAAATAGATAGTGATCCTTGGGTTTTATTGGATTTTTCCTTGCGAAACCCTGAAAAAGATTGGTAGGTGGACAATTAACTCACTGTAAACATGACACTGTTTTAAATTAAACTAAGTTATTATGAAGATCCCAGCTCCAGGCTAACCATTAAGCTCCGTACGGAATGTTCCCGTTTTATAAAAGTATAAAAACAAAAAGGAAATCTAGTTTATTTTGCTCCGACATTTCAAGTCATTACCAGGGACTGGAGTACTAGTTAAGCCGTCGTTTATTAAACAAACACAAAGAAAAAGCCATTTTAAGAAGAGCATGGGTAACAAGGATAATTTTTTTAACTGCAAATGGCTGCACAGACAACTGTAGAGATGCTCTTTGCGGTTGTTAGAAAGAGCGATGGCTATACTGTGCAGATTACCATATAAACAGCGTATGTTATTATACTCAGGTACACACCAATATATTTTGTCTTGTGCCGGGATCGAACCCGTGACCCCGTAGTCAAAGTAGACATTGCTAGCTATTCGACCACCGGTACATTTTGCAAAGTTCAAAATATGTGCAAAGTTTATGGTCAATACGAGTAATAAGATTCATGAAAACGACGACATAGAAAAAAAAAGAAGGTTAGCAAATCAAAGCCCGACTGATGTCAAGCCTAGTTGATCGAAGTTATAAGACAATAAATAGGAAAAAAAACTAAAGTAAAAAAAATAATCTAATCTTAAAATGATTTAAAAATAAAACTAATAAAAAAATACTATACTATTCCGCAAAAATATCGGTCCCATGCTGCAGGGAAGCAAGAACACTGGCTGCGTTACCTCGCTGAATTGCAATGCTGACTATTTAAGCGAAGAAAGAGCCAGCCCTCCTATCTCCAGAGACAGCAACCAGTTTTGATGAAATTACTGAAAGAAAGTTTTTCGCAGATGAGCCCCATGGACGACATAAACATGTAAATAGGTATTTAGACGTCGTATGTTTCACAAAACAAACATTGTTCGAATATTTAGTTTCAAAGTATCAGTAATACTAACAGTAAATGTTACAGTTATAGATTAATGACCAGCCATCGCTGCGGTCCGACTAAATACAGTTCTTTAAATGAATAATAGCTGAAATTCCGAAATTCACTACTAATAAAAGAAATAATAATGATGACAACTTCTAAACTTTAACTTGATTAATAGTCACGCGGCATGTCAGTTAGACATATGCAATTCACTTTATTGTACCTAAAGAAATACCTACATATTAGTGTTAATGAATAATATCCAGGAGTTCGATGCCGTCGTTGCATGTGCCAGACTAATTGAACACGCAAGTTAAGCAACGTTAACGGTAACCTGTCCATTGATGGGATTATTTATATCGAGCTCCTCTGGGCTCCGGAGACCACGTTAAGTCGGCCCCGGCTATTGTCACAAGCTTGTGAACCATCCCCACACTGTGACAAGCTAAAAGTGGTACAGCAAGCTATGAAGAGAGCTATGCTCGGAATTACTCTCAGAGATTGAACCCGGAACGAGAAAATCAAAAAAAGAACAAAAGCTTTCAAAATCAGCAAGCTGAAGTGGCAGTGCGCTGGGCACATCTGCTAAGTCAGCGATGGCAGATTGTGGAGATAAGTTCTGGAATGGAAGCCCCGTCGCAACGAAGCGTAAGGGCGCCTCTCTAGATAGAGCGGTGACCTCAAAAAGTGACTAGAAGCGAGTGAATGCAGAAAGCGGAAAATCGCATATGATGGAAAGCATTAGGGAAAGGCCTATTGTCCAGCAGTGGATAAAACAGGCTGATAATGATGAGATTATTTATATCGAGCTCCTCTGGGCTCCGGAGACCACGTTAAGTCGGCCCCGACTATTGTCACAAGCTTGTGAACCAACCCGACGGTGACAAGCTAAAAGTGGTACAGCAAGCTATGAAGAGAGCTATGCTCGGAATTACTCTCAGAGATTGAACCCGGAACGAGAAAATCAAAAAAAGAACAAAAGCTTTCAAAATCAGCAAGCTGAAGTGGCAGTGCGCTGGGCACATCTGCTAAGTCAGCGATGGCAGATTGGGGAGATAAGTTCTGGAATGGAAGCCCCGTCGCAACGAAGCGTAAGGGCGCCTCTCTAGATAGAGCGGTGACCTCAAAAAGTGACTAGAAGCGAGTGAATGCAGAAAGCGGAAAATCGCATATGATGGAAAGCATTAGGGAAAGGCCTATGTCCAGCAGTGGATAAAACAGGCTGATAATGATGAGCATTTCCAATTTCGGAGTGTAAGTGGTTTATCAACATCTTTGAAACAAAGCCAACTTCACCTGCACGTGGTGCACCCTGCTGACTGAAAAACGAAGCTCTGGCGAAAAGAGAGGTAGGGAGCGTAATAGGCTTGTTGCCCATGTTACAAAATTATAAAAACTCTCTATCAGTAACGTAAAATACATAAAACTGGAACAATCTGCGATCTTAAAATTTTAATAACTTATGTCTGACGTGTTTTATCGTCGATCAAAGTTTGGTGGGAAAGTCCATTTTAAAGGTATGAAATTATAAAAAATAAATATTACCATTGTAGAAACAATAAAAAATACTATAACTTTTGTTACGGCACTGGCTACATAAACGCAATATTTAACATAGCTGTCGTACAAATTTCTGATTTAATGCATATAAAATAGCATGGTGTGACGTCATAACGTGGTGGCCTTTTGTATGGAGCGTTTTCGGGATAGTCCAAAATTGTGATCTTCAAGTTATCATATCTCGAGAAGTTTTTATGCTATCGAAGTAATTATTTCACATATATTTATATTATTGTGACGTCTTTAAATAACAAATCGAAAAAAAAAATGGGATACAAGCCTATTGTAAGCTACCCGACTGGGGAATGTACCTCCACCTCACATAATACCGCAGCTAAATAACAATTCCCTTGAGGGTTGTTGTGTTTCTGCGAGTGAGTGAGGTCACTAGAAAAGTAGGAGATGCTGCGTTGGCAGCGGGGGTGGCGGCGCGCAAGTGATAAATTATGTTGCGAGCGTTAATACGGTTACGGTAACTGCTTCACATCAGGCGGGCCGTATGCTTGTCTGCCACCCGACGTAGTATAAAAAAAAAATCAGATGGCACAGAGATGCATAGATGTACTCTTTATATCGAGAATGTTTTAGAGTAAAAATGTGTGGAGTGGAATGGTACTTACTTTAAGTTGTAGCAGAAGTAAGTTATGCAACGCATAGCCCTGCGATTCTTTATTAAACAATAATAAACCTTATTAGTTACAACTTAATATAATCTATTTATATATTTAATTGTATATAATCTATTTATGACAAGTTTTCTATATATTTGTATTTTTTGCAATTTTTGGCTGTCCGACTGGAGTGATTTTGACGGAGCTTTCACTGCCAGATGTATTTATATTTGTTAATATAAATAAATAATTAAAAAAGTAACTATTCCGCGCGGACGTAGTCGAGGGCATAGCTAGTAATAAAACTAATAACAATTTGACTAATTAAATTGCGTTTTCAATACGACAGCAATAAGTCAACAATTTCTTTCAATTAAAGAACTTCAATCATAATTATTACGACACAAAGTCAAAGTAATAAACTTTCAACGAGTATTAAGTTCATTATACATTTCTCATGTCCCGGCCAAATAGTTGTAAAGTTATGAAGCTTTGAAGACCAGACGGCTGTCTGTCCGTGAAGAAACTTCGTTGGGCTCTTCAAGCGATTGTGGTTTCACAAAATAATTGACATTGTCTTTAAGTTATTTGAAATTGCCCTGCAAAGTTAAAAGATAAGAACAAAAGTAATTCATGATAATTTGAAGGAAAAAAAACGTTATATAATTACTTGGTCAGACTAAAATGTAAGTAAGTGTATTAAAAAAAATAAAAACTTCAACTGACAGTAGATAACTGGGAAGTCATCCCAAATTGCCATTAAACATAATGTTTGATGGTAATTTATAAATAAAATAAATAAATAATTTATAAATAAAACATCGGACGCTCAGTATGTTGGGATATGGGCCTCCTCGCAATCAAAGGAGTATAGAGCATACTCCACCACGCTGCTCAACTACGGGTTGGTGGAGGTCAGTGTTTTCAAGCCGCCAAAAGGCCACTTACTTGGCCTAACGATTGTCATTTACTGTCCATAGCGAAATTTATTTATTTTATTTATTTTGGCAGCTTTCCCGAATTGATATCGGAAAACCAAGGTCACTTTACATTACTACTTTTTGATGCTCTACACGAATCCGAAGTCAGAATTTCGCAATTTTGAGTATCAGGACGGACAGACAGAACGAGCGGACGATTTTATAAGCTCAAGAAATTTCGCTGAAAATAATTTAGTAGACAAAAAATACATAGAGTATAAACATGATTTATATAATGTTAAGAGTGTAAGACATGTCTGAGTGTTCTCGTGAACACTGATATATGTCTTACACTATACTATACTAGCCCAGAGGCAAAAAAATAATTTTCATTTTCACTACATACATAAAATACATAGAAAACACCCAAACTGAGACAAACAGATATATTCAAGTACAATTAGGCGGGGTTCGATCCCGCCACTCTTGAGAGTAGAAGTAGGTATCGAATAGCATATTCAACCACGGGGCTCTTCTATGTTGCATAACATGAATTCTTATTGTTTGTTGTCATCAATCCTTACTCATCCCACTGCTGGGATATGGGCCTCCTCGCAATCAAAGGAGTATAGAGCATACTCCACCACGCTGCTCAACTACGGGTTGGTGGAGGTCAGTGTTTTCAAGCCGCCAAAAGGCCACTTACTTGGCCTAACGATTGTCATTTACTGTCCACAGTCGGGACCGAAGGCCTTACCGTGCACTAACGTGCATGAACGTGCCCTCCCAAGCACGGAGGAGCTCAAGATAAATAAACTCATCCATGGACAGGCTACGGTTGAAATTGCTTAACTTGCGTGATCGGTTAGACTGGCACGAGCAACGACGCCATCGAGCTCCTCTGAGAATCTTATGTTACATAACATGAAATTAGAGAGGGGTGTAAGAAGTTCATCAACATGTTTGAACCAAAGCCAACCTCACCTGCACGTGGAGCACCCTGCTGACTAACAAACGAGGCTTTGGCGTAAAGAGAGGTAGGGCATAGCGTATTTCTAAGCTGCGTAACTGGGGAAGTACCTCCACCTCACAGAATACCACAGCCAAATAACAATTTCCTTGAGGATTGTTGTGTTCCTGTGAGTGAGTGAGGTCACTAGAAAGAAAGAAAGGAAGGAAGGAAGGCGTGTAGGCTGGCATCGGATCAGCGACCTCTTGGTATTGTTCTCCATGGGCGGTGGTGATTGCTTTCCATCAGGTGATCCACATGCTCGTTTGCCTTCTTTTATATAAAAAAATATTGAAAAATGTATTCGCATCGAGTGATATAACTAAAGATATGTATCGGAGGGCTCTAGTCATTGTTTATGGTAATATGCAAAACGACCACGGCCCATTTCGTGCCTTATCGGTGGAAGCCAAAAGAAACACATAGGGGCTATATTTTAGAACGGGGGAAAAATGCTTGAAATAATAGTTACAATTTTATTTAGATATCGAGCGACGTCGCCGTCGTTCCGTTGAAGACATTCTGACCATTGGACTGTGCGCCCTTGCTTACACAAAAGTGGTGACACTGTTTTACTTTTTTATACTACGTCGCGTGGCAAACAAATAACATAAAATATAGGAAGGTATATGATGGTTTTTTTTTTATACTACGTCGGGTAGTAGACAAGCATACGGCCCGCCTGATGCGAAGCGGTTACCGCAGCCATATTAACGCTCGCAACATTTAAAATATCGCTCGCGCGCTGCCACCCCCGCTGCCAACGCAGCATCTCCTTCCTTTCTGGTGACCTCACTTACTCGCAGGAACACAACAACCCTCAAGGAAATTGTTATTTGGCTGCGGTATTCTGTGAGGTGGAGGTACATTTCCCAGTCGGGTAGCTTACAATTACGCTCCCTACCTCTCTTTTCGCCAGAGCTTCGTTTGTCAGTCAACAGGCACCGCTTGCAGGTGAAGTTGGCTTTGGTTCAAAGATGTTGATGGACCACTTATACCCCAAAAAAAGGCGCCCAAAAAATCGTCAATTATAAAAAATAGTGCATAGCCTTAGATGAAGTGTGCAACTTCTCATTAGTGTCAGGGAAGCAGTGCGATGGGAGGTGGTGAGGGGAT
Organism: Hypsopygia costalis; assembly: GCA_937001555.2. Lineage (NCBI taxonomy): Eukaryota > Metazoa > Arthropoda > Insecta > Lepidoptera > Pyralidae > Hypsopygia > Hypsopygia costalis. Next base: position 21,155,829 of record OW443342.2, read on the forward strand.
GTGTCAGGCTATCGATTGGACATTGTCTGTATTGTTTAGTGTATGATCCACACATAGTGCCATGGGGTAGTATGTGTCATGGCGCTCTGGGCCCCACCCTACGTGTCGGATAGTCTGATGGCCCTGGGTGCAGGGACTTTAAAACCCGGATAATTAATAATATTACATATGTTCCTCGTCCGATGATGTCCGTGTCGGCACCTGTTGGCTGTCGCAGAATATCGGCGTTATGTTTATTACACAGCATTAATACATATAATATATAGATAAAAAAATATAATAAGCGTAAGTTAATCAAATAGAAATCAAAAGGAATTGCTATTTAGTAATTTTTAATAATCAAAATCCGACGTGGTATGTAAAGTGGCACACACAGAGTGAGTGAGGTCTCCTGAAAGGAAGTGAGTTGGCAGCGGGGGTAGGTAGCGCGCGAGCAATATTTCATGTTGCGAGCGTTAATATGGCTATTGATTTGTCTGCCACCCAACGTAGTATAAAAAAAATGCTGGGAATAGCGACAAATACAGTGTGTGAGTAAGAACTCAATAAGTCGCTTTCATTGCGACCACACCCATTTCATTGGCATACGAAACAGACTCCGACGCCAATTTGGAATGACACATTAATCAGTTGGTGTTTATTTGCATTTTAAGACCACAATTAAAGCGAGCGAGTTCGTTCAAGACATAATTATAATTAACATGACAATGGCGTTTTATTATTTTTAATTTTTTGCCTCGCTCGCAGTGTCTGGCTAGAGGCCAATAATATTTATAATTTTGTTTTTCTAAATTAGTTTTGATCATAGCTTCGCCTGCAGAAAAATTAATACTAAAGTAACCTATTAGGCCTCTTGTACACGCTAAGAAAAGTCGACACACGACCCGTGTACACTGCTTCCACGCTAACGCGGAGCTAAACTACTACTAACTAAGCGCGGAAGCTGTGTACACAGTTCGTGTGTAGAAACGACACGTATTCTTGCATAGGCCCGGCGACTTTTCTTAGCGTGTACAAGAGGCCTTAGATATTTAATTGTGAGGTAGGCACAATCAATTATGACCTTATGTGCAACAGCAGATGCTATAGTGTAACATTTTGCGGGGTTGGTGGCTGAAGATGAGTGAAATCCCAAATATATGTTACATGATGTGTATTCAATGTATACAGCAGAGAGGGCCTTAATTACTAAATTACCAGCTATTTATATTAACTTATTGCTATGTCAACAACATTCGTCAATGTCGTAGCGCGTAATGTGTAGTCGCGGTGAAACACTAAATATGGACTTTTAACCGCATATTACAATAGTAAGGTTAACCTTAATTCGAATATGTTTTTTTTTTATTTGCGAGGAAGGCTAACGAGAATGTGGGACACCTGATGGAAAGCAATCACCACCACCCATCGAGATCAGCTACACCATGAGTCTCCGATTCGTTGAGCCAATACTCTTTCCTGTCTTTCTTGTGACCTCACTCACTTACAGGAACACTACAACCCTCAAGGGATTGTTATTTTTGCTGCGGTATTATGTGAGGTGGAGGAACTTCCCCAGTCGAGCAGCTTGGAAATACACTATGCCTTACCTCTCTTAAAAGTTTAGGTACAGTCAATTATGACCTTAAGTACAGTAGCATCTAGCTTACTTTTTTACTTTAAATAAAATACGCATATAGAGCTAACAATTCTGTACAAATTATTTTAGGGATATTTTAATATCACAGTACGTGATAACGTCATAAGAAAACATCGGCTGATGGAGTGGAAGAGAGAGAGAGAGAGAAGCGTCACAAGCCGCGCTCTCGCTTTCACGCTCGGCTCAGGCGGAACGTGACAATGAGTGACTTTTTCGTGCGTGCAGCCGGCGTTCGTTGATTCATAAGACGTTATCACGTCAAAAGAAATACTACCCGTCTAAATGATTGCACCATGAATCCGAAGGAAACAACCATTATTAAACCTTGCGGTGTTCCACACCCCGGCCACTCCATACAAATGTCCCGTCGTTTACTACTACATAAACAATGACGTCTGTACAGAGCGTGAATGAGCGTGTGTGCGTCCGGCGTCATATAAACTGTTCCAGATTTGTCACAGATGGGAGGTGAGGTCGAGACGAGAGAGTGGCAGGGCGTGGTTATACTGTACGCAGTATTATTACTTATACTGTGGTGTTACAATAACAGTGACCCTAAATCTCATCCTAGACATACATATTTATAAACATAGATTCATATTAAATTAATTAGATAAATTAAACGGGTCACTCACGTCTTTTTGTCGGAAAAGCCGACTAGTTTCGATCTCAAAAGGAGACCTTCATCAGGGCGAATGTCCAGACACGTCCACCCTTTGTCTCTCGCACCGGACACTGTCAAACTAGTCGGCTTTCCCGTGAGTGACCCGTTTAATTTATCTAATTAATTTAGTATAATGTCTCACGTGAGTTTTAATAATATTATAGATTCATATTTACCAGTATCGACTGAAAATTTCAGACCAAATAACTTTTAAGTATCATCGACTCTCGATATATAGTTTTAATAGTCTTTTAGAGTTGAGGAGTGAAGTTACTCTGGGTCAAACTTTGCACGTAAGTTTGCAATAGTCAGATATAATGTATTACTTAAGTTGCAAAGTTATTATACTAGCACATTCTGACCTCATGTTATATTGTAGAAAGTTTATTGACTTAAGTTTATAATATGTAAGCGAAACGAGTAGCTGTGTGTACTTTCATTCCATAAATAAATGTTTATTCCTTGACAAGTTACAAAGCACCATCTAGTCCTAAACTAAGTAAAACTTGTACTACGGGTACGAAACAACTGATATAATGCTTAGATACTCTTTTTTGTACATACATATATAGAAAACATGCAGTTCAGAACATACACATATGTTCATGCACACAAACAGTTGTCATGAAATTTCATGAAATATTTGTGTTTCATGATTTAGTCAGCTAAAACTGGTCATATCGTATAAACGTCAACGTTTGATGATACGTCAACGTTTGATGATACGTCAACGTTTGATGATACGTCAACGTTTGATGATACGTCAACGTTTGATGATACGTCAATCCACGTTTGGCTCCATCATTAACGTAGGGTTTCCGACATATCTAAGGTTTAATAAACATTCAAATAAAAAAGAAACTTTATATAAATATTTTTGTGACCACAAAAACTCCTTATTGCAATTTGAACTGTCTGCATAAAATTTTACACATTCAATCTAATTATAAATCTTTAATAATTACAAAAGTAAAAGATCATACAAAACATAACAATTTTTTAAGTAAAATTCTAGTACCCTTGTTGTGTAAGGACATTATTTATCTGTAAAATCTTCCCCTGGCACCTTGTTACTCGTTTTTTTTATTACAGTTATTGTCCGCCGCCATGATAAATCATCACAAAAACAAAACTATATCAGCGCCTCTAATGTCTAACTATTTTACGATATGATTATTAATGTTTGACCATATCATAAAGTAGCCTTGCGTTGCTGTTCATATCGTGAAACGCTGATCTACTCATTGATCTCGTCAAGCCATATAATGATGTGGGCAGCTGATATTTCCCATTTCATGAAACGATGACACACATCATGATTTGATCAATTCTAAGATCTGGCCACGACATTATATATGTCATTTCTATACAGTTGGTGTTTGCCGCAAACACGCCGCAAACGCCAGAATCAAACATACGCCTAACACCGTCTACAGACATCCAATACAAACATTGCTAAAAGCTTGGATTTTGCTGCAAATAGAGAACGCTCTATGTTCGCCGATCATTGGCAGACATAAACACAAACAAAACCTGAAAACATCTATCCACACATGGTCATTGTTGTTTATTTGTCAAGCGTGTGGGGCTGGTTTTATAATAATTTCATCCGCTCATCTTACCTATACATCCCCAAACAAAGCTCCGTTTAATTAATATCAGAACAGTTTATTACACTTCAATCAACATTACAGAAATTAAAAATATAACATACTAGCTGACGCGACAGACGTTGTCCTGTCTTCCTAACTATGAATATTGAATTCGAATTGGTTTCGCGTACGCTGTCAAATGACTGACAGTTCTGTCAATCGCCATAATGTGACATTAGAAAAGTTATTATAGTAGTTCAGTTTTCTAAATTTTTCGATTTTTTCATGCGAATTTCTTATTTTATATATATTCTGTAATTTATTATCAGTTCTGTAACCTTGACAATAACAAATGCAACAAAAAAATAATTACGCGTGAACGGTTAAACCGATTTCGCTAATTAATTAGCGAAATCGGTTTAACCGTTCACGCGTGGTGCGAAGACATAGGGAATAGTCTACAGGGTCGGCAACGCGCGTGTTTAGCCCCTGGTGTAACAGGCGTTCATAGGCTACGGTAACTGCTTTTCATCAGGCGGGCCGTATACTTATTTGCCACTTTAGTGGCATAAAAAATAGACATTCATTATCAAATATATAGATGAAATAGCTGTGAAGCGCCAGATGTTCAAGAAGCGAAAACAAAGTAAAATAAATAACGGTTTTATGAAAAGAAACATCAACATCATCCACCTACAACAGAGAATACCCAGCTATTGCAATTTAAGCCCGGTACACTAAAAATCGTTTATTTCTGTTGATATTCTATAGACAGCACCGTTCAACATTCACTGCGTTTTTGAGCTCTACTAACAATATAAACCGATTAACCATGTTTCACGTTATATCCGTGTACATCGTCCATAATTTTCATAGCTATGGCACCCGGCAACTCTGTATATTTATATGCCACGACGTTATTGCTTCTAGGTACTATTTATTACATTTGTGCAAATTTGTGATTGCGTCTGTTTGTCTGTGGTGTGGAACAAACGCAATAGGTTGAATACATTATGGATTGTGTATAATAGTAAATCGTGCCCGATCTGATAATAAATAAATTTGTCTTCATTTATTTATATTAGTAAAAAATAGTATATTTACCAGATATACATTTTAAACTACTAAAAATTTACAATCAAATTGGTATCTAAACTTTGTAATAAATTATACTTTTATGTACTTATTTTATATGTGTCTATTTAAAACACATGTGAATGAATTCCGATTCTCAAGATAACCTGTATCTTGAGAATGTGTTATGTCATGTCTCATGTGTCTCAGACCTAGTTTGAGAATTGGGGCCCATTTAAATATACAAATAATGTAATTTTAGTTTACTGATATGATAATGTTACATTTTAATGTAATTGTTATTATCTAAAGTAAGTATTAATTTTACCTACCAGACAGTTCCTTAAGATTATACCCAAAATATTTCTTATATGAACTAAATTTATTTACGCTAAATACGGTATATAGGGTTCTTAGTACAATATATTATTAATATACCATTTGTCGACCATTCGGCATTACATTTCAATTATTTATTTCTTAGCAATTTATTTAAGCAATTAGGTCTTTTTTTTCTCATTTAAGAAGAAAAAGAGATAGAAAAGATTTGTTTTAAAAACTAGTTTTAAAAACATGACATGCGTTTAGCCATACAATATAAATAAAAATATTTTTTTACCTTTTATATTTAAAATGTAATACCATTATCAAGGAAGACCCTATTATTTCAGCTGAAACTCTCATTAAACAGACAATAGAACGAATTCAAGTACCACAGTCAAAAAGGCTTTATAATAACCACGGAACACTCTAACTCTTGAACGAAGCGCAGTTACAAAACTCAAAAAGAACTTGGAGGGAACAAAGCGCCTCGACTTTTAAATTTTATCAACTTACTTTCAATAGAACTGGGGCCTATGTTTAAAACTGGTACTGTCTTACTTTCTCATTCTAAAGGTTACTTTACTTTCCCACTTTTAAAGTTACCTGTGTTTACTTTTGAACTCTCTGTTAAGATGATGAATAATTGTCGGAATTTTAGCGTGGCAGTGCCTTATTGGGAATTTGAATTTCAAATGAGGCAACTATTCTGGGCGAACTCGCGGTTTAGTTCGCCCGGGCGTTAGTTTTGCTTAACTATATTGTTACCGTCTTAGAATTGCAATAGGCACGCTATGTGGTAAGTTATCTATGTATTTTAGTATAGTTTGTTGTAATATTTTGATAGTTTTTTTTTTATATCAGAGGGGGTAATCAAACATGTGGGTCACCTGATGGAAAGCAATCACAACCGCCCATGGACATCAGCAACACAAAAGCGTCGCCGATCCGTTGTCAGTCTATACTCCTTCCATTCTTTCTTTCTTTCTGGTGACCTCACTCACTCGCAGGAACACAACAACCCTCAAAGGAATTATTATTTGGCTGCGGTATTCTGTGAGGTGGAGGAACTTCCCCAGTCGGGCAGCTTGGAAATACACTATGCCTTACCTCTCTTAAAAGTTTAGGTACAGTCAATTATGACCTTAAGTACAGTAGCATCTAGCTTACTTTTTACTTTAAATAAAATACGCATATAGAGCTAGCAATTCTGTACAAATTATTTTAGGGATATTTTAATATCACAGTACGTGATAACGTCATAAGAAAACATCGGCTGATAGAGTGGAAGAGAGAGAGAGAGAAGCGTCACAAGCCGCGCTCTCGCTTTCACGCTCGGCTCAGGCGGAACGTGACAATGAGTGACTTTTTCGTGCGTGCAGCCGGCGTTCGTTGATTTATAAGACGTTATCACGTCAAAAGAAATACTACCCGTCTAAATGATTGCACCATGAATCCGAAGGAAACAACCATTATTAAACCTTGCGGTGTTCCACACCCCGGCAACTCCATACAAATGTCCCGTCGTTTACTACTACATAAACAATGACGTCTGTACAGAGCGTGAATGAGCGTGTGTGCGTCCGGCGTCATATAAACTGTTCCAGATTTGTCACAGATGGGAGGTGAGGTCGAGACGAGAGAGTGGCAGGGCGTGGTTATACTGTACGCAGTATTATTACTTATACTGTGGTGTTACAATAACAGTAACCCTAAATCTCATCCTAGACATACATATTTATAAACATAGATTCATATTAAATTACTTAGATAAATTAAACGGATCACTCACGTCTTTTTGTCGGGAAAGCCGACTAGTTTCGATCTCAAAAGGAGACCTTCATCAGGGCGAATGTCCAGACACGTCCACCCTTTGTCTCTCGCGCCGGACACTGTCAAACTAGTCGGCTTTCCCGACAAAAAGACGTGAGAGACCCGTTTAATTTATCTAATTAATTTAGTATAATGTCTCACGTGAGTTTTAATAATATTATAGATTCATATTTACCAGTATCGACTAAATTTAACACCAAATAACTTTTAAGTATCATTGACTCTCGATATATAGTTTTAATAGTCTTTTAGAGTTGAGGAGTGAAGTTACTCTGGGTCAAACTTTGCACGTAAGTTTGCAATAGTCAGATATAATGTATTACTTAAGTTGCAAAGTTATTATACTAGCACATTCTGACCTCATGTTATATTGTAGAAAGTTTATTGACTTAAGTTTATAATATGTAAGCGAAACGAGTAGCTGTGTGTACTTTCATTCCATAAATAAATGTTTATTCCTTGACAAGTTACAAAGCACCATCTAGTCCTAAACTAAGTAAAACTTGTACTACGGGTACGAAACAACTGATATAATGCATAAATACTCTTTTTTGTACATACATATATAGAAAACATGCAGTTCAAAACATACACATATGTTCATGCACACAAACAGTTGTCATGAAATTTCATGAAATATTTGTGTTTCATGATTTAGTCAGCTAAAACTGGTCATATCGTATAAACGTCAACGTTTGATGATACGTCAATCCTCATTTGGCTACATCATTAATGAAGGGTTTCCGACATATCAAAGGTTTAATAAACATTCAAATAAAAAAGAAACTTTATATAAATACGTTTGTGACCACAAAAACTCCTTATTGCAATTTGAACTGTCTGCATAAAATTTTACACATTCAATCTAATTATAAATCTTTAATAATTACAAAAGTAAAAGATCATACAAAACATAACAATTTTAAGTAAAATTCTAGTACCCTTGTTGTGTAAGGACATTATTTATCTGTAAAATCTTCCCCTGGCACCTTGTTACTCGTTTTTTTTTATTACAGTTATTGTCCGCCGCCATGATAAATCATCACAAAAACAAAACTATATCAGCGCCTCTAATGTCTAACTATTTTACGATATGATTATTAATGTTTGACCATATCATAAAGTAGCCTTGCGTTGCTGTTCATATCGTGAAACGCTGATCTACTCATTGATCTCGTCAAGCCATATAATGATGTGGGCAGCTGATATTTCCCATTTCATGAAACGATGACACACATCATGATTTGATCAATTCTAAGATCTGGCCACGACATATATATGTCATTTCTATATAGTTGGTGTTTGCCGCAAACACGCCGCAAACGCCAGAATCAAACATACGCCTAACACCGTCTACAGCCATCCAATACATACATTGCTATAAGCTTGGATTTTGCTGCAAATAGAGAACGCTCTATGTTCGCCGATCATTGGCAGACATATACACAAACAAAACCTGAAAACATCTATCCACACATGGTCTTTGTTGTTTATTTGCCAAGCGTGTGGGGCTGGTTTTATAATAATTTCATCCGCTCATCTTACCTATACATCCCCAAACAAAGCTCCGTTTAATTAATATCAGAACAGTTTATTACACTTCAATCAACATTACAGAAATTAAAAATATAACATACTAGCTGACGCGACAGACGTTGTCCTGTCTTCCTAACTATGAATATTGAATTCGAATTGGTTTCGCGTACGCTGTCAAATGACTGACAGTTCTGTCAAACGCCATAAAGTGACATTAGAAAAGGTAATATTGTAATTTTCATGCAAATTTCTTATTTTTTTCTTTCATAAGAACCTTCTCCTGACAGTAATAAATGCAACAAAAAAAGAATTACGCGTGGTGCGAAGACACAGGGAATAGTCTACAGGGTCGGCAACGCGCGTGTGATGCCCCTGGTGTAACAGGCATTCATAGGCTACGGTAACTGCTTTTCATCAGGCGGGCCGTATACTTATTTGCCACTTTAGTGGCATAAAAAATAGACATTCATTATCAAATATATAGATGAAATAGCTGTGAAGCGCCAGATGTTCAAGAAGCGAAAACAAAGTAAAATAAATAACGGTTTTATGAAAAGAAACATCAACATCATCCACCTACAACAGAGAATACCCAGCTATTGCAATTTAAGCCCGGTACACTAAAAATTGTTTATTTCTGTTGATATTCTATAGACAGCACCGTTCAACATTCACTGCGTTTTTGAGCTCTACTAACAATATAAACCGATTAACCATGTTTCACGTTATATCCGTATACATCGTCCATAATTTTCATAGCTATGGCACCCGGCAACTCTGTATATTTATATGCCACGACGTTATTGCTTCTAGGTACTATTTATTACATTTGTGCAAATTTGTGATTGCGTCTGTTTGTCTGTGGTGTGGAACAAACGCAATAGGTTGAATACATTATGGATTGTGTATAATAGCCCGATCTGATAATAAATAAATTTGTCTTCATTTATTTATATTAGTAAAAAATAGTATATTTACCAGATATACATTTTAAACTACTAAAAATTTACAATCAATTTGGTATCTAAACTTTGTAATAAATTATACTTTTATGTACTTATTTTATATGTGTCTATTTAAAACACATGTGAATGAATTCCGATTCTCAAGATAACCTATATCTTGAGAATGTGTTATGTCATGTCTCATGTGTCTCAGACCTAGTTTGAGAATTGGGGCCCATTTAAATATACAAATAATGTAATTTTAGTTTACTGATATGATAATGTTACATTTTAATGTAATTGTTATTATCTAAAGTAAGTATTAATTTTACCTACCAGACAGTTCCTTAAGATTATACCCAAAATATTTCTTAAATGAACTAAATTTATTTACGCTAAATACGGTATATAGGGTTCTTAGTACAATATATTATTAATATACCATTTGTCGACCATTCGGCATTACATTTCAATTATTTATTTCTTAGCAATTTATTTAAGCAATTAGGTCTTTTTTTTCTCATTTAAGAAGAAAAAGAGATAGAAAAGATTTGTTTTAAAAACTAGTTTTAAAAACATGACATGCGTTTAGCCATACAATATAAAAATATTTTTTTACCTTTTATATTTAAAATGTAATACCATTATCAAGGAAGACCCTATTATTTCAGCTGAAACTCTCATTAAACAGACAATAGAACGAATTCAAGTACCACAATCAAAAAGGCTTTATAATAACCACGGAACACTCTAACTCTTGAACGAAGCGCAGTTACAAAACTCAAAAAGAACTTGGAGGGAACAAAGCGCCTCGACTTTTAAATTTTATCAACTTACTTTCAATAGAACTGGGGCCTATGTTTAAAACTGGTACTGTCTTACTTTCTCATTCTAAAGGTTACTTTACTTTCCCACTTTTAAAGTTACCTGTGTTTACTTTTGAACTCTCTGTTAAGATGATGAATAATTGTCGGAATTTTAGCGTGGCAGTGCCTTATTGGGAATATGAATTTCAAATGAGGCAACTATTCTGGGCGAACTCGCGGTTTAGTTCGCCCGGGCGTTAGTTTTGCTTAACTATATTGTTACCGTCTTAGAATTGCAATAGGCACGCTATGTGGTAAGTTATCTATGTATTTTAGTATAGTTTGTTGTAATATTTTGATAGTTTTTTTTTTTATATCAGAGGGGGTAATCAAACATGTGGGTCACCTGATGGAAAGCAATCACAACCGCCCATGGACATCAGCAACACAAAAGCGTCGCCGATCCGTTGTCAGTCTATACTCCTTCCATCCTTTCTTTCTTTCTGGTGACCTCACTCACTCGCAGGAACACAACAACCCTCAAAGGAATTATTATTTGGCTGCGGTATTCTGTGAGACTGCGGTATGCTCCTCGACTGGGGAAGTACCTCGGGCAGCTTAAAAATACGCTATGCCCTACCTCTCTTTTCGCCAGAGTCTCGTTTGTCAGTCAGCAGGGTGCTCCACTTGCAGGTGAGGTTGGTTTTAGTACATAGATGTTGATGAATCACTTACACCACTTTATCTGGAGGCACGGGAGTGCCCCCGCCAAGACGAGCCAAGCGGAGCGCAAGGGCACTACCTACCTTTTCTCGAAACGTTTCGTCGTTTTTTTAAACTCTCATAATTTTGGTTTGGATGATGCTCAATAGTTAAAAATTTCAAGATATAATGACACCAGTACAATCATTAAACATGCAAAGTTTGAATGTCGTAGCTATTAAACTTTAGATTTTATTAATGTCTAAAAACCCCAGATTTCGTCACTGATTCACTCACTCACTGATCATCAAAATTCTTAAGGTACTTCCTGAAGTCCTAGAACGCTGAAATTTACTTACATACGTCACTAGATGGCGCTGACTGTATTTTGAAATGCGCTGTCGACTGGTACATCTGGCAGCCTTATACGACGAAGCGGTCACCGGTAATTTTCAGTTGTATACGACATTTTTCTTCTGCGAATGATGATCGATATTTAGGAAATATTTGCATTTCATATTCGTAATTTCGTACTATTTATTTCGTAGTCTTATCGTATCGTCATAATAATTCTATAATTCGTTCGAATTATTTGTTACTTTAGTTACTGGTCCAAAATGTCCAAATTATTTTAAGTATTTCTTTTTATTTTCTTAGATTAAATTTAATTAACAATTCAAAAAACAACCGACCGGGGTGTGGTCTGGTTGATTCATCTAAATTCCAGACGAAGGGTAAGGCGTGGCGAAAGTAAAGGCCCCGGGGTCACAATAGGTTATTTTTAAACTCAAAAAGTCCATTAACCAACTTACAAAAATAAATGAGATCCCACCAAAAACATTTTCATGTAAAAATGTTGCCAAGACGAGTCTACATAGCTTACCCTGTGAAAAAGTTATCAGATCTCGTATGAAGCCAAGCTCTAAAGACTACACGCTCTAAACCTACAAGCTCTACACTACACCTTAATCTTCGAATGTTTATACTTGATCGAAGACCTTAATCAAAATCTATGAAAAGTGGTCAGATCTCATGTAGAGCCAAGATTCTTGATCTATGCGCACTTACTTTACCAGGCCTAACTTCACATACTCTACATTTTAGTCAAAACGTGATGCTTGGCCGTTTTGCTACCGTTACGAAGATTCCATAGGCATTCGTTCATCGTGTGTGAAATAAAACGGCCACGCATCACGTTTTGACTAAAATGTAGAGTATGTGAAGTTAGGCCTGGTAAAGTAAGTGCGCATAGATCAAGAATCTTGGCTGGGCCTAGGCGAGGAGGTGATGTTTTTCATACATTCAGCAAGTCACTAAAAAGGAAGGATCCCTGAAGTTCATTGCAGTCCAAGGGTCCACTACAACTGCCTTGGAACTCACAACGAATGTAATGAGAAGAAATTAGTACGAGTAAGTGTGATAGATTTCAGTATTGATTTAAAGTTTAAATCGATACCGATACTTATCAAAATTATTAATTCATTCGTTCATTATTTCATTCATTGGTTCGTTCGTTCATTCATACATTTATATTGTCATATTAAAAAATGCAATCGGTTAAATAAATACACCAATAAAACCTTGTAAGTAAATTGCTACGATTAAATAAGTTTATTAGATATCAGTACCGACTTAAACTTTATATCGATCTTGATATCTATCAAAATTATTCATTCATTAATTCATTTGTTAATTATTTCATTCATTCATTCATCCATTCATTCATTCATGTATTCATTCATTCATTCATACATTCATATCGTCCTCTTAAAGAATGCAATCGGTTAAATACACCAGTAGAACCTCACAAGTACAGATGAACCCTAAAAATAAACTATTTGTACGCCATAAAACTTCAACTTAAAAATACTTATGTTCGGCTATAAACGTTTATAAAACTTGTACACAAATCATTAGAATTTTCGGAGTCACGAAACCTACAGACTTAATCAGGGTGCGTTTTGAAGGGTGTGATTAAAAAAAATATAAAGAACGTCTATTGATACGTGAGGGTTTCACATATCAAAGGGTGGCGGTATTTGATTGATTATCACATGTACGTCGAACAATATAAAGGATGATCAGAATTTTCAATGGAAAAAGTTCGAGCGATACTTGCATTAAAAATAACTAGTCGACATAAACCGAGGCCTATTTTAACTGACTTCAAACAAGGTTATTGTTTTCTATTTATTTGTAAAATTTATTACAATAACAATTAGTTAACATGTATTAAAATATTTACACTCACGACAACCCTAGATCTCAGTGTATTGTGTCCCTAGCCTGCGAAATTCGTGAGTGTACTATGGATATCGAACAACACGGGAGTAGATGAAGATTCATCGACTTTGCTAACGGATATAATAACTTCTAAACTTTCGCGTTCCTTGATTAAAATTATAATAACCACGGGAATTAACGCAATTATACATGTAAGGTAGTTTTACATACCTTAATTTGTTGCACCAGCCGTGGTCACAGGCCGACTGTCTGAGGGATGTGCCTCTGCCTCCGTTATCGAACGACAACTGAGGCAGTCAGCCTGTGACCACGGCCGGTGCAAACTGGGATCCTACCGCCGAAGCTGTAGCCGATTACCATCGAATATTTTGATTCGAAAAATAGGTTTTAGTTATTCAGAAACATATTGGGTTCAGTCGGCAGAACTACAGGGTTTCTACCATCTAAACAAGTGCCATAAATCTAAGCTGATGTTTGACATACGCAATCAAAAAACCCGATGGGAATCGGTTTCAGCTTCGGCGGTACGGCCCCTGGTAGAAACGTCAAGCAATGATAAAGGTATACCTTTAATAATTTCATAAATCATACAACGTGAAAGTTTAAAAATTATTATGGGAATAGGTTGCTAAGTGTAATTCATACTGCTTGGTGATTAGGATGTCCAGAAATGCACTAAAAAAAATATCCCTGTCCAGAAATGCACTAAAAATAATAATTTATACAGCAGAACAACGTTTACAGGCAATTTGATCTACACTACTTTGCATGCTTCCGCCACCAATTAGTTTATGCGAACTACTGCCGGCCGGCACCTATCCACTACCGTTAGTAGATGGACTAATGTTTGCCAGGTCAGCTAGTGTTTTTATAAACGACAACCACTAGACGGATGGGGTTGAAACTATATTATGTGCTTAGGTGTACTCATCATTTTGTCCACCTTCCAAAATCTGATCAACAATTCTAGAATATTAGCACAATACTAGCTGGCCCGGCGAACTTCGTATCGCCTTTAAATATTTTTACATTATTTTTTCCGATTTTTTAATAGTTATTCTGCTATTCGGGGCGGAAACCAATCCAACAAATCAAAGATCAATTATTATCAAATCTTAATAATTACACCAGTATAGGCTCGACATGACCTATTTTTACACTTTACAAATGATATTGTTAGATACTTATATATACCAAGGTCGTCTTAGTAGTCGTAGTCTTATTTTTTTTTTTATTTTTTTTTTATACTACGTCGGGTGGCAGACAAGCATACGGCCCGCCTGATGTGAAGCGGTTACCGTAGCCATATTAACGCTCACAACATAAAATATCGCTCGCACGCCGCCACCCCCGCTGCCATCGCAGCATCTCCTTACTTTCTGTTGACCTCACTCACTCGCAGGAACACAACAGCCCTCAAGGGAACCGTTATTTGGCTGCGGTATTCTGTGAGGTGGAGGTACATTCACCAGTCGGGTAGCTTACAATTACGCTCCCTACCTCGCTTTTCGCCAGAGCTTCGTTTGTCAGTCAGCAGGGTGCACCGCGTGCAGGTGAAGTTGGCTTTGGTTCAAAGATGTTGATGAACCACTTACACCCCAAAATTATTCCGGGACTGCAATGGACTTCACTGTTCATTGCCTTTTTTGGCGGTCGCCGCTGTTAATCCTGGCTATAGGAGACACAGTGGTGGGAATGTGTGGTGGGCCCCGTCCTGTTTTACAAATGATATAATTATCATCAGTTCAATCAATCACAATTATATTCCCTCCGTGTAATAACAGCAAATATTGTATATATGCATAATTATAAACGACTACACCTTCCCAAAATGGCGGACTAATTTGCAATCAAGCGCTTATCCGGCGAACCGTAGTCATAATATTTAGATATTCAAAAACCCTGACTGTTTAGTTAAACATCACAGTTATCTTTAGCATAAAACATAATGGTATACGTACATAATTACATTTGAACCTTTGAGCGAAAAATCTCACGTAAGATTACGAAAAAATTGTAAATTTCAGTCGCTTAAAAATAAGAGGTTCCGTATGTCCAATTTTACAACCTTAATTTTCTAAAATTTTCTAAAAAAATATTACGAATTCTTATGAAGGTTGTGCATATAATACAATACAAAATACTTTATTGCACCAAAAGAAAAGAAAAATACTCGTACATAGTGAAAAACATTGTGTACTTGTACAAAGGCGGTCTTATCTTCGAACCATCTCTTCCAGACAACCTTAGGGTAGAGGACAAATATTCGGAAAGTAAGGTAGGTGGATACATAGTTGTTGATAAGGATTATTATTATTTTACTATTATGCTCATTAAATTAAAACCATTCATTCTTAAGTTATATAAAGTATGACGATAGCCTATACAACGACATTAAAAACAAAATTTATTACGTCGAAGTAGATTTTGCTAGGTTGGTATACGAGTAATAATAGTTCAAGTTTTATAGTATATTTGAGTACGTATAAAGTTCACAGGGTAGCCATATAAAATAAGTTTAATAAACTGTAAAAGTTATTTTCTACTGAAATACAATGTAGGTAACTAAACTATCTTTTAACATGAATAATAAATTGGTTTCCATAGAATAAGTATCCAAGCATTAGTTACCTCAATTGTATACATACTTATAGTATAACACGAACTTTTTGTTCCATTTTTATTTCCTGCATTATTGCGTTGAAAATCGAAACACCGAATTTAGAAAATAAAGCTTGTACATAATATGATAATTCCTTTTTTTTGTCTTCCACACGTGTTTAACCAAATCTCTTTGATTAAGGCATTATCGCAAATAAAACGTATGAATGTAGGTTAGCTGGAGAATGCTTTCGGCTTCTGCGTTTCTTCGTCGTCTCAGATATTTTCTACCCACTGCTCTTACACAATCCCTACTCCTACCTATCCTCGACTTTGCTGATGTGTCTTATCCAGATCTTAATGTAGATTTAATGAATAAACTAGAACGTCTTTAAAATTTGTGCATCAGATTTATTTATTATGACGAGCTCGGTGGCGTAGCGGTCAATGACGCGGCTTCGACACCAACGCTCGTGGGTTCGATTCCCACATAGGACAAACATTTTGTGTGCATTAACATGTCTGTTTGTCTTAGTCTGGGTGTTTTCTATGTATCATAAGTATGTATTTTAAAAAAAAAATGTATTTACGTATGTTTATCAGTTGTATATTACCCATAATACAAGCTTCGCTTACTTTGGGCATAAATGGCGCTGTGTGATTTGTCTGACAATATTTATTTATTTATTTATGGCTTACATATGACCACGTATCCCACTATCGGCAACAACTTCATTTAAGCTATCTATACGCCAGCGTCGAAATATGTACATTCCTTCCTTCCTATATACTCCACTCTTCAATCATAAAGCTATTTCTTATCTTCTTCTTCACATGGTCGATCTCTACGTTCCACTGAAAACCTTTCTCTTTTGGTTCCTCCTTATTCATCCAATTTTTTCAATCAATCTTTTAACGTTTAAACTATCAGGCTTTGGAATACCTTACCTGTAGCTATCAGAATAGTGCAAAGTCAATTGATAAAAAAAAAGTAAAAATCATTTCCATGTTCTTCAATTCGAACTTTAGTAAACTGACATTTTTGATAGTAATATTCATTGGTTTAGTTATTTATTTATTATATAGATAATATGTAGTGTAGGTATGTATTTTTATTTATTATTCAATTATTAATAAGTACATATCTTCGTCTATTTATAATAATGATTATTTTCATATCACTATAGATACTTCTAATTTTAATTAATTTCTTTTAATTTGCGAATCCTGCCCTGTCCATGCACAAATTCGTTACCCTAAAGTTGCCTTAAAAATATTGTTCTCAGCAATAAGGCCGCCTTGTGCATTAATACAAGTTGGTAATAATTTATTGATTCACTGTATTTTAAATTTGTATTACGTAAATAAAGCATATATTCTATCTATCTGAATGACTTTTTAACAATTTTTGGTAACAATCACGAGGATAACGTTTCAACTACGTTATTACGTATCCCTAAAAACTTCACCCTCTGTACACTCTGTCTGCCTTTTATCTTTCCTTTTTATATCTCAATTCCCCCTTTTTCCGTTGGGATGGGCTTGAACCTGGGACCCCGATATCAATCTGAGCCAGTGAGTAAACTTAATGATACGTATTCGATTCCGTGGGACTTTTTTGTACGACCTATAAAATGTTACGGTGTTATGTTATAAAAAAAGGGTTAACTGAATGAATTTTAAAATTAACAGCTTTGATAAGGAATTGGGAGTAATATTAAGCGTAAAATTGAGGTGCGGTATATATGGGAATAAAAGGCTGCTGACAAAGATTGGTTCAGCGTGTGTTTTTTTTTAAATCGCCTTTCTTCCCGTTGAGTTACACCATTTTGAGTTACAGTGTTACACATTGGGAAAAAAAGATATCGATTAGTAATACTGTAACTTAATATTTTTATTCCTAAAAACATCGGACGCGCAGCATGCGCCACCATAACGAATTTTTTTTTTTCGAAATCTCGAATTTATATCGGAAAACCAAGGTCACTTTACAGTACTACTTTTTGATGCTCTACACGAATCCGAAGTCAGAATTTCGAAATTTTGAGTTTCATGGCAACGGACGGACAGACAGAAGGACTTTTTTTCGGAAAACCAAGGTCACTTTACATTACTACTTTTTGATGCTCTACACGAATCCGAAGTCAGAATGTCTTAATTTTGAGTTTCATGGCAACGGACAGACAGAACGACCGGACGATTTCATAAGCTTAATGAATTTCGCTGAATATACACTGCGACCTAAGAGTACGTAATAGGATTACTTATCGGGAACAAAATGTCCCAATGAGTACTTTATTAAACTAAAGTGGATCAGGACGACTGATTAGGTATGGCGACGCGTCGTCATGCGCTTGTAACTTTGCGACACTCTTTCCAATTGGCTCGACGTCCTTTCCTCTCGTTGTCAACCCTTATTTATCTCACTGCTGGGATATGGGCTTCTCCTCAGTGAAAAGGTTTTAGAGCATACTGCACCACGCTGCTCAACTGCGAGATTGGCGGAGGCCAATGTTTCCATTCCGCCTAATGGTTAATGGTGGATTTGGCTTAACAACTGTCATCTGATGACAACAGCCAGGACCGATAGCTTAACGTGACCTCCGGAAGCTGATTCTTTATAATATCCGGAAGATAGCTCCCTTAAAAAACAATTTCGATGTCGCATATACTCGTATCTGCCAATATTTATCTGGAAAGTCCAAAAGAACACTATTAAAAAAATACATATTCTTATTATAGTTGGATTATAATAAGGGTGTGTTAGTAGTTCATAATTACATTTGGGACAAACCATCTCACCTCAGTGACTATCGGACAGGTCCATAGGCTAAAGGTCGCGCAGCGATCGATGGAGAGGGTTATGCTCGGGGTTTCTCTGAGGGATGAATCCGAAACGAAGAAATTCTACGGAGAACCAAAGTTGTCGACATAGCCTTCAGATCTTGCAAGCTAAAGTGGCAATGGGTGGGTGGTGGGGAAGAAGGTAGTAGAGTGGAGGCCGCGCATAAGACGACGAAGCTTTGGACGCCCTCCGTCCAGATGGTCCAAACTTGCATGTAAATGGCGAGTAAGTAAGGTCACCAGAAAGAAAGGAGTTGCTGCCTTGGCAGCTGGGGTGGCAGCGCACGAACTATATTTAATGTTGCGAGCGTTAATATGGCTACGGTAACCGCTTCACATCAGGTGAGCCGTGGCTTGTCTGCCATCCGACATAGTATAAAAAAAAAATGCATCAAGCAAGGGGAAACTCGCTAGATATAAATAAAATCTCAAATTTAACAAACCAAGAAAGTTCAAACACAAGAAAGTTGTTCTTGTCCAAGAAATAGGACAAACATGTAAACTTGGCATGCGTCGGCTTCAATGAACTGCAAGAAACTTGCATGTAAATCTGGTAAAGTTGCACTTTTCATAAGTTACACGACTTGTGCAAGTTTTACGTACTCTACAATCGCAGCTTTTGAGAAAGTTACTCTACGGAGAACACAAAGTATTGATTCTGGAAAGTTTTCGGTTCATGTCTATTTCAAGTTGGAATAAGTTTGAATACATACTAGTTTCTTTTTTTATTTTTGAAAGTAACGAATGGAAAATATGGTATGTAACTTAGCTTATAACAGTTTTTTGTTAAATTTTTTTTGTACGGGTCTGTTTAATAAGGGGTTCAATGACGAGTTCGATGGTTGACTCTATCGTCGTAGGTTTGATCCTCGCACAAGACAAACATTTGTATGCATGAACATGTGTGTTTGTCTTGGTCTGGGTGTTGTATATGTATGTATATAAAAAATGTATTATATCAATTATCTAGTACCCATAGTACAAGCTTTACTTAGTTTGGGACTAGATGGCCGTGTGTAATTTGTACAGGAATATTTATTTATTTAATTATTAAAAAGAACGAATGATATCGGGTTTTTAAGCGTTGAAATAACTCTTTTAACATAGAGATAGTTATGCCCGTAGTTAGCGTTATAAGTAGTCGTCACAAATAAATGTGCAACTGTAACTTACAGAATCTATTTTTAATGACATTGTATTCTGAAGACAGTTGCGACCGTCACCACAATAATTTCATCTGGTTATGTGTAATTTATGGCCTCATTTTTCAATCGCGTGTAATTTGTCCTGGAATATTTATTTATAACTAGCTGCCCGCCCCGGCTACGCACGGGTAAAAAGTGATGTTTTATTTTCCTCGCAATTTTTTAAAGTTTTCTCTGCGTAAGAATCATCCTCGTACTTCAAGGAATATTCTAAAAAAGAATTAGCGAAATCGGTTCAGCTGTTTTCGAGATATGCGCTTAGCAATGAATTCAGCGATTCATTTTTATATCATAGAAGATAGATAAGTTAGTACCAATAACAGTATAGCACAAAACAAAGATAATATCACTATTTTTCTGATTATCAACGTAGCTAGAAACTAAGTAACAGATTTTGATATGGTTTGTGTGTAAATTGGAGAATTTGTTTTAGAACATTTAAGTATAATAATATGTATGACTTCGAACTTAGTCATCGGGCTGATTCACAGGCTAAGTCCCGCAGTGAGCGATGTGGACGACTATGCCAGACCAGTGTTTTTCAATCTTTTTGAATACGGGACCTAACTTTACAAGTTAAAAAAATCTGGCGACCCCCCTCCTACCTCCCCCTGGAACAATTCACAAACAAACGAACGTCAACAATTCACCTGGCTATGAAAACTTTAAAATTGTCAGTACGATTTGCTTTAGATTTCGTTGACATAAAAATTAAGAACAGAAATTATAGGCTTTCATTGGAAAAAGATTTTGCTGCGATTTGAGTTGATGAATTATTGAACAATAACCAAACCTGCTTACGTTTTTTTATTGTAGCGCATGACCTACAAACATTTGCGTTTTTTCCCCCGCGATCCCCCGAATATATCTTAACGACTTACTTATAGTTTCATTAATTTCTTTTGATCTGAGAATCCTGCCCACACCATGCACAAATTCGTTACCCTAAGGTTGCCTTGAAAAGATTTCTCTCAGCAATAAGGCCGCCTTGTTGCATATATACAAGTCTGTAATAATTTATTGATTCATTGTACTTTTAATTTGTATTATCCGTAATACTAGTGACTTTTGAATATTAATATCCTCCAAATTATTCAGGTTAAGCAGCGAAAAATTCTAGGTCTGTGGGTTACGCTTTGTTCAAAACTGAACTGCAGTATAGCATTACAATAAAGCGCTTTAACCGCTGCTATTTCACCGGGACGTGAGCTAAGCTTGGCTCAGGTGTTTCCACAGGGCTTTATAACGTAGGAACCATTAACAAACGATTAATTTTGAAGTAATGTTTGCGAAGCGCCCTCAAGTCGTGGCCCCATTGATAGCGAAGTTTCACCGTACAGCAAGATTTCTGGTAAACTATCCGGTTTACTGCCGGTTTTATAATATCCATAGTTATGGTAACACGTACGCTTGTGCTTCCATCTATACTAATACCACAGTATAAGTAATAGTACTACGTACAGCATGGCCGCTCCCTACCGTTCTTACGTATCGATCTCGCCTCCCCTCTGAGACTAATCTGGAACAGTTTGTATGGCGCTGCACGCACACGCGCCCATACACGCGCTGCACAGACGCCACCTTCTATGTAGTAGTGAACGACGCGATATTTGTATGGAGTGGCCGGGGTGTGCTAATACTGAAATGATAGAAAGTTTTGTATTTTTGTTTGTAATGGATAAACTCATTAACTCCACAACGATATAAAAATATTACATAAAAATACGAGAATTTTCTTGTTTCTACTTCTTCATTTCCTTCGCGTGTCTGATTTATTACTATTTAGTATATTACTACATAGTATAAAACAAAGCCGATTCCTTGTCTGTCTGTCCCTATGTATGCTTAGTTCTTTAAAACTACGCAACGGATTTTGATGCGGTTTTTTTTAATAGATAGAGTGATTCAACAAGAAGGTTTATATGTATAATAGACTTGTTGCCCATGTTACAAAATTATAAAAACTCTCTATCAGTAACGTAAAATACATAAAACTAGAACGATCTGCGATCTTGAAATTTTAATAACTTATGTCCGACGTGTGCGGTCAAAGTTTGATGGGAAAGTCCATTTTAAAGGTATGAAATTATAAAAAATAAATATTAACATTGTAGAAACAATAAAAAATACTATAATATAAAATAAAAAATAATATAAAAAACTTTTCTTAAGGCACTGGCTACATAAACGCAATATTTAACATAGCTGTCGTACAAATTTTTGATTTAATGCATATAAAATAGCACGGTGTGACGTCATAACGTGGTGGCCTTTTGTAAGGAGCGTTTTCGGGATAGTCCAAAATTGTGATCTTCAAGTTATCATATCTCGAGAAATTTTTATGCAATCGAAGTAATTATTTCACCTATATTTATATTATTGTGACGTCTTTAAATAACATATCGAAAAAAAAAATGGGATACAAGCCTATTCATGCAAAATGTAGTAGAGAAACACTGATAATTTTAGAGGTGTCTAATATGATGTCGTAAAAAAACACATTTTTTTACGACACCACATTAGACACCAGCGCAAAAAAATGTGTTTTTTTACCGGTTGGTAACCGGATCGTTACGAGCAACACTTACATGCATGCTGTTAGAATTTGTAACTGATTACTTACCACTTAGTTTCGACTTAGGAACACACATACTGGAGTTCTAGCTTTAATTATTCAGAAGTTCTACGTAAATTGATTTCAATTCAAATAACACACTATTTGAATATGAATAGGATTTTGTTTTGATTGAACATTGATATTTCAAGTGGATATTATGTTTTGGACGGGATGTATAGTATATGAACTAGTAGTTAATGATGTGGTTTGTGGTGAACGTTTCGGATCACGGTTAACTAGGAGAGCTATATGCAAACAGTTTGATGTATTTAGTTAATGTCTAATTAGATAGAGAGCAAATCCAGGCAAAATTTCGAGTATGTCAAGTCGCAAAAAAATATTTAAGTCAGAGCGAGTAATAAAATTTTAGCATAGAAATTATGTTGAAGTAGTTTTTCTGACGTAGCAAGTAATATTTTGTACATAACCACTTTTTGTGACTGTCGTTAGTACAATTAAATTCTTTTATACCTATAAGGTGACAAACAATAACACAAACTGCCTGATAGAAAACAGTATCGTACCCTCACATATAAAAAAAATTAGTTGTTTACGGATGGTAATTTTACGTCATAAGAAACATAGGCCGATCGTGCCTCTCTATCGCTTGTTCCGCGCTCTCGCTTGCATGCTCGGCTCAGGCGGAACGTGACAATGAGTCATGCTTTTTCATACGTGCAGCCGGCGTTCATCGATTTATAAGACGTTATCGCGTCAAAAATGAAAAACATGCAACTAGGCTTCACTGATAATGTTCCAGCTAAAAGTGGAGCTACCGTCAGAGGAGTGGGTTTAAGATATCTTAGGTTCAGTAATTGAGGTCAGAGAAACCCAACCCAACACCGAGGCTATAGACATGGAACTTGTTTCAGTTGGCAGCCGAACAAGATTACTATTAGCATACGGTCGAGTGCTTTGTGCAAGTAAATTTAGCTCGTAACTCATAATTAACAAGGTTTCTTGTTGATTAACGAGTAGTTGTACTATAGAAGATGTATTAAGGGGACGGTAGATAGCGTCGACTTACAGCGTTCAATTTTTTTTTTCGAACATATATACATTTATGAATTATTTTTTATCACTATATAAAATAATAGATACTAATCATCTATGCCATTTTCTAGTATCTTTCGTGAGATTCCAAAAAAATGTCTAAGTCCAGTTATGACCACGGGATTTGACACGGGGGGGTCCACTACTATCTCTGGAGCCAAAGCCAACCTGCACGTGGTACACCCTGCCGATTAGCGGACGAGGATCTGGCGACAATCGCCAACCCGCCTGCCTAGTGTGGCGACATAAGACTTTACTCCCCAACGAATACAAACCAAAGTATATGGCCCCCAGTACCCGGCAGCCCCGCTATTTCGGGCCGAGGTGGCGGTATCGGTTCCGGCAGGGCGAGGGGCGCTAACAATCTCAGGTTGGCAGGCCACCGCCATATTAACGCTCGCAACATGAAATATCGCTCGCACGCCGCAACCGCCGCCGCAAATGCAGCAACTCCTTCCTTTCTGGTGACCTCACTCACTCGCACGAACACCACAACCCTCAAGGGAATTGTCATTTGGCAGCGGTATTTTGTGAGTTGGAGGTACTTCCCCAATCGGACAGCTTATAAATACCTCTCTTTCGCCAAAGCTCCTTTCGGTACTCGGCTGTATGCACCACATGCAGGTGAGTTTGGCTTTGGCTCTAAAAATCGTGGCGAGCCACATACACCCCGTAATTTACCCCAAAAATAATTTGAGTATATATCCAGTTTATTTTAACTATTATTAATACACTAGCTTTCGGCCGTGGCTTCGCTCGCGTGACATTCGGGGCAAACACATGTTTACTCATTAATCAATAGAAGCTGTGATAGAAGTACTCGTGTAAAATTTAGGATAAAATAGTCCAACTAATTTCGTTTTCCCATACAAACTTTCGACCTCCGTTTCACCCTCTGAGGTAAAATTTGAAAAATCTTTTTAAGTAGGTAGGTAATTCGTGTCCACTACGTTATATTTTCAAATCGATGTAATTGTAAATCATTGTCGTAATTAACGTCCCAAAAACCATAGAATCGACACCCATATTGATATTATAACATTTCAACCCCATTGCACCCCTACAGAGTTGTCACGTCGGCTATGTTGGATTATTAAATAGTT
This sequence comes from Hypsopygia costalis, assembly GCA_937001555.2. Taxonomy (NCBI): domain Eukaryota; kingdom Metazoa; phylum Arthropoda; class Insecta; order Lepidoptera; family Pyralidae; genus Hypsopygia; species Hypsopygia costalis. The sequence goes on from OW443342.2 coordinate 21,180,607, forward strand.
GTTTTTATTATTAATACATAATTTTTATTTTTATTATTATTAATAATACATTATTATTTAAATAGTTGATTTCGGATACTTGGCGGAATATCATAGATATTTAAAAAATGGAATAAAATGCAAAAATATCGCCAGCATCACAAACCTTCTTGGTAGCTCAGTTGGAAGAGCATTCGACCGGCAATCGAGAGGTCTTGGGTTCAAATCCCACCTATGTAATGGGGTGTAAGTGGTTCGTCAACATCTTTGAATCAAATCCAACTTCACCTGCACGCGGTGCACCCTGCTGACTGACAAACGAAGCTCTGGCGAAAAGAGAGGTAGGGAGCGTAATTGTAAGCTACCCGACTGGGGATGTACCTCCACCTCACAGAAAACCGCAGCCAATTAACAATTCTCTTGAGGGTTGTGGTGTTCCTATGAGTGTAAGTGGTTTTTTGTGGTGTAAGTGGTTCATCAACATCTTTGAACCAAAGCCAACTTCACCTGCACGCGGTGCACCCGGCTGACTGACAAACAAAGTTCTGGCGAAAAGAGAGGTAGGGAGCATAATTGTAAGCTACCCGACTGGGGAATGTACCTCCACCTCACAGAATATCGCCGCCAAATAACGATTCACTTGAGGGTTGTTGTGTTACCGCGTGTGAGGGAGGTCACCAGAAATGAAGGAGATTCTGCGTTGGCAGCGGGGGTGGCGGCGCGCGAGCGTAACTTTATGTTACGAGCGTTAATATGACTACGGTAACCGCTTCACATCAGGCGGGCCGTGTGCTTGTCTGCCACCCGACGTAGTATAAAAAAAAATTTAGACGGGCGAGATGAATTTTTCCATTTTAAAAAAATATTTATAATATTATTAATACTATTTGATAGAGCTCCTGAAGCACTATCCGGAACAAGAATTAGTTCTTCAATATCTTATACAATTTATAAAATAACGTAATAGGATCACTTATCGTTTCCGCCCAGTATATTATATGTGTACTATCTGTGCCCACGACATCGTCCGCGCGAAATAGTTATATTTTTAATATTTATTTACATCTTCATTTACATTAATAAAAATAAATAATATATCTAAAATAAAAGTAACCTAAGTTACTCCTTATTACATCACCTATCTGCCAATGAAAGTCCCGTCAAAATCGATCCAGCCGTTACAGAGACTAGCCGGAACAAACAGACAGACAGACAGACAGACCAAAATTGTAAAAAATGTTATTTTGGTATGTGTACAGTGTATATATGCATTTAGTAAAGAGCGGTTATTTTAATATTACACACAGACATTCCAATTATATTTATATGTATAGATTATGTGCAGGAACGCTTTTCTCTTCAGTAGTTGCAAGATTCCTGACAGATACATTTGGAACAACAAAATATTTCTACAAATAGGAAGTGGAGGGATGTTTGTCTTTATGGTTATGGCTGCCTCGAGCCTGTCATACGCAGTGATGGTCACAGCAAAATTCTTCGAAGGTTTGTCGAAAGTATTTTATAAGTATTAAGTTGGAATTAAAAGAAAACCCATCATTCTTTGCCTTTCCTATCCTTCAATTGGGACTGAACCATCATCAGAATAGGTGCTGGGTTTATTTATATAACTGTAATTTTTTTTATTCGAAATATGGTCCGCGGCCATTTTTGTTTTCTCTCTTTTTTGTTCTGGGACGGGAAGCATTTGTATTCCTGCGAACTCTCCAAGGAGTTGAAAGGCTACGTTACCACCAGAGAATATGTGCAATGATGCGTAGCGAGGAAGGTGTTTTTTAAGCACCAATATTTAATCACTTTATTTACCTGGCCATTAAGAAAGGATTAATAACAATTCTAATAAAACCTGGATATAAGCGTGCGAAGTCGCGAACGCAAGCTAATATTAAATAATGCCACAGCAAACATGTTTCTCTCTAAGATATAGTATGGCAATTAACAAGGAAAAATTTTGGTAAAAACGCGAGTAAGCACTAATTTTGTTGCTGGCAATCATATCGTGGATGAAGTTTTAAAACAGTCGCGTCATAAAGTATTGTGAAATAATTTCCGAATAATTTGGTATTTTCCGATCACGCAACCAATGTTTCAACATAATTAAAATTACGCATTGATAGTCATTAATGTTTGAATAAAATTTATCAAAAGTTTACATAGTGATACCAACTGGTATAATTAGATCTCTATTAATATAACGTTGTAAATACTTTTTGTATGACACTTGACGTATCTAATTACAGTGGCTGTCAATTTTATCTCATTACTAGCTTGTAGATAAATTTCAAAGATCTTATATAGTGATAGTATGATGGAGAATCTGGAAGAAGTATGTTGATAGTGGTGGGACATCAAAAATTTTAAATTGATAAATTGATTATTATTGTGTGTTGCTACGAAACTTTGTCATTATGAGTGAAGTGGACTTGTCGGCGATGGCTGATGCTCGTATGTATTACTTGATCACTTTTATCATCACCACCAATTATACTATGCGAAGAGATTTTGCGTCCCTTTGTGTGTTCTACCGATTGTACAATAGGGTGTGTTCAGAGGAGCCTACGGTTTCCTTTTACAGTCGCACCGCTAGCCATCGACAGGGAATTCATCCTTACACATTAGAGCCTATGTGGTCGCGTACTGTGCGGTTTCAGAGAAGGTTTCTCCCGCGTACTGTCAAGCTGTGGAATGAACTGCCTTTCGAGGTTTTCTCAGGAGACTACAGCACGGGGTTCTTCAAGAAGGGTGTGAAGAGGTTTTTACAGGGTCGGCATCGCGCGTGTGATGCCCCTGGTGTACAGGCGTTCATAGGCTACGGTAACTGCTTTCCATCAGGCGGGCCATATGCTTGTTTGCCACTTTAGTGGTATAAAGAAAAAACTTACAAACATTTGTGTGCATGAGCATGTCTGTTTGTCTGGGTCTGATCCCGGGGCTTACCGCCTATGCTGAAGCCGATTCCCATCGGATTTTTTGACTGCGAAAATCAAACTTTATTTTAGATGCATGTGATTTGTATTCAGTTTACCTGGCTGAAACTCTGGAGCTCTATCGACTAAGCTGAAGATGTTTGTCAATAACTAAAAGGTAAGAATTTATATTTGATGGTAATCGGCTCCAGCTTTGGCTGTAGGGCCCCAGGGGATTACCAGGGAATTACCATCGGAATTTTTGAATACGAAAATAAAACTACTCCTTCGATTGTAGCTAATTATGTTTAGATTAGCTGGTAGAAACCCCAGAGCTCTACTGACTAAGCTGACGATGTTTGTCAATAACTTAAACATAAGACCAATTTTTGGAATCAAAAAATCTGATGGTAATCGGCTTCAGCTTCGGCGGTAGGGCCCCAGGTCTAGTCTCTGTGTTCTGGGTGTTTTCAACATTTTATATGTATATGTCGCAGTCGGATTGTATAATTCGCCATATTACAAAATGGCTCGCCGTTTTAAAAACCAGGGCCGTTTTGTATTACGGCGGGTCAAGGATAACCCGGATTGCAATACGGCTGAATGATAGTTTGCCGCATTGTCTACATCGCTTTGTGTTCATCAACACGGCTAGCCGTAATGTATTACAGCGGCTCGATAGCCGCCTCTTTGGCAGTTTTTAGTACCAATTTTCTACACTCGTGGCGCTACCTGCCATTGCCTAACAACAATGGCATCGAATATAGAAATTGTGTTACAAAAAAACGTGACAAATGTGTATGAAAATAGGACTTTTAGGATAAATTAACGTGCAATTAAATGATTTCTATGTATCTCACTGCGAAATAGTAAACTGTGGACAAAAGAATGAGTTTGAGAGGTTATGCATATTAAAACCGCTAAGGTGACTATGGAGTCTGGTGTACCGGTGTATATTCTTATAAACTCTCGTAGGTTAGCGAGCGGGTTAGGTTGACATAAACACAGCGCACGAGCCGAGTAAGCGAAGCGAGTCATCATTTTAATCAACACTGTCTCCAAATATAAATCATCAGCTTAACAAACTATTAGTATCATTTAATTCGTTTCATCATCAAAATAATAGATCTGTCACCTAATAAATAGATCAGTTCCTTAATTTAATGAAAAAATGGCTACTGGGGGTGAAGTCAAATTGGCGTCATATTCACTGACGAGTCTACTTGGTCAATGTAATAAATCATGTTTTGGTTAGATTTGAGTTGATTTTTGGTTAGGTTAGGGTTTTCTTGTGTCCTGCCATCGGAAATAGGAGCTCCGCGAAGCGGAGCTCCTATTTCCGATGTAATATCGGTTATCTAGATTCCGGAGGTAATATCGGTTATCTAGATTCCGGAGGTAATATCGGTTATCTAGATGCTTTGCTTAGTTTGGGACTAGATGGCGATATGTAAATGGTCCAGGAATATTTATTTATTTAATTTAGATCATTAATTAGTAATAATTTAAATTGAATAGTCTGGGATGACTCATTACCGTCAAGCAGATCGTACTCTTATTTGCCATTCTAATGGTATTTGCGGGACCAGTGTCCTTCATACATTCCCATTAATCATGTGTAACCAGGATTAACAACGGGAACCACCAAAATAGCAATGAACAATGAAATCCACTGCAGCCGCGTGTGGTAAAACTACGACTGCATTGGAACTCACAACGAATTTAATCAGAAGTAATTAGAAGCAGTAAGAAGATTTTGGAATTTGTCATACCTATTGCTATTTCTCAAATTAACAATAATGGTAAATTGAGAAATAGTTGTCATACCTATTGCTATTTCTCAAATTAACAATAATGGTAAATTGAGAAATAGTTGTCATACCTATTGCTATTTCTCAAATAAGTGAAGCTCAACTACCTTGCTCCACGGATTTTAAATAACACTATCTTATTTAAATAACATACACATCGAGTCCAATAATACGAATTGGTCTCAACACTTTTGTAATTCGCCCTTGTTACTATCAAATCAGAATGGTATACTACCCCAGCTGTAACATGCTGCAACATGTTTTTTCAACATGCCGCGGCATGTTGGCTATGCCGTCCCGTTCCTGTCGTTTAAGATCACACTTCCAGAGACCATCTAATTATATTCAAAAACGTCAAATTTTACTAACTTTAATTTTTCAAGTTCAAACTTGAAAAATTAGGGGTTGAACAAAGATGTTGATGAACCGCATACGGTTCATCAACATCTTTGAACCAAAGTCAACTTTACCTGCTCGCGGTGCACTCTGCTGACTGACAAACGAAGCTCTGGCGAAAAGAGAGGTAGGGAGCGTAATTGTAAGCTACCCGACTGGGGAATGTACTATAACTCTCAGAATACCGCAGCCAAATAACTATTACCCTGAGGGTTGTTGTATTCCTGAGTAACCGCTTTACATCAGGCGGGCCGTATGCTTATGTTAAAAAAATAAAAATGTTTGGACACTAGGAAGTGGGACAAACTTGTAAGATTGCTAAACGCTTGTAATAAGGAAGTAAAAACGTGCAGCTACGTAATTCTAGTTTTATTTAGTACTAGCTTTTGTCCTCGACTTCATACGCGTAGATGTATGAAATCAGCGACTGATCAAGAGTTCTGTCCGCCCTAGGCTAATTATGAGGACGAGACCACCGACTGATTCGAGCCACAAGTTACAAGTGTTTATTTTACGCGCGCTTTTTAAAAAATATTGTCAAAATCAGGGGCACCCAAGCTTTTTCAGTTCACAGCGCATTTAGTGTTTTGTCTCGGTCTAGTTGAAATATGTAGGGTAGTTGCAATGATGCTAGATTAATAGTGCATGCGAAGACACGATTTCAGCGCGCCCCTTCCGATCCTCGCGCTCTAGGCTGCAGCTTAATTAGCCTAAGGGTTAATCAGGCCCTGTATGAAATTCATTCATATGTTCACCCACTTAGGGATTGAATATCAAAAATCGTGAAATATGTGTTTACTTATTTTCTTTTAGGACATTTACAAAGTGCCAAGCCGAAATGCCCATTATTTTTTTTTTCCCATTACAAAGTTTTATACCTCTTTTTATCCCTTAAGAGGTCGAATTTTGAAAAATATTGAATTCGAGTTTTTATTAAATTATACCAAAGAGCAATATCATAGAAATCCAAACAGATCTGACCACAAACAAAATAGTTACATACAAACGTTGATACCCCTTTTTACCCCGTGAATGTCGCAAAATCCCTTCCTATTGGACCTATAATATCTAAAGTCACGTCACAAAAGGAAGCCACGGTCCAAATACCACGTTTCTAGCTTCAGTAGTTTTGCCTCGGCGTTGATGAATCAGTCAGTCAGGACATGTTACTTTATATATATATTGCATAGATTGCATAGATACGCTAAGCTGTCAAGGTATAGTTTCGTAGTTATGTAAATAGTTTACGCGGATGTTAATATTGCTTTATCTTAACGATAAGACGAGTATGTCAAAGAGTAGTCTGTTTAATTTGCGTAATTAAATACTTTTGTTTTACGTAGTATTTGATTTCACAACAACTGTTTTATTTAAATGACGATTGCATCATAATGAAACCTATACCTATAATAAAACTGTAAATGGTAAAAACTGTAAAACTTGCAAAATCGAAGATGATGTTTTCAAACGGTTACCGTGCTATAAAGACGTATGTAACAGAAGGAATATTACTGAAAACACAGCATCTCAATACAGTAACCTCACACTCGCAGGAACACTACAATACTCAAATGTATTGCTATTTTGCTGCGGTCTTTTTTAGAGGTTTCCAGTCGTGCTCGACATGAGCTAGGGATCTTTCTTTCCAGATCCTCTCGACAGGGTGCACCAACTAGGATGTCTATTAATTAGTTACGCTTTGTCATAACATTTAGATAAAATGTAATAACATTTGTTACAGTAATATTTATACCTTGGAATAATATTTTATCACACCCCGGCCACTCCATACAAATGTCGCGACTTTAACTACTACATAAACAATGGCATGTGCGCCATACAAACTGTTCCAGATTTGTCTCAGAGGGGATGTGAGGTCGATACGAGAGAGCGGCAGGGAGTGGCCATACTGCACGTAGTGCTATTACTTATACTGTGATTTTATGTAGGAAACATTTTAATATACTGTAAGAGCTAAATATAGTACACGATATATCGTGTACTAACATGTGTAGTGCACGAATACGAATAGTTTATTTTGTTCTACATGTTTGGTTGGTTGGGCATACAAAAATCTGAGTAAATAGCAAATGTCATTTCAAACAAGCAGGTAATATGTCACAGATAATATCAGTCTCAATACAAAAATATCATTCTTCAATACAAAGTTATGTCAGATAATAAATACAAAATTATGTCAGTTTATGATACCATATTTTGTCACTAACCATGCAGTGTCGTGGGTAAAGCTTCGAATTGCTGATCATATACATACATATATATATATGACGGACTGGTGAAGAGCGCTGCAAGCGGTGATTTAGGATCCACATTTTAAATCGAATATCCCTAGGGCATCGGCTCGTTTCGCGGAGGATCGCATATTATGGTGGAATTTATTGGGTAAGGCCTATATTCAGCAGTGGGTAGATACAAGCAGATGATGCCTAGGACAGTTGAAAGTGATAATTTTTGGATGGTAAGAAAAAGGCCGCAATAGCGCTTTGGATCAGATGAAAAAAGTTTCGATCCAGAGAGAGGTGACGTATTCACGTTCTTTTTAAAAGCAATTGAGCCTCGTTCGCTTCGCTCGTTCGGCTTTTGATGGTCACAAGTCTAACCTAACCACAGTATAAGCAATAGTACATAACCCAACCACAGTATTACTATTATGCTTTTAAAACTGTGACCCAACTATGTAATTGTCAACCTTGCCGACATTCTATACTACGTCTATACTTGGATAGCACTGTTTTGTTCCATTTAAGAAAGGTTCATTTATTTATAGTTCGATTTTGGGGTGTAAGCGTTTCATCAAGATCTTTGTACCAAAGCCAACTACACCTGCAAGTGGTGCACCCTGCTGACTGAAAACGAAGCTCTGCCGAAAAGAGAGGTAGGGAGCGTAATTGTAACCTACCCGACTCGGGAATGTGTACCTCCACCTCACAGAATACCGCAGCCAAATAACAATTCCCTTAAACCCGTTGTTGTGTTCCTGCGAGTGTGTGAGGTCACCAGAAAAAAAGGAAGGAGATGCTGCGTTAGCAGAGGGGGCGGTGGCGCGCGAGCGATATTTTATGTTGCGAGCGTTAATATGGCTGCGGGAACCGCTTCACATCAGGCGGGCCGTGTGCTTGTCTGCCACCCGACGTAGTATAAAAAAAAGATTTGCCAACTCCATGTTTGTTACTCTTTATTTTAACCGCTGTACTATTGTATAATATTTATTCTGTGAATATATTAGTTATAACAGAAATGGGCTTTTGTCTGTTAGGTAATGCGAGTAGCATTAACGTACATTCACCTTGAATAAACTTTTTGATTCGATTGCCTACGTAATATTCACATGTGCGCAAAGTATCATAATATTAGCTCGAAGAGTAACTTAATAAAGTACACGCAATCAACTCATTTTGATACAAGTATGTAAATATTTTTGCATACTCGAAGATAAAATGTCGCACCGATCCCCTCCGGATCAGTAGTACCATTGACTAATTAAGTGACATAACTTTGTATCTGTAGTACCATTAAAGAAAAGTCAAGATATTCCCCGTGATAACTGATGGAGCTAATGATTCTAGTACCATTAAAGAAAAGTCAAGATATTCCCCGTGATAATGGATGGAACTAATGATTCTAGTACCATTAAAGAAAACTAAAGATATTCCCCGTGATTAGGATGGTTTTGGGATGTATTCAGGATGGTTTTGGGATGTGTTAAGGATTGATCGCCAACGATACGGGATTCATCCTCACACATTAGAACCGAAGTGGTCATATTTACTGTGCGGTTCCAGAGAAGCTTTCTTCCACGTACTATCAAGCTGCGGAATGAACTGCCTGTTGAGGTTTTCCCAGCAGACTACAGCATGGGGTTCTTCAAAAAGAGGTTTTTACAGGATCGGAAACGCGCATGTGATGCGTCTGGTGTTACAGGCGTTCATAAGCTATTGTAACTGCTTACCATCAGGCGTACCGTATGCTTGTTTGTCACCTAAGTAGTATAAGAAAAAACCATAAAGTCTTATCATATTCTTTCGATAGTAATAAGTAACTCTAATACTAATAAACTTTTAAAGTCATAATCCATTAACTTTGTAATAAATTAAATTTTTAATGACAAAAAATACAGTGAAAATCTTATATAATATTCCTATTTATCAATTTGATACAAATTTATTAAGAAACAAATAATACGGTATAAATAAAGCATATTGCATAGTCAATAGAAAACGAACAAGTATCAAGAAAGTCGGACTCACAAAATAACTTCCCATCTTGAATCCGAAACATGTCTCATGTAATCCGACAACTCAGCAAACTCTTGAAAACTCTCAGCTCCGACATTGCTCGCTAGGTGGAATTTTGCTTCTTGTTTCAACTTATATACCTCCTTATACATAACATAACAATCTCTCCCCTCCGTTTTGCACTCATCAGGAAAATCCCGCTCATAAAGACGAGACCAAACACTTTCTACATTAACTATTCTGTGAATTCTCTTGCAACACTTGGAAAGATTCAATACATCTATAACATCCAACTTAATAATTACATTAATCAAAACATCATCCGGCAAACCAGAAAGATTATTGCCAGGTTGCTGGTAATAATTCAATATACAACTCTTTATAGGAGTTACGATATTGTCTTTAAACGAAACAAATAGTTCATTCAAGTTGGAGAAATTTGCTGGAATACCAAGTTGTGAAGTAACTACGTATCTACTAAGTTTGAGACAAAGAGAGTAGGTTTCTTTGTACAATTCTGGGATAGTAGCGTTGATTAAAATTGTGTCGTTCAAGGGGCATGCAATCATCTTCATTGGTGTGTTTTGGAACGTTTTCAAAATGAATACGCATTCGTATACGGCAAGATTCTTATCTCTGTTAGACAATATGTAGTCTGCAATGCTAATGCGTGCTTTTCCAATTCCTTTTAGTAGCACAAAATCGTTTTCCTTCATTATTATTAGAAGCAAAGCAACGAGTAAGTCCTGCTTCAAACGGTCTGGTTTGATTAACGTTTGTACCAACTCCTTTACTGAATGGTTAAACGCAGACCTTATTTCTTCACTTATTATCAAACTTGTATCTTTCCTCTCCATTTTCATAATCTGGTATATTTCTAAATAAATATAATTTCGTTAAATGTAAGGTCAAATGTCAATGTTGAAAGCAATAATTTGTTTTCAAGAGAAAATTCATACTTTGTTACGGCTTTTAAGGTTTTATTACATAGAATAAATAAACACAACCTTTTTTCAAAATTAATACCTGGAAAGTATTTGTTCACGTGGGTTGGGATAAATTTTATTATTTGCGTATAGATATTCTTTGGAAATTCAACCGCAAAAATATAATATGATTATTTTTACGTTGATTTGGTTATAAAGTCAGTATTGCGATTCAGCGAGGAAACATAGCCAGTGTTATTGCTTCCCTGCAGCATGGGACCGATATTTTTTAACAATAGCTACGTTTTATTTTATTATTAGTTTTAATTTTAAATAAATAATTTAAGATTAGTTTCTTTTTAGTTAGGTACTTTAATTTAGTTTGTACTTTGTTGTAATTGATGTATTATCATTTATCTTTGAAATAATAAAAAGTTTTCAAATAAGTAATAAGGCTCTATATACACATTATGTAACATATTTACCACTGACCTATGATTTTTCGAAATTTTGTTGTTTTTAGACATCATTCCCATAAATCATCTGAATCATCTTATAATAAACTACGTTTTATAGACTCCTGTCAGGCGCAACAAACATGAGATAGAGAATTATGTCAGATTTTATATATCGTCATTTAACTGTTTAGGTAATTATTTTACTTTCCATAGAAACAACCAGCCCCCTTACCACCATCTCTTATTGCGATTCAATAATTGAATAGATTGCTTATTCATACCAATGAATAAGCGACTCTATTCCTTTTGTAATAGAGTGGCTTATTCATTGGTATGAATTAGCAATATATTCAGTTATTGAGTCGCAATAAGAGATGGTGGTAAGGGGGTAGGACGTGACGAGAAACAAAAATCGTGTCAATCTGTCTCATTTCCTTACATGATGATGACATAAGTTGCTGTTTTTCAAGTGTGAATGCGATGGAAACATTTTGTCTCATTTTGTCTATGGCTTTCTCTGTCTATGAATCAAAGCATGGATTATACATCAGAGTTATTCGTTTGAAGATCATATCACACATACCATGGAAATCATAAATTGTGATACTATTTTACAAACAATTTTTTTTTTATAAGAGAGAGGGGTAAACGAGCACGTGGGTCACCTGATGGAAAGCCACCACCACCGCCCATGGAGATCAGCAACACCAAGGAGTCGCCTATCCGTTGTCAGCCTATACTCTGACCTTTCTTTGTTTCTTGTGACTTCACCAGTCGAACACCTTAAAAAATACGCTTTGCTCTACCTCTCTTTTCGCCAGAGCCTCGTTTGTTAATTAGCAGGGTACACCATGTGCAGATAACATTGGCTTTGGTTCAAAGATGAGGATGAAACACGTACACCCCAAACTTTACTTTTTAGGTTTACATTTTTTTTTTAATTTCAGACCAAGATCGCGCTAATGAAAAGCCACAAACGCCTTTACAGGAAATCAACAATTGCCTGAAAGCATGCGGCTTCGGTTGGTTCAACGTCAGATTCATGGCAACGACCCTTCTTGGGTTAGTGGCAGGAGTTTCAGTGTCAAACACTACTGCCTATATACTACCGAGTGCAGAATGTGACCTACAGATGACGTTGCTGCAGAAGGGATTATTGAACGCTATACCTTATCTGGGTAAGAGATCATCTATTTATGAACATACTAAACAGCGGATTATTAAGAGAGGTAGGGAGCGTAATTGTAAGCTACCCGACTGGGGAATGTACCTCCACCTTACAGAATACCGCAGCCAAATAACAATTCCCTTGAAGGTTGTTGTGTTCCTGCGAGTGAGTGAGGTCACCAGAAAGGAAGGAGATGCTGCGTTGGCAGTGGGGGCGGCGGCGCGCGAGCGATATTTTATGTTGCGAGCGTTAATATGGCTGCGGCAACCGCTTCACATCAGGCGGGCCGTATGCTTGTCTGCCACCCGACGTAGTATAAAAAAAAACCGGCCAAGTGCGAGTCGGACTCACGCAAAAAGGGTTCCGTACCATTATCTATAAAAACGGCAAAAAAATCACTTTTGTTCTATGGGAGCCCCCTTAAATATTTGTTTTATTTTAATTTAATTATTTATTTTTAAAGTGAATTTATAACTAAATATTCTATGAATATTTCAAGCGTACTGTTGCCTATATCAATATCGAGCAAAAAATCACATTTGTTGTATGGGAGCCCCCTGAAATATTTATTTTTTACGTTGCTTTGCGAGGTTGCGTTTACGAGGTTCGCTTTGGCTTAAACGAGCCACTCATACTTTTCATGAGGAACCCTGTATTGGCGTACGTACTTTACCACAAATATATTCAAACAATAAGCTGTAAGGCAGATGCTTTGTTTATCATGGCTTCTCACAATGCAAACGTCATATGCAGGTTGACGTCAAAATACCGGGAAATATATCTTCTTTTTTGTTTAGGCGGCTGTCATAAAAACCAACATTCAATTCATATATATGTATAGTAAAACAGAGGGTGCTAAGCTTGTATTCATATATAGGTAATGCCCGCGGTTCCGCCCGCATAAAACAAGAATTATCTAAATTATTATTATTTAAATAGTTGTCTTGGCCAACTTGCCAGATAAATATATTTTGAAAAATGGAAAAATTCACCTGTCTCCCCTCAGTTGGAAGAGCACAATCAAGAGGGGGCAGGTGAATTTTTCCATTTTTCTAAATATAATTATCTAAATATTTTATAATAAATAAATATTGTATTATTTAGTATACGTATGTATATCCCACAAAAGTTTGGTACTTCACTTGCCTATTCATGAAATCCTCTCAGATACTCTAAGCTTGGCTGGAAGAGATCCCTGTGAGGGATAAGACCGCCTTTGTACTTTTCCTTTAACTTACTGTGTTGTAAATTTATTTTATGTAAAGACATTACAAACAGACTAAAGTTGTCCAATATGTTCAACTGGTTGAACAGAAAGTTGAACATGTTGGACGATAGGTTCATGTACGAGTCTGACTCAGACATGACCGTTTTTAAGTAAATTAACATCATTTCACCCTAGCCTAAGTTAAAGTTAAAAAACTGGGGTGTGGCTGTCATGGACACGGCCGTGTATTGTACGTAAATACGTTATCTGCACTAAAATTATCGCAAAATGGCAGGGCTTCTCCAACCCTCGCACGCGATGTTTCATAGTCCTTACTTAGCGCAATAAATTCTTTCATCTTTCATCTATCCAGTGGTGTGATTGAATTTGGGATGGATATGATCTATGATAGAATTTCGATGGATATGATTGGCCGTGTGGTTTCCGGCAGCCTAGAATAGAATCACTCCGTTTCTTCCCGTGGATGTCGTACAAGGCGACTAAGGGAAATACATTATCAAATATCGATCAGGCCTCCCCAACCCGTCTGGCCAGCGTGGGGAGTGTAGGCCAAATCCTCCTTCTGTCTGAGACGGACGAGAGAGGGTCGTGCTCCTGTACTGGAGACTAAAATAGACCTGATGATGATGATGATGATGATGATGATAGAATTGATATCATTGGTTTTTTGAATTGCCTCCCTATGGAAGCAATTTTAAATACGTATTCACGATAAAAAGTATACTAAACGAGAAATAAAAAAAACACAAAACATAATACGTCGTAAGTCACAACATATGACATAAATATCGCGTGCCAGTGTACAAAGCAAAGGGCACGTTTCCTGGGCTAAGCCCGCCTTTTGTTAGAGCACCCTGTATGCACAAACGCAGCGCCGCCAGCCATGGAGATGCACTCGCTATATGCGCATATATGTGCATACGTTAAAGTCTTGCATCGTTTATGTGCGCCTGAAACTGGGTTTTGTCTACAGCGAGGTGACGTAGGCTCATCTAATGTAGTTTGATAAAAGGAATTTTGGTGCGTTTTTGTTTTTAGGGTTCCGTACCTCAAAAGGAAAAACGGAACCCTTGTAAGATCACTTTGTTGTCCGTCTATCTGTCTGTCTGTCTGTCAAGAATTTCTATGTCGAGAATGCGTGGAGGTACCAAGCTGAAATTTGAACTGTATACTCAGGTCTACGGTCCCACGAAGTTGTAAAAAAATCAAACAGCTAAGTTTACGTAAAAAAAAGTTACAGCCGTTTATTCAGCAAAAAACGCATATTTCGACACATTCTCAAGGGAATCAAAACCTATAGGGCACTTCCCGATGACCTAGAACTATGAAATTTAGCAAGTAACATCGTTATAGACTACAAGTACAGGAAAAAATCTCAAAACTATACATTTGTAAATAGATCTTAAAAAATAGGGGGTCTATATATTTTATAGGGTGTCGAAATTTGAAATTGAAACTACTAGTTCAAATGGGGTATCATATGAAAGGGCTTGATGTACACATTTAAAAATGTATTTTATTTATTTTTTTCGACGTATTATTTCTTATTTATAATGAAAAATATCAAATTTAATATTGATGCTACGTACGGAACCCTCGGTGGGCGAGTCCGACTCGCACTTGTCCGGTTTTTTTTTATACTGCGTCGGGTGGCAGACGACCCGCCTGATGTGAAGCTGTGACCGTAGCCATATAAACGCTCGTAACATGAAATATCGCTTGCAGAATGCCATCCCCGCTACAAACGCTGCCACGCTTTCTTTCCTGGTGACTTCACACAGTCGCAACAACACAAATTGTCATTTTTCACTGGTTATTCTGAGTGGTGGAGGTACATCCCCAGTTGGGCAGCTGACAAAATACGCTGTGCCATAACTCTCTTTTTGCCAGAACCTCGTTTGTCAGTCAGCAGCGTGCAGGTGAGGTTGGTTTTGGTTCAAATATGTTGATGAACCACTTGATGATGAACCACATCATGAACACCCTGCGTGTGACGTGTATATATTGCGATAATGATATTTTGGGGTGTAAGGAGCTGACTTTTCTTATTTGACGTATACTGTAAGTATATCGTCGGCCTAATTGTAAGATTGAGTAAATATTGTATGTACTGCTCCATAATAGTAACTCTAATCTTTTCTCAAAAGAGAAGGCAAAGCATGATGGACTAATAATATATACTTATAATATCAATCTTGCATGCAACTGCACACGGAAATGTAATCTTAAGGTAATGTCATGTAATTATATTTGTATGGCGTGCCAAGCGTGCTAAAATTACACAACGACAGCTAGCAATATAAGTTCCTCTTATAATTGGTTGAATTTGGTTGTATAGTATTGTGATAAAAGCATAAAACAAATTAAAGCAGATTTAAATCAATTTACCACGATTGGGTGGATATCTATCGGGTCCTCGCGTTACGGTAAACGCTTTACATCGGGCGGGCTATATATTTGTTAGGCATTAAGCATGGCATAAAAAAGTTACAGCTAATCAATTTTTGATTCAAGTGTAATTTTGCGAGTCATTTTGCGGAATTTACAGACAATTTGATCTACTAACACTACTTTGCGTGCTTAGTACACAATTAATTTGATCTACACTACTTTAAGTGCTTTTGACACAAGCAATTTGATCTACACTATTTTGCGTGCTTATTTCGCAAGCACTGACAGTAGAGTAAATCAAATTGCTTGTTAAAAAGTGTCTGCTTACTACTAATAGCCACTCATTTATTTCAGGAATGCTGTTCTCCTCAGTAGTAGCTGGTTTCCTAACAGATACTTTTGGTCGGAAAATATTCCTACAATTGGGGTATGGCGGTATATTCATGTCAACGATGTTAGCAGGTTCGAGTCAGACGTATGCCGTCTTAGTGACGGCGAAATTCTTTGATGGCATGTTGTAAGTACCTAATTTAAGTAAGTACTTAGTTAAGTTTATATATACAAAAAGTCAAACACGCATAGCAGCATGTATAGACATACAAAATGTATGTTGCTGTTGAGAAAGTGGCTCCTCTTTAGGCAAAAAAAAAATGTACCGTAGCGTAGAAGATAAATATAAAAAAAACTTAAAGTGTAAAGGGTTTTTTGCAGAGATGGCAACGAACGCGTGATGCCTCTAGTGTCACAAGTCCATAGTCCATAAGCTGAGATGTCTGCATCAGGTAGGTCATACGCTTGTTTGCCACCTTAGTTTATTTATTATAAAAAATGCCTTATCTGCCAACTCGCAGTTGAGCAGCTTGGTGGAGTACGCACTAAACCCCTTCAGGGGGCTCCCTTCTCCCAACATTGGGATGAATATAGGTGATTCAAGTGCAAAAAAGGTAAATCAGGATTAATAACTTTAGAAGTGAGAATAAAACTGAAATAAAACACAAAGTTATTTAATAAATCTTTTAGTTAGCGGAACACATATTTTACTCGTTTTCAGCCCCCTTACCGCCATCTCTTATTGCGATTCAATAATTGAATAGATTGCTTATTCATACCAATGAATAAGCGACTCTATTTCATTTGAAATAGAGTCGCTTATTCATTGGTATAAATAAGCATCTCTCTCTCTCATCACTCTATTTCAAATGAAATAGAGTCGCTTATTCATTGGTATGAATAAGCAATCTATTCAATTATTGAATCGCAATAAGAGATGGTGGTAAGGAGGCTGGTCACAGAGGTTTTAATAGTCACATTCTCCTTCAGTATTGTAAGCAATTGAATAGTTGTATATAATTATGTAGAAGGGAAATAATAAAAATCAACAAACGATCAAATCCTAAAAATAGTTTAGTAAAATGATGAAGTAGATCGAGTTCCAAAACTAGAAGTAATTGAACTATCCCCGATTAAAAGTCCTCTTGAATGAAATAAAACTGTTTAGGATATGCTATATTATTATGATTACCAAAACCACTAGATTTTGAAGAAAGAGGTTAGGTTAGATAATTTTGGGGTGTAAGTGGTTCATCAACATCTTTGAACCAAAGCCAACTTCACCTGCACGCGATGCACCCTGCTAACTGACAAACGAAGCTCTGGCAAAAAGAGAGGTAGGGAGCGTAATTGTAAGCTAATCGACTGGGGAATGTACCTCCACCTCACAGAATACCGCAGCCAAATAACGGTGCCGTTGATGGCTGTTGTGTTCCTGCGAGTGAGTGAGGTTACCAGAAAGGAAGGAGATGCTGCGATGGTAGCGGGGGTAGCGGCGCGCGAGCGATATTTTATGTTGCGAGCGTTAATATGGCTACGTTAACCGCTTCACATCAGGCGGGCCGTATGCTTGACTGACACCTGACGTAGTATAAAAAAAAAAAAAACGCTCGGTTTTTGTAAAAAGATTATGTAAAAAGTATAAACGACCCCAACTGAAGCATTTTAGAATTTTTATCATTATACAAAACCTATTTATGTATTTGATGAAATCCTTATTTCCTTATTTAAGATAAACAGCTTCAAAGTCACTGTGCGTTTTGTTTTTTTTTATTTATACTACGTCGGTTGGCAGATAAACATATTATGTGAAGCGGTTACCGTAGCCATATTAACGCTCGCAACATAAAATAACGCTCGCGTACCGCCACCCCCGCTGCCAATCTGCCAATGCAGCATCTCCTTCCTTTCTGGTGACCTCACTCACTCGCAGGAACACAACAACCCTCAAGAAAATTTTTATTTGGCTGCGGTATTCTGTGAGGTGGAGACACATTCCCCAGTCGGGCAGCTTATGATTACGCTCTCTACCTCTCTTTTTGCCAGAGTTTCGTTTGTCAGTTACCAGGGTGTACCGCGTGCAGGTGAAGTTGGCTTTGGTTCAAAGATGTTGATAAACCACTTATACCCCAAACTAACTAGTTTCGTAGTAAATTTGCGTGAAATTGACGACGTAGCCGGTGCGCTATTAAGTATGTTACTCAAAAGGTCCCATGCCAAAGTGTATTAATGGTCGTTCGCTGTTAAAAGGATCGTGGTCAAGTCCTTCCTAAGCGTGCTTTTACAAATTTGATTATGAATACACGAACTACCCTTTCCATTAACTTTACTGTGACGTGAACACTTTCGATTCAAGTTACGAATAACGTGTCGTACTTTGTTACGAAGTTTCTATACTAGATATTATATAACATGTCAAAGAGAAAAGTTTGACTTGACTAGAACCACAGAGTAATATACTCTACTAGAACAAAGAATAGGGGGGAAATATTCGGTGCTCTAATACAAATGTAACGCAAAATTCCTAGGTTATTGAAGTGAAAACTTCCGTAGCGGAGTTGTGCACTTTTTGGGATTGGTGAAAAATGTTAAACTCGCGTCAGGACACGTGGCCTGATCGAAAATTCGTAAGACGGAGGGAGAGTAGACCGCCGGCGCGGCGTAGGAGAGAAAGTAATACCCCCCTCTCTTTCTACCACGCGGCCAAAATGTATGCCTGCTCCTGCTGTTTATTTTTAACGAAATATACATGTCATGTTTGTACGATAGCACAATAAATGAATATTGTATTTGTAGTCTTTAGGGGTGTAAATGGTTCATCAAGATCTTTGAACCAAAGTCAACTTCACCTGCACGTGGTGCACCCTGCTGACTGACAAACGAAGCTCTGGCGAAAAGAGAGGTAGGGAGCGTAATTGTAAGCTACCCGACTGGGGAATGTACCTCCACCTCACAGAATACCGCAGCCAAATAACAATTCCCTTCAGGGTTGTTGTGTTCCTGCGAGTGAGTGAGGTCACCGGAAAGAAAGGAAGGAGATACTGCGTTGGCAGCGGGGGTGGCGGCGCGCGAGCAATATTTTATGTTGCAAGCGTTAATATGGCTACGGTAACCGCTCCACATCAGGCGGGCCGTATGCTTGTCTGCCACCCGACGTAGTATAAAAAAAAAAAAAAAAAATTGTATTTTATCACATAAATGATAGTACTTTAATACTAATAAATAAAGCAATTCGTGCGAATCCTTACCATTCCAAAATATTCAAAAATGCACAACGTTAATGTTCAAGTTTTCACTTCTGCCGGCACTCGCATCCCGTTTTTTATCCACTGAGCTCCGTATAAATAAAATATATTATTCGAATGGTTTTCTATTTGAACAATAGTTTCTTGAATGTCTCAAGTCGCTATTGACATATTAATAATGTTGTCAACTTTTGTTAGTTTAATTACTGTCGTACAGCATAATCAACTACAAATTAGTTCATAGACTTGAATACTACGTTATTAGTTAAAACTTGTGATTACACTTAGAAAATACTTCAATATTAACGAATAACGTTGGACAAGGTTAAAAAAAATAAGTTTAAATATAGAAAAATCAATTTTGGGGTGTAAGTGATTCATCAACACCTTTGAATCAAAGCCAGTCTCACCTCTTGGCTCTAGCGAAAACAGAGGTAGGGCCTGGAACTACCTCCACCTCACAGAATACCGCAGCCAAATAATAATTCTCTTGAGGGTTGTTGTTTATATGAGTGAGTGAGGTCACCAGAAAAAAAAAAAGCAAAGGCTGGCAATGGATCGGCGACTCCTTGGTGTTACTGATCTGAATGGGCGGTGGTGATTGCTCTCCATCAGGTGATCCACGTGCTCATTTGCCCTCCTCTCATATGAAAAAAATATATATCCTATTAGAAGATAAATAGAAAAACATCAAACTAGTCCCATTTAGCTCTTTCTAATCACAACTCATATCACACAATATCATTATGTCATATTGAATGTAATTTGACTATGTTTTACATATTATGGTCACGTATTCTATATCAAGTATAATATATTGCATAGCAATATAGAGATAAATAGAATATAGAATAGTCTATTAACAAGACAATTAAATAAAAATTATTAAAAAAATCACGATCTAGTCCAGTCACGCCATTTCATTTGATACTCATATTGAGGGATTGTGAAAAATAGTTATTTGTTATGCAAGGCTGCAAAGTTAATTTTTGGCGCGAGTACCTTGTATTGAAACCTGAGCAAGCGAAAGATTCTAGGATTGAGCCACGAGCGAAGCGAGTGGTTCAAATATAGAATCCTGAGCGTAGCGAGGGTTTCAAAGGTACGAGACGCTAAATAACTTTGCTGCCGAGCGCAACACACAACTTTTCACCTCACTAAAGCGAGGAAAATGTTAGGTGCAAGAAAAACAGTTTTAATAAATAATCATCAATGGACTGGCTGCAGGGAATATAAACTATTACGAAACCAATGAGGTTCTATATATATGTAATTTATTGTACGAAACCTTTATTTAATAAAAATATTCGAATTTTAAAAACACTTTCCACGCTAGCGGATAAAGTGCGATTTTCCACGCAGATTTCGAATGATAAACAAAGCTTTTACGAGCTAGTGAGGTGAAAAATATATTTAATTCGCCATTTTGTGGTGGCGGTCATCTTGGATTTGAAATTTATCATAGTGTATAGTATCTTACTAGTCAAGTCTTTTCATTTGTTATCTATATTGAAGGGGTTGTGCAAAAATATGTAATCCGTCATTTTATGGTGGCGGCCATCTTGGACCGATTTTCATCAAACATATCTAAGAACTCTCCCGACAATTCACCTTTGAAATAAAAATAATCTAAATCGGTTCATCCGTTCGGGAGCTACGATGCTACACACACACACACACTCAGACATGTCAAACTTATAACACCTCATTCTTTTTGCGTCGGGGAAAACCAGTTTGAACGACTTAAGATTCACTATCACAGGCATTATTACAAATCTTTGCTTATAAGTTAATGTAATGTACATTTTAGATCCGTATACTACATCAATCATCTCAAATGTAACAAAATATATTCAATAGGTACTCTGGATCTTCAAAATGAATTCATCTTGTTATCACAACTTTCGCAAGACTTGACATCAGCCCGCTTCTGTCCCGTACATACTTTGATTAATAGTATTTTCACTTGAATACCTAAAATTACCGTTTTGACCTTCAAAAGATGTCTAGTCAATCTGTAAATGTCAGTCTAGCCCTTTTATGTCTATTTAGGTGTAAAAACTTGAATGTCTTTGTGTAAAAGGCAATTTATTAATGTATTTCTGCAAACTGTTACTAAATATTCCTACATTTAGTAATTGCGAAAATAATTGAAATTTTACCTAACTTTGTCGACTTACTTTTGCCAATTATTTTGCTTATGTTGAATCGTAAAAATAAATAATAAATAAATATATAGGTTTAAGGGATAAATCTTTCGATGTTCTATGATTGCTAGGATGAAAATCCTAATACGATAAGTCAGCTATTGTACAAATTTGTTCCTTTACTTCGTTTTATATTGTAGCGTCGTACGCAATAAAATAACTTATATCATTGGTGATTTTCAAAATCACCAATGATATAAGGTATTCGTACATCGTGACGTCATAGATGGTTATAATAATACTAGCTTCCGCCAGCGGCTTCGCTCGCATTTACGAAAATATATTTTACATTTTTTTGGATTAATATATAGCCTAGGACACTCACAAATAACGTGGCTTTCTATTGGTAAAACAATTTTCAAAATCGTTTCAGCACATTCAAAAATTCCCGCATACAACCTTACAAACTCCAATACTTTGCCTCTTTACAATATTATTATCTACAGATATAAAAGTATAGACAATATTATAATAACTAATAACTGTTCAAGAATTACTCTAAACTTAAAACGAGATTTTAAGTGGTTAATCAAAAACCATCCTCATTTTTTACCATTTTCAGATCTGTTTTCTATGTTTGAAACTACACAGGGTTGTACATACCATGTGTAGTTTCAGACATAGATATCATTCATATATCAAGTTACATAATTATATAAAATTTTTGACTATACTTTAAAGTATCGTAATAGAATGTCCCGCAGTTGAGCAGAGTGGTGGAGTATGATCTAAACCTCTTCGATTGAGGGGAGACCTGTATACCAACAGTGCAGTGGGATGTTTATGGGTTGATGCCGAATTGATAATGTAAGTTTGTGAGTGATACCTGACTTGGATATTTTGTCCAGGATACCTGCCTATCCATAATAAATTTAGAAAAATTTAAAGGTCAATTTAAAGTATCGGAAAAGTAATTACTGGTTCACTGCTTCCTTCTAATTAATATTTCACCCCCAATTTTAATGAGAAAACTTTCAGTCTGTTCGTTTCAGAATTAACTAGAACACTGATACCTACGATGATCACTAAAACATAACCGTGAAAGAAAATTGTGAGTTAACAATTCGACCTCTTGTGAGACAGAAGAATATGGGAATTTTGAAGTAGCAATCCGAAATGGAAGAATCCTACTAGACGGTCTGTTGAGTCTGATTATGGGTGCAAATACAAGATTGCGAATTAGCGCGTTGCGACTTTGTACCGCAGAAAACTAAGACGCGAATTGCTGCGATACAATTTCAAGCGAAATTGCGAAGCATTACCATTCGTTTCACGATTTTCTACCGGACTTCCTCAACTTGTTGACATGATAACATGTTATAAATCGATGAACGCTGACTGGAACATGCACGAAAAAGCATGACTCATTGTGTGACAAGCGATAGAGAGGCACGATCGGCCTAAGCATTCGGCTTGTGATGCATATATCTCTCTTCCACTCCATCGGTCGATGTTTTCTTATGACATTATCACGTAAAATTATAGTCCGTAAACCAACTTCACAGACACCCATTTTTTTTATATTTTTTAATGCAGTAAAGCTGCAATGTGGTGCCGTTCACCTGTTAAGTATTAAACTACTAAGTAGGCATAGCAGAGGACCGTCGCTTCAAAACACAATCAGCTAATTAATACTTTTTAATAATTTATTTAATACTTGAAGGTCCTAGAGTAGAGACCGCGTGACAAAGATAAAGAGTGAGATACCCTCTCTCTAGATCAGTGTCCCGCAAACTTTTTGTGTTTAAGGTACATCTAGGAAAACGAAACTTTTTGCAGGTACACCATAAATGAAAAATCAGCTTTTATTTGTGTAAGAATTTTTCCTCCGTCCGTCTATTTAGCTTTATGAGATAACCTTATTTTTGCGAGGCACATCAAGTAATTATCACGGTACACCAGTGTGCCGCGGCACACACTTTGCGGAACACTGCTCTAGATAGACCGACGCCCGCAAGAAAGCGGTTAGAAGTTGCTGGATACGGAAAGCGGAGGATCGCACATGGTGGAAAGCATTGCGTAAAGCCTATTTCCAACAGTGAATAGATACAGACTGATGAATGATGATGATGAATAATTTATTTTGGCTAACTTGTCTAAGTTAATTGGAATATAACTCAAGCGGTAATCGAGAGGTAGTGTGTTAAGTCCCACCTAGGCGGCGAAGTGAATCTTTCCATTTTAGAAATATATATTTAGTCTAGTAGGCATTTCTGATTATTATTTCAAAATATCCATCCCCAGTTGTTTCATAAATCAACTGTTTATTGTAACTTTGAACCTTTAAGTTAGGTCAAACAGGACGAACATTCATATCACGTCATGTCATATGTACCGTCATGTCACCTTCCTAGCTTTAAGAGGTTTTTAATTTTATTACCGTATTCTACATGAAAGTAGGGGTAATTATCTTATAGCATAGCTTTCGCAAGTACCTCGTTTTTCAATTAACAGGATGCTTGATGTAAAGGAGAGGTTGTTTTTACTTTAAAGATTACATTAGTTTTATCATAAGAATATTACAATGTCAGTTTTAGTTGTATATATAATAGAAACTAGGCAATTGTAAATTTTAAGCGGCTGATCCATTTCCTTGCAATTATTGACCATATGCTGAGTTATGGGTATGCATTCTGTTATTAATGCAAAACTTAGCAGCAACTAGCCGATCGATGATTGATTGGCTACAATTCCGACTGAATTATTTAATTGGTTTTCAGATTTACTGCAATTATTCTTTTACGTTACTGGCAACTTCTAGTTTCCTTAAAAAAAGATTTCGAAAATTTTCCAGATTTGCAACAGGATTCAGTGCTACTCTGACGCTTACCGCGGAGCTTTGTCACAATGACATAAGAGATCGAATTTTAATTTTACAGTCGTCTTTTGCGGCGGTGTCCCAAGTGATCATAGCCGCGGTATCGTGGGGCGTTCTGACTAAAGATTGGAATTATACATTTTTTGACGGATATATTGGTAAGCATAATTATGATTTAAAATTGATCATGTAGTTATTATGGCTACTCATGAATTCCTATCAAAAACCCATAACATTTACCTAGTAAACTTGGAGTTTGCACGCGCAATAGATGCGAGGGTACGAGTATGATGACATAGGCACTTACTCTATCCAACAAACATTATGTGTCATTACCAAGAAGAGATATGATATCAAACACAAATAAATGATGGTGCATGTTGTAATCACATAAGACAAACTTTTTGTTAATGCAAGAAATAATGTGGTACAAATGTTGGTAAATAGATAAAATACATAAATAAAAATAAAACCAGAAAAAATAGTGCAATTGAATACTCAATATAGCTCCTATACTATAAAATATTAAACCACCAATGAAAAACAAATCATTATTTGCGAACAACGCCTTTTTTTGGTTATAGAAACATTCGATACAATATTTGACGTTATCATAACCAACAAGTTAAAAAAAACGGCCATTTTTAAACTTCATCTTTGTATACACAAGGTGCAGATATAAAAATGTGTTAATAATTTGGACACAGGTACTTATTGTATTATAATAATTACTATATTTCGGTATTTTTTCGTATCTTTATAGCATCTGTGACAGAAACGATGAGAGATATTCTTGGTATGGGCATCTAATACAGAGGAATGAAAGACATGTGTGAAAGATGAATCTTCATCTACCCCGCGGTATGTAAAAATACCTTATATACCGTATACCATGATCGCATTAACTCCCGTGATTACTATAATTTTAATCTAGCAATGCGAAAGTTTAAAAGTTTTTAAGTGGTTAGATTGGCTGAAAGATGATATGGGTAAGAAAGAGGTAACTGTAGATATGACCGCTGAAAAGAGTGAAAGGAAAAAAAATAAACATACTGCGCCTAAGTAATAGGAAAAACCAAGCAATAGGAAACGGATGATGATGATGATTTTTACTCTTCTCATCTACTCATTAATCGTCGAAATGAAATTTATTTTACTTAATCAATCTTTCCACCTAAGCTATTGAAGCCTTCGATTTGATTTCAGTACTTCACTCCTGGAATTTTTATCTTTTCATAATGTCAATTTGGTCTTTAAGTGCGTTTATTGGGTACTCGTTGCTACCGGAAAGTCCAAAATATTTAGTGGCTCAGAAAAGATACTCGGAAGCGAGGCAAATATTGATCAATATATATAAGGAAAATACAGGGAAATCAGAGGATACATATCCGGTAAGTTGAACTTTATATGTATACTTAATACGGGGTGCGGAAAACGAACAAACTATGAGTTTGAAGGAAAAATTAAAAGAATATGACGTAAAAATAATTAAAAAAGATTTTACAGAAAAAAATATTAAGACCAAAAATTTGATCAAGATTATTTTATTATATCAACTATATTAACGCACCAAAAAAACCTTTGTTTCATCTATATTCTATCATATATATATATACATCTATATCTTATATCTTAGTAGTTTTGATATAATGGTTCTAATAACGCTTAAATGCGCAATGTTGCCAAATGTCTACGTACATTATGACTAATGTGTGTATTTGAATGCAATTTAATCATAGACATAACATTACAGCTGTCAAAAAATACCAATGGGAATTATATCGGTCGGTTTTTTTTTTTCGGTTTTTCTACATTAACTTAATTTGAAATGTCATTTCGCCTTGTGGAAAATGTTGAAGTGTGAAGAGCAAACTTACATTTTTTTTTCAGGAAAATTGTTATGAGTTTAATTCAAACCTAAATAATCATTTTTGATTGTAGTATTATTATATTTTAATCCAGGATTTAAAAAAATAAACAATAAAAAATAAAATATTGTCTAAAATATGTATGTTGCCAAAAGTCTACACTATTCATTTACCTAGTATAAAGTGACTGATTTTCAGGCTATTTGCGTTATAGTTTGAGCTTACTTTGTTCTATTTCTAGTTTGATGAGACAAATATGGAGATTGTATTTTCTGCATTAAGGAAGTTTGAAGATGATTCTGATGATGCTTTTTGGAACCAAGCATGTGGTTCCAAAAACACATGGTGGCAAGGTTATGAACTCATATGATGCATAGACTTAGTAATATATTCATGCAACTTAGAATCACGTTGCAGCGATCGACAAGAACTATGTGGCCTGATTCTAATTTGAGATACCGGTTTGTGACAATGTCCAAGTTCTTTGCACAAATTATGCTATCGCTGATCACAAATAAATACTATTTCTTTATTTTCTCTTATTTCAGTATAAAGACATCTGGAAAGATAAAACAACAGATGTTTTAGACGAAGAAAATGGATCTCAAAAGAACACCAGCACCAGTATATCTCATCAAATTGTTGTTGGTTTGCATAACATAAAACCTATGTTCAGGAAACCTCTAGTTGGATATTTGGTCGTGGTATGTCTGATGACTTTCATGACTATGTCTCTGTAAGTATATATAATTAGTTTTGCCGCTATTACTCAAAATCTCAGATTTAGGTTATAAGTTGACCGTAAAGAAAAGTTCTATTGTGGAATAGAAGTTTAGTGTTTGAGATATCATCAGTCCAACCGTCGTACATCGTAGGTATTTCAATTTTTTTTTAAACTACGATTTAATTGGTAATTTTGCGATGCATTAAATAAATGTTAATAATAATTCCAGCTTGTTGGCTCAAAAATTAGCAATGCCACCAGGGCCTAAAAGTGGAAATTAGCAATGCCACTGGAGCCTAAAAATGTTTGGGACTCAGTCAGATGTAAACAATTAACTGAATTTCGTTGAAATTTAGTACACAACAAAAATAATATGTTTTAGGATAAACATGTAGTACTTTTTTTTACCGGTAATATATTCATGCGGAATAAGATAAACAGACATTTTCACTATTATTATTTTTTTGTAAGGGAATCGAACCCAGGAGCTGTAATGATACTATTTTAAATAGTCCTGCTATTCCACCATCGAGATGATAAAAAATTTTCATTACTAAATAGTTATTTTAAAGTCATAATATTAACTCAGCATTTCTGAGTACCTTAAAGTTTCAGACAGCAAAATGATTGTTTAAGATAGTTAAGAAACTAATTTTCGTTTGAAAATTGTAATTGCTCTCTATTACTAAGAATTTATGAATTATTTGGTAAGAATTTGAGGAGTACTCAGAATTTATTAATACGCTGTTACGTGCTTAACTCTTTTTCAAATGATATTTTTAATGTATTTAAACACGAAATTAAAATTAGTTAAGGGCATCAAATTTTTTGATGATTATATCTTATTTACATTTTTTCAGATACAATATAATAAGATTATGGTTTCCACAAGTTTCAACTGTAGTAGAACATTACAATACTGGCGATCGAGATTTATGTCAAATGTTGGATGAATACACACTTGACTTAAGAAAGAGGGTAATCAACACAACAATAGCAAAATGTGTACCAGTGAGTATAAAAACATAATAGTCATGGTCCTAGTACTAAACCCTGTGGAATGCCGTACACATAAGAATTGACTCACAATGAATTAGGTAGAATCAAGGATTTAACTTCTTAAATCCTTGATTTGTCGTGATGTCAGCTTTATTGTATTTTTAGGGTTCCGTATCCAAAGGGTGAAAAGGAACCCTATTACTAAGGCTCCGCTGTCCGTCCGTCCATCTGTCACCAGGCTGTATCTCATGAACCGTGATAGTTAGACAGTTGAAATTTTCGCAGATGATGTATTTCTGTTGCCGCTATAACAACAAATACTAAAAAACTGAATAAAATAAATATTTAAGGGGGCTCCCATACAACAAACGTGATTGTTTTTGTCATTTTTGCTCGCAATTGATAACGGCAATAGGTAGACACTTGAAATACTCACATAATATTTAGTTATGTATATCTATTCACTTTAAAAATAAATAATTAAATAAAAATAAAACAAATATTTAAGGTGGGCTCCCATACAACAAACGTGATTTTTTTGCCGTCTTTATAGATAATGGTACGCAACCCTTCGTGCGCGAGTCCGACTCGCACGTGGCCGGTTTTTTTATTTTACGTGAGTGACCTACGAAACGGGCACTAGTTTAAAGGCGGTTGCAACTCCAGGAGCTTCATTTGCACATTGTTTTCTTATCTGTTAACACAGGCCTATTTCACTGGTAACTACAAATTGTAGTCTTTCTGTCGTTATGTGATGTTATCAGTAACAACCAGCTCCTATTTTGGTACGGGTTCTATTATATCTATGACTTCATTCATTGATCGACAGTTTTCTTTTATACTACGTCGGGTGGTAGACAAGCATACGGCCCACCTGATGTGAAGCGGTTACCGTAGCCATATAATGCTCACAACATAAAATATTGCTCGCGCGCCGCTACCTCCGCTGCCAATGCAGCATCTTCTTTCTTTCTGGTGACCTCACTCACTCGCAGGAACACAACAACCCTCAAGGGAATTGTTATTTGGTTGCAGTATTCTTTGAGATGGAGGTACATTCCCCAATCGGGTAGCTTACATATATCTGAAATCTATGGCGAGTCTGACATCCTAATTTTATCACCAATTGTTTCTTAAAATATTTTACTTGGCAAAGTTGGCAATGCCAGAAAGCAACATTAACAAAAACTCATGCACTCGAACGGAGATAGCTAGTAAAATGAATGTCAACTTCCGAATACAATAACTTGGCATGGCATTTACTTAAAATTCTTGCTTTTATATTCCGTATGACAGAGATTCTTATTACTTTCTGGGGTGAATAACTTTGGTTAAATTAAAGTTAAAAATATTTTATTTTATCCAATTTAATTTATAAATTTGAGTTTTAGTTCCTGTTTGACAATATAAAAATGCATGCCATTTTATATGAACATAGAATATTCATATAACTTTATGTACTCGTACCTCAGAAATTTACTAAATTTAATCAAACTTTACATACCTGTTTAAAAAATTGAAGCGTTATAAATCTGATTGTAAATAGAACATTTAATTTTGTAACTAATCTGCCCTCAGTTTGTGTTTATTGGTAGCTTAGGTGGTAGCTTTTTGTGATTAAACTGCTGTCAAGCTGCTTAATTTTCAAAAAATATTACAAGTCAGTGCATTCCCTTTTAACACATATTATTTTTAACTTCCGACCGCGGCTTCGCCCTCGGGAATGTTTGTTATCGCGCCAAACTTATGATCAACGCTCGGGAACAGCTCAAATTTTCGGAATAAAAATCTTATTATTTATTCTGCAGTTCTAACATGATGTATGCAAAATTTTTAGACAATTAGTAAAGTAGAACTTTCTTCTAGAATCTTATTAATACGGAAGTAAAGATGATCTTAATACTACATTAATACGTAACCACGCTACTGTTTACCTGAAACAAATGAAAAACAACAATAAATATTATGGTCATCTAATGTTTTGATAAGTTACTTAATGCATTCGTTCAAATTATAGTCATCATTTAAATTACAGTCAATGACTGTAATTTTAACGACTATGATAATGTATGAAAGTGTTCAAATGTTTTCAACAACACTTTCATACAGTCGTTAGGGCGAATGTTTAATTGAATGAGTTCATTGTGTGTTGTAATCGAATTGTATTAAGCACATATCCTATATTGATTAAAATACGTAAACGTAATTATTAAAATAATGTAATAGAACTTCAAGTAATGAAAATATAGTAGATATTTTATACATTAAGCAGCCATCTGATATTTGCGGATGTTATCGGGACACGGGAAATACTTATCATCGGGTACCCCTTTCGTCTATTTTTCTATATCCTGGTCAAATTAACTTAAAGTTACTTAAAAAGTTACTTAAACTTCAAACGGAAATATATTGACACGATATATTTTATACTGAACTGAATTACCAATTTTCTTTATTTTCTCATAGTCTAGTAGGTAAGGTCCCTTTTACTGCTACGAGTGTATCTAAACATACTTCATCCATTACTTTACCATTGTATTTGGCAATTACATTAGATTGGACATTATCGTGTATTCCGATACCAAAATTGTTTTCCAATACATAAATCTCTTTACAGACCAGGAGCGGTGCAGAAACATATATCAACAGTATAATTATTGGTTTTGTGTGCCTTTTACCATTCTTAGTCACTGGTTTACTTGTCAATAAAATTGGAAAGAAGCCACTTATAATTGTTGGAGTTACATTATGCACATTTGCTACTTTTGGAATGAAATATGCAAATTCTAAGACTGCTGTTGTAGCTCTATTTGCTATAGATACTTCTGTAGGTCAGACTACTATGAGCTTAAACCAAGCAATTGTTGTGCAGTTCTTTCCAACGGCCTCAAGGTGCGTATTATTTCGAGTTCCTTTAATATCAGCAGAAATTCGATTTAATCAATATTTGGATAAGAGACTGAATTCTTGTTTCTGTTGTTCTACAAATTAGAGTTAAATATTATTTCAATGTTAAAAGGCACGAAATACACATTGTTGTATAGAATTTGGTCTTATACTATTACCGAGTACTGTTTATATAAGTATAAAGCCTTAAGGAATTTGACTATTGTCAATTTGTTGAAATATTTTAAGTGTTCCCATACATTTTTAATCAAGTATAATTTTAGGCATTTTATATGAAAAAAAAAAACAGAAGCATCACGTGGTGAACCAGCTCCAAAAAAGTACTGCATACACTTTGTATGCGTTATTTTTTTCTTTTGTGGCCCGCTTAGTTTTTCTGAGTGACTGATTAATAATAAGATTCATTAATGGTACGTCAAATTTAAAAAAATCGCCGGACAACTCAAATTAGGTACTACATTCTGTGGTACTACTACGATCTTATTATACGAGTTGTAAAATGAATTAAAATCATTAAGAATATTAATTGATTTTGTCTATATTGTATTTGGCCCGCGTGAAACGGCTGTTCTGACGTTCGTGGCCTATGAAAGGAAAAGGTTAATTAAGTCTGAATTATACCATAGAGCAAGGTTGGCCAAACCCAGGCACGCGGGCCACGAGGTGGCCGGCCAAGGCATTTGAATTTACCCGCCAGTCAAAACCAAATATCGATATGTTGTTTCATTTGTTTTAATAATGAAGTAAATTAAAACATGTTTTGTCTTTTTTTGTGTCTAACTAACTAATCTTATC
Organism: Hypsopygia costalis; assembly: GCA_937001555.2. Classification (NCBI taxonomy): domain Eukaryota; kingdom Metazoa; phylum Arthropoda; class Insecta; order Lepidoptera; family Pyralidae; genus Hypsopygia; species Hypsopygia costalis. The sequence continues at coordinate 21,212,037 of OW443342.2, forward strand.
GTTGTGGCCCGCCGCCGCCACAGTCTTATAAACTCACCTGGAAAATCTATTCGACCACCGAGCTCGTCGGTGTCGGAGTTAGCAATGGCCACTTTGACCCCGAGGTCGCGGGTTCGATCCTCGGACACGTCAAAAATTTGTGTGCATGAACATGTCTGTTTGTCTTGGTCTGGCTGTTTTATTAGTATTATATGCATATATTTAAAAAAAAAAATGTATTTAAGTAATATACCAGTTGTCTAGTACCCATAGTACTAGCTTTTCGCTTAATTTGGTACTAGATGGCGCTGTGTAAATTGTCCAGGAATATTTATTTTATTTATTTATTGGCCAACCTTGCCATAGAGTGTATACTACTGTGGCATTATTATACAGTCAGTAATGAAAGTACATTAATACACTCAAATTTGCAAAAGAAATCTAAAAGAGCTAATGTTTATAAGTGCTGCGTAAAGATGCAAGATAACGTTATACTTCAAATTGTCGGGTTTTCCCCTACGTTAATAAAATTCTGAATTTCCTTCTCAGAATGTGACTTTGAAAAATATGGACGTGTTATTCAATATTTTTTACATTTTCCAGGACTTTAGCAATTTCTATGATAATGATGATTGGCCGAATTGGAACACTTTTTGGCAACATTGCTTTCCCCATACTGCTCGATATGGGCTGCGATATTCCCTTCTACACTCTCTCCGGATTAATGTTATGTAAGTAAGTTGTTACTTGTTTCAAAGATACCTCTTTGTTTGTAATTTAATCTTACTTTAAACCATTACTATACTAATATTGATTCTTAATAATGTGTTCAAATACGTGTTGGGCATTGCGCGTTAAGGGTTCTGTAAGTATTATTCTTACTTCAGGTAATATAATTCAATGTGTATAATTCTTCTCCATTTTTCCAATCACTAGGAGATTAGAAAGATAAAAATCGATACTCCTGGTGAGAAGCGGTTACCGAAGCCACAGTAAAGCTTGCAACATGAAATATCGCTCGCGCGCCGCTACTCCTGCTGTCAACACAGCAACTACTTCCTTTCTGGTAACCTCACATACTCGCAGTAACACAACAACCCTCATGGGAATTGTCATTTGGATTTTTTTTTAATTTGAATTTTAAATAACCTAAACGACCACTAAATATCACGCCACAGTTTACTGTTATTATTCTCTGGTTCTGTGAGTTTTTTTTTTTTTTTTTTTTTTTTTTTTTTTATACTACGTCGGGTGGCAGACAAGCATACGGCCCGCCTGATGTGAAGCGGTTACCGTAGCCATATTAACGCTCGCAACATAAAATATCGCTCGCGCGCCGCCACCCCCGCTGCCAACGCAGCATCTCCTTCATTTCTGGTGACCTCACTCACTCGCAGGAACACAACAACCCTCAAGGGAAATGTTATTTGGCTGCGGTATTCTGTGAGGTGGAGGTACATTCCCCAGTCGGTTAGCTTACAATTACGCTCCCTACCTCTCTTTTCGCCAGAGCTTCGTTTGTCAGTCAGCAGGGTGCACCGCGTGCAGGTGAAGTTGGCTTTGGTTCATAGATGTTGAGGAACCACTTACACCCCAAAAAGAGTTAGTGACAAACGAACACCACTGACCATGGAGAGACCACAAGACTACCGTTTTTTAAATTTCTATGCAGAACACTAAATATTCATTTTATTTTATCCCACTCTCATCATTTCTAATAAAAGTACAGATGTGTACACAGACTTTAATTTAATCCCAAGGGTTGTATCAGATAGCTTTTTAAAATTACATTACACACATGCCTTAAAGGGTACTCTATTCTTAATTAAATTAGAATTAAACTGCGAACTCATTTATCTAACACCCTTTCCGACCGTACGAAGACTATATAAGGGAATTTTCTCGAAAATCTATGTTACGACTCGAAATGGAGGCTTAAGAAGCAAACTGACTTATTATTATTATCAAGCAGTTTTGTTTTAGTATCGCAGTTTATGCGCAAGGATTCCCATATAAGAATACCTTTGAACATAACCTGCGAAACACGAGGAGTATAACAAAATCTTATGGATTTTTTTTCCGTGAAAGTACACGATTGAGGTTAGACATGGACAATTTCGTAGAGACAATGATTTTGATGCAGTAGGGAGTTACTTGCTTTTATTGAAGTGGAAATAAAATGGTTTATATTTTTCAGGTGTGGTTGTGATGGCGTTTTTCTTACCAAGCAAGAAGCCTTAAATACTTTAAGTATAGTTATTATTAAATGTATAGTTTCTATTGTATTTGTAATAAATAATTTTATGTTACTTTTTTCTACAAGCAATTTTCAGCGAAATTCATTGAGCTTATGAAATCGTCCGGTCGTTCTGTCTGTCTCTTGCCATGAAACTCAAAATTTCGAAATTCTGACTTCGGATTCGTTTTCGTAAAGTTCTATAAAGTGACCTTGGTTTTCCGATATCTATTCGGGATTTCAAAAAAAAAATCGCTATGGTGGCTCATGCTGCGCGTCCGATGTTTTAATCTTGCTCGCTTTTTTATTATTTTTTGCTACAATTACAAACTATTTACAATTTGAATAGACGGGATGGGGTCCACCACACATTCCCACCACTGTGTCTCCTGTGTAGCCACGATTAACAGTAGCGCCCTAAAAAGGGCCTTGAACAATGTAGTCCATTGCAGTCCCGGGAGTAAGACTACGGTTGCCTTGGAACTCACAACGAATAATCAGAAGAAATTAGTAGGAGTAAGAAGCTTGAATTTGACTTTCCCTCTTAGCAATGTGAGAGACGGCAATTTGTCTAATTAAAATCGAACAACAAAGTCAAAGTTAAACAATAGGTTAAAATATATTAAAACCAATATCTACGAATGTTGTATAAAACAAAGGCTTTTGTTTTCCATTAAATAGGCTTGTAACAATTACTAGTAATTGTTAGAAGTAATCAGTAGGTACATAATTCTATACCAATAACGTAGGTTTAATTGAATATAATATAACAAAGAGAAAACAATAATTATGAACTTACATTGAAACTTGATGTCTTCGTAGATGAAACTGAATAATAATAATTTACTTTGAAAACTGATTTTAATAATTATTACTAGCTGTAATTAGAAATAAACGGACAAGCCCGGCCGAATGTCTACTTTGAATCCGAAATTGCGGGTTCAATTCCCGCACAAGAGAAACATTTGTGTGACATGTCTGTTTGTCTTAGTGTGGTTGTTTTATATATTATTTTATCTAATCTCATACTGAAATTTACACATTAAAAAACTAAACACAGTATCTTAATGACAGTCTTTACGCACAAGCTATCAAAATAAATTTAAAAAGTTATTTTTCTATACAGCTCGTAAAATAACTTTTTTACCATTTCGATACAGCTTCAGCCCTGGACACAGGTATTTTAAACAGGTTGCAATGCTAATACATTGCAACTTTGCAAAAATTTTCTACATAATCGCCGCACGGCGCGTCGCGCATGCGCACTACGCATGCTCGATCTGCAAATGGATTTAATAAGTAAGAATTATAGCTGTTAAATTAACTTCATGGTTGTATTTAAAATATTATTATCATATATTTCATGAGATTAGATAAAGTAGTGTATGAAACTGCACATAATTAGGTATTAAAATACTCGTATGGTCTATTATAACATTCGCCTTCGGCTCATGTTATAAACTCACACTCGTATTTTAATAACCCTTATTATGCAACAGTTTCATAAACTACTATTATAATATATCTATTTACAAAAAAGTTAATTTGAGTACCTACTGTATCAGTTATCTATTAATAGAAATTTGTTTTTTTTATATTATATCGGGTGTTAGACAAGCACCCGGCCCGCCTAATATGATGCGGTTACCGCAGCCATATAAACATTAAATATCGCTCGCGCGCCGCCACCCCCGCTTATAGTTAGGGACTAGACGGCGCTGTGTAATTTTTCAAAAAATCCCATTGGTACCACTTTAATGGATGGTAATCTACCGCAAAAAACTTTTTATGGCATTTTCTAAGACGTATGGTGAAGTCCGAAGAACCGCTTTTAGAGATTAATGTGGCAATTATAAATCGCCATTTCGTAGCGACCGCTACAGTGGATTAAAAATATCGACAGTACCTAATCGTGCATATCACGAGAACCAAAGGAGAGTGCTTAATATCAACTCAATCGGATATTGGGAAGTCAAATTTAATTTGCAAGATATGATTGCAGACACCACGGTAAAACAAAATATAAGCTTTAAAAAAAACTGCTTTCACAGAAGTCTATACTTTTAGAGGTAAACAATGATTAAAATACGAGTATGTGTCGACTTCAATGAAGTCTGATTCTCTTTTTATTTAAAAGATTTTGTCATAATTTTTTGTTCAAAATTGTCATAGTAGGGATCCCTGCTCTGTTTTATAATCGAATATCTCCTGATTCCATGGCCAGAGCCTAACGAAATTACATGGGACCAACGCGGAAGCACCCTTTTTCAATAAAGAGAATAATTTAAATTGGATTACTCTGTGAAAAGTTGTACGTAAAAAACCATATCCACTCCCGACGTCCTTATCTCACCAAAACTTTGAACTATCCCCTTCAAACTAAGATTATATTTACCTATAGATACATTTCGTTTGCCTACATTTTGATAATAAGAAAGTAAGGTTATTTAATGGTAATGAAATATAAAGCGGCAGAAAACATTTGGAACCAAAGATTTGACAATGAATAAGTATTATAAATATTTTTAAAATTGAAAAATTGACCTCACCCACCCAGGTGGGATTCGAACCCACGACCTGTCGATTAGCGGTGGAGTGCTCTTTCTAACTGAGCTACAAGGAAGGATTGCGATGGTGGCGAATTTTAAATGTACTTACTGCAGTGTATAAAAATCACCTCTTCCACCTATGTGGGACTTTTTTGTGGGGTTTGGGGTGTAGTGGTCCTTCAATATCTTTCAACCAAAGCCAACTTCACCTTGATTGTTGATTAATAATTAATAGATAAATAGTTATCGGGAGACCAACGGAGCAGTAAATTTTATTCCTCCGTTAACGAAGTTATTCTCAGAAAATTAACTGTAGAATAAACGTTATTAATCTCTTTAACTTGGGATTAAAGAGATAAACTCGCCTTCTGTTTGCACACAAATTTTATATTTTTTTTATTATGTAATGTTTAATTAGTACATAAAAAATATATGCGTCTATTTGAAAACCTCTAATTTTTTTCGTCAGTAAAAAATAATCTACTCGGTGGTCGTTATAACGAGGAGAGTACAACAATGGGGATTGTAACGGACTGTATTTCGACAACCTTGTAATCTCATTATTTCAGTAAGAAAGGATTTTAAAATAAACCAAATATTTAACTACAAACAACGAGCTCGGTGGACGAATCTCTAGCAATGGCCACTTTGACTCTGAGGTCGCGGGTTCGATGCTCGTATATGACAATTATATGCATAAACATGTCTGTTTGTATTGGTCTGGGTGTTTTCTATTATAATGTATTTACAAAAAAAAAACAACGGGTTGCACTCCGGGAGTACCGGCAGAAGTGAAAACTTGAACATTTACGTTGTGAATTTTTAAATATTTTGGAATGGTTATGAAATAATTTCGCCTGAATTACTTTTTTCATTAATAGATGCACTTTGTTCAATTTCCATATTTTAAACACTTTATACAACGTGTAACTTCAAGTACGCAAAACCTTAAAGTAGTTTATTCAGAATTATGAGTAGAATCAATTCCATAATTTTCATGCATAAGGTATCTGATTTTGAAAAATAATAATAATTATTTTTAATTGACGTGTCTATTATTAAATTGCGCTCGACAATCAAGCGAGAAAATGTGAAGTAGGTAAACAAACGTAATACCGCCGCGTCCAAATAGTCTTAAGCGCAGTGCAAAGAGCGGCGCTTACGCGTCATTGACAAGATGATCGCTCTTTAATATTAATATTTGCCTATCGTAATCATTGGCGCGTCTTTTTGATAAGACAGCGCCAAAGAGCACAGAAACTATTAGAATTATTAGGAAAACAAAAAGTGTTCACATCTCCGAGTTTTTTTTTTATTATTACTTAAATATATCAATTTATAATAATAAAACTCAGTGGGGGTGTTTGAGGTTTTGTGTACTTGGAGTTACACGTTGTATACACGAATTTTACAAGTATACAGACGCTCAAGCCATCAGCAGTCAGCATCCGTGGATGCGCGTAGTACAAACACACACGCACACTCGCGCAAGCGTCCTTCGCTGCACTAAAATTTACGTTTTAAGTATTGAATTCTAATTTCTTTTAAACGCAAACGTCGTTCTCGAACGAGGTTGACACTACGTTTTTCATCATTCTATTATATATCTTATCGTCTTTTCTAAAAGTTTTCTGAATTTTGTGGTCTGGAAGCTTTATCTTACTATTTTAAAAATGTCTAAACTATTTCGATTCAAAGCAGTCTCAATCGTATCGTCTTTGCTTAAAGTTGAATTTTATAGTTTCGCAGCTTTATCTTACGGTCACGTGACACTGACTCGAGTCTAACAATTTTTACCCATCCCAAAAAAGTGCACAGCGCCGCTAAAGACGTTTTCACTTCAAAGTAGTTAAATATTATATCAGTTATCTAGTACCCATAGTACAAGCTTTGCTTATTTTGGGACTAGATGGCAGTGTATAATTTGTTCAGGAATATTTATTTTTAAAAGCTTACGCAAAAATTCTTAAAAGTACTAGAATTATCTGTAAAAAGCACACACTATGTATTAAAGCTTTCGTGGGTAGGCTATTGGCCTTTTGTGTTTGACGTCTAAGGTCACTTGTGAAACAGATAATGTTATTGGCAGGTGTCAAGTTTCAGCCTGAAATAAAATAACACAAATAAACCTTGCTTGCCTGAAACAAGTTTCTTTTTTACATGTTTTTTAGTGTTATCAAATATTGCGAGGTAAATTTGACCCTTTTCTCGGTGTTCGATTGTGCTGAAATTTTATAAATTCGTTGGGATTGCGTGACAATGCTCGACTACTTAAATGCCGCTATTTAAATGCAGTATGGTGGTTGCCACATAATAACCATTCCTAATTTGAGAAGCTCGGTGGTCGAATGGTTAACATTTATTACTTATTACTTTGACTCCGAGGTCGCGGGTTCGATCCCCGCACAAGACAAACATATGTGTGCATGAACATGTCCTTTGTCTTAGTCTGGGTGTTTTCTCAAGCTTTGCTCAGTTCGGGCCCTAGGCCCGAACTAAGCAAAGCTTGTACTATGGGCACTAGATAACTGATACAATATGCATTTTTTTTTGTAAATACATACTTATAATACATAGAAAACACCCAGACTAATAGGCAGTGTGTAATTTGTCCCGGAATATTTATTTAATTATTTATTTAATATCCATGTTAACCCCTATGATACGGTTAGCAATTGAAATAGGGCTCAATGCGCATAGCAAGGAAACTATATAGTTTTTTTTTTACTAAGAACTAATAAAAGTTTGTTTCAATATTTTTTTTGTATGTATTTTTGTCTGGTAGAAATAAGCATACGGTCCACCTGATATGAAGAAGTTGCCGTAACCATATAAACGCTTATAAACCTCGGCTCGGTAAGTGCAATAATTGACAGTTATAACATTGAATGTGTCTATATACTGGGCGACTTTAATGCGCATCCCACAGAACAGTTTTTCACTGAACTGTCATTATTTTGTGAGGAACAGGAATGGACTTGCGTAGATGTAGATATGCTGAAGGACTTATCAAATTGTTTTACGTTTGTCAGTGAGGCTAATGGTGCTCAGAGATGGTTAGACCATTGTGTTATATCTAAAGCAGCGGTATCCTCTGTATCCAAAGTGTACATACAGTATGATATACTGTGGTCTGATCACTTTCCATTGATAATTGAGTGTAATTTAGACGTAATCTCTCCTAAAGTACATGAATTAAAATCGCCACCAAATAATGTATTATGGGGGGATAGAGGCTTGGAACAAATTGACTCTTATTATAAGGAATGCCACGCGCATTTAAGACTTATAGATTTCCCAATTGAATTTAAAAACTGTGCTGATCAAACCTGTAATAATCCGAAACATAAACAAGTAATTGACAAATTATACAAAGAAATAATAGATGTACTAAAAAGGGCAGCCGTGGCCTCTAGAAATCATAAACTTGGTAAACGTAAGAAAGATAAATATGTATTAGGTTGGAATAAACATGTAGGCGAGGCACACAGGAATGCAAGACAGAAGTTTCATCTTTGGTGTTGGTATGGTAAACCTAAGGTTGGTACAACTTACAATGAAATGTGTGAGGCTAGGAAATATTTCAAAAAACGTTTGAAGTGGTGTCAAAACCATAAAGAACAAATAAAGATGGATATACTGGCTTCACATCATTCATGTAATGACTTCCGCTCTTTCTGGAAGGCAACACAGAAATTAAATACGAAGCCTGCAGTTCCTGTGTGTGTCGAAGGCATAAGTGTTGCTGGGGAGATAGCTGATCTTTTTAAGGATCATTTTGCTGTTAAGTCGCCGTTGGGACCATCGCAAACGGTGCTGAATGTTGAGACCGGAAAAGCGCTGGCGCAAACGATGCGCATCCCTGGTGCGCAGAGTACGTGCCAGCGCCAACAACATCCTGAGTATGATCGCGAGCAGACTGGACTGCATGTATGTCAACCACTGCTGCGCAATATCGAATGGGATTGCGCGGCAGTGATTGTCTGTATTTAGATATATTATTGTTCAACCAACTTACTAACATTATTTAGTTATAAGGATAAATTGTTACTAACAAAATGGGCAAATAGTCTGAAATAAAGATTTATTATTATTATTATTATTATTATATAAACGCTTATATCATATATACTGCTCGGGCACTGCTAATACAGCAATTCTTTGGTATCTGCCTGGTCTCACATACTCGTAGGAACACAACAATCCTCAAGGGAATTATGATTCGGCTGTGGTACTCTATAAGGTGGAGGTAGTTCCCCAGTAGGGCAGTTATTATTACGCATTGTCCCGTCTCTCATTTGCTTTAGCTCGTTTGTCAGTCAGCAGGGTGCACCACGTGCAGGTGAGGCTTCCTTTCACCAAAATTTATTTTAATTTGTTCGACAATTCTGATTTCACACGCAACTTCATCAAATCTATTCTTGAAATATGTAAAAACTACTGTAATAAACTAGCAGATTAATTTACATAGACTGGCAGAGATGTAACGGGAATTTCATTATCTGGATACTGAAATAGAATACCTAATAGGTCTCAGTTCAACCGGAAAATCAAAGCGTCCAGACCAAAAAAATAGACACAGTTCCTTTGACATAATTACGTAACTCGTACACGATGTCGAAATGGCACTTGTATTATTTTTTATACATCGCCGGCTGTCATATAAGCGTGTGACCTGCATTATTAGCTTTTACTATAACCTAAAGAAGCTTGCAATTTATACAATATCTCGCACTGACACCCTCGCTGCTATTGCAGCATTTTCGAATATATTGATATTAGGGTTGTAACGGAAGCCTACTTAGCGGAGGCGGAGGCGGATGCGGAGGCGACCTGTATCACCTCCGTGGATGCGGGGGTTAACGGAGGCGGAGGCGAAGGTGAAAGTGGATGTAGAAAATAATTAAATTTATGGTGCATTAAAATTAAGTACAAAGTTTCATTTCAAATCACTTAAGTAAACATATACTCGTAAATAAACATTACCTTCTAGTCAATCAAAATTAACACAAAATCTGGAATTGATGTCTTCTAATAGTTTTTACCGCTCGTTTTTGTTCTATGATTACGTAAATAAACCTCCGTTACAACTCCGCAAAAATTGTACGGAGGCGAAGGTACGATTTCTTGCGGAACTTACGCAGTAACAGAGGCGGAAGCGAAGTTCCGTTACAACCCTAATTGATATGAAGTTAGAGCCTGCCGCTTAAATTGAAGCAGCTTAAAAGGTAAGTAATTGTTTACGTTAGCTGGTAGTAACCGATTTTTTTTTATGTCTTTGTCGCTTACTAAAATCGAACATGATGCTTCAAATTATGTAATAGGAGCCCAGCCCCCTTACCACTATCCATTTGAAATAGAGTCGCTTATTCATTGGTATGAATAGGCATTCTATTCAATTATTAATTCGCACTAAGAGATGGTGGTAAGGGGGCTGATATGATTTATAGTCTGAATCCTACAAATATTACAAATGTGAAAGTTTGTGAAAAGGTACGTGAATGATCTTTAATCTTTCACGGAGAAACGGTTGTACTGATTTCGAGGAATCAAAATATTAACGGGAATTAACGAGATCATGCATGTATTTACGTAACTTTTTTTTTTTTTTTTTTTTTTTTTTATACCACTAGAGTGGCAAACAAGCTTACGGCCCGCCTGATGGAAAGCAGCTACCGCAGCCTATGAACGCCTGTAACACCAGGGGCATCACACGCGCGTTGCCGACCCTGTAAAAACCTCTTCACGCCCTTTTTGAAGAACCCCATGCTGCCATGCTTTATTGCCTGACGTTTCGACCAGAGGCCGGACCGCCGAAGCTGAAGCCGATTACAATCGGAATTTTTGAATGCGAAAATGAAAGTACTGCCCACACCCCGGCCACTCCATACAAATATCGCGTCGTTTACTACCTACTACATAAATAATGTCGTTTGTGCAGGGCGTGAATGAGCATGTGTGCGTGCGTCGCCATACAAACTGTTCCAGATTTGTCTCAGAGCGGAGGAGAGCGGCAGGGAGTGACCATATTGTACGTAGTACTATTACTTATATTGTGGTACTGCTTAGATTGATGGTAATTATGTTTTGCTGGTAGAAGCCATAAAGCCCGACCGACTAAGCTGAAGATGTTTGTAAATAACTTTAACTTAAGTTAACACTTGAGCTTCACTTGACTAGCCATCTCTTTAGGCTTTTAATGCCTTATTTGCCATATTGCTGTCTCTCACATTGCTAAGAGGGGAAGTCAAATTGCAAAAGCTTCCTACTCCTACTAATTTCTTCTGATTAAATTCGTTGTGAGTTCCAAGACAGCCGTAGTTTTACCCCCGGGACTGCAATGGACTTCATTGTTCATTGCCTTTTTTGGCGGTCGCCGCTGTTAATCCTGGCTACACAGGAGACACAGTGGTGGAAATGTGTGGTGGGCCCCCGTCCCTTAAAAAAACTTTAACTTAAGAGCAATTTTTAGAATTAATAAAACCGATTACCGTTGGATTTATTGACCGCGAAAATAGATCTTAGGATTAAGTTAATTACAAACACCTTCCGCTTAGTCGGTAGAGCTCTATGGTTGCAATGGCATGCAAGCTAAACGTAATAGGGAATATGCATAAAATTTTAATTGGCCTCAAATATTTTTTTCTAGATTCTTCATTGTCTTTACATTATACTTAAAAGATTTTTTTTTGTTAGTTATTACTTACACCAGAAAAAAAAGTGAAAATTATGCTACGAAAATTCAAACTTACAAAACGCGTCACGATTGGTCGAAATGAAATGTGACGTCATTGGTCATGTCAACAATCATGTCATTTGATTTACCTGCGTCGATATATACCTATTGAATTGTGTTACTGTGTTAATAGCATTTGTGAGAAAAATTGTTCGAAACTGTATTCCGGTGTGGATTACTTCTAAATAATATGTATCATCATCATCATAATTGATTTTCGGCTTCAGCTTCGGCGGTAAGGCCCCTGGTTGCATCGTGGTCCGTGGTCACAGACTGACTTCAGTCAGGCTTCAGTAAGCCTGTAACCACGGCCGGTGCAACCTGGTCGAAACGTCAGGTCATAATAACGGTATGTAATCGCTTTAATTCCCGTTGTTATTTTCATATAACATGCAACACAAAAGTTTAAAAGGATTTGGATGAAAGGCATATATACATATAGAATATATACATATAGAATATGTTCCGCATTGACCGACAAAATATTTTTTATCAAAGTACTTAATGTATTCACGCGAGGCGAAACCGCGGGTAGGAGCTAGTAAACGATAATATTAGTAACGAACCGTTTGTGGTAGCTTATAGTAAGTATAATTTATTACATATTAGTTTTTGTATCTAGTTTCACCCTTGCTCGTTCAACCCTCTTTTATCCAATTTCGTAAATGAAGATAAAAAGTCTAATGACATTATTTATCAAACCGCTCGTAATTTATATGCCACTGAAATAGGTATCGCGATCTACGCAGTAAATGTGAAAAATCTAGGCTTTGTATTGTAATGTCTAGACAGAACACTGCGATGGACATATTCCATTTTTTTTTTTGGCCATTTTCATTGCTGTTATTACAGAAACTTTTTACAACCTTTTATTACATTTCACCACGGTGTCTATATCTAACAAAATTAAAATTAGTGACGTAGTTTTTTAAGGAGCTCGATGGCGCCATTGTGCATGGCATTCTAACCGATCCCGCAAGTTAAGCAGCGTCTTGGATGGGATGAATCGTCCTTGGATGGGTATATTTAACGGATGGGTATATTTGACGAGCTCGGTGGCGTAGCGGTCAATGACGCGGCTTCGACACCAACGCTCGTGGGTTCGATTCCCACATAGGACAAACATTTGTGTGCATGAACATGTCTGTTTGTCTTAGTCTGGGTGTTTTCTATGTATCATAAGTATGTATTTACGTATGTTTATCAGTTGTCTAGTACCCATAACACAAGCTTCGCTTACTTTGATGCTAGATGGCGCTGTGTAATTTGTCTGACAATATTTATTTGATTATTTATTTATCTTGAGCTATTTAATAAGCTATATAAAATAAGCTAATTAACGAGAGAGGGTCGTGCTCCTGTAGTGGAGACTAAAATGGACCTGATGATGATGATGATGATGGCTAACTAAGGGTTGACAAGACGACGACGACGTAGTTTTCTTACAACTTAGAAAATTGATGAAAGAATGAATCCTGTAGTTGTTGCAATGAAATTTGTGGAAAACATTAGTTTTTTTGGCACATTTTACTGCAACAACTACAAATTACAATGTTTCATATATTTTATGACTTATTAAATAACTGTGGGGGTTAATATACAATTGTGCAACACAATTTTTTGATTCATTGTTTATTTAGCGAATAATTAATTTTGCACTCCATTGATTAAAGACAGCAATATGGCAAATAATGGCATTAAAAGCCTAAAGAGATAGTCAAGTGAAGCTCAACTGCAGTGCAACACGGATTCTAAATATTTAACACTATTGGGGACCTAAAACATTGAGTTGTTACCTAACACCGATTCCAATAATATGAATTGCAAAATCATCTGAACGCTTTTATCGAACGATCGTTTTATACTTTTCTGATTTGGTAGCAAGAAGGATGAATTACTATTCATCCTTGTTGCTACCAAATCAGAATAGTATACTACCTCGGATACGACATGCTACGACATGGAACGAATTCAACATGTCGTTCCGCGCCCGTCGCCAATGATCACACTCCCAGAGAACATGGTGTGCTGTTTGATCGAATTGACGATTTGCAGTAGAACATGTGCATAAAGGCGACGGCACTAATTTCACCGAGAAGAGTTTAGCCCATTAAACTCAAAAACACTACCTTTATTAATCTACGAGTACGAGTACATTTTCTCTCTACATAAAATAAAGAGAACACTTAGAGCGAATTCATTTGATAATAAATATCGTTTGTCCATCAAATGTTTACGACGTACGAGTAAACGTAAATAAATTATTCTATATAGTGCCCCAGTTATATAGCTCTGTAACTGAATATTGCAGATCTCCATTTTATTTTGTCCATCCACCACGATATTTATTTTTATAAAAAAATATATATTCATTTATAGCATTTTCGGTGTTCGAAGAAGAAGCGTTTCACTGAAACGTTACTGGTGTATTCCTACTAAGTAGGTACTGAAACTAAATAAGATGAATTAGCAGAGACCTACCCTAGAGGCCCTACCGCCGAAGCTGAAGCCGATTCCCATCCGATTTCTTAATAGCGAAAATCAAACTTCAACAAAGATTTATAATACCTACTTGTGTTTAGCTTTACTGTACGTAGAAACCCTAGAGCTCTACCGACTGAGCTGAACATGTTTGTCAATAACTAAAACGTAAGACCTATTTTTCGAATCAATATTTTCGATGGTAATGAGCTGTGGCCTACCGCTGAAGGATAAGCCTATTTTGTCTTAATTCCAAGGAAGACAGAATACCGCAGCCAAATAACAATTCCCTAGAGGATTTAGGTCACCAGAAAGAAAGGAAGGAGTATAGGCTGGCAACGGATCGGAGACTCCTTGGTGTTGCTGATCTTCATGGGCGGTGGTGATTGCTTTCCATCAGGTGACCTACATGCTCGTTTGCCTCCCTCTCATATAAAAAATGACGCGCAATGTTTATTTACTTATACGAGTACAATTGCCATCAAAAAAATCTAACAGATAACCAAATAGATAGACGCAATGATGACTCGGTACCATCCCTGTTCTACTATGTATATTAAATGACAAACGAGATTGGAAATTATGAATATCTTATTTAATAATTACATTAATATTCATTGTGCTCAAACCCTTATCAGACTCATTCAAAGATTCAATCATTCGTCTGTATTCGTATCTCTCGACTGCAGAGGATTTGATTAACATTTCTAAATGTAAATTGATATAGATAGTATCAATTATTGTCAAAATTTAATGCAATTAATACAAGGTTAGTTAGATTTTCATTTTGACAACCCAAGGTTTTTGACGTAAATACGTCTTTAAATTTGCCATACAGGGGCAATCCAAAAGAATCTAATTATAACAAAATCGGGGATACAGTTTGTGGTTGTAGTTTCGAATCTATGCCCTGCATCCAAAATTCAATCACACACTGGATAGATAAAGGATCAAAGAATTTATTACGCTAAGTAAGGACTATTGAACTACGCGTGCGATGGAGGGGGAAGCGCTGCCATTTTAAGATAATTTTAGTGCATATAACGAATTCACGTACAACACACGGCCGTGTCCATGACACAGTCACGCCCCATTTTTTTTAAATTTAATTTGAAAACTATTATAATATATTATGTAACTAGTCTCAAACCGCAGTTGAGCAGCGTGATGGAGTATGCTCTAAACCTCTTCGATTGAGGGGAGACCCGTGTCCCAACAGTGATGCCGGATGATGCCGAATGTAACTAGTACGTCGTCAACCCTTATTCATCCCACTGCTGGGATATAGTTCTTCGCTCAATTGAAAGGATTTAGAAAATCAACTCAAGGGAACACCCCGAAGTAGCTGTATGCGGAAAGCGGAGGATCGCCTATAGTAGAAGACATTATTAGGTTATATTAGGTTATATACAGGCTGATGATGATAATTTGATTTATTTACTAAAATTGTACTACTAAAATTAAACGCTTATGTTAGATAAATATATTGTAGAAACTTGTCGTAACTATCTTCAACAGGGTCAAATCATAATTATACCTACCCAAACCACAACGAAAACCCTATACTATAAAAAACTTTTCCAAACTCAATTAAAACTATTAACCGAACGCAGAAATCGAACGTTACTCAAATTCAAGCTAGCACTCAACTAACATAAACGTAACTTAGTTAACACTTGACATGCAACGCCCCGTCCAACTTGGATCCGGTTCTAACTTCTAACTTTGTGTCCGACGTGGCGGACTAAGTCGACGCGAACTTTTCGTAATAAACATTTAAACAGCTTGAATATTCAAGCATTACAACGTGTGCAAGCTAAAATTGAGTATAGCTTGCTTTTGAGCTGAGCATTTTTAATACACTTCAAATAGGTGAAATTCACGTGACTGACTGCATTTTTTTCTTTGGAAAATAATACGTTAAATGGCTGGTTATAGTTATATGAATAATTAACCTTAGAGTTTTTCTCATTATAATAAACTAATAATATAGAGCTTTTCTCATTATAAAAAAAACCCGCGATCGTTAATTTAATTAAACGATTTTATTCGTGTGAATAAGCTGTTTTTCCGCAATAAAAAAATGTCTATGTCGATCTCCAAACTATACCTTATAAACGTAAATCGATTGGTTATTTTCGTTGCGAAAAAAAGACATATTAACATAGTATCACATTAACAATATTAGCATTGAAATATGGAAGCTTGCTTTTTTTATTTTCTTCCCGTTTCTTGGGTGTAAACTAATCTAAAGTTTTCTGAGTAAGTTATGGATAACCAATATTGAAGTTTAATGCAGAAGGTTTCACTTCTCTCGATTCGCTTACGTTAGTATATATAAGTATTTTTTCTATACAGTAATGACTGTACGAATAATATATATTGCAGTCGGGGTAGGAGCATTTGCTTTCCTTTCGCCGTATTCTTCTTTCAGTATATATGTTTGTCCGTTTATGTGCTTTCTAGACCACAAAGAAAAAATAATAATTAGTGTCATATAAGTATTATCATCTTTTTAATTAATCACTATGATGACCAGGTTATACAGTGTTTTATAAATAACATTCGAAATAAACAGCAACCATAAGTAATCAGACAGAAAAAAAAGTTTAAAAAAGTATGCCCGTGGGTACTGCTAAAATTTTTAATTCTATTTGACCTAAAACAGCACAAGATGCTCACTGTCAACAGTGAATCGAATGAGTGAATGCTCCGCCCAGACGGTCTCACTTGACATTTTCGTTAGGTTCGCTTATGAGCGATCGACTTTTTTTTATGAAACTTAAGTTTCTTTAACAGAAGCATAAGTTCATCAGAGAATCGAAACTAATCTGGAAATATCTACAACAAGATAAATTTCCATTCCCTCATCCAACCAACACCCAACTCAACTCTTTGAAATTACAAATTTGAATTTTTACACATAGTTTGTATTTATGACGTAGGGAACAAATAGGACCAAATTTCCTACGGGATGCTGAGTTAGGGGCATATGGAATAAACCTTAAAGACTCAGACAATGCGTTAAAAATGTAGTCACATTAGTTATATAATAAAAGTTATCTCAGGTCTAAAAAATTCAAAGAGTGTAGGATACGATGGTATTAGTACGCTAGTACTAAAACTAAATGCAAAACAAATAGCAGCACCTTTAGTACATACCATAAATTTAACACTAAGCACAGGTTTTTTCCCTGAATCCTTAAAATTTACTATAATTAAACCAGCACACAAAAAAGGTGATCGAAATGATAAAACGAACTACAGGCCCATAGCATTGTTACCAATTGCAGCCAAAATTTACGAAAGAATAATATATGACAGACTCTATGAATTTCTTGTAAAAAACAAATTACTAACAGACGAACAGAAGGGATTTCGAAAAAATAGTAGTACAAATCTTGCAATTTATGACCTGTTGAAGAAGGTTACATATGCTATGGACAAAAGAACAGCCATATGTGCTGTCTTTATGGACATGTCAAGGGCATTTGATTACACAAATCACAATATTTTATTTAGGAAGCTGGAGTCTTATGGGGTTCGAGGAATAGCTCTAAATTTGTTTAAATCTTACCTTAAAAATAGAATGCAATGTACTCAAATAGATCATTTTAATAAACAACTTAAATGTGAACAAAGTTATTGCTCTAAATTCAGAAACAATCCCTGTGGTGGGCTCCATATTGGGACCGCTTCTGTTTCTGATATATATTAACGATTTACCTAAAGCTGTAGCACACCCCATGGTATTGTATGCAGATGACAGTACAGTAATTATTGAAGCTAATGACCCTCTAACATATGAAATTGACATTAATAATTCTATTAAGGATATTATACAATGGCTGGACGCAAATAATTTATTAATCAATTTAAATAAAACAAAAATAATGCATTTTAGACAAAGAATAAACAGGCCCATACAGGTTAAAGCGAACTACATGAACACAGAAATCGCGCAGGTAAATGAAACTAAGTTTCTGGGACTTACGTTGGATACCTCACTTAATTGGAAATCACAAACTATAGCTCTGTGTGAAAAAATAAGTCAGTATACATATGCGCTTAAAACCCTTCCTAAAATATCAAGTGTAGATACAGCAATTACTGCTTATAACGGTTACATTGCATCTATTTTGCGCTATGGAATTATGTTCTGGGGTAATTCTACCAACATAAATAATAATATGGTGTTCAAGGCGCAAAAACGATGTGTAAGAGCGATATTCGGATTGCGGAAGACTAGTTCCTGTGAGCCTTACTTTAAATCTCTTAATTTGCTTACTCTTCCGTGTATGTATATATATGAAGTAGCGGTCTTTGCAAAAACTAATTTGAACCTATATACGCTATCTTCACAAATACAAGCTCGTAGTTTGAGGAATCCGATGAAGCTACGAGTATGTCTGGGTCAATCACACACAACGCTTCTTAACAAGAGTGTGTTCCAAATGTCGGTAATTGTTTATAACCATATCCCAAATTACATAAAGGAGCTACCGTTAATAAAATTTAAAAAACGATTGAAAGCGATGTTAATTGATAAGGTCTACTATCGTGTTGATATTTTTTTGAAGGATAGAGATTTTTGACATTATATTATTAATTGACAGATTTATATTAATTTTGTGACATTTATACATGACATGATTCAATTAATGTAAATTATATAATTAAATGTATGTTTCACACATTTGAGAGATCTAATAAACGTATTTACGTGTATTTATATTGTAAGCCCAATGGCAGGTCATAGCCGATCATAATAATTATTGTGTATCAATGACATCATTTATATACCTATGTACCACAATAAAGAATGATTATTATTATTATTATTATTATATCTTATTTTTCTATATACAAAATATTCTTTGCTTTTTGAAGGATTTTTTTTATTCTTTTCTAAAACTCTATTGAAGAGCCGAGGTAAAGGGACCTTCGCGAGTTTCAAGTGGAAGATTGTCGAAATGACGCAATTCACAGTAGACACAAATGACAGCACGTTAACTCTATACAAATGTTAAAAATCGACGCACTCACATTGTCACACGCCGCTACTTGTAAGCGTGGTTCACTATGCGCCCCATATACGATAGCGATGGAAACTTTGTGTCTAATCACACTATGCCGATGATATGCGACCGAAGTTCGGCATCATTACGCCCGCTATGATTTTTCAAATTACTAGCGAGTTAGTGACATATTTGAAGAAATAGGATATATTTATTTCTTTGAATTAATAAAACAGTACATAAAATACAACTATAAATCTAAAGTACCTAAAACTAAATAATACTAAAATAAAACTAACCTAAAGCCAGTGAGCTGTCATGTCATTAGCCGCTCTTTTGCCCCCCAAAGTGAGCCCCCCCCCCCCCCCGCGCATTAACGCGCGGAACGATGCCCATTTGTTTTTTGTTCCTACCTGCCCGGCGCCGCGGGTGGTCGGGGCCCCATAAAAACGGTCATTGAGACGCAACTTTGTTATTGAGTGCCTACAAGTGGTGTTTTTTACGTTTACTAAGAACAGCACTATACAATGCCGTCTTTTGTTGTTAAACACTCGACTATAGTGTAGAATTATGATGGTCTAAACATTCTCAAGTGGTGTTCATAGCCCTACTTGTATTCAAAAAAATACCTTATGAACAAAGGCGATAACGTATAGTTTTTTATTTAAAAATACGCTAGGGAGATAAAACCCGATGTTAATAAACAAAAACCTACACTTACCTAAACAAAATAAGTTTTTATAGCACTTGACATCTGGCCCGAACATCTGGCGCCGTTAAGGCGAGTCTCTTAAACCCCTTTTTTTATTTTTTTTTCCATTGAGTTTATGATTCTTTGCCCTTAATCCGATAGCTAATATGGCGGAGAAACGAAAAAAACATAAACAAGTGGGCCTGAATGTATGACAGATGAGTATTGTTCAATCTGCCCAAAACTGAACGCCAAACTGCAAATGTCGACCGTAGGTCGACACGGGCATTTCAAGCGTTTCGAGGTCGTGACGTCACATGTCGACCGTAGGTCGACACGGGCAATTCAGCGGTTAGAGTAATAGTTCAATGCCTAAAACTAAAATAAATGTGAAATTAATAAATTTTAAGAAATTACGTCGCGTTATTTACATAGCAATCATAATCACATCAAATTTCGGCTGCATAATTCGTGTAAAAAATAGTGTGTAAAATCGTCTAGCGGTCGGAGTTGACGTACTGTTCTATATATTTACTATGTCAGATGCCTACTGTCGAAGGCCAAGATTCTCTTCGACCTGCTAAGCTTTCGGAGTGAGCGTTTTAAAACTTTAAGGAGAAGTTCTGAAACAAAACTCTTATTTTCGATTCGCCCAAATCTAACTAACAAGTTTATGCTTAATAAATAATTTATTTACACTAATAATCATAACATAACAACCTAACATTAATATATAATATGTAGGTACCTAGATAAAAAAAATATTCCGACTAATTACGTAAATTAAAATTAAAAAGCAACCTAAATATTATTTATTTTACAATGATTCGAGCAGTATTGTTTTATTTTTTATTTTATTTTAATCAGGATAATAAACAATTGTACAATCAGATCTACATATTCCTCTAAAATTATAAATTTTTATCATTGTACAACCACAGTAAAACTGACTGTAAAGTCAATTTCTTGGTGATAAAAACGCATAGATTGGATATACGAGTAGGTACTCTATTGTCATTCCACAGATTAATAAATTAAGCATATTTTTTATAAATTTGGTATGTAATTTATATATTTGAGTTATTTATATATATTTGGGGTGTAAGTGATTCATCAACATATTTACAACCAACAATGTATACACTAATTATTAAAGCTTCTTAAACGAATCTAGACCCACATAAAAAGAACCTTAATTTAAAAAAAAGATAAGATGGCAACCGTTTCTCACGCGATGCGATGAAGACATTATATCTTCGGACACCAGGAGTCTCTGCCAGGAGCTTAGAAAGTTCGTGCCTAAACATGAACTTTCTAAAAGCTGTATTTAGGCTTTTAAATTAACACCTCAGAGGAAGTTAACTTGGGGTGTGAGTGGTACATCAACATCTTTGAACCAAAACCAACCTCACCTGCACGTGGTGCACCATGGTGACTGACAAACGAGGCTCTGGCAAAAAGAGAGGTAACCGCTGCACATCAGATGGGCTGTATGCGTGCGACCCGACGTAGTATAAAAAAAAAGTTACTATAGCCTGTCAAGTGCGTGAGGTTGCTCTAAGTGTCCGAGGTTGCAAATTCCGAGTACATAAAATTTACTTCCTTCCTAAATAGTAAGTTTAATACAATTTTAAATTCTATTAAACTGAACTCTCCTAGTAAACTAAACTAGCTTGACTACGAGTAATAATTGCAAACTAGAGACAAGATAATTCCAAGCTTTTGTCCCCTTTGCCGTTACGTTCCCGTTGTGTTCGCTTGACAAACTTACAGTTTGACGGCGCGTGGCTTTTAAACACGGAAAATCCGTTCTACTGACCAAGGATGTCTGTGACAAAGTATAAATATCACAAGCAGAAAATAAATGGTTATTTGAAACATCAACAAATTTTTATTATACTCGTATAAATAGATCAAGATGCGAACGAGCATGTGGGTCATCTGATGGAAAGCAATCACCACCGCCCATTATTCTTTTTTATACCACTAAAGTGGCAACACTTTAGTGGTATAATAAAGAATAATGTCATAATTCACCGGTAGATACAAAATTAATAACATAATTTTAAATCAAACAATCAGATTAACTTGAACATTGCATTGTTCAAGTTAATCTGATTGTTGCCACATCGGTTTGTCTCTGTCTATCACTTTATGTATATATCTTATGTCTCACTCTTACGAGGCGACACGTGTAACTTAGGGATGCGATGCGAACAAACGCAAAGAAAGCGTATAAGTCGATAAAGTCGGTAACGCGCGTGTGATTCCCCTGGTGTTACAGTTCATAGGCTACGGTAACTGCTTGCCTTCAGGCGGGCCGTATGTTTGTTTGCCAGTTTAAGTGGTATAAAATATATATATATCTCAGTGAATTCTGCCAAGCCTCCAACCGGCTCCTTTTTTAAAGTCGCTTGAAAAGCTTATTACTATAAATACAATATATGCATAGTGAATCAATAAATTATTACAGACTTGTATATATGCAACAAGGCGGCCTTATTTTTCAGTATATTACAAAGTACTCTGTGGCCTTATTGAGAGCTATCTCTCCAAGACAACCTTAGGAATATGTACATGTGTAACGAATTTGTACATAGAGTGGGCAGGATTCGCAAATCAAAAAAAATACTTTATACTGGAAGTATGGTTTAAAAAAATGAGAATCATTATTATTTATATACGAATAACGTATTACTGATAAATATTTGAATAAAATATTAACTACATATTGTAAAATAGCGGCTATGTATATGTTATGAGTCCAAATCATAATTCCGAGAGTGTTTCTACGATTGTGAAAAAAACCTAATAGTCGTTTCACCGATGATCATTTCAACATGCATTCGTTTTGTCAATTAATAGTTCTACGGACAGTCGCATTGCCGATGGTCATTCGTTTCGCTGATCAATATTACACCGATAGATTGTTTCACCGCACGTAAATTCATACAAAAACTTTTTATCTTCAATATATAGCCGCTATAACCCTAACACTTAGACCATACGTCAGTTGCTTTGCAAAATAGAGGCAAACAACAGCTTTTATAAATACCGAGCCGACATAATTACACGACAAAGTTGAGGCCCCCATTTAATTTTCAAAGACAGCTCAGTAATCACGGGATTCCTACAACTTTGTCGTTCGAATCAAATTATACATAAAACGTATGTATAAATGTTTAACATATATGTCGCAGCTAGAGATGAGCATAATAGCGGGCGCTTACGATAAATTTCCAATAAGCATTCTATCAATTGTGTGGTTTCCGGCAGACTAGAATAGAATCACTCCGTCTCTTCCCGTGGATGTCGTACAAGGCGACTAAAGGAAATACATTATAAAACATCGATCAGGCCTCCCCAACTTGTCTGGCAAGCGTGGAGGGTGTAGGCCAAATCCTCCTTCTGTCAGGGACGGACGAGAGAGGGTCGTGCTCCTGTAGTGGAGACTAATATGACCTGATGATGATTCTATCAATCGAGCCGTATGCTTGTTTACTATCTTAGTGGAATACAATATATTTTTGTACATACTTACTTAGGCAACTGTTTACAGACCCCGATGGTCGAATAGCTAGTAATAGCCACATTGACTCAAAGGTCGAGGGTTCGATCCTCACACGTGGTACTAGGCGAGAGACTCACAGTCCTGAAACATGACTAGAAGGTAATAGAGTGACGAGCTCGGTGGTCGAATGGCTAACAATGGCCACTGTGACTTCGAGGTCGCGGGTTCGATTCCCGCACAAGACTAACATTTGTGAGCATGAACATGTCTGTTTGTCTTGGTCTGGGTGTTTTCTATGTATTATAAGTGTGTATTTACAAAAAAAAATGTATTTAAGTACATTTATCAGTTGTCTAGTACCCATAACTCAAGCTTTGCGCTTAATTTGGGACTAGATGACGCTGTGTAAATTGTCCAGAAATATTTATTTATTTATTATTTATTTATTTATAAAAAAAAAGGTTGATTTACGAAAGAGCATTATGTGTAGGCAAAAGGTCGTTGTTCCGATTAGTTTTCTACCGCGTACTCTCAGGTAGTGGAATGACCTTCTTGCTGATTTCTTCTATACAGACTACAATATGTAATTCTAGAAGAAAAGCGTAAAGTTATTCTGGTGTCGCAAGTGGCCATGTGTCAAGTGTCCATATGTATAAATCATTGGCCTATGTATTGTATCGCGCTTATGTGAATAGTTCTGTTGTATTGGGAGTATTGTTAGGCTCACTTAATTATTTTATGATTAAATAAATAAGAGGTATGTTGAAATGACTGCTTACCATCAGGCAATTTGTATGCTTGTTTGCCAACTTAGTATAAAAATGTTTTTATACTTTGGAAACTAAAACACGTGTTATTAACGTTTTCAAATTAGTATGTCAAATGCACAAAGCCCCTGGCAATTGTAAAATTAAATTATTCAATTTACTTGGTTGGCTCGGTTGTTATGTTTACTTTGAAAGTACAAAAGCTCAAAGGGAGTTATATTTTTTATATCGTATTATGATAAATAAACATACAGTACGTTCGCCCTAGCGCATATATTATGTTTCTTTTGTAAAATTAATATTTTTACAAATAAATGTTAATACAAAAGTTATATCTAGTCCTTGACTAGTGATATATATTTCTTATTTAGGCATTTATGGGAATTTATCGTAAATGCTTAATGAAACCTTTTTTCAAAATTTTGCTCATCTCTAGCCCTAGCCAATTCGTATAATCCGTCGCATTACATAACGGCTAGCTTTTTTATAAAATTGCGGGGTCATTATTTGTCACATGGAAGGATTATCAATTGATGGCGCATCACCAAGTTTGTTGATCTTCTATTTCTAATTGATCACTATGCCGGATCAGCGTTTTAGCCCTAGCGATCCGCGCACAAGCATACAAGCCAGTCGTCCACTGGAAACAGCGCTAAGTGTATTCGTCAAACTATTGGTCAAAATTATTAGTTAAAATATTGGTTCTGATTAATTGGTTTAATGTATTTTTAATTGTGGAAATTTGTAAAAAGTAGTGGCGCAATAAACTCAGTGAATTTGGAAAAATAATTTTTATTTATTTCACCTTCTTCTTTTATTTATTCACTTCAACTTTTATTTATTTCACCTTCGATAGTCAGACTATACAGTTAACATAGTACAGTGGTATAAGACTCTATACAACAACAACAATTTGTACAATCAATCACAAAGCAAACCTAACCCAACCCAACCTAACAAAAACAAAGTCCTTAACTAATTTGTGTTGCTAGTGATTATATACGACACAAAACCATAGTCTCCTTCTATGACCATAATTTGAATGCTCAAGACTGCGTAGCTTGCGATAGAGCTACGCTTGGAGTATCTATACGTAATATATTTAGGAATTACCCGAACTGTAGTAGAACTAGAGTTGCCGACATAGCACAGACAGCAGGCTGAAATAGCTATGGTCAGGACACAGCATGTAGAACTAATGACCGATGTAGCAAAAAGCTCCTGAAACGGCGTCCGCAGACCGAAAAACGCAGGGTAAGTTGGCTCCTCCTACTACTTATTTAGGTAGTTGAAGTTGATGGATGTAAAGGGCACACATCTTAGAAAGCAAGTACATAATTTTTCAGATATTAATTTCGTATGTGTTTATGAGTTCCTACTTAACGCAATATTATATTCTACTACGGTTTGTGCTCAAAATGATTTTTGATGTGGCACACATAGAGCCCTATTTTTGTGCTAGAGTTGATATTAGTTGGTAATCGTATGGGCCGTCATATCTAGAAATCGTGAAAAGCGAAACCATAGCGTGATTTAATTTGCATTATGACGCCATCTAGTAACTACCTACGTTTTTAATTAAAAAGTTTTTAATTATTTGGGGCAGTACAGTGGAAATACAAAATATAGATATCGATTTCATTGAAATCGACGATCTTGAGAATAAACAACGATATGAATACGCGCTACTCGAAGTTTTTGTTTTCTTTTCACACCTCATGATTTAACTTTGCCTGTCTTCGCGTATTATCCCCATGCGTATATCGGATTGTGTGAAATATAACATCGCAGCTACTATTGCCATCTCTATCACTCTAGCAACCAGGTCAAGAAGCGTGGAAACTCCGGATTTTGAATCGTAAAACACTGACATCAGCCCCCTTACCACCACCTCTTATTGCGATTCAATAACTGAATAGAATGCTTGCGACTCTATTTCAAATTAAATAGAGTCGCTTATTCATTGGTATGAATGCATGCTATTCAGTTATTGAATCGCAATAAGAGGTGGTGGTAAGGGGGCAGTGCTTTTTAGTAGGTACTACTATATCTATACTGTAGCAAGACAATTTTTCGCGGCATGAAGATGGAAGTGCGGGCGCTCACGTCTTGACCACCTGTGGTGATTAAAAACTTTTATCCCCGGACTACAAATGGAACCTCGCCCGGACGCTCTTCAAATTAGGACAAATTCAGGGAAACCCCAGCTGATGGTAACCGTAGTCGCACCCAACTAATTAATTAAATAAAATAGCCGTACGAGTATCCTCTTCATCGAACATATTCAATTGAATAGCTATGTTAACCAGTTGGCTGAGACATATACTTGTCAGATCTTTCCTTTTCATTAAAATTCAGCCTCTATATTTATTAAGATTATGTTTATATTTAGGTGAAAGGTAAAAGTCAAACGGTTAGGTCAAAGGTTAAATAACTATCCTTCATCGTTTAGCTACCTCCAGTGTCTTTGTTTTAAAAATATGATCATTGTTGACATTTTCAGGAATATATTCTAGTAACACTTTTTACTTGTTTGTGCAAGTAATGTTACTTATAAATAACTCCCAGCTAGTTTTCTTTACCAATAAACTGAATCACAAAAGAGAAAATGTCAAACAAAACATGCCTTTTCGTCGCGACTCTAACAAATTATGTCAATTTGCATAACAAAACAATATGTTTTGAAAATAAACTACCGTCCACAACCAATGTAGGAAGACATTGGAAAAACATCGAGGAGGTTTGTTTGGAAGACCTTTTCATATTGGATGATGCGTAGCTTTATAATAATATAGAACATTATAGACTATGATACTAGTGTAAAGTTAATGTACAAGTGATTTATTGTTTTTCTTAAAAATTCTAAGGATTCGTTTCATTTTCAGACATCGATCGGGAAACCAGATTCTTTAATAATTTTAATAGGTGCATTGTAAATATAAGCAATGGTAACTACTTACCATGAGGTGAGTCAGATATCGTTAAGTTTACATTAAGAGAAGAGATTGAACTTTATCACAAAATTTGTTTGTAATTTGTTTGAACGCTAAGCAATAGAAATATTTTTATTCTTTTTTATATGAACAGCGTTTTTTTATGTTCATAGCTAATAAAACAACCTTGATTTTGTACAAGATCATTTATCTTCATAGTGCTATATAGTTAAATCTGTATAGCAAGTAGCGTAGCCCAGAAACCAGGTATAAGTGTAGACGAAGTCGTGGTCAATAGGTATAATTCGATACTTACGATTATTTGTCTATTACGTTGCTTTATTTGATAACATTATAAGAAATAAAATGTAATGATAGCTAAAAATTTAAATACCAATTGCTAAACGTTTTATTTCAATCCGTTCAGTGAAGCCATGGTTATAAATTCGAAGGAATTTGTACATGACTATAAAACCAAATTGACTGCGCTTTATGGAGAGTATCTCAACAACCTAACAGTTGCTATTTGTAACATGTCGACTTAGTACAGCTTGCTACACTCTGACCTAGGCCATGTAATCGTATACATAAATATATCTCGAAAAAAGTTACAAAATTAAATTAAAAGATCATAGTTTCGTAATTATGTGGCATAGACAGAAAAATCTTTCTATTTCAAGTCATGCAAAG
The DNA here is from genome assembly GCA_937001555.2 of Hypsopygia costalis. Classification (NCBI taxonomy): domain Eukaryota; kingdom Metazoa; phylum Arthropoda; class Insecta; order Lepidoptera; family Pyralidae; genus Hypsopygia; species Hypsopygia costalis. Next base: position 21,239,628 of record OW443342.2, read on the forward strand.
GATTGTGTAAACTTCCCTACATTTCACAACTACTTAAGCGTTATTTTATTGTCTGAAAAATAAGTAATAATTATTATCCTAGTTCATTAAACTTTAGTCAATTAAAATAAAAAGAGTTGTGATGGGCAAAATATAGCGCATTTATGATAAATTCTTAATAAGTACATATAAAGGGCCAATAAGTGGCCGCTTTTACTGGGCATCAATAGGGACTTTATACATACTTTCTGGGTAAAGTAATCGTAAATGCCCAACATTTTGCTCACCATTAGCCGCAAGACATCTGTAATTAAAACGCTTCTATTAAATCATTTCATTTTAATAAAGTACTGTACTAAATTACATTGTACATTGTAGACAAACTGATATCAGCGAGGTCACAAATCTTGCGATAGGATCCAAGCCTAAGTGAACATTGTGACAGGGTAAGCAGGAAATATGTAGGGACGGGAGGGATCCTTATTAAGGGCATATAGAGGTTCAAACTGGGATGATACAGTGCTATGTATATGATATGTCATCAAGTTAGTGTGAAACCAACCCTATCACGCTTCATGATCTAAAGTGGGACCCAAGGCCTATGTGTACACGAATAAATCAAATTATCATTTGTGTTATCAGTTGCTTTGATTATGATTAAGTGTGTTGTAAACTAAGAAAATCATCATCATCATAATCAGCCTGCATTTATCAACTGCTGGATAGCCTTACTCCGTTAGTTCTGACTGTTCCCTTAAGGTCATCGGTCCATCTAGCCCCAATACTTCATTGCCCTTTAAGAGAACTTTACTCTAGGACTTTTCTTCTCCATCTGCCATTACAGAGTCGGCAGATGTAGCCTGCTCACTGCTACTTCAGTTTGCTGACTCTGATAGCTATGTCGACAACAAAACTTTGATTGTCCGTCAAATTTCTTCGTTCCCTTCGATCTCGAGCTCTTTCGATGTTTGATGATTGGAATCAGTGATTATACGTACGAGTATGTATACGGTTTCATTTTTCTTTTTGAGGCTACAGTACCGTTAGAGGCTTACAGGCTATACCCCAAAATAGAAACGACAACCACACGAACTATAATAATAATCACTTACAAAACTTGACGAGCTCAGTGGTCGAATGAACATGTCTGTTTGTCTTGGTCTGGGCATTTTCTATGTATTATATGTATATATTTACAAAAAAAAAATGTATTTAAGTATTATATATCAGTTATCTAGTATCCATAGTACAAGCTTTGCTTAGTTTGGGACTAGATGGCCGTGTGTAATTTGTCCAGGAATATTTATTATTATTAATATACACAACATATATAATATAGTTTGGGGTGTAAGTGTTTCATCAACATCTTTGAACCAAAGTCAACCTCACCTGCACACATGGTACACCCTGCTGACTGACAAACGAGGCTCTGGCGGAAAGAGAGGTAGGGCATAGCATATTTTTTATGCTGCCCGACTGGGGAAGTATATCCACCTCACAGAATACCGCAGCCAAATAACAATTCCCTTGAGGGTCGTTGTCGTCGTCGTAGGCGGTGGTGATTGCTTTTCAACGCTCGTGGGTTCGATTCCCACATAGGACAAACATTTGTGTGCATGAACATGTCTGTTTGTCTTAGTCTGGGTGATTTCTATGTATCATAAGTATGTATTTACAAAAAAAAATGTATTTTCGTATGTTTATCAGTTGTCTAGTACCCATAACACAAGCTTCGCTTACTTTGGGGCTAGGTGGCGCTGTGTAATTTGTCTGACAATATTTAGTTACAATATTTATTTATGGAAAAATGCTCTTTATAATGGGTTCCCTTTTCCTTTTCAGGCTACAATAGAAACGACACCCACATGAACGAAATAATAGTAGATTATTGCATCGAGCACAAAGTAATTTATTATTGCACCGAGTGCCTGATTTAGAGCCCGAGCGTTAGCGAGGGCTCTAATCTAACAGGCACGAGGGCAACATAAATTACTTAAGGCGAGGTGCATAATCTGCTTTTCTTTCAACTAATATCTATAGGAATAGTAGATAAAAGAAACTCATATCAAACAGTTAAAATAGAAGTTTAATTATTGAAATTAAAAGTTATGTTTGAGCAATTATTAAACGTAAGGTTAAGAGTTTTGTTGGGCAAATTTATATTTAAATTTGGAACAAGTAGGATAGAAACGAATAATACGTACGAAAAAAAAAATTGATATCGGCTGGCTGAATAGAGCTAATCCATTGAGATTGACACCTTTTGGTGCGATTAAAAAAACTGTGCAATAATGAAATTTCATACATTTTTATTGCTCTAGAGCATTAAAGACTCGTTTTGTACTGAGTTTTTAGTGTGATTGTGATGAAATTAAAGCATAGTTGGAAGAAAATAATATTAACAACTTACATTATATACCATAATTAATAAAAAAATATATATCCATTAATTAAAAGAGTGTATGAATTAGATAAACCTGATTTACAGCATCAAATATACATTGTTGCTCAATTAAGATCTCCCATCATGGGTATTACATAACGAGGTTATAAGGGTCTTAAGTGTCTTAACGCTTGTGCAGTCGGTAATATTTTCCTGAAGGGCATCAGAAGTAGGATTACTGTCTACGATGCTATTAGGAAAAAAACATATTCCCTTATTATAGGACGAGCTCGGTGGCGTAGCGGTCAATGACGCGGCTTCGACACCAACGCTCGTGGGTTCGATTCCTACACAGGACAAACATTTGTGTACATGTACATGTCTGTTTATCTTGGTCTGGGTGTTTTCTATGTATCATTAGTATGTATTTACAAAAAAAAATGTATTTATGTATGTATATCAGTTGTCTAGTACCCATAACACAAGCTTCGCTTACTTTGGGGCTAGATAACGCTGTGTAATTTGTCTGACAATATTTATTATTTATTTATTTATTATTACTAAACGTGTATATATTTAGAGTATTTATGCGGGAAATACGAGGAGCTCCGTCGTTGCGCGCGTCGGGCTAATCGATCACGCAAGTTAAGCAACGTCGACCGTAGCCTATCTATGGATGGGTTTATAGATCTCGAGCTCGTCCGTGCTTCATAGGTCCACTGCTGGGATACTGAAGGCCAATTCTCGTAATTTTTCTACGAACGCAGTATGAAAGTTGACCGAATCGAGATTAAATTGACTAAAATTATATACTTGATTTCATTAATTAATTTTATTATCAATTCTTGTTGTTGGCAAAGTAACATTCATAGTTTGTTTAATTTGCTACGGTCGACGTTGCTTGACTTGCGTGATGGATTAGACTGCGACGCGTAACGACGCCATCGAGCTACTCATGTTTACGTTACGTTTACGTTACGTAAACGTTACGTTTACGTTATGTGTATTTTGGATAGTTTTTATCTAATCCATCCAATAAGGAAATCAATATAGGATATGAAAATTTATGTAAAAATCCAAGCGGAATAAGTTACGGGTGACGGTTAGTTACTAATAAATAAATAAATATTCCTGGACAAATTAAACACTGCCACCTAATCCCAAACTAAGCAAAGCTTATACTATGGGTACTAGGTACTTTATATACTTAAATACATTTTTTTTTGTAAATATATATATATAATACATAGAACACACAAAGACCTAGACAATCTGACATGTCGATGCACACAAATGTTTGTATTGGGCGGGGATCGAGCCTGCGACCTCGGAGTCAATGTGGCTATTGTTAACCAATTGACCACCGAGCTTGTCAAATATATTCATAAAATAATTTATGTGTTTGTTTGTTTTTGTGTTTCTTTTTATACGTATTTTATTATGTACTGAGTATACATATTAGAATAAACAAAAAAAAAACTTCCAAAACATCAATGAATATTTTTTATCAAGGCAAACTCCAATTTCAATTCGGCAATAAGAAACTCGAGAGACTGCGAACTCAATCTTTAAGGCGTTAAGACGAAAATGGAACCATTTGGGAAATTGAAGCTTGAGTCACAAACAAAAAGAGCGCGAAGTTGCCTTTATGACAAATAACTGCAGATGCTCAAGATATACCGAAGTCATTTTGCCCAAAGTATGGATTTGTTCGAAAGAGAAGTAATATAACTTACTCAGCATATATTTTACCTAAAGAAATTTATGATTTTCTGTTTATAAATGTAGCCTGTTATGCAGAATAGATCCAACCGACAACCTGTGCCAAATTGAGATATATCACAGTACTTCAAACGAATTTTATATATTCGCAACAGATGCTAGAACTGCTAGCAGTTTGATGACATATGCTTCCAAAAACTTATACTGCGTGATATTTTCAGCGAAATTTATTGAGCTTATAAAACCGTCCGGTCGTGTCGTTCTGTCTGTCCGTCCTGAAACTCAAAATTTCGAAACTCTTACTTCGAATTCGTGTAGAGCATCAAAAAGTAGTAATGTAAAGTGACCTTGGTTTTCCGATATCAATTCGAGAAAGTGGCCAAAATAAATAAATAAAAAAATTATGTCTGTCCGTCCGTTGCCATGAAACTCAAAATTCTGACTTCAGATTCGTGTAGAGCATCAAAAAGTAGTTATGTAAAGTGACCTTGGTTTTCCGATATCAATTCGGGAAAGTGGCCAAAATAAATAAATAATAAAAAAATATGTCTGTCCGTCCGTTGCCATGAAATTCTAAATTTCGAAATTCTGATACCGGATTCGTGTAGAACATCAAAAAGTAGTACTGTAAAGTGACCTTGGTTTTCCGAAATCAATTCGGGAAAGTGGCCAAAATAAATAAATAAATAAAATAAATAAAGTTCGCTATGGTGGCGCATGCAGCGCGTCCGATGTTTTTATTCCTATTAAACTTTAAATAGCTTTAACTTGAAGTAATCTGAGACAGAAGTGTTCACTAAAATTCGGGAAACAAATTTCAAGCTGCGTCCAATTTACCTAGAATCTTCAAGGATGGTGTGCTTGCCTAATTTAATCTGTACAGAAAGAGTACAAACCCATAACGCAAAAAATAAAGGTGCTCAGGACTGGATGAACCCAACCAAGAAAATCGATATAAGATCCTTTTTAGGTTTGTTTGCTTATTGTCAGCGCTTAGTTAAGTACTTCTCAATAACATTTAAATCGCTTTATCGACTTACAGAGGATAAATACTTCATCTGGGATATTGAATTTGATCGAGCTTTCAATCAGCTGAAAAAACATCTCTGCACAAGTATTATATTGAAATAGCCAAGCAAAATGAGGAAATTTGTAGGAGACACAAAAATAAGCAACATTGTCATATGCAGAGTCCACTCTTTTTTTAGGGTATAAGTGGTTCATCAACATCTTTGAAACAAAGCCAACTTCACCTGCACGTGGTGCACCTTGCTGACTGACAAACGAGGCTCTTGTGAAAAGAGAGGTAGGGAGCGTAATTGTAAGCTACCAGATTGAGGAATGTACCTCCACCTTACAGAATACCGTAGCCAAATAACAATTCCCTTGAGGGTTGTTGTGTTCCTGCAAGTGAGTGATGTCACCAGAAAGGAAGAAAGGAAAGGGTTTAGGCTGGCAATGGATCGGCGACCCCGCCGATCTGAATGGGCGGTGGTGATTATTTGAGTGATGGCGCGCGAGCGATATTTTATGTTGCGAACGTTAACATGGCTAATATGGTTAATATGATAACCGCTTCACATCAGGCGGGCCGTATGCCTGTCTACCACCCGACGTAGTATACAAAAAGAAAACTCACGAGGTCGAGGTGGACACCAAGTAGTTACGTATTTCTGCAAGTCTTACCTAAATTTTAAAGAAACTACTGCATGACTTGCAGGGAACTGTTAGATGTTATGAGAACTCTAAAACATTTGAAATGTCTACTTGGAAAAAAGTTTCAGCTTTTGCAGGAAAGAAAGAAAAGAAGGAGTATAGGCTGGCAACGGATCGGCGATCCCTTGGTGGTGCTGATCTTCATGAGCGGTGGTGATTCCTTTCTATCAGGTGACATACAGGTATCTCTATTTATACCAGGTAAAAAAAAGCTTACCGTATGAACAGATCGAGTGTGAGAAAGTAGATTCTTCAAGGCTTAGGTAATTCTAAATTATTACAGTCACATTCTAAAGAGTTTAAAGTACCTAACTCCTTCTTCTTTAAAGATAGTTAAGAAGGTTTTAATCATTCTGAAAATTGAAATGCAAGCCTTCGTTTTATGAAGCCTTTCAAAAGTGCTAAAACAGATAATTCAATCTCACTAATGATCCCAGTTGTTGAAATTGTAAATCCAATCGCGGAGGGATAGTGAATGAAGGGAAGCCATCGATAGATAATTAGATTTAAGTCTTTATCGCCGCTTAGAGTCTATGTAATTCGCTTTTGTCCTTTTGGTAAATCAGGTTATCGTAACACAACATCAACGACAAGTATATACTTGGTTATTAACAAGATTAAGTTACTAAAAAAACGCCGTGTGGTTTCCGGCAGAGTAGAATAGAATCACTCCGTCTCTTCCCGTGGATGTCGTACAAGGCTACTAATATATATATATTTTTTCGAAATCCCGAATTGATGTCGAAAAACCAAGGTCACTTTACATTTCTACTTTTTGATGCTCTACCCGAATCCGAAGTCAGAATTTCGAAATTTTGAGTTTCATGGCAACGGACAGACAGAACGACCGGACAATTTCATACATAAGCTCAATGAATTTCGCTGAATATTAATGTCCAGTTCGAAGTGTTTATCTATTAGTTACTACCATATAAATATTTTGTTACAGCTAGAAAAACTCGACTCGTCAACGTATACGAGTATGTTTGATGTGAATGCGTCTTTAATATTGCTTCCAAAGCGGGGCAATTCAAAAATTGAATGATAACAAAATTGAGGGATACAGTTTGATGTTGCAGCTACGAACATCCAACCAAAATTTAGTCTCTCCACTGGATATGTGAAGAAGCAAAGAATTTATTACGAATTTTGACGAGCTCGGTGGCGTAGCGGTCAATGACGCGGCTTCAACACCAACGCTCGTGGGTTCGATTCCCACATAAGACAAACATTTGTGTGCATGAACATGTCTGTTTGTCTTGGTCTTGCTCGGTTGGTTTACTGAGCGCAAAAGCGGTGCAGGTAAAGGTCCTCTCGTCTGGTTGATTTACTGGACGAGAGACTCGCAACCCGTGATATAACCGGAAGGTTGGCACACGGGGCGTATTAGCTGTTAGGTATAGGGTGCGTGTTTGTCTTGGTCTGGGTGTTTTCTATGTATTATAAGTATGTATTTACAAAAATGAGAATTTTGAGATATTTTTAGTGCATATAAACATATTCATGTTCAACACACGGCCATGCCTATGACACAGGCACATCCCATTTTTTTTTGACCGAATTGAATAAATACCGGCTGCAGGTGATAGATTTATTTAAATATTACAGTAACAAGAAAAGCGCCTTAACGTGTCAAAATATATGAAATGAATAGATAAGCATTTTTACTATTTTAAAAATGCCTCAATTGATAATAAATTTAGTAATTTGTAAATTAAGAAATATGAAAACAGTAATTAATACGATTATATCAATGTTAATTACAACATAATTTATTATAATTAATATTATACATATTTGATACATTTTTAATATTTTATTTTGTAAAAGTAATCAAATTAGTGTAAATTCATTGATAAAATAGTATTGAAATTGATAGTGTTGGTGAATCACGTGTCCTCGCCATCTTGTTTACGCTATGCTATAAAAGGGCCGGAGCTCGGTCGGACACGACCATTTCTGCGCCCGACCACCGACCGAGACGGACCTGCCCACAGCCGACGGACCTGCTTACAGTCCCGTCGTCTCGTGGTCTTTTTCGTTTCGCACACGTGTTCGCTCGCCGTCCTTATTTCCGATCTATTTTGTGTTGGCCACACGTGCTTCGTTGCGCCGCCGTCGCGTTCGTTTTTGGATTCCCGGAATCCATCGCCCGCCGGCTGAGAAATCGCCGCGGGCCGCGCGCGTTCGCTGCCTTCAGCGCTGCACTTCAGCCGTAAGCGCTTGAAGCCGCGTGTGGTCGTCGTTCTTTTACAGTGACGTCAGCGCTGTCTCACGGAGTGTTCGTTCAACCGCGCGCGTTGTGTGGTGTTTGTGCATAGTGCGTTTTGCCCGTGGCGGGCCTCCGGCCCGTTACTGCCCTCGCCCACAGGGCCTGTGTTAGTGATCAGTGCTAAGTGATAGTGCTTGTGACTATTGGATTGTCTGTCCCCTATTCAGGGCGACTCTGGTGAGTCGTTTCACTTACACTCGTAGTATAGAGTAGTTATTTTAGGTACCCACCCCTCCCTGTCAAACAGGGAGGGACCGCACACCAACACAGGCAACCGGGTTCGACTCCCGGCTGCCTTGCCTTCCCCGTTTGCTCGCCTGCTCTGCCGCCACGATGGCGCAGGGCACAATGAATGAATTCGTTGAATTCATACAGTCAAATTTCCCCGACGTTTTGAAAGCCTTCAGCGCATTCAAAAATTCAATGTCCGAATCCCAGCCTCCCTCTGAGGCTTCAACCGCCCCTTCAGAGCAACCAGTTTCTGATTCCCCTCTCTCCCCTGACCCTTCAGGTCAGGTTATGGAGACTGACTTGGCCCCTTTGGCCAGTCAAAGTTCAATTGATGAGGATGGCTTCACCACCGTTGACCGTACGCGCAAAAATAAGCGCCATGCCGACTCGGGCACCGCTGCCCTTCCGTCAAAAGCCCTTAGGGCTTCTGAGGGCGACTCTCGCCCAATTCAAACCAACTCCCAGTCGCAGGCTCCTTCTGAGCACAAAAAGCAAAAAGCTCCGCCCCCGATTGTCATCCAGGACAAATCCGCCTGGGTTCCTATTCATGCCGCTTGCCAACAGCGCGGCATTAAGATCTCCCCCGCGAGGGACTCCGCCCACGGCCTTCGCGTCTTCGCCGAAACGGTGAATGACCACCGTGCGCTCTCGCAGCTACTGCGGGAACGCAAAATCTCTTTTCATACGTACGCCCTCGAAGAGGAGCGTATGCTCCGCGTAGTCATACGCGGCGTCCCCAAAGAGATAGGCGAGAAATATATTCTCGCTGATCTCAACGATCAGGGTCTTCCGATTTACGAGGTACACCGTATGTACCGTGCGCGCACACGCGAGCCCTATAACATGGTGCTCGCCATTCTTAGCCACTCTCCTGAGGGCAAAAAAGTTTTCAAGATCTCGAATGTCTGCGGTCTCCGCGGCATCAATGTGCAACCCCAGCACAAAAAGGCTCCCGGGCAGTGCCATCGCTGCCAACTTTACGGGCACTCGGCCCGTAATTGTTTCGCCCGCCCCCGGTGCGTTAAATGCACGGGTGATCATGGCACAGAGTCATGTCCCCGCGCCCCGGGCACGCCTGATCCGCCGTCCTGCATCCTGTGCGGGGCAGTGGGACATACCGCCAACTATGGCGGTTGCCCCAGGGCTCCGCGCAGGGTAGGGCCGGTGGCTCGCAGCGCTCCCAGAGCGCCTCTTTCTAGGCCAGCGCCTCCCCCGTTAAGGGGTTCAGCCTTCCCTGCGCTGGAGCGCAGGCCACCTCCGCCACCGCCAAACGCGTGGGTTAAACCCCCACATATCTCGGCTAAGCCGATATCTCAGATTCCGCAAGCTCCACAACAACCGTCGCGGCAGGACCCGCGTCCCGCCGCCCCCGCTCCCCTCACTTCCTCCGCGAGCTCCCACCTTAGTGTCGTGGTGGATTACGCACGCCACATCGGCCCCCACATGGGGGAAATTAGGTTATTAGCTGAAAAGCTAATTAGGTTCGCGAACTCGCCGGAGGACCGGCTCGCAGCCACCTGCGAACACTTCGCAGTGCTGGAGTCGGTGTACTCCTACACCGTACCTAAACATTTCCGCGTTTAGATGGGTTCTACGGCCCACAGGTCCAAGCCATCCTCAATAAACTTTGCATTTTTTAATGCAAACGGCATCGCCCGTCAGCGTGACGAGGTGGCGGTCTTTTTAACAGATCACAATATAGATTTATTGTTAGTACAGGAAACGCGACTTTCACCTTCGCATCGCAATCCTAGGATTGCTAACTACAACATCATTAGATCGGATAGGGACAGCTACGCCGGTAGCGGTACCCTTATTTACTATAAAAGATCTCTGTACTGCGCGCCGATACCAACACCCGCGCTCGAAAATATGCAAGCCTCGGTACTACGTTTAGGAATGACGGGCCATCCGCCCATCACTATAGCCTCCATCTATCAGCCCCCAAATAAAGTTTTGCTAGAAAGAGACCTCCAGGCTCTCTTTTCGTTAAGTAACGCCGTCATTCTGGCAGGCGATTTTAACTGTTTTCATACCCAGTGGAATAGCCACTCAAACTCGACCAACGGTATAATCCTGGAGAATCTGAGTGATTCTCTTGGATTTGACGTTATTGCTCCAGCTTCCCCTACCTTCTTCCCAACAGTTGTAGGATACAGACCTAACGTTCTGGACTTCGCGCTGCTAAGGAACATAACACTCAGGTTATGTTCGTTAGAAGTGCTATCAGAACTTAGCTCTGATCACAGACCTGTCCGAATGCAGTTCGGACCTCCCGCTGACCCACTGACTGACCCGCCTAAGACGGTGACGGACTGGTCCAAACTCGAGAAAGCTCTCGAGTCGACCTCCTCACCGGACTTAGACAAAATCCCTGACAAGATAGTTACCTCCGAAGATGTAGATCTGGCAATCGACGCCTTCACCAGCCACTTGCAAACAGTCATTAAGGACTGCTCCAGGGAGCCACCAGCGACGGACGAGATCCGACGTTGGAGGCTGCCTGAAGACGCGAGACGACTGCTGAGGGAAAAGAACGCCGCCACAAGAGCATACGATTCATACCCCTCTGAGCAACACCGGATCCAGCTGCGTACTTTACAACGTCAAGTAAAGACTCGCATGAAGGAACTGCGTGATGAACGGTGGAGTAACCTGCTCAGCGACATTTCGCCCTCCCATACAGCTTACTGGCGTGTCGCTAAATCTCTCAGATTGGACCAACAGACTGACATACCCCCCCTGACGCGTCCCGACGGGACCATTGCTTTTGACGATGACGAAAAAGCTGAATGCCTGGCAGACAGCCTGGAGAAGCAATGCTCTCCTAGTCTAATACAAACTGACACAGACCATATCCAAAAAGTAGATACCGAGGTGGAGCAATTCTTCTCCGCCCCTCCGGCGACTCAAATCACCCCTTTCACTCTGGAAGAGGTTCGAGAGGTCATATGTTCGTTAAAAGCCAAGAAAGCACCGGGTGCTGATGGCATTTCAAACGGCGTATTCAAACGCCTACCCGAATTCTTATTGTTACTTCTGGTTGCCATCTTCAATGGAGCCCTCGCGAATTGCAAATTTCCGGCCGCCCTGAAAAATGCAATTGTTATAGGTATCCCCAAGCCAGACAAAAATCTGGCGGACCCCGCTAGCTACCGTCCGATTAGCCTTCTCTGCGTAATAGGGAAGGTATACGAAAGACTTCTTATCTCGCGTATGCGGGATTTCACCGATTCAAATAACACTATCATAGATGAGCAATTCGGTTTCAGAGCTGAACATTCTTGTGTTCATCAGGTGCACCGCATCACGGAGCACATCCTTTCCGGCTTCGCGAAAGCCCAAGCCACCGGAGCTCTATTTTTCGATGTAGCGAAAGCCTTCGATAAAGTCTGGCATAACGGTTTATTATATAAACTCACAAAAACAGGTATGCCTGACAGTCTCGTGCACATCATTCGAGACTATTTGTCAAATAGGACATTCCGTTACAGAGTACACGGCACTCTTTCAGAGCCCCACGCCATTAGGGCAGGGGTCCCGCAGGGGTCAGTGTTAGCCCCTTTCCTTTTCTCGTTATACACTAACGATATCCCCAAGACTAAATACGTCGAGTTAGCGCTCTACGCCGACGATACGGCTCTTTTTACGTCATCTACTAGCAAATCACTTATTTGCAGCAGACTCCAAAAGGCAGCTGATAAACTCAGTGCCTGGTTCCGTCTTTGGCGCATTGAGGTAAATCCTCAAAAAAGCGCCGCCGTGTACTTCACGCGCGACCCTAATGGGATCGACAAACCCGATAGGAACAATCACGTACTACGTCGGATTACAATGTACGGTGACCCCATTCCATGGACGAATCGTACAAAGTATCTAGGAGTCATTTTAGACTCAAGTATGACCTTCGGACCTCACATCTCCAGAGTTCGCAACCGGGCAAAATTCTACCTTTCCCGGCTTCACTGCATGATCGCACATAAGAGTATGTCACTTCGTAGCAAGTTGACACTCTACACTGCATGCATACGTCCCGTTATGACTTTTGCAAGTCCGGTTTTTGCTCACGCGGCAAAATGCCATCTTATTAAGTTACAACGCGTTCAGAACGCTTTTATGCGTAAAGCCGCGAACGACCCGTGGCTCCTCAGAGTAGTTGATCTGCATAAAGATTTTCAACTCCCTTCGATCGCGCACTATATGAAGGAAGCGTCTAGGCGTTACTTCGAAAGTGCGCAAAACCACCGCAACCCCCTTATTGTCAAGGCCGCCACCTACAGACCGCTCGGTAACCACCAGCGTCGTCGCCACCTCAGACGCCCAATACTTGCCGTCTCCGACCCAGACGACTGCATCACAGTCGCTAATGCTTGGACTCTAACGGACCACGTGAGGACTTCATCCACACGCACACACGTAGTTCGACACCGCGCCCGCCGGCGGACGCGTCGTACACACACACACCCGTCTGCGCGCTACACCAGGTACAGACATGTACCTGGGCGCTTCTCTCCAGCTATCACATAACCATCGTGGGATAGTAGGTTCGTTTACACTCACACAGTGACACCACAACTCTTTTCTAGCATAGGTTAGAATAGGTCCCCGTTCCCCCCCGCGGTCTCCATTGGCTTCAGGCCGGCCAGCGTCGCTCACACCTCAGCCTGCTGGGGTGTGAGCGGCGCTAGTCTTCAGTACCGCTTTTTATTTTTGTATGTTCACAGGGTTCCAGCGCCGCTCCGAGTCGACCTCGCGCACAGCCTTGGTCGCCAGTAGGGTTAGGATAATAGGGTTAGGGCTCCGGGTCTAGGTCTATAAATCTTTTCGATCGCGATGTGTACTCTGCGACGACCTGGAAACCGCTTCGCGGTAGGGTCCTCTCGGGGACCCTCACCAGATCGTCGCAGACTACATACCTTCTCAAATCTTTTCCTCTAGCGTTCCGTTTGCGCTTTTAAAGCCATCGTGGCTAAAAGTAGTTAGGCAGGCGGTTTTTAGTCAGTTAAAGCCTGATTCGCCCTTGAAAGGTCAGTCTGGTATCAACCAGGCTGAGGGGGTGTCGAAGAGGATTTTCCGCCTCCCTCCAGCACGGCTGGGGGGTGCCCCCGCGCGCGTCGGGCGTCAAAAAAAAAAAAAAAAGTCGGACACGACACTTGCCGTCTGATCGTCGGAGAGAGCGGATGCTCTGCCCGTAGTCTGGTGGGCGGGTTGGTGAGACCACGTGCTACTATTGTTTATGAAAGTATAAATAAAAGCAGACACTGATGGTCGGAGAGAGCGGAAGCTCTGCTCGTAGTCTTGTAGACAAGTTCGCCAGTAAGCCACGTGCTGCTATGGTTTATGAAAGATAAACAAGCTAAGTATAATTTCTATAACTAGTAATATAATTTCTAAACCATTAATCAATTATGTTCATAAGTATATAAAGTGTCTAGAAGTATATAATGTTACATATACAGTGTGGGTATATATTGTTATAAATGGATACTTAAATTATATACTAATAGGTATATAAGCTGACTGGATGTATATAAGGTCCTATAGGTGTATGATGTTATATATACATATATGGTGTATGTATATAATTTTATATAAAAGCAGAATGATAATTTAACATCATTACTACACTGAATTATGTACAAGATGTAAAATAAAAGTAAATATTGGTTATAAGGATTTATTATTAACTTCAATGTTACTGAAATAGTGTTATTATTTGTATAATAAAACCATGAAAGTATATTGTAGGTTTGTACCTACAATATACTTTCATGGTTTTATTACTATAGTTAAAAGACCTCTCCCCCTTATATACTTATATACCATCAGCCATAATTTGACACAGGCATGAAAAAGTATGACTCATTATCACGTTCCGCCTAAGCCGAGCATGCGAGCGAGAGCGCGGAACAAGCGACGCATCTATCTCTCTTCCACTCCATACGCTGATGGTTTCTTATGACGTTATTATGTAAAATTATCGTCCGTAAACCGACTTTACAGTTTTCGTAAGACAGCGTAATGTAGTTGGAACGCCACTGAGCTTATATAGCAATAACGCTCGTAATAGTATCGATTGATAATAACTCGTCTATGAATAAATCCTTATTTCTCCTCTTTACTGAGAATGACTAGTAGAAACCTGTGTTACCTCATAAAAATATTTTTACTAAAAACCCAGGTTCTTACAGATTTCGTTCACAATAACATACACATAGTTGAACATCCGTGAAAGATGAGCTTTTCAGTTACTCGTTTGCCTTTCAATAGCCAGTGCCGTGATACTGCTGAAACTTTTCTCGATTAACGTTCACAGCTCAGCCGATTCCTTTGTACCCACTGGACAATGAACGGCCAAGTAAAGTTCATAGTTCATTTTATCTGAGCTACGCAGAACATTGGCTCTCGATTCTCATTCGTGATAAGATAAGTTTGGATTGGTATGTAATTAAAAATAGGTTTTGTTTGCTGGCAAATGTATATACCTATTATATACTAAGAAGGTTGATGGCGTAGTAGCAAATGTCAGTCTAATCGAAGACGCAGTTACGCGACGTCGACCGTAGCTTGTCCATGGATGGGTTTATTTATTTCAAGCTCCTCCGTGTTTCGAAGGGCACGTTAAGCCATCGGTCCCGAATATTGTCATCTGCGGGTTGGCCGACGCCAGTGTTTTCAAGCCGCCTAAAGGCCACTGACTTGATTTAACCATGACAACAGCCGGGACCGACAGCTTGAAGCACGTGAATTTGTGGACAGTGACCTTTAGGCGGTTTGAAAACACTGGCCTCGGTCGAGCCGCAGTTGAGCAGCGTAGTTGAGTACGCTCTAAATACCTTTAATTGAGGGGAGATAGTGTGAAATTAATATATGGGTTGATGCCATACATTTTATATACGTCAACATCAATGACATGTTTTTTATATATTGTTTTGTACTTTCTAGTGATAAAATGTTGTTTTTTTTTTCTAAAAAAAAAAAAAAAATTGTGCCGATACCACCGATCCATCCAGATTTCTCGTATATTTATTACTAAATGTATATTGTATGGTTATGCAATATGACCGGAGTAATTTTATCAA
This sequence comes from Hypsopygia costalis, assembly GCA_937001555.2. Taxonomy (NCBI): domain Eukaryota; kingdom Metazoa; phylum Arthropoda; class Insecta; order Lepidoptera; family Pyralidae; genus Hypsopygia; species Hypsopygia costalis. The sequence goes on from OW443342.2 coordinate 21,255,013, forward strand.
AGGGATCGATAGACGCATTCGACAAGGCTGGGCAGCTTTTGGAAATGTTCGGTACATCCTCATCACATAGAAAACTCAATGCGTGAAGATTAAAGTCTTTAACTTAATGTACGTTGACCGTAGGGCTGCATCAAAGTCTCTGTACAAGTACTACAAGTCTTGTACGGCAAGTAATAGCGGGTAGAATACACTGGTTTAAACTACAGGCAAATCGCACAGCTAGCAATCGAGAGCACTAAGTTCAGAGTTTCTATAAGAGAAAAATCTGGAACGAAGAACCAAAGTTAATTCACATCAGTGACTCTCAAGTTATGTAGCTCTCAAAAAAGCGGCTGGAAAGTGTCGGGTGCGAAAAGTCAAAAAAAAATAAACGCATTAGGCCTATATATTACAAACTGAACTCTAAGGAACTGCAGGCTCAAGTGACAATGTGGAGGCCACATAACTCGCAGAATTGATAGCCGACGAGGCAGAAAGGTTTTGTGATGAGCCGGTAAATGCAGGTTAGGACAGCCACTTAACAGATGGACCCGCGATTTGTTAAATATCGTCGAAGGACGATAGATACTTGTAAAAAGTTTTTAAGAATTAAATTGTGCTTCAATACTATATAATAACTATAGGCATGTTTTCGTAAAAATGCCAACGTCCTATTACTTTAACAAAATTTACTACATCTCGAGAATACAAAATGGTCTATACCTCAAAATCTTGTACAAAAATTGCCAGAGGCATTATTCCGTTTAATGTTCTTTTATTAAGTAATGTTTCTTCACTTAAAACTGTATACTTAGTTATTATTATCTACGCGTTGTTATAATATATATTTGCTGATGTTTTTCAACCTGGGTGGGGACCTGGTGACCTGTGAAACAGGCTTCCTTGGAAGCCTAGTTCAGGCGCCAGTTCTCCACAGCTTATTTGTCTGTGCTGCGAAATTCCTGGCTCCAGAACATGATAATAATATTAAAGGCATGTTGTTAAATATTCTGACTGGCATGGAATTCCGTTCACCACCTTACTTATGACCATTCAAAATGTATTGTTTTGTAAAGCTTGTGGAGAAAGAATAAACAATATTATTATTAAATCGTCTTTTTGTATCTTAACACCTTCATCCACTCACATTTTTAAATGACACAAGAGCGATTTTGTTAAAATTTAAGAGGGAGGAAGGCTGTGTTCAGCTGTGGACGTCCTTTGGCTGAAATAAGGATGATATCCTGCAGATAATGATGAAGATGATGATGTCGGATTTATTATTCATCCAGGATTCATATATATTAAAATACCGGTAGTTTATTTTCACAATTATATACATATCGTATATAAATTTTATCTTTTAATTTGCCTGGACAATCCCTCGTTGTATTAGTGAAAATATTATGAAATCCGTACGTAGTTTCTCAGATTAGCCTGAACAAACACAAACTCAGCGCGGCGGGAGACTTCAATTTATGGATATGTTAGTGAAGCTTTTACTGTGCGGTTCCGCTCGTATACAGTTGAGTAAAGGTAATATCCTTCTCTAGGGTTCCATCAAAACTAGTTTTGATTAACTAAGTGAATTATGAATAATAAGGAAATAAATTATGAATAATAAAAATAAGGAAATAAATTAATTATATTTCCGAAAACATTAAAATACTGATATAAATTAATTTCGTTACATTAAAAAAATAATCTTAATTTTAAGAAATCCATATGATTTAATCTTTAAATCTAAAACATTTTTTATGAATTTTATTATAAACAGCTTCAACCGTAAAGCCGTATACACACGTACGGACAAATTTGTTGGGTTTCATGAGACGCGACAACTTTGTTTCCATATAATGAACATCGAACATTTTGTTCGTCAAAAATGTTCGCCAACTATCCACAAATATATGCGGTGACAAGCGCGGGCGGAGTGTATGTCGCTTGCATATGCCCTGCACCTCGCAAAAATAAGAATATATTTAATAAATAATATAAGTGTAGTTGCATGCATAAATCTGACGATAAAGTACATATCTATAGTGAGTAATATTCACCAAGGAAAAGCGAAGTTCCCCAATTCCTAATACAGGTATCTTGTTTACCTTACAGGAAACTCCAGCAGTACTTTGATTATGTATACTATTAAGAATGACAAAGCTTTTGATTTTGATTTTTTATTTTGTATGAAATACTAACCACCTTGATTGATAATTACTTTTCTGGATACAATTCAAAACCATAGATTGAATTCAAATTTTGTTTGCTTGCTGTGAACGATGAACATTTAGCTAATTAAGAATTAGCATAATAATAGTCATGTTCAAAATATATTTCTTTAAAATCGACTCACAGAATCAAAAGATGTAGACTTCTCACATTTATTCGATATCTAATTCTACGCATCTCAAATACGATCTGAGACGCCGCCGTAATACAAGTCCTACATCTCACAATCTAAATAACAGACATAGTTCAATACAATTTTCAGTGAAATAGATGCTTTTACAGCAACCAGAAACCCATTGAAATGAACAACTGCGCCTGAATTCCATTCCCGTCTTGAATTCGGGTACAAGAACTGCCGAAAGTTCTTGTGGTTTATTGTGAATGTGTATTTGATAGTTTAGAACAGTGATTCCTAACCTTTTCCGTATAGTTACCCCTAGACCAATATAAGAAACTGTTTTTTACCCCCTCCTTAGATCAGATCTTATGAGTCTGAAGCTGAACTAATGTGTTATTTTTTATCAGCTTTACACCTACAGAATCCCTGTTTTACCCCTGAGGGGGTAATTACCCCCAGGTTCGGTAACACTGGTTTAGAACCTTCGATTGAGCTTTCTAGAATATATGTAGTCTAGATTATTCTCGTAATAAAGTTAATAGTAAAATGCTAGTGACTAAGATATCAAAGTGATGGCTTTGGAAATTGTCAAATTAGGATGAAGATAAATTTGGAAGTAAGTAGATAACTTTGGAAATGGGCAAATTTGAAAGTAAGTGATATCCTCTAGACTAGAGGGAATTTTTAACCGACTCCAAAAAAGGAGGAGGTTCTCAATTCGGCTGTACTTTTTTTTATGTTTGTTAGTTAATTACTCCGTGATTTATAAACCACACTACAAAGAGTATCTTCCAGATTGGTCCCATATTTTTTTCATCATCATCATCACCATCATCAGTCTGTATCTACCCACTGTTAGGTTTGTTATTTTATTACTCCGTCATTTCTAAACCGATATGTATTTGGAGTCGGTTTTTTTTTTGTTAAAAATATCTTTTCGTTAGTCAGCTAATTTGCATTAGTATGTATCATCATCATCAGCCTGCATCTATCGACTGCAGGATATACCTTCCCTAATACCTACCACCATATGCGATCGCCGCTTTCCTCAACTAACCGCTTCCGGCCGTTCCCTGAGGTCATCAGTCCGTCTAGAGTAAATAATATGTATCGTCATCATCATCTTGTACCCACTGCTGGATATAAGCCTTCCCTAATGCTTTCCACCAAAATTTAATACGATCCTCCGCCTTCCGCATCCAACCGCTTCCAGGCCGCTTTCTTAAAGTCAGCGGACCATCTAGAAAGCGGGCGCCCAACGTTTCGTCATCCATTAAAAAGCAGTATAAAAAAAAAAAAAATCCAATGTGCAGCCTCCATTAATAGTGCTAATACATTCCTCCCCCATGCCATCACTAATTTGGTAGATGTGACCTGCCCATTGCCACACTCAATTAATATGTATGCTAGTAAATAAATAATTCTTATTGTTTCCTCTACTTATATAAAGGTCAGCTATGTATTTTTTAAATATTATATTTACTAATATCTTTTTATTAAGTAATTAATTAAATCTAATACAATCGCGATTGATTGAACATGTACTTGCTTCCCTGATTGGAGCAAAACAGACGGTTAATTACGGTCACTTGTTTCCACATCAGTTCACACGCGCACTGTCAGCAGTTTCCTTAAATTATTTCTTCAACTGACTGGCGAATATTTAAAGAGCAACGTATTATGGCCGCAATATTGGAGTGTTAAGCCGAAACACTCTCTACGATAGATAGTAGGATGGGTCTTATTCCTATGAACAAATATTTTTTTCTTTAGTTTCACGAGGCACCTCATAATTTGATTATTTAAATAGCATAAGAAATAATGTCAGTATTTATTATTTAAGAATAAATCTAAGAGTTGTTTTTTAACTAAAATCTCTTTATTTAAGACTTTATCTACATTTGCTGATTTTTTAAATTCATAAGTCAGGACATAAGAAATGCATAATTATTATTACAAATGAAATATATTTGAATCATGTATTATTAAGAAACAATAGTAGATTTGTGTTGAGTATTAAGGTATTTTTTCCTATATTCTTTCACCAACGATGTATTGAACGATGTATTGTAGATATACCAAGACATGACGTATAAAAATTAGGAACATATTATATACGTCGACATCTTCACTTACGAGCCAATAAATCCCTTTTTCCTCATCACTGCCAATGCCAAATCGGATTTAACCCGCAACCTAGTTACGGCAGTCACAAAAACCATCACGAAGTCTCATCTACCCAATATATAACTCTATGTATTAACTGCTTGAGGGGATTAAAACTTTTTATAATACGAAATTATAATCAGTCAATGAATTTTGTTCAATATACAATACTCTATTTATTGCCCCAACAATATAAATATTATAACGGACAGTAGCATACTAAAGTACAATAAGTGACCCTACTTATCGCTTACTAACTAGTTTGGCCTAGCCTAACCTGGTTTATCCTATCGGGCTTAGGACAAACTATATGGCTGTACCAGTTAATCCTATTGCGTGTGGGAAGAACTAGATTAGTCTAGGCCAAACTAGTTTGTCCTAAAATCGGGTTTGGCCGGTAACATACAATATTTAAGGACCTGTATCTGTAAGTGATATACTTCTCAATTATAATGGAGAAATACTAAGTTATTTTTTTCAATTGTCCTATTTTTCCACTTGCAGTCGCGGCGCCGTCACGTTAGGAGCGTTAGGGGGACCATGAGTTTGATAAACAATGCGTATAAATGATAATTACATTAGTTTATTAATATTTTCAAAATATAATGCTATCACCATTTTTATTACTTATAACACGACTAGCCCTACGTTACCCTCAAATATTGCAGGTGACTAAATCTCCACCCTGTATACAAATCGTTTCATGTCGCACGAGTTACATGAATAAATAAATGCCAATGATTTATCATTGGCATTTATAAGTAAGTAAAATGACGAATTCTATTGATACCGGACATTAATATTTCCTCCACCTTTATGTGTCCGCGGACCGGACGACATGCCCCAGGCGACAACGTCAAGGAAAAAATATATTATACGAAATACAGGCACACAATGCAAATAGATCTGCCGTATTTGAGCCCTGACGTGGGTATACAAAGTATCTTAACCCTTGTGCGTGCCTGACGGGCATGCAGGTCTTTTTTCTTTTGTTTCCGATGGAAAAATGCTCATGCATCCCACGCGATCGAGAGGACGACGGCGCCGCGGCGTGGGTATGTCGGACTCTGACCCAGTGTGCAAGGGGCCTCTAGTAGACCCCACCGAGCATATCTACCGAAAAATAATCACCGGTGTTCCTTCACATCGCCGTGTGGCAGGGTTATGGGAACGGTTATGATATCACATCCTTAACCCCTCCAGCGGGAGCCCGCAGATACACAGGCCTTTCTCTGCCCAGGCAGTTCTGGGCTAGGGCACGCAGGCCTGACAATTCAACATTTTTTATAACGTCGGGTACCAAATACGCATACAGTCTGTTATATGCCGAACTTCGGTAAATTCAGACATCAGTGAAAATGAAATAAAAAGCAGCTAAATAAGTGTCCATTTAGAAAACAAGGGTAAGTGTAAGGGTCTAGTCTGTTTAAATCTGTGCTTTTTTTATGAGAGGGGTTCAATTGAACCTGCCGGTCACCTTATGGAAAGCAATCAACACCGTTCATGGAAATCAACAACCAATCCGTTGCCAGCCTATACTCCTTTCTTTATTAAAGATATTTTTATTTGGGTGCGGTATTCTGAGGTGGATGTACTTTCCCAGTATGATGATGGATGTAGCTTACAATATACTCTAAATCTCTTTTCGCCAAAGCAGATAGTCAGTCTGCAGGGTGCACCACGTGCAGGTGAGGCTGACTTTAGTTCAAAGATCTTGATGAACCAGCTACACCCCGACGATCTCAATGCAATGTCACTCACACAATCTATATGTTATTACATTACAATATTTGAGACTTTTGAGTAAGTTTTAAAACCTTGTCGAGTAATAATAGCTATATACTATACTTACATATATGTCTACACGTCCAATTTTTCTTCTAATGGTATTTTTTATCTCATTCTGAACCCATATAACTCACAGTTAAGTGATAAATGGACGTAACTCTCATGTATTATTTATGTTCAAGTTATTTTTCTTATTCAACTTAAGTAGTGGTGTACTACAGTTGACATTTCAGTGGGCAACTTGAAGATTTTCCTTTTGATATATTTTGATATTTTCTTTAATATTTGGCTATATGTTTTTAATGTAAAAACTTTCATAACTTTCGAATATTTGAATGTTGTAAATAATTATAATTTTTGAGTTTATTGTTTGTAATGTAGAGAATTTATCAAGATATTTACAGATGCTTGAGGGTTAAGTAATTATGATTTTAGAGTTTATAATGTAAAAACTTTCATAACTTTCGAATACTTGAATGTTGTAAATAATTATAAATTTTGAATTAACTAAAAATAAATTATAAATTTGACGAGCCCGCTGGTCGAATGGTTAGCAATAGCCACTTTGACTCCGAGGTCGCGGGTTCGATCCCCGCACAAGACTAATATTTGTGTGCATGAACATGTGTGTTTGTCTTGGTCTGGGTATTTTCTATGTGTTATATGTATGTATTTACAAAAAAAAAAATGTATTTAAGTATAATATCAGTTATCTAGTACCCATAGTACAAGCTTTGCTTAGTTTGGGACTAGATGGCTGTGTGTAATTTGTCCTGGAATATTTATTTATTTATTTAATTTTTGGTTTGAAATTTAGAGACTTTTACAAGATATACAACTTATAGACTTTACTATTACTAGAGGTGCTCGGTGGCGTCGTTGCGTGTGTCAGTCTAATCGAACACGCAAGTTAAGTAACGTCAGCCGTAGCCTGTCCATGGATGGGTTTATCTTTCTCGAGCTACTCCTTGCTTCGGAGGACATGTTAAGCCATCGGTCCCGGCTGTTATTGTTCGATGACAGTCGTCAAGTCACTGGCCTTTAGGGGGTTTGAAAACACTAACCTCCGCCGACCCGCAGTTGAGCAGCGTGGGGCAGTATGCTCTAAACCCCTTCGATTGAGTGTAGACCCATATCCCAGCAGTGGGATGAATAAGGATTGACGACGACAACATCCAGATGCTCGAGGATGGGAGCAAACCGGAATAAAAAGCTGCGTATGTGCTATTCTAGACTGGATTCTATCTCTATACTAAATTTCATCCAGATATGTTCTGCCATACTGGTGTGATTCAGTAACAGATATCCATCCATCCAAACTTTCGTATTTATAGTTCTCGTAAGATTGTTTTATTGTAGAGTCAGTGACGCAGGAGTAATGCCTTTGGTGTCTATATTATATAGGTTGCAATGACTGCTTACCATCAAGTGGATCGTACTCTTGTTTTTCCATTCTAGTGGTATAAAAAAAGTAAAAAACATAAACATTATATACAACAATACATACAATAGAATCACTCCGTCTCTTCCCATGGATGTCGTACAAGGCGTCTAAGGAAATATATTATAAAACCCGTCTGGCCAGTGTGGGGAGTGTAGGCCAAATCCTCCTTCTGTCTGGGACGGACGAGAGAGGGTCGTGCTCCTGTAGTGGAGACTAAAATGACCTGATGACGAAATATTTTGTAGAAGTGAGCTTAATCTCGTTTCTTAAGACAACGAATATAAAGATTTACTTTTTTCCAAAACTAAACGTGATGGGGCAAACGAGCAATTGACTCACTTGATGGAAAGCAAATACCACCGCCCATGGAGATCAGCGACACCGCCGAGCCTTTCTTTATCTGTCACAACAACCCTCAAGGAGATTGTTATTTGGCTGTGGTATTCTGTGAGGTGGAGGTACTTTTCCAGTTAGGCAGCTTAAAGAATACGCTATGCTCTACCTCTCTTTAAGCCAGAGCCTCGTTTGTCAATCAGCAGGGTGCACTACGTGCAGGTGACGTTACTTTTGGTTCAAAGATGTTGATGGACTACTTACACCTCAAATATTACTTAATTATTTATAAGAAAAAGCCTATATGTAATTATCATTTAAATCTTTATATATAAAAGAAAGTCGTGTTTGTTACAACACTTATAACTCGAGAACGGCTGGATAGATTTTCATGGTTTTTGATTTGTTGGATTTGTCTCCGTCCAGAATAGCAGAATAACTATTAAAAACATTGGAAAATTTACGAAAAAAATAAAATAAAAGAAAAATCATTTTTCCATACAAAATGTTCGTGGATGTCGGACCTGTCAAACGTGACGTTAACGTGCGTACGTCAAATGTATGCGTGCGTTCAGAAATGTACATCAAGCTAATTTAATATAGAACAAATTTATATTAAAAACAAAGGTCAACTCTATTGGTTTCATTTTTACGTCTTGATAGTTGTCTGTAATTTATTTTGAAAACAGTTTTGTGGATTGAAATATTTATTGGTTGTCAGTTGGTACATTTTTTGTGACGTATAATGTACTGAACTTAATATTTACCCACTGCTGGGTTACGGGTCTCCCCTCAACCGAAGAAGTTTAGAGAATGCTCCACCACGCTGCTCAACTGCGGGTTGGCGGAGGCCAGTGATTTCAAACCGCCTAAAGGCCGCTAACTTGACTTAATGACTGTCATCTAATGATAACAACCAGGATCGACGGCTTAAGGTGCCTTCTGAAGCACGGAGGAGCTCGAGACAATTTAATGATAACAACCGGGACCGACGGCTTAACGTACCTTACGAAGCACGGAGGAGCTCGAGATAATCTAATGATAACAACCCGGACCGACAGCTTAACGTGCTTTCCGAAGCACGGAGGAGCTCCAGATAAATATAAACTCACCCATGAACAGGCTACGGTTGACATTGCTTAACTTGCGTGTACAATTATACTGACACGCGCAATGACGCCATCGTGCTTTTCTATTATTTTCTATTATTCATTGTATAAATTTCAAGAAATCATAATTTTTGTTTAGCTAATATTTATACCACAACATTCAATTACTATTAGGCGGTACGAAGTTCGCCGGGCCAGCTAGTAAATAAATAAATACAAATATTTCTGGACAATTTACACAGCGTCATTTAGTCCCAAATTAAGCGCAATGCTTGTACTATGGGTACTAGATAACTGATATTATACTTAAATACATAGAAAACACCCAGACCAAGACAAATAGACATGTTCATGCACACAATTATTTGTCTTGTGCGGGAATCGAACCCGCGACCTCGGAGTCAAAGTGGCCATTGCTAACCATTCGACCATCGAGCTTGTCAATAATTGATTTCGGCTAACTTGCCAGAATAAATACTTTGAAAATGGATTTGTTTTTAATATTTATAAAACCTATAATATAAACATTGTATATGGAATGAAGAACACATGAAGTAAAAAGTAAGCTCGTCGTAATCCGTACGATTTTCGACTAAAGTATAAACAGAATAGCGCTTGGCCGCGTTTTTAATAACACTGTTATATTACTCCAGGGAAGAGGAAGTTTTAAAAAAACATTTTATGCCGTCAATAAACGGCCGACGACAGGGGAGACGTCATGGAGCATCTATTTAAACGAGACATCTTTTATTAATCATCAAGTTTTTTCCTTAGAGAGTAACAGGAAGATGAAATTACGGTGTTGATGTATTGTTTCCGACTTTTTTGTTATCAAGACTTTTTTTAAATATTTTTTATCGACAAAAATGATAAATAAATTATGATGGAAGTTCTAAAGGTGGTCCCTTAAGTAGAGCGTCTAATGCAAGACATTATAGGCTCCTCGACATTTTTTTTTATTATACAGTTGTAATTTTAAAGACTGGTCAAATTGATACAGGCAATTGTGTAGCTGTTACTGATCACGAAACAATAAAAAAGCCACACCTTAAAAAAACATTAAAATCAGTTTAGTTTTTGTAGTATCTGTCATTTTAGCGTATACTGTAATGTTGATAACCGCTGAAAGCGGTCACAACGGACAGCGCGCAGAGAGCGCATGCGCGACAACCCCACAGTCATGTCTCCTATCTGCATAGTAAACTTGAATCTCGGAGATAAACAAGAAATATTTTGATAGCCATACCGCGTTTATGGTTGATTTTGTTATTGATCCGAGATTAATACTAAATACATGATCATCTCCTTGAATTTGACCAGCCTTTAAAAATACAGCCTGTATATGGACATCATTAATAATATCACTATAACGTGAAAGAACTAGGTACTTCAATAGCACTATAACTTCTCACTTCTCGAGATATGATAACTTGAAAATCATAATTTGGACTTTCCCGAAAACGCTCGATACAACAGGCTAGTTGAATTATGATGTCACTTACATGTTCCAGTTTTGTATGTATTAAATCAGAAATTTATACGACATCTATGTTAAATATTGAGTTTATGTAACTAGTGATGTAACATAAATTTAAATATATTCTATTGTTTCACCGATGGTAATATTTTCTTAATTTTTTTGTATGTGAGAGGTGCCCCACATGCTCATTTGCCCCAAACGAGCATGTGTGTCACTTGGTGGAAAGCAATCACCACCGCCCATGGAGACCAGCGACAGCAAGGGGTCGCCGATCCGTTGCCAGCCTTTTAAGGAAAATTAAAACTCTGTTCTTGAAGGCACCCATGTCGTAGTTGTTCGGAAATACCGCTGACGGAAGTTGATTCCACAGTTTCACTGTTCGTGGTATAATAATGTTATCCTTTTAAAATGCACTTTCCTACAAAACAAGTCGGACGTAAGTTGTTAAAATGAAGAATTTGCAGATCGTTCTAGGTTTTGTTAGTTTGCGGCTCCCGTCCCTCTGAGCTAGCAGAGGTCACGGTGAAGCGCATAGTGGAGGAGCGCTCCCCAGTGTAGCGATGGTAAACCGGGGGGTCGTTGAGGACCTCGTTAAAAAAATACTGAGGATGGGAGAGGTGAAACCGAGGCCGGGAGCGTCTGACGGCGGCGCCCGGAGATTCGGTTTCACCAGCCCCAAGTAGTCGAGGAAGAAAACCTCGTTAAAAAACAACCCTTGGTGTCAGCTTGGCGTATGTCTCCCGGTGCGCCACTAATCGAGGAGGGGGAGAAACTCGTTTCCCTCAGGGACAACCGCAGCCGGTGGGGTCACGGATGTAATGCTTCCGCAGTTCCCGTGGCCTCGCGAGTCACCATGTGAGTTCAATACTGTTGTCCGGATTTTTTTTTCAGCCTTTTTTACTCGCTATACATTACTTAACTGTGTAATTCGCAGTTCGAATCACGACGTACGTTAAAGAGCTTCATTCCAAAAATCTATCGTACTACTGTATCCAAATAATAAGTGAGAATTTGGTCTCAGTAGTTACGGCCTTTATGTAAATGAGGCACAGACCCCAATTTTATAGGTGCAGCCGATGTTGCCGCCATAAACTGCGTTTTGGCGGAAACTGCCAGTTTTGGCAAACAGATTAATGGCAACCAACAAACTGCTACTTTAATGCGAACTATAGTCATAACATGGAGTTATAAAAAAGTTTGTGGAGGTCAAACGCATATTAAACATTGTATATAATATGACACCATGTCACTTGTGAAGAAAAATAGTGGTGTCGAGGGATACCTAACGGAAGCATGATTCTTTACGTACTGTTTTATTATATAGCTAATAATTACATAAACAATTATTTAGAATACAATGGCCACTTTGACTCCGAGATCGCAGGTTTGATTCCCGCACAGGACAAACATTTGTGTGCATGAACATGTCTGTTTGTCTTGGTCTGGGTGTTTTCTATGTATTATAAGTATAATGAATTATTTGTGAATATATTTTATGTCTCAAGTGTGTGCAAAACATGGTAGAAGATGACTTCTTAGAAAAATATATAAAACAAAGAGTACCGTAATAACTCAGGTTATAACTAGAAATAAATTGACGAGCTCGGTGGTCGAATGGTTAGCAATGGCCACTTTGACTCCGAGGTCGTGGGTTCGATTCCCGCACAATACAAACATTTGTGTGCATAAACATGTCTGTTTGTCTTGGTCTGGATGTTTTCTATGTATTATAACATAAACAAAAAAAATGTAGGTATTTCAGTACATTTATCAGTTGTCTAATACCCATAACACAAGCTTTGCGCTTAATTTGGGACTAGATGGCGCTGTGTAAATTGTCCACAAATATTTATTATTTATTTATTAACTAAAGTAGTTCTTACTTAACAAGTAGATAACATAACATGTACTGCAAGTAATGTAGTCTTCACGGATAGTAAGCTGAAGTCGCAGTAGATCTGTCAAATCTGCGGAGTCAGTGATGACGGATGGGGGATGAAGTTATTAGAGTGGTGGCCGCATGTGAGACGACGAAGCGTTAGATGAAACAACAAGCGCCTGGAATTGGAAGGCGGAGGATCGTTGTGGAAACCTTTGAAGAAGGCTTTTATCTAACAGTAGGTAGATACGGGCTGATTGTGATGTTAATGATGATGAGGAATTTATGAATTATACATGTTATGTTATATGATAGCAACATAATATTTATCTCTAACGACAACTTTAAAAAAAAAAAAATCTTTAGTTCCAGATCATTAAAAACCTTCAACTTATAATGATCCAATTGATTGCGCATCCTCCAAACACACACTGTTGTAAATTCGAAAAATAATTAAAAAAAGGTTCTAAATTCCTTGTTGTGTAACTGTGGTAAAAAAGTTCAACTTCGACATGAAATCATGTAAAAAATGGAATTCCATTTCACATCTGTGAAATGTAAAATAACGCTTAGGTATCTACCTAACCTCGTACCTAAGAGTTACTTTGCGAAAATGACAGTAAAACTAAAATTTGTAATTAAAATTACGACAAGCATTCTAGGAATACGGACCCGTTGGTGTCGTTTATCAACCAATCGCGTTTCATTCTGGGCATAACCAACCGATTACGCTAATTTTTGCACTTTGTTCTTGTAATTGAAATCTCCAGCGACGTCCAGTTTCGATGTCATCTGGAGGGGAAGGTCAAGCTGGCATCGAAGAAACTAGGTGTGCTCAACAGTACTTCAACTCGCGGCAAAGGCTTCTGCTTTACAAAGCAAAGTACGGGCGCATATGGAGTACTGTAGTCATCTATGGGCGGGAGAACCTGGATACCAGCTTGCACCTTGTGAATCCAAAGGCTCGCTATGAGGATTGTTAACGAATCCAAATTGACGGACGGTTTAGAACCTTTTAGTTTGAGAAGAGATTTTGCGTCCCTTTGTGTGTTCTACCGATTGTACAATGGGGTGTGTTCAGAGGAGTTATTTGACATGATGTCCACGGCCTTCTCCTACAGTCGCACCGCTCGCCATCGACAGGGAATTCATCCTCACACATTGGAGCCAAAGTGGTCGCGTACCGTGCGGTTGCAGGAAAGTTTTCCCCCGCGTACGGTCAAGCTGTGGAATGAACTGCCTGTCGAGGTTTTCGCAGGAGACTACAGCATGGGGTTCTTCAAAAAGGGCGTGAAGAGGTTTTTACAGGGTCGGCAACGCGCGTGTGATGCCCATGGTGTTACATGCGTCCATAGCCTACTGTAACTGCTTTTCATCAGGCGGACCGTATGCTTGTTTGCCACCTTAGTAGTATAAAAAGATAAAAAATAGCACGTTGCTCCTAGCGCTATATGAAATCTAGAAAATAAAATATACTTTTTCGTCCATCATTTCATCGACATATAGTAGTATCTCCACAAATTCCATTACCTTCTCTTTGTGGCAGCAATGAATTGATGATCGAATAACGTGTCAATAGTGAGAATTCGTGTGGAGCGATTGGCAACTCGAAACATCTACATTGTATAGGTATTCCAAAATTTTCCAATAAAAAATTGTGGGATATTTTTACGACAGAAGCTTAAGCTTGTCCTTTAAAATCGAGTATTTTTACAAGCTTTGTTTAGTTCCAACGCGGTGTCTGTAATCAATCCTAGCAAATTTAATTTGACCTACAAATGTTTGTCTTATGCGGGGATTGAACTTGCGACCCCGGTGTCTAAGTAACCATAGCTGGCCATTTCTGGATCATCATGATGAACAAGAAATACCAAGGAAGGGCTTACAATTATGTAAATGCCGCCATTTTTAGGGTTCCGTGCCCAAAGGGTACAAAGGAACCCTATTGCTAAGGCTTCGCTGTCCGTCCGTCCGTCCGTCTGTCACCAGGCTGTATCTCATGAACCGTGATAGTTAGACAGTTGAAATTTTCACAGATGATGTATTTCTGTTGCCGCTATAACAACAAATACTAAAACACAGAATAAAATAAATATTTAAGGGGGCTCCCATACAACAAACGTATTTTTTTTTGCCGTTTTTATAGATACTGGTACGGAACCCTTTGTGTGCGAGTCCGACTCGCACTTGGCCAGTTTTTATTTATTCAATATGGCGACCGCCACAAAATGGCGATTTATGATTTCTACGTTAACCCCGACGATATGGTATCAAATGAAAGCTCTTGATGAGTGAAATACAGTAATTAACGATACGACACGATAAACGATAAACTATTCTATAATAAAAAAAAATATGTCTATTTAATTTTAAAAAAATAACAGTAATTAAAAATGATTAAAAATAATTACATATTCCTTAATTATTACATATTCTATCGTCATTTATTTTAACAATAATAAAATATTTATATTTTTAATTTACTGCATTATTTAATTGTTTTCGTTTGCAATATTTTTTCTACACAATAGTCTGAGTAACATAACAGTCTTAAATTACCTTGTGCTGGTAGAGAACGTCCATGAAGTGGTAACATAGGTGGGTGCAAGATTTTAGCTTAGTCGGTAGAAATCCAGCACAATAGACGGAGAAGCAGTAGTTCGACTTCATACTAGCATCCAAATCGGCGCACGCACACAGCCAAGCGTCATTTACACTAACTTTTCTTTGCTGTGCGAAACTACGCAGTGTCACGCCGCGTGTCGTACGGGTCGCATGCTGGACGTGTAGCGCTCGCCCGGTACGTTATCTGAACACAATTATCATAAATCTAAATTGAAGTTATATTTTTACTTTCCGAATATCTGTTGGGAATAGGCTTCAGCTTCGGCGGTAGGGCCCCTGATATGAATGATGCTATGTTAAATAAGTAAATATTAAACAAGAAGCCTATTATATTAACATCACTAACATAACATCGTAAGGGTCATTCCCACCACACTTATCACAATTTATTGTCACTGCATCGGACATATGTCCAGCACTTCCCAAACTAACCCTTACAAGTAACTTCTTGACCCAAATCCTATAGGAAGATCCCATTAACCCTCGAGACATCAACTTTGTATCGATGGTTTGGGAAGTTATAAAGTTGGTATAAATAAATGTGATCTTTTTTGCTTCCAAATTGCATTTCTTGTTGAAAAATGGACTACAGTAGATGCATCATAGACTATAGATCTCGACTGCGATTCGAATAGATTACAAAACATACAAACAGAATGCGATAAAAAATTAAAAACAAAAAAATAAACACTCGATGGCGTCGTTGCGCGTGTCAGTCTAATCGATCTCCCAAGTTAAGCAACTTCGACCGTAGCCGGTCCATGGATGGGTTTATTTATTTGGAGCTCCTTCATGCTTCGGAGGGCACGTTAAGCGGTTGATCCCGGCTGTTGTCTTGTCGTTAGATGACAGTGGTTAAGCCAAGTCAGTGGCCTTTAGGCTGGTTTAAAATACTGGCCAACCAACAGTTGAGCAGCGTGGTGGAGTATGCTCCCCTTCAATGGGGGAAGGCCTGTATCCCAGCTGTGGGATAAATAAAGGTTGATGACGACGATGACGACTTTTTTTAATGTATAACATAAAAGACAATAAAAGACATAGAAACTACCCAGACCAACACAAACAGACACAAATGTTTGTCTTGTGCGAGGATCGAACCCGCTTAAGGCGAGGTGAGCTAGCGCTAGAAACAATGGACAATTCCGCGAGACACTGGCGACTCTGGCGAGCGGCCTACTGATCGAAAATCAATTGTATAATCGATTAAAAATTTTAAAGATGTAATAAAAGAAATCTATCCTCCAGTTATTTATGACCTTTTTTTTTAGTAAATGACATATAAAGTCAAATTACTTATTTTAAGAATAAAACCGAAAATAGAAGATAAAATGACACGAAAAAAGAGGTAACTTTGTGAATTTATTAGGTTGGGGAAAAAGTCTTTTCGTATTTTGTATGAAAATTCAAAACATTTTTTAATAAAGTTTATTTACATTTAACTAAAGTATGTAGGTGCCATTTTATACGATAACTTTTTGCCATCTTGTAGGTAGAGACATGATCCCATTACTATAGAAATTTTGGGACTTCTGTTCAAAAAACCACGACAAGTGGTTTTGGCAGTCTTCTCGTGATGTTAACCTGACATTGCTAAAGAATTCTGAAGAGAACGAAACAGGTGGAAATCAGAAGGTGCAAGGTCAGAACTATACGGCGGATGCATTAACACCTCGCAGTCAAACTCTCTTAATTTTTGCTGAGTGGCTAAAGATGTGTGAGGTCTAGCGTTATCATGATGAAAAATCACACCCCTTCTGTTAATTAATTCCGGCCGCTTTCTCTCAACTTTTTGCTTTAATCTCATCAGTTGTTCACAGTAGAGTTCAGAATCGATAGTCCTGCCTGGCGGTAACAGCTCATAATGAATAATGTCCTTCCAATCCCACCATATACACAGCATCACCTTGTTGCGGGTTAACCCGGGTTTTGCCAGAGTCTGTGAAGCCTGACCGGCCTTTGACCACGACCTTTTTCGCACGTTCTTGTCGTACGTGATCCACTTTTCATCACCAGTTATAAGCTTCTTCAAAAACGGTTCGCTTTCATTACGTCGTAGTAAAGAATCGCAAATGAGTACACGGTTCATTAGGTTTCTTTCAGTGAGATCGTGAGGCACCCAAATATCGAGCTTTTTAGTGTACCCAGCTTTTTTCAAATGCGCCAAAACTGTTTTGTGGTCAATTCCTAATTCTTCAGCTACGTCGTAACTACTGATATGCCGATCTTGCTCCACTTTTTCAAAAATGGCATCCATTTTATCCGTAACAGGGCGACCAGAGCGACGTGCATCTTTGACATCAAAATTTCCTGATTGAAAACGCTTAAACCAAATTTGTGCTACTCTCACAGACACTGCACTAGGTCCATAAACGTCACAAATTTTTTTCGCAGCTTGCGTTGCATTTTTACCTTTTTTGTAGTAAAATTTTAAAATGAATCGAATTTCTTCATTAGATTCACTCATCTTGACAGTAAAAAAAACAAATGAAAATCACACATTTACCTAATTTGAATTTGGAATTATCTTTTTTAAAATTTAAACTTTTTAAAGATATCAAAACCTGCCAGATACAAATAGTATAACCAAAGAGATTTTATTACAAGTTCATACATATTATAATGCGAAAAGACTTTTTCCCCTACCTATTATTTTATCGAGTCAACTTCATCAAATCATGTTTCCATCGGATATATTCCCTAGTACATATATATCCTCAACAATATCAATATAATTTTCCTAGATTTTAATTCTCTGTTTATTACTTCAAAGATGAATTCTAAATTGTGGATTTTGCAGTACCACTGGTACCACCCCGCCTTAATGCTTGCTTAATACTAGGAGCATTGCTCGCGCAGTGGCACCCTCGCTGCCAACGCAGCATATTCTCACCTCTGAACATCTGCTGACCTCACTCATTTACAGAAATACAACAATCCTGAAGAGTATTTTAATTTGGCTGCGGTATTACTGAAGTTGGAGGCTCACCTCATGTAAAGTGTTACTGCATTAGCAGCGTGGGTAGACACCACGCGGGTGATATATATTTCCAGTATTGCAAATAATTCGGTAACCGTTTTCCATCACGCGGGATGTATGGTCATTTGGTACTTACCCAGTGTAGTAAAAAAATCGTTCTCCTATGAATAAAACTTGTACCCTCTTTCAACGACATGGTTACCATTATCAGCGAAGCCTTTTACATAATCGCAATCGATTTACAGCCTATTAAACTTCTTTTAACTGCCAAATACAGTTAAATTTAAGTCTTAAATCTGTCACGCTAAGACTGACATTCCTATTCAGCACACAGTTAATAGAAAGAAATCTTCATCGATTCCCCCTTTCTTTTAGATTGACGTTCAATAAATGAAATCGGGTACAATAAGTGACGTTTACCAGAAAGCCGGGACTTCGGGATTTTGGAGAACGAATGTGGATATATGTGATGGATGAGTTTAATAATAAAACTTCGCGTGTTACTGCGACAGACGGTATTGATGTTAATCTACAGGAGCGGTGAAATAATATTACACTTATAAATGAGATAGATGTTACACTAGCACTTGTTCTTTGCGGCAACGAATGTGAAACTAATGGAGTTTTATTTAGCCGGATAGTAGCCGCGACAGTAGAAACGCGTCTAATATCTAAATACCTAATCAAAAGATTCGTATCAGCAATACATAGATTTTACAGGAATTCGATTTGATAAATTTATAAAAATTTAAAATATTAAATTAAATATAAATATTCCTTTTCAACTAATTTATATTTTATAAGTTATATTGAAAACTGTAAGTGAAGCGTGAGTGAAGCGTAAGGTTACCATTTGAAACGTTATAGTGATCCAAACTTAAAAGATAGACTATCACAGACTTTTTTTTAGAACTTTTTAAGATGAATAATTCCGCCGTATATAATTGTTGCGTACCTGCGTGAACCGTTTACGCAGCGCACGCAACGGATGCTCTCAAAAGGAATATCTTATTCCCATTAATTTTTGCAATATTTTTCATTGGTGCACCGCTCCTATTGTTGGTAGCGTGATGTTAAAGCCTATATAGCCTTCCTCGTAAGGCTATCTAACACTAAAAAAAATTTCAATTCGAATGAGTAGTTAGAGATTGAGATGAGATTACGCGTTAAACCAAACAAACAAACTCTTCAGCTTTATAATATTAGTATAGATATTCAACAGGAATACACAATAAAATCAACTTGAATAGAAATAGTTACATAGGTATTATACATACAATATCTTTATGAAATTTTAAACTTTTATGGTTTTCTACCTCCCTATATTAAAAATACCGGGAAAATATAAAAATCCATCGCGGTAACACTCGTGTTTATGGTACTTAGTGATCCTTGTCAAAAATGTTAAATAAAAAAAAACCGTTAGTTTCTGAAACCGTTCTTAAGCAAGAACGACCCAGAACTTAACAGTGAGCTCATTCTTAATTCGTATGATTAATAAAATATGATTTCATTCTATCTATTTTTAGATAAATTCTAAAAATATGCATTAAAAATGTGCAAAGTGATAACCATTGTCGCTTGACAAATTATTATATTGATTAGTTTCTTTCATAGTAATACTAAAAATTATTTATTTATATAATTACATTTCTTTTTTTGTAATCTACTATATTGGAAGGGTACAGGCAAAGAACAGGGAATATCACATTTTTTTTTTCTTTATAAATCAAATCTTTATTTAGGATAGTTTAATTTCAAATCGCTAACTTTTCAAAAAAGTTAACAGATGGCGCCCAAAAGGCAAAGTAAAAGTTAGTACATACGCTGATCTCAATGTAAATTGTAATATGTACTTCTGAACTTTAAACTGTATTTTTTTCAAAATATTTATTAGGACATTCCCTGATCTTTGCCTGCACCGTTTATTTAATGTAATGTTTACTATAATAAATTAAAATAATATGGAATCAAGACTGATAATACATTCATACGTGATGAATAAACGAACAAACAATACTTTATCTTCAATCAAGCAGAACATGGCGCAATTCCGAGACAACGTCCGATGTGATTGATAGGTAAATATTGCGGGGATGATTCTCATTTCCCGGGGATTTGCCGGGAACACGACTCTGTATTATGCTCCCCACTAGTTAAAACCACTCTTATTATTTATATGTATTGTGTATTAATTTAATAAATGAAATTTTTTCTGTGCACATTATTTCATTTTCATTTATGTTTCATTTCATTAGGGAAGAAACTGGACGGAAACAAATGTAGAATTGATTAATGCATGAATTTTTTTTGTAAAAAAAAATATTGTGAAAATGGTTTTAGAGTTGTGTTTACCTACACAAAATGAAAAAATATAAAAATATGTTCTTGTGTTATTTTGAACTGCCAGTTTTAATAAATAAAAATAAAAAATATACCAATACCATGTTTTTGTGGGCGATTTCCAGCTATCTATTTGATAACCGTTATTGCTTGATAGAAATATTTTTCCCGGAAAATGTTTCGGTACAAGCATTGATTGGGCCTTTTAGGATTTTGTTTAGAACTTCAAAACCCACGTTCGTGCAAAAATATGACAGTCCCTATTTCTTCTATCGTGCAATGTTAACTAAATAAATAAAAATATTACGCAATCACTTAGTTTATGAGATTAATTAGTACTTAACATTTAACATCAAGCTACGATCATTAAGAGCAACATAAATGGCATGTTTAGATATATATTAATAATAGTAATCAGGCCGACGTCTGAATAGATATAACATAGAAGTGTTAAAGGGCATAACGCCGTCAGTACCTTCGGAGAAAGCGCAGCACACCTCTCGACATCCCTGAGTCACTCACACCGATGACCCAGGCCGATTTCCTGGCATTTCTGGAGCCCATTTAGTGAGTGGCAAGCCACCGCCTACCGCAAATAACTAGCAATAGAAGCAGTTATTGCAGGCGGTCGTCCCTCTTCTGTAATAACCCGGTATTTAGTTCACTCAGATCTCATCTCCATAGCCTATTAATAATCACACACTTTGTAATAATCTTAACGCCTGCCGAGACCTG
Source organism: Hypsopygia costalis (assembly GCA_937001555.2). Lineage (NCBI taxonomy): Eukaryota > Metazoa > Arthropoda > Insecta > Lepidoptera > Pyralidae > Hypsopygia > Hypsopygia costalis. The sequence goes on from OW443342.2 coordinate 21,276,218, forward strand.
CTCATGGGTATATTGTTCCATTTATATATCCTGGAGCGGGTCACAGCGAGTGTACAACATTACATCAAACTTCTTAAAGGGCCTTTACGCATTGGATCCATATCCCCGCGCACGCCTATCAAATGACCGGGCTTGACCCGAGATTTAAAATAGACTTATAAAAATAGTATCGGTCGGCTGATATCCTGGCATTTCGGGGGCCCATCTAGTGAGTGGCGAGACACCGCCTGCCCCAAATAAGAGCAATAGAAGTAGTTATGGCAGGCGTCTGTGTGACTTCTGCAATAGCCCAGTGGTAAGTCCACAAAATCATCCTTATAACCCATTTATTATTTAACAAACTTCACAATAATTGCAATACGTAATATGGGGTGTAAGTAGTTCATCAACATCTTTGAACTAAATCCATCTTCACCTGCACGCGGTGCACCCTGCTGACGAACAAACGAAGCTCTGGCGAAAAGAGAGGTAGGGAGCGTAATTGTAAGCTTACGCTCTGACTGGGGAATATACCTTCACCTCACAGAATACCGCAACTAAATAAGAATTCCCTTGAGGATTGTTGTGTTCCTGCGAGTGAGTGAGGCCACCAGCTGCGTTGGCGGCTCGCGAGCGATATTTTATATTGCGAGCGTTAACATGACTACGATAACCCCTTCTCACCAGGCGGGCCATATGCTTGTCTGCCACCCGAAGTAGTAAAAAAAATACCTGCCGAGACGTGCTCATGGGTAAATTGTTTCTTTGATATATCCTGGAGCGGCTCACGACGGGTATACAACATTACATCGATCGAAAACAAAGTGATCAACAGAGAAGTATTTTCAGCGAAATTCATTGAGCTTATAAAATCGTCCGGTCGTTCTGTCTGTCCGTTGCCATGAAACTCAAAATTTAGAAATTCTGAATTCGGATTCGTGTAGAGCATCAAAAAGTAGTACTGTAAAGTTACCTTGGTTTTCCGAAAAAAAGTCGTTCTGTCTGTCCGTCCGTTGTCATGAAAAAGCACCTCACTCACGAAAAACCTTGGTTTTCCGATATCAATTCGGTATTTAAAAAAAAATCGCTATGGTAGCGCGTGCTGCGCATCCGATGTTTTAATTTTATAATTTAAAAAAACTTACGTAGATTTTAGATAGTGCAACTTTTTATAACAACAAGAAACTACATAGGTACCAAAATACATGCATACTTTTAACCATTAACAACCTATTCCAAACCATTGTAAAACGAACATGAAATGTTTTCAACTAAACAGACCATCGTAGCATGTCGAGACAATACCAGAATGATTGATAGGTAAATATTTCCCGTGAATGTTCCTCATTTCCCGGGATTCCCAGCGGAGCAGGGGAATGACGACGGACGAGTAAGGGTCGTCCTTGATTTGCCCATTTTTATCCGACAACTGTAAAGGAGCAAACATACTTTGACGGGACAAACATTTTATATCAATATATCACTTTATTCACTTTATGTCGTTTACGGGTTAACAAATGACCACATGTAAATCGGCTATTGTATCTGCAATAGTTTTTGTTCGAAACTATGCGCATAATTTCGATTATTTGTATGAAATATTTTTTTAAGTTTGTAAGGATGACTGTACATGTTGACATCCATGTATGTACATATTTCGAATATCCATACATAATAAAATGAATTTTTATCCGACTTCAAAAAAGGAGGAGGTTCTGAATACGACTGATTTTTTTTGTATGTATGTTATTTGATATCTTCGCGAATTGTGAACTGATTTTCAAAATTATTTTTTTATTTGAAAGGGTATGATTGCAAGGTGGCCATATTCACCAAGTCAGGATCTGATGATGGGATCCCAGGGAAATCAAGGGAAACTCTTTAATTTTATAAGCACGTATGGTCAAATTCTTTTTTAGGGTTCCGTACCTCAAAAGGAAAAACGGAACCCTTATAAGATCACTTTGTTGTCCGTCTGTCTGTCTGTCTGTCAAGACCTTCTAACTCGAGAATACGTGGAGGTATCAAGCTGAAATTTGAACTGTATGTATACTCAGGTCTACGGTCCCATGAAGTTGTAAAAAAATCAATATGCTAAGTTTACGTAAAAAAAAAGTTACGGCCATTTATTCAGCAAAAAACGCATATTTCGACACATTCTCAAGGGGATCAAAACCTATAGGGTACCTACTTCCCGTTGACTATGAAATTTGGCACGTAACATCGTTATAGACAATAAGTACAGGAATAAATCTCAAAACTATACATTTGTCATAAAATCTTGATAAATAGGGGGTCTATATTTTTTATAGGGAGTGAAATTTCAAATTGAAGCTACTAGTTCAAATGGGGTATCATATGAAAGAGCTTGATGTGCACATTGCAAAATATATTTTATTTATTTTTTCCGACGATTTATTTCTTGGATTATGGAAACCCTTAAATTTGCTCTGTGGTTGCCGGCAGAATAGAATTGCGCCACTCTATTGCTCTGCGCTGGATGTCGTACAAAGGAATCTTGTGTGACGCAATAACTTTTCTCCCGGAAGACAGGCAGCAGCGTCTCCTGGGGTATGCCACCAATAAGCTGCGCTTGCCAGTTGAAGTCGGTTTTTATTTTTTCTTAAAAATAATTACATTTCATTAAAAAAATACAATTTTGGGCTATATCTACTTACACTAATATATAACTTTAAAGTAATCACTCACTATTGTTTTGTCGAGTCCGTGACAAGGCCGAGCCTATATCATAGACGCCTTGTTCTTCCATTATTAACATTTACAATTAAATAAATATTTCTGGACAATTTACACAGCGCCATCTAGTCCCAATTTAAGCGCAAAATTATGTCATACTTCTACCCCAGTAAACTTATTAGTTTAAAAATAATATAATATTAGTAAAAATTTTAAACGAAAAATGCAAAAAAAAAAATACATTTTCGTGAATAATTTTTGTCATATCGATGAAAATTTCTAAAAATATTTTACACTATTACAGTTACACGTAACAATAGAATGCCAAGGCCGGTAGTTCACAAATCCCCAAACAGCGGAACATTTAACACCCCTAAACCATTAACATGCCTGCACGACTTGGCCACGTCGACGGATCGATCCAAGAGTGTGACTTCATCTTTGTTCAGGGTTGTCATTACTGTCAACATTTCTATACAATGGGCTTGTTGCCCATGTTACAAAATTATAAAAACTCTCTATCAGTAACGTAAAATACATAAAACTAGAACGATCTGCGGTCTTAAAATTTCAATAACTTATGTCCGACGTGCTTTATATCTCGGTCAAAGTTTGGTGGGAAAGTCCATTTTAAAGATATGAAATTATAAAAAAAAAAGATTACCATTGTAGAAACAATAAAAAATACTATAACTTTTGTTACGTCACTGGCTACATAAACGCAATATTTAACATAGCTGTCGTACAAATTTCTGATTTAATGCATATAAAATAGCACGGTGTGACGTCATAACGTGGTGGCCTTTTGTATGGAGCGTTTTCGGGATAGTCCAAAATTGTGATCAAGTTATCATATCTCGAGAAGTTTTTATGCAATCGAAGTAACTTTTTCACCTTTAGTTATATTATTGTGACGTCTTTAAATAACAAATCGAAAAAAAAATGGGATACAAGCCTATTAATAAAATGTATAGCAAAGTATTTAATTCAATTAAACGTACGAATTTTCGGTAATACCGACTAATTTCGATCTCAAAACCGAGATCATCGAAGCAAAGCTCCAGCTGCGGCCAATCTCCTTCGCAACGGACACTAGATGCTAATGCTCTTGCGATCGTAATTAATTAATTTGCTATGTCATCCTGCGTGAATTTTAATATTAAAATATAATGAAAATAAAATAGTAATATCAATGATGTTATAAATACCCCATTCTGTAACCGTAATATATCCCCTTGGCCTGGGAGACAGATTATTGCTATCCTTATACTTGCTATTTTTCCCTCACGAAGTGCGTAATCGGCAAAATCTCTCATTAGATGGTGGCCATCTGATTAAGATCATATAGAGTAGATGGATGCAAACGGCACAAAATCGATCATTGTTGAAGTCTACGGTGGAAGCCAACATTCAGCACCTTTTGGATGAAATGACAATGATGAGTGTAGCACTAGCGACACCGCAGAATAAGAAACAGTACTAACCTAAGACAGGTGGACTGTATAAAGGGTTTCATGTAAAATTACTGTCCCAAATTAATAAAAATAATATGTGCCAACCCTAGTCATAGTGTAGCCGTAGTGTTGACTGTACACGTTGGCTAGAATTCTAAATATCTGAATGCAGTTATAAACGTTTGCACTGCTTCTATGTGTAATCACAGTCGTATCTTTGTTAGTATATCTTCTCTACATGGTTGGGTACTGGTGATTTGGCATTCTGTTCAGCTATGCTGAGTTAACTTGGTTTACTTGACGTTAGCGAATCTATTTAAAGTTTACATTTCAAGAGACAGTATATTACAACCGGATAGCTTATTGTATCATAATAAAAATAATATTCTTGGTATTAAAATAAAATTATTAAATGTCTATGTTTTTGTTATGAAAACTACTCAACGTCGAATTATAACATGACATCCATGACATCATAACTATTTAACCGAATTCATAAAGAAATGAGAGTGCTGTCCCGGGGTACAGCGACGACTGTCTTCCATGACAACGAATTAATTAGTAGAAGAAGGAAGTTTTTGGAATTAGACTTCTGGATATGTAAATAAATAAAATAAATAAATATGCCTGTACAAATTACACATCGCTATCTAGTTCCAAGTGGCCGTGTGATTTCCGGCAGACTAGAATAGAATCACTCCGTCTCTTCCCGTGGATGTCGTACAAGGCGACTAAGGGAAATACATTCCGTCATTACAACCCGTCTGGCCAGTGTAGGGCCAAATCCTCCGTCTGTCTGGGACGGACGAGAGAGGGTCGTGCTCCTGTAGTGTAGACTAAAATGAACTGATGATGATGATGATGATGATCTAGTTCCACACTAAGCATAGCTTGTACTATTGATCACTGATATTATACTTAGATAATTTTTTTCTGTAAATGTATACACAATATACATAGAGCAAGACAAATAGACATGTTCATGCACACTAATATTTGTCTTGTGCGGGGATCGAACCCACGACCCCGGAGTCAAAGTGAACATTGCTAGCCATCCGACCACCGGACTTGTCAAATATAGTGCGTTCTTTCTTACTATTTCTTTTATTGTTTTTTATTTTTCCGGGGTGTAAGTGGTTCAACAACATCTTTGAACCAAAGCCAACATCAGTGCACCCTGCTGAATGCCAAACGAAGCTCTGGCGATAAGAGAGGTAGGGAGCATAATTGTAAGCTACCCGACAGCGGAATGTACTTCCACCTCACAGAATACCGCAGCCAAATAACAATTCCCTTGAGTGTTGTTGTGTTGCTGCGACTGAGTGTGGTCACCAGAAAGGAAGGAGATGCTGCGTTGGTGGCGGGGGTGTCGGCAAGCGAGCGATATTTTATGTTTCGAGCGTTAATATAGCTACGGTAACCGCTTCACATCAGGCGGGCCGTATGCTTGTCTGCCACCCGACGTAGTGTAAAAAAAGCTTTTGGAATTTGACTTCTCTATGTGTCAAGTCAAATATAATGCGTTTCTTTCTTTCATTATCCTCGATCGTTACGACGAGCTCGGTGGCGTAGCGGTCAATGACGCGGCTTCGACACCAACGCTCGTGGGTTCGATTCCCACATAGGACAAACATTTGTGTGCATGAACATGTCTGTTTATCTTAGTCTGGGTGTTTTCTATGTATCATAAGTACGTATTTAAAAAAATATATGTATTTACGTATATTTATCAGTTGTCATAACACAAGCTTCGCTTACTTTGGGGCTAGATGGCGCTGTGTAATTTGTCAGACAATATTTATTTATTTATTTATTTATCGAGGTAATATCTCAATAATAGCATAAACCCATCCATGACCAATGCCGTGACAGTATTCGAAAGGCCATTTCGTTCCTGATAAGAATGAAATTATCGCATGTTACCGCTCTCATTAGCCAGGAGTTTTATCGTGAATAAATAATGGAATATACAATACAAAGCAATGCTCTTATGTAAATTGAAAATGTTATCTTTATATTACTATTAATACTGATCTATACAATATACATTAAAGTTAATCATACACGTATCCAATTTCATTTCATAGTTCAAATTTAGTTCAATAACACAATCAATATATACGCTGAATTATTGCCATATTGATAAAATCTGATTCTTATTAACTTACATTGCTTTGCCTGACAGGGGTCGTATTTTGTGATAATATAATTTTGTTAATAATATCTTAATATAAAAATCAATGCCACTTTTCGTTGTAATTTTATAACTCAAGAACGGGCTCACCTATCCAAACCAAATGTTTAGGGTTTATTCGGACTATTTAGTAGATGGTTTAGGTGAAGTTTGCACAAAATCGGTAGAGCGGTTCTTCATTTATCACATTTTTTGTAACAAATGAATTCAATAAATGGAGGATCATTTTGTTAATGGGGATTTTGCTGTCAAATTGAAAAAGTTTTCAGATGGGGATTGTGCTGTCAAATTGAAACTTTTTTCAGTGTTGACAGTACAAGCATGTTGTTATGTCATTCATGCGGTCATTTCATTTTGGACGTGCGTTGACTTTATGTTGCCTGTTTCAGAGTCGGTACCCCCCAGCCGTTTGTTTATTTATGCTCAAAATGGAAAAACAAAAAATATTGTTTATCCAAATGTTTTGGATTAAGTTTTAAAATAGCTAGCAATTAATAAAATATTTTTTTGTTTGAATAAATGAATTTAGTGTTCCAATTTTTTTTTTTATTATTTCACTTTATACGTAGCGAAGCACGTACCGGGCCGCTAGTATCTTATATATTAAATAATATACATTTCTATCTATAGGTACTAGACAACTGATAAATGTACCTAAATACATTTTTTTTGTAAATACATATTTATAAAACATAGAAAACACCCAGACCAAGATAAACAGACATGTTTATGCACACAAATGTTTGTCTTGTGCGGGGATCGAACCCGCGACCTCGGAGTCAAAGTAGCCATTGCTAGCTATTCGACCACCGGGCTCGTCATAATAACCGTATTGGCTCAAAAATGCTGACTTGAACTTATTTTTAATCTGCATAATAACACTTAAACCATTGCTAATGTTCCGATAGCAGTTAAATTTCTAAACTGTTATCATAAACTTTACGCGAAATATTTTCATTTCGATTTTGTTCGAAAAAAATCGGTTTTTTTAAAACGTGTTTTGGATCGTTATGGTATGTGGTTCATACCAATGAATAAGCGACTCTATTTTATTTGAAATAGAGTCACTTATTCATTGGTATGAATAAGCATTCTATTCAGTTATTGAATCGCAATAAGAGATGGTGGTAAGGGGTCTGGTAAATTTCTAACAGCGTGTGGCGTCAAGTGCAAAATATATACAGTCAGAGTGCCTTCTGGCGAGCGTTAGGATTCGCCTATTAAGCAGAAATTTGTGGTATTTTGCGATCGACCATGATGCGAGATATACGACCAGCCAATATGCTGCCAGCATAGGCAATTCAGATTTGGTTTTCTCATAATATATACTTATTTAAATGGGTGTTTCGACATCCAGACCGGACATTTTCCTTTTTTCTAGAGCTACAAAACGCATAGTACTTGTAGAGCTTACCGTATCGTGGGAAACTAACATACCCAAAGACCACGCGATAAAACAAAACAAATATTATGACCTCCTAAACGAATTAACAAAAAGCGGCTATGTAGTTAATCTATACGCTGTAGAAGTAGGAGCGAGAGCAAAATCTCTCTATAACCTGCCGAAAAACCTTGGCTTGTCCAGAAGTGCAGTAAGTTCTATACTAGAACGAGTATCTAAAGCTGCATTATCAGGTTCATACCCGATTTGGCTGGGCAAGGAAATAAAAATACAAGTAGTGAAGGTGAGTGTTGATGTACGTCGGAAAGATGCCCCTTAAACCTACACCCGTGTCACTAGTCTCGGGATCTGCTTGGGGTTTCTCTCTCTACCACACGATGGCCCCGGCACCCGCACGGTGAATCCATGGAAGCTAAGAAGTTTGTCTCTATCTAAGGTGTATTGATGATGAATATAACCACGGAAATGAAATCAAATGGAAATGGTATGCAGTTAAATTTGTATGGCACCAAGCGTGCCAAACTTACACAACGACAAGCAAGCAATATGAGTATACTGCTAATAATTTCGTGTTGTAATTGGTTGAATATGGTTGTATATTATTGTGCCATAAAAGCTTAAAGCAGATAGAACGTTTAAAATCAATTTACCACGTTTATTGCGTATACAACTGATAGAAATCCATACTTAGATTTACACATTACAACCGTTCGGATGCTTAGGCGCGAAATACACGGCGGGGCGGGGCAGTCTATTTGACCGCAAAGCAATAAAGACCGCGTGTGACCGTCGATGCTCGCGGCTGCCCTCACCGCAAACACAACGCACACGACGGACGGAGCCAGTTAGTTAGTTGGCGCGTACTGAGCTAGCCGCCCCATACCGCCGTATGCGTTACTGCATACAAACTGGAGCCCTACCGCCTAAGCTGAAGCCGATTTCCATCGAATGTTTTGATTCCCAATAATAGGTGTTAGATTTAAGTTGTTAACAAACATTTTTAGCTTTATCGGTAAACCTTTAGGATTTCTGCCAGCTAAGTTAAACACAATTGGCACTAATCTATTCTAGAGTTTGATATTTGGAATCAAAAAATCCGGTGGGAATCGGCTTCAGCTTCGGCGGTAGGGCCCCTGGTTTGTGTGATTCATGGCTGGCAGCCGACAGTGTCCGCGGGGCACCGGCGGCTGCGCGATCTTTTTGCCATTTGTTGGAAGTATAGGTTACACTGCACTATCGTTCGCGGTCAATTTGACCGACCCGGCCCGCCGCGCCGCCGTCACAGTATTACTATTTTTCATACAGTAGCGCATCGCCTTTGACGTGGGACGATGCCGCCGCCCGCGTAGGTATCCACGCGGTCGTTCGCCGATATGCAAGGGTTGTCACAAAATTCGAAATCAAATAATCTGTAATATTTTTATATAATAATCATTTATTAACAAGAATAAAATATACATATTTACAAATGTTGCACTGCTAAATATTTACGTGAAGGTTTATTTTTAGATTTCAATTTTCTATTACTAAATTTAACAATATAATGAATTCGCATTCGGATAAACAATTTGTCATGAAAATATGGGGGAAACATAAGTATGGCTATGATATAAATTGTACTTGTATTAATAATACATATGTATAATAATTTATCTAAAATATTGTTTCCTACAAATGACAAAAAATTCTGACTAAATTGCGCTCATTACAGTATTTAACAAAATCATCTGGAGGTAGTACCTGTAGTCCACCAAAGAAATCACGTGAGGTATCGTATACACACAGCATGTGCATATAGTCGCAGAGATAAATTTTATGTTAGAATTGGCACATCCATACGTAGTAATTAATATCTTTGCCCAGAAATCTTGAATATAAACCGTAAAATATAGGTGAATATCCTCGTGAGAACCTCGTCTTTTTCTGTCGGTTTAAATAAAATCATAACAGTTTTATATTAGACAAACACCTTCTTTGTCCGACATCCCAACTACTCCAATAATAAGTTGTAAACAGGCAAGAGCATGCGCCGTAAAGAATACATATACCTACCTACTTACACTTGAAAACCTTGCTAGGTTGGAGTTAGAGTTACGAAGTACTTAACTATTTAGTCATCTGTCGTTGGAGCACAAGAATTCGGTTATTTGTTGTGTACTTATAGTTGGAGTACCTTGCATTTCACCAACAATATAGCTACATACATTTCAACAAAGACAAAGTAGGTAGTTTATTACGAAATTATAGGATAAACTTACCTTGCTTGCGTCACGGGGAAATCTATGAAATTTTAAATTCTTGTTGTGTTTCGACGTCGAGTTACAACCGTATACAGAACAATTTGTATGCACCATTATAATTAATAGGGATCACTGAACGTAAATTCAAAAAACGTTTACAACACTCAGTACGCGCACGTGACTGCCTTTCACGGTACCTCCCACAAACTGCGCTTGTTTGTGGGACGCTGACCGCACCGCCCGCTTCCCCGCGGGTTCCCCTCCCTTGCTCTGCGCAAGTACCTTCGATGCCCAACTGTATGCTTTTAAAACTGTGCCGCCGTGTGTTTCGCGCCTTACTGTTGACACGCTCGCCACGCATACATACCATGTCTACTATATACTTGGTTTGTAATCACGACCATACCTGAAATAATAAACACATCAATAAGAACTTAATTTAGTTAAGAGAGGTGAGAACCTGGTGACCTGTAATACAGGCTTCCTAAAGCCTACTTCAGGCACGAGCTTCTCATTAAATAAGATAACAACACCGAGAAAATGTTTTTGTATGTATAGGTAGTGTGGTAATTGGTTTGTACTGTTTTTTTTAGTACCTTTCAAATTGTGTGAGAAGAAATAAATAAAAGTAATAAATAATAATATTATTATTAAAAGTTATTAATTAAGTAAAGGAAACCAAACTTATGCTTTTGGTGGTTACAAAAATTAGGATTTTTTTTGCTTCGATTGTTAGAATGTGCAACGAGCTCGAGGTCGCACTGGTATAGTATTGATATTTAATTTATTTAAGTACAACTCGTTGTTGGCCGTGTGGTTTCCGGCAGACTAGAATAGAATCACTCCGTCTCTTCCCGTGGATTTCGTACAAGGCGACTAAGGGAAATACATTAAAAAACATCGATCAGGCCTCCCCAACCCGTCTGGCCAGCGTGGGGAGTGTAGGCCAAGTCCTCCTTCCGTCTAGGACGGACGAGAGAGGGCCGTGTTCCGGTAGTGGAGACGAAAATGACTTGATGATGAAGTACTACTTGTAGCTGTCCGTCTTAGCTTTGCTTGGGCAAATAATAATATGAACTACCTTAGACAATTTCACATGGTAGTTCTAATGTTTAATATATAAATATTTCTGAACAATTTACACAGCGCCATCTAGTCTCAAATTAAGCGCAAACTGTTATAGGTACTAGACAACTTATAAATATACTTAAATACATTTTTTTTTTGTAAATACATGCTTAATACATCGAAAAACACCCAGACCAAGACAAACAGACATGTTCATGCACACAAATGTTTGTCTTGTTCGGGGATCGAAACCGCGACCTCGGAGTCAAAGTGGCCATTGCTAACCATTCGACCACAGAGCTCGTCAATGTTTGACCTAAAAGTATAATAAATAATAAAATTACACATTACCCCTCCAATTAGGGCAATAGGGAATATACATAAATTTTTAATTGGCCTCAAATATTTTTTTCTAGAATCTTTATTGTCTTTACATTATAGGTACTTAAAAGATTATCCACCACCATCCACCGAAAATAGATGAATTTATGATGTCGCTACATTTTGCATCTCATTTGGGGTGTAAGTGGTTCATCAACATCTTTGAACCATAGGCAACCTCACCTGCACGTGGTGCACCCTGCTAACTGACAAACGAGGCTTTGTTTGTCTTTGAGCGCGCGAGTGATATTTCATGTTGCGAGCGTTAATATGGCTACGGTAACCGCTTCACATCCACCGACCCGTATCCCAACAGTGGGATGACTATGGGTGGATGCCAAACCGCTTCACATCAGGTGGGCCGTATGCTTGTCTGCCACCCGACGTAGTATAAAAAAACGTAGTATAAAAAAACTCGATTTTACGAGCGCAAAGATCAAAGGAATGAAAGCTGCAAGGTGAATTATTATGTAACATGGTATATTTTTGCCCATAACGTCTATGTTTTACCTTGATTTTTATTCATAAATGTTTAAATAATACTTACTTGCAACAAAACATACATAACCTATAAATAACCATTTGCCATTAAAATTGTTCCTAAACTTCTAATTGACGTCTATATCATTATAATTTAAACGTAATATGTATTATATTATTTAACCTCACACAAGTATGATATAAATACTTTTAAACTCATATACATTATCCTTTCTTAACATCTTCGTACTTCGTATCGCGTGGAATACGAAAAAAAACTTTATTAGGTATACTAATAATAGTGTTTTTGGCGTTTTTGCACTTCGGTACCATACAATACTTGTATGAAGGTTTTTTTTAACTTCTTCCATGATTTGTACAACAATTAATAAAAGAAAAACTGAAAATAAGTATGAAGTAATTAACTAACAGTACTGACACGTACGTGACCATGACAATGTCATCAATAGCGCGCGCTAAAAGGTGAAGAACTGGTCAAATTTATTCAATGTTTTAAATTGCATTTTGAAAAATAATTTGACTATTTTCCAAGCTATTTATATTTTTTTCTATGTAATAAAGATGTAAATGATTAATTTAAGAAAAAAAAACATTAAACTAAAATTATTTATTATGTAAATATTTGACTGCAATAGGGATATTGCAGTCAAATATTTACATAATAAATAATTTTAGTTTCTTTTTTTTATAATTTCCAAAAACCGCAGCTTCTAGAATAAACAATTATTTATCTGTTATATAGTATTCTATAATCCTTTTCATTTCAATTAATTGAATTAAAAAAATAATAATAAGTAGGTTTATAAAAATGATAACATTTATAGATAGCGCTGTGTAATTTTCATGAATTTTTTTTTAATATCTATTAAGTGTACCCAAAGCATTTGTCACAAAATTAATGTCCCATTATTTTTCTCTGTTATAAATACCTGCGTTATGAATAATAAATTCGACAATTACTCTACACTAGCGTAATTATAACTGTTTAAACGTTAACATAAACTATGCAAATTGCGTTTTAATTATTTCTCGTACCTAGTTTATGTTAGCTATTAATTAAAATTATTACACCTTTGTCCTACGATAATAATGTTTAATTTAGTATTCGCTGATATAAAAAAGTAATGAAAATATGTATATTTACCACCTTAAAGATTATCAGTCCAGTTAGATTTCCATACAAACATAACTGACGAGCTCGATGGCGTAGCGGTCAATGACGAGGCTTCGACACCAACGCTCGTGGGTTCGATTCCCACACAGGACAAACATTTGTGTGCATGAACATGTCTGTTTGTCTTGGTTTGGGTGTTTTCTATGTATCATAAGTATGTATTTACAAAAAATATATATATATATTTACGTATGTTTATCAGTTGTCTAGTACCCATAACACAAGCTTCGCTTACTTTGGGGCTAGATGGCGCTGTGTAATTTGTCTGACAATATTTATTTATTTATATAAAAATAAATATTATAAATATTCCTGGACAAATTACACTCTGTCATCTAGTTTAAACTAAGCAAAGCTTTATTGTACTTAATTTTTTTTTGTAATTAAATACATATAATACATAGTAGACATCCAGACCAAGACAAACAGACATGTTCATGCACACAAATATTTGTCTTGTGCGGGGATCGAAACCGTAACCTCGGAGTCGAAGTAGCCATTGCTAACGATTCGACCACCGAGTACATCGAAAATATGCATATATTTACCACCTTATGCTGCGGCTACAGTACCGTGATATGCCAATAATTATTGCCATAATTTCAACAACGCCTAGGTGTAACCACGATTTATGGCCATAATTTTACAATGCCAATCAATATGGCAAATGACGGTAGACAATAGCTCCGGCGGCGGTCTTTTTTCGCACATCAAAGAGAATTACCGCAGTAATTAATGCGTTTGTGGCCACACTACCGTTTGTCCAGTGTGCAGCATGAGCTCAACGGCGACGCACGTATCGACCGACATGGAGTGGTCAACTGAAAAAAGCTTAAGTTTTGGAATTATTCTAATGCGAACCGTATCTTTTTATTATGGGCTTTCGGTCGGGTATTCCCCGATAAAAATCGCGGTGTACAATGATGGTTTGAAGAAGAAAAAAGACCGAAACCATCTAAATAAATATAACAGCTGCAGCTTCAACCTCCATCTTGAAAAATGATATTTTTACCGCCTAATTTATTGACATATCTAGGTAAACTCTAGTATAACCACCCCACTTCACGCAGTAATTTCAACGGTAATTCAATGCCATAATTATTGCGGTAACAGCCCGGTAGACGGTAAGGTAGTGTAGCCGCAGCATTACAGCTGCTCAGTCCAGTTATATTTCCATACAAACGTAAAAACATTATTACTTCACCATTTGTAGTAGTGCATCTAAATGTAAACATGATATTGACGTTGTGTATTAATCTAGATTCTGCCCGCTATATCCTACAATGCAGAGACTTGGACGCTGACCGTTGGGCTGGTTCACAGACTAAAAGTCGCACAGCGAGACAGATGGAGAGCAATGCTTGTAGTTTATCTAATGTTGTTTACACATTATTTCGCAAACGGCCGTCGCCGTGGCACCGCTGCACTAGTTTCGCTAGCACTAGAACCATAATGATCGATATAGGTCTCAGAGTCATCAATATGAAGTGACAATGGGCTGGCCATATCTGCCGAGTCAGCGATGGTAGTTGGTGGAGGGAAGGTATAGACTGTGGTATAGAGTTTAGGCAACGTATGAGGTAACGAAGCGTGTGGCGCCCCCTCTCTACATGGACCAACGAAATCTAAAAAGTAGGTAGCGCTTGGATGCGGAAAGCGGAGGAACGCTTACGGTGGAAAGCATTGGGAATGGCCTATATCCAGCAGTGGATAGATGCAGGCTGATAAATGAATAATTTAGAATTAACGATACTTGCGTGTATTGATGAGACTTGTACGTGCAACGTTGCGATCGAGCTCCTCGTATGATCATTGAAGGCATTAAATACCAAAACCTAAGGCTATTAAATAATGAGTATCCAAAATTGAAACTACAGGTACTATAGTAACAGATACGAGTATTAGGCCGTAGAGGTTTTTTTTTATACTACGCCGGGTGGTAGACAAACATATGGCCCACCTGGTGTGTAGTAGCGGCTAGTGTAGCCATATTAATACTCACAATTTAAAATATTGCTCGCGCGCAGCCACCCCCGCTGCCAATGCAGCAACTGCTTCATTCCTGGTGACCGCATTCCCTCGCAGGAACACAACAAATCTCAAGGGAATTGGAGGTACTTCGTCAGTCGGGTAGCTTACAAATACGATGTACCCTACCTCTCTTTCGCCAGATTCGCAGGGTGCACCACGTGCAGGTGAGGTTGGCTTTAGCTCTAAAGATCATGGTGAGCCATTACACCCCCAAGGTGCAGGGAGAACACATAATATTCAATGTGCGATACAGGTATACGAGTGTACCACAGAGTTTGTCTACTGGCAAATCTGAGCGCTACAGTCCGTTTGGTCCAATTAATTGTGTTAACGACACTTGGGTGTATGGTGGACTGTAGATAACGAGTAACGTTTATGTTATAGGTGAGAACAGGTCCTCCGTTCCACTTAGGTACACTGATGTAACTGGGTGGACGAATTTATTCTAATTTTAACTCTAATAACTAACCGAGTTATACATTTAGAGCTAGTTGACATTAGGTCGTGCCGACAGTTTTACCGGTGGTCGTCTGTCGGGTCTAACTTGCTGTTCACACTACAAGCTGCCGATTCGACTTAATGTGAACGCCACAGTGTCGTTACCGTCGATTTTACCGTTGCCCGGCTAGTCACAAAGCAGTTGCGAGTTGACTTTTGTGTGCAATGGACGACGGCGGCGTTCTGGTTGTGATCTAAATAGGAGACGGGCTACAAGAAAAGTAAAATATTAGGTTCATCCCCGCGGTGCGGTGCGGGATTTCCCTCTCAGACCCGACGAATGTGAACGGTGCAATACGAAGCAGTATGCCAATATTATATCCGACCCGACCAAAATCGTGGCCGAGCGTCCGGTAAATGTGTCGTCGACGACAGTTTTATCGAGTCGCCCTAATGTGAACAGCACTATTGAAATACATATGCCAAAATGCATCCGATATGTGTCGCTCCGATAAATCTGTCGGTCCGACCTAATGTGAACTAGCTCTTACTGTGCGGTTGACAGATTTATGAAATTACTTGAAACTATCCACAAATTTATTGCAAAAAGATACTGCAAAATTGTGGGGGAAAAATATTTTTCCATTTTTTCTTATTTGAAAGAGTATCACACATCCATACATACGTCCATCCATAATGCATCCTCACTTTCACATACTTTTAGTTTATGATTATTCTTGAGATAATTATTATTTAAATAGTTGATTTCGTCCAACTTGCCAGAATATTATAAATAAATAAAAAATCACCTCCTCCACCTAGGATTCGAATCCGTAGTGGGTTCGATTACCGGTCGAGTGCTCATTACAACTTAATTATATTCTTGTGATATATTTCACTTGATAATCTTTAGTTTGTATAAACGAGTTCATGCGGAAGAAATAAAAAAAAAAACACGGGTGGCACTCCGGGAGTGCTGGAAAAGTGAAAACTTGAACATTAGTGCATTTTTGAATATTTTGGAATGGTTAAAGAATATTTTTGCACGAATTGCTATCTATTAATTCAAAAAGAGCAAGGGATATCACTTCCTCTCGCATGCTCCCTCCGTCTTACGCATTTTCGATAAGGTCACGTGTCTTGATGCGAGTTTTACATTTTTTACCCATCCCAAAAAGTGCACAACGCCGCTAAAGAAGTTTTCACTTCAAAAAAACTTAAAAAGTTACAAGTTCTTTTTCATTTACGTACTTTATCCGCTCTTTTGCCCCCCACGTTGAGCCCCCCGCGCCCCCCCCGCGCAAAAACGCGGCGGAACTATGCCCATTTGTTTTTTGTTCCTACCTGCCCGGCGCCGCGGGTGGTCGGGGCCCCATAAAAACGGTCATTGAGACGCAACTTTATTATTGAGTGCCTACACGTGGTGTTTTTTACGTTTACTAAGAACAGCACTATACAATGCCGTCTTTTGTTGTTCAACACTCGACTATAGTGTAGAATTACGATGGTCTAAACATTCTCAAGTGGTGTTTCATAGCCCTACTTGTATTCAAAAAAATACCTTATGAACTAAGGCGATAACGTATAGTTTTTTATTTAAAAATACGCTAGGGAGATAAAACCCGATGTTAATAAACAAAAACCTACACTTACCTAAACAAAATAAGTTTTTATAGCACTTGACACCGGCCCGAACATCTGGCGCCGTTAAGGCGAGTCTCTTAAACCCCTTTTTTTATTTTTTTTTCCATTGAGTTTATGATTCTTTGGCCTTAATCCGATAGCTAATATGGCGGAGAAACGAAAAAAACATAAACAAATGGGCCTGAATGTATGACAGATGAGTATTGTTCAATCTGCCCAAAACTGAACGCCAAACTGCAAATGTCGACCGTAGGTCGACACGGGCAATTCAAGCGTTTCAAGGTCGTGACGTCACTTGTCGACCGTAGGTCGACACGGGCAATTCAGCGGTTATATGTAAGTGCGCACCTTGTGTACTTGCACATTAAAGTACTTATAAAACATGAAATACACATCAATAAATTTCACAACCTGTCTTCTACATTTAGTTTATTATCTAAATTTTGATCTTCGACATTATGCATCTACAATGTATAATTGATATGATTTTTGAACACGAGACCCTGAAATCGGAAGCATGTCAACATGCAATTGTCGTTGTACTATCTCGTTATCAACACCGGTGTCTCCGGGTGTCGCGACATCCGTTCGTGTGTCAGACTAATGGTGTCTTGTGTCAAGTGTTCCCATTCGACTATTATGTTACGGCACAGTAGACATTAGAACAGTAATACAATACCACATCATTCCACTCCATGCAAATCTTCGTCTTTTTCTATTACTTTTAGGGAAGAGATTCTTCAGAACACGACTCCGACATTGTACAAATCTGTTCCGACATTGCACACAATAATATAGTACAGAGTAAATGAACACAATTAACTCTGTAGTAAGTATATTGTTGTGTGCAATATAATTTTAAAAACATACAAACAATGGCATGCAATGAACAAAGCGTGTGTGTGTACGGCGCAATACAAACTATTTTAGATTAGACTCAAAGGATATATTAGGTCGATACGAGAAAACGGCAGGGAGTGTCCAGACTATACTAATTACTAATTGACTGTAGTAATTACGTATACTGTGATACTAAATTCAACTTCAACGTCTGCAATAGATGCATTTGGAAAGCTTTCGCTCGAATGATCATAGTTTAACAAAAGTATCTTAAGTTAATTCAGAATGTATTCTAAATGTATTGCCTTTCAATAGTAATTAACACCCTCACTTATATTCAAGCATAGAGAAATATATCCATTCTCACTTTCTTTCATGTTGTAGTAGGCACTTCCTCACAGTATGGATACTCCCCGCCGTGCTCTCGAGATGACCCCATTTCCCTTATGAGACGAATCTATTCAGTAATGCTCGCACACATGCTCATTGACGATGTAGGTACACACACAAACGTCATTTGTACATATGTTAAACGGCGCGGCGACTTTGTGTCTGTAAGAGTCCGTCGATTTTGGAAGTTTGTACAAAGTTGGAATACTGTTTATTGGAATACTGTGCTAATATTCTGATAAAATAAAGAAGTACAGAAGTAAATTAAAATCGTAACAAAGTTCTTAGCACAGATTTAAAGCAGACTAGACCCTTACCCTCGTTCGCTAAATAATGCACACTTATTTGGCTGTATTTTTTTTTCAGTTCCACTGATGTCTGTATTCACCAAAGCCGGGCATATGCCCGATATACTCCACTTGATGTATATCATATGACACTATGCAAACATAAAAATGAAGCTAATTTTTCACAATTTGAGTATTCAGTTTTATTTCATTTGTGATTTTATTAAAGAACTAGCGGCCGCCCGCGACTTCGTACGCGTGGAGTCAGTTATTTGCAAATAATTTTTAATTACATTCGTAAAAGCTAAATACCTAATGAAAGGAAAAAAATAAAAAAGTTAAAAACAATCAATATCTAGACGAATTTTTAGAAACAATGAAGTCGACGGATATTATTTTTTAAAACCTAAAGTACTTTTTATTGTTATAATAAAACATCCCTCCTTATAATAGTAAGTATGTAGTTGTTTTCAATATTTTTTATACTTAAATATCATTTAAAATCCTTCTGCCATAATTACTTTAACTTCAATAACATTGGATTTTCATAAAAAATTCCAACCCCCGTTTTAATCCCAAAAAGGGGTTGATTTCTAAAGATAAATTATTAGTACACCTCCACACCATCTATAGAGCATACATTTTAAATTTCAAGTTTCTTACTTTAAAAACATAAAATTTTCGTACATACTTCCAACCCCCGTTTTAACCCCAAAAAGGGGTTGATTTCTAAAGATACATTATTAGTACACCTCCACACCATTTATAGAGCGAGCATACGTTTTAAAATTCAAGTCCTATTACTTCAAAAACATAGAACTTTGATACAAATTTCCAACCCCCGTTTTAACCCCAAAAAGGGGTTGATTTCTAAAGATACATTATTAGTACACCTCCACACCATCTATAGAGCATGCATTTTAAATTTCAAGTCTCTTACTTCAAAAACATAGAACTTTCATACAAACTTTCAACCCCCGTTTTAACCCCAAAAAGGGGTTGATTTCTAAAGATACATTATTAGTACACCCCCACACCATCTATAGAGCATACATTTTAAATTTCAAATTTCTTACTTTAAAAACATAGAACTTTCATACAAACTTCCAACCCCCGTTTTAACTCCAAAAAGGGGTTGAATTCTAAAGATACATTATTAGTACACCTCCACACCATCTATGGAGCATACATTTTAAATTTCAAGTTTCTTACTTTAAAAACATAGAACTTTCATACAAACTTCCAACCCCCGTTTTAACCCCAAAAAGGGGTTGATTTCTAAAGATACATTATTAGTACACCTCCACACCATCTATAGAGCATGCATTTTTAATTTCAAGTCTCTTACTTCAAAAACATAGAACTTTCATACAAACTTCCAACCCCCGTTTTAACCCCAAAAAGGGATTGATTTCTAAAGATACATTATTAGTACACCTCCACACCATCTATTGAGCATGCAATTTAAATTTCAAGTCATTTACTTCAAAAACATAGAACTTTCATACAAACTTCTTTAGAAATCAAAACCTTTTTGGGGTTAAAACGGGGATTTTAACCCCAAAAAGGGGTTGATTTCTAAAGATAAATTATTAATACACCTCCACACCATCTATAGAGCATACATTTTAAATTTCAAGTTTCTTACTTTAAAAACATAGAACTTTCATACAAACTTCCAACCCCCGTTTTAACCCCAAAAAGGGGTTGATTTCTAAAGATACATTATTAGTACACCTCCACACCATCTATAGAGCATACATTTTAAATTTCAAGTCTCTTATTTCAAAAACATAGAACTTTCATACAAACTTCTTTAGAAATCAACCCCTTTTTGGGGTTAAAACGGGGGTTTTAACCCCAAAAAGGGGTTGATTTCTAAAGATACACTATTAGTACACCTCCACACTATCTATAGAGCATACATTTTAAATTTCAAGTTTCTTACTTTAAAAACATAGAACTTTCATACAAACTTCCAACCCCCGTTTTAACCCCAAAAAGGGGTTGATTTCTAAAGATACATTATTAGTACACCTCCACACCATCTATAGAGCATGCATTTTAAATTTCAAGTCTCTTACTTCAAAAACATAGAACTTTCATACAAACTTCCAACTCCCGTTTTAACCCCAAAAAGGGATTGATTTCCAAAGATACATTATTAGTACACCTCCACACCATCTATTGAGCATGCATTTTAAATTTCAAGTCATTTACTTCAAAAACATAGAACTTTCATACAAACTTCCAACCCCCGTTTCAACCCCAAAAAGGGGTTGATTTCCAAAGATACATTATTAGTACACCTCCACACCATCTACAGAGCAAACATTTTAAATTTCAAGTCTCTTGCTTCAAAAACATAGTACTTTCATACAAATTTCCAACCCCCATTCTACCCCCTTAGGGGTGGAGTATCGTAAAATCCTTTCGTTCTTAGTGGATGTCTACACACTACAAGGAACCTACCTGCCAAATTTCAAGTTTGTAGGTGTTATAGTTTCTGAGATTTCGTGATGAGTGAGTCAGTGATTTACTCTTTTATATATATAGATATATATTATTATGTAAGCAAAGCTATATATATATATATATATATATATATATATATATATATACCTAACCCGGCAATTAGTCCGAGTATAAGAATTGAAATCATAACGCATATATAATATATAAAGAACACATGAAAATATATAAACATCAATGTTTATAATTTTCATGTCAACAACCTTATTCATCCCACTGAAGGGATACAGGCGTTTCCTCAATCGCCACGCTTTCAATTAATTGTCATGGTCATATAATGACAATAGCCGGTCAATAGCCGGGACCGACGGCTTAACGTGCCGTCCGAAGCACGGAGAAGCTCGATATAAATAAACCCATCCATAGACAGGCTACGGTCGACGTTGCTTAACTTGCGTGATCGATTACACTGACACGCGCAACGACGCCATCGAACTCCTCATTAATGATTATTATTATAGAATAACATTAATTATCATATTGTAATTTCGCATAAATTGGCATAACATCATTTCGAATAACTTTTGGTTGACATAATAAATGAAGTAGCATAATACTTGATCTGCGCCATATTGAACTAACATAATTTGAATTCACCGTAACATTATTACGTACAATTTATTAGTACTTAATAATATAAATTTACATAACTTTATCAGGTTTAACTATTCAAAGGAAGTTTCATAGGAAGATAATAAAATTAAGTTAGGGTATCAACCATAGATGTCATACACTACATTTAATAGACGGCACATGCGTGGCAAACACGAGAGCATACCTATCTCAAATTTTATATAGCCCTATCATTTAACTGTTTAGCTACTTAATTAGGTTTTTTATTTTTATACTACGAGTACGTCAGGTGGCAGACAAGCATACGGCCCGACTGATGTGAAGTGGTTATTATAGCCATATTATAATCTTCTTATATATAAAATTTTCGTGTCGCGGTATTTGTTAACAAACGCCTCTGAAACGGCTGGACCGATTTTTATGAAATTTTGTGTGCATATCGGGTAGGTCTGAGAATCGGCCTATCTCTATTTTTCATATATAAATGATAAGGGTTTAACCCCTAAATATTTTATTTTATTTTATTGACATTTTTTTTAATTTTTATTTAAACAACAACGTTTTCCGGGCCAGTTAGTATAATATAAATATTTCTGGACAGTTGACACAGTGCCATCTAGTCCCAAAGTAAACGCAAAGCTGCAAATTAATGGGTACTTAATAATTTATGGGTACGAGAAAACTGATAAATGTACTTAAATACATTTTTTTTGTAAATACATACATATTAATTGAATACATACATACATAATTGATTTAGCAATACAATCAAACAGTAACTATAACATGTCACTATGCCCACAAAAATGTAATAATTACAATACAAATAATAATATTAACCTGGTACATCAAAATATATATTGTATGACTGAGGGCAAGCAACTAGAACTGGAATTATTCATGAACTCTGATAATATTAGTATTATGTGTATTACAGAGCATTGGTTAAAGGAGCATCAGCTCATGTTCAATTTCAGCAACCACCAGGTCGGTAGTTCATTCTGCAGGGTCAACACAATACATGGGGGGTCGCTAATTTTGCTCAATAAAAAACTTAAATTTAAAGAACGGAAAGATATTGTGTCCCTCTCTGTAGAATGTTCCATAGAACTATCTTGTGTACAATTAGAGCAGTCCATTGTTATACGCGTATATAAACCTCCCTCCGCGGATCTTAATTTATTTTTAGAAATCATGGATGAAGCCCTATGCAAAGTTAGCAACTCAGGTAAAACTATTTTGGTCTGTGGAGATTTTAATATTAATATACTTACTAATACAACTGCATCATGTAAAATTTTAAGTCTTTTTAAATCCCATAATTTAGTTAACTTATTTATGGAGCCTACTAGAATAAGTGCCACCACGGCTACCTGCTTAGATAATATATATACAGATATTAGTCCAACCCAAAAAAGTATTATTAATAAATTGGATTCTGATCATTCTGGGCAAATGATAAGTATTCAAATAAATAATAAAAATGTAGTCAAGACAAAAAATACTTTTGTGCCAGTAACAGTTAGTCGCTTAGAACGAATGAGAGTAAACCTAACTAGTAACTTACCTTTTTTAGATAATGACTTGGAACCTAACTTGATGTATAATTCATTTTTTAATGCATTTCTTCACGAATTTAATTCAATATTTACTTCCAAGGAAATTACTTTTACTAATAGCCTCGTCTTTGGTGACTGGGCAACCGTAGGTATTTATAAGAGTAGGCAAACTTTGTACATGTTATACTATGAAAGACAATTCAATAATAGTGAGGAATTTAAAGAACATGTAAAATCATACTCAAAAATTTTCAAACGCGTTTGTCAAGTAGCAAAATCTATGTTTATTAAATCAAAAATTTGAAATAGTAGTAATAAAATTAAAGCCACTTGGACGGTTATCAATGAAGAGACTGGGAAGGGCAGGACAAAGGATTCAGAGTTTAAATTAAGTGTCAATGGTCATGTTACCAAGTCAGATTTAGAAGTTGCCAATGCTTTTGAAAGATTTTTTTCTGCTTTCCCTGTTACTTTAACTAGTGCTTTGGGCTCTTCCACCTCCGTTGCAGAGTCATTAATTAAAGATAATGTGCCTGAATTTTATAACGATTTTCATTTCCGTCATGTTAATGGGTCTGATCTTAAAGTCGCATTTAAATCACTTAATATTAAGAAAACGGCTGATCTATGGGGCATTTCTGTACATATTATAAAATCTTTATTTGACATTGTTGCTCCCGCTTTAATTGTGATATTTAATAGATGTATTGATTGTGGTGTGTTTCCTGACTTGATGAAATTGAGCAAAATTATTCCTTTGTTTAAATCAGGTAGTACATTAGACCCCACAAACTTCAGACCAATATCAATACTACCTACATTTAGTAAAATTTTTGAAAAACTAATTCTCGCACAGTTACTTAAATACTTTAACGAAAATAATCTGCTGCACACTAAACAATTCGGTTTCACTCGTGGACGGTCAACATGTGATGCTGGGGTAAAATTACTAGAATGTATATATGAGGCTTGGGAGGAGTCACGGGACGCCTATGGGGTGTTTTGTGACTTATCTAAGGCTTTTGATTGTGTGCAGCATGAAACTCTAGTCAGAAAATTACACCACTATGGTATAAGAGGCATCGCTCTTGATCTTCTTACTTCTTATCTGGGTGATAGGGTTCAGAAAGTAGATGTTAATGGAAAACGATCACATGGATCAGCTGTAGCGATGGGGGTGCCACAAGGCTCTATTTTGGGCCCTTTCCTGTTTCTCGTGTATATTAATGATCTACCTCATCTTGTAAAGAATAATCATGAAATAGTATTGTTTGCAGATGACACTTCTTTAGTTTTTAAGGTAAATAGACAACAATCAGAAATTGACGATGTAAACAATGCTCTTTCAAAAATAGTAAACTGGTTTAGTGCTAATAACCTACTTTAAAATGGTAGTAAAACCAAATATGTTAGATTTTTTACAAAAAATGTGAAACAAGTGAAAACCAGTGTGGTGATGGACAATGAGAGATTGGAATTAATAAATAAATAAATAAATAAATATTGTCAGACAAATTACACAGCGCCATCTAGGCCCAAAGTAAGCGAAGCTTGTGTTATGGGTACTAGACAACTGATAAACATACGTAAATACATTTTTTTTTGTAAATACATACTCATGATACATAGAAAACACCCAGACTAGGACAAACAGACATGTTCATGCACACAAATGTTTGTCCTATGTGGGAATCGAACCCACGAGCGTTGGTGTCGAAGCCGCGTCATTGACCGCTACGCCACCGAGCTCGTCTGGTCAATAACCGCTGAATTGCCCGTGTCGACCTACGGTCGACAAGTGACGTCACGACCTTGAAACGCTTGAATTGCCCGTGTCGACCTACGGTCGACATTTGCAGTTTGGCATTCAGTTTTGGGCAGATTGAACAATACTCATCTGTCATACATTCAGGCCCATTTGTTTATGTTTTTTTCGTTTCTCCGCCATATTAGCTATCGGATTAAGGCCAAAGAATCATAAACTCAATGGAAAAAAAAATAAAAAAAGGGGTTTAAGAGACTCGCCTTAAAGGCGCCAGATGTTCGGGCCGGTGTCAAGTGCTATAAAAACTTATTTTGTTTAGGTAAGTGTAGGTTTTTGTTTATTAACATCGGGTTTTATCTCCCTAGCGTATTTTTAAATAAAAAACTATACGTTATCGCCTTAGTTCATAAGGTATTTTTTTGAATACAAGTAGGGCTATGAAACACCACTTGAGAATGTTTAGACCATCGTAATTCTACACTATAGTCGAGTGTTGAACAACAAAAGACGGCATTGTATAGTGCTGTTCTTAGTAAACGTAAAAAACACCACTTGTAGGCACTCAATAACAAAGTTGCGTCTCAATGATCGTTTTTATGGGGCCCCGACCACCCGCGGCGCCGGGCAGGTAGGAACAAAAAACAAATGGGCATAGTTCCGCCGCGTTTTTGCGCGGGGGGGGCGCGGGGGGCTCAACGTGGGGGGCAAAAGAGCGGATAAGGTTGTTTTCCTTGGTATAACATTAGACTCTAAATTACAATGGGGCCCACATATAGAAACGTTATCGGCTAGACTCAGCTCAGCAGCTTACGCCGTAAGGAAAATACGTCAACTAACTGATGTTGACACTGCGCGTTTAGTTTATTTTAGCTATTTTCACAGCATTATGTCATATGGTTTATTGCTTTGGGGTAGTGCCGCGGATGTAGACTCAATTTTTGTGCTCCAGAAGCGAGCTATCCGTGCTATTTATATGATGAGACCCAGGGAGACACTGAGAAATAAATTTAAAGAGATAAATATTATGACATTACATTCTCAATATATTTATGAAAATCTTATTTACGTTCATAAAAATCAAACCAAATTTAGGAAAAACAGTGATCTCCATCAATTAAATTTAAGAAATAAAAACAAACTCGCTATGCATATTACTAGGCTCCATAAAATCTCTAACTCGTTCCCAGGTCAATGTATACGCTTCTACAATAAACTTCCAAACGACGCGTTTAAATTATCCATGGGTAAATTTAAGAAATATATCAAAACTAGACTATGTCAAAAGGCTTACTATTGTATCTCGGATTACATAAATGATAAAAGTATTTGGAAATGAATTGCTCTTGTTATGTTATGTTAATGATTGTATTTGTATTTAATGTAACGTTATTGGCAATTAAAAGAGTCGGCCTTGAGTTTCTTGCCAGTTCTTCTCAAGAAGCCCCGTCGCCGGAACTGGCACTTAAATTCACTTTCACATTCAAGATAGTGTGATGAAAGTGAATCTAAGCTCTGCGGATTTAGAGTAGTAATGATTTATACATATTCTTATATTTAATTTGTATGACGTTTCTAAGTGCTTTATAAAGTCCAAGGAATAAAGATATTTTGAATTTTTTTTGAATTTGAATTTTTTTAATATACTACATAGAAAACACCAAGGCCAAGACAAACAGACATGTTCAAGCACACAAATATTTCGACGGTCCCTACGTATAAAGCGACATGTCAAAAATGGCAATTTTTTTTATTGCATAAATTGCTATAGATTGCCTGTAAAAAAACATTTTCTTTTTTATTTTATTGATTATATATAATGAAAAAGTAAGAAATTAACTCATTTGTCCAATAATAATATCCTTTAATTACTATATCGTAGTATATGCAGACATGTCTGAAATGGCATGTCGCTATATACGTAGGGACCGTCGATTTGTCTTGTGCGGGAATCGAACCCGCGACCTCGGAGTCAAAGTAGCCATCTCTAGATATTCGACCACCGGGCTCGACACATTACATTATCGCTCGTAACATGAAAAATCACACATGCGCTGTGACCCCCGCTGCCATCGCAGCAACTCCTTCCTTTTTGGTGACGTCACTCACTCGCAGGAACACAACAACACTCAAGCGTATTATTATGTTGCGATATTGTGACCGTTAATATGTCTACGGTAACCGCGCGCGCCGTATGCTTGTCTACCTTCCGAAAATTAAAAAAAAAACATACCTACCAAATTGATCCGAATATTTTATAGCATGAATTGCCACAGAAACGAGTTGAATTAATTTTTAATAACTTGATCAAGCGTGTCAAGTTAATTAAATACAAAAATAAAACGTTTAGAACGGTAATAAATTATATATCCCAGAAACAAATTGACCTTGGCTTGGTTAGAGTATGAACCACCATGATTATTATGGTAATCTATGTATACAGATATATAATTCAGAGAATTCATCCTCACACATTGGAGTCACGTACTGTGCGGTTCCAGAGAAGTTTTTTTACACGTACTACCAAGTTGTGGAATGAACTGCCTGTTGAGGTTTTCCTAGGAGACCACAGCATGGGGTTCTTCAAAAAGAGTGTAAAAAAAAATGTGATGCCTCTGGTGTTACAGACTTCCATAGGCTACGGTAACTACTTTCCATCAGGCGGATCGTATGCTTGTTTGTCACCTTAGTGGTATAAAAAAACACATAGTTTACCCTGCTCTGATGACTGACCGAGTTTCCCCTTGTTGTTAGTAGTATAAAAAAAAAATTCTAAGAAATCCAAAAACAGCTATGATACGATGTTCCATCATGAAATTTCAGTTCATAGCCTCCGGCTCCATCATCAGATCATTTCGACAGTACCTACCATATTATTGTATTGTCATCAGAACTATATACAGCTGCGAATTTTCATTACGCTGCGATCCTTGGAAGATGATTAAATTCTTTTGAAAAATGGAAAAATTCACCTGCCCCCCCTAGGTGGGATTTGAACCCACGACCTCTCGATGACCGGTCGAGTGCTCTTCCAACTGAGCTACCAGGAAGGTTTGTGTTGCTGACGAATTTTTTCATCTTATATTTTTCTACTGTGTGAGTCACAGCGTGACGTCATCAACCTATTAAGTAATTACACTACTAAACTAGGCATAGCAGTCCATCGTTGCAGATGAAATTCAGCTATTTTTTGATAACACCAAACTAATTAAATTATTATTATTTAAATAGTTGTCTTGGCCAACTTGCCAGATAAATATATTTTGAAAAATGGAAAAATTCACCTGCCCCCCCTAGGTGGGATTTGAACCCACGACCTCTCGATGACCGGTCAAGTGCTCTTCCAACTGAGCTACGAATTTTTTCATCTTATATTTTTCTACTGTGTGAGTCACAGTGTGACGTCATCAACCTATTAAGTAATTACACTACTAAACTAGGGGGGGCAGGGGAATTTTTCCATTTTTCAAAATATATTTATCTGGTAAGTTGGCCAAGACAACTATTTAAATAATAATAATGTTTAAATTCTAACGAATTTACCTTAGATTCCATTACATAGTTATATAGTTACATACAGGTCGACCTAATAAAAGCGTGTTAAAAATAAAACAAAATCGGGTTAGTTACACCATTTCTAATTCAAGAACAGTTGACCCTGTTTTTATGATCATTGATTTGTTGGATTTGTCGCCATCCCGAATAGCAGTAATTCATGTACTTATATCCGAAAAAAATACGAAAAAAAGAACTTGAACATTAACGTTGTGCATTTTTAAATATTTTGGAATGGTTAGGGAATAATTTCGCACTAATTGCTTTATTTATGAGTATAAAAGTACTATCATTTATGTGCTAAAATACAATATTCAATTATTGCGCTATCGTACACAAACATGACAATTTCATCATCATCATCATCATCATCAGGTCATTTTAGTCTCCACTACAGGAGCACGACCCTCTCTCGTCCGTCCCAGACAGAAGGAGGATTTGGCCTACACTCCCCACGCTGGCCAAACGGGTTGGGGAGGCCTGATCGATGTTTAATAATGTATTTCCCTTAGTCGCCTTGTACGACATCCACGGGAAGAGACGAAGTGATTCTATTCTAGTCTGCCGGAAACCACACGGCCAATGACAATTTATATTACATCAAAAATAAACAACAGAGCAGGCATACATTTTCGCCGCGCGGTAGAAAGAGATGGAGATATCACTCCCTCTCCTATGCCGCGCCAGCAGCGGTCTACGCTCCCTCCGTCTTACGAATTTTCGATCAGGCCACGTGTCCTGACGCCTGTTTAACTTTTTTTTTACCCATCCCAAAAAGTGCACAACGCCGCTAAAGAAGTTTTCACTTCAAAAAGTTATTGTGATGAAATTGTCAGGACAACGTTTGTATGGGAAATCCATTGGAATGAGATGGGAACGGAAAGATTGAGTCACAGCAAAGCGTAAGCGGGCCGCTAGAACATAGATTAAAATTATAGGTACCTATCTATTGTGTTTCTGTTATATCTAGTCGCTCATAGGTTTGATTAATTAAACCTCGGGTACCTCAAAACCCTTTCCAAAAGCAAGTCGAGCCTCACCCGCTTTTCTCCCTCGGTTTCTG
This sequence comes from Hypsopygia costalis, assembly GCA_937001555.2. Classification (NCBI taxonomy): domain Eukaryota; kingdom Metazoa; phylum Arthropoda; class Insecta; order Lepidoptera; family Pyralidae; genus Hypsopygia; species Hypsopygia costalis. Next base: position 21,305,982 of record OW443342.2, read on the forward strand.
TTGGTGACAAACATCATCATCATCATCAGCCTGCATCTCTCCACTGCAGGATATAGGCCTCTCCCAAGGCCACTGTGTTTTATATGTACTGACCATTGGGAGGAATTTACCATAATCACCACGCTTGGCAGGCGGGTTGGTGATCGCAGTAGACTGTATTACAGAAAGTGCTGCTGCCCATCTTCTGCTAACCAAGGTTAGTCGCCTCTTACGACACGCTTCCCGGTGGCGGTGGGGAATAGTATTCTTATGCCGTCCCCACACGGATAACCATAACCACGGGTGACAAACATAACCTTACCTAACATCCTCGGTTTCGCATCAACCCATATCCCACAGCTTGATTTCTGGTCTTTCCTCAATCGAAGGAGGTTCAGAGCATACTGTGGAGTATGCTGTTCGAAAAGAAGCCTCTTCAAGCTGCCCAAAGGCCACTGACTTGGCTTATCGACTGTCATCTAACTACAACAGTTGGGATCGACTACTTGACGCGCCCTTGGAATCTCGGAAGAGCCCGACATAAATCCATCCATAGACAGGCTACAGTCGACGTTGCTTAACTTGTATAATCGAATAGACTGACACGCGCAACGACGCTATCGAGCTTCTACAACGCTATAGAGCTTCTCCCAGTGGTTGAATGGTCAGGTAATATTAATCCAGCCTATGATTGATTACCACCTGTATTTTTGACAACATTTAATGAGTTTCTTCGAGAAAATATTGAAAGAACAAATTCAATAACCTTTCATAGCAGATATTGATGGTTCCTTTATTGAGAGCTTTAGATTTAGAAAGCAGGTTATTTGGTTGGGTGAATTTGATTTAAGGGCTTATTGTATTTTTTTCGTGAGAAAAGTATTGTATTTTTGTGTATTTTCTTTACACTAAGGTGACGAGGAGAAGATGAAAGTGGTTTCATAATTAAAGCCAAATCCAACCAAATAAATGTTCCTGGACAAATTACACACGGCGATCTAGTCCCAAATTAAGCAAATCTAATTTATATTATGGGTAGCAGATAACTGATATTATACTTAAATATATTTTTCACCTCACTAGCTCGTAAAAGCTCTGTTTATCATTCGAAATCTGCGTGGAAAATCGCACTTTATCCGCTAGCGTGGAAAGTGTTTTTAAAATTCGAATATTTTTATTCAATAAAGGTTTCGTACAATAAATTACATATATATAGAACCTCATTGGTTTCGTAATAGTTTATATTCTCTGCAGCCAGTCCATTGATGATTATTTATTAAAACTGTTTTTCTTGCACCTAACATTTTCCTCGCTTTAGTGAGGTGAAAAGTTGTGTGTTGCGCTCGGCAGCAAAGTTATTTAGCGTCTCGTACCTTTGAAACCCTCGCTACGCTCAGGATTCTATATTTGAACCACTCGCTTCGCTCGTGGCTCAATCCTAGAATCCTTCGCTTGCTCAGGTTTCAATACAAGGTACTCGCGCCAAAAATTAACTTTGCAGCCTTGCATAACAAATAACTATTATCCTTTTTTTTGTAAATACATACATAAGAAAACCTCGACAGGCAGTTCATTCCACAATTTGATAATATAGTCGCATACTGTGCGGTTCCAGAAACGTTTTACCTCGCGACGTTTCTGTTACCGCACAGTATGCTACCACAGGATGATTCCCTGTCGATGGCGAGCAGTGCGACTGTAGAAGGAGGAGACATCATGTCAAACAGCTCCTTTGAACACACTCCCATTAAATAATCGGTAGAATACCCAATGGAATGTAAAAGCTCTTCTCAGACTTAAAGGTTCTAAACCGTCTGTCAGTTTGGAATCATCAACAATCCTCACATGACTCATTTGAATTGAGTCACAAGGTGCAAGCTGGTATCTCGGCGCTCCCGCCCATAGATGATAACAGCCCCCTGACCACCAACTCGTATTGCGATTCAATAACTGAATAGAATGCTTATTCATACCAACGAACAAGCGACTCTATCCAATTTGAAATAGAGTCGCTTAATCATTGGTATGGGGCTGTACTCTATATGTACTTGAGCATTGTAAAGTAGAAGTTTTTGCCGCAGCCTGAACTGCTTCGTCCTCTTGAGCACACCTTAGTTTTTTCGACGCCCGCTTGACATTCCCCTCCAGGTGACAACGAAAGTCGATGTCGTTGGAGATTTCAACTCTTTATGCGATACTAATGTGAATATTTCAAGCGTCTACGTGTTGCCGTTATCAATATCGAGAAAAAATGAGCAAAAAAAAGCACGTTTGTTGTATGGGGCCCTCCCATACAACAAACGTGATTTTTTTTTTTGCCTTAATTATTTATTATATTCTGTTTTTTTAGTATTTTTTGTTATATAGCGGCAACAGATATACATCATCTGTGAAAATTTCAACTGTCTCACTATCCGGTTTGTGATATACAGCCTGGTGACAGACGGACGGACGGACGGACGGACGGACGGACGGACGGACGGACGGACGGACGGACGGACGGACGGACGGACTCTCAGTAACAGGGTCCATTTTACCCTTTACGGAACCCTAAACGTGAAATAAAATTAAACTATCCGAAATTAATATAAGTGCCTTTTGTTATATCAATATAATAATTTACTGTAGTATGTCATGTACTCATGTAGTATGTATAATGTTAGTGTGAAAAATAAGAATTACAAAGTGACTTCTCCTCTTAGCTATGCGAGAGACAGCAATATGGCAAATAAGGGATCTTGTACGTGCACAACGGAATTTAAGTATCTAACACAAATACCCGTACCGTACCGAGTTAAATTAATAGTTTTGGCGATGGTAAGAGGTGACGTCTGTAATTGAGGAGCCACATCAAAAGAGGTTTTATTAGCGGTGAACGCGCAGACTTGTGTCTTAGTGGGGTTGAATTGAACTAGGTTTTGTTGCCGCCAATCGGACACTCTATTAAATATGCTCTTGATCTCCGACACAAGTTGTTCGCGATACCGTCTTATTTTTCAAGCTCATAAACCTTTATAAATGGCCCATAGTACTACTGAAAGCCACGTATCGCTTCATTAATCGACTTGAAGTATTACCACGAAAGTCTCGCTTAAAAGCTAGATTTTCTACTAAATACCCAAACAGGCTGAGTTTTGGAAAGGATAGATTTTAATATCGGAACTTAGTCTGCAGTTCTAGTATCCACACAGCGATGTCAAGTAGATCTTCGATATATTAAGTGCTCATCACGTGCTCTTATAATGCCGTGAAAATAACTGTTTGCGTTCAAGACTAGCCATCTAAGATGTCTAGGTATCTCCTAGGCAAGCGTAGGTGTGAGATGTACTCGTCTTTGACATTGATAGCTTTTATTGTTTAGTCCAGAGTTTTCATTATAGCATAGTCGATGGTGTGTCTATGGCTGAATTCCTACAGAAAGTCGAAGGTCAACGATCTCAATGCTGCTGATCGCGCAAAGGGATGAAACGAATATTGACAAAATATAAATTCGGGGTATTAGAATACAATCATAAATGAGGAAATTCGGCAGCTGACCGACAAAGATACAGTTCTGAAAGCCAGCAAATTGAAGTGACAGGCTGTATCACCCCTAGACAATTACTGAGTCAGTAAACCATAAACATACCTTTCCTTCCCTATTTACGGGAAGGAATGGTATGTTAATGGTAAGGTATGTTTATGGTCTTATTTAAGTTCATTCCATAACTAGATAGTATGCCGAAGACTATATATTTGCATACAAACATACATATACACATGTCTATGCTAAGCCATCTTTATAATGTATTTATTAATACAGACATATTAAAGTCAATCACTTAGATATCACCCGTACGGTACCTATACAATTTACATTTACAACGGAATACATAGAAAACAATCAGATTAATTCCGACATGTTGATGTTGAATATAATCTCTATTTCCTCATCCCTTGTCCAATTCAAATTTATTGGCGCAGCAACAAATGTAAATTCACAGAATAAATTAACGCCAATCAATAGGAATGGGTTGAAAGATATAAAAAATGGTAATATTAATGTCATTCGATTAGAAAAATTGATGAAATTTACACTCGATCAAGAGGCATGCATATTAATGATTTAAATTCTACGATGTGACCATCATATTGGAAGTAAAGTGATGTGCAACATAAATTATTAATGTGTCTTGCGTGTTTAGTGTTATTTGCTTTCTAATTAAATAAATAATAAATAACAAAATCACTTATGGTATTCCAATTAATTAAATTGCGCATGCGCACTACGCATGCTCGATCTGCAAATGGATTTTTAAGTAAGAATTATAGCTGTTAAATTAACTTCATGGTTGTATTTAAAATTATTATCATACATTTCATGAGATTAGATAAAGTAGTGTATGAAACTGCACATAATTAGGTCTTAAAATACTCGTGTGGTCTATTATAACATTCGCCTTCGGCTCATGTTATAAACTCACACTCGTATTTTAAGAACCCTTATTATGCAACAGTTTCATAAACTACTATTATAATGATTGATGATAAAAAAAAAGTATTTATAATGATTACTTAACAGAAGTCACTAAAACATTTTTTTTTTTTTTATAATTCAATCATAACGTGTTTTTTTTTGTATAAAGATTATTGTTATGTCAAATACTAGTGTTATTTATTGGTCAGATCAATTCAATCGATTGAAATATCCGCAATGGAATGTGTTGCGCATCACTACTCCGCCATATTGGATCGGTCATTTTAATTGTCACAGTCGAGATGAAATGTCGCGTTCATGCGTCGTGTTAGTCATGTATCAATTCCAATTCCAATCGAACTCTCTGGAGACCAGTTTACAAACAAACAATTGTGATTTGTTTTTATGTCGTTTTGTCTACACTATACAATATAGATGTCAATATTGTATAGTGTATTGTATAGTGTACAAAACCTTCCATTGATTTCATGTACAAAATCTTTATACAAAAAAAAATAGCTTATCATTAAATTAATAAAAAAAAAAAAAAAAAAAAAATACATTCTGTTGTGTAATCATTATAACATACATTTTTTAACCTTTACTTTCAAACAAATAGTTAAATAAATATGGTGAATGTCGTGGTTGTAATAATTTCAAACATCATGAGCAATATTCAAATATAAATTATCGGCTAGATTATTTTAACCGACTGGACAACAATATTATAATTTGGCAGCTTGTGGCGAGCTGTTGTGTGAGTAGCGACACCACGGACCCGAGTCTCTAGAGAGTCGGTCAGGGCCTTCGTCTCCGACGTGTCTTCATCGGTCGTAGTGTAAACACAAGAATTCCCGCAGGACTCTCAGCTCTGGCTTGCCTTCATTGGCCGTCCAGAGAGGAGCCGCTAGAGCTATATGCTCCAGGGGTGGAAATGTTAAAGGGCATCAGGGCCGCGAGTAACTTCGGAGAAAGCGCAGCACACCTCTCGACATCCCTGAGTCACTCACACCGTGTTGCCCCCGGCCGTTTTCCTGGCATTTCGGGGGCCCATCTAGTGAGTAGCAAGCCACCGCCTGCCGCAAATAACTAGCAAAACCAGCAGTTATGGCAGGCGTCCGTCCCTCTTCTGTAATAGCCCGGTATTAAGTTCACCCAGATCTCATCTCCATAGCCCATTTATTTTCCATCACACTTCGCAATAGTCTCAACGCCTGCCGAGACCTGCTCATGGATATGTCGTTCCATTGACATATCCTGGAGCGGGTCACGGCGGGCGTACAACATTACATCAAACTTCTCAAAGGGGCCTCTACGCGTTGGATCCATATCCCCGCGCACGCCTATCAAATGACCGGGCTTGACCCGTGATTAAAAAGAAAATAATACAACATTACATCAGACTTATCAAAGGGGCCTCTACGCGTTGGATCCATATCCCCGCGCATGCCTATTAAATGACCGGGCTTGACCCGTGAGTCCAAAAGAGGAATAATAAATAATCGCTTCATATCCAGCCGGGCCGTATGTTTGCCTGCCATCCGACGTAGCGTAAAAAGTGACGTAAAAGTACCTCTATACATCCTGAGGGCCTGCCTACTCTGAAATTAAAATACGAACTTTGGGCAGAAAACCCCAGTTTTTTTAACATTCATTTAGTCTTCAAGAAAATAAATTACTTAATGTGTTATTTAAACAATATCCTATCGGATGAAAAGTCAATATTCATCGTCCCAATCGAAGAAAATTCGTATCTAAAAAACACCGGCCGCTAGTGCGAGTCGGACTCGCGCAAGAAAGGTTCCTTACCTATATATATATACAAAAAACAGAAAAAAATCATGTCAGTTGTATGGGTGCCCCTTAAATATTTGTTTTATTTTAATTTAATTATTAATTTTTAAAGTGAATATATAACTAAATATTCTGTGAATATTTCAAGCGTCTTCCTGTTGCCCTTACCAATATCGAGCAAAAAAAAAAATCACGTTTGTTGTATGGGAGTCTCCCTAAATATTTATTTTATTCTGTTTTTTAGTATTTGTTGTTATAGCGGCATCAGAAAGAAATACATCATCTGTGGAAATTTCTACTGTCTAACTATCACGGTTCATGAGATACAGCCTGGTGACAGACGGACGGACGGACAGCGGAGTCTGAGTAATAGGGTCCGTTTACCCTTTGGGTACGGAACCCTAAAAATTATGTATTAACGTATTTCGAAATTTCGCCCGAAACTTCGATTTTCGCTTCGAAGTTGACCCTCTAGGAGATACAGTGGTGGGAATATGCGATGGGCTTAGCAATACTAGTAGTTAAGTCTTTATGTTTATAAGGCAGTCAATGACTTTTCATTTTATATGTACTCATATTATTCTTACAATATGATTTTATCCAAAAAGCCCTTCATTTATGCTTAAACTTTGTAAGAAATTCTTCAAAACCTTCATGTTTCAAATGGAATGAAAGTTTATAATAAAAAATGATCTGACTAACATTAATCTTGCTTCAAAAGGGCACGGGACTCGATGGGAGTGGGCGAGTGAAACATTATAAGTAATGTTTCTTCTTTGAATGATTAAAATGTTGTAAAAAGTAAATACGTAAATTCTAATTCTTTATTTGCGAGAATACTAAGTACATACTTACTTATGTTCTTAAATTTTATAGATCACTTAGTGAGTGTATTCAACCTGCTTATGTGGAGGCATGTAGGAATTCATTTCTTTCATTTGTTTTGAGACTTTGTATATGTAAAATTATCATCATTATCAGCCTGTATCTACCCATAGCTGGATTTAGGCCTTTCCCAATGCTTTCTTTTCTCAATTTCATATGGAGAGGCAGGATTTTCTAACACAAATATTGTTTTTATTTAAAAGAAATCCTAAATCGCATTACGGAAATGTAATCTGATACTGAATAAAGCATTTTGTATTTTTTTTTGTATTTCCACCATATGCAATACTCCACTTTCCGCATCCAACCGCTACCAGCTAGATCGTCGGTCCATCTAGAGAGGGGGCGCCCTACGCTTCGTCGCCCCATACGTGGCCTCCACTCTAGGACTTTCTTCCCCCATCTGCCATCGCTGACTCGACAGATGTGGCCAGCCCACTGCCACATCAACTCACTGACTCTGAGAGCTATGTCGACCACTTTGGTTCTCCGTCGAATTTTTATTCCGGATTCGATCCCTTAGAGAAAATCCAAGCATTGCTCTCTCCATCTCTCATCATCATCATCATCAGCCTGTATCTACCCACTGCTGGATATAAATAAGCCTTCCTCAATGCCTTCCACCAGATACGATCCTCCACCTTCCGCATCCAGCCGCTCCCAGCCGCTTTCTTAAGGTCATCGGAACATCTTGAAGGAGGGCGCCCAACACTTCGTCGTCCTACGCGCGACCTCTACTCTAATACCTTCCTCCCCCATCTGCCATCACTTACTCGGCAGGTGTGACCGGCCCATTGCCACTTCAGCTTGCAAACTCAGAAGACTATGTCGACAACTTTGGTTCTCCGTCGAATTTCTTCGTTCTGGATTCGATCCCGCAGAGAAACCCCGAGCATAGCCCTCTCCATTGCTCGCTGCGCGACCTTTAGCCTGTGGACTAGTCTCCATATCTACATCATATATATAGATGGGCTACCTACCATTTAAATGATCTGAATTTCTATCTAGAAGTCCTGGCAATGTTCTATCATTAATTATTGTCCTACAGAACCATTCGTCTAACAAATATATGTCGTTCTGGAATCGAAGCCAGAACTCGTTGACCTAAAAGAGGCTCATTCGTCACGTGGCGGACGTTGAACTCGGTAGAGATACTAACCAGCAGCGATTATGTTGGTCCGAAACGTTAGAAACACTAGTTCTGCTGTAATAAATAGGCGAGATTTATTTTTACACTTATATTACATAACCCCGGACGACACGTTGGTCGAATGGCTAACCATGTTCACTTTGACTCCGGGGTCCCGGGTTCGATCCCCGCACAAGACAAATATTTGTGTGCATGAACATGTGTGTTTGTCTTGGTCTGGGTGTTTTCTATGTATTATATGTATGTAATTATAAAAAAAAATGTATTAAGTATATATTATTCTGTGGTAATATCAGTTATCTAGTACCCATAGTACAAGCTTTGCTTAGTTTGGGACTAGATGGCAGTGTGTAATTTGTCTAAGAATATTTATTTATTTATTACATAAATTCTTTATAATGCCTTCATACATTGTTAGTAACTCGTACCTACCAATAAGTGTTATACTATCTCTCGGCATCAAACCATAATCATCCGCCTGTTGGAATACGGATCTCCCCTCAAACGAAGAGGTTTAGAGCATACTCCGCCACGCTGCTGAACTGCGGGTTGGTGGAGGCCGGTGTTTACTAGCCTAGCCACTCAAAGGCCACTGATTTGGCTAACGACTGTCGTGTGAAGACAAAAACCGCGCTTAATGTGCCCTCCGAAGCACAGAGGAGCTCGAGTTAAATAAACCCATCCATAGACAGGATACGGTGTACGTTGCTTGCGTGATCGATCGTAGTCTAGTGTCCTCCGCCAACCTGCAGTTGAGCAGCGTGGTGGAGTATGCTCTAAACCCCTTTGGTTGAGGGGAGATCGGTATCGTATCAGTCGGATGATTAAGCGTTGACGACGAATCGAATAGTTAGTCTAATCGTTAAACGGATTTCCACAAAACAAATAACTACACCTTTTTAATGAAACCCTATCCAGTAATTGTATTCCGAACCACGAACAAAACAAATTATCTTCACATTTGGTAATGAATGAAACGGGACGGGGGCCCACCACACATTCCCACCACTGCGTCTCCTGTGTAGCCAGTATTAACAGCGGCGACCATAGGCAATGAACAATGAAGTCCATTGCAGTCCCGGGGGTAAGACTACGACTGACTTGGAACTCACAACAAATTTAATCAGAAGAAATTTGTAGGAGTAAGAAGCTTTTGGAATTTGACTTCCCCTCTTAGCAATGTGAGAGACAGCGATATGGCAAAAGGCCTTAAAGCCAGTAGGTAACAAAATTTCGAACAACGAAAAAACAAATTATCTTCACATTTAGTAATGAAAACAGGAACCCAACAAACAAACACCGGTGGTGTGGGTAATTGAAAAGTTCCATTATGTGTAAACGATTTTTTCGCAGAATCATGAATTTCATCGCTTTGCAATAGGTATATTTCACGCTATTTTCAGTGAAACTTGTTTGGTGCTTCTAAGGCTCAATTTACACCGGTGCAGAATGGAATGGAAAGAACATTTTGCAACGAAATTGAACATAGAATACTAACTTTATGTATAACATATAAAATTTATAAAAAAAACCGGCCAAGTGCGAGTCGGACTCCGTACCATTATCTATAAAAACGGCAAAAAAAAATCATGTCTGTTGTATGGGAGCCCCCCTTAAATATTTGTTTTATTTTAATTTAATTATTTATTTTTAAAGTAAACATATAACTAAACCGCCATCTAGCCTCTGGTAATCTACTACACAATTCTTGCAATACATTTTATAAGTTCGTTGTCACCTGGAGGGGAAGGTCAAGCTGGCGTCGAAGAAACTAGGTGTGCTCAATAGGGCCAAGCAGTACTTCAATCCGTGGCAAAGGCTTCTGCTCTACAAAGCTCAAGTACGGCCGCATATGGAGTACTGTTGCCATCTGTGGGCGGGAGCGCCTAGATACCAGCTTGCACCTTGTGACTCGATTCAGAGGCGTGCTGTGAGGATTGTTGACGATCCCAAACTGACAGACGGTTTAGAACCCTTAAGTCTGAGGAGAGATTTTGAGTCCCTTTGTGTGTTCTACCGTCTGTACAATGGGGTGTGTTCAGAGGAGTTGTTTGACATGATGCCCACGGCCTCCTTCTACAGTCGCACCGCTCGCCATCGACAGGGAATTCATCCTCACACATTGGAGCCTAAGTGGTCGCGTACCGTGCGGTTCCAGAGAAGTTTTCTCCCGCGTACGGTCAAGCTGTGGAATGAACTGCCTGTCGAGGTTTTCTCAGGAGACTACAGCATGGGGTTCTTCAAAAAGGGCGTGAAGAGGTTTTTACAGGGTCGGCAACACGCGTGTGATGCCCCTGGTGTTACAGGCGTTCATAGGCTACGGTAACTGCTTTCCATCAGGCGGGCCGTATGCTTGTTTGCCACTTTAGTGGTATAAAAAAAAATAAAAAAAATAAAAGTTCGTCGGCTATTGCTCAGTAACTTGTAAAGTCTACTTAGCTTACTTGCATGATTTTTTTCACATTTCTAAATATAACACTTTCGTTGATACAGGGGGGGGGGGGGGGGGGGGGGCTTCGCCAACAGATTACTATATCGAAAAATGATCTTCCCACACTCCCAATGTTTCTAAAAGACCTATCCAACGTCACCCTACACCATGGGGTAGGTGCAGAAAAAAAAAACATCCCCATTTTTCGTATAGAGGAGGTACCCCGAAAAAAATATTTTTCAAAATTTTATTCTACCACTTTGTCAGCATAGTTAATATGTCTCTACATGCATAGTATCAAGCGTCTCTGAGCTAGGCCGCGGACGGACGGACGGACATGGCGAAACTATAAGGGTTCCTTGTTTACTACGGAACCCTAAAAACGAGCCGTAGCTAGGGTAATTCTTACGTTACGTTAGCCAGTATGTTAGCCAGTATATTGGCGATCTACCAGTCTACCACGAACTGTAAAATTGTGGAATCAACTTCCCTCGGCAGAATTCCCAAATAAATACGACATGGGAGCCTTCTAGAACGCAATGATTTTTTTCTCTTAAAAGACTGACAACGGATCGACTACCTCTTGGCGTTTAGGCGTTGCTGATTTCCATGGGCGGTGGTGATTGCTTTCCATCAGGTGACCCACATACACGCTTGCCTACCTCTCATATAAAAAAAAAATGTTATGCATTGATTCTACGAGACATATACAACACGTTGAGATAAATGCAGTGAATAATAAAAAAAATAAAAAAATACGCACATGAGAAAACCTAAACAGAATTGTGAAACGTATGATGAAACATCTGACTTTACGAGATATGATACATCACATATGAAATGGAAAGCAATTGACGTTACAAACCCATGGGACACACAATGGGGGCGATGCGATGACCCTCATACGTGAAACAAAGGTTTCATTTACATTCGGGGGCAGTGGGGGCACGTGACGTCACTTCAATTTGCATCCTACACCGATTCATTCAATATTATGTCTGCCATACACTGAAATTACAAAAGTTGCCGCATCGTACAGTCTACGTGATAAGTACTCTGTGCTTTTTATTACTACTACCACAGTATAAGTAATAGTACTACGTACAGTATGGCCACTCCCTGCCGCTCTCTCGTGTCGACCTCACCTCCCCTCCGAGACAAATCTGGAACAGTTTGTATTACGCCGCACGCACACACGCTCATTCGCTCTCTGCACAGACGCCATTGTTTATGTAGTAGTAAACGACGCGACATTTGTATGGAGTGTCCGTGGTGTGCTACTACGTAGAGGAAGGTTTACGGTTCTATAAATAAATAAACAAATATTCCTGCCCACTGCCATCAAGTCCCAAACTAAGCAAAGCTTTGTCGGTACTAGAAAACTGATGCTAATACTTAACATATACATTTTTTTTTGTAAATACATATAATACATAGAAAACACTCAGATCAAGACAAACACACATCTCATGCACACAAATGTTTGTCTTGTGCGGGGATCGAATCCGCGGCCTCGGAGTCAAATTGGCCATTGCTAGTCATTAGACCACCGAGTTCGTCATTATAATATCAAAGTCTTTACTTATTCATACTTATTATATCAGTATTAGGGGTAATATATCAGTTATACAGGCATATTATATCAGTTGGCCGTGTGGTTTCCGGCAGACTAGAATAGAATCACCCCGTTTCTTCCCGTGGATGTCGGACAAGGCGACTAAGGGAAATACATTATCAAATATCAATCAGGCCTCCCCAACCCGTTTGGCCAGCGTGGGGAGTGTAGGCCAAATCCTCCTTCCGTCTAGGACGGACGAGAGAGGGTCGTGCTCCTGTAATGGAGACTAAAATGGACCTGATGATGATGATAATTATATCAGTTATCTAGTTACTATAGTACCCATAGTACAAGCTTTGCTTAGTTTAGTACTAGATGGCCGTGTGTAATTGTACAGGAATATTTATTTATTTCACATTTGGTTTTGTTATTTACTATTATTTCGATTTAGGTACAAAGTTTAGTCACACGCAGCGTCACGGGACATTCCTTGCGGTCTGCTCCGGAGCCGTGTGGTCTTGAGGTCGACTCATGAGAGTAAGACGGAGAGTTTGTGTGGTAGTAAGGTTTATTGCACTGAAAGTTTCTTCTGGTTATACAATATATAGAGTGTACAGAAGTACTATTAATATATATACATCTTGAATGCTACTATGTATGTATACTTGGGCTGTTTGTGTTTATATTTATTCATTAATTATATATTTTATTTTATTATGAATACATTAAAACACACACACACGCACGAACGCACGCACTCTCTCTCTCTCTCTCTCTCACACACACACACACACACAAGTTAGTCTTTTAAGTGTCCTACTAAGTATCCTTCCATTTTTGACGTGACAACGTCTTATAAATCGATGAACGCCGGCTGTACGCACGAAAAAGCATGACTCATTGTCACGTTCCGCCTGAGCCTAGCGTACAAGCGAGAGCGCGGAACAAGCGATAGAGAGGCACGATCGGCTTATGACGCATATATCTCTCTTCCCGAGTATTAATTACACGCTCCATCACCTTGGAGAGAAGGGATGTAATAGCAATAGGCCTGTAATTCGATGGGACTGACCTGTCGCCGTTCTTAGGCACAGGGTGCACGTTCGCAGTCTTCCACATAGACAAGTGACGTATCTATCTCTCTTCCACTCCATCGGCCGATGTTTTCTTATTACGTTATCACGTGAAGTTATTGTCCATAAACCGACAGACAACCAATTTTTTCAATAACCCAATCGCTTATATAGAATACCTATTAAGGTAGTTAGATATAAGATAAGAAATATTTATTATTTTACTCATGTTCAATTTCTCTTGTACAGATGTTATATCCTTCCATTTTTTTTAACAGTGCAGTGCGATTCGCGCTTGGAAACGGACGCGCCGCGCTACATTGCACAGTTTCGAATTTTGAATAATTCGCGAGTCGCGCGGCGTTCAGCCGCTGCCCGATATATATGGCTACGGGTTCCGAAAAACTCATAGCCAACGAGCTATTGGCGTTCGTGCAGCACGCCATCGATACAATGGACGAAGTCAGCATCTTGCAAATCTGCAAGTCCACCTTCAGTGAAGAAGAGATTTGCAGTGGTAAGAGGCTGCTGTTCCAGGAGCTCGGCCAGACCGAGCAGATGCCGTCCCGTAGGAGGGACGGAACCGAGAAGAGTGTGCAGGATATCATCACTCTTCTCAAGAAGACCGACCCGGACGACGTGCCAGCTTTCGTGGCGAAACAGCTGCACAAATTACCATTAGTCACCATGGAACACGTCGACGCTGCCAGTATGCTGAAGGACATTAGGGTCCTGAAAGCTACCCTGGCCGAATTTAGGTGTAGGTTTGAGGCCTCGGAATCTACCATCAGTGAGCTGCGTGCGGAATTATTGTTATTAAAGAGACGTGATTCCGTAAGTAGGTCACCCGAGGCCGATAACGTCAACCCACGTCGCGGAGCTCAGAATGCTAGCGTTAGCAGTTTTCCTTCGCCAACTGTTGCGGCGTGTGATGCACCGCTTCCCACCGTCGCCGCTGCCGCCCGCTCCCCCGATACGAAGATGACGTCAACTCCCCGCACTTACGCCATCGCCGCCCGTGCCGCTTCGCAAACTCAGCGGCCAACTAGTAAGGGGAAAAAACAAAGCCTGCGTGAGCCTGCTCGCAGGGCTGAGCCAACAGGACAGGAAGTCCTCAACAGGACAGGAAGCAGTGCGACGAAGAGGGCTTCACCAAGGTGGAGAAAAAGAAGAAGAAGAAGCCCGCAGCCGCAACCTTTGCGGTACCGCCCAGACCGGACCATGCCACCTGCGTGTAGAAACACCATAGACGCAGCTGTATGTGTCCTGATTGCACTGGACTACAAAGGTGGAAGATCTTGTGGAATACGTGCGCGGGAAGACAAAGTTCACCCTTAGGGTTGAGCGGTTGGAGTCTCGCCATAAGGTGAATTTTAATTCATTTGTGGTGAGAGTTCCAACCCACCAGCTATCAACCTTTTTAAGGGAGGAATTTTGGCCGGAGGGCGTCGTATTTCGCAAGTTCCGAGGTCGGTTGTCGAACGCAATGCGATACACGTCGCCGACTGAACGTGTAAATAAATTAGTTTAGTATATTATTTTATATGTATGTTAGTTTTAAGGTATTTGTCTATGGACTTATGTTTATTATTACTAATTGTAAACAGGTCTGAAATAAATGATTTTATTATTATTATTATTATTTAATAAATTTAACAATAAATAATAACATAAATGTAGTAAAGACTTACATGGACAACACATTGGTTAAGTCTATCTACTTCACTAAGCAAATTTAGTATTAAAATAAAATTAATATTGTACCTACGTTCGCCATATTACATAATATGTTTTTCTTTTTCAATTTTAAGTGGTTGGCTGGATGAAATCCCATGTGGGATAAGTCCGCATTGTACATGTAACTCTCCTATTTTTAGGGTTCCGTACCCAAAGAGTAAAAAGTAACCCTATTACTAAGGCTCCGCTGTCCGTACGTCCGTCCGTCTGTCACCAGGCTGTATCTATCTCATGAACCGTGATAGTAAGACAGTTGAAATTTTCACAGATGATGTATATCTGTTGCCGCTATAACAACAAATACTAAAAAACAGAATTAAATAAATATTTATGGGGGCTCCCATACAACAAATGTGTTTTTTTTTTGCCATTTTTATAGATAATGGTACGGAACCCTTCGTGCGCGAGACCGACTCGCACTTGGCCGGTTTTATTTATAACATGTTTGTATTTCTATTATACAAAAGAAATACAAACATGTTATAAATAAAACCGGCCAAGTGCGAGTCGGTACTATACGGTAATATGTAAATATTTTACAACAACAACAAAATTCAAGATAAACCAATAATTTTATAAAAAGGGTAGTATTTAACTGCATATCAAAAAATATCCTTTAAATCTATAAAAAAAAATCCTATCTTAATCAAAAATACTAATTACACAGCAAAATAGTTACCACAAAATATTATAATTTTAGCGACAATTGAGTTTGTGACGTATCGCTTTTTATTAAAATGCGGAGCTTTTTTATGAACGTATATACGAGTAATAATTACTAGCGCACAATAAATCTGTTGTCACTATTGATGTATATTGTCGAATTATTTATAGTAATAGCTTTGTTAAATAATTGGTTTATTTGCTTGTGAAATAATTAATTTGATGTAAAAATTTACTGAATATACATTGATAGGTGATACGTTCTTTGATGTGCATTTAAAAATATCCCTAAAAAATATATAGATACATAATGATAAAATGTATGTCGGTAAAGCTACTTAGTGGCAAACTATTTGCTCGACTGTAGAAGACTTTAAACAAACAAGAACAAAGCCACAAAACTTCACTAGTATCTCCGAAGAGATACGGTAGCACAGAAGGGTAAACTTCTTAATTGAGGGACAGGAAAGTATAATTCGAGTCTTTACCTTCCGAGAACTTCGAAAACCCTCACCCTATTCGCTGAGACCTTTTGAAAAACACTCCAATTTAATTATGAGCGGGGATTTACAGAAGGCATAAATAACTTAAAGGAATAATTATTTATTTTTTAATATAATGATTTATGTAAAAACAGAAAAGTTGGCTGTAAGTGGTTCATCAACATTTTTGAACCAAAGCCAACTTCGACTGGACATGATGCACCGTAGAGTATTTTTAAGCTGCCCTAATGGGGAAGTACGACCACCTCACAGAATACCGCAGCCAAATAACAATTCTCTTGAGGGTGGTTGTGTTCCTACGAGTGAGTGAGGTCAGCAGAAAGAAAGGAAGGAGTATAGGGTGATCTCCAAGGGCGGTGGTGATTGCTTTCCATCAGGTGACCCAGATGCTTGTTTGCCCCATTCCCATATGTAAAAAAAAGTTTACATTTATACCACACTTGTCTTGATGATGTAACGTGATTCCTCTGGTATTGCGACATTTGCGACCATCTAAAGGTAACATTAACAATTTACCATCAGGCAGTTGGTAACCATTCTTTAAATAAAATAAAACGTAATAATTTAGTTTTAAGTGAAAAATTATTAATTAATGAATGTAATAATATTTTATTCGTTAATGTTAGTTAAAACAAACTTTGCCTTTAATAATATATACAAGTCGACACTTAACTATGATTTCACTGAACTGCCGTTGTGACGTCAATAAGTACATTACAATTAAATAATAATCAACGTCAACTTACATATATTTGCCCGCCTATGTTTGACGAGCTCGGTGGCGTAGCGGGCAATGACGCGGCTTCGACACCAACGCTCGTGAGTTCGATTCCCACATAGGACAAACATTTGTGTGCATTAACATGTCTGTTTGTCTTGGTCTGGATGTTTTCTATGTATTATAATTATGTATGTATTTACAAAAAAAAAATGTATTTACGTATGTTTATCAGTTGTCTAGTACCCATAACACAAGCTTCGCTTACTTTGGGGCTGGATGGCGCTGTAATTTGTCTGACAATATTATTTATTATTATATATATATAAATAACTAATATACAATATTTACATAGGCAGGTAAAAATACTAAAGTTCACCCGAGAAAATAGTCGTGCGATTAATCTCTCGGACGAATGTAGTCGTATATTGGAGACGAACATTTTTATTGGTTATTGTGGGCAAGGTGGATCAGAAAAGACCTCGAGGACGATCAGCAATCCGCTGGTCTGATTCCATTAAACAGGTTATGAGTCTCACGGTAACTACGGCCTTCAGACAGGCTGAAGACAGGGTGGTGTGGAAACAGTCAAATCTTCTACCAAGGCATATCAGAACGGGCACGACCTTCAGTAATGAAGAATACGACGAAAAAGAAGGAAGCACTTGATCTGAGATTCGACTGGTAACATATGGTAGATAAAGATATCTATGGTACGGTGGTGTTTTGCTTTTATAATAATACTAGCTTCCACCCGCGACTTCGCCCAAGTTTACTTTTTTTTAAAATAAAATGTATCCTATATCCTATAATACCTTTGAGAATATGTGTACAAAGTTTCATGATGATCGCTAGAGTAGTTCCAGCGTGAAAGCGTAACAAACAAACTCACATTCACATTTATAATATTAAGTAGGGAAAGTAGGGATACGTTCCCATACTGTTTATAGTGGTTATTCGCTCATTAAGTATAACGTGTTACTTAATTTATTCCATCCTTCAATAAATATATATGTGGTGTGAGTGAAGAGAAATTAGCAGCAAACATAAGATAAGATAATTTCTATGTGAAAATAAGGTGTAATAGATGTTACATACGAGTAATTGCATGTCTAACTAATTTTAACCTCGCAGGGGCGTGCAAATGTACAAATTTGTCCAGTTAATTGCTTAACATAATTTAATTAATAACACTTAACTTATATATTTTGGGGTGTAAGTAGTTCATCAACATCTTTGAACCAAAGCCAACTTCACCTGCACGCGGTGCACCCTTCTGACTGACATACGAAGCTCTGGCGAAAAGAGAGGTAGGGAGCGTAATTTGTAAAAGCTACCCGACTGGGGAATGTACCTACACCTCACAGAATACCGCAGGTAAATAACTATTCCCTTGAGGATTGTTGTGTTCCTGCGAGTGAGTGAGGTCTCCAAAAATGAATGAAGGAGATGCTGCGCTGGCAGCGGGGGTTATTTTATGTTGCGAGCCGCGAGCGTTAATATGGCTACGGTAACCGCTTCACATCAGGCGGGCCGTATGCTTGTCTGCCGCCCGACGTAGTATAAAAAAAAAGTAGAAAAAAATATTTTTTATTATATTCAATAAATCTATCATTAAAATATTCACTTACAGTCTAATAAGATTTATTCAAAAGCCATTCACATAATTTCTTTTTAAACAATATATACTTCTATTTTAGATTCCTACCTCAAACATGCCAGAGTCCATAGATTTAATAAAGTTGGAGTGTAGTGCTTTATTATATTTGAGCGAAAGCAATAACCGATGAATTTTAAATATATTATTGTTTTATTTAATATAAATCTACCACCAAAACTTAGTACCAACAACCGCCCAATATACATTATTAAGTATTTAAGTCCAGGCCAATATCTGTATCGCCTTTGTTAATATATTCTATTGATTGTCTATTTTAGGTATATGTGGTCTATAAGGTACCCTTATCTATTCTCATAGACAATTAGGAGGACTACAGACCCTCCACGTATGAGTGGAGAGCGATTCAACCAAATGTATTCGGGTTCTGAAAATCGAGTTTGTATTGTATTTGAATTGAATTGATCCTTTAGTTGATTTGTTCAATTACTTCGGTTGTAAGCGACGTAAGTTATTTGAAACTAAGTTAGTTTGAGTGGTGTTTATTACATTCTATGTGTATATAATGTTCGCATGGATTATTTTCTATATTAAATTAATTAGATAAATTAAACGGGTCACTCACGTCTTTTTGTCGGGAAAGCCGACTAGTTTCGATCTCAAAAGGAGACCTTCATCAGGGCGAATGTCCAGACACGTCCACCCTTTGTCTCTCGCGCCGGACACTGCGCGCAAATGCGCGCGCCGCACGACTAGAAAGGGTGGTAGGGGGCTGGTGCGTTGATTGGTGGAGCGCTGCCTTCGACGATGACGTAGTGGCAGCCGGTGGATCCAATTCTTCTATCTCTCTTTTAATAATATTACTTTCTATATATATATATATATAATATATGTAAAACAAAGTCGAGTTTGTTATACCATTTATGACTCACAAGCAGCTGAACTGAATTTTATGACTTTTTTTTAGAGGGGGGCAAACGACTTGATGGAAAGCAATCACTACCGCCTATGGAGATCAGCAACACCAAGGGGTCGCCGATCCGTTGCCAGCCTATACTCCTTCCTTTCTTTCTGGTGACCTCCCTCACACGCAGGAACAAAACAACCCTCAAGGTAATTGTTATTTGGCTGCGGTATTCTATGAGACGTAGGTACATTCCCCAGTCGGGTAGCTTACAATTACGCTCCCTACCTCTCTTTTCGCCAGAGCTTCGTTTGTCAGTCAACTAGGTGCAGTGCGTGCAGGCTTTGTTTCAAAGATGTTAATGAACCACTTACACCCCAAATACAACAGACAGTTTGATTACTGTATAAGCTTCTGTTTGTCTTCATCTTACTGCTGCTAGAGGCCGCACGCTCAGATACTTAATCCTTCCTAGTACATAACCTTTCATCGTACAATACGAGCGCCTCAATATTAACATCTCAAACAGACTTAGAAATTGCAATCTACTAGATTGACTCTATCATAGAAACAATCAGAGACATTGACATAGATTTGGCGTCGGCTTAGATACCGCAAGCTTGTCAGACTAAGTGAAGTTTAACTAGTGCTTCAAACTTGTTGTGCTCTAATTTCTATTTGTATGCGGGTTGGTGATAATTTGTGTCGTTGTATATTTTTAATGGGATATCGGGTCACAATTAAGGATGAGGGTTTTATGTGAAGCCATTATAATAATAATAAAACGGGTTGCACTCACGGAGTGCCGGCAGAAGTGAAAACTTGAACATTAACGTTGTGCATTTTTGAATATTTTGGAATGGTTAGGGAATAATTTCGCACGATTTGCTTGATATTGATTTATGTGATACCAGCTTGCACCTTGTGACTCGATTCAAAGGCGCGCTGTGAGGATTGTCGACGATCCCAAACTAACAGACAGTTTAGAACCGTTAAGTCTGAGAAGAGATTTTGCGTCTCTTTGTGTGTTCTACCGTCTGTACAATGGGGTGTGTTCAGAGGAGTTGTTTGATATGATGCCAACGGCCTCCTTCTACAGTCGCACCGCTCGCCATCGACAGGGAATTCATCCTCACACATTGGAGCCTAAGTGGTCACGTACTGTGCGGTTCCAGAGAAGTTTTCTCCTGCGTACTGTCAAGCTGTGGAATGAACTGCCTGTCGAGGTTTTCTCAGGGGACTACAGCATGGGGTTCTTCAAAAAAGGCGTAAAGAGGTTTTTACAGGGTCGGCAGCGCTAATCATACAGAAATATGACAATTTATATTACATTAAAAATAAACAGCAGGAGCAGGCATACATTCTCGCCGCGTGATAAAAAGAGAGGGGGATATTAGTTCCTCTTCTACACCGCGCCGGCGGTCTACTCTCCCTCCGTATTACGAATTTTCGATCAGGTCACGTGTCCTGACGCGAGTTTAACATTTTTTACCCATTCCAAAAAGTGCACAACGCCGGTAAAGAAGTCGCGTCAATAAATAAATATTACTGGGCAAATTACGCACTGCCATATAATAATAATAAATAAATAATAAATATTGTCCGACAAATTACACAGCGCCATCTAGCCCCAAAGTAAGCGAAGCTTGTGTTATGGGTACTAGACAACTGATAAACATACGTAAATACATTTTTTTTTTTTTGTAAATAGATACTTATGATACATAGAAAACACCCAGACCAAGACAAACAAACATGTGTCGAAGCCGCGTCATTGACCGCTAAACCACCGAGCTCGTCAAGTGTAAAGCAATCACGACTGTCCATGGAGATCAGCCCCCTTACCACCATCTCTTATTGCGACTCAATAACTGAATAGATTCCTTATTTATACCAATGAATAAGCGACTCTATTTCAAATGCAATAGAGTCGCTTATTCATTGCTATGAATAAGCAATCTATTCAATTATTGAGTCGCAATATGAGATGGTGGTAAGGGGGCAGCAACACCAAAGCAAAGCGTCAACGATCCGTTGCCAATCTTTTAAGGGAAATAAATACTTCGTTCTTGAAACCTCCCATATCGTAATTGTTCGGAAATACCGCTAAGGGTGGTTGATTTGACATCAAACGTAGGAATTACCTACGTTTGATGGCTACGCACGCAGAATATATCAGTAGCAAGATGGCCCTGCTTACTTACGCGTGCTAATCCGTAATTATTTATTATATGTAAGTATCTCTTTTTAATCACAGGTCAAGCCCGGTCATTTGATAGGCGTGCTAATTTATATCCACGCGATATAAATTCTTCCCCTTTGAGAAGTTTATTGTAATGGTTTACACCCGCGCCGTGACCCGCTCCAGGATATGTCAATATTATTAAAAAAATTATAATTAATTTTATTACACCCGGTGACTCACATGTTCCTTCCCCCCCCCCCCCCCCATATATAAATGTGTCATGGACACGGCCGTATATTGTACGTGACTACGTTTTATACACTAACATTATTTCAAAATGACAGCGTTCCCCTCTCACCCGCACAAGATGTTCCATACATAGCGTAATAAATTATTTAATCCTTCATCTATCCAGTGGTGTGATTGAATTTTGGATGGAGATGATAGATAATTATGTAGCTGCAACACCAAACTGTATCTCCCGATTTTGTTATCATTCGTTTTTAGGGTTCCGTACCCAAAGGGCAAAAAGGAACCCTATTACTAAGGCTCCGCTGTCCGTCCGTCCATCTGTCACCAGGCTGTCTCATGAACCGTGATAGTTAGATAGTTGAAATTTTTACAGATGATGTATTTCAGTTGCCGCTATAACAAAAAATACTAAAAAACAGAATAAAATAAATATTTAAGGGGGCTCCCATACAACAAACGTAATTTTTTTGCTCGTTTTGGCTCGCAATTGATAATGGCAATAGGTAGACGCTTGAAATACTCACATAATATTTAGTTATATATTCACTTTAAAAATTAATAATTAAATAAAAATAAAACAAATATGTATTTAAGGGCTCCCATAAAACAAACGTGATTAATGGTACGGAACCCTTCGTGCGCGACTCTGACTCGCACTTGGCCGGTTTTTTTTTAATTGCCGCCCTATGGAAGCAATTTTAATGACATATTCACGTCAAAAAATATATATGTACATATAGTATATAAAGTCTCGTACTGAAATGCTCTACTACTGCTATCACTACCACCGTCAATCGCGCATAGAGCGTTACTCTCCAATGTATGAGGGACTAGCGTAGTGCTACTTGTCTCGTTGTTAGTCGAAACCTCCTTATACTGGTAGTATAATACTCTGCTAACTATTGACATACATTTCATCGCAGATTTTTAATGGCTAACCATGTCTACTTTGACTCCGGGGTCGCGGGTGCGATCCCCGCACAAGACAAATATTTGTGTTCATGAACGTGTCTGTTTGTCTTGGTCTGGGTGTTTTCTATGTATTAAGTATATGTATTTACAAAAAAAAAATGTATTTAAGTATAATATCAGTTTTCTAGTACTAATAGTACAAGCTTTTCATAGTTTGGGACTAGATGGCAGTGTGTAATTCGTCCAAGAATATTTTATGAAATTTTATTTATTATGAATTATTTATTATGAAATTTTATTTTCTATTTAATCTATATTCTATTTTACCTCAGTACCTAATATCACTTAAAATAATATTTTTAAACCTTAGCTCTACGTCGTCACAATATCTCACATGCCAGAAATGATTAAGGATACAAACTGTATTGTAACACAGGTGTTTCAAAATGCCGGGCCAAGTACTCCGCCGTGAGAGCAATTCTCTGCACACGGCGTTAGATCTATGATGTGAAGGAATAGGTAGACGGAATTAGGTAGGCAATTACAAATGAGAACTAGGTATAATATAACTAACATAATATGTGATTAAATTGAGTATCGTCGCTTATTAAAATTACAATTGAAAAATGTTGGGTGTCTGTAAAGTCGATTTACGGACGATAATTTTTCGTAATAACGTCATAAGAAACATAGGCTGGTCGTGCCTCTATCGCTTGTTTATTTATCGCGCTCTCGCTTGCACACTCGGCTCAGGCGGAACGTGACAATGAGTCATGCTTTTTCGTGCGTGCAGCAGGCGTTTATAGATTTATAAGATGTTATCACGTCAAAAAAAAAAATCTTCGTAGATTCAGAATAAATTGACGAAAGATCAGAGGGTCACATTCTCGTAATTAGTATAATGTAGTCAAAAATCATTACCAATCCAGACTCGATCTCACAAAATATAATATTTGATATTCTCGTATAACGATACGAAACTTCAAAGTTTAATTAGTGTGATTATAATCGAAATATGGGCGAAAATTAAACCAACTAAGAATAGAAATCTCCTCGCAATATTGATTTCATTCATTAATTGATATTAACAAATGAAATCAAGTATGCAATTTTCAGCTAAATAATTCAATCTCGATTCGCCCAACTTTCATTTAGCGATGTAAAATAATTACGACCCTACCTGAAGAGCACCTTCCTGAAGGAAACTATGACAGTTCGCAGTTTCTGTACCTGAATTTCTCATGCTAAAGTGCCATCTAATGAACTCAAAAACGCATCTCAAGTAACATCTTAGATAACCATCTACGCTTCCATTTAAATATTTATATAACTTTACAGCAGTGAATAGAAATGTGTAAAGTTGTACTATGGCGCCATCTATTTATTAATCATTATACTACTAAACAAAGCATAGCAGCCCATCGTTACAGATGAGATTCAGTTATGTTTTGCTAACATCAAACTATTATGTAACTAGCTTCTGCTCGCGGCTTCGCCTCTATGTATGTCTGTAGTCACGTTTGGTTATTCCTCTGGAAACTTTCTTAGTAGCTCAGATTGAAAGAATACTCGATCGGTAATCTAGAGGTCGAGGGTTCAAGTCCCACTTAGGCGTGGGAGGCGAATTTTTAAACTTTAGAAATATTTAGAGAAAATTCCGGAAAGTTAGGGGAAATCTACTTTTAAGTAATAATTACAATACAGTGGCCTATAGACGCTTGCGTTACTAGAAGCATCCCTAGCGCGCTGGTAGCTCTGCTGCTAATCCAGTATCTCATTAATTCCAGGAATGCAATAATCCTCGAGGATGTTGTTATTTGGCTGTGGTCTTCCGCGAAATGGAGGTACTTCCCGAGTCGACCTCGAATACAAATCGCTGCTAGGAAACTTGTTTCGTGTGGCGAATTCATAGAGATTGATTATTGAGACAATCACAGATTAAGTAAATGATAATAGATACTCACCCACAATAAAATAGAATCATCCGCAGAACAGAGTCCAATGTGATCAGGAAGCAAAAACGAGTTAAATAAATAAATATATCTGGACACTTTACACAGCGTCATCTAGTCCCAAATTAAACGCAAAAATTGTACTAGACAACTGATCATCATCATCATCATCAGGTCATTTTAGTCTCCACTACAGGAACACGACCCTCTCTCGTCCGTCCAAAGGACAGAAGGAGGTTTTGGCCTACACTCCCCACGCTGGCCAGGCGGGTTGGAGAGGCCAGATCGATGTTTGATAATGTATTTCTCTTAGTCGCCTTGTACGAAATCCACGGGAAGAGACGGAGTGATTCTATTCTAGTCTGCCGCAAACCACACGGAAGAGACAACTGATAAATGTACTTATAGTGCCACAAACTTATCTGGCCCGGTGGCGGGGGCGGTACGATCGACTTAAGTGTTGCCATTAACCGAAATGCCGCCCGTTTTAGAGGAAACATAAAAATCAAAGAAATATATACACTGTTAATATAACACCATTGATATACTTATTAATTGTGTTGTGTGGTGTTTCAATTAAATATCAATTGCCATCTATTTTTTGTTGATTAGTTTTAAAAATGCACCACGATCACTGCTATTATATAATATTAGAGAGTTCAAATATTGCACAGAAACAACTCGTTGACGATTTTTTTTATTGTATGTATAGAAAAAGATAATATGTATTTTAAAAAATACACCTCAATGGAATGTACATACGCGGTAAATAAATTAATTGTACCTGGCAAATACTACATTTCAAGATGGCGGCTTTAGTTCTAAATTTGGCCACCGGGTCAGATAAGTTTGTGGCACTGTAAATACATTTTTTTTTTGTAACTACTTACGAGTCAAAGTACCCATTGCTAGCCATTCGTCCACCGAGCTCGTCTAATAAAGGCAAGTTATTAGACGAGCTTAGTTATATTTATTTATCTTATCTCATTCAATTTCGGGTGTTTAGAACGAATACGTTCAAACTGACATTAGGACCCCATAAAAACGTACGAAGTGAACTATCAAACCTACAGATCAGACTTTATTTTACGGGAGAGTCGAAAAATCCATACTTCTCTGGAAGGAAGTATAACACTCCAGACACGGTTATTTACTTCTACCCAGTGGCGTAACTACAAGATGGCAGAGCGCGCAAAATGCCACGGGCCCCCGGTCCAAGGGGGCCCTAGGCTCGAGAGCTTGTTATAAAAAAAATTAAGTTAGGCTATAAATATACAACATTTTAATAGGTATTCTTGAAAATAAAATTAAAGTTTATTAAACAAAAACATTGGTTAATTTGATAATTTATTAGAGAGGGCCCCATCCTCTGAGAGCCCATCTAATGAATTGCCACGGGCCTCTGATGTTATAGTTACGCCCCTGATTCCACCAGAATATAAATTCTATTATATTTTTATTCTATAATATTTTTTTTTTAAGTTAGACTATAAATATACAACATTCTAATAGGTATTCTTGAAAATAAAATTAAAGTTTATTAACCAAAAAAGTTGGTTTATTTGATGATTTATTAGAGAGGGCCCCATCATCTGAGAGCCCACCACGGGCCCCGTTAGTTACGCCCCTGCTTCCATCAGAATATAAATTCCAAAGAATTTAAAGCGAAAATGACTATTATGAAAACTGTCACAACTCCTATTTTCCAACTATAAACACCGAGGCACACCGAGCACATAACTCTAGCGTTATCATAACTCATAAGAGAACACGTGCCACGTCGGTTGCCCATTTACGACTGCATCTAACAGAACTATCACGAAATATAAAGTGACACACAGTAAAATGTGTATAATAAGGTCACGTTCTGAACTAGTTACCGTTTCGTGTTCCGAGTTTTACTTCTGCTTATGTATATTCTGTGTTTCTATTGAACGAAATTGAATTATGTTAGATTTTACAGCGGATTCCTCTGAGCGCGTTCCATTCTAACAAAGTTACGTCAACTTTGACAGTTGATACAATTTGGATCAAAGATGAATAATATCGCTAGACGAGCTCGGTGGCGTAGCGGTCAATGACGCGGCTTCGACACCAACGCTCATGGGTTCGATTCCCACACAGGACAAACATTTGTGTGCATGAACATGTCTGTTTGTCTTGGTCTGGGTGTTTTATATGTATCATAACACAAGCTTCGCTTACTTTGGGGCTAGATGGTGCTGTGTAATTTGTCTGACAATATCTTTATTTATATAGTAAACGAATTAAAGAATTTTTTTTTTGGCGTGATAACGTCTTATAAATCGATAATCCCTTTATTCAACCCACTACCCTTATTCATCCCACTTCACCAAGGGTCTTCCCTCAATTGAAGGGGTTTAGAGCGTGCTCCACCACCTGCTTAACTACGGATTGGCGGAGGCTAGTGTTTTTAAGCCGCCTAAAAGCTTACTTGGCTTAACGACTGTCATCTAATGATAATAGCTGGGATCTCCTAAAGGCCACTGAATTGGCGCCAAGTCAGCGGCCTTTAGGAGGTCCCAGCTGTTAACATTAGATGACAGTCGTTATTGAAAGGAGACCCGTACCCCAACAGTAGGTTGAATAAGGATTGACGACAACACGTAGTGTGCGAAGACGCGGGCAAATGCTAGCTGATAATAATTTTGATTGATTTCTCCATAAAACAAAAGATTGTACGACGCCATTCAGGTGGCGAACATTCATTAGTTCTAATAGCTCTGTTGACCTTTTTAATTCAACGGACACAACACAATTAGTAGCTGATTGTCTTTGGCTACAATGAAGAGGAAGCATTTCCAAAATTGGCTTGTTACGAATGAACTAATCTCAATTAATCAATCATTTATAATTAATGTATGACATTCTATATCTATATATAGAATGTCATACACCGGTATATATGTTCGCCTATAGCCGGTCTATAGGTACCGGCTACAGGCGAACATCACGGCAGTAAAAATTAGCTACAAAGCTCTTACTCAATACCTATGCATGTGTACATGCGGTACGCAAAGAAAGAAATAAAACGGGAAAGTATTTTATCTCTACATATATTTTTTATATATAAGAGGGAGGTAAACGAGCATGTGTGTCACCTGATGGAAAGCAATCAACACCGACCATGGAGATCAGCAATACGAAGGGGTCGCCGATCCGTTGCCAGCCTTTACTCCTTCCTTTCTATCTGACGACCTCGCTCATTCGCCGGAACATAACAACCCTGAGGAGAATCGTAATTAGCTGCGATATTCTGTGAGATATCTTTTCAATAATTCTTGATTAGTACTCACACATGTCGCGACGGTAAACACGGACTTGAGTGAATGTCGCACATTTACCTTGCTTTCTTCTTGCCACAATGGAGGCAGATAGAACGCATTTATAGTTAAAACATCTTAGAGCTTAATGTGCTACGGTCATATATAATGTGCATAATGTGCATACGGTCGGCCAATTTGCTAGCTAACTTGGCCGGGGAGGTGAATTTTTTTTTTAAATATTTATGATGTGACATTCTTTGTCACGTGTATGTTACGATAAACAGAGGACTATAAAACGTAGGGTATTATACAACTATAGCTAGGAAAATACAGAAATTGAGAAAATACAAATGAAGACTACCTTCAAGATAATTTTGAAGAAATTTTTTCAGAATTGAATATTTGCAGCGTCGTGCTATGCGCATTGTATGGAACTCATAGGTCACGAACACGCTCAAGCCCCTACAGCTATGCAGATACATATATATATATGAGTAGACTAACTCCTGTACTATGTCTATCGTATTGTCCTTTACCGTATTAAAAAAAGAAGTACTTAAAAAATCTAATTAAAGTAATAATTTCGAAAATTAAAGTAACTTAGGAAAAAGTCTTTTTATTTTTCGAGTTAATATATAGCATTAAGACACTCACAAATAACGTGGCTTTCTACTGGTAAAATAATTTTCAAAATCGGTTTAGTAGATCCAAAGATTGCCCCTACAACCACACAAGCAAACTCACAAACTTTACCTCTTTATATTAATATAGATTATTTCTTTAAAACATTATGTGTTGGTACGATTAGAAATACTTCATTGTTATAATGCAAAAATCACAATGGCAACACTTCCGTGATGAGTATAACTGACTTTTTGGCGGGAATTTCTTAACACATTTTCATAATTTAATACCTATTATGATGTTGATTCATACTATATAGTACATAGTGTATTATGGTGCAAGTGAGTAAATAAAATTCACGAAATCTTTGTTCAAAAGTCTTTAAATCTCTTTGTCGAGTTTTTCCAAGAAATCGTGCAATACACTAGTAAAATTTGCACTATAGGTATCGGTTATAATGTTGACTTATGACAAGTAATGGAACAAGAAGACTTCTGACGATATTATTCGGCATGTCCCTGAAGCCGGGAATAAGATGAAAAAAATTACAAACACAAAGATGCGCTCTAAAGAACTGTGTTTCCAGAGCCATAAAGCTATTTAATAAAAGAAAAAGAGTGTACGAATAAAATTCATAACGTGAATATGCACGTGAAACATATAATATATATACTATCTATAGGCCAAAGCCAATCTCTAAAGCCAAAGCGAAGAAAAAAGTATGCCAAAAAAATAACATCATTCAAAAGCAATCAGAAGATAAAGAATCCCTCTGCAAAATCGAATTAGTGGTAGCCGTCAACATGTATAATGCTATAAATGAGAAACTCTACCATTTTTCATAATTCGCGGAACCCGTAGCTGGTCTTCATAATTTAGATTCGTTTCAATTGTTTGAGTTTATGGAGAGAAAAAAAAAAGATTTATTCGACAGTTTCCTCCTACTCTTTTGTTGTTATAAATGGTAGCTTTTTTATAGTTATACCTTTTTTATCTGGACATAATTTGAATAATATCGCAAAATAAGTTTAGTATTATAAACAAAATGGAAATAAATGAAGTAGTAAATGGAACTTCATTGGGCATTTTACACAATCATCATCATCACCCTGTATCTACCCACTGTTAGACCCCGATGCTTCCACAATCATCCTCCGGTACCACAAAATACTTCTTTACAATCAATACTAAAATATTATTTGAAAAAGTATTAATTTTTATGTTTCCATACGTATACAAAATAAATAAATAAATAAAAATGCGGGTATCTGCCTGTCTGTCCATTTGTCTTCGTCCGAGACATCTTTTTTTTATACTACGTCGGGTGGCAGACAAGCATACGGCCCGCCTGATGTGAAGCGGTTACCGTAACCGTATTAACGCTCGCAACATAATATATCACTTGCGCGCCGCCGCCCCCGCTGCGAACGCAGCATCTCTTTCTTTTCTGGTGACCTCACTCACTCGCAGGAACACAACAACCCTCAAGAGAATTGTTATTTGGCTGCGGTATTCTGTGAGGTAGAGGTACATTCCCCAGTCGGGTAGCTTACAATTACGCTCCCTACCTCTCTTTTCGCCAGAGCTTCGTTTGTCAGACAGCAAGGTGCACCACGTGCAGGTGAAGTTGGCTTTGGTTCAAAGATGTTGATAAACCGCTTACACCCCAAAACATCTTGTTAATTTTATAATATTTAACTCACTTATATTTAAGAATAGGCTAGTCTAATTGACACTATTAGACCGACCTACTCTTAAATCTAAATAATATGAAATATGTGGACTTAAGAAATCTTAAGTAATCTATGGTACACTCACATCTCGAATACTTCCAGTGCCGCCTGCGAGTTGAAAAATGTAAAACCAGATTCCAATCTAAGGAACCATTCTCAAAACTCCAGTAATTTCCCGAGCAAACCCGGAAGCAGACCATTAGTGAAAAATGGCCGGGGTCTGTACCTAATATCGATTCCACGCCAACGTTGACTTATGGAGGGACAAACTTTGAAAGGAAAAGTTATACCTTCCGAAAATCATTTCACGGCGAGCGGATTTCAAATTTAATTAATAATGCGAGTTTTTAGTTTTTTCGTTAGTAGTTCTAATTAACAAAAAATTTTAATGGATGTCACTTGAAGTTTTTATTGATTTGCTCTATTGTTAGGATTTTTTTTTTATCAGGTGGTCACATGAAGATTAGATTATCTTTGACTGAAAAGATCGTGGCGAGCCAATTTAACCCTAGAAAATTCCAAGTAGATGTCAGGGGGTATCTGGATGATTTTTTCACTTTTTTTTTATACCACTAAGGTGACAAACAAGCATACGGTGATGAAAAGCAGTTACCGTAGCCTATGGACGCCTGTAACACCAAAGGCATCACATGCGTGTTGCCGACACTGAAAAAACCTCTTTACGCCCTTTTTGAAGAACCCCAGAAAACCTCAACAGGCAGTTCATTCCACAGAAGAAATTTATTATGTATTATATCAAAATAATAAACATACATACTGTCGTGTGTAAAAAAAAAGAATAAAAAAAAAGATTTTAAGTAGGGTTATATGGTGATGGTTATATGGCAAAGAACCCCATCACCATATAAATGCAAAAGGAAATTACTATACACGAACAAGTTATATAAACAGAAGTTGGAGAGTGCTCACGGATATGTCTCTCGAAGGTTGCACTGGACCTTTACGTCAAGGACCTCTTGGATGCTCGATTCAGGGTTGCTGGGCTTGTACGTTCTCAATAAAAAAAACAGAGTTACAAATTACATTATTTATTCAATAATGGGATAAGTCCGCACTACCGGGACGCGGAGACGATACGCGCGCACTGATTCTACTTGGCCATAGCAAAAAAGACGAAACGTGTGTGCACACTTACGTGGAGCCGCTGGAAGAGGGGAAGGTGGAACTCCTTGGCATCGTCGCGTGCAGATATCGCACGCGACGCGATCGGTCCTCCCAAACCAATCGACCTTCGGAGAAACGAACCGAGGGTCGTCGTCTCTTAATAGTACCACGCCATCGCGTGACACCGGGAAGAGTCGGAACGGAAATATGCCCGCCACCGACTGTTATATGACGGTTGTATTAGCTGCCGTCCAAAGATATGTCCTGTTCCAAGGACCAGAGCCAGGATGTCTTCCGATCCAATTCCTCTAACCACTTATTGCATTTTCTTTTGTTCCACTTACATGATCACGTCCGAGTTCAATCTGACAGTCAGTGTATAATGTTGCCAGTCCTTAAGTCACAACACATAAAAAGGAACCATAGATATGATGGTCTATATAAAACGCGATAATTGGTACATAAATTATTGTTACAATTTCGTCGACCACCTTTTAATGTGTGATGACAATCTCGGCTCGCTAAGTGTCTACACATTATCAACTCAACCAAGATCACGAGAGAATCGATCAAGAATATAATTACTCATTAACGACTACATTGCGTAGTGGAAAATATAGCAACACTGTCGCCGCACTAAAACGCCGCGCGAATAATGGTGACACATGTCAGTGACATGTGACAGTGACAATACCGTCTTGTAAATAAACCCTAATTACAGCAATGCGATACCAATTATATGATAAATATAATTGTACGCTACAATACCCCTCCTCCACGGAAGAGGATTACCCGTAATCCGGCACAGCCGGGGTAACCGGAAAAATTTGACTACCACTATACTAATACTATTGGAGAGGTTTCATATCGGAACCACTAACCTATCTAGAATTAACGGTATATCTAAGATCCTAAAGCTACATGACTGCATTGGTTAGCTAGGCCAATGAGTAACCTACATACTAATAATAATGCAAAGTAAGAGTAATGACTCTTTTAATATCCACAACAAGTCGCGAGCCCTGTTGGGATGTGAATATGAACAGTCGCTGGTGTGCGTACTGTATTATATCCCACAACGTGCCTCCTATCAGAAAGAATCTGATGTGACGGAATGCAAGGATTCTTCATACTGAAGTGACTGCAACAGGCAATTACCTATTAGAGTCATCTCAATAAGAAGAAAAAAAAATTTAAGACAAACGTCAGAAAAAATTAGTTAGGAAAAAAAACTTAATTTCAATTGTTTTGCAACCGGAAATGGTAGAAAACCTACGAAACGAGCGTTTTCCCACTAAACAAGATCCATGGATACCCAAACAATACAAAGATTGTTGAAATAAAACAAAAAGTGTGATCTCACAAATAAATTGAAAACACAGTTTTCCATATTTTTGCCAAAATACTGATCCAAAATTGATCAGAAAAACGGATTTTGAATCCCTGCTATGTGTAGTTGCATAAGCAAAAGTAAAAAAGTCAACTTTGAAAAAAAATTTTTCATCGTTGAAAAATTAAAAACACAGTTTTCGATATTCTGACTAAAGTATTGATCCTAAATTGATCAGAAAAACGGATTTAGAATCCTTGCCATGTGTAGTTACATAAGCAAAAGCAAAAAAGTCAATTATGAGAAAAAAATTTTCATCGGTGAAAAAAAATTTTTCCTCGTTGAACAAAAAATTCTATCTTTCAAACTTATTTTCCATGAATATGAGTAAAGCTGAAGATAAATCCAAAAATAAACATTGTCAATGTGGACCTATACCTATGCAGGTACAAAAATAAAGGTGTAATGACAATATAGATACATAGGGTAACAACACCAGTATAGGAACACATCTATGTTACACACCTTATGGCGTTTTTATAATGTCCTTGACATGATATTTACCTATAGAACCTGTATTGAAGTCCTCCAACTGATAAACAACATCAGATAGTTTGTCAACAATTTTGCGTTTGACAGACTGTGATGCCAGTTTAGCACAGAAGAACTTGGCTGCGTTTGACTGTACAAAGTTTCTCATCCACATAATATCACCAACGCTTAACCAGAGCTCTAGGCGGCGCAGGTTATACTTGTGAACGGTCTGTTTGTATGCCTTGGTTAAGGCAGCGCTTACACGTTGGAAAATATCTGCAAGTTCATCTAAGGCTGAAGTTTTATTATGCCTAGTAGCGAGTTGAAGATTGTCTAACGAATCTGGTGCCACACAATGTATGCAGTTCACCATCCGCGACTATCTCATGACCTTTAGCCAAAAAGTATGGTGTACAACTAGTAGTAATGTTAACAGAAATGTCCAAAAATAATTGAATTTGAGGTATCATTGTGTATCCTCTGTGAACTAAAAAAAACTATTTCTTTAACAAACTATTGGGTAAAGGTTCACCAGCCTCACATAAAGACTGTGAATTAGCTAAATTAATAAAAAAAAATGAAATTCCAAAATCATGAATGAAATCCATATCCTAAAATAATATCCATAGTAATATGCGGAACGATAAAAAATGAAATGCTAAAAATCGACCCTTGAAATTAACTGGTAAAGTCAATATGCCTACTACCTTAACTTCAGAACCGTTAGCGCACTTCGCTCCCATATTTACTTATTATTGCATATTAACTATTTAGATTTCAAGTCTGCAAGAAAATGAACAAAGTCGCGGATTGTCCTATAGTAATCTAAGGCATTACCGCTTAATAAGTCTGAAAAACACCGGAGTATCTTCTGCTCGGGCAATTCCCTACTACGCATGTAATCGTCAATACGCAAGAAGAAATCCGTAACATTTGAGTCACCTGTGTATTTAAGGTTTAACGACCGGAGATTGTCATCACGGGTTACAAACAATACTTTGTCTGAAAGGTATTCAGAACGTGATGGACCAACAGTATCCTCACTGTGCTCCGGTGGCGTTTCATATTCAGTATTATTCTTATTTTTACTCCTAAAAGTTACGTTGGGATGGGCTCCACCCGGTACCTTAGAACTATCACTGTTTCCATCTGCCATCTTGGAGAAATGTAAATACAAACACCTAAATACTTATACTAACAATAATATCAACTATTGAATTAGTTTATTCAAGTTTGTGAGCAGTATGCATACAGAAACAAAATTAATACATAGTACTAACATATGTTTAAAGTCAATGACCTTAACACGCAGTATGTAAACAAAGTTAGTCAAAAATTATGTGTTTAAATGATGAACGACCATAACATAACATGATAATTAAGAAATATAGTACTTGTACATACTTCTTATCACTAAATAGACCTGTATTAACTGTTCATACAATCACAAACCGATATTGCAATTAAAATTATAGGTTAAGTATGGCAGATTTCAACAAGAAACAAAATAGTGATATATTTACCAAAAAATATGTAAATAGTAGCTGACAACGGTTGAAATACATCCCACTAACAGCATAAAACTTTACAATAGCACAAATAACATCAAGTATTTGACCAAACAAAAAAAATAATGAAATTTAAATTTTGTAACAAAATTTACCGTTCACAAACCAAGCAACCATGAACATTTGAGTTAATTTAACAAGTTTTAAAAGCTAATTATATAGTTCGGGCGCCATTGTCGTGTGTAAAAAAAAAGAATAAAAAAAAAGATTTTAAGTAGGGTTATATGGTGATGGTTATATGGCAAAGAACCCCATCACCATATAAATGCAAAAGGAAATTACTATACACGAACAAGTTATATAAACAGAAGTTGGAGAGTGCTCACGGATATGTCTCTCGAAGGTTGCACTGGACCTTTACGTCAAGGACCTCTTGGATGCTCGATTCAGGGTTGCTGGGCTTGTACGTTCTCAATAAAAAAAACAGAGTTACAAATTACATTATTTATTCAATAATGGGATAAGTCCGCACTACCGGGACGCGGAGACGATACGCGCGCACTGATTCTACTTGGCCATAGCAAAAAAGACGAAACGTGTGTGCACACTTACGTGGAGCCGCTGGAAGAGGGGAAGGTGGAACTCCTTGGCATCGTCGCGTGCAGATATCGCACGCGACGCGATCGGTCCTCCCAAACCAATCGACCTTCGGAGAAACGAACCGAGGGTCGTCGTCTCTTAATAGTACCACGCCATCGCGTGACACCGGGAAGAGTCGGAACGGAAATATGCCCGCCACCGACTGTTATATGACGGTTGTATTAGCTGCCGTCCAAAGATATGTCCTGTTCCAAGGACCAGAGCCAGGATGTCTTCCGATCCAATTCCTCTAACCACTTATTGCATTTTCTTTTGTTCCACTTACATGATCACGTCCGAGTTCAATCTGACAGTCAGTGTATAATGTTGCCAGTCCTTAAGTCACAACACATAAAAAGGAACCATAGATATGATGGTCTATATAAAACGCGATAATTGGTACATAAATTATTGTTACAATTTCGTCGACCACCTTTTAATGTGTGATGACAATCTCGGCTCGCTAAGTGTCTACACATTATCAACTCAACCAAGATCACGAGAGAATCGATCAAGAATATAATTACTCATTAACGACTACATTGCGTAGTGGAAAATATAGCAACACTGTCGCCGCACTAAAACGCCGCGCGAATAATGGTGACACATGTCAGTGACATGTGACAGTGACAATACCGTCTTGTAAATAAACCCTAATTACAGCAATGCGATACCAATTATATGATAAATATAATTGTACGCTACAATACACATACATAGACATAGGAAGATGATGATCAGTACTTTATTAAACCATCTAAAAGGTGAATATATATTTTTTTTTTATACTACGTTGGGTGGCGGACAAGCATACGGCCCGCGTGATGTGAAGCGGTTACCGTAGCCATATAAACGCTCGCAACATAAAATATCGCTCGCGCGCTGCCACCCCCGCCACCCCCGCTGCCAACGCAGCATCCCCTTCCTTTCTGGTTATCTCACTCACTCGCAGGAACACAACAACCCCTAAGGGAATTCTTATTTGACTGCGGTATTCTGTGAGTTGGAGGTACATTCCCCAGTCGGGTAGCTTACAATTTACGCTCCCTACCTCTCTTTTCGCCAGAGCTTCGTTTGTCAATCAGCAGGGTGCACCGCGTGCAGGTGAAGTTGGCTTTGGTTCAAAGATGTTGATGAACCACTTACACCCCAATATATAGATTTTCTTTTTAAAATAGAATAAAATTTATTAATTAGTGAGCATTTATATGACTATGGACTGGTCCACAAGCTAAAGGTCGCGCAGCGAGCGATGGAGAGAGCTATACTCGCGGTTTCTATGAGAGATCTAATCCGGAACGAGAACTAAAGTTGTCGCAATAACCTTCAAAGCTTGCAATTGAAGTGGCAATGCGCCGGTCACTTCTGCCGCATTAGTGATGACAGATGGGGAAGGTATTCGAGTGGAGACAGCACGTAGGACGACAACGCGTTGGATGCTCTCCTTCTAGCTGGTCAGATGACATTAAAAAAGCGGCTAGAAGTGGCTGGATGCGGAAAGCGGAGGATCGTATTTGGTGGAAAATTTGGGGAAGGCTTATGTCCAGCAGTGGGTAGATACAGGCTGATGATGATGATGTATATAGCTACGACCAACCGCTTCACATAAGTTTACCACCCGACGTAATATAAGAAACCAGTTCAAATCCGACGGCAACTTATTTCTACTTGTAAGTTTAATTACAACATAAAACTGAACAACAAATAACAACAGTCGTATTATCATTAATTCATAATGAGTACATGCTGCTAACGAGTATTGACTATTTCAATTGCCTGTAATTGGTTGCGGCGAACGACTGAAAGTGTTATGTACTCGATAAAGGTAAAGGACGTTTTCTCATGTTAAAAATTAAGCAAATGTTCGGTACTTTCGTTTATTTATTTTTTCTGTACAATAGGGACGACGCAGTCTAAGCTAGTACTTTTTAATGAAAAAACAAAATTAAACATTTTGAAAAAACCCACGATGATTATAACGTAGTTGAAAAAAGATAAAATAATTTCGAAATCCCCGACTTAAAGAATTTATGCCATGAACTTAATAAAAAAACCCAAGAAAATCCGCTGGGGCTATGAACATGCTCCAATCAAACCCGAACCCATCACTGAAATCTGCATCAAAATCGGACTAGTAGTTTTGGAGATACATGGCACCATTGGTTGCACAAACAAATGTTTACTGCAGCGCCCCTGGTGAGTTGTCACTATAACACCTATCTCTTAGATAGGTGTTGTAGTGACAACTCACAACAAGCAACAATCAAACCCGAACCCATCACTGAACACCGCATCAAAATCGGACTCGTACTTTTGGAGATAAATGGCAACATTGGTTGCACAAACAAATGTTTACTGCAGCGCCCCTGGTGAGTTGTCACTGTAAAACCTATCTAAGAACATGCACCAATCAAACCCGAACCCATCACTAAAAACCACATCAAATTCGGACTCGTAGTTTTGGAGATAAATGGCAACATTGATTTGCACAAACATCCTAGCACCCCAAACGCATATACCGTCTCCGTTCCGTCGTGGGTAAAAATATGTCAAAATTAAATTATATACAGCATTGGATATTAATGTGTAACCATCTGATATAAGGTTATCGAAGACTTTCTACCTTTCTACATATTTTTTTAAATGGGACGGGGGCCCACCACACATTCCCACCACTGTATCTCCTGTGTAGCCAGGATTAACAGCGGCGACCACCAAAAAAGGCAATGAACAATGAAGTCCATTGCAGTCCCAGGGGTAAAACTACGGCTGCCTTGGAACTCACAACGAATTTAATCAGAAGAAATTAGTAGGAGTAGGAAGCTTTTGGAATTGACTTCCCCTCTTAGCAATGTGAGAGACAGCAATATGGCAAATAAGGCATTAAAAGCCTAAAGAGAAAGAGCCTTTCTACATATATCAACGATTCAACGACCTTTATAATGTGGCCTGTACCTATATAATACGATGATACGAGATTTTAATGTCAAAGGTGGCATGGTATCGATCAATTTCTGAAAATGTACATTTGTTAAGAATAAATTTATAATGATCGCGTGTAAAATTTAATGATACCATGTAAACTCCTAGAATAGTATCTGTCAGTTTTTTTAAATAACAAAACAAACCCGTTTTTGGCAAATTAGGGATTTGGGATTGAATATATACTAGGTAATTTTCAACGGGACTTCGTCTCGCATGTGAAAAGATTGAATTCGTCTATGCCAAGTGTTATCTAAATCCATAAAGATGTTTTCCCGTGAAAGAGTAACAAACATTCGTACATCCATCTATTCTCAGATACATCCATAGATTCGTAGGATTTGTAAACAAGAAACTACGAAACGAAAGACCCGACTTCGTTACAAAATACTTTTATATCGACGAGCCCGGTGGTGGAATGGCTAACAATGTCTACTTTGACTTCGACACGCGGGTTCGATCCCCACACAAGACAAACATTTGTGTGCGTGAACAGGTCTGTTTGTCTGGGTCTGAGTGTTTTCTATGTATTATAAGTATGTATTTACAAAAAAAATATGTATTTAAGTACATTTATCAGTTGTCGAGTACATAGTACAAGTATTGCGCTTAATTTGGGACTAGATAGCGCTGTGTAAATTGTCCAGAAATATTTATTTATTTATTTTATTTATAAATTTTTGAAACGAATATGTCTTTAAATTTGCTACCACACGGGGGGGGGGGGGGGGGGGGGGGGCACAATCCAAAAAATCTAATGATAACAAAATCGGTGGATACAGTTTAGCGTTGTAGTTTCGAATCTATACTTTACATCCAAAATTCAATCACACCGCTGGATAGATAAATGGTCAAAAAAAATATTATGCTAAGTAAGGACTATGGAACATCGCGTGTGGAGGAGGGGGAAGCGCTGCCGTTTTAAGATAACTTAGCGTATTCACGTACACCACACGGCCGTGTCCATCATATTCCATTCCATTTTTTCCACATTCCATTTTTTTCATTCCATTACATATTCTGCGCCCAACCTCCACTCTAAATCGTTTCTCCCCCATCTGCCATCACTTCTCGGCAGATGTCATCGGCCCATAACAACTTCAGCTTGCAAAGGCTAAGTCGACAAATTTGGTTCTCCGTCGAATTTTTCGTCCGGGATTCGATCCCTTGAAGAAACCCCGAGCCTGTGGACCAGTGTGATAGTCAGTGTCCAAGGCTCTGCACCATAGGCCATTGTAAAGGTCCTCTTTAACTGGTTGAAGACTTTAGTCTCCAAGCATTGTTGTATTTGTGCGGCGAAGATGTACCGAAGCGTTCCAAAAGCTGCCAAGCTGAATCGAATGCGTCTATCGATCTCTTTGTTGAAATTACCCCATCCAAGCTTTATGGGCCTTT
Organism: Hypsopygia costalis; assembly: GCA_937001555.2. Taxonomy (NCBI): domain Eukaryota; kingdom Metazoa; phylum Arthropoda; class Insecta; order Lepidoptera; family Pyralidae; genus Hypsopygia; species Hypsopygia costalis. The sequence continues at coordinate 21,345,909 of OW443342.2, forward strand.
AGTGTATGAAAGGAGTTGACCTTTTTTAATTAGAACCCTTGAAATCCGAGTGCAGTCGACTTCGGAAACTGTAGGCTTGCGTAATCCTCTAGCCCATCACCCTTACACACTTTATACACGGCTTTAAAGCTTACGTAGGCATATAAAGTTAGCAAACATCGTGTTTGGAGTTTAATCGAGTTTCCCATATTTTTTGCCTGATATTTTATGAATTTGGACTATGTCAAGGTACGAGACTAAATAATGATAAATTGGGTAAAGAAAGGTCTTTGTACAAAAACTTGGTGACTATAATTATACTATATTGTAGCTGTATAGGGTGACGAAGCATTAGACGCCTTTAACTTTATATTTTTATCAGGTGCCTTAACTCACAGCTAATTAAATCCGAAGAAATTAAGGAGTTGCAAGTTTTTGGAATTTGACTTCCCCTCTTAGCAATGTAAGAGACTTAAATATCTACTCCTGGAACTAACGTGGCAGGTATTAAAGAAGACCTATAACCAGCAGTGAACTGATGACAATGATTCGCCAAGAAACCTTCTAATCAACCTCGCCTGCACGGGGTGCACCTTGCCGGCTAGCGGAAGGGGCTCTGGCAAAAGAGATGTAGCGTACAGCGTATTTGTAAGCTGCCTAATTGGGGAAGTACCTCCACTTCACAGAATACCGCAGCCAAATAATAATTCTCTTGAGGGTTTTATTGTGCCTGCGAGTGAGTTATATCACCATTAAGGAAGGAGTTGCTGTGTTGGCAGCGTGGGTGGCGGCGCGCGAGCAATGTTTCATATCGCGCGCGTTAATATGGCCATGAAATCGGGTTAGTAGTAGTTAGTAGTAGAAGTGAACTTGAACATTAACGTTGTGCATTTTTGAATATTTTGGAATGGTTAGGGAATAATTTCGCACGAATTGCTTTATTTATCAGTATAAAAGTAATATCATTTAGATGGTAAAATACAATATTCATTTATTGGGCTATCGTACATAAACATGACAATTTATATTACATTAAATATAAATAGCAGGAGCAGGCATAAATTTTCGCCACGCGGTAGAAAGAGAGGGGGATATTACTTCCTCTCCTACGCCGCACCGCGAGTTTAATATTTTTTACCCATCCCAAAAAGTGCACAACGCCGCTAATGAAGTTTTCACTTCGAAAATAAAGTTTTTTTTAAATTCTCATAGAACACCAATACTACCTACGCGCATACGAAACCTCGGACGAAAGCTAATCACGTGTAAACGAAAGCGAATTGGTATGAATGAGCATATAAAGTACGTAATGTGTTTGCCAAAAGAAAAGTAATTTCCCCTTTACCGTCATAAGATTATGGCGAATATCGTCATACCTTGAATAGCGGATAAATCACTCCCCCCGCAAACATTAGCGATGGAGAGGGCTCGGAATAAATTCGCGGTAATAGGATAGCGTTCAATATGGCCTACTGTTTTATACTGTTTGTATCATCAGCATCATTTCTTGTTTTATATTAGGTTGGATAACAGACGAGTTATAACATTTTATACAGTGTGTCCCAGGATAAAGTGTAACTCTAAAAGGGGTGCAAATAGATCAAACTTTAGAAACCAAAAAAAAAAATTCTATTAATAAAAATAAAGAAACTATTTTCTTTCATGAATTCAGTGTTTTATTTTTCACTAAGGACTCTATGTGAAATATCGATGTCTCTCAAAGTAATCGATCGGTTTCGTTGAAATACAATCGTCTAGTAAAGAAATATAATCGAGTCAGTTAGTGAGCAATAAGAATATACGATATCAAGTAGCCAGCAAAAAAGTGACTGTCATTACCTAAACTGTGCTATCACTACATAGTATAAAACAAAGTCGCTTTCTCTGTCCCTATGTCCCCATGTATGCTTAAATCTTTGAAACTACGCAACGGATTATGATGCGGTTTTTTTTAATAGATAGAGTGATTCAACTGGAAAGTTTATATGTATAATATATGCATAACATAGTAGAAAAACACTGATAATTTAGAGGTTTCTAATGTGATGTCGTAAATAAACACATTTTTTTGCTCTTTCATTGCAAACGCTGGCTGAACCCAACGAGATAGATCAAAATAATGTAGTACAGTATTGTTCACCTTAAAATGGTCTACAAAAAAGTTCGCGATGGTATATGTCTATCTCTTAGTGGTAACACACAATAACCGTTATTTTATCCTTTGCTTTTTACAAGAAATAATGCCTTATTTACGAAGCGATTTTAAGCAATACAGAATTAATCCTTATCCAATTAAGTACCTTAAATACATTGCGCATTTAATATAGATCAATATGGCCCTTCACAGCATGTAATTTAAATGAATAGTTTAGAAGATATTACACATTTAAAATGCAGGGACATAACGGCTGTGGCGGTACCGGCCGCGGAGCCGGCGGCGTGTGCCTATAACTGGGGAAGGACTGGATAGGACAAAGCGCAAAGACCTTCTGTAGTACATTTAGTATCAGCATTGCACCCGTGCGAAGCCGGGGCGGGTCGCTAGTTGGTCATAAAATGTTTTCTTTTAACTGAATTTTTCAATATACATTAGTGAAAATAACTAGGTCGGATTCTAGCCCACGGAGCCGAAATCGAGGTTGAGTGGAGCGAGTAGATAGAGTAGATTCGCTGAGTGTATGTTTTCCTTTGATTTCAATGGAAAATGTATTTGACGATCATTCCTCATGATCGATCTCAATTTTTTTTTCGACACAAATCCCAAGCATGTTGAGTTTTGTTGAGTGAGAGAGTTTCATCAAAATAGGTTCAGTGGTTTTGGAGCCCATTAATTTCCAAGTCTTATTGTCGTACGAGTATATAAACGTTCGCTCACTCCACTAAATATCTTAATTCATGAACAAAAAATTAAAAAATATATATTTAAATATTTTTTTTGTCGATATTTTTTTATCTATTTCACCCCCTTTTAGGGTTACACTTTATCCCAGAACACACTGTATATACACATGTTATAAGCGTACATCCCGGCAGCAAAAACTAGCTACAAATCATTTACTCTAAATCTACGTATGTACATATCTATGCAGTACCTACACAAAGATAAGCAAATAACGTGAACTGAAAGCATTATTATTACTTTAATTTTCCTCTTGAAATACCTACCTCAAACATTTCTAAAAAGATTTTCAAGGGTCGCACTTGAAAAAAATAAAAATACTTTCAATGTTTTTATTCAGTCTTAAGGCTTTAAAGGTTACGCTCATCGAGGGCATATTATAAGTACAAACTCGAGATGAGTCTACTTAAAATTTTTCATCGAATGTTCATAATTTGTGGAATATTGCAACGTTTACCTTTGTCTTAAAACTCAAAATTGAATAACCGACTTTAGGTTTATATTTACGTATAGGTCATTTGAAACTGTAACTATTTCATAATCAGATATATTATTACAACGATTATAATTTTAACAAAAAAAAACCGGCTCCAAACATTACTCTACATTTATGTATGTAGATGATGATGATGATGATGATGATGATGATGAAAAATTATGGACCCAATCTGGAAGTATACTCTTTCAAATAAAAAAAGTTTTTTTCAAATCGGTTTATAAAACACGGAGTAATTAAGTAACGAACCAAACAGTGGGTAGATACAGGCTGATGAGGTTAGTGATGATGATGAAAAAATATGGGACCAATCTGGAAGCATACTCTTTTAAATAAAAAAAGTTGTTTTCAAATCGGTTTATAAATCACGGAGTAATTAAGTAACAAACATTAAAAAAAACAGCCGAATTGAGAACCTCCTCCTTTTTTGGAGCCGGTTAAAAATAGTACATTGTGTGCAACACAAGAATGGAACAGAACGAATGCGCAAATGCAGTACATAAATTAGAACTTTTTTTTCGATGAATGAGAAGGGGGCAAACGAGCATGTGGATCACCCGATGGAAAGCAAACACCATCGCCCATGGAAATCAGCAATACCAAAGGGTCGCCAATCCGCTGCCAGCCTATACTCCTTCCTTTCTTTCTTTTTGGTGACCTCACTCAACCTTCGAGGGAATTGTTATTTGGCTGAGGTATTCTGTGAGGTACTGCCTCAACGTAACGTGCAGCATAAAAATACGCTATGCTCTACTTCTCTTTCGCCAGAGCCTCGTTTGTTTGTCAGCAGGGTGCACCACGTGCAAGTTGGCTTTGGTTGAAACATGTCGATGAACCACTTACACCCCACACTTGATACACTATATAAGTACATACGATACGTAAGTAGCACTAAGACAAAATACATAGTGGATATAAGATGTTTTTACCTATAGATGCGTTCTACCCGCCTCTATTGACAAAAAGAAAGCAAGGTAAATTACCCGGCATGCCCGCAGCCACGCGCCGTTTAGTTTAGTCTGTGAACCAGCCCAACGGTCCAGAGTCCAAGTCTCTGCACCATAAGTCCTCCACTTTCCTCATCCAGCTACTTACAGCCGTTTCTTTTTGAGATCATCGATTCATCTAGAAGGAGATCGACCAATGCTTCGTCGGCCCATACGTTGTTCCACTCTAGCTCCTTCCTCCCCCATCTGCCATCGCTTGCCCGGCAGATGCGGTCATCCACAACTGTTACTCCCATTATAGCTTGATGATTTTGAGGGCTATATCAACAATTTTGGTTCTCTATCGAATTTGTACGTTTCGGATTCGATCCGTTAGAGAAACCCGATTATAGCTATCTCCATTGCTCCCTACAAGTTTTATCAAAATAGGTTCAGTGGTTTTGGAGCCTATTCATTTCCAAGAGTGGAGTACCTATTGGCGTAAAAAAAAAAATAACTCACATATTTTTATATTTTTAAATATTTTTTTTGTCGATATTTTTTTATCTATTTTCACCACCTTTCAGGGTTATACTTTATATCCCAGAACACACTGTATATACACATGCTCACTGGTTGAAAACCGGTTGAAGACCTTTGGTCTTCAAACATTACAATAGATACCTAGTTATTTATCATCCTCACACATTGGAACCGAAGTGGTCACGTACTATGCAGTTCCAGAGGACTGTTTTTATCTTAAACTCTCAAGTTGCCAGGTATCTATGCATATCTAAGGAAATAGCGTTTTATAATACATATTTTCTTATTATTAAGTTAACGCCGCATGTTCCGTTTCACAATCCTTTAATCAAAAGCCGTGTTATAGTACTTTGATGGTACCTATTTGGGGTAAGTACTTCCCCTTAAATAAATCAGGGACATCAAGTTTTATTCCGTCGTAATATGACGTGCCGCCGCCGCCCCATCTCGAAACTAGGGCACGGTACGTTACCTGGGTAATATACGTTGCGTTTATCACGTAGGTAGCATGAGATTGCCTGATTCGTATTGGATTTACATGTAAAGCCATGACATTGAATTTCATATCAGAGACTAATATTATAAAGATACCAGCCTGACCAAGCAAACATTAGTCTGCCATATAAATGATATCTAGTTAATATTTTGGTTGTTAAGATTGGAGTAGGCGGTGAAAATTTGTGGTTATATGTATTTTTAATGGCTAAATAAAAATAAAATACAAAAAAGTTGTCAATGAAATAAAAATAAAATTAAAATTGAATAAAGGCTTTTTGCTAGTTGGGATGCCTATCAAAATCCCATAAACTTATCAGATATAATAATAATAATTCTTCTGCAATAGTCCGGTATTTCGTTCACCCTGATCTCATCTCCACCCATTTCTTTTCTATCACACTTTACAATAGTCTCAACAGTTCAGTTTATCGTTCTATTGATATACCCTGTAACATAGAGGTACTAAATATACATAAAATATTCATAAAAATCAGTCGGGCCGTTTCGGAGATGTAGGGTAATATAATCGGTGAAAATTTCAGGTATATAGCTATTGTCAAGAAATAGAGCTTTGTTAGATTAAGGGGAACCTGTATAAAATAAATAAATAAATATTCCTGAACAAATTACATACTGACATCTAATCCTAAACTAAGCATAGCTTATGTACTTAAATACATTTTTTGTAAATACATATATAATTATAATACATATAAAACACCCAGACCAAGACAAACAGACATGTTCATGCACATAAATGTTTGGCTTGTGCGGTGATCTAACCCATAACCTAGGAGTCAAAGTGGCGATTGCCCATTCGACCACCGAGATCGTCTTTGTGTGTGCCAGCATTGATAACTAAAAGAAATAAAAACAAAATGAATTTTGAAAATCGGTTCACAATTCGCGAAGATATCGAAGAACATACATAAAAAAAATCAGTCGAATTAAGAACCTCTTCCTTTTTTGTTAAAAAGTTATTTGTTATGTAATATAATATTAGATCATCACATATGTATGGTGGAAGGCATTGGGGAAGGAGGTATATTCACCTGCGAACAGATGCGGTCGGATGATGATGATGTCTATTGGCAATGTAAATCTATAAGTTACAGTAAATTGTCTGAACATGCGAGAGAATGTAAGCAGATAGGTAATTGAAAAAAAATGCAAATTTTGTGAATATGCCTGTATATGTATATGTTACAGTCACACAAGAATACCCTAACCTAACCAAAAATCAACTCAAATCTAACCTTTATGAAACCAATGAACATATTAAAAAAAAAAAATAAACATCACTCAGTGTATGAAAGGTAAAGGTTACTACATAGTTAAACCCAGACACAGTCAGGGAACGCCTAGTATAGAATAAAACCATCATCAATTTTCACCTTTCTCTGATCTTGCCTTACTTTTTCATTCCCATCCTTATTCTTCTGATTTCCCGCCCCTTATACGTTCCTTCCCACGCATAGTTATTTTAGTTACAGCACCGAAAGAAATACAAAGAATGCGTATCCAAAAATGCGACAAATGAACAAACAGGGAATAGAGACAATTCGCAGTTGGAAATGTCACAGTTAAGGCTGGTACACATTGTACTACAATTTAATGAAAAAGTTGAATTTGTGTATGTTTTGGCGAGTGTTTAGAAGCGTGTTTAATGAATTTATGAACTTGAATTCTATTTTATGAAATGATTCGATAAGTATTTAAACACATTTTAACATTTTTAGCTTTTTCCTTATAAACTTTGTAACTTCTTAAAAAGTTTATTCGAGTACAATAAAGTTTATGAGCCTAATTTGAAATAAGATATTTTGTATGTACAGTCATGACTTTAAAAATTGTATTTTACAAAAAGAAAAATACAGTGCGGTTGAATATTTTTTATCTAAATTACTTATGTCTATTTCTCTTTCACATATAAACGATGGAACAGATTACAACGATTTTTTATTGGTAATTAATTTTCCACGAACACAATTTATACCAAATAAAACCTATTAGGTACCTACTATTGTTGTGTTCCTGCTGCTGATAAAATAAGTGTATGGAATGAAGTACAGTTTGCTTTATTATCAGACGTACCGGCTACCTGAAAGCAGGTAATCGTATTCTTTATGAAAGTTCCCTAACGTATTATTTTATATCTCTATTCTATATATAGACAGTTGTAACGTAACCGATTACAGAATAATTTTCGTGAACACTTACGTTTGCTTAGACATCGTCGCTAAGTGTGAATGAAGCCTTAAGGAAAGATTGGAGATATTCTCACTGTGAATTTAGTTTTATGGTTTTTCCTATTCTGCTCTCTTAATGTGTCCCATGGGAAGTTTTATTGATAAAGTTTCTATCTGAATCTGTTTTCTTGGTAACATTGATTTTGACAACCGCTTTAGATTCCTTCCTTTATGTTAGTATGAAGATTGAGGAAGTGAGAATACTATTTGTCACTTGCTCTTCCACTTTAGTAACAATACCAATTGTTTATTTTTAACATGAAAACTTCGTAGTACAAGTATTTAAACTTTTCAGGGCTTAATTTTAGCGTCATATTAGGTGCTACCGGTCGGGCATTCATTTTCACTAATTGGAACCAAAATGGCAGGCCTTAGGTACTGTGCGGTTTTTAAGGTCTGCCTGACTGGGATGCCATGGCGATGTCGCCAACCACGTAACTTAAACAGCCCCCTTAACATCAACTCTTATTGCGATTCAATAACTGAATAGAATGCTTATTCATGCCAGAGCGCGACACCAATTTAATATTCATTGTTAGGAAGACAGGACTATGCGAATGAATAAGCGACTCTATTATAGTTGAAATAGAGTGGCTTATTCATTGGCATGAATAAGCATTCTATTCAGTTATTGAATCGCAATAAGAGTTGGTGGTAAGGGGGCAGTTTATATTTACACTAAATGACCCGACAGACGTGTCGTCCTGTCTTCTAAACAATGAATATTAAATTGGTGTCGCGCTCTGTCACATGACTGACAGTTCTGTTAAACACCATAAAGTTACATTAGAAATGTTAATATGGTCTTCCAGTTTTCTTAAATTTTGTAATTTTTCGCGCTACTTTCTTATTTTTTTCCTTCTTAAAAACCTTCTCCTGGCAACAACAAAGACAACGAAAACCAATAAGTGAAATCGATCCAGCCGTTCACGCGTGATGCCATGACATAGGGAAATAGGGATTCATTCTTACATAATCCATACTAATATTATAAATGTGAAAGTGTGTTTGTTTGTTGGTCCTTCATACACGTCGAAAGTAACAGACAGATTGACATTTTTTTTTTGGAGATAGTTTAAGGCCTGGAGAGTGACATAGGCTACTCTTTATCTCGGAATCACATCTTATTCCCACGGGAAAAAAATAAAGTTTATAATAATTTGTCCTTCTTTCACGTCAAATGGAACTTAAGTACGGACATGATTTTTTTACGGTCTAGAGAGTGACATAGGCTACTTTTTATCCCGGAAAAATATCTTAATTCCATGGGAAAAAATAAACTTTGTATACATTTATCGTCCTTCTTTTACGTCGAAAGGAACCTAAGTTCCGACATGATTTTTTTAACGGGGATAGTTTACGGTCTGGAGAGTGACATAAGCTACTCTTTATCCCGGAAAAACATCTTATTTCAATGGGATAAAATAAAGTTTGTAATCATTCGTCCTTCTTTCACGTAACAAACAAAAGAAACGAAATTGCGGACATGACTTTTTTAATGGGGATATTTTACGGTCTGGAGAGTGACATAAGCTACTTTTTATCTCGGAAAAACAATTTAATCCCATGAGAAAAAATAAACTTTGTAATCATTTATCGTCCTTCTTTTACGTCGAAAGGAAGCTAAGTACCGATATGATTTTTTTAACGGGGATAGTTTACGGTTTGGAGAGTGACATAGGCTACTCTTTATCCCGGAAAAACATCTTATTCCCACGGGAAAAAATAAAGTTTAAAATGATTTGACCTTCTTTCACGTCAAAAGGAACCTAAGTACGGACATGATTTTTTTAATGGGGAAGTTTATGGTCTGAAGAGTGACATGGGCTACTTTTTATCCTGGAAGAACATCTTAATATCATGGGTAAAAAATAAACTTTGTAATCATTTGTCCTTCTTTTACGTCGAAAGGAACCTAAGTACCGACATGATTTTTCTTAACGGGGATATTTTACGGTCTGGGGAGTGACATAAGCTACTTTTTATCCCGGAAAAACATCTTAATCCCATAGGAAAAAATAAACTTTGTAACCATTTGTCCTTCTATCACGTCGAAAGGAACGTAAGGACCGATGTGATTTCTTAACAGGTGATAGTTTCCGGTCTGGAGAGTGACATAGGCTACTTTTTATCCAGGAAAAACATTTTATTCCCACAGAAAAAAATTATATTCGACCGCCGCATAGGCCAAACATTTATGTGGTGAATATTTTTTTTGTCTTGAGTGTGGGCGTTCCATCCATACTAATATTTTAAGTGTTAAAGTAAGCAAATTCGTTTGTTATTTCTTCACGCCTGAGCTATGCAGCCAATCATCATAAAAAATTGTACATATTAGTACTACTTTTTATTCCACGAAGTAAAAAAATACAACAAAAGAAAAATATACACAAATCAATGGCAGCTCTCCTGGACTACGCGGGCGACGCCGCGGGTAACAGCTAGTATATAGATATATGGCGGCTAACTACTCACTTAGCGATGCGGCGACGGTATGTCAACGAATCCAATTTGGACATAAATCAATATAAACTGTTTGGATACATGACCGGCGACGACGTCCCCGTGGCGTCCGGATGAGGCAGAGCTTTAAGTATGATTCCACCGTGAAGTCTCTGTGTAATCAACTCAGTGCTTAGTGTGTCACTTCGAATAATGACGTAGCCGGTAGTCGAATCATCATCATCATCATCACTTCAGTTTAGTCTATACTACAGGAGCACGACCCTCTCTCGTCCGTCCCAGACAAAATGAGGATTTGGCCTACACTCCCCACGCTGGCCAGACATGTGATCGATGTTTTATAATGTATTTCCCTTAGTCGCCTTATACGACATCCACGGGAAGAGACGGAGTGACTCTATTCTAGTCTGCCGGAAAACACACGGCACGGTATGTCGAATGGTCATTCGACATTCCATGTCATTCCTCAGAGTCAAATAGCCAATGCGGTAATTTGTATGAGAGACATACTTATAATTAAAAAGGTCACTTAATTAAACAAAATCACGATAATAAACACGCTGAGCATTCACAGCGATAGCGAACTGTTTATGGGGTATTGTACGTCGCCGCCCTTCATCACCCTTATCATGCGACCATAGTGTTAAAATGCCGGGAAACAATATAAACTACGGATAATTATTCGGTTAAAAAAACAATAGTTACACCGTATACATAAAACTTTTACTAGGGTAAAATAAAATTAATTTCAAATAAAAGTGGGCATGGGCAGGGCACATAGTTAGAATGAACTCGAACCTTTGGACCAAACAGATCGCAATATGAAATATTGCAATCATTGTGCAGCACGCTGCCATCCCGACTGCCATTGCAGCAGCTCCTTCCTTCCTGCTGACCTCACTCAAACGCAGCAACACAACAAACCTCAAGGGAATAGTTGTTTCATCATCATCATCATCATCATCATCAGGTCCATTTGAGTCTCCACTAAAGGAGCACGAACCTCTCTCGTCCGTTCTAGACGGAAGGAGGATTTGGCCTGCACTCCCCACGCTGGCCAAACGGGTTGCGGAGGCCTGATCGATGTTTGGTAGAAACCAGGTAATTTAACGCACCTGGATACAGGCAAAGATTCGTTGCCATGACTTCATTGATGTACAAAAAACCCATGGCTTATGATTTTTTAAACATTTTCTTTCAAACCAATTTCTGACAATTACAAATGCAACAAAAAAAAATATCTTATTATAATAAAATTGTGAACTTAACACTTGCTTTTCTGAAATTTGCGATGGACTATCATGGATTATTTTTAAATATTTCTTCGTTCTTGTTTACAAACAAAGAACTTTAAAAACGTTAAAACGGCAGAGCTATTCGTGACTGAAGTAATTCGATCGGCAGCCCCTAAATAATGAAACGACAATTAGCTTGAAGGGTGAGGTGGCATTTTGGTAGTAGATCGATTTCAATTTATGTACATAACAGCTCGTAATTTTCAATGGTGTTACCCGACTGTGAAATAAAGGAAAGTAATGTTCTACGAGTTTTACGAGATATCATCATCAGGTCATTTTAGTCTCCACTACAGGAGCACGACCCTCTCTCGTCCGTTCCAGACAAAAGGAGGATTTGGCCTACACTCCCCACGCTGGCCAAACGGGTTGGGGATGCCTGATCGATGTTTGGTAATGTATATAACTTAGTCGCCTTGTACGACATCCACGGGAAGAGACAGAGTGATTCTATTCTAGTCTGCCGGAAACCACACGGCCAATTTTACGAGATATATATGTATTTAATCCCTTGGCTTAACTAAAACAAAAATTAAATACATATTTAATTTTGTTTTATATTTTTAAATATGTATTTAACTTTTGTTTTAGATAACTGTAGGGAATCTACAGTTAACTAAAACAAAAATATGTATGTGTTGTCAATACCCTTCTAAATCAAGACGCTTCTAGATTTATAAATATTTTAAAAATGGAAAAATTCACCTCACCCTCGGATTTGAACCCACGATCTCTCAGTTACAGGTCGAGTGCTATTTCCAACTGATCTACCAGGAAGATTTGTGATGGTGGCGAATTTTTGTAATATATATTCACTGCTGTGAAGTCGTAGTGTGGCGCCATTTACCTATTTTAGTGACACATTACTAAACAAGGCGCAGCAGCCCATTGTTGCACATGAAATTCGGCTATTTTTTGATAACACAAAACTTATTAAAAACTTAAATTGTCGATTTCGGTCTATATGCCAGAATATTATAAACATTTAAAAAATGGAAAAAATCACCTCCCGCTTAGATGTGTTTCTAGGCCGCTTTTAGCTTTAACTAGTTAAAGTAAAAACTACCTACTTTTGATCCGAGCAAAAGTAGTTTTGACCAACGATATTGGTCTGGTTATATTTTATATGGGGTGTAGTGGTTCACCAACATCTTTGAACCAAAGCCAAATTCACCTGCACGTGGTGCACCCTGCTGACTGACAAACGAAGCTCTGGCGAAAAGAGAGGTAGGGAGCGTAATTGTAAGCTACCCGACTGGGGAATGTACCTCCACCTCACAGAATACCGCAGCCAAATAACAATTTCCGTGAGGGTTGTTGTGTTCCTGCGAGTAACTGAGGTCACCAGAAAGGAAGGAGATGCTGCGTTGGCAGCGGAGGTGGCGATAGCGATATTTTATGTTGCAAGCGTTAATATGGCTACGGTAACCGCTTCAAATCAGTATGCTTGTCTGCCACCCGAAAAGAATAATAAAAAAAAAATACTTGTAATTAGCAAAAGCTGTACGAGTGTAGTGACCGAGGTTCGACTTTCTTTTGGAAAGGAAGGTTAGCTACCTCAGGAGTCAAACCACAGGTAGCTTACCCTAGTCAAATGTGTGCCTTATTTCGGCACTGCCCAGGTCTCAGATCTTGATTGTAACTAGACAAAAAATTAGTCGTTAATTTGTCGAAATTTGTCGCCCAAAGCAAAAAATTTGTCGGGGTCCCATTAAAGAGTTATAAGGTTTTTTTTGTGGCAGTGCCGAAATAAGCTTATTTCGGCACTGCCCACTCGGGATCTATTAAACTACAAAACATAGCAAACATATGATTTTCCCCAGAATTAGTCGTCAATTTGTCGAATTCAGACACCAAGTATCAGAATTAGTCGACCTCCCGTTAAAAAGTTATAAGTGTTTCTTTGTGGCAGTGCCGAAATAAGGCTTATTTCGGCACTGCCCAAAAAAACTACACCACCTAGCGAAAATCTGATTTCACCCAGATGTTGCCTTGAATTTGGCGAAATTTGTCGGATATAAAACACAACTGGTCGATGCGTAATTAAAAAGTTACACGTTTCAAATAAAAAAAGATTTCTTCAAATCAGAATATAAATAACGGAGTAATGAAATAAGAATCCAAACAGTGGGTAGATACAGGCTGATGAGGTTGGTGATGATGATGAAAAAATATGGGACCAATCTGGAAGCATAGTCTTTAAAATAAAAAAAAGTGTAAATAACACACTGTATATACACATGCTCACCGGTTGAAGACTTTGGTCTTCAAACATTACAATAGATAGTTATTTATCACACACACATTGGAACCGAAGTGGTCACGTACTATGCAGTTTCAGAGGACTTTTTTTTACCTTAAACTCTCAAGTTGCGAGGTATCTATGCATATCTAAGGAAATAGCGTTTTAAAATACATATTTTCTCATTATTAAGTTAACGCCGTATGTTCCGTTTCACAATCCTTTAATCAAAAGCCGTGTTATAGTACTTTGATGGTACCTATTTGGGGTAAGTACTTCCCCTTAAATAAATCAGGGACATCAAGTTTTATTCCGTCGTAATATGACGTGCCGCCGCCGCCCCATCTCGAAACTAGGGCACGGTACGTTACCTGGGTAATATACGTTGCGTTTATCACGTAGGTAGCATGAGATTGCCTGATTCGTATTGGATTTACATGTAAAGCCATGACATTGAATTTCATATCAGAGACTAATATTATAAAGATACCAGCCTGACTACGCAAACGTTAGTCTGTCATATAATTATATCTAGTTAATATTTTGGTTGTTAAGATTGGAGTAGGCGGTGAAAATTTGTGGTTATATGTATTTTTAATGGCTAAATAAAAATAAAATACAAAAAAGTTGTCAATGAAATAAAAATAAAATTAAAATTGAATAGAGGATTTTTGCTAGTTGGGATGCCTATCAAAATCCCATAAACTTATCAGATATAATAATAATAATTCTTCTGCAATAGTCCGGTATTTCGTTCACCCTGATCTCATCTCCACCCATTTCTTTTCTATCACACTTTACAATAGTCTCAACAGTTCAGTTTATCGTTCTATTGATATACCCTGTAACATAGAGGTACTAAATATACATAAAATATTCATAAAAATTTGTCGGGCCGTTTCGGAGATGTAGGGTAATATAATCGGTGAAAATTTCAGGTATATAGCTATTGTCAAGAAATAGAGCTCTGTTAGATTAAGGGGAACCTGTATAAAATAAACAAATAAATATTCCCGAACAAATTACATACGGACATCTAATCCTAAACTAAGCATAGCTTATGTACTTAAATACATTTTTTGTAAATACATATATAATTATAATACATATAAAACACCCAGACCAAGACAAACAGACATGTTCATGCACATAAATGTTTGGCTTGTGCGGTGATCTAACCCATAACCTCGGAGTCAAAGTGGCGATTGCCCATTCGACCACCGAGATCGTCTTTGTGTGTGCCAGCATTGATAACTAAAAGAAATAAAAACAAAAAGAATTTTGAAAATCGGTTCACAATTCGCGAAGATATCGAAGAACATACATAAAAAAAATCAGTCGAATTAAGAACCTCTTCCTTTTTTGTTAAAAAGTTATTTGTTATGTAATATGATATTAGATCATCACATATGTATGGTAGACGGCATTGGGGAAGGAGGTATATTCACCTGCGAACAGATGAGGTCGGATGATGATGATGTCTAATGGCAATGTAAATCTATAAGTTACAGTAAATTGTCTGAACATGCGAGAGAATGTAAGCAGATAGATAATTGAAAAAAAATGCAAATTTTGTGAATTTGCGTGTATATGTATATGTTACAGTCACACAAGAATACCCTAACCTAATCAAAAATCAACTCAAATCTAACCAAAACATATGACCATAACCTATATAAAACCAATGAACATATTTAAAAAAAAATAAACATCACCCAGTGTATGAAAGGTAAAGGTTACTACATAGTTAAACCCAGACGCAGTCAGGGAACGCCTAGTATAGAATAAAACCATCATCAATTTTCACCTTTCTCTGATCTTGCCTTACTTTTTCATTCCCATCCTTATTCTTCTGATTTCCCGCCCCTTATACGTTCCTTCCCACGCATAGTTATTTTAGTTACAGCACCGAAAGAAATACAAAGAATGCGTATCCAAAAATGCGACAAATGAACAAACAGGGAATAGAGACAATTCGCAGTTGGAAATGTCACAGTTAAGGCTGGTACACATTGTACTACAATTTAATGAAAACGTTGAATTTTTATATATTTTGGCGAATGTAGAGAATCGATTGTAATTAATTTATGAACTTAAATTGTTCTATTTTATTAAATAATTCGATAATTATTTAAACACGTCATTTTAACATTTTTAGTTTTTTTTCTACGTAGATACATAATATAAAAGTTAATTCGAGTATACGAAGAAGTTTAAAAGCCTTAATTTGTAATAAGATATTTTGTATGTACAAACATAACTTTAAAAATTGAATTTACAAAAAAAAAAAGAAAAAAAATACAGTGCGTTTGAATATTTTTAATCTAAATTGAGCAGATTAAAACGACTTTTTATTGTTAATTAATTTTCCACGAACACAATTTGTACCAAATAAAACCTATTACTATTGTTGTGCTCCTGCTGCTGATAAAATAAGTATATGGAATGAGGTACAGTTTGCTTTATTATCAGACGTACTGCCTACCTGTAAGCGGATCATAGTCATATTCTTTATGTAAACACCCTAACGTTTAATTTCATAATTATCTATATTCTATAGATAGACAGTTGTAAGGCAACCGATTACAGAATAATTCCGTGATCACTTACTTTTGTTCAGACATCGTCGCTAAGTGCGAATGAAGCCTTAAGGAAAGATTGGAGATATTCTCACTGTGAATTTAGTTTTATGGTTTTTCCTATTCTGCTCTCTTAATGTGTCCCATGGGAAGTTTTATTGATAAAGTTTCTATCTGAATCTGTTTTCTTGGTAACATTGATTTTGACAACCGCTTTAGATTCCTTCCTTTATGTTAGTATGAAGATTGAGGAAGTGAGAATACTATTTGTCACTTGCTCTTCCACTTTCGTAACAATACCAATTGTCTATTTTTAACATGATAACTTCGTAGTACAAGTATTTGAACTTTTCAGGGCTTAATTTTAGCGTCATGTTATGTGCTACCGGTCGGGCATTCATTTTCACAAATTGGAACCAAAATGGCAGGCCTTAGGTACTGTGCGGTTCCTAAGGTCTGCCTGACTGGGATGCCATGGCGATGTCGCGAACCACGTAATTTAAACAGTTTATATTGACACTAGCTGACTCAACAGACGTGTCGTCCTGTCTTATAAACAATGAATATTAAATTGGTGTCGCGCTATCTGTCGAATGACTGACAGTTCTGTTAAACGCTATAAAGTTACATTAGAAAAGTTAATATGGTATTTCAGTTTTCTTAATTTTTGTAATTTTTCGCGCTACTTTCTTATTTTTTTTCATCATAAGAACCTTCTCCTGGCAATAACAAAGACAACGAAAAAGAATCAGTGCAAACGGTCCAGCCATTCACGCGTGATGCCATGACATAGGGATTCATTTTTATATATTATATATAGATATATATTATGGCGGCTACTCACTAGCGATGCGGCGACGGTGTGTTAACGAATCCAATTTGGACATTAATCAATATAAACTGTTTGGATACATGACCGGCGACGACGTCCCCGTGGCGTCCGGATGAGGCAGAGCTTTAAGTGGGATTCCTCCGTGAAGTCTCTGAGTAATCAACTCAGTGCTTAGTGTGTCACTTCGAATAATGACGTAGCCGGTAGTCGAATCATCATCATCATCATCAGGTCATTTTAGTCTCCACTACAGGAGCACGACCCTCTCTCGTCCGTCCCAGACAGAAGGAGGATTTGGCCTACACTCCCCTCGCTGGCCAGACGGGTTGGGGAGGCCTGATCGATGTTTTATAATGTATTTCTCTTAGTCGCCTTGTACGACATCCACGGGAAGAGACGGAGTGACTCTATTCTAGTCTGACGGAAACCACACGGCACGGTATGTCGAATGGTCATTCGACATTCCATGTCATTCCTCAGAGTCAAATAGCCAATGCCGTAATTTGTATGAGAGACATACTTATAATTAAAAAGGTCACTTAATTAAACAAAATCACGATAATAAA
Organism: Hypsopygia costalis; assembly: GCA_937001555.2. Classification (NCBI taxonomy): domain Eukaryota; kingdom Metazoa; phylum Arthropoda; class Insecta; order Lepidoptera; family Pyralidae; genus Hypsopygia; species Hypsopygia costalis. The sequence continues at coordinate 21,363,476 of OW443342.2, forward strand.
CACGCTGAGCATTCACAGCGATAGCGAACTGTTTATGGGGTATTGTACGTCGCCGCCCTTCATCACCCTTATCATGCGACCATAGTGTTAAAATGCCGGGAAACAATATAAACTACGGATAATTATTCGGTTAAAAAAAACGATAGTTACACTGTATACATAAAACTTTTATTAGGGTAAAATAAAATTAATTTCAAATAAAAGTGGGCATGGGCAGGGCACATAGTTAGAATGAACTCGAATCTTTGGACCAAACAGATCGCAACATGAAATATTGCAATCATTGTGTCGCACGCTGCCATCCCGACTGCCAATGCAGCAGCTCCTTCCTTCCTGCTGACCTCACTCACACGCAGCAACACAACATACCTCAAGGAAATAGTTGTTTGGCTGCGGTCTTTTGTGAGGCACTTCCCAAGTCGGCCAACTTACAATTACGCTCGCCCTACCTCTCTTTCGCTTCGTTAATCAGTCAGCAGCATGCACCGCGTGCATGTGAGGTTGGCTTTGGCGCAAAGATGGTGGTGAGCCTCTTACACTCCAAAGAGACGAACTTCTTAGCTTCCATGGATTCACCGTGCGGGTGCCGGGTCCATCGAGTGGCAGAGAGAGAAACCCCAAGCAGATCCCGAGACTTGTGACACGGGTAGTTTAATGTATAAGAGTTTACGTAACTGTAATTTAAATAATATTACTAAAAATGATATATTTTTTTAAATCAAATAATTTATTTTGTATGATTGTAGTAGTAACTCGACTGCCCAGTTTTAAAACAAACATCACGAATCATACAAAATAAATTTGATTTTAATTTATTGTAAATAAAAGTCTGCGAAGCTCATAGTCATATACGAAATCTCGTGATTCGTGAACCCCGCGTTCGGTAGCGCAGGGTTATTTTTTTTTAAAGAAACCAGGTCATTTAACGCACCTGGATACAGGCAAAGATTCGTTGCCATGGCTTCATTGATGTACAAAAAACCTATGGCTTATGCTTTTTAAACATTTTCTTTCAAACCAATTTCTGACACAAATGCAACAAAAAAAATATCTTATTATAATAAAATTTTTTCTGAATTTGCGATGGACTATCATGGATTATTTTTAAATATTTCTTCGTTCTTGTTTATAAACAAAGAACTTTAAAAACGTTAAAACGGCAGCTATTCGTGACTGAAGTAATTCGATCGGCAGCCCCTAAATAATGAAACGACAATTAGCTTGAAGGGTGAGGTGGCATTTTGGTAGTAGATCGATTTCAATTTATGTACATAACAGCTCGTAATTTTCAATGGTGTTACTCGACTGTGAAATAAAGGAAAGTAATGTTCTACGAGTTTTACGAGATATCATCATCAGGTCATTTTAGTCTCCACTACAGGAGCACCACCCTCTTTCGTCCGTCCCTGACAAAAGGAGGATTTGGCCTACACTCCCCACGCTGGCCTAACGGGTTGGGGAGGCCTGATCGATGTTTGGTAATGTATTTATCTTAGTCGCCTTGTACGACATCCACGGGAAGAGACGGAGTGATTCTATTCTAGTCTGCCGGAAACCACACGGCCAACCCACATGCTCGCTTGCCATATTTATCGTACCGAATGCTAGTAACGCAGTCCATCCATGTCACAGATCTACGATTTTTCATTACATCATAGATCTGTGGTTCATCCAATCACAGGGGTGTATGTATATGCTATAGTCGCAACCCGATGTCTAGGCGCTCCTAGATTTGACTAGGGTAAGCTACCTGTGGTTTGACTCCTGAGGTAGCAACCTCCCTTTTTTAGTAACCTCCCTTTCCAAAAGAAAGTCGAACTTCGGTCACTACACTCGTACAGCTTTTGCTAATTATAAGTTTTTTTTTTATTCTTTTCGGGTGGAAGACAAGCATACGCCAACGCAGCATCTCCTTCCTTTCTGGTGACCTCAGTCACTCGCAGGAACACAACAACCCTCACGGAAATTGTTATTTGGCTGCGGTATTCTGTGAGGTGGAGGTACATTCCCCAGTCGGGTAGCTTACAATTACGCTCCCTACCTCTCTTTTCGCCAGAGCTTCGTTTGTCAGTCAGCAGGGTGCACCCCGTGCACTTTGAATTTTTCAATTTTTCAAAATATTTATAATTTTGGCAAGTTCGCCAAGACAACTATTTAAATAATAATAAAGAAAAAAATAGCTAAGAAAGATAATATTGTTGTGTTTTACAGCGCCAAATTAGACTTAAACGAATGTAAATATTTCTGGACAATTTACACAGCATCGTCTTGTCCCAAATTAAGCGCAAAGCTTGTGTTATGGATACTGATAAATTTTCTTAAATACATTATTTTTTGTAAATACATACATATAATACATAGGAAACACCCAGACCAAGACAAACAGACATGTTCATGTACACAAATGTTTTGTCTTGTGAGGGAATCGAACCCGCGACCTCGGAGTCAAAGTGACCATTGTTAACCATTCGACAACCGAGCTCGTCAATCTAAATGTGAATGTAAATCTAAATGGCAGTAGTGCAGTCTAGTTTTGAAGTAGGATAGTTCAGGGGTAGCTCACTTATTCTTAAAAAATGCTGGACAAATTACATACTACCATCTAGCCCTAAACCACACCCCGGCCACTTCATACAAATGTCGAGTCAAGATCAACTACATAAACAATGATGTCTGTGCAGAGCGCAAATGAGCGGGTGTGCGTGCGACGCCATACAAACTGTTCCAGATTTGTCTCAGAGGGGACGTGAGGTTGACACGAGAGAGCGGCAGGGAGAAAGCTATGCCCTCTCCCTGCCGCACTACGTACAGTATGCTGCCCCCTTACCACCATCTGTTTTGCGATTCAATAACTGAATACAAAGCTTATTCATACCAATGGATAAGATCTATTTCAAAAAGAATAGAGTCGCTTATTCATTGGTATGAAAAAGCTATCTATTCAGTTATTAAATCGCAATAAGAGACGGTGGTAAGGAGGCTGTACGTAGTATTAATACTTATACTATGCCTAAACTAAACAAAGCTGTTACTAAATCTATATGTATAAATGAATCCCAATTCCCTTTGGTGAGGCATCACGCGTGAAAGGCCTGACCGATTTCGCTATTTCTTTTTATGTCGTATTTGTTATTGACAGGAGAACGTTCTTAAGAAAGAAAAAAATAAGAAAGTTGCGCGGCAAATTAGAAAATAAAACGACCTTTTCTAATGTAACTTTTTGTTGTTTGACAAAACTGTCAGTCATTTGACAGATTGCGCGAAACCAATTCGAATTCAACATTCATTTATTGTTAAGAAGACATCGTCTGTCGGGTCAGTTAGTAATTATACTTATTTTTTTTTTTTTGTTAATACGTACATATATTATATACATAGAAATCACCCAGAACAGCACAAAGAGACATGTACATGAACACAAATGTTTATCTTGTGCGGGGATCGAACTCGCGCCCTCGGGGTTGAGAGTTTACAAGATCGGTAACGCGTGAGTGATACATCTGGTGTCAAAATGGCTTCCATAGACTGCGATAACTGCTTACCATCAGGCAGTTCACATGCTTGTTTTCCACATTCAACTACTCAGCTAATGTTAATCCTCACACCTCCACCACCCCTTAAGTACTTACATCTAAATACATATAAAAACAAAAGGTTATTTTCAAAGTCGAAAACAAACGTAATTTCGTTCTATCGAGCGAAATGCCCTCAAAGTAGAATCGGTAAAGCGAACACTTAACTAATACTCGAGTAAGCCGTGATCAGGTCGGGCTAGCATTAATCTTGTATCATCTGAGAAAAATTACCCAGCCTACATAAACAATTCGGTCATCGCCATCTCGTCCCCACTTAGATATATATTTTATTTCTTGTCTCGCTGCGAAAATCTTGGTTTACGAACTGAAATACACGTTATTTTATCGTTTTTACCTTTCTTGTGTAACTGATAGTCAATTGGGGTGTAACAATAGTAGATCACTTATCTACTACTAGCTTTTGCCCGCGGCTTCGCTCGCGTGAAATTCGGAGCAAACACGTGTTTACTCATTTATCTATAGAAGTACTCGTGTAAAGTTTAGGATAAAATAGTCCAACTAATCTCTTTTTTTTTTTTTTTTATAATTTTTGTCATTGATTGCACGGTATAAAAATGTTTTGTAGAAACACAATCACCATCTGTTTACCTTTATAATGCCTTAGCGGCGAAACCGGTCGGTAATATTAAATATAATAACGTGGAATAGTACAAGTGCTTTATTATAACATTATCCAACTAATCTCGTTTCCCCATACAGACATACAATTTTTTTTCAAATTCTACCCCTAAGAGGGTGAAACACTTCCATTTCACCCTCTTAGGGGTAGAATTTGAAAAATCCTTTTAAGTAATTTCATGTCCTCTATGTTATATTTTCAAATCGATGCCATTTTCGTAATTGACGTCACAGAAAACCAAAAATTCAACACCCATATTGATATTATGACACTCAACCCTATTGCACCCCCACAGGGGTGATTTTATGTCACGTCGGCTATGTTGCATTATTATATAGTTTTTATCTTCGTAATCAGTGACAACCTGCCAATTTTGGAATCTCTAGACCCAGCGGTTTGGGCTGTGAATTGATATTCAGTGGTATGAATAAGCAATCTATTCAATTTTTGAATCGCAATAAGAGATGGTGGTAAGGGGGCTGTCATTAAAAGAAGCTCAGTCAAATACGTCTTTAAAATTGCTTCCATAAGGAGGCAATTCAAAAAACGAATGATAACAAAATCGGGGATAGTTTGGTGTTGCAGCTACAAATCTATCTTCTCCATCCAAAATTCAATCACACCATTGGATAGATGAAGGATCAAAGAATTTATTACGCTAAGTAAGGACTATGGAACATCACGTGCGGGGGAGAGGGAAGCGCTGCAATTTTGAGATAATTTTAGTGCATATAACGTATTCACGTACAACGCACGGCCATGTCTATGACATAGCCATATCCCATTTTTTTTACCTTTGGTGTATGTAACTCAAGTGATCTAATATTGACGAGCCCCTTGGTCTAATAGCCAGAAATGGCCATTCTGACTCCGAGGTCTCTAGTTCGATCCCCGCACAAGACAAATCTAAAAATAAACATCAGACGCGCAGCATGTGCCACCACAGCGAAATTTATTTATTTTATTTATTTTGGCCACTTTCCCGAATTGATATCGGAAAACCAAGGTCACTTTACATTACTACTTTTTGATGCTCTACACGAATCCGAAGTCAGAATTTCGAAATTTTGATTTTAATGGCAACGGACGGACAGATTGAACGACCGAACGATTTTATAAGCTCAATAAATTTCGCTGAAAATCTGTGTGCACGAACATGTCTGTTTGTCTTGATCTGGGTGTTTTTTATGTATTTAAAGTTCCGATCTGGTCTCGATCTCACAAATGTTACATTTGAAACTCTTGCACAAATGAAACAATAAAAAATGCAATAACTTTTTGTTACGGCACTAGGTACATGAACGCAATATTTAATGTAATTGTCATACATATTTCTGGTTTCATGCATACAAAATACGAAGGCGTGCCCGCATAAATTCAGTAGCCTTATGAATGTAACGTTTTCGGGAAATTAATGTGTAAGTCCAAAATTGTGACTTTCAAGTATCTCGAAAAAGTTTTATGCAACTGAAGTAAACTTTCACCGATAGTAATATTATAGTATATGTATAAATTGGACCAAGAAACTTCCTGGCAACATTCAGAATCATAATCTACAAGCTTTTCTGAATTCAAAACTGTTTATAGAATGCGGTCTTCATATTTTGCACACTCAACTCCATACAGCGCCCGCTTTAGTATCCTTACAAAACAAATCGACAAAAAGAATGTCTACTCTTTTGGGATTGTATTCTACTGAGGAGCTCGATGGCGTCGTTGCGCGTGTCAGTCTAATCGAACACGAAAGTTAAGGAACGTCGACCGTAGCCTGTCCATGGATGGGTTTATTTATCTCGAGCTCCTTCGTGCTTCAGAGGGCACGTTAAGCCGTCGGTCCCGGATGTTGTCATTAGGTGATAGTCGTTAGGCCACTGACTTGGCTTAGCCAAGTCAGTTGCCTTTAGGCGGCATCAAAACACTGGCCTCTATCAAACCACAGTTGAGTAGCGTGGTGGAGTGGAGAATGCTCTAAATCCCTTCGATTGAGGGGAGACCCCTATCCCAGCAGTGGGATGAATAAGGGTTGTCGACGATTCTACAGAGAGCACCTCGAATACCGAAATCTATTTGTATAAGGAGTCTGTTAACTAAACACTAGTAAAATATAATATTTATAGAATGAGGGTAATTTGTGACCTAACAGAAGGCAACACTAATATAGGTTATAACGTTACAAGGAAACGTCAATTAAAAATTAATACATTTATTTTTGAAGGTAAAAATAAAAAAAAACATCAAATAAAAAAAATAATAATATGAAAGTTCAGTCCGTTGCAGTCGTCAGTCGTTTTCACTAATCGGGTAAAGTTCAAAGCTTCGAGGAGCAGCGCCAGAAGTGGTCCAAACACAAGTTGATAGTTAGGTCCTGTTAGTGTTCCAGCGGGCAGCCAGCCCAGCTGGACTGGACTGGTAGGGCCGGGTTTGAGATAAACCCGACCAGAGCACGTAGTAGTTGACCCCAATGGAGATAATATGATATGATGAGTGAAGAGTGAAGAGTTAGATCAGGGGTCTTCGGGGCATAGATGACCCCTCGGACAGAGCTCTCCACCAGGTAGGTTGGGGTGCCACCCCTAGAGAGGCTTAGAGTGACTGTGGCTTCTTGACGACTGTTTCTTGACTGAATGCATCTATAAGGGTGATCCGGGTTATATAGCCGGGTCGTGTGTTCTGTTCTTCAATATTATCCCCCCCCTTACGAGAAAAAAAAAATTACTGACAAAATTTTTTCACAAGGTTAAATAAAATAAAGTATCAACAATCCTGTCGTTCGTCTATCATTCATAATTCCCTAACACACGTCTATCATACATAGCTAGGGGTAGGGTTCACATTCAATGACGCCTACTCCAATGTTAATACTTGAAACGTGACAGCTTGGCTTATTTTTGAGGTGTAGTCAACCGCACCTTTATAAGACCCATATGAATTAAAATATGACAGCTTGGCTTATTTTTGAGGTGTTGTCAACCGCACCTTTAAGAATGGAATTAGCGATATGTACAATGAAAAAGAACTTCTCTTTGTAGAAGAAGAAATTGGCCTTTTAGAGGTCAAGAGTTAATACCTTCACTATTAGTTAGTGAGAGTATTAGAAGAAGATAATGTATTATTAAATACATCATTGTAATAGATGTATTTGCGAAGTGCAAACACATTTTAGAGGAAAAGTATAAAACTTTAAAAAATAATTATTCGATTTATAATAGGCCAGGAATTAAATCGAACTTATTATGATGGTATAATTACAATGAGGTATGAATGACGAAGATATATAAATAATATTAAAGTTAAATAAATATTTACAGTTTTATATCTTTAATATTCCATTTGGCCCTAGATCCATCAGGATCTTCAAGAACATAAACCAAAGGTGATAGCTTTTCGATTACTTTAGTTTTGATAAATTTAGGTGCTAGCTTTGCACTAAAGTAACAACCAGCATTGCTCAAAACATAGTTCTTACGCCAAATGACGTCACCGACATTAAATGTTTTAAATGTGTGTCTAAGATTATATCTCGAAGCATTTTTATCATGAGCAACGTGCAATGCTAATTGAACTTTATCAAATATATTAGAAAGTAAACCCAGATTGCTTGTATAAATGTCTCTAGGCAATACGGTAAGTTCGTCTAAGTTTTGTATATTAGTATATTGAGAGCCACAAGTAATAATTTCTCGACCAAAAACTAAATAAGCAGGAGAGAAACCTGTTACTATATTGACCGAATTATTTATTGCGAATTGAATTTTGGGTAAGAATAAATCCCAAGTTCTGTGATCGTCTCCTACGAGAGAAGCTAATGCCGTGATAATAGTTCTATTGTAACGTTCTGTAGGGTTAACTTGCGGACAATATAATGGAGAGTAAGAAACAAATGGAATATTGTATTTTTCTAGAAAATTATGGAATTCACGAGATTGGAATTGAGTACCGTTATCCATTATAATAGATTGTGGAATTCCATGTACTAAAAAGACGTTATTTTCAAGATTTGATATAATGTTGCTAGTTGTAGCACGCTTAAGAGGAAAAATTAACGTATATTTAGTAAAGAGACAGTTAACGACTAAAATATATTGATTCCGACGTCTGGACATTGGTAAAGGACCCATTAGGTCTAACGATAACGTTTGAAAAGGTCTACTGCACACTTTTGGTTTACCCATTAAACCGTAAGGCGAGTGATTAGGATGTTTATATGCTAGACATGTTTCGCAATTAGAAATTATTTTCGCGATATTTCTGAACATATTTGGCCAGTAATAGTGTAAGGATAGTTTCTTAAATGTTTTAAATATTCCTAAATGAGGTTCATTATTAGAGCCATGATTAGCTAATATTATAGAGTCTCTATTGGCAGGTGACGGTACCTCTTTCCAGTCAAAATCATTTGTAAGGTTTTGTGGAGAATGTATATATCGATATAGTTTATTGTCTTTAATTGTATAATTAGGATAACTATCCGAGTTATTTTGACAGCCAAGAAAGATTTTGTTGTAAATTTCTAAGTCAGAGTTTGCTCTATTATTATTATTAGTTGATATAGGGTTAACGAAAATTGGAGAAGATTTGTCACCTTCTACTGGCGAACGTGATAGAAAATCTGGTACGATGTTATCTTTACCCCTTTTGTGTTTTAAAATAAAATTAAAACAAGATAGTCGGAGACCCCATCTAGCGAGTCTACCTGAAGGGTTGGAAAGATTAAGAAACCATTTAAGTGCGGCATGATCAGTGTAAACTGTAAACGGTTTGCCGTTATCAATGTAACAACGCCAATGTTCTAAAGCTGTTATAACCGATAAAGTTTCTCTTTCAGTTGTCGAGTAATTTATTTCGTTTTTATTAAGAGATCTGCTCATGTAAGCAATGACAACTTCAGCGCCTTTCTGTATTTGTGTTAGCATCGCCCCTATCCCATAACTTGAAGCATCACAATGAACAGTGAATGATTGGTCAAAGTCTGGACAAGCGAGAACAGGGGTTGTTATTAAAGCTTCCTTGAGTTTTTGAAAAGCTATGTCAGCATCTGGATTCCAACAAAATTTAGGGGCATTTTTGCCCGAAGCAGTTAACTTATTTAGAGGTGTAGCAATAGTGCTGAAATTAGGTATAAATCTACGAAACCAGCTGCAAGTGCCAAGGAAACGGCGAACTTCCTTACGAGAAGAAGGAGTAGGGTAATCTAGGATTGCCTGAATTTTGGAAGGATCTGCTCTAAGACCGTTTTCATCGATAACATATCCTAAATATTTAAGTTCTTTTCTAAAGAACTTACTTTTCTCGAAATTAATAGTTAAATTAGCGAAAGTTAGTTTTTCGAGAACTTTAAGAAGAAGAGAGATATGTTCCTCGAATGTTTCCGATATAATAATTATATCGTCTAAATAGCAGAATACTTTATTGTCAAATTCGGGTGTAAATAACGCATCCATAAGTCTTTGTTGAGTTTTTGGAGCGTTTGTCAAACCAAAAGGCATGACAACAAATCTATACAATCCTCTACCTGGTACGTAAAAGGCGGTCTTATCCCTATCAGAATCGTTAAGGGGGATCTCCCAAAAGGCTTTAGCGATATCTATGCTAGATAAGAATTTTGCATTTTTAAGACTATCGATTATTTCGTTTACAAATGGAAGGCTATACGCGACTTGTTTTGTTATAGAATTAAGTTTTCTACTATCAATGCAAAAACGCCATTCGCCATTTTTTTTCGGAGTAATAATTACTGGAGATAACCATGGGCTTTCACATTTTTCTATAACATTCCATTCAATCATTTTATCTACTTCTTTAATTAGAGCGCGTTGTTTTTCAGGCGAAAGTCTATAACATCGTTGTTTAATAGGTAGGTTATTACCGGTATTTATATGATGAGATATTAAATTTGTACGGCCTAATTTGCCTTTTAGTTCATAAGAAATATTTTTAAATCTATCAATAATATCGTTTGCAATTATTTTATGAGAATCAGACAAGTGATCTAGAGTAAAAACTTTGTTTTCTGAAGTTAAAGAAAAGCATTTTTTAGAATTGAAATCTAAAGTATTAGAAAGAATTTGAGGTAATAAGTTAAATTTTTTCCAAAAATCAATGCCAAGTATTAGAGACGGAGTTATTTTTTGAAAAACGTAAGCTTTAATTAAATGTGTTTGTTTATTAAAAGTTATAGGTAGGTTTATATGACCTAGAGATTTTAATTTATCATTATTGGCAGTAGAAATAGTTATTAAATCAGACTTCGATAAACTATAACCAAGTTTTAACATTTCAAGGTATGAGTTATTACCTAAAATTGTTACTGAACTACCACTATCTAATAAACCCGAAAATAATTTGTTATTAATAGATATATTAATAAAAGGTCTTTTATAATCTTTTTCGTCGTCATAAGTGATAGAAGTAGTATTATAACATTGAAAAAAGTTTCGTAAAGAGTTTAACCAATTTTGCCAATCTATAGGATCAAAATTTTTATCGAAGTCCTTTTTTAGTTTTTTGAATTATCAGTATTATTAGAATTAGTAATTTTGTATTTATTAGAGCATTTAGGGCATTCAGGAGTTTTAACGCCTTTTAAACCACATTTAAAGCAAATCAAAAATTTTGGTTTTCGGCAATTATTAAGTCTATGGCCGTATATACGACAACGTACGCAAAAATCATTTTTGGTAGTATTAGGACTTTCTTTAGATAGAGCGTTATTCCAATTATAATCAGGTTTCGAAGAGTTTACTGGCTGACTAGAACACGGTTTGGATTTATAATTAAATTCAGTCGTTAGTGGATTAGGTTCAGAATTAGGTTCTCGAAAATTGCGATCTTTGTCTAAGATTTTTTCGTAATTATGACAGGCGTTAATCAAAGAATCGATATTATTGATTTCATTTAAGGCTATGAATATAGAATAACATGGACGAATATTCCTAAGTAAAATATCTAGTTGTTCTTGCTCTGTAAGTTTTTTTGAAAGTCGAGCAAACATTCCATGCATTAAAGAAATATAAACTACGATAGATTCATCTTTTCCTTGAGTTCTGTTTCTAATAGTGTTTAATAATTTAAAATCATAGTCGAATTCGCCAAAATCACGAATTAAAAGAGAAGATATTTCATCCCAGTTAAGATTATTATTTCTCGATTTTTGGAATCTAAACCAATGCAATGCGTTATCAGTAAAAATTTCAAAAGCCTGTTGTATCAATTGTTCCTTTTTGATATTACGAGAAATTCTAAATTCTTCTATTTTTTTGGAGAAATGATCTAGGGCAACTTTTCCCGTTAAAAGCAATTTTTTTAATTTCTAACATATTTCTATCGGATTGAATAACATAATTACTAGTTTGAGGTTGTTCTGAATTAGTATTTTTTTCTAAATTAGATGAAGGAATCTCCTGTTCTGAGCAGGATTGATAGACTTCAGATTGATCTATAAAAGACTCCATACGATGTTCTAAATTTGAAAATTTTGTTTGAATTTCTGTTAAATTATCTTTAAGTTCCGGAGCTAAGTCAATATCAATTCGTTTTATTCTATAGAAGAGGTGGTTAAGAAAGGTTATAACTTTTTTTAAGTAAGTATGGTTTCCTGATTCAATTTGTGCGACTTTAACTTCAAGATATTTAATTGTATTTAAAATTTGAGTTAAGTCGTCTTGGACTTCAAAAGGAGATTCAGAGATATTTTGTGGAGGAGAATAGATTTTTGAGAGTTGTTTTTTTAGTTTTAAAACGGAATCAGAAGGTTCTTCTAACCGAATTTGAATTTCATACTGAAGTTCAGCTTTATTCAATAATTCGTAAGAAATAGGTCTAGCCATAATTAGTTTTAATTTAAAATTAGATTAACCGACTTTGAAGTTAATATTATTTTTTTTTTTTTACCGACTACCTAACCGACTTTGAAGTTAATATTAGATTATTTTTTTTTTAATTACTACCTAGTTTTTGGTCAAAAGGAAACAGAAAAGAAAAAAATTACAAACGCGTGAAACCCGACAAGCAAACTTGGTTTACTAAAAGTGTCCCCCTAACTATAGGTGTATGTAGGCTAAAGGTCCTGAGTCCACCCGTCCAGACTAGTCGAGTAGAATACTCTGCTGGTTAGGAAGCGCACAGGATTGAGTATTAAGATTGCACAGTATATTCTACTGTAACAATCAGAATGACCTGTCCAAGACTTATACTGGTTGGACGCTTGGCGCAGGTTTGAGTAAGTGTTGTACCCCCCACCCAACGAGTGTGTAAATAACTACTGTAAAGTATACCTAATCGAAGAAAAAGTTAAGAGGCTGAAAAAAATAATATATATATAGATTAGATAGTTAAGGTATGAGATGAGAAATGAAGTGAACCCTAAATTGGAGTGATAGAGACTAAAGGTAGGGTCAGGGTCAGAAAACTATTGGGCGCCAAACTATAACGTTACAAGGAAACGTCAATTAAAAATTAATACATTTATTTTTGAAGGTAAAAATTAAAAAAAACATCAAATAAAAAAAATAATAATATGAAAGTTCAGTCCGTTGCAGTCGTCAGTCGTTTTCACTAATCGGGTAAAGTTCAAAGCTTCGAGGAGCAGCGCCAGAAGTGGTCCAAACACAAGTTGATAGTTAGGTCCTGTTAGTGTTCCAGCGGGCAGCCAGCCCAGCTGGACTGGACTGGTAGGGCCGGGTTTGAGATAAACCCGACCAGAGCACGTAGTAGTTGACCCCAATGGAGATAATATGATATGATGAGTGAAGAGTGAAGAGTTAGATCAGGGGTCTTCGGGGTATAGATGACCCCTCGGACAGAGCTCTCCACCAGGTAGGTTGGGGTGCCACCCCTAGAGAGGCTTAGAGTGACTGTGGCTTCTTGACGACTGTTTCTTGACTGAATGCATCTATAAGGGTGATCCGGGTTATATAGCCGGGTCGTGTGTTCTGTTCTTCAATAAGGTCATTTGAAATTACAAACGTTTTATATTGGTTTCTGTTGTAATCATAGAGTTGGTAAATAAAATGATTAATTACTGTTCAGTAAGTGTAGCTTCACACGTGCCGTTTGAATTCACACCTAGAGCTCGTGTAAGTTGTCATTTTCGGAATTTGTCATTTTAGGAATTTGTCATTTTCGGAAGTTGTCATTTTATGAAGTTGTCATTTTCGGAAATTGACTTTTTTGGAAGAGACGATTTGGGAAGTTGTCATTTTAGGAAGTTGTCCTTTTAGGAAGTTGTCGTTCTCAGCCTGAGGGGAGCCGATGCCGGGTAACGAATGTTAAGTGTTTTTTATACCACGTCTGGTACCTAATAAGTATGAAGTCCTATTCAGTTTGAATATAAAGTGGAACATGTTTCTATAAATCTTTGGGTTGTAAGTGATTTATCAACATCTTTGAACCAAAGCCAACCTCACCTGCACGTGGTGCAACCTGCTGACTGACAAACAAGGGCATAGCGTCTCTTTTAAGCTGCCCGACTGGGGAAGTACCTCAACCTTACGGAATACCCCAGCCAAATAACAATTCCGTTGAAGGTTGTTGTGTTCCTGCGAGTAAGTGAAGTCACCTGAAAGGAAGGAGATACTGCGTTGGCAGCGGGGGTGGCGGCGCGCGAGGTATATTTTATGTTGCGAGCGTTAATATAGCTACGGAAACCGCTTCACATCCGGCGAGCCGTATAGTTGTCTGCCACCCAACGTAGTATAAAAAAAAAAAGTGTAAATAATTCGGCTTTCATTAACATTTAGACTAAATCGGTAGTCAATTAGTTGGCTGTGGATTATTGACTTACCGGGCCCGAAAATAGAACGGTGGTTAGCCAGATTAGACTCAGGTGGAGTAACTTGCAAGAACAAAGTTAGTACTAGACTTGGTTGGAATGAGTGTCCACACGAGCTGAGTATCAAGTCAGCGCTGGACAATGACCGGGCATTGTACCAAAATAGACTTATTGTACTGTCCGTTTACTGTTATCGTATAGTGAAGCTGATATAGAGCACCAGACACGAGCTTTATATATTTATATTTTATACTAGCTGACCCTAAAACGTTGCTTTGCCATATCAATTTAAGGGTGAAAATTTTCTATTTATATATATTTTAATGCCACATTATAAAAAAATAAAAAATAAAATTTTCCCTCCCTACCTTTCTTTTCGCCAGAGCTTCGTTTGTCAGTCAGCAGGGAGTACCACGTGCAGGCTTTGGTTCTAAGATGTTGATGAACTACTTACACCCCGAAATAAATAACTTCTTATTTATTAATAAAAATGTTTAAGATGTGTCTAAGTGCCGACAAGGGCTCAATGATGACAGAATAAATAGGCAATTTCATTTCATTTCATTTGGTCCAGTCACTGCCATTGTGTACACCAGCCATAGAAAATAAACTAGTAACGTGGTCCGTTTTAAATAAAATTTAATATCCAAATCTGCCTAAAACAAGTACCAATTAAGCTGCCTGAATTTCATCCTATTACAAAATACAGTCCTTTATCCTACTTAATAATTTGGGACAGTCCCGAAAAGGGACGCGGCTGAAACAAAATTAAGTATACACAATATTACAAAACTTTAACGTCCAGACATTCAGACACTGGCTGAAATTGTCGACATAATCACTAGACATTTGTGTCGATGAGATTAGGAGAGGCCTGAATGTATTTGATTGAAAAGTCAACCTAATTTATAAACATAGATGATTTTTTGAGGTGTAAGCGGTTCATCAACATCTTTGAACCAAAGCCAACTTCACCTGCACGCGGTACACCCTGCTGACTGACAAACGAAGCTGCTGCCGCGAGAGTGCGGAACACGCGATAGAGAGGCATAATCGATTTCTTATGACGTTATCACGTAAAATTATTGTACGTAACTTTTTATTAATTTCACTTTTTATTTATTCCACTTTTTTTCTTAAACTGTTTTTTTTGTTTATATAATTTTAAACTTTCACGCAGTTGTACTCTGAGAAGTAGTAGTAGAGCATATACCAAAGAGAAGTAGGCCATATCGAACGTATAGCATCTCATTCTTGTGGATGACCTTAGCTATATAGATTTTTGTATTTCTGCAAGTGAACCAGGTCACCAGATGTAAACGCGTGCAGACGAGATGCTGCATTAGAAGCGCATATCAAAATCTCGTTAGCTGGTCAGCAGGTTGTGCCACGTGCAGGTGCGATTGGCCTAAAGACAGTTTGCATCAACTCATATTCATTCTACTGCTAGAAAAGGGGTGTTCCTACAATCGAACGGCGGTGTAGAGCGTACTCCACTACGCTGTTTAAGCGCGGGCGGAGGCTATCGACTTAACTTAACGGAGGCTTAACGACTGTAATCTAATGACAATTGCCGGGACCGACGACTTAACGCGCCCTCTGAAGCACTGAGGGGCCCGAGATAAATAAACTCATCCATTAACAGGCTACGGTCGTCATTGCTTAACTTGCGTGATCGATTAGACTGACACGTGCAACAAATCTATCGAGTTCCTGAAAGCTAGTTTATTGCTTATTATGTGCCTAATGATGGTAGTGACCCAGAGTTGGTCCATGAAGAAAACACGTTCTCGCCCTTCTACACATTGACATACAAATTTTTCGTACTACGTACAGTATCACCACTCCCTGCCGCTCTCTCATATCGATCTCACCTCCCCTCTGAGACAAATCTAGTTTTTTTCATTTGTAGGTTGTTGTTCTAACGATCAACATCTACAGATCGCCTGAGGATGCCTCGCGCAGAGGCGAAACACGTGTCGCAGAGACGACCACGGTAGTCGGGGCGGCTGCAGTCGCATATTTCTTCTGTTTCAGATGTTGGAGATTCGCCGAGACGACCACAGCAGCTGGAGCAGAGACGACCAAAGCAGCCACGGCAGTCGCATGCAACTACTTATGGTAATGGTACTAATGGAAGTGGGTGGGTGCCGGCCGGCAGTAGTTTGCATGAATTAATTGGTGGCGGAAGCACGCAAAGTAGTGTAGATCAAATTGCTTGAAAATTTGACTTCCGCAAAATAACACCTGAATCAATTAACTATCTACATGTAGTTTCTATGGCGCCACACGCAAACACGCTCATTTACGCTCTACAAAAACGACATAGTTTATGTAGTAGTTCACAATACGACATTTGTATGGAGTGGCCGGGGTGTGTTGCTACGCTGTAGTAGGTTTTATTAATATAGATACTCTTATGCTGTGACCCATTTCAACTGGCTGCACTGCACAATTCTATTCACACCAACTAAGTATAATTTATTCTGTGACCACGGTTCTGCGCTAACATCAAAGGAAACCTACTCAATATATAGTTGGAAAACAAAACGGCCACTCTTCCATACAAATGCTATTATTCGTTATAAATACTATAATAAATATTCCTGGACAATCTACACACTGCCATCTAGTTCCAAAATAAGCAAATCTTTCGCTTGCACGCTCAGCTAAATTCGACGGAAGAATTATTCCCAGTCGCCCCTGCAGGGACTGCCACCGGAGGCAAATGGGAATAAAAATTCCCAGTCGCCGCCGGTGGCGACTGGGAAGTCCTTGTCCTCACTTCAGTATCGCCATACATTGCTTGCTCCATCGTAGAGTGTAACAGGATTAGGCAAGTTATTCTAAATCTGCCTTATTTAGACGATATCATTCAAATGAAGTTTCTTACTTTTTAAAATAATAATTATAAACTGGTGTTTTGTATCATAAATAGTCGGTCTTTTATAATAATTGAATTAGGAAAGTACTAGTAATTAATGGGAAAAATATTTGAAGTACAAATTCTTAGGTAGTTATAGGAGTCATACTTATAAGTTTATTCATAATTTTTATAAAGTTGGTTCCAATTTTTAAACACAGAATTCTATTTTAAAATTTTAAATCACGTTACAATCATCCGATCATTCGCACAATCATAATATTGTTTAACTTGTATAATCGTGTTATTCTCTACGATGGAGCAAACAATGTACAGCGAAACTGAAGTGGGGGCAAGGACTTCCCAGTCGCCACCGGCGGCGATTGGGAATTTTTATTCCCATTTGCCACCGGTGGCAGTCCCCGCGGGGGCCACTGGGAATAATTAAACGTGACAATGAGTCATGCTTTTTCGTACGTGCAGCCGGCGTTCATCGATATAAACGACGTTATCAAGTCAATAAACATTTCCATGCCAGTAATATCAAGGGTGAAGCTACATGTACGTCCCATTACTATGTAATATCAAGGGTGAAGCTACATGTACGTCCCATTACTATGTAATATCAAGGGTGAAGCTACATGTACGTCCCATTACTATGTAATATCAAGGGTGAAGCTACATGTACGTCCCATTACTATGTAATATCAAGGGTGAAGCTACATGTACGTCCCATTACTATGTAATATCAAGGATGAAGCTACATGTACGTCCCATTACTATGTAATTACACAGAAAAAAAAACAATTTATTTTGTTTTCCTGTCGTAGACAAGAGATTATCTCTTTTCATAACTAAATTAAAACTTGAAGGACATTCTTCGGAACAATGTTTTGTATTCAAACTTTTGCGACAACACTCGCTCTGGTTTCGGTTCCGTTATTAATATAAATAAATGTTTTTTGATGTCATTAAAGCGAATAAGCATAATGTCCGCCTGATGTAAAGCGGTACTAGAGTCTGTAGTATAGACGCTACGTCGTCAATCCTTGTTCATCCCACTGCTGGGATACGGGTCTACCCGCAATAGAAGGGGTTTAGAGTATACCCCACCACGCTGCTCAACTGCGGGTTGGCCAGTGTTTTCAAGCCACCTACAGGCTCCTGGCTTGGCTTAACGACTGTCATCTATAATGACAACAGCCGGAACCGACGGATTAACAAGCTATCCGAAGCACGGAGGAACTCGAGATAAATAAACCCATCCATGGACGGGCTACGGTCGACGTTGCTTAACTTGCGTGTTCGATTAGACTGATACACGCAACGACGCCACAGAGGTCCTCGTTATTTGTATAAGGATTATCATGTTATTTATTTGTACTTATAACAAAATAATTATTTATTTCTTGACCTTATGTTAATTAGCTGACATTAAAATTTTGTGTGGCCGTGTGGTTTCCGGCAGACTAGAATAGAATCACTCCGTCTCTTCCCGTGGATGTCGTACAAGGCGACTAAGGGCAATACATTACCAAACATTGATCAGGCCTCCCCAACCCGTTTGGCCAGCGTGGGGAGTGTATGCCAAATCCTCCTTCTGTCTGGGACGGACGAGAGGGTCGTGCTCCTGTAGTGGAGACTAAAATGACCTGGTGATGATGATGAAAATTTTGTGACAATAAAACACAAAGACATTGAATGATAATATTTTTATTATTTATTAATAATATGTGTATTTGTTTTGTAAATCCTCATATTCAAATCATTTATTATTATATTATCTATAAGAAATTGTAATTCTGAAATGATAAAGTGCCTGATAAGGCCGATTTTTTTATTAAAAGTCTGAGTTTGAGCTTGCAAAATACAAGTATGACTCGCGCGATCCCGCTTCCACTGCAGTACAACAAAGTGCATCATGCTTGACAGTTGCCGCACTGATTACCACGGCGTATGTTACTGATTTTCAGTGAAACCCATCAGTGACGTAACAGGTCAATCTCATTCGCTAGCCACAAAATAAAATTCACATCGCGCATAAACTAATAATGCACTCAATAATCCAGTAGTAAATAAAATAAAAACCGGCCAAGTACGAGTCGGACTCGCGCACGAAGGGTTCCGTACCATTGTCTATCAAAACGGCAAAAAAATCATATCTGTTGTATGGGAGACCCCCTTTCATATTTGTTTTATTTAAATTTAATTATTCACTTTTAAAGTATATAACTAAGTATGTTGTGAATATTTAGTTATATATTTGTTGCCGTTATCAATATCGAGCAAAAACGAACAAAAAAAATCACGTATGGGGGCCCCTTAAATATTTGTTTTATTCAGTTTTTTAGTATTTGTTGTTAGGGTGGCAATAGAAATACATCATCTGTGCAAATTTCAACTGTCTAGCTATCACGGTTCATGAGATACAGCCTGGTGACGGACGGACGGACGGACGGACGGACGGACGGACGAAGTCTCAGTAATAGGGTCCCGTTTTACCCTTTGGGCACGGAACCCTAAAAAATCATTTCTCCATATACGAATATTATTTATGCTGTGGTTATGCGATTATACCTTTACGGCTGGGATACCTCAGGGAGGCTCGTTGCGCAATGACCTACTCGTAGTTCTCTATTCGGCAGGAAACTCCGAGAGACTTACATCCAAAACTATAGCGAACAGGTTTATACTAACTTTAAAAAAAGTATACTTTTTATGCATTTTATCTTCGATCATTGATATTAGAACTAGATCAATACCCAAAAAACGTTCTCACCAAACCAGCACCCAAAGGACGGTCTGGAAGCTATTTCACTTAACCATATTCGAATGCTTCCATATTTGACTTTATTTTCAAATGAATGATTGTCTTTGTCCTAACTTTGTTTTCATCTAAATGACATAAGAATATAATATATGAATTGTAAGTCTTGACACTTACAGCATAGCGCCCGGTATTCTTGAACCGGTTTTTCAAATTCATTTAATAATCGAAAGGATGTTATAGGTAAATTTCATTCGGATTCTGGAATTTGGACATATTCGATGGCAAAAACGTAAGAAATTAAAATAGTTATTATTATCTTTGGCAGTCTGCAGTTCACTAGAGATGGGACAAATGCCTACCATTTAAGAATTTTTGAAGAACCCCATGTCGTCGATTTTTTTAATTTTTATTTAAAATATTTAATTATTCCTTTTTTATTTTCTATGAATACTAAAACTCATGACCTGTCAGTGTATCACATGTGTGATCTTCTTTAAATTATTCTTTGTTACTATTAAGAGTAGATTTCAAGAACTTAAACTTCCTTAATCTAGGAAACAAGAGAACTGCAAGAAATTAACCTAATGGAAGTAGTTAAATTCGTTTCAACTGGCGCTTGCAAAGTAGTGATTGCTTTATTATTCCAACAACTGTTTTCGTCTGTTGGTTTAGCTAATGTTGTCTAGTACTCATCTCTTGATGTGAATATGTCTTTAAAATTGCTTCCATAAGGAAGCAATTAAAAAAAAAAACGAATGATAATAAAATCGGAGGATACAGTTTGGTATTGCAGCTACAAGTCTATCATCTCCATCCAAAATTCAATCACACCACTGGATAGTTGAAGGATCAAAGAAGGTGCGGGTGAGGGGGAAGCGCTACCATTTTCAGATAATTTTAGTTCATATAACGCACACGGCCGTGTCCATTACACAGCCATACCCCATTTTGTTTATCTCATTAAAGAGATAAACAAGTATACGTAAGATAAGCAGTGATCGTAGTCTATGGACTCTTGCATTAACAGAGGTATTATTGCCGAGATTGTAAAATTAATTTCAACTGCAGATGAAACTGATTATACTTAAGTCTACAAAGCGTTTGAACTCTATAAGGGACTTATAGAGTTCAAACGCATTGGGCAACTGCGACCTACCATTTATAGTGCTTTTTTTATATGAGAGGGGGGGGGGGGGGGAGCGAACATGTGGGTATCCTATGTGTGGGTAAGAAAAGTATTGTTGCATTTTCAATACGTACTACGCGACTGCGACCAGCTGATCTCGGGGACCACGCAACAAGAGCATGTCTACATTCGCGGTCTCAATCGCGGTCATGGTCGCTCCGTGACTTGCCGGTGTCCCCCAGTCTAGACGCTGTAGGGGGACCACGAACAAAAATAATTGCATGTGGAACCCCTGCTTTTTTTTATTAAATATTTTTTGTGTGTCGCCCGTGGTAACGCATCTTTTCTACCAATGACATTAATAAACAGGGGTACCACGAGCCAAATCACATGCTCATGGTACCTCTTTGCTCTTGCATGGTACCTCTTTCTCTTTGGGGTTCTGTAGGCAATATCTTTTGCCCGTCGTCACCCCAGAACGACCTGACTGGACGACCATGGATAACCAATAGGTCGCTTAGTCTGTTTGCTCTCACCTTTTTAAATGGCATTTAATTTTATTCGTAATTTTAATTTACTTTATATTTTTATGTATTTAATAAGATTAGTGTGCTATATTTGTATTCCGATTATTATTAATATTCTTATATTTTCAGAAACATAATATTAGAATGTCCTTCAGGCAATGCGTAGCGTATAAATCATTTGATATGGTGGCGACATGGACAGCGGAAGAAAAACAGCGGCAAAAATTAATAATTTACGACTGTGCTCGCGAAGTGATACACAATATTTTATATATTTTTTATTAAACGACTTAGAGTCCTACTATATAAAAACAAACGGCTTATATATTAGGTTGGGGAAAAAGTCTTTTCGTATTTTATATGAAAATTCAAAACATTTTTTAATAAAGTTCATTTACATTTAACTAAAGTATGTAGGTGCCATTTTGTTCGATAACTTTTTGCCATCTTGTAGGTAGAGACATGATCCCATTACTATAGAAAATTTGGGACTTCTGTTCAAAAAACCACGACAAGTGGTTTTGGCAGTCTTCTCGTGATGTTAACCTGACAATGCCTAAAGAATTCTGAAGAGACCGAAACAGGTGGAAATCAGAAGGTGCAAGGTCAGGACTATACGGCGGATGCATTAACACCTCCCAGTCAAACTCTCTTAATTTTTGCTGAGTGGCTAAAGATGTGTGAGGTCTAGCGTTATCATGATGAAAAATCACACCCCTTCTGTTAATTAATTCCGGCCGCTTTCTCTCAACTTTTTGCTTTAATCTCATCAGTTGTTCACAGTAGAGTTCAGAATCGATAGTCCTGCCTGGCGGTAACAGCTCATAATGAATAATGCCCTTCCAATCCCACCATACACACAGCATCACCTTGTTGCGGGTTAACCCGGGTTTTGCCAGAGTCTGTGAAGCCTGACCGGCCTTTGACCACGACCTTTTTCGCACGTTCTTGTCATACGTGATCCACTTTTCATCACCAGTTATAAGCTTCTTCAAAAACGGTTCACTTTCATTACGTCGTCGTAGAAAAGAATCGCAAATGAGTACACGGTTCATTAAGTTTCTTTCAGTGAGATCGTGAGGCACCCAAATATCGAGCTTTTTAATGTACCCCGCTTTTTTCAAATGCGCCAAAACTGTTTTGTGGTCAATTCCTAATTCTTCAGCTACGTCGTAACTACTGATATGCCGATCTTGCTCCACTTTTTCAAAAATGGCATCCATTTTATCCGTAACAGGGCGACCAGAGCGACGTGCATCTTTCACATCAAAATTTCCTGATTGAAAACGCTTAAACCAAATTTGTGCTACTCTCACAGACACTGCACTAGGTCCATAAACGTCACAAATTTTTTTCGCAGCTTGCGTTGCATTTTTACCTTTTTTGTAGTAAAATTTTAAAATGAATCAAATTTCTTCATTAGATTCACTCATCTTGACAGTAAAAAAAAACAAATGAAAATCACACATTTACCTAATTTGAATTTGGAATTATCTTTTTTAAAATTTAAACTTTTTAAAGATATCAAAACCTGCCAGATACAAATGGAGAACCAAAGAGATTTTAATACAAGTTCATACATACTATAATGCGAAAAGACTTTTTCCCCTACCTATTATGTTCTTATGACTTTATTAGCATAATATTAGATTATCAAAATAGCAGATTTGCAACCGGTTTTTGTCGTTTTTTTTTTTTTTTTTTTTTATACTACTTTGGGTGGCAGACAAGCATACGGCCCGCCTGATGTGAAGCGGTTACCGTAGCCATATTAACGCTCGCAACATAAAATATCGCTCGCGCGCCGCCACCCCCGCTGCCAACGCAGCATCTCCTTCCTTTCTGGTGACCTCACTCACTCGCAGGAACACAACAACCATCAAGGGAATTGTTATTTGGCTGCGGTATTCTGTGAGGTGGAGGTACATTCCCCAGTCGGGTAGCTTACAATTACGCTCCCTACCTCTCTTAAAATAGATAAGATTGAAAGGAAGTGATTTTTCTCATCGATACTTTACTTTACAATAAAGAATATAGGACGAGCCTGGTGGTCGAATGGCTAGTAACTTTAACTCCAAGGCCGCCGGTTCGATCTCCGCAAAAGACAAACATTCATGTGCATGAACATGTCTGTCTTTTTTATACTACGTCTCCGTTGGCAACGCAGCATTTTTTCCTTTCTGGTAACCTCACTCACTCGCGGGAACACGGCAACCCTAAAAGAAATTGTCAGGCGGGCAGCGTACAAAATACGCAGTGCAGTGTTCCTACCTCTTCTGTTCGCTAGAGCCTCGTTTGTCAGTCAGCAGGGCGCACCAAGTGCAGGTGAGATTGGCTTTGGATCAAAAATGTTGTTTTGTGCTACTTACACCCCAAAATGTTCTCGGCAAGCTTTGTACTGCGTGTACCAAAGAAAAGGTGTACGCCATGATGACGCGACGAACCGTGTGAGAGGCGATTAATATAAATCTATGATCATTTACTTATTTTTATTTTGTTAAAGCTACAACACAACAAATTCATCAGTTTAATTCGGTTCTAAACGCCATTTGTATTTATTTTCCGTACGATTTTTAGAATTTTCGTAACAAATCCTTGAAGGCCTCATTATTCTTATTCTAAGACCTCATTTGTCACAAAATCTGTCAAATTGAAGAACATATAAACAAAAAGTGGTATATTTTAGGTATAAAAAGCTTTATCTAGCTAGCATTAGGGAATATTTTACTTAATTTAGTATTCACTACATCGATGCGAACATGTATGATTTAGAGATGTATGACATACAACACTTTACTTTACTTCAAGAGCTCGATGGCGTGTTTGTGCGTGTCAGCTTAAACGAGCACGCAAGTTAAGCAACGTCAAACGTAACCTGTCTATGGATGGGTTTATTTATCTCGAGCTATTCTGTGCATCGAAGGGCACGTTAAATTAATAATATATGCGCGGCACCATTTACCTTAATTTCAGATTATTTGTCCTCTGCCCTAAGGTCTTCTTCTGCCTTAAGGGTTCTGGAAGAGGACGATAAGACCGCCTTTGTACTAGTACTTAATATTTTCACTGAAGTATTTATCTTTTCTTTTGGTGAAATAAAGTAAATATTATTGTATTTTTAAGTGTCAGTCCATCCTTCCGCATCAAGCCGTTTACTGCCGTTCCCTTAGAGCCTTATCATACTAGCAGCTTGCGAGCGTTTTCAAAGCGGAGCGGGCGCGCAGCGAATGCGTTACGGACGCGCCGCGGCTGCCCAGCGAGGACGTCGCGGACGCTTGGCGGATACGCAACGTTTTCGCCGCGTGTTTGCATCGAATTTACGGTATAATGGATTCCGACGAGGAAACACTGCTGTTGACTTTTATTTGAGTGTTTCTTTGTCGGAAGCTTTGTATTACTGAGTGTATTGTACGTCGTAAACCCGCTGCAAACACGCGACGAAAACGTTGCGTATCCGCCACGCGTCCGCGACGTCCCCGTTGTACAGCCGCGGCGCGTTCGTAACGCATTCGCCGCCCGCTCCGCTTCAAAGACGGTCGCAAGCCGCTAGGCCCTTATGGTCATGGGTCCATTTAGAGGGGATTCGCCTTTGTTACTTAATTGACATTTTGCAACAATAATTTATCTATATAAAAAATAATTTATTTTGCATCTAAACCTTTTTTGGCTTATTTAATGAATGATCCTACCAAACATAATGTATGAGCAAGCAACTAGATTCAACCATTTAATGATAGCCAACCTTCGTTAAGAGATAGCATCAGAAGAAGAATAATAATTGCTTTACAGGAATCTATAATATGGTTGGCACCCAGCGTGAAAGAAAAACTCCAAACAGCGTCACTAAATGAAGTTATAAAAAAGTTGACAATACTCACACAAAAGTCACAAAACGCAAATCTCTTACCTTTTAATTTATTCAAGGAACAACTTGTAAACCTTTGAACGAAACCTTCTGAACTTACTTGACTCAACTAAATAATGAGGGCTGTCACTTTTTGAACAGAAACCGACGGAATAATTTATAAATGTTGCCATTTTAGACGTTCGAGCATTCCGCGAATGTTTTGTGTTTCTGTAAATGGAGCTGTCCCTTGGCAATTTTTTTGGTAAATAAATAGGGTGTCAGTCGCTACATGTTAATGTATGGAATGCTTTATATTCAATCTTATGTTCAAGGGGAAACATGTATTTGTTTGTCCACGGGTCGGGAGTAGGGATGCCACAATATATCGAATAACCGAAATATATCGATATATCGACGGCCAAAAATATCGATAAGGAAGATCCACCGATATCGATATCCAAAAAAACTCAAATATCGAAATCGAAACAGTCTAAACTAAATCGTATAGTTAGTTACTAAATCCAACGTATAGTTAGTTAATAAATACTGAACTATTAAAATTATCATTTTTTATAAATTCAATGGCCAGTACAAAATACTAAGAAAATTTTCTATTTTTTTTATGCTCTATAATTATTGAAAATTGAGTCATAGGCATAGGTCAATAAAGAAGAGCTAATGCAGCTCTTCCAACAAAATCCACTGGTCCCCACTGGTTATAAATATGGTAAATTCAGGACGGTAGATAAGTGTGCAAAATATATACCAACTTGTTATTACATTTTTTAATTGACGAGCTCGGTGGCGTAGGTGTCAATGACGCGGCTTCGACACCAACGCTCGTGGGTTCGATTCCCACACAGGACAAACATTTGTGTGCATGAACATGTCTGTTAGTCTTGGTCTGGGTATATAATAAATAATCTAAATATATAATAAATAAGCGACTCTATTCCATTTGAAATAGAGTCGCTTTCATTGGTATGAATAAGCATTCTATCCAGTTATTTGAAGTAGGAGTAGGGCGGCCACATTTGCCGTGCCAGTGATTGGAGGAGGAAAGTTCTAGAGTGGAGGCCCTGTATGGAATGTATGGAAA
This sequence comes from Hypsopygia costalis, assembly GCA_937001555.2. Classification (NCBI taxonomy): domain Eukaryota; kingdom Metazoa; phylum Arthropoda; class Insecta; order Lepidoptera; family Pyralidae; genus Hypsopygia; species Hypsopygia costalis. Next base: position 21,389,692 of record OW443342.2, read on the forward strand.
CTATCCAAAGTGGCTGGATGCAGAATCGCATATGATTTACAGGGAGGACTGTGGTTTTGATGTATACCTATGTTTTTTGCAGAAAGTGTATGGTGAAACGAAATATTTCTACACATTTGTATGTAAAATTTTACTATGAGATATTTCTAAAAACAAACGCCTGCAACAAAGTTGACGAGCTCGGTGGTCGAATGGCTAGCAATGGCCACTTCGACTCCGAGGTCGCGGGTTCGATTCCCGCACAAGACAAATATTTGTGTGCATGAACATGGTCTGTTTTTCTTGGTCTGGGTGTTTTCTATGTATTATTATCGTTATCTATGTATATATTTAAAAAAAAATGTTTTTAAGTACATTTATCAGTTGTCTAGTACCCATAACACAAGCTTTGCGCTTAATTTGGGACTATATGGCGCTGTGTAAATTGTCCAGAAAAAGATTTATTATTATTTATTTAAAGGCGGAAGGTTTTGCGAAAATACTTTTGCCAGAATAGTGTTTCATAATAATGTTGAGCAGAATCTTTTTTTTTTCGACTACCACGCGGCTGCCAAATAAGTATGTGACTCGTCTGATGTAAAGCGATTACCTTAGCCTATACACGCTGGCAATAAACAAGTATTGTTCGCGTACTCGTAACCTCGCCGCTAAACAGCATCACCTGAGGTCTGGAAATATCTTTAAATTATTAGTTTACGTGTAAAAAATCATTATATAATTCACGCAATTACCAAATCAGTGTTTACTTAGTTACAATTTAACTGGGTTTGCTTTGCGGAAATCGAGAATTCCACGTTCACGGCCGAGCATGCTTAGTAGTCATTAACATAAATAAATAAGTGCTCGGGTTTGCCTTTGCTTTCGGGGCATTTTAGTTATTTCTTGTTCTGAACAATCTGAAATTGCAAAGGCTTTGGAATTGTTATTATAATAATGATACTCAATTGAAAGTTCTGTTCTAAAGATTATAGATTTTTTTAAGAGCATAGAATGTTTTTCTTCTCAGTCGTACACTCTTGGCAGAGTCGTTGTGGTCATAGACAGATAATCACGAATAGCGGCTCTAGTTATTTGCTTCCATTTGGAAGTGGTTGGAGGCATTGTGGGAGCTGTCAGATATGGAGGATTTTCTGAGAGATTTTGTTACGTTTGTCTATGTGCTTGGAGAGAGATCACGGTATGTCTTTTCCTCCATCTTGCCTTGGACTACAAGACAGTCCATTGAGTCATAAAATATTATAGACCGGATCAACTAGCTTTCCGGTCTCTAACATTCTATGCAGACTCAATGGAGCGTCTTCTTTGGCTGCGTACCGTCACCAAAAGGACATCATAAGTTGGCTTTCTATTTCTAGGTCTCATTTAGTATCCTAGAAAGGCAGCATCTCGGTGCTTCCAATACTATATGACCTATATAAAAATATCAAAGCTGGTTATTCAAGCCCAAGCCAAGCCAAGCCAAGCCCAAGCCAGTTATTCGCATGTAATAAATGCCAATGTCATATATACTTGTCAATTTCAATAATGAATATCCCGTTGGTCAAGCAACCGTAAGTTTCATTTAAAGCGATCTATAATCCGAATGTTTAAATTACCATCATACTTTTGTGACACTCTGCTTCTTTGTATGAAATAATGTATTTTTTGTGAATGAAATATGAACAAAAACATTTGGTATTGCCACTTGGACTTCGAAATATTAACCCAGATATCACTGAGATTTTTTTTTTCTTCGATGTCAACCAAATTCACATATTATGCTAAGTATGTCTCAGAAAGTCTGAAAAAAATACGAAAAAAAATCTTTGACAGGTGGAAATGCCGGAAAATGATGATCGTTATAACAAACGCTAGTAAAATGCGCTACTATGGAGTGTAATAGATATTCTGCAAATGTAAGGCTAAAATTGCTGAATAAAACAATAAAATAAAAGAAAAATATTTAATTACTTAGATTATAACTTCTATAATAATATAATTTTATTGTGGTGTGTGGTATGCATTGAAACAATGTTTTGGATGCAGCGAAATTCTACATTTTTTGCAGTAAAAACTTGCATTTTTGTGACAAATCGCGCATCGCAGTTGATTTGGTCTATACATAACGATGTGGCCAATATTATCATATCTTGAATTTTCATGAAGACCTTGTGATGTCCGTGTAGATTTCCTTGAATCCTCCTTCTTGTAGGTCTCCAGCAGGCCAGTAGCAATAGATCTTCGAAATTTTAAATGGTCATACTCTCCTCCATTTAATTTGTATATTTGCCATGCGTTATGTGTAGCCATATCTAAACAATGACTTATTAGGGAAAAATACCATTTTTTTCCACGTACTGATGTCCTGTATAAACCAATGTTTTGGTCAGATCTGTCGACACCGCCCATATTCTCATTATAGGCCTTTATGGTAGAAGGTTGATCCACTTTTATGTACTTTTTTTCCTGCTGAGAAAAACGTTTTACCTTATTCGTCGGTAGAACTTTTACAGCATTTGAGGCAACTGTCACAATGCTGTTGTCGTGCCACTTGCAGACCAAGATTTGTCCAGATGACTGGTAATGATAACTGCCACGTTCAGTTTTTTTCAATTCCTTATTTGAAGGTAACGGACATTTCGACAGTCTGTTTTCTCGAACAGTTCCTGTGGCTTTGAAGCCCCTGACTTCTAATTCCTCAATCAGCGGTATAGACGTAAAAAAATTGTCAAAGTAGAGATGAAAAGGTGCTTGCTCGTCAATTTTGCGTAGTACGTCCGAAAAGGATAAAATCACACTTGCACCTAGCCCCAGCTTCTTATATTCAGAGGGTAATTCACCAGATTGGCCCTGATAAGGATCAAACCAAACAATATATCCGAGGCGTGTAGCACCCACCCAAAATTTGTAGCCCCATCTTATAGGCTTTCCACGAATAAATTGCTTGCATGAGTGGCCCCCATAGTAGGGCACCATTGCTTCGTCGATGCTGTAATTTTCTTCAAATGGAGCATACTTCAAAAAATGAGAATTTAGTATGTCGAAAACGGGCCGCAATTTAGCAAACTGGTCGTTTGAGGGTAGTTTTGAATTATCACAACAGTGAAGATTAGACATCACAAACGCAAATCTGTCCCTGCTCATTTCGTTATACACAAGCGAAAGTCCACAATCTGTAGCATTTTCCCAGTACATAGATCTCCTGGGTACCACAATATAGCCACTCAATAATAATATTCCTAGGAAACACTTCATTTCGGCAATTGTTACGTTCCCAATTTTGTTCTTCTGTGAAGCGTACAAGTTTGTATATTCAACTAGAAGATGTATCAAATTATCATTGAAAAATAAATTGAAGAAATAGATAGGTTTTTCCTTTAGTGGTGGGCCCTCTTTGTTCAGCCATTCCGCATGTATAGGACGAATATCTCGTTTATTCCAATTATATTTTTTATCCTTGGACACATGAAGCGGAGTCCCTGAAGTCGCTGGTAACACAGGCATTGTTGAAGAGGTACTTGGCTCGGGTGATGAACTTTTTGGACCAGTTTCTGTTGTTTCCAGGCATATTCGCTTTGAAAGATGAGCTAGTGGCGTTTCGTCATCTTCACTTTCATCGGATACACTGTTGTTGAAATATAGTTCAGCTGTAGCTCTAAGCTGCCGCCCAGGTAAATTTTGCAAAGACACAAAATTTTCATCTCCCGAATCTTCATCTGTCAAATCTGCATTACAACTCTCCGGAGGAAAAATTGTTATACCATCGGGAATCGGATCTGCTTCGTCAATGTGATCCAATTCTTCAATAATCTCATTCAATGTGAGATTTCGATACTTCGACCTGAAACATACAAAAATGTTCTTATAGTACCTCATGTCCCTATTGTTCGTTATAACGATCCATCTAAAGATTTTGAAATAAACATATCTTTTGATGACTATAACATTCTGTAAATGTTTATTTTACATCATTAAGGGTACATTCTTTATGTTTTAGGAGCAACTAAATAAAAAAATTGAATAATGAAACATTTTACATACCTTGAAATATTCATGACTAACATCCAAAAACAATAACGCGTATAAAATCAAGACACTGCACTTCTAACTGGGTCAACTTCCTGGAATGAATGCATAGACGTGTGACATGTGCTTATAACTTATAAACAAAATCTCAAGTACCCCCGGGTCGCCGTAATATTTTTTTGTTGTCATGATCGTTTAAACAAACGATAGCGTTAAGTGGGTTAAAAGTTGATTGCTGCGATTCGCACAAATTGTTAAGGTGCGGTGTATTGATTGTCACTTTGTTCCATTTACGGTCAATTTCGATTATTGATAGTATAGTATCTACGTAAGGTATCTATTGTGAGTGTTTATGGTATCACATACTAATAGTAATAAATTGAAATTATTTAAAAGTCTACGAAATTAAATCGTACTTTTATTTAGTTACAAAATTGTCTGGATCTGACATTTCAAAGTAGATTTCACTCAGAGTTAAAATAACTTTAAAACTGAATGAAATATTTATTTTATCATATACATATTCAAATAAATAAATTTAGCTCAAAGATAAGTTGAAAATAAATTCTATCAAACTTTGCACTTAGCTAATGTAAATATTTAATATATTTTAGGAACGCAGACATGTAGGTACTTTTTTAGTAATATCAGTTATTTAGGGTTCCGTACCCAAAGGGTAAAAAGGAACCCTATTACTAAGGCTCCGCTGTCCGTCGGTCCGTCCGTCCGTCCGTCCATCTGTCACCAGGCTGTATCTCATGAACCGTGATAGTTAGACAGTTGAAATTTTCACAGATGATGTATTTCTGTTGCCGCTATAAAAACAACTACTAAAAATAGAATAAATTTAATATTTAAGGGGGCTCCCATACAACAAACGTGATTTTTTGCTCGTTTTTGCTCGCAATTGATAATGGTAATAGGTAGTCGCTTGAAATACTCACATAATATTTAGTTAATAATTAACTAAAAATAAAACAAATATTTAAGAAGGCTCACATACAACAAACGTGATTTTTTTTGCCGTTTTTATAGATAATGGTACGGAACCCTTCGTGCGCGAGTCCAATTCGCACTTGGCCGATTTTTTGGATTCAATAACATGGCAGACTGATTTCAATAATAGCGATAATTTAATCATTCTAATAACTGTACAATAAAATAACTTACCTATTCTATGCAAATAAAATGATTTTTTTTAGCAAAAGTCTGTATCGAAATCGACTGGTAAACAACACGATATGCTTTAAAGGTTTTAAATGCCATTTCTCAATGACACGTTACTTGCTACCATTGCGTTTGTCAGCACATAAGAGAATATTTCATCATCTACATATATGCCTTCATTTAGAGGTGGTTGGAGGCATTGTGGAGCAGATATGGAGGATTTTCTGACAGATTTTATTATGTCTGTCTATCTATTTGGAGAGCAATCACGGGGTCTCTTGCCCTTCATCTTGCCTTGGACTAGAAGGCGCTCCATTGAGCCAGTATAGGATATTAGAGATCGGATAAACTAGATTATCCGGTCTCTAACATTCTATGTACTCTCAACGAAGCATCTTGTTTGGCTGCGCACCGTCGCAAAAAGGACATCATATGTAGGCGTAGTAGATGCGTTTGTCAGCACACGAGAGATTGTAACATCGGTTAGCATGATCAGCTGACAATGTACAGCAGTCCCAAATTTTTTCGAGCAATTCGAATCCGTCAGCAATGAAACATAACAATTCGGTGACGAGGTAGCAATACTTGCAGCAACTCTAATGGCATTATTTGCCTTATTGCTGTCTCTCACATTGCAAATAGGGGAAGTCAAATTCCAAAAGCTTCTTACTCCTACTAATTTCTTTTGATTAAATTCGTTGTGAGTTCCAAGGCAGCCGTAGTCTTACCCCTGGGACTGCAAGGGGCTTCATTGTTAATTGCCTATTTTGGTTGTCGCCGCTGTTAATCCTGGCTACACAGGAAACTCAGTGGTGGGAATGTGTGGTGGGTTCCTGTATCCTATAATGGCAATGGTGGCTTTCTAACAAACGGACAGTTTACGACTTAAATAGAATTTGATGAGAATAAATCAGACACAGAGATTAATGACTGATGCAAACCGCAACATTTAAGCATTAATCTAAATTCAGACAATAAAACTTAAGTTATATCGATTAGCAATTCAATCAATCAACCACAATACTACAGCGTTATAATACTGTAGAGCAACCAATTTGACAGGTAATCAAACGTCAAAGACTATAATTTCGCCCCGTTTCGCCCCTTAGTACTAATGGGTTGAGGCCGGTGTATGGTAATGAAAATAACGTTAGTAAATCATTTGTTTTTACCATTGAGGTAGGTAAGAGGTAGGGGTTTGAAGGAATCATTATAATATTCGTATTAGGCACATTACAGTGATTTTAGTATTGTGCCACGCAAAGCCTTATTGAAAAAAGACCTTGCGTAAGTAATAAGTATAGTTTCTTATGTTTATGTAACAGACAGGGATACAAAAAAATATTGGCCGTACCCTGTCGATTAATAGGACGTTGATTAGGTATTTCGTTACATTAACTGCATTTGTTATTTATTTATTTATACCGGGATTTATATCGTTTGCAACCACAACATTGAATGAAGCAATTTTAGTTACCTTGCCCTTACTCGCGTAATTAAAATTGCTCCACTACAGTCAATAATTAAATGGTTACTGCGTCTTGTTCAAGTAATTTACAGCGATAGAATCATGTACTGTTGTTAGAGATATTGCAGTGCCATACTACGTGAAACTCGGCAATTGCTTCGGATTGTTTTTTAAATTTGAATCAACTTTTTGCCCGTTATCCGGGAAAAATTTGACCTATAGTTTCTGGGGAAACTATTGCTCTAAAAATTTATTGTTACGAATCAACTGTTATTAATTAATATGGTGGTCTATATTGATTCATAACAGTTGATTCACTATAAAGATTAATTATTATGAATTAACTGTTGTGGACCAATATGGTGGTCCATATTGATTTTTAACAGTTGATGCATAACTATAAATATTTAGAGCAATAGCTGCTCCAGCAAAAATTGTTCAAAAGCTAACCGTAAGCAACAGTATAACCGGCAAAGCATCAACGAAGGAAATGCTATCAAAATCAAAACAAAGGTATCATAAGATGTGAACTTTAAAATGTTCTCAGAATACAAATATGTTAAGTAACATAAATATATACAGTGTTAATAAATCTTTTTAATATATTATTAGTAAGATTTATTTCTGACAGTATAGTCTATACTGTTAGAAATAAATCTTACTAATATATTTGTTTGTTTGTTGTTTTTGATATTAGTCTATACTATTGACTAATATCAAAAACAACAAAGTACAAACTAAAGTAACTGAAATTAAACTAAACTTAAAAATACCTACTTAAAAAAAATTAAAAATAAAAAAAAACGTAACTATGGTTCAAAAATATCGGTCCTATGCGGCAGGGAGGCAAGAACACTGGCTGCTTTTCCTCGCTGAATTGCAATACTGAGTTTTTGAGCAAAGAATACAAAATAAAAATGCACCTTGATTTATTACAAGCCTCTAAAATATTTTTTCAATATTATATCTACGCGCTTTTTCCACAACTGTACTTCGATATAGCTAGTTGACATTTAATCAAGATAAAACGGAATTGTAAACATACTTGATTTATTTTGTGGCTTTTCAATTATAACACTAGGTTATCGCACACACGCAACCATTTCTAAATAAATACAAAGGAATAATTACTTTCCGTGGCTTCGTCTCATGTAGTCAAAGCGAGATTACCTATGACATGTTACAATACAGACGGCCCATGGTTAGGTTTTTTTTTATACTACGTCGGGTGGCAGACAAGCATACGGTCCGCCTGATTGTAACGATATTAACGCTTGCGACGTAAAATATCACTCGCACGCCTCCACCACCTCTGCCATCGCAGCATCTCCTTCCTTTCTGGTGACCTCACTCACTCGCAGGAACACAACAACCCACAAGGAAATTGTTATTTGGCTGTGGTATTCTGTGAGGCATAGGTACATTCCCCAGTCGGGGAGCATACAATTACGCTCCCTACCTCTCTTTTCGCCAGAGCTTCGTTTGTCAGTCAGTAGGATGCACCACGTGCAGGTGAAGTTGGCTTTGGTTCAAAGATGTTGATGAACCACTTACACTCCAAAATATCTTGATAAAAAGTTATTTTTTATCATCAACTACCGACCCACATTTACAGACTATTAAAAAATCAAACTACTAAAAATCAAACTCATTACTATCCGAAACTTTAGTATAACTGAGTAAAACATAATACGTCAAGCGCAAAAACATTGGCAAATTTCAAACCAATTCCACACATCCAATTAAAATTTCCCACGGAAGGGGATGCAAACAATAAAAAAACATCAAAAACCTCGAACCGATATCGGCACGTTATCGACTTGGAAATTAGAGGTGTTGGCGAAAATCATGGATGGAGGCGTCACGTACGAAGCGGTGGGACTCCAACGGGTTACAGAAGGTTTTATTGGATCCCGGAGTTACTCAGTTATGGCAGCGGTCGCCGAATAGGTTTCAATTCCCACGCCTTTAATTTCAGCGAATGATATGGAGAGGCGGCCTTTTTTGGAGCGGATTATTGAGTGGTTGATCATTTGTTTGAGTGATATGGAACAATATGTCATAATTGGTATCTTATTACAAACTTTTGTTTAGTTTCACCGCGTTGACTGTAATCAAATCTTGTTAGTTAATGACTCACTTTTCAGTGTCCGATTGTAATTGGAACATTTGATTGGAACATTCGTTTGATTTTCGTGACAAAGCACAATTACCTAAATGCTACTATTTTAATCCAAAGTGGCGGCCGCCACATAATGGCGATTTGTAATTTCTATGTACATTAATATCCCTAGGAAACCTACTAAAAGATTATTTTAATATGGTAAATGTTATTTAAGACACTGGACTGGAAAAAACGGGGCGTCAATGTGAAGATGAACGATGGAGAGGGCTATGCTCGGGGTTTCTCTGCGGGATCGAATCCGGAACGAAGAAATTCGACGGAGAACCAAAGTTGTCGACATAGCCTTCAGAGTTTGTAAGCTGAAGTGGCAATGGGCCGGTCATATCTGCCGAGTAAGGGATGGCAGATGGGGAGGAAGGTATTAGAGTGGAGGCCGCGCATAGGACGACGAAGTTTTGGGCGCCCTCCTTCTAGGTGGTCCGATGACCTTAAGAAAGCGGCTGGATGCGGAAGGCGGAGGATCGTATATCTGTCTGTCCGTCCGTATGCCACAGACCCTTCCAGGGTCTGTGGCATACGGACGGACAGACAGACAGACATGATGAATCCATAAGAGTTCCGTTTCTTGCCATTTGGCTACGTAACCCTAAAAAGATTACAAAACTGACCAATGTCTAAGCATATTAAAGGGTTAAAAAGAATACTCACCTGTGTTTCAAAGAAATCATTCATCACGAATATTGTAATTTTAGTGTCGCCAAATTATAATAACACAATTATAACTAACATACTTTTATTGTATTCACCTATTTTAATAAAGTGTTATTCAACGGAAATGTTCACGAGTTAAATTCATTTTGAGAGCGACAAAATTTTCGATAGGACGCCACAATAAAAAAACGAATGACAGTCTCGCAAATTAAAAAGTGACATGTTCCCAAAGAGTTCCACTTTCGAATTCCATATTTTTTTTACATTTCTTTTATTGTAAACTAGCTGATGCCTGCGACTTCGTTCGCGTGAACTTAATGATTCCGGCGTATTAATAAAAATAAGAACTAATGTAATAGAAGAGTGGTAATACGCGGAAAATACAGTTTCACCGGCACCACTCCCAGTGAGAATCTCAGCTTCAATTATATTTCGCTGCCAAGCATTGACTTTACTTCAGGAAGGAGATCTTGCCCAAATTTATTAATATTCTTGAAAACTCTTGGGCACATAAAGTTCTATCTGCAGCTTCTAGTGCCTTACTGTTGGCCATTTCGCATTCATCTCAAACGATTAGACAGCAATCCTGAAACACCTTCGCTTTGTCACAGTTTCGTATCACAGAGCATGTCGGTGTTTCAATTCTGTTTAAATCCAGTAGGATATTGAACATTGTATTTGCGTCCTCCCGCCTAGTAGTAATGTGGCTGCAATGTCTGGCGATGCTGCTGCGAGATCTTATTTTGGCGCCTGATTTCAGCGTGGATTGTGCTCGTCAGGTATGTTTTCCAGTCCCTCCTGGAGCATCTAAGAAAAACAGCTTCCCCTCGTTGCTTAAAACACTTTCCACCACCAAATCAAATAAACTCTGATTTTGCTACAAATATATACCAATGGTTCCATTTCAATTTTAGCGTACACGTCTATAATAAACTGACTAAATAGACCACGCTAGCTTTGTAAATAAAATCAAACGATTGCGTCCAACTTGTAGCAGGTACGAATAAAAGTAGCACCCCGCGATTTTTTTTTACAATACATTCAATATTTTGTTAATCTATTTATTGTTATTTTAAGTAACTTTTTTAGTTCTATTTGCTATTATAGCATGATTTTTTACTTTTTTTTAAAACTATAATTTATTGTAAACACGTGTTGTTTATGCAAATAAATTTAACTTTGTTCTGCATCAGGAGTTCCAAATATTGGATTTTTATTCCTCAACAAAAAATGGTCATCAGATTGAACAACTTTTGCTAAGGCGTCATTTTTATATTTCTTATAGTTTACCTGAACCATTATGGTTCTGCATCAGGTGTTCCAAATCTTGGATTTTTATACCTCAACAAAAAATGGTCATCAGGTTGAACAACTTTTGCTAAGGCGTCATTTTTATATTTCTTATAGTTTACCTGAACCATTAAGGTTCTGCATCAGGTGTTCCAAATCTTGGATTTTTATACCTCAATAGAAAATGCTCATCAGGCTGAACAACTTTTGCTAAGGTGTCATTTTTATATTTCTTATAGTTAAGCTGAACCATTATAGTGCTGCATCAGGTGTTCCACTTTCCAAAATAAATTATACCCTATATGTTGCCCAGGCTTAACAGCTATATAACAAAAAAAGTTACATTCGAATCCGTCCAGTACTTCCAAAGATTAGCGTGTACAAACAGACAAACAGACATACAGACAAACAGACAGACAATTTTTTTTTAATTCTTACTCTATTACTATGTCTCCATCGCCTCCAATTGGCTATTTGACTAACATTTTTTTCTGTTTGATATGTAGGGACGTCTCCATAATATACCATACCATAGGTGAAAGAATTACTTCGATAGCACAAAAATCTCTCGAGGTATATTAATTTGAAAATCACAATTTTTAGACTGCCCCAAAACGCTCCATACAAAAGACTACCGAATTATGACGTCACAGTTTTGTATTTTATATGCATCAAATCAGAAATTTGTACGACAGCTATGTTAAATATTACGTTTATGTAATTATTATCATAATAAAAGTTATAGCATTTTTTATTGCTACTCCAATGGAAATATTATTTTTTAATAATTTCATACTTTTAAAATGGACTTTCCCGCCAAACTTTGATCGACGCTAAAAAAAGTCTGACTGAAGATATTAGAATGAAAGTTTGCAGATCTTTATAGTTTTGTGTATTTTACGATATTGTTAATTTATTTGTACAATTTTTAAACATTGGAAAATAGCCAATTGTTTTTTTGTAAATATATTCAATGTACAGACACATTATTTTTACTGTTTTATTATATGTATAGATGGGCAGATCCAGAAACTTTCAGTATGCCTAACGCGTTAATAAAAACAGAACTCACTTCTTTTGGACATAAAGATGTCTACTAATCTTGGCTCCTTCAAATCGGCTCTGAGGGGATTTCTCAATAACGTTACATTGACTGCAAATTGTTAGTTTATTTTTGAATTTTATTTATATATACACGTATCATAATATAAATATGTATTAATGGGTATTTGTGTTTAAACTATGTTTAAATTTTTTCATTATCATTCCTTTTCCATTATCATCGCAGTAATTATTACTGTATTTTGTTATTACACGTCTTAAATTTTAATCCTTTTGATACTCCTTGATCCTTTTGATATGGTTGACTGGAAGAGATCCCTAAAAGGGATAAGTCCGCGTTTGTACTGCATTGTTATGCATTTTATCTCTTGTTTTATTTTTGATGTACAATAAAGTTATAATAAACAAACAGGATGAAATGTAAAAAAGTACGTTAGTCAGACTTGCTATACATTCATATTGCAGCATACATAATAAGTAACATATGAAACAGAAACCGTGAAACAATAAAAGCAGTAGCAGAAAATTGAATGGAGGTGGCAACGGAGAGGTAACAATGGCAGTGCGACATTGTTTACCGCCCGCCAAATATGTTTACACGTGTCATTAAATTCTTCGTAACTGTGAAAAATTGCAGTTTTCACAGCTACGTACATGCGAATTTTATGGAGAAATTAAAATAGTATTAATACGTAACCTGTGATAAAGTTACATTATTATAACATTGGTTGTGGAATAATTATTTTGCTTTTATACAACGACGAGTGTCAAACAAGCGTACGGCCCGCCTGATGGAAAGCAGTTACCGTAGCCTATGAACGCCAGTCAGGAGTATCACACGCGCGTTGCCGACCCTGTAAAAACCTCTTCACACCCTTTTTGAAGAATGCCATGCTGTCTCAGAAAACCTCGACTGGCAGTTCATTCCACAGCTTGACAGTACGCGGGAGAAAACTTCTCTGGAACCGCACAGTACACGAACACTTATTCTCCAATGTGCGAGGTTGAATTAATTCCCTGCAGATGGCGAGCGGTGCGACTGTAAAAGGAGGCCGTAGGCCATGTCAAACAACTCCTCTGAGTACACCCCATTGTACATCGATAAACGAAATATGCTTATCTGTTCAAGAAGGGGTTATATTTAAGATTTTTCTTCTATTGTAAAAATGTACAATTCGTGTTTTTTTTTTATACTACGACGGGTAGCAGACAAGCATACGGCCCGCCTGATGTAAAGCGGTTACCGTAGCCATATTAACGCTCGCAATAATAAAAATATTGCTCACGCGACGCCACCCCCGCTGCGAACGCAGCATCTACTTTCTTTCTGGTGACCTCACTCACTCGCAGGAACACAACAACCCTCAAGGGAATTGTTATTTGGCTGCGGTATTCTGTGAGGTGGAGGTACATTCCCCAGTCGGGTAGCTTACAATTACGCTCCCTACCTCTCTTTTCGCCAGAGCTTCGTTTGTAAGTTAGCAGGGTGCACCGCGTGCAGGTGAAGTTGGCTTTGGTTTATAGATGTTGAGGAACCACTTACACCCCAAACGGCATTTTATGTGCAACTCGTGACGCTGATGAAGTATCAGGTAGTAAAAATCACATTCGTATATTTTGTAACTTTCAAAGTCAGCGAGTTGAAGTGACAGTGGGCTTGCCACATCTGCCGAGTTAACGATGGCAGATAGGGGAGGAAAATCCCAGAGTGTAGGCAACATATAGGGCGCCCCCTCTCTAGATGGACCGACAACCTCAAAAAAGTGGATGGTAGCGGTTGGATGTGGAAAGTGGAGGATCGCATATGGTGGAATTCATTTGAAAAAGGTTATACCGCACATTCGCGCGCAGCCTTACACACGCACACACGCATACACACCCACACCCACACCCACCCACACCCACACACCCACACACACACACACATATACATACATTTAACTCATGAACATTGGATACGTTCTTCATTATATAATCAATATAAATGCAATTTAATTTAATTATAAATTGATTTATAGATATAATTAGAAATGATAGTACGTAATTGATAAAATTTTATGTTAATATTTGAATGTTTTATATTTTTTTCTTTTTTTCGTTTTGCATTAATCATAATTCATAACTAAAGGGCAATTCTCGTATTTTTTCTACGAACGCAGAATGAAAGTTGACCGAATCGAGATTGAATTGTGAATTGACTAAAATTATATACCTACTTGATTTCATTAATTAATTATGATCAATTCAAGAATTGCCCCTCAGGTGTGCCTCAGGTCTATTTTACTAGTCGCCGTAACACTGTTTATAATTTGTCTTACTGTATTGACGCTCACGATACAGGCTTAGCCTGGTGTGGGGCCATAGTACTTACTACTAGTTTCAATATGTAATAATAAATATTTCATTTCATTTCATACCCAGCAGTAGGATAATGATAATGTTTTGTAATTGCAGAGAAAAATCCAAATTTCAGCTTTCAAAATCGTTAAGGAGTCACCTTATAGATTAGCGCAAGTGTCTGAAGTAGCCCTTAGCGATATAAGATCTAAAATAATATTATCGTCTTGTATAATGAGATGTAGCAGCTGCCTGGAAAAAGCTAAAAGATACAAATAAAAAGAATTTAAATCATCATTAACCCTCAGTAAAAATTCAATTGCTCGGCCATTACGAGTTCCGATACAATTTCCGTTTTCCGTGGAAATGATAATGACATGGTACAGGTATTGCCATGGAAAATAACTACTTTAAAATCACGCGATTACTTATGGTAATTATGAAAAATGCACGGCAATAACAGAGACACGATAGGTTAGATCTGGGATAATTTAATATCGATGTTTTGATTCGATTCGGTGTTGCATTCGGAATGTCAAAACGATTCGTCCGTTTTTGAATCACAATGAGATATTCGATGCAACCAATTTAGAGTATTGTATCGAAGTTGTCAATTTAAATTGATTTGAATAGATATAACGAATGAATTCATCTCAATTTTTTGAAGTAGGGCTGCACTTTTTTGATGTTGTCGGTAACTACCGACAATCATATCGATGTAGACGCATAGATTACCAAATGTCTTCGGAATCGACAATTACGTAGAACTCTACGTAATTGAATTGAATTACGTACGTAATTGAATCTCGAAATCTTTGCGACTTTCCATCGATATGATTCGATAACTACGAAACAAATTATCAAAATACATCGATAGAAGTCTTTGATACTTTGATATATCATAATGAAAACGTGATTTTTTACAATGAACATCCCTAATTTATGTCCAACTTCATATTATAAGTATATTTTTTAAATGTACAATTGAACACTATGACTGACAAATCTATTAGGTTAAATGGTCTCTGTCGGTGTGTCTGTCATATCATGATTAACCGGGCAACATGGCCTTACTTATAAATGGGAAAGTGAGTTTGTTTGTTTGATTGTTTGTTCCACTTTCACGCGTTAGCCACACTAAACCGATTGCCGTGGAAATTTTTAGAATAAGTAATAGGATGCCCTTTATTTTATCCCGGAAAAAGACTATACCCGAGAGATGACCAAACATTTGCGCGTAAACCAACATTAACGCGGGCGACCACGCGGGCGGTAGCTTGTTAATTTATTAATTTAATTTTTCAAATTATAAATTAATATTGTTGGACTGTTGTAGAAAAAGTGGGGGTGATAGCGCGCTGGCGGTATTACGTGTTGCGAGCGTTTATATGTCTACAGTAAACGCTGCACATCAGACCTATTGCTTGTTTTATTTACCATGCACTCGACATTGTACAAAAAAGTATTGCTGGAGAAATTGCAGATGAATAAAAAAATCCTTCAATTGAGCCATCAAATGGAATGGACTAAATCGTAAATGTCGTAGTGGAAATTCCATTCAAAAAGTCCATTATCATTTTGTTTAGTTTGTGCGTAGATTGGCCTCTGTCGGTGTGTCTGTCATATCATGATTAACCGAGCAAAATGGCTTAACTTATAAATGGGAAAGTGAGTTTGTTTGTTTGATTGTTTGTTCCACTTTCACACGTTAGCTGCACTAAACCGATTTCCGTGGAATTTCCAGAATAAATAATAGGATACCCTTTATTTTATCGCGGATCTAGGTCCAAACTAAGCAAAACAACTATGAGTACTAGATAACTGATATAATACTTAAATACATTTTCTATATAAATACTATAATATATAATTTTTATTTATAATTTTAAATATACTACATGTAAAACACCCAGACCAAGAGAAGATTGACAATTGCTAACCATTCGACTACCGACCTCGTCAATACGAGTATAACGATGACCGAATAAAAATTGTAGCTGAAAATATTCTTTATAAATAAATTCCTATATTTATATGACGAAATGCTTAACGTACGGATGTAAGTAGGTAGTCGCGCGCGCGCCTAAAGCCTTTTGCGATACCTGACAAAGGTGACTAAGTTGTAAGTGCTTAAATAAGTCAAAGATGCTCTGTACGCTTAGTTATATATTAATAAAGAGTTTTGACCTTGACTTGTATATATATATACATATCATGTGCGAAAGCCAGTCATTAAACCAAATACATACACAGTTTTATATCTTTGTTTCGCATCCTTTTATTGGTTTATAGAATCCTCACGTACACTCGCGGACAAAATATTAAACACAATCTTCACCGCGTACGGTTTTATATTCTTGCAAAGTTATTAAAAACTCGAATACGGATCTGTTTTATAAAGGCGAATTTATATTCAGGCCTCGCTTGCAGCGATGTCGGCTCCAGCTTTCACTTTCATCCTTATATGCTTAAATAATGCTTTCATCCTTATATGGCCGTGTGGTCTCCGGCAGACTAGAATAGAATCACTCCGTCTCTTCCCGTGAATGTCGTACAAGGCGATTAAGGGGCATTATAAAACATCGATCAGGCCTCCCCAACCCGTCTGGCCAGCGTGGAGAGTGTAGGCCAAAGAGTGTCCTCCTTCTGTCTAGGACAGACGAGAGAGGGTCGTGCTCCTGTAGTGGAGACTAAAATTATCTGATGATGATGATGCTTAAATAATTAGTATTATGAATTTTAAATTAAAATGAAGTTTATTTCTTATTTTTATCTTAAATTTATAGAAAGAAAGGAAGGAGAATAGGCTGGCAATGGATCGGCGACCCCTTGGTGTTGCGATCTCCATGGGCGGTGGTGATTGCTTTCCATCAGGTGACCCACATGCTCGTTTACCGCCCTCTCTTTTAAAAAAATAATAATGTAAAATATATATATTTGGTCATATTTTTTTAATTCTTTTTAAATAAAACTATAATGTACAATTGGTTATAAAAATAAAATTATTGTATCAATATACAGGGTGACTGGAACTGAACTGAACCTGCCATAGCAAATCCACATACAGAGGAGGTCATTTGCTAATTATTGGACCTTACTTTCTTCTTCTTCAATGTAGACCAACTCTTTGGCCAGGCCCCAAACGTAGAAATCGAGTGGCGTGAAATAATTACAAAAGAAGATAACTCTTCTATATTATTCAAACACATTCATTCTTCTACATTATATTCAAAAAAATAATGATGTCTAAATTAATAATTTATTTATTTAAAATTACTATAGTTGACTAGAAAATCCTACCAATGTCTAGCGAATTTAACTTTTCGTTGCAATATATATATATATATAATAATAATATAATACTAAGTCCGCAGGGCAGCTTGTGTGGCGAGCTGTTGTGTGAGTAGCGACACCACGGACCCGAGTCTCCAGAGAGTCGGTCAGGGCCTTCGTATCCGACGTGTCTTCATCGGTCGGAGTGTAAACACAAGAAGGCCCG
Organism: Hypsopygia costalis; assembly: GCA_937001555.2. Taxonomy (NCBI): domain Eukaryota; kingdom Metazoa; phylum Arthropoda; class Insecta; order Lepidoptera; family Pyralidae; genus Hypsopygia; species Hypsopygia costalis. The sequence continues at coordinate 21,407,356 of OW443342.2, forward strand.
CAGGACTCTCAGCTCTGGCTTGCCTTCATTGGCCGTCCAGAGAGGAGCCGCTAGAGCTATATGCCCCAGGGGTGGAAGTGTTAAAGGGCATCACGCCGCGAGCAACTTCGGAGAAAGCGCAGCACACCTCTCGACATCCCTGAGTCACTCACACCGGTGTTGCCCCCGGCCGTTTTCATGGCATTTCGGGGGCCCATCTAGTGAGTGGCAAGCCACCGCCTGCCTCAAATAACTAGCAATAAAAGCAGTTATGGCAGGCGTCCGTCCCTCTTCTGTAATAGCCCGGTATTAAGTTCACCCAGATCTCATCTCCACAGCCCATTTATTTTCCATCACACTTCGCAATAGTCTCAACGCCTGCCGAGACCTGCTCATGGGTATGTCGTTCCATTGACATATCCTAGAGCGGGTCACGGCGGGCGTACATCATTACATCAAACTTCTCAAAGGGGCCTCTACGCGTTGGATCCATATCCCCGCGTACGCCTATCAAATGACCGGGCTTGACCCGTGATTAAAAAGAGATACTTAATATAATAAATATATAATAATATATATATATTAATTTATTAATTCATATTATTAGAATCGATGTGCTAAATAACAACTCAATGGTTTAGGTCCCCAATAGTGTTAGAAACTTAAAATCCGTGGTGCACGGCAGTTGAGCTTCACTTGACTAGCTATCTCTTTAGGCTTTTAATGCCTTATTTGCCATATTGCTGTCTCTCACATTGCTAAGAGGGGAAGTCAAATTCCAAAAGCTTCCTACTCCTACTAATTTCTTCTGATTAAATTCGTTGTGAGTCCAAGGCAGCCGTAGTTTTACCCCTGGGACTGCAATGGACTTCATTGATCATTGCCTTTTTTGGTGGTCGCCGCTGTTAATCCTGGCTACACAGAAGACACAGTGGTGGGAATGTGTGGACCCCGTCCCATATATATTATATATATATATACATATACATATTATATATAATATGTATATATATATATATATATATATATATATATATATATATATATATATATATATATATATTATTATATATATATATACATACATACATACATATATATAATATGTATATGTATATATTGTTTTACTCTGTGTGTATGGATAAATGACTTTGGGTGCCAAACACGGCCCTCCTGATGTAAAAAAGTTACCTTAAAGCCAATAAGGAGTATACTTGCTACGTACTGCCACCACACCTACACGCAGATCATGTTTTCATGCCCGGTGACTTCACTCGTGGTAGTAAGTAGACTTGGTAAGTGTATCACCATGATTTTTAGAGCTATAACCACCGCTGCTACTTTTCTGTATTCTCTCCAGTGATGTGCGACTTTTAGTATTTAAATTTGACCGACGATCTGCGTCCAAGTCTCTGTATTGCCTGTATCTACACTCAGCCCCCTTACCACCATCTCTTATTGCGATTCAATAACTGAATAAGACACTCTATTGCATTTGAAATAGAGACGCTTCTTCATTGGTATGAATAAGCATTCTATCAATTCTTTCGAAATGTCTTTCGCTTCGAAGAACGAGAAGAATCGCAATAAGAGATGGTGGTAAGGGGGCAGGTCTCCCAAGGTACATAAAATAGCATACCCTTTCCCGACCTTTACATGACATTTGATTGTACTTTCCAATATAAACATCTTTGGACATTGATTAGTTTTACTGAAATTAACAATCCTGTCTCAATTCTCTTAGAATTACTAGTTATTGTAAACAATAGGCCACAAAGATTATTACTTATTGCTCCATTGAAATTCATTCGATTCAATTTGTTTTTCAATAAATAATTCATATTCAATGTAGCTATATCAATTCATGAATTATTTAACGATACTCTGTTTATGCTGTAATGCATATTTGCACCAAATTATGCAGTGTGTGTGACGATACTGTTTGTAATTTAGATTTGTTGAAAAGTAATTATTTGACAAGTAGTAATTATGTAAGTCAATGAATGTTATATTTATTAAAAATAGAAGTAGAGAGGAAAAACCTTACTTCTACCCTAAGGATTACCCTAACTTTATTAATTTATTCTACCCTAAGGGTAAACCTTAGGGTAGAATCTCTTCTACCCTAAGGTAGTCTGGAAAAGATTCCTCCTAATAATTATGTAAGTCAATGAATGTTATATTTATTAAATAGTTGAGTATTCACACATGAGTGTGGAAAATTAGGCTGTGAAGTCACATCATTTTTCATATCTCAGAGAGATTTAGTGTCCCGCTCTTCGCAGCTTTGTTTCTTCATGTCTTAAAACTCCTTTTCATTCGACCAAGTCTTTACTCCGATTCCTTTTTGATCCAATGCGTCCGTCTTTGCAATTCCTTATCGCCCCCATTCGGCAAGCTCAATCACTAACGAGTTTTAAGAACAATGTGAAATTCCATTATCTCTCACAATTACAATAACTCCTTTTTGCACCAAATAAATTACAGAACCAAAAAAAAATCAATTCAATGAATATTAATAGGCGGTCTTATCCTTATGAGGAATCTTTTCCAGACAACCTTAGGGTAGAATCTCTTCTACCCTAAGGTTGTCTGGAAAAGATTCCTATCCTAGACAAAATGTATATTTGAACAGGTGGGTGGTGCAGTGAAAATAGAATAATGATCTTAAAGGTCTTTAGTAAATTATTATGTACAAATACATATACATAATAAATAAATAAATAAATGTTGTCAGACAAATTACACAGCGCCATCTAGCCCCAAAGTAAGCGAAGCTTGTGTTATGGGTACTAGACAACTGATAAACATACGTAAATACATTTTTTTTTGTAAATAAATACTTATGATACATAGAAAACACCCAGACTAAGACAAACAGACATGTTCATGCACACAAATGTTTGTCCAATGTGGGAATCGAACCCACGAGCGTTGGTGTCGAAGCCGCGTCATTGTAGCGGTCAATGACGCGGCTCGTCATAATAGTTACTACATTACGTATAATATTACATTAATAATTCTTATATAATTTTATTTGTATTATTGGACGTTAAAATATATATCTATGAATGTGTGTATATTTTATATACTGTATTAATTATGTGTACTTACTTACACAGAGGTCATAATCTATATATATATATATATATATGAATCCGTATTTCCCTTGGTTCCCGCATCACGCGTGAACGGCAGGGCCGATTTATTTTTAGGGTTCCGTACCTCAAAAGGAAAAACGGAACCCTTATAAGATCACTTTGTTGTCCGTCTGTCTGTCTGTCTGTCTGTCTCTCAAGAATTTCTATGTCGAGAATGCGTGAATGTATCAAGCTGAACGTGAACTGTATACTCAGGTCTACGGTCCCATGAAGTTGTAAAAAATCAAACTGCTAAGTTTACGTAAAAAAAAGTTACGGCCGTTTATTCAGCAAAAAACGCATATTTCGACACATTCTCAAGGGAATCAAAACCTATAGGGTACTTCCCGTTGACCTAGAACTATGAAATTTGGCAAGTAACATTGTTATAGACTACAAGTTCAGGAATAAATCTCAAAACTATACATTTGTAAATAGATCTTAAAAAATAGGGGGTCTATATTTTTTATAGGGTGTCGAAATTTCAAATTGAAACTACTAGTTCAAATGGGGTATCATATGAAAGGGCTTGATGTACACATTGCAAAATATATTTTATTTATTTTTTTCGACGCATTATTTCTTATTTATAATGAAAAATATCAAATTTAATAATGATACTACGTACGGAACCCTCGGTGGGTGAGTCCGACTCGCACTTGTCCGGTTTTTTTTTATGTTATATTTTGCTATTGTCAGAAGAAGGTTCTTTTAAAGAAAAAAATAAGAAAGTAGCTAAGAAAATTTGAAAATTTAAGAAAACTGAACGACCATATCAACTGTTCATCTTAACAATGTCATTTTTGTCATTTTTTTTTTTTTTTTATTCTACGTGGAGTGGCAGACAAGCATACGGCCCGCCTGATGTGAAGCAGTTACCGTAGCCATATTAACGCTCGCAACATTAAATATCGCTCGCGCGCCGCCACCCCCCGCTGCCATCGCAGCATCTCCTTCCTTTCTGGTGACCTCACTCACTCGCAAGAACACAACAGCCCTCATTGGAACCGTTATTTGGCTGCGGTATTCTGTGAGGTGGAGGTACATTCCCCAGTCGGGTAGCTTACAATTACGCTCCCTACCTCTCTTTTCGCCAGAGCTTCGTTTGTTAGTCAGCAGGGTGCACCGCTTGCAGGTGAAGTTGGCTTTGGTTCAAAGATGTTGATGAACCACTTACACCCCAACGAATGAACGTCATGAAACAAAAATTCATTTGTCTTCTTAACAATGAATTAAATATACATTGTTAAGTCGACAGGACATAATGTCTGTCGGGTCGGCTAGTTAACGATGAAATAGGTAGGTATTTACCTACAGGCTATCTGTTTTACCGTTAATAATGACGTCAGTCCTACCTAACGTTGTATGTAAGAGATCGCTTACAGCGATAAGACCACCCCTATTGTATTTTCATAAATTCAAATTATGTGATTCTGTTAACTTTTGGTGCAAAAAAGAGTTATTGTATTGACGAGCCCGGCGGCCATTGCTATTTTGAGACCGAGGTCGCGGGTTCGATCACCGCACAGGACAAACATTTGTGTACATGAACATGTCTGTTTGTCTGGACTCTGGGCATATTTTATGTATTATAAATATGTACCTATTTACAAAAAAAAATATATTTATGTACATTTATCAGTTGTCTATTACCCATAGTACAAGCTTTGCGCCTAATTTGGTACTAGATGGCGCTGTGTAATTTGTCTAGAAATATTTATGTATTTATTAGAATAGAATAGAAGAATAGAATAGAATAGAATATAATTTATTTGCCAGAACATACAACTATATGGTTAGATGTCATTTTACAATCAGGTTACAGTATGTTCACCTTATACAGAGGCATGCAAATATTCATTTCAACAATTACGTAAATAATGATGATTGATTCATTAATTTATGTTTTACAAATACAATTAAGTTCAAGTAAATATTATGTCAAATAGCAATATAATTGTCCATGTTTAAAATTATAATTTTACAAAGAATAATAACAATTAAATTCAGTCAAATTTATAATAATGAAGAAATAATTACTATGTCAAAAATAATAAAAATATGCATATAATTGTCAATGTTTGAATTTATAAATATGTAATAATCCAATTAACATCCAAACTCTCTCATTGAATAGAAGCAATTGACTATGAGCCACTTCCGAAGTTCGATCTTAAATCTATTGAATGGCATCTCTCTAATCCCCTGAGGTATCTTATTATACGTCCTAATTGTACTAAATAAGCAGTTTCGTTGTAAGAGACTGCTATGACACACTGGCATTCGTAATCTCAAGGGGTCCCGTTGGGTGTATTTACTATTATCACAGTTTTTTTTAAATAGTTCAGAGTGTTTTTTTACGAATATACCTACTTCCAATATATATAGGGCTGGGACTGTCAATATATTAAGATTTTTGAAGAATGGCCTGCATGATTCTAGAGGTCCTATCCCACAGATTGCTCGTATACATTTTTTTTGTGCAAGGAGTGCTTTGTCAATTTGTGTCGAGTTGCCCCATAATAATATTCCATATCTGAGGATTGAACCTACGTAACCATGATATGCGGTCCGAGCTGCATTTTCGCCAACCGTAGTACGTAATCGTTTTAATGCGTACACAAATTTATTTATTCTTGTGCAGACATTGTTTATATGCAATTTCCAGTTACAGTGTTCGTCCAAGGTAAGACCTAAAAATTTGATATTGTGGTCTTTGCTAATTGTCTGATTGTGATATTTTATCGTCATATTTTTGTTGCGCATGTTATAATTTGAAAATTGAATGTATTTAGTTTTTTGTATGTTTACGCATAGTTTATTTGATTCTAACCAATTTATTATTTTGTCCAAAGTAGTATTAATTCTTAATTCATAGTCAGTGTATTTGTTATTGTCAGGTATGATGACAGAGATATCATCTGCGAAGAGGACGCATTGTTCAGTCGTAATATTTGGCAGATCATTTATGTATAGGAGAAATAAAAGTGTTGAGAGCACTCCTCCTTGTGGGACACCTGTTCTGTTGTATTTGTATCCAGATCTGTATGGTGTACTTAAAAGGTCCTCATCTATACGCGTAATCTCGACACATTGTTGTCGGTTGGAAATAAAACTTCTAATCCAGTCCAAAGCGGGTCCTCTAATACCGTACCTTTCACATTTATCAATTAAAATTTCATGATCTACCATGTCGAATGCTTTACTCATATCGAGGAAAATAACAGTGACTCGACTTTTTTTGTCGACATTCTCTGAAATGGATTTAACAAGAGAGAATGCAGCTAGGGTTGTGGATTTGCCTTTTTGAAAGCCGTTTTGTTCCTTTTTAATTAACTTTAATTCATCCAAAAACTCGATAAGCCGTTTGTACATAACCTTTTCAAAAATTTTTGAAAAGACTGAGATGAGGGCTATTGGTCGATAGTTATTGAGTTCGAGTTTGCTATCTTTTTTGTACAGGGGTTTTACGATAGATGTAATAAGTCTATTAGGGAATTTGCCTTGTAGTAGTGATTTATTTACCGTATCAGATAATACAGGTGCAATCACTTCTGAACAAGATTTTAGTACTATAGTAGAGATATTATCAAAACCAACCGATTTAGTGTTCTTGAGTGAATTGATGTGTCTTATTATCTCATCACTGCTACATGGTTTAAGAAATATGCTTTTGCTTGCTCTATTTATTTTCGCGTATGCTTCTTTAGCCTGTGTTGAACAGGTGCCTTTTAACGTTATTGGCATTTCAATAAAGAAGTCATTAAATGCACTTGCAATGTCAGTGGGTTTGTCAATTGTATTACCATTTATTTTAATTATATTTATTCCTTGTGGGCTTTTGGTTTTATCTGATTTGTCTTTTATAACTTCCCATGCTGCCTTACACTTATTTTTAGAATTATTAATATAGTTATTGTTTATGCTCTTTTTTGATAGAATTATACATTTTCTTAATGTCTTTTTATATTGCATGTAAAGGGATTTGTTGACGCTTGTGTTTTTGTTATGAAGTTTGTATCTTAATATTCGTTTTTGTTTACATGATATTTTGATACCTTTTGTAAACCATTTTGGAGCGGACGCATTTGCATTTATTTTTATTTTTTTTATAGGAAAACAAAGATCGTAAAACATAATGAACATATCGTGGAAAAGTTGGAAGGCTTTATCGCTGTCCGGTTCGTTATATACCTCATGCCAAGACAAACTAGATAAACATTCTTTAAATTTACAAATATGTTCATTATGGAAGTCTCTCGTCATTTTATACCAGTGACTAATAATTTTGGGTTTATTTCCAGGGAAATTAAGAGTTTGTGCGGTGTTATGGTCAGATAGATGAAATGGGTGTATGTCACCGGTCGCGTCATTAATGTTACTCAAAATATGGTCAATACAAGAGTTTTTTCGCGTGGGTTTGTTTATATGAAATTTAAGGTTATAATTATACATTATATTTTTGAAAGTTGTAGATAAATTATTACTCTTTAAAATGTCAATATTCATGTCACCCGTGATAATTATACGTTTGTTTTTTTTATGATTAGTCAATTTATGTAGCATTAATTCTAATTTGTCAAAGAAAGCATTTATATTTGAATTAGGGATTCTATACAGACAGACAATAATACATGCAAATGTCGGTATTTCGATTCCGCAGCATTCGAAAACTTTGTCTTTGGCTAAATCTTTACAGAACTCAATAATTTTAAAATCAATTGAGTGACGCAGTAATATACATACCCCTCCTCTTTTTTCATTCCTGGAATGGGAGCAAACTAATTTGAAGTTTTTGATATTGACGTGATGCTCATCTCCAGATCTAATAAAGGTTTCTGAAATACAAATAATGTCCACGATTCTTTTTTGTTGAAATAATTCGTGTAGACACAATTCCAATTCACTACTTTTGTTTAATAAACCGGCAATATTTTGATGTAAGAGTACCACAGAATCCTTAACATTATTTTTGTTACTATCGAAAAAGGCGGGTAGGTGTCGATTGATTGGTATTGTTCGAGTTATCACTGCAGTTGCTTATCATTTTCTTAAAGTAATACGGTATGGTTCCTCTTTTAGGTAATTGAGAGATAGCATTCTTATCAATGTCTTTACTATTGGGTTTTTTATTGGCATTTTGAGTACTGAAATAAAATGGAATAGTACCTTTCTTATGCAATTGTTTGCTTTTATTTAACTGAGAGAATAGCTTTCTGGGTCTATTTTCCCCTATTATATAATTCTTTTTATAGTCGTCAGAATTAATACTGTGGTTTATTTCATAACAAACATCTGATAAATAATTCGTAGATCTTAGAGTATTTAAGAACCTACAGTTTTTAAAATACTCGCAAGTTTTATATAGCAGGTGGTTAATTTTATGTACACTGAGATGTTTGTTATGTTCAATGCCCAATATAATAATGTTCATATGTTGTAAAGACTGTATGGTAGAAGTTAAGCTTAGCATCAATTTTGTGGGGTCCGTGTTATTTTCTCCCACACATAATATTAAATAATTATCAGAGCAATCTTTTATATTGTTACATGACTTAAGTATAATGTCGGAAGGAGCAAACGGCTGAACGAAGGAACTTATGTTATATTTTTCATATTTAGAATTAACCCTGGATTTTAGTAGGTGTGATGCTAGATTTTTACATTGTTGAGTGCCAAATATATATATATTATTACGTTTCACTACAATGTTCTTAAGACTAGTGGTGACATCTAGTGGATCATTTAACGAGTTGGCGAGACTTCGTCGTTTATGCTCGGCAGGCTGCTGCGATGTAGGAATCAATGCGTTATCTTCAAAATTTTCGTTTTTCTGTGTCTCGTTCAAGTCGGTTAATGTGAAGTTATGCTTATCATTGTGCAACTTTCGAAATTTGGTGGTACGTTGCGATTTATTTGTTTTTGTTTTAGGTGTGGATTTTAGTGGCGATCGAATTGGAGTTCCTGTATAGATATTTTTGAGATTTCTTATTACATTCTGTTGTTCTACCGTTTGTTTTTTTAACTTATCCACTTCCATCATTAAATTTTCCACTTCCTTATGTGCACTCTCTAAGTTAATTTTTAATGTTTTAATTTCATTTTTCATTCATTCATCATCATTTTTATTTTATTGTATTGTCGAAATTTGTAATATGTGCGTCTCTGTATACTTCAATAGTTCTATAGGATGGTAAGCCACTGATCCAAATTCTTTGTTCAAGATTCTTTACGAAATGGTCTATAGGTATTTCTGAACTTTTATGCTGGTCATCTTTTTCTAATAAGTAGATAGAGAGGGTATGTCATACGTAGGTAATCTTTGATCACTAATAGGGTTGCTAGTACACTTTATGAAGTAATCCAATTTCTTTGATCAAACGTATATTGGACAAAGATAATGGATGAATCGCGTTGGCACGCTTACAGATCGGTTTCGTTTTTACGGCGTTATTAAGATATTTATTTTTATTGATAAGAGAGATAGATACGTTTATTACAAACTACAGTCACACACATACAAAAAATTTATTAGATGTATGCAATGTTTGCAACTGATACTAAAATATTTGTCAAAGTAGCCAATTTGCTGACTATTTGACCACCGCTACCGGCTTTACTGTATTCCAAGAGCTTTACATGGTGATGTAAATAAACCATTATAAGAGGATCTCTTAGAGCTATGTCTCTCAAGGCTACGCGAGGTCATCTTATACTGGAACACTAGCTCTACGAGCGACGGACCAAATGAAAAATTGTTATTTATAAACTTTGTACCGCCATATGTGAGACAAAAAAAACAGTTAATTTTTTTATTATATTTTCTTTTATACAAACCTTGCCCTTACAATAAACAAACAATTATCAATGTATTTTTATAACGCTGATAGAAGAAGCAACTAACCGTAGTTAAACTGATTTGTTTTTTGTCACTAAGGTGTGAAACAAGCATACACCCTGCCTTATGGACGTTTGCAATACCAGAGGCATTACTCGTGCATTGATATTACTCTTCATTATCTGAATGCCTGTTCTATTATAATAATATAATCTGTTCTATTATAATATTGCCAAGAACAATCGTTACTATTAACATTATTAATGCGATAGTGAGTTGACTGTTCGCTTTCACGCTTTGATTAGTGAACCAAATGCCATGAAGTTATGCATACTCTGAAACTTTAACATTTTTAATATACTTTGTCGGGGGATAGACAAGCATTATGAGTTTAGTTCCAAAAGCTTCCTACTCCTACAAATTTATTCTGATTAAATTTGTTGTGAGTTCCAAGGCAGTCGTAGTTTTACTCACGGGACTGCATTGTTCATTGCCTTTTTTTTTGGTCGCCGCTGTTAACCCTGGGTATACAGGAGACATAGTTTTGGCAATGTGCGATGGGCCCCCGTCTCGTAAAAGGATATGGCTCGCTTGCGTCGCGGTTACCATAACCTATATACGCCACACTTACTACGATCACAGCACCTCCTTCCTCCTTGGTACATTAATTCGCAGGAACAAATACATCTAGGCGTTTATAAATATAAATAAATAAATATTGTCAGACAAATTACACAGCGCCATCTAGCCCCAAAGTAAGCGAAGCTTGTGTTATGGGTACTAGACAACTGATAAACATACGTAAATACATTTGTTTTTTGTAAATACATACTTATGATACATAGGAAACACGCAGACTAAGACAAAAAGACATGTTCATGCACACAAATGTTTGTCCTATGTGGGAATCGAACCCACGAGCGTTGGTGTCGAAGCCGCGTCATTGACCGCTACGCCACCGAGCTCGTAAAAGTGAAGTTTATGGATATAGATAGGTGAAGGCACTTCCCCTGTTGATCAGTTTAAAATTACGCTGATCTCTATTACTAAAGCATCGTCGGTTAATTAGTGCGATACACTGCATCCAGGTGAGATCGGCATTGTCTCAAGGATGATGATGAGTTAATTACACTCGAATACACTGAATTTCAGTCATTAAGAACTTATAGGACGTTTTATCATTAGTCATTTTAAATGTATGTCTATCACATAGTCATATATATTCCTGGAAACACACGGCTTGAACCTGAAACTTGAACCTGTAAACCTTCGCAAACACTAATCCCAAACCAAACCCCGGCCACTCCATACAAAAATGGCGCTTTGCATGTAGTAACTAAATGACGTATGTACACGTGCCTATGTTTGATTGACGTTCTCTAGGGCTGATATTATTCAATTATTAGTTGGACATGTAAGGGGGTTTAGTCGTTCATCAACACCTTTGAACCAAAGTCAATCTCACCTGCACGGGGTACGCCCTGCTGACTGACAGACGAGGCTCTGACGAAAGGAGAGGTAGGACATAGCGTATTTTTTAAGCAGCCCGACTGACGAAGTACCACCACCTCACAGAATACCGCACACAAATAACAATTTCCTTGAGGTCACCAGAGAGGATGGAGTTGCTGCGTTGGCAGCGGGGATGGCAGCGCGCGAGCGATATTTAATGTTGCGAGCGTTAATATGGTTACGGTAACCGCTTCACATCAGGTGGGTGTAGTGAAGAAAAAAAGACATAGTAAATACACTACACTGACTTCAACCAATATTTACAAAACGCCTTGTAAGTATAATTGCCATTGCTAACTAACCCAAAATTTTATATTTTCTAATCACCACTAAATCGAATGTTCGCCTTCCGAACACCGGTTCATTGTATTGGTCAAACCAATTCATTCTCACTAATTGTAGCTTTTTACTATTCATATAAATGCATGCGTAATGATTTGATTCATTTTCATATTCACATGGAATAAACGTAATTTAAAACTGATACCACACATGACATCACGCACAATAAACATTGAAATGTAAATAAGAAAATTGTAAACATTAACAATAAACCACCATAACTCAAGTGACAGCAATGTCACTTCCGCGTCTGCGCACTCACTTGCTCTTTGAGACATATAAATCTGCTATAATGCTTATCCTTTTCTCATCTCGTATTAATTGTATCTTATATCCTACTTTGACAGACATGAATTAGTTATGATGAAACTATGGCTGCCACATACTTTTTAGGTAATTTATAAAAAAAAATAGTACTTTATTTCATCCAAAGGAATCGAATAAATTTATTTTTTTGACTTTCCATGTGTTGAGAAATCCATCCACTGCACAAGTAACTCCCATCTTTTACATACTCCCATATTTTAAACTGAATGGAGAATAAAATACAAGCGACGTCAATTTGTAGGACGTTGCATCCATTGCGAACGGTTCCACATCGATCTCAGAGGCGAGGTGAGGTCGACTAGTGAGAGCGGCAGAGAGTGTCCATACTGTACGTTAGTACTATAACTTACACTGTGCCCAAACTAAGCAAATCTTGTACTAAGGGTACCTACTAGATAACTGATATTAAACTTGAACACATAAATAGACTTTTTTTGTAAATACATACATATAATACATAGAAAATATCCAGACCACAACAAACAGACATGTTCATGCACACAAATATTTGTCTTGTGCGGGGATCGAACCCGCAACCTCGGAGTCAAACTGTCCATTGCTAACCATTCGACCACCGAGCTCGTCAGATATATAAAGAACGTAAGATTTTATTGCTTGGGATGCGATTGTGGATTGAAAGCGAAATTGTTTGTGGAAGGTCGTGAGCTTATGACCGAAGATAATTATACGGGACAGCATGAAGAAAATGAATGGGTAATTCTTAGCGTTTCATTTTCTTTATTATCTCTTATTCTGAAAGATACACTACATACACAATACACTTTGAACGTTTGAATGTTATACAACAATAAACGAATGTAAAAAGATTGAAGATTTGTTTGTAAAATATTAATGTTGTATGGAAAATACAATGCAATAAACTATTAATTTCATGTATAAGCAAGATTAAAAGAAAACATTTTTTTATTGTATTTTAACTTGTACGTTGTGGATGAAATATGATACATAATACAATATTAACTGTCAAGTCAATTCTGATTTATTTTTATCCCACTTCATACTAACATCATGTTAAAGTTAGTGAGAATATGTGAATGTTTGTTAGTTTTTCACAGCTCGTTTAGCAGTGGGATTGGCATTACATTTGACTTACATATATTATATATATATATAATCCGGAATCCGGAATATTATATATATATATATATATATATATATATATATATATATATATATATATATATATATAATATTCCGGATTAACACATATAATACTTTTATTTAAAATACAAATATTAATAGTTTCGTAGAAACTCCGCCTATTTATATTATAATGGTGATTAATTTTTGATTATTATTATACGCCTTTTTTAATTCATTGATTCGTTTATAATTAGTACATTTTTGAGTAAAACGTAGCGTGCATGGTTTACATGGTGGAATAAAATAAAATGTTGTATGTAATACACAGTAATAAAATACTAATAATATGATTAACAATATGATTATTAACACAATAATAAAATGTTAATAATATGATTAATAACTGTGTGTTTTTATCTATAAAGTTACTAATTATCAACACCATAAATCTAGCGTATACCAACAAAGGACGTAAAATCTACAGCTCGAGTCGTAAAAATCGGCAACGTCATAAAAATTACGGCCGTTTCAATCTAGCTAATGCCTCACTCCACTATGAATATACAGAAATAGGAGATAATTCAATTTCACTATGACAGCATCATAAAAGCTTTAAAAATTCTAGTAAATAAGAAATCTTTCAATAACACAGTTTGATACGGAATCCAAAAAACACATTTACATATTATTATCATGAAAGCATCTTAGTGCTTATTTCATATAAATGCAGCATGGTTAAATGTATTCGAGCAATAAATTTAGATTATATGCTTCAACGAATAACCGACGTAATTCCGAACACGCAATATTGGCCCTTAAAAAATTCAAGGCCACCGTCGGTTCCGTTACCGTACCCATCGTGAAACATTAATTAAAACGCTATATTCCAAACGACGAAAAATTTTTCGCATTAAAATTCCTCACTGGATTAAAAATAGCTTTGTAAAATTAAGGTAATTACTAATCAAACCTCTGTTGGGAACATTACCATTTTTCCACACCATCAAAACGGGCAATCACCGAACTCCTTGCCGTGGCGTTTCGTCACACAGCACATAATTCGAGTACGTCACTTAATTTCTCTCGTCTCGCACTTAAAACTCACAAATTCACAATCACCCGATTATTTTGGCCAGAACTGTACGGCGTAGCGCTTGTAACGACGTAGGGCGCACTCAGCGACGGCTACGAAACTGCCGCTACGGCGATCCGAAAGAAGCCGAGGCTTCGCGAGTTTCACCGAGCCGGCGCCTAGGGGAACCGGGCGAATTTTGCTCAGTCTTTCATATTTTATACCGGGACCGACTGGAATTACAGAGTACTCTGGTAGGTTTTTATAGCAGTGCTGGGCTGGCGTTCTATTTAGGAGGTATTTTTTTGCTGGAAATTTTCATTGTTTGCTTAAACTCGTGTGATTTTAATAGGTTCCGTTGGGTTTGTTCAAGAAAGTTAACCGTACACAAGTTGTCGATCTGATTGCTGTGTTTGCCTTTACGAATTCGTTTTCATCTTTCAATGTCAGTTGCAGAATCCGTCTAAGCTATTGTATTCTAATTTATTGAATTTCGTTCTTTCTATGTATTGTAAAGTTGATGATAATGATATGTAGATTATTTTGTTCTGTATGTTATCTTATATATTTATTGAATATTACATGTATGTGTATATGCTTCATCATCATCATCGGTCGTTATCTACCCACTGCTAGATATAAGACTTCCCTAATGCTTTCTACCTAATACAATCCTTCGCCTTCCGCATCTAGCCGCTTCCAGTAGCTTTATTAAAGTCATCGGACCATCTAGAAGGAGGGCGTGCAACGCTTCGTCGCCCAACATGACTCCTTGACTTTAACACCTGCTTGCATCTCCCATGACTCACGCGGCAGATATGGCCAGCCCATTTCCACTTCAGTTTGCAAACTCTGAAGGGTAAATCGACTTTGGTTCTCTGTCGAATTTCTTCGTTCCAGATTCGACCCCCGAGCGAAAGCCTTCACCATTGCTCGTCGCGCGATCGTTAGCCTGTGGACCAGTCCGATGGTCAGTGTTCAAGTCTTTGCACTATAGGTCATTGCAGGGAGGACGTACTGGGTATACGTACTACGTATCTGTGCGGCGAAAGCTGCCCACCTCAATCGAATGCGTCTATCAATCTCTTTGTTGAAATTATCCCGGCCAAGCTGTATGATATGTCCGAGGTAGACATAGTCTTAACCACTTCAATAGATGTATTCTACGACAGTGATTTTCAAACTGTGGGTAGCGACCACCAAGCGTGTCGCCAAGTTACATTCGGGGAGGTCGTACCTATAAATAAAAAAAAACATAAGCTGGCCTGATTGTCGATAATTCGTCAACTCTTTAAGCAAATATTTTTCCAATTGAAGCTTATCTCTGTTTTTAATTTTTATGTTCATTATTAAAGAGCTAATTAGTTCACCTAAGTACAAAATGGGTAGCAAATGGCACTAACAGTTTCAAATTAAAGTTAACAGTTTCTTTCAGAGCAGCTGAATTATTGAAGTTACTTCACGGAGGGAGAGGGGAGTCAGGGGCCGCCAGAAATTTTTAACTTCTAAAGGAGTCTCGTATTCATAAAGATTGAAAAACATTGCTCTATAGTAGAGCAGTATTTTGCACCTGGCTAGGGTTGACAAAATCGTTGTACATGACTTTCGTCTTGTCGAAATTAACCCAGTCCCCGGTTCGAGATGCAGCATTGAGATCAGTCATACATGTTTACTTGATGGAAATTAGAGATATGATTGTTATGGGCAATTTGTCTATCAATGTCAATCTACATTACTTTGCATGCCTCCAACATCAGTTCATGTACTACTGGGCGGTACATATATATTGCAGCTGATAAATATATAACAAATTGTACTAATTTGTACTAGAGTTAATGAGAAAGATGTATTTACCGACTTATCAAAACACAGAACTGTGAGGTAATTTTCGCATGCCCTGAAAGTAGGTCATACTCGAAATGCGTGATGTGACTTTGACTTACACCTCAAAGGCTGCAAGTTATTCTGAAAAATTAATAAAGCTTCATTTCTTTCACTAACTAGTTAATAACTCATCCAATATCAACATGACTGGAACAATCTGGTATTAAGGTAAATAAGTGTATATTATATGTTGCGATTGATGAGGTGACCGATTCAAATCAGGCGAGCTGTGAGCTTGTCTGCCTCCCGATGTAGTCTAATAAAATTCGAACTGACCGATATCTGTATAAGAGATATTTAAGAAAAAATCGTATGAGGTGTTCTCTATGATTACGATTTAATCAATTACATAATAAATGTATTTGCTAGAATGTAATAAATAGTACCTATTTGTTTCTAAAGTAGTGGATCTGTCATTTAAAATGTCATTTAAAATCACCAAATAATATCAAAACGCTAACCTAAAAATTGGAAATATTAACAATCACCAAATAAATATATTGTGTTTCCATATAATGGAAGTGTCACCAATCAATGTAAAAAAAAAATCCAAAATGTATTTTTTATCACTGGAAAATAACATTAGTTATCAAATAATACACTTGAGATGACAATCAATTAAATAAAACTACCTAATGTTTTACATGTGTCAATATCCTGAATTTAGGTGCTCCTAGGTTTGACTAGTTAAACCTCGGGTACCTCACCTCCCTCTCCAAAAGCAACCTCGTCGTCAACCCTTAATCATCTCACTGCCGGGATACAGGTCTCCCCTTAATAGAGGGCATTTAAAGCATACTCCACGACGCTTCTCAACAGCGGGCTGACGGAGGCCAGTGTTTTCAAGCCGCTTAAAGGCAACTCACTTGGCTTAACGACAGTCATCTAATGACAACAGCCGGGATCGACCCATCCCTGGACATGCTACAGCTGACGTTGCTTAACTTGCGTGTTGGATTAGTCTGTCATGCGCAATGATGACGTCATCGAGCTCTTCTTCAATTTGGTCAAAAGTAGTTTTGACAAATTTGACTACGCCCTTATTAAGCATTTTTTCATATAAATAAGGAACTGATTTGTGGATTTCAAGGTCAACCGGTCTTATTGGAGATCTAGAGAGGAGGCCTATGTCCAGCAGTGGACTTTCAATGGCTGAGATGATGATGATGATGATGAAGGAACTGATTTACTTATTAGGTAACAACAAACTTCTGATGTTATTATTTTCTGATGTCGACTTACTTTCGATGACACGCCAGGGAAATCGGTTGATGGCTTTCAGATTATTCAAATTTATGTGTTTCAAAATATTCATTATATGTGTTGTAGAAATATACCTGTTTCAATAAACAGTTCTATAATAGTAGTTTGTATTCTTAGTATTTGTGATGAAATATAAAGTGCCCGAGTTGAGCGAAAGTTATTAACTATACAGTAATTTCGCTTGCTGCTCTTGCGCGAACAAATAATAAATATCTTGTGTAGGTGTTACTGTGGGAGGTAGTAATCCTTCTTTTGTTTTGTAAATTAATCCAATAATCTATGACTAACCTTTCTCCGCGAATAATTCGAACTTCTAGTCGCATGGAAAAGATGAAA
Organism: Hypsopygia costalis; assembly: GCA_937001555.2. NCBI lineage: Eukaryota > Metazoa > Arthropoda > Insecta > Lepidoptera > Pyralidae > Hypsopygia > Hypsopygia costalis. The sequence continues at coordinate 21,425,153 of OW443342.2, forward strand.
TTAACTTTCAATGGTAAGATTTAATTAGGCCGGATTATATATAGCCCACGGGGCCAAAATCGGGGTGTGAGTGGAGCGAGTAGATTCGCTGAGTGTATGTTTTTCATTGATTTCAATGGAAAATATATTTGATGATCATTCCTCAAGGACATGATCGATCTCAATTTTTTTTCGAGACATACCTCAAGCATGGCGAGGTCTTTAATTGTGACAAGTTTCATCAAAATCGATGCAGTGGTTTTGGAGCCTATTCATTTATAGACGAGCTCGGTGGTCGAATGGTTAGCAATGGCCACTTTGACTCCGAGGACGCGGGTTCGATTCCCGCACAAGACAAACATTTGTGTGCATATACATGTTTGTTTGTCTTGGTCTGGGAGTTTTCTATGTATTATAAGTATGTATTAAAAAAAAAATAAGTACATTTATCAGTTGTCTAGTACCCATAACACAAGCTATGCGCTTAATTTGGGACTAGACGGCGCTGTGTAAATTGTCCAGAAATATTTATTTATTATTTTCAAGAGTGACTTTTCGGCGTATATCCGTTCCGCTCACTCTGTTCGTTCCTCTCAATAATGTTATTAGCAATTTGGTCTACACTACTTTACGTGCTTCCGCCACCAACGTCAAGTTGTTTATTCATTAAAGGAATTTTTGAATTTGTGTGTTTTATTATTTCTAGTTTTATTATTTTTATTATTCTGTTATAATAAAACACAAAAATTCAAAAATTCCTTTAATGAATAAACAACGTGACGTCAGTAATTCTCCTATTCTTAATATATTTTCCATTACCCCCACTACCCTCTCCACTTCCAACACAATATAAAGGCCGGCAATGCGATGGACTTGTCATTTGTAGGTTGTTGTTATAACCATCAACATCTACAGATCGCCTGAGGATGCCTCGCGTAGAGGCGAAACACGTGTCGCAGAGACGACCACGGCAGTCGGGGAAGCGGCGGTCGCATGTATCTTCTGTTTCAGATGTTGGAGATTCGCCGAGACGACCACAGCAGCTGGAGCAGAGACGACCAAAGCAGCCACGGCAGTCGCATGCAACTACTAACGGTAATGGGTGGGTGCCGGCCGGCAGTAGTTTGCATGAACTAATTGGTGGCGGAAGCACGCAAATTAGTGTAGATCAAATTGCCTGTAAATTTGACTTCCGCAAAATAACACCTGAATCAATTAACTATCTAATATTTTTTTGCATTTGTGTCATTTTTTGCATTGCTATATATTCTAAAAATTATCTAGATGTCAATGGCCGAACCGTAGATATTTTTCTTATCATCATCATCATCATCATCCTCTCTCGTCCGTCCTAGACGGAAGGAGAATTTGGCCTACACTCCCCACGCTGGCCAGACGGGTTGAGGGATTTTTCTTTTATTTTCATGTAATTGCAAGTGAAATATCTTATTTGTTCTTCTGTATGCTATTGTCCTAGTGTGTGATTTTTGTTTATAAAATACAATCCATTTTTGAAACTAAATTATTAACATTATTATTATTTTATTGATGAAATTCGATAGCATAATACTGATTACTCATCTTACCTATCTGTTTCCGGGATTAATTATCACATACGGTAATTACTTAGACCATTGATATATACATTTACGCCATATAGTGAATTACTGACGCGGTACACCTCACTCAGAGTAATAGATTAGTGATTCACATAACAATGCGCGCATCAATAAGTAGGATGTAAGTTATTCATTGCCACCTTTGAGCCAAAGTTAACCTCAAAGGCACGTTATATTATCTTCGCACTGACAAACGAGGCTTTGGTAAAAGGCGAGTGTGGCACAACGTATTTATAAACCGCCCGACTGGGGAAGTATCTCCTCCTCACAGAATACCGCAGCCAAATAACAATTCCCTTGAGATAAATATTTTTTGAAAAATGGAAAAATTCACCTGCCCCCCCCTAGTTGGGATTTGAACCAACGACCTCTCGATGACCGGTCGAGTGCTCTTCCAACTGAGCTACCAGGAAGGTTTGTGTTGCTGACGAATTTTTGCATCTTATACTTCTACTGTGTGAGTCACAGTGTGACGTCATCAACCTATTAAGTAATTAAAATACTAAAGTAGGCATAGCAGTCCATCGTTGCAGATGAAATTCAGCTATGCAGGTGAATTTTTCCATTTTTCAAAAAATATTTATCTGACAAGTTGGCCATAACTATTTAAATAATAATCCCTTACGATAGTTAATTGATTCAGGTGTTATTTAGCGAAAGTCAAATTTACAGGCAATTTGATCTACACTACTTTGCGTATTTCCACTATCAATTAATTCAAGCTAATAATTGCCGACCGGCGCCCACCCACTACCGATAGTAGCTGCATGCGACTGCCGTGCTGCTTAGGCCATCTCTGTTCTAGCTATCGCGGTCGTCTCTGCGACTCTCCAACATCTGAAACAGAAGAAACGTGGGACTGCCACCGCACCGACTGCCGTAATTGTCTTTGCGATGTGTTTCGCATCTACGCGAGGCATCATCAGGCGATCTGTTGATGGTTAGAACAAACCCTTGAGGGTTCCCTTGAGGGTTGATTAGTTTTTGAGAATCAGTGAGGGGACCAGGAAAAAAGAAGTCGATGCGTTGATAGCGGGGGTAGTAGTAGCACGCAAGCGATAACTGCGATAAGTCATGATCCGAGCGTCTATATGGATTTGCAAACCGCTTCGTATCTGTCGATAATTCAAATAGCCCATACTAGATACTACAGATAATGAGGGATGAGATTATGGATGGACGAGGAATCGGACCCGTGAAAGTTGCTCTCGTAGTTCTATCCGTAAACCAGAAAACTGTTGACAGAATTATTCATCTCAAAAAAGTTCGTGCTACCATTGTGTCTATCTTTTAAGATAACCAAAAATTAAGTCCCCTAGTGTATGTACATGTGAGCACATGTGCTAAGTTTTAGACGAAAATGGAGGGGAATTTTTACAAAAATTTACGAAATTATTTTTATTTTAATGTGAGTTCGTATGAATGCAGAATATAAATTGTATTCAACATAGTAAGTTTTCGCAGTTATTTGTTTAAACTTTGTTACAAACAAAATAACTAAATATGTGTATCTACTTACCTACGTAATAAAATACACATGTTTATTTTTTCATAAATAACATCCACTTGAAACCTACAGAAAAATCTGATTTTAGGAAAAATATCAATCTTTCCTTGTCATGTCGAATTGATTCGAATTAGACTTCCCAGAATAGTCGCCTCTTCGACGACATACATATATTCATTTTAATAAGCTTAGCGCCCGCCTAATGAAATTCAATTACTACAGCCCATGAACGCTTGGAACGCCAGGCAACATCATTCAAGGATGTCATTGACGCATTAACGAGCTATAAACCAGTCCGTCAGTCATCACGTCACGAAGTCTCCTAGGAAAACCTCCACAAAAAACTCGAATTTTTCAAAACATATTTTATTTACTTCAAACAAAATGAAGTAATAAGTTTACTTACACAACGCTACTAAAAGAACCTATTAGCTAGCATCCACCAGTACCCACTCAGGGTAACAGAGCGAAATAATGTGCGAGATTAGGTCGGAATCAAGAAATATATTAGAATTAAGAGACTGTTAAAACGACGCTGTGAAATACCTGTTCCGTTCGTTAGAGGAGAGATAAGGCGCTTTGTGAAGGAATCCTCCTTCAATCTCACAAATAAGGAGTATTTAAATGAGATCGTACCCTCGTTGTTCTAAGATTTCTAAGTTTCATCGAACGTCGAAGTTGAGTGTTTTTTCGTAGAATTTAATGCTATTAATAGACAAACTATGTTTGGGGTAGTAATTGAAACGTTAGACATCGAAGTCAAAGTCAAAGTAAAAGTCAGAATTCTTTATTCTGTGGGCCCTCGCGGGCACTTAGACACGTCTTTTACAATTAGGTATATTATTTTTTTATCTACCAGCATTTCGGAATGACCATTGACGAGAAGAAATGCCGAAAGAAACTCTGTCAATATAAGTCTTTTTTAAATCGCCATACAATATTATTATACATAATACAATAACAATGTTTGTACTTCTTTAAAAAATATTTTTCGTGCAGCTACACCATTTAAGGTACTAATTGCCCCGTCTTGTTCCTGCCGCAGAGCTTGTCCTCCTTTTCTACATTTGAAAAAGTTTTTAGCTTGTTCTTGGTTTCTTGTTTTTGTGTTTTATTGATAAAATAAAAAATAACGATCAAAATATTGTAAAATCGCTTCCGTAAAAGGTACTAGATATGACTGAGAAGATACTATGTAGACGAGGATTGTAGTGACGTAAAACTAGATGTGCTACTCAAAAATGTAAATGTTTGGGCATTGCAATTTTGTTTCAGTTTTCATTTTATGTTTATTTTTATATTTAGTTTAATTTTTGGGAACACATAAAAATTAGTAAATTAAGTAAGTATATGCGTCTACAAGTTTTTAATTCAATCAAATTTTCAGTAATTACCTGAGATTTATTATTAAATCTCAGGTAATTACTGAAAAAGTAATAAACTGACAGAGGTCTCCGAGACCACAGGTAGGTGGTTAAGGGACTGCATTACGGAGTAAAGGGTTAAAAAATATTTAGCCTATAAAAACTTACATGATCAGCGAGTAACTTAGGCTATATTTTATTGTACTAGCACACTATAAGTAATAGTACTAGCACCAGTGCGAGGCCGGAGCGGGTCGCTAGTAATTACAAAATAACAATAAATAAACGAATAAATAAACTAGTCGACGCCGATATTACTGTTTTGATATTTTCTCGCGTCTGTTTTAATATACTCAATTTATTATTCTATTTAAACGTATTATATTTATTTGAAGCACTTGAAAATATCGTTAATCAAGTTTTGATATTGCTTAATGCCGTGATTCATATAAAAAATTCAGTAAATTTTGATATAGTATGAAACACGAAAATTGCTCATGAAAATTTCCAAAATGAGGTTTTACGTATTTTTATGTACCTACAACAATTTTGAGGTGTTAATGTTTAGAGCCAAAAATAACCGCGCTTGCACGTCGTGCAACCTGCCGCCTAGCGAAAGATGCTCTGGCATAAGAGATGTATAGGGTACAGAGTATTTGAAAACTGTCCGACTGGTGAAGTACCTACACCTCACAAAATACGGCAACCACATAACAATTGGGTTGTTGTGAGTGAGTAAGGTCACAAGAAAGTAAGGAGTTGCTGCATTGGCAACGGAGGTACCTTGACTCTATAAAGGATGATGAGGCATTCACGTTTCAAAACAAAATGTTTTAACAAAGAAAAATCTCCGAGCGAAGCTATACCCAGGAACTTATTATAAAAACAATACACATTGTACGCCACCCTAGGTTTCTTGACAGTAAAAATCCGTGAGAGCGACTTGTGTGTATTCAACCCCACGTTATGCACACATGAGACGATCACTGGGAAGGATTTCACAAAACTCAAAGCCTAAAGGGATAAGAGATCAATACTAGGAGTATTTTACATATGATTATGGGGTCGATGCCGTCGGGCAAATTGCTACCTGTTTTATCATAGTATGTGCGTAGATTTGTGTTTATAAATACATATTACACACATAATGTGTGCTACTATATTTATTTGACATACATAATATTATAATATATATATACAAACTAAGTTGTAATTCATCAACATCTACAGATAGCCTGAGGATGCCTCGCGTAGAGGCGAAACACGAGTCGCAGAGACGACCACGGCAGTCGGGGCAGCGGCGGTCGCATGTATCTTCTGTTTCAGATGTTGAAGATTCGCCGAGACGACCACAGCAGCTGGAGCAGAGACGACCAAAGCAGCCACGGCAGTCGCATGCAACTACTAACGGTAGTGGGTGGGTGCCGGCCGGCAGTAGTTTGCATGAACTAATTGGTGGCGGAAGCACGCAAAGTAGTGTAGAATAAGTTGTAATTGTTGTATTATCTGATTATTTACAAAAAATACCGATATTAGCAAATTTCTTTCAAGCATTTCTTCTTCGCCAATGATCAATACCGAAATGCTAGTAGATAAAAATAATGACCTATGATAAGAATGGACGAGCTCGGTGGCGTAGCGGTCAATGACGCGGCTTCCACACCAACGCTCGTGGGTTGGATTCCCACATAAGACAAACATTTGTGTACATGAACATGTCTGTTTGTCTTAGCTGGGTGTTTTCTATGTATCATAAGTATGTATTTACAAAAAAAAAATGTATTTACGTATGTTTATCAGTTGTCTAGTACCCATAACACAAGCTTCGCTTACTTTGGGGCTAGATGGCGCTGTGTGTAATTTGTCTGACAATATATTAATAATAAAAATGTGTAAGATATAGGTAGTTATATGCCCACAAGGGCCCAATGACAGAATAAATAACTTCATTTCTTTTCATACATTTTTATATGTGGATATATATAAATAAATATATCGCTGCCTATCGATAAATTACAAATTTTAGGAAAACTGTTTTTTTTAATTACACTGAACTGCACACAAATTACCTGTTGTCCCTTTACAGAAATACATAAATTTTGATGTTAGATCGCCACGTGGCTGATACAATAACGGAATCATGGGAGAAAATTTAATTAAATATTCATTTATTTCACATTTGAGTATTCATATAAAACAATATCTTTATAGGTATATAATTAGTATATGTAATGTCGAATAAAATTGCAATGTCAGAAATAAGAATAGAAATGAAATGAAATTAAATGGTCCAATTCATTTAAGTACCTTTTGTAATGTCAAAATAATTTATTTTAGTATGTCAAATTGTTAGGAATCATGCCAACGAAACTGTTAGTGTAAAAATAAGTGATTTCAAATTTTAAATACAACAGAAAAACGTCAATTCTTGTAATTAAAATGTAGTCAAAATTAGTTCTGATTCCACAAATGTTAAATTTGGTATTCTCGTATCTTCAGAATATTAGAATATGAAATTTCAAAATCTAATTTAAGTGGAATTATATCTAAGAATGTTGTTTTGCTAACAATTAGAATTGACAAAAATTAATAAATGAAATCAATATACTTATCTTGTGCACAAATTCCAGAGAGTACAGAAGTAAACCTCATGCATGCACTTCATCCACGATACCTAGACTGGCGCGAAGCGCTAGGGTTGTCAACATGCCTTTAATGCATTTAATTGTATCCAGTTATCAATTTTATCAATTTATCCACATTAACAGAATGGCATCATTTCACAAATAAAATTTATTACGTTATATGAATTTGATTACGTTAGCGATAATAAAATTCATATTATCACCTGACTGCTACACGAAATTTAACTCAATTCAATAGGTAAGTTCTTTTATGAAAAGGCTAGCTTAAAGCTGTCCAGAGCTGTCACACTACGTTAAAACATGCTGCCAGACAATGTGTGATGAAAAACCTAAATGAAAAATGTTACACGAAAGATTTTTATTTTTAGATGGTTTTAAATAGTTAACCTTTAAGTACCGACGTGTGGCCTGACAGACACTTGAAGCGTTCGGATACGGTGGTTTCATTTGTTAACAGAGACGTAGCCGCCCGCGCTTTTGTGTACCCCTCAGGCAGTCGCCCGGCAACGTTCGTGAAGTGTGGCTGTGTCGGCGCTTGCGTTTCTGGTGAGTTATGTCTTGTATAAGTTCGCGCGTGGTCTGACAGACCACTCGTCTGTACTTACGTAACTTTTTTGGGTCCGACTTTTTCCAGGTTTTACTCCTATTTTTCTCTTTTATTTTCAGCTAGTTATAAAAATGAATCGGCCGGGTACATCGGGTGTGAAACGTGCAGCCTCAAATGAAACAAAATTACTTAGTCGATAAATGTTAATAAAAAAGTTAAGAGTTATTTTTTTCTCCCAAAGAAATTGAGACTTTAAAGTTCGTGTTAATAATAAGTAATAAATATTAAAACTTCTTTATTTCGTTTTATTTATACAATAACTAAATATATTATTAATACATAGACACATTTAAAAAATAATAATATTTTGTAATATGAAAGTTCTCCTTACTAAAGCTATAGTGGTCTAGCAGACCTGACGTCGGTACTTATGTAACTAAAATGGCATGTCGGTACTTAAAGGTTAAGTATCCGTAGTTCAATTTAAACAGTAATAGCACACCCCGGCCATTCCATACAAATGTCGCGTCTTGAATTTACTACATAAAAAATGATCTGTACAGAGCGTGAATGAGCGAGAGGGGAGGTGAGGTCGACACGAGAGAGCGGCAGGGAGTGGCCATACTGTACGTAGTACTATTACTTATACTGTGGTATTACATAGCAGTATAATTACAACCGTTGGCCGTGTGGTTTCCGGCAGACTAGAATAGAATCACTCCGTTTCTTCCCGTGGATGTCGTCCAAGGCGACTAAGGGATATACATCAAATATCGATCAGGCCTCCCCAACCCGTCTGGCCAGCGTGGGGAGTGTAGGCCAAAACCTTCTTCCGTATAGGACGGACGAGAGAGGATCGTGCTCCTGTAGTGGAAACTAAAATGACCTGATGATGATGATGACGATAAGTACAACATATAGTAGTATAGTCAATAGCTTCACAATAGGTGTTATGAAGTAGAAAAAAAAATGCAATTCTATACAATATGGTACTTGTTATACCATGGTGTACTGCACTACATTTTTATAATAGCCCATAAAGCATAAGTTATTTATTTTCATCTGAATCGACTCATATTACTCCACCGAATGCTCAACTGCGGGTTGCCATGTCAATGTTTTCAGGCACCCAAAGGCGATTTGAAAGACTTGGTTTGACGACTGTTCTTAACGATTGTCATCTAAAGACATCAGCCGGTATCAACGGCTTAACGTGCCCTCCGAAGCAACGAAGACCTCAGGATAAATAAAACCTTCCATACAGGCTACGGTTTATTTTGTTTATTTTGCGTGATCGATTAGACTTTGTTTTAGCACACCCCGGTCACTCCATACAAATGTCGCGTCGTTTACTACTACCTGTACAATGAAGTCTGTACAGAGCATGAATGAGCGTGTGTGCGTGCGGCGCCATACAAACTGTTCCAGATTTGTCTCAGAGGGGAGGTGAGGTCGATACGAGAGAGCGGCAGGGAGAACTACTGTACGTAGTACTATTACTTATACTGTGGTTTTAGTACGTAATTTATCGTTGTTATTTATTTATTCAAAATTATTTCATAATATATCGTACAAAAACCCGCACCCTAGAAGCCTCTCAGGGCTTATCATAGTGTCGGCTGGTCGTTGACATACAGTGTTTTAAATAATATTTTAAATGCAAATATTTTACCTTTACTGTATATATCTTGAATGGTGTAGTTTTTTTACGTAACACGGAATGAGATAGTTAGTAGTTCCTGTACCCTACGTATTGATGAATATGTTCAGTACGTATTCGATTGTGTTTGATTTTAACGATCTTAGATTACTAGGTCTTGATTTTATCTCTAATTGAGCTGGTCGTTTATATTCAGATAATACAAAGAGTTAGACTTTTATATATCGAAACCATTAATAACTTTGCAGTACTTAAAATATGACTGTATCATTATTTTTATACATCTTTCTTATATTGGTATCTTTATATATAGTGGTATAATAATTATTGTATTGTGTTTAGGTTTTACTTACCGTTATTTTTTTATTCTGTGACTTACATAAAATGAAACCACGGAATAATTAATAGTACTTCTCAGTAAAACATAGATAATGTAATTTGTTAGGGCTTGCTATTTCATTTCAGAAATTTTGAAGTGAAATTCCAATTTATTTAAACGCTAAGTAATAAATAAAACTTAATTTTAGTGAAATTTAATAGTTATTGTTGTGCGAGACACACGGTTGCTAAAAACGATGACTTGCTTTAATTGATATATGAAAAATAATAACAGGAATTAACGCGATCATGCATAGGGGTATAAATTTGCATAACTTTATTTATTTAGCATGCCGTTTCGACCAGAGGTCATACCGCCGAACTTGACGGCGATTTGTATCGGCATTTTTGAATGCGAAAATGAAACTGCTGCTTAGATTGTTGGGAATTAACTTTAGTTTAGCTGGTAGAAAGCCTTGAGCTCTACCGATTAAGCTAAAGATGTTTGTCAATAACTTTAACCAGAAGGGCAATACTCGTAATTAAAATATAGTCAAAATTCAGTTTCGATCCAGTCTCGATCTCACAAATGTCACATTTGGTATTCTCGTAACACAATATGTAACTTCAAAATTAGATTTAAGCGGGATTATATCGAAATATGAGTGAAAATTAAACAAACTAAGAATGTTACTTTGACAACAACAAGAATTGATAATAATTTATTAATGAAATCAAGTATATAATTTTAGTCAATTCACAATTCAATCTCGTTTCGGTCAACTTTCAATCAGCGTTTGAAGAAAAATTACGAGAATTGGCCTTCTGAGACTAATTTGTCGAATCAAAAAAACCGATGGCTTCAGCTTTGGCGGTAGCGTCCCAGGTTGCACCGGTCGTGATTACAGGTTGACTGTCTCAGCAGTGTGTGTTGCTTTAATTGGTCTACATTTTTATAGGAACGCAATGAGTTCTTTTATTAATAACTTCAAAATGTCCATATTGATTTAAATATACGTGATCTAGTTAGAACTCTTACATTCTTCACAATATTAAAAAATAGTATATGTCACTAGCTCACAATTTGTTTGCGTATTTTTTTTTTCGCATAAATAATTATACCAATACTTTCTTTTATATTTTAGGAAACTAATTATGACAAAGAATAACAGAACTAATAGGTAGTATATTGAATGTTTTTGAATAAAAACAAAAAGGATTTGATCTATGTTTACAATATTATTTAATGAAAAAATTAAAAAACAATCTTCAATCTTCAAATTTTTAAGTCAGGGTAAATGGGAAATATCATCTAAATTCAAAAACGAGCCATACAATTCGTAAGTTGAATACATGGGCGCCACTAGGATTACTTTCACGGATGCATCTGTATCTACATATTAATAATAACTAATAAAATATAATAGCTCATTACCCTACCTCTCATCTAAATAGCCCATTTAATTTCCATTATATTTTGCAATAGATGCCTGCTGAGAACAGCTCATCGGTATATTGTTCCATTGATGTATTCTAGAGCGGGTCACGGCGGGTGTACAACATTAGATTATCTTTCTCAAAGGGACCTCAACGCATTGGATCCATATGCCAGCGCACCCTACGGTTAAAGCTTTGCCTACAAATAAAGCCTCCGGTGATGATAACATTTCGAATAGAATGATTAAAGAAGCTTGTAAAGTAGCCGCTGAACATATCTTAACAATACTTACTCAGTGTATTGTAGAAGGTCATTTCCCTGGCATTTTGCGAAGTGGCGTTATAAGAATAATACCAAAAGGCGGTAATAAACCACCGGACGATCCGAAGTCCTATCGTCCTATTACTCTGCTACCGTCGTTGGGTAAGCCGCTTGAGCGCTTGCTTGTGCCACGGTTGCTGCCCGGTGGCCCGCAATTTCATAAAAATCGTACGGCTTCACCATTGGCAAGTTTACTGTTGATGCTGCGCTCGCATGCTGAACTCTCGGAGAGCAAGTATGTTGTAGCTATTTTCTTAGATATCTCAAGTGCCTTTGATAATGCTTGGTGGCCAATGTTGTTGCTGAAACTTAAGGTGAGAGGTTGCCCTAGCAATATCTACTCTCTCATTCGATCGTACTTTTTGAATGGTACAACTAAATTAAATCTTGGCCATTATGTTGTTTCAAAGGTGCTCACGCAGGGCTCTGAGGGTTCAGTGTTGGGACCGTATCTCTGGAATATCGGTTTTGATGATTTTTTTAGCCTACCCTTACCGGAAGGGTGCTCGTTAACTGGTTACGCTGACGATGGTCTCTTATTAATCAATGCTAATTCAAGATCAAGCATAGAGAAACTAGCCAACACTAACCTAAGCCTAATTTCAGATTGGGGTTATCGTAATCGTTAAGGGAAATTTACAGGTTTCACCGCGATTTCATTTTAATATAGTATCAGTTGCTAATAGAAGTTCGGTTTGTTACTTAGGTTTGCTTTTGGATAGAAATTTTAATTATATCGAGCACATGAAGCAGGTAGGTGAAAAAGCAAAAAAGAATTTCTATGCCTTAACACGAATTTCTACCCCTACGTGAGGATTAACTTTCAAAACGTTAAAAATTATTATTTCTGTATCTGTTTGACTGTAGAATTCTAAACGTAGAAATAGAATACATACACTACGTTTTATAGTGTGAATGCGATGGAAACTATAAATTTGTCTAAAATGTTTCCCTGTCTACGCACCACGCAATGTGAAAGCACACCATCTACAATTATTGGTTTAGTTATCGTAACATTACTTTCACTAAATTTATTTCAATTCTACCCTAAGAGCTCGTGGCTGCTAGATCTTATTTTATGTATTTATTACAAATCATACACGTCCTTACAGTTATAAAAAACAAATCTACAAGTATACTCGTATAATCACAAAAACAAAACAAGGCTGTTCAAAAGTTTCAAAGAACGTTAAAAAAGACAAACATCAACAAATTAATAATTTGTAATTTTATTCCTTTCCAACAAAGACAATCCAATAATATTTGGCTGGCAGCACAGAACTCAGAAATTCAGAGATTCTGTTAGCAAACACATCGGTATTTGAACATCGTTGTTTTATATAACAAAAGCCGTCAGTTTTTCTGTGCGACATGCACAGATAAATTTCTAGTCTAATATAATTAACGAGTATGGAATTAATTCAGGTTGTTTTGTATGTCTAGCACAAAATTGGAACCATACAAATTGTCTGGAATGAATTACGTGATCTGATAATATCCCAAAAAAAAAAAAATGTACGTTATACTTTGAACATTTGCGGAAGCAATTTTTTACACCTTTGTTACCTGTTACCTGCCAAAGCCACAATGATCTAAACTTCATAATCGCCGATCGTTCTTATCTGCGTTAGTAACATACATTGAGAAACTTTCAGCTTTTATAAAATAACGAGAGCCCGGCAGTCACCAGCTCTTACTCTAAGTATTACTTTGTTGTAAAGTCAAGTTACGAAAACATATGTTTTGTACCATTTCTCATCCTGAGACATTTCATTTTATTTGTAAGACTTTTATGTAACTGCTTACAATTTCCCTAAAAAGGACGGAACCTTTTGAGAATTCTTGGAAATAATCATCTGTAAACATATTTCACCGTCCTTTGAGGATAAGCGGTCACTGTTGTGTTATAATCGGTTGTTCAGGAAATAATTTCGATATATTTTTTATGATCTTTTGCTTGTACAGTCCATCTTAAGCTGCGTTTTCACTTAGTGTTCTTTCGAAGGTGCATTTGTTCGTTCGCGAGCGCAAGTTAAATGTGAGCGAATGCCTATAACAAAAGTTCTGAGTCTTTTTGATCCAGTTCTGAATCTTTTTGAGTATTTTTGATCCATTATAAGCAAAATGCTATTAAAGACGTATTGCCTAAAATTGAAATTGACTGGAAAGCAGCTTGCCTCCTAATACACAATGACTAGGTAGCGTAACACGCGTCTGGTAAATTCACAAGATGTGAGTTCTTCTCTATTTGTTCGGTTTGTATACGTTGATATGATCGAACGCGAACAAAAAAAAAATGGGGTGTGGCTGTGTCATGGACACGGCCGTGTGTTGTACGGGAATATGTTATATACACTAAAATTATCACCAAATGGCAGTGCTTCCCCTTCCGCCTTAGCGTAATAAATTCTTTGATCCTTCATCTATGATGTAATTGAATTATGGATGGCGATGACAGATATGTAGCTGCAATACCAAACTGTATCCCCCGATTTTCTTATCATTCGTTCTTAGGGGTCCGTACCCGAAGGGTAAAAAGGAACCCTGTTCCTAAGGCTCCGCTGTCCGTCCGTTCGTCTGTCACCAGGCTGTATCTCATGAACCATGATAGTTGAAATTTTCACAGACGATGTATTTCTATTGCCGCTATAACAACAAATACTAAAAAACAGAATAAAATAAATATTTAAGGGGGCTCCCATACCACAAACGTGATTTTTTTGCTCGTTTTTGCTCGCAATTGATAACGGTAATTGGTAGACGCTTGAAATACTCACATAATATTTAGTAATATATTGACTTTAAAAATAAATAATTAAATAAAAATAAAACAAATATTTAAGGGGGGCTCCCATACAACAAACGTGATTTTTTTTGCCGTTTTTATAAATAATGGTACGGAACCCTTCGTGCGCGAATCCGACTCGCACTTGGCCGGTTTTATTTCTAATTACCTCCCTATGGAAGCAATTTTAAAGACGTATTCATATCAAAAACTATCACTAAGCACTCAGAGCGAACGCGAATGCGAAGCAATTCCGATGCGGTGACGTGACATTTCAATGCAGAAACGAAGCACCGTGATGCAGCGGCTTTGTTCTGCACGCGTGCGAATTTCCCTGCGCCGCCGCCGCAAACAACAAAAGAACGCCGCACCCATTGCAACTAACATAGTGGGGTAATTTTTACCCCAATCGTGCACTTTTGTTTGTATTTCCTGAACCTTTTAGGGTTAGCTACAGGTACGGCTAGGCAATTCTCAGTCAAGCAAATGCACTAGAAGTAGGCAGACGCGTAGCAGCGTTTGATAGTTTGCGAGATATCAGATTTTGGTATGAGTTTGGCAGAATATTTTGATTTACCACTTTTATGGGGTGTAAGTAGTTCATCAAGACCTTTGAACCAAAGCCAACTTCACCTGCACGCGGTGCACCCTGCTAACTGATAAACGAAGCTCTGGCGAAAAGAGAGCTAGGGAGCGTAATTGTAAGCTACCCGACTGGAGAATGTACCTCTACCTCACAGAATACCGCAGCCAAATAACGGTTCCCTTGAGGGCTGTTGTGTTCCTGCGAGTGAGTGAGGTCACCAGAAAGGAAGGAGATGCTGCGTTGGCAGCGGAGGTGGCGGCGCGCGAGCGATATTTTATGTTGCGGGCGTTAATATGGCTACGGTAGCCGCTTTGTATCGGGTGGGCCGTGTGCTTGTCTGCCACCCGGCTTAGTTTTAAAAAAATACCTTAGGGTAACGAAACAATGCATGAAGTAGGTAGTGTAAAAATTACCATGTTAGTTTGACGAGCTCGGTGGTCGAATGGTCACTTCAGCAATGGCCACTTTGACTCCTAGGTCGCGGGTTCGATTCCCGCACAAGTCAAACATTTGTGTGCATGAACATGTCTGTTTGTCTTGGTCTGGGTGTTTTCTATGTATTATAAGTATGTATTTCCAAAAAAAAATGTATTTAAGTACATTTATCAGTTGTACCCATAACACAAGCTTTGCGCTTAATTTGAGACTAGGTGGCGCTGTGTAAATTGTCCAGAAATATTTATTTATTATTATTATTTAGTTAAGGGTTAAATATACCTGCAGAACTTCATAGCAGTATATCACAATAGTAGATAAACGAAGCATTTAGTTCAACGCTAATTACGTTCGGAGATATAAGAGACGAAGCTTAATTAAAAACGTGTTATTCTTTAATTGTGCCCGTAAACATTGTAAATAATTTGGTGGGGCGTACGTGAGGGTCGGGGTTCTTAACGTTGTTAACTGAGTACGCAAAGGAATGTGTTTTATGATAGTTGGTAAAATGGATAAGGGTATAAGTGGCTTACCATGATCTTTTCAACCAAAGTTAATCTCGCCTGCACGTGGTGCACCTTGTCGACTAGCGAGTTGACTAGGCGTTTATAGGCTACGGTAACTGCTTCCTATCAGGTGGGCCGCATGCTTGTTTATCACTTTAGTAGTATAAAAAAAAAAGAAAATTGGGCGACAGCAACTACTAAGTGTGTAAGTGGCTCACCACGATCTTTAGAGCCGTCGTCTGCAAGTGGTGCACCCTGCCGACAAACGCTGGAAATCCCCCCCCCCCCCCCCCCCCCCCCTCCCGCTTGGTATTACTACTACTAAGTGTTTAATGAAATAAGATTCGAAAACAATTTTGAAATTGGTATCAGAATCGGAACGAAATGAAAAGGATTTATTCTATCGTTGAGACCTAGTACACTTACACACACTTGCACACGCCTTAAACTTTTTATAAATAATTGTTGAAGCGCCTAGCGTTTTTAGATGGCAATACTTGCCTCGGCACATCGTTGCTTCACCTACAGTTTTTTTTTTTTTTTTGTTACGAAAATTTTGGTGGAATACAAAGTCGTACAATCATTACCTCTGTCTTTTCATTTTCAATTCTCGAAGATACCATAGGTTTCCAGTCCTAAACAATAATATTTTTATTTTTTTATCTACCTGCTAGCATTTCGGTATCAGAAATCGGAAATTACGAATTTAAGGCGTCTACAACGCTTATTCCAGCCACTGCTGGGATACGGGTCTCCCCTCAAAGGAAGGGATTTAGAGCATACTGCACCATGCTGCTCAACTGCGGTTAGGCGGATGCTAGTGTTTTCAAGCCGCCTAAAGGTCACTGAATTGGCTTAACGGCTGTCAACACTGACTGACAACAGCCGTAACCGACGGCTTAACGTGTTCTCTGAAGTATGAAGATATCGAGATAAATAGACCCACCATGGACAGGCAACCGTCGACGTTGCTTAACTTGCCGAGTTCCTGGCCCTAATCGACTTACATCATTAGTTTAGAGTAATCAAAAGACATTCACCGCAAAGTATTTTATGCTTGTACTGTTTGACTATGAATAGATGTAATATGTAACTGTATAATGTACTTCGTGATAAAATAGGTAGTTCCAATCTTGTATTAAACTGGCGGGCTGAAAAGCTTTGAGGTTTGTCGCTTTCATATCTTCAAAGGAAATCTCATGGAAGTAAGCGATCGAATTCTATTTCGCCTTTCATGCCTCTTCTGACATTTGAAAACAGAGGCATTAGAACTGTAAACTGTAACAAAAAAGTTGGTTGTCTGTAAAGTCGGTTTACGGACGATAATTTTTCATGATAAGGTCATAAGAAAACATCGGCCGATGGAGTGGAAGAGAGATAGATACATCACAAGCTAAACGCTCAGGC
Organism: Hypsopygia costalis; assembly: GCA_937001555.2. Taxonomy (NCBI): domain Eukaryota; kingdom Metazoa; phylum Arthropoda; class Insecta; order Lepidoptera; family Pyralidae; genus Hypsopygia; species Hypsopygia costalis. Next base: position 21,442,270 of record OW443342.2, read on the forward strand.
CGATCGTGCCTCCCTATCACTTGTTCCGCGCTCTCGCTTGCACGCTCGGCTCAGGCGGAACGTGACAATGAGTCATGCCTTTTTGTGCGTGCAGCCAGCGTTCATCGATTTATAAGACGTTATCATTTCAAAAAGTATATAATTAGTCGTTCGTCATGAATTAAATAAAATAAATAAATATTGTCAGACAAATTACACAGCACCATCTAGCCCCAAAGTAAGCGAAGCTTGTGTTATGGGTACTAGACAACTGATAAACATACGTAAATACATTATTTTTTTGTAAATACATACTTTATATACATAGTAAACACCCAGACAAAGACAAACAGACATGTTCATGCACACAAATGTTTGTCCTATGTGAGAATCGAACCCACGAGCGTTGGTGTCGCAGCCGCGTCATTGACCGCTACGCCACCGAGCTCGCCACAAATTGAGGCGTCCATAACAACTTTACGGATTACAATGCCAATAAAATATAAATAAATATGACCTAGGTACTCATCTTACGAGACGGTACCCATTCCCCCCAACTGTGTCTCCTGTAAACCCAGGGTACCTCCGAAGCTGAAGCCGATTACCGTCGAATATTTTGAATCCAAAAATATGTCTTACATTTATTATATAATTATACATTGTCAACTTAGAATAAAATACACAAGTAGTACATACATTAGTCAATACTACTATATTAAATACAAATCAATACCCTTTATAATGTCAATATTAAAGTAATTAATTTTATTAAGAGGTAGAAAAAAAAGGAAGAACAGAAATAAAACAAAAATTATACATAAAACATTTCCCCCAAATCCCATTGCCATTAATAGATAAATCCCTGGCAGCATTACCTCGCTGAATAGCAATGCTAATCCTCTGAGCAAGGTAATGGCCAGCCCTCTGGTCACATGAAGCCTCGACCAACCTCCTGCATATCTCTTTAAATAATAATAATCTCTTACATTTTAGTTATTAACAAACATCTTTAGCTCAGTCGGTAGAGCTCCAGCTAGCTAAGCTAAACACAATAGGCTATTTGACTAACATTTTTTTCCGTTTGTTATGTAGGGACGTCTCCATAATATAACCATAGGTGAAAGAATTACTACGATAGCACAAAAATCTCTCGAGATATGGTAATTTGAAAATCACAATTTTTAGACTGCCCCAAAACGCTCCATACAAAAGACTACCGAATTATGACGTCACAGGTTTGTATTTTGTATGCATCAAATCAGAAATTTGTACGACAGCTATGTTAAATATTACGTTTAAGTGATTAGTATTATAATATTTGTTATAGCATTTTTTATTGTTTCTCCAATGGAAATATTATTTTTTAATAATTTCATACTTTTAAAATGGACTTTCCTGTCAAACTTTCATCGACTCTAAAAAAAGTCTGTCTGAAGATATTAGAATGAAAGTTTGCAGGTCTTTATAGTTTTGTGTATTTTACGATATTGTTAAATAATTTATACAATTTTTAAACATTGGAAAATAGCCTATTGCCACTTCATTCGGTTTTCACATTCTTCACATTAGCTTCAGCTTCGGCGGTAGGGCCCCAGGATTAACAGCGGCGACCACCAAAAAAAGGCAATGAACAATGAAGTCTACGTACTCGACTACCACGTTCAACTAAATTGATCAATTGCAGTTTGCGAGTTAGAAATCAATATACATATAATAAAACAGTAGGAACCGCGTGTCTGTACATTTGATAAAATTAACAAAAAATGAGTGTGGGCGATAAAAAAAGAGTAACAGAACACAAAAAAGATTTTTTTGATTTTTTTGTCTGTCTGTCTGTCTGTCTGTCTGTATGTACTCGCTAATCTTTAAAACTACTGAACAGATTTTTACGTGGTTTTCACTAAAAGATTAAGGTCATCCCTGAGCAACATATAGGCTTTGTTTCATCGAAATCTGATGTCAGATTAAAAAGTTATCGTCATTTAAAGTTTAAAGAAAATTTTTCTTTATAGAAAATCACTCATCACAAAATCTAAGAAACTACAAGTGCTAGGAGTCTCAAATTTTGTATGGGGGTTCCTTTCAGGACGTAGATGCTCACTAAGGCGGGAATTTGGAAAATTCAACTCCTAAGGGGGTGAAATGGGGGTCCAAAATTTGTATGGGGAACCAAGATTAGTTGGACTATTTTATACGAAACTTTACACGAGATCTTCTGTAGATAAATGAGTAAACACGTGTTTCAGGATTTTTCAAAATTCAACCCCTAAAGGGGTGGAATGAGGTGCAAACATCTGAAAATCGACATGGGTATTGGTTTTATAGTTTATCGGGTCGCTGATTCCGAAAACAACAGCTATTTTATAATCTAACATAATCGACGTGACACAAGAGCACTCCTGTGGGGGTGCGATGGGGTTGAAATGTTACAATGTCAATATGGGTGTTGATTCTATGGTTTTCTAAAATGTCAATTACGAAAATGGCATCGATTTGAAAACGTGGACACGAAATTTCCATCTCGGTATAAAAATCCAAGATTTGGAACACCTGATGCAGAACCATAATGGTTCAGCTAAACTATAAGAAATATAAAAACGACGCCTTAGCAAAAGTTGTTCAGCCTGAGTATAAATAGTTTAACAAAATATTGATTGTATTGTAAAAAAAATAACCACACGCAGTGCTACTTTTATTCTTACCTGCTACAAGTTAGACGCAATAGTCTTATTTATTTTATATATATATAGATACATATATATATATATATATATATATATATATATATATATATATATATATATATATATATATATATATATATATATATATATATATACTACTATATACTATATATATATATATATATATACTATATACTAGCGGCCGCCAGCGACTTCGTACGCGTGGAGTTAGTTATTTGCAAATAATTTTTAATTACATTCGAAAAAGCTAAGTACCTAATGAAAGGAAAATGATGAAAAAGTAAAAAACAATCAATATCTAGACGAATTTTTAGAATCAATGAAGTCGACGGATATTATTTTTTACAACCTCTTTGTAAAACCTAAAGTTCTTTTTATTGTTATAATAATACATCCCTCCTTATAATAGTAAGTATGTAGTTGTTTTCAATATTTTTTATACTTAAATATCATTTAAAATCCTTCTGCCATAATTACTTTAACTCCAATAACATTGCATTTTCATACAAATTTCCAACCCCCGTTTTAAATCCATAAGGGGGTTGATTTCTAAAGATACATTGTTAGTACACCTCCATACCATCTATAGAGCATAGATTTTAAATTTCAAGTCTCTTACTTCAAAAACATAGGACTTTCATACAAACTTTTAACACCAAAAATAGGTTGATTTCTAAAGATACATTATTAGTACACCTCCACACTATCTATACATTTTAAATTTCAAGTTTCTTACTTCAAAAATATAGAGCTTTCATACAAACTTTCAACCCCCATTTTAACCCCAAAAAGGGGTTGATATCTAAAGATACATTATTAGTACACCTCCACACCATCTACAGAGCATATATTTTAAATTTCAAGTATCTTGCGTCAAAAACATAGAACTTTCATACAAACTTCCAACCCCCTTTTTAACCCCAAAAGGGGGTTGATTTCTAAAGATACATTATTAGTACACCTCCACACCATCTATAGAGCATGCATTTTAAATATCAAGTCTCTTACTTCAAAAACATAGAACTTTCATACAAACTTCCAACCCCCGTTTTAACCCCAAAATGGGGTTGATTTCCAAAGACACATTATTAGTACACCTCCACACCATCTATAGAGCATACATTTTAAATTTCAAGTCTCTTACTTCAAAAACGTAGAACTTTCATACAAACTTCCAACCCCCGTTTTAACCCCAAAAAGGGGTTGATTTCCAAAGATACATTATTAGTACACCTCCACACCATCTATAGAGCATACATTTTAAATTTCAAGTCTCTTGCTTCAAAAACATAGGACTTTCATACAAACTTCCAACCCCCATTCTACCCCCTTAGGGGTAGAGTATCGTAAAATCCGTTCTTAGTGGATGTCTACACCCTATAAGGAACCTACCAGCCAAATTTCAAGTTTGTAGGTGTTATAGTTTCTGAGATTTCGTGATGAGTGAGTCAGTGATTTTCTCTTTTATATATATAGAACTGACTAAACAGACCACGTTAACTTTATATATATAATAGGTAGGGGAAAAAGTCTTTTCGCATTATAGTATGTATGAACTTCTAATAAAATCTCTTTGGTTATACCATTTGTATCTGGCAGGTTTTGATATCTATAAAAAGTTTAAATTTTAAAAAAGATAATTCCAAATTCAAATTAGGTAAATGTGTGATTTTCATTTGTTTTTTTTACTGTCAAGATGAGTGAATCTAATGAAGAAATTCGATTCATTTTAAAATTTTACTACAAAAAAGGTAAAAATGCAACGCAAGCTGCGAAAAAAATTTGTGACGTTTATGGACCTAGTGCAGTGTCTGTGAGAGTAGCACAAATTTGGTTTAAGCGTTATCAATCAGGAAATTTTGATGTGAAAGATGCACGTCGCTCTGGTCGCCCTATTACGGATAAAATGGATGCCATTTTTGAAAAAGTGGAGCAAGATCGGCATATTAGTAGTTACGACGTAGCTGAAGAATTAGGAATTGACCACAAAACAGTTTTGGCGCATTTGAAAAAAGCTGGGTACACTAAAAAGCTCGATATTTGGGTGCCGCACGATCTCACTGAAAGAAACCTAATGAACCGTGTACTCATTTGCGATTCTTTACTACGACGTAATGAAAGTGAACCGTTTTTGAAGAAGCTTATAACTGGTGATGAAAAGTGGATCACGTACGACAAGAACGTGCGAAAAAGGTCGTGGTCAAAGGCCGGTCAGGCTTCACAGACTCTGGCAAAACCCGGGTTAACCCGCAACAAGGTGATGCTGTGTGTATGGTGGGATTGGAAGGGCATTATTCATTATGAGCTGTTACCGCCAGGCAGGACTATCGATTCTGAACTCTACTGTGAACAACTGATGAGATTAAAGCAAAAAGTTGAGAGAAAGCAGCCGGAATTAATTATTGAAGGGGTGTGATTTTTCATCATGATAACGCTAGACCTCACACATCTTTAGCCACTCAGCAAAAATTAAGAGAGTTTGACTAGGAGGTGTTAATGCATCCGCCGTATAGTCCTGACCTTGCACCTTCTGATTTCCACCTGTTTCGGTCTCTTCAGAATTCTTTAGGCAATGTCAGGGTCACATCACGAGAAGACTGCCAAAACCACTTGTCGTGGATTTTTGAACAGAAGTCCCAAAATTTCTATAGTAATGGGATCATGTCTCTACCTACAAAATGGCAAAAAGTTATCGAACAAAATGGCACCTACATACTTTAGTTAAATGTAAATAAACTTTATTAAAAAACTAGATGACCCGGTGAACTTTGTTTCACCTACATCTATCTACTTAACAAATATATACGATCTAAGATCTGTGTCTCTTTAAGAAGTGCCTACCCTGTGTGCCCGAACCTGGAGGATGTGCCATTGCAAGACATTTATTTCATAACTTGCCGCTTTGCATAAAATTTGACCAGCTTGAAAAATGACTCTCTTGCAGTTTGCTTGCCATGTCCGAGAATTCCTGACGCGGTCCTTCTACGAAACTTCGCGCATACTGCGCAGCATATTCAACTCCATGAAAGACAACACCTGTACGTGTCGCTCAAGTATTGACGATTTTTTACTAACTTATAAAATGGTCTAATCTTGGATTTATATATTTGTCCTTTCAACTTGACGAAATTTCGGAGTCACAGATGTCACTGGTTACCTCAAGCCACTTAGTCCAAGCTATTGAAATCTCGCAGTCGATTCTATCCGATGATCGAAGAACAGATCCCAAGTACCGTACAAGTAAACCGTCCGTGCATTCGATCATATCCTTAAGTGCTCGGTCGTGGGATCTGTTGTTTTGCAGCCCAAGTCTTTCCCGTATTCGGATTCAGCCCATCTCTTCAGTTCTCAAGTGACCTCTTCCATTAATTCACTCATCGCATCAACTGCACTCTATCCGCATTCGCCAGTGCAATTATATCAGCATACATGAACACCCGTCGACCCACCGCACAGAGCTGGTCCATGTGGATATATGATACTACTTGACAATTCGTCTATTACCACGAATGTCAAATGAATGAAAAAGCCAGACAACAATGTCTGGTTTTTTCTTATTTTTTTTTTTTCTTGTAGAAGCTTTTTTTCTCATTCTTCTTTTAGCGTTAGAGTAGGATTTGTATCAGTAGCAGATTTTTGCGCGATTGCAATCCCTAGTCACAGATGACTATGGTTTCCTCAAGCCACTTAGTTCAAGCTACTGAAATCTCGCAGTCGATGCTATCCGATGATCGAAGAACAGAACCCAAGTACTTAAACTGTCCGTGCATTTGACCATATCCTTATGTGCACGGTCGTTCGGGGATCTGTTGTTTTGCAGCCCAAGTACTCAATCTTTCCCGTATTCGGGATTTGGATTCGGATTCAGCCCATAGTTCTCAAGTGACCTCTTCCATTAATTCACTCATCGCACCAACTGCCCTCTATTCGCATCCGCCAGTGCAATTATATCAGCATACATGGACACCTACCGGTTAAGCTGAAGACGATCCCCACCGATGATTCTGATCACGAAAATCAAACTTCAACTTAGAAGTATGATACTTAATAAAATTAGCTTAACTGACAGTAATTCTTGAGCTCTACGGACTAAGCTGAATATGCTTGTCAATAACTTAAACGTAAAACCTATTTTTGGAATCAAAATATTCGATGGTAATCGGCTCCAGCTTCGGCGGTAAGCCAGGGGGCTATGGACCAGGGGGTCCATGTGGATCCATGATACTACTTGACAATTCGTCTAATATATAAGAAACCACAAATGTCTAATATATAAGAATATGCCTAATATGAACAAACAGACTAAGACTGATCGCTGGAGGATACCGACGTTAATGGGAATTTTGTCTCTCCTCTCCGACAGAGATCTAAACTATGGATTTTGAATTTCGGCACATGTCTCGGATGATGTCGATATAAAAACCTGGCAGCCCTTTAGACTTCAGTAAAGAAAGTTCTCACCAAATAAATTTATGACTAAATGATAAAATATGATTATATTAAAATTACAGATTTAGGTACTTCAGAAAATAATGAGGATCCGTTTTATTTTGTAATAGGTATCACCTTGGTTAACATGACAGACCTATAATTAATGTTAATGTTTTACCATATGCAAAGTTATACAACTTTGTGAATCCACAAACCTCGTTCTGCGTTCAGCGCCCATTTTCTAGTCTATTCGCATTGCTGGCACTGGTTACATTTTTTGCAATCATTTTTGTAATTTACAATCCGAGTGTTTATGAAATTTACAAATTTCTATTATTTATTCTTAAGTACTGTACAAAGCATGATTTACCATAAACAGTTACTACATATTTCAACTCCTTTCTTGATGTCTATTAGGATTGTGTCATTTCTATGTCACTTCTGAGTATTTGTAAGTCATATTTGACAACCAACAAATATGACGTCGATTCTTTGTGACAATGACACTATTGATAGGTAGGTTCGCCATCTTTGCTGTTATGACATTCGACTATAGTAGGAACACTTTGTATGGGAAATTAAAATTGTTGTTTTCACTATCTTTCTTGATTTTTTTCCAAAATTTCTCACCGTTTAAACCTTCCCTGGGCTAAGACAAATATTTCAAAACCAAAATCAGCTAAATCGGCCTGGCCGTTCTCGAGTTTTAGCGAGACTAACAAAAAGCAATTCATTTTTATATATAAGATGTTTTGAATTTTCATATAAAATACGAAAAGACTTTTTCCCCAACCTAATATATATATATATATATATATATATATATATATATATATATTATATATAGAGTTGACGTAGTCTGTTTAGTCAGTTTTATATAGACGTGTACGCTAAAATTGAAATGGAACGATTGGTATATATTCGCACAAACCAGAAGAATGCGTGCATTTGTGGGACGCTATGTAGCAAGATTTTGTGACTCAAAGTCTTTTAAACAACGAGGGGAAACTGTTTTTCTTAGATGCTTCAGGAGGGACTGGAAAAACATACCTGACGAGAGCAATCCTCGCTGAAATCAGGCGCCAAAATAATATCATACAGTAGCATCGCCAGGTATTGCAGCCATAATATTACCTCTAGGCGGAAGGACGCAAATACAATGTTCAATATTCTACTCGATTTATACAGAACGGAAACACCGACATGCTTTGTGACACGAAACTGTGTCAAAGCGAAAATGTTTCAGGATTGCTGTCTAATCGTTTCAGATGAATGCGAAATGGCCAACAATGTGGCTTTATCGAGGATTAGTAACGCTTGAGGTCTTTTCATAATAGCTCCCGAAGGAAAGACTCCCTTCATTTATTTTATATTTTTTTTTTAAACTATGGTGACTATCTTAAATAAAAATAATAATTTGTTGACTTTTAGCGTATAATACTCCCCCAAATACTTTCTTATGTATCTACTTTAGTTCGTATTTGTATTAATATGCCGGAATCATAAAGTCCACGCGAACGAAGTCACGGGCATCAGCTAGTAAATAATAAATAAATAAATATTGTCAGACAAATTACAAAGCGCCATCTAGCCCCAAAGTAAGCGAAGCTTGTGTTATGGGTACAAGACAACTGATAAACATACGTAAATACTTTTTTTTTTTTTTGTAAATAGCGCCCTTTGGTGAGTTGTCACCGTAATACCTATTTAAGAACATGCACCAATCAAACCCGAACCAATCACTGAAAACCGCATCAAAATCGGACTCGTAGTTATGGAGATAATTTAATTTTATATCCATAAAATAGGCATGTATAATCCATTAGATGTTTAGATATAAGTTTTGCTGTGCCCTACCAGGGTTCATGTTTGGAACTAACTACATATTGTGAGAACTGATGTACAACATGAAACGCAAATAAAGAACTTGAAACTTGAGATATTTATTGCCATTTGGCGACATTGGTTTCACAAACAAATGTTTACTGCAGCGCCGCCTGGTGAGTTATCACCGTAATACCACAATGAAAAATAGTAATACTGTGGTAATACCTATCTAAGAACATGCACCAATCAAACCCAAACCCATCACTGAAAACCGCATCTAAATCGGACTCGTAGTTTTGGAGATTAATGGCAACATTGGTTTTACAAACAAACGCTTACTGCAGCGCCCCCTGGTGAGTTGTCACCGTAACACCTATTTAAGAACATGCATCAATCAAACCCGAACCCATCACTGAAAACCACATCTAAATCGGACTCGTGATGTGGAGATAAATGGCAACATTGATTTGCACAAACATCCTAGCACCCCAGACGCATATACCGTCTCCGTTCCATCGCGGGTAAAAAATGGGAGCATTGGTTCGGGAATAAAAGCGACACAATAATTTCTAAGGTCAAGATTATAAAAAAAACATGAGTCTAAGAGTGCCCATGAGTGATGATATTCAGTACCAAATAAATGTTGATTTTATATAAAATGTCGTTGATTTATATACTTTGTAAACAAATAAAGAGTGGAACAGATTCTCATAGGAGTATAGACTGTGGTTATCAATAGGTAATAATATTATTTATAGATGTTTTGTCTATTTGTACTTATAATAGTCTGAGATGCTACCATGATCTGACTAAACCACGACAGAACTTAAAGGTTAATTTGAAGATCTCGCTCGCCTGGTCGACCAGTTATGGTAATACATTGATCAGAATGCTGAGTAATTATAATTAATCATTCTTCTACATTAAATAAACTTTTTGAGACGTACTTTAAAAACGTATAGTGATTTATTTTATGTGATTAATGATAATAATATGTGGGTCATTGATACGACAATAATTGTTTCATAACAGTCGACGGGTTAATTGGCAAGATCCTTTACCAACATCTAAAAATATTCGTATTTGAGAGCTGGATCGGGCTGTCTTCATTAACTTCTATCCTTCCTGATGGAGTTGTTCCCACATATCTTTACTAATAGTACATATAGAAGGCATGTAGGTTCAAGTACAGTTGGCACGTATAATGAGAAGATTTCTGTCCCTGTTAAGTACCTCCATTTCACAGAAGACCGCAGCCCAATAACAATACACTTGAGAATTATTGTGTTCCTGCAAATAAGTGAGATCTTGTGCATTAAGGGGCCAGATCGTGAAACTGTGAAAAGAGTGTTACGATTTTTCATATTTAACCTATTTAGATATGATTGATATCAATGATAATTTGTATATATTACAATCAAAGACCAAAAATTATGGTATGATTATATTAAACTCTTAAAATCTAATAGTTGTTTTATAATAAAGGTCAACAAACGCACAAAATTGAGAAAAAATGCAAAAACATGCCTTCGTATTTTTCAGATTTAACCCAATAAATCAACACAAATTGATAAAAAGAAACACTTTTTGAACACTGAAGAAACCAATAAATATAACATATACTTTTTTTTGTACCTTTACAAACAAAGACTTCCTCTTTTAAAGCCCTAAAATCTACATATGTTTTACGTAAATTCTCCATAGAAAAATGTATGAAAAATGACGCACATTCCGATATTACGAATTAGTACTCAGCGTCGCCACTAAATCGCCAGTGTGTTTTTATATGTCAAGGTGACACCACGCGCGTCGGATGCTCCAGCAAAATTACGTGTTGTGAATTTGTGTTTTTTGTGAAAAACTGTAAGTATAACTAATTTACCAATATAATGAATGTATATAAATCGTAAAAAATACAAAGAATGAATTAGATACTTTGTTGAGTAGGTTATTTTATGAACCTTGTAAAATATGTATCAATTCAGGCTTGAAACATGATTTCAACATGCTATAGCCAATATCATAAACGTATCTAGTCGGTAATCGAGGGTTTTTTTCGCAGGACTGATTGAATTTGAATTTGCCAGGGAAAAGAAAGTTTAGTACGCATTATAAAAATATGAAAGCCAAAAGATCTCGGAAAAAATGTAAGTTCCTTCCTACTTATTTATTTATCTGCCTACTTTACTACGTCTTGTCCTAAATACCTACCTAGAAAAAAAATACGAGATTTCTGTGAAAGTGTCATGTAAAAATCCTAGTTTTATTTGTGTGCTTATCCTGTATAAGTAGTAATAATAATATAATTTATTTGCATTTGAACAGGGTACATTACAAAGCTAATATAATACCTATGTCATATGATTTAGATCGCTTTATTCAGACATATACAATAGCATGTAAATATTGGTTTGTATTATATAGTAATAAAGTCAATTTCTACCTAGTATTCGTTTTCATGTTCATCATTATTGTCTAAATATCAGATTGTGGAAGTAGGTATGTTTCATAACAGAAATAGCACGGGCACGCGGCTTTGTCGACATACTTACCGCCAAAGAGACGCGACGCGCCTAGGGTCTGGTGTTGTACAAAAATTACAAAATAATTATAAAGTGGATAATAATGATGAATAATATTTCCAGTATTGAAAATAAAGAAAACCTTCAGGCCGAGACTCCAAGCAACACTGCTATGCTTAGACTACACACTATAGACGTAAGTTGTTATACCACAGTATAAGTAATAGTACTAACGTACAGTATGGACACTCTCTGCCGCTCTCACTAGTCGACCTCACCTCCCCTATGGAACCGATTTGGAACCGTTCGCAAGGAATGCCACAACGTACGAATTGACGTCGCTTGTATTTTATTCTCCATTCAGTTTAAAATATTATGCGAGTATGTAAAAGATGAGAGTTATTTGTGCAGTGGATGGATGTCTCAACATGGATGGATGGATGGATGGATGGATGGACGGACGGACGGACGGACGGACGGACGGATTGATGGATGGATGGATGGTTGGATGGATTGATGGATGGATGGATGGATTGATGGATGGATGGATGGATGGATGGATGGATGGATTGATGGATTGATGGATGGATGTATGGGTGGATGGGTGGATGGATGGGTGGATGGATGGATGAATGGATGGATGGATGGGTGGATGGGTGGATGGATGAATGGATGGATGGATATATGGATGGATGGATGGATGGATGGATGGATGGATGGATGGATGGATGGGTGGATGGATGGGTGGATGGGTGGATGAATGGATGGATGGATGGATGGGTGGATGGATGGGTGGATGGGTGGATGAATGGATGGATGGATGTATGGATGGATGAATGGATATGGATGGATGGATGGATGAACGAGCAAACGAGCATTAGTTGATAAAAAATCCTATGCAATAGCTTTACCGCGGCAGTCCCCGAGTGTCACACGTTTTTTTTTCTTCACTACGCCCATCAGGTGGGCGTAGTGAAGAAAAAAAAGTTAAGCGGTTAACGCTCGCAACATTAAATATCGCTCGCGCGCTGCCATCCCCGCTGCCAACGCAGCAACTCCATCCTCTCTGGTGACCTCACTCACTCGCAGGAACACAACAACCCTCAAGGAAATTGTTATTTGACTGCGGTATTCTGTGAGGTGGTGGTACTTCGTCAGTCGGGCTGCTTAAAAAATACGCTATGTCCTACCTCTCTTTTCGTCAGAGCCTCGTCTGTAAGTCAGCAGGGTGTACCCCGTGCAGATAAGATTGACTTTGGTTCAAAGATGTTGATGAACCACTTACACCCCCTTACATGTCCGACTAATAATTGTATAATGTCAGCCCTAGAGAACGTCACTCAAACATAGGCACGTGTACAGACGTCAATTGGTTACTACATGCAAAAGCGCCATTTTTGTATGGAGTGGCCGGGGTTTGGTTATACGTAATTCTTGTAGACTTATTACATAAATAAACAAACTACCTTGGGGTGTAAGTGGTTCATCAAGATCTTTAAACCAAAGCCAAATTCACCTGCATGCGGTACACCCTGCTGACTGACAAACGAAGCTCTGGCGAAAAGAGAGGTAGGGAGCGTAATTGTAAGCTACCCGACTGGGGAATGTACCTCCACCTCACAGAATACCGCAGCCAAATAACGGTTTCCTTGAGGGCTGTTGTCTTCCTGCGAGTGAGTGAGGTCACCAGAAAGGAAGGAGATGCTGCGATGGCGATGCGAGCGGGGGTGGCGGGGGTGGCGGCGCGCGAGCGATATTTTATGTTGCGAGCGTTAATATGGCTACGGTAACCGCTTCAGATCAGGCGGGCCGTATGCTTGTCTGCTTCCCGACGTAGTATAAAAAAAAAAAAATACCTAGTTAGTGATGGACGAAGACAAAATCTCAGTAGGGTGAAGTCTTCTAGTATCGGCCTCCTCCTAATATCGGCCTTTGCGAGAAAATGGAATATAGGGTAAGTGCTCAATTGAATGAACCCTTAAGGGCATTCCAAACTTTGAAAATTACAGCCAGCTACTTATGAGATCCTAACCAAAAAATATTTTATTTTATTATGTTCACAATTTATTCATGATTGATACAGTATACATATTTTAGCAAAAATGCTGATAGTTATTGAGATAATCTGCATTTTATACAAATATGGGGTATATTTGTATAAAATGCAGGTTATCTCAATAACTATCAGCATTGAACACACAAATCACCAGAGAATGAACAAAAAATCCAGTGAATAAACCTTTTGAAACCCATTGAATGAACTACCACTTTTATATATCAGTTCTATATATAAATTATTATGTAAGAGTTTATTTCGGGTAATTGTTATTGTAAATATATATATTTTTTTATTATATTAAATAGACGATATGATTACTATTATAATTGCGTGTTACTTGATATTTTACAACCTAAAGAGAACTATCTAACATTTTTTTTTATACCACTAAGGTGGCAAACAAGCATACGGTCCGCCTGATGGAAAGCAGTTACCGCAGCCTATGGACGCCTGTAACACCGGAGGCATCACATGCGCGTTGCCGACCCTGTAAAAACCTCTTCAAGCCCTTTTTGAAGAACCCCATGCTGTAGTCTCCTGGGAAAACCTCAACAGGCAATTCATTCCACAGCTTGATAGTACGTGGAAGAAAACTTCTCTGGAACCGCACAGTACGTGACCATTTCGGTTCTAAAGTGTGAGGATGAATTCCCTGTCGATGGCGAGCGGTGCGACTGTAGAAGGAAGCCGTGGGCATCATGTCAAACAACTCCTCTGAACACACCCCATTGTACAAACGGTAGAACACACAAAGGGACGCAAAATCTCTTCTCAGACTTAAAGGTTCTAAACCGTCTGTCAGTTTGGGATCGTCAACAATCCTCACAGCACGCCTTTGAATCGAGTCACAGGGTGCAAGCTGGTATCTAGGCGCTCCCGCCCATAGATGGCAACAGTACTCCATATGCGGCCGAACTTGAGCTTTGTATAAGTCTTTGCCGCGGGTTGAAGTAATGTTTCGCCCTGTTGAGCACACCTAGTTTCTTCGATGCCAGCTTGACCTTCCCCTCCAGATGACATCGAAACTGGAGATGTCAACTCCTAGAATACCAATACTATTGGCGATGGTGAGGGGTGTGTTTTCGAAGTGTGGAGCCACAGCAAATGGGGTTTTCTTAGCGGTGAACGCGCAGACTTGTGTCTTAGAGGGGTTAAATCGCACTAAGTTATGTCGCCCCCAGTCGGACACTCTACTTAGTGTGCTCTCAATTTGCGACACAAGTTGTTCGCGGCTCTCCTCCACCAAAGAACGAGGGATATTTGCGCGGCCCGTGTAATAAGTGTCCCCGGTGCTGTCGTCCGCATAACAATGAATGCTGTCATTATACAACATATCATTAACATGCAGCAGAAACAGCGTCGGGGACAATACAGAACCCTGCGGGACGCCAGTATTGATGTCCATGCTATCGGAGCAACTGCCATCTACAACGGCTCTAATGCTTCTGCTGGACAAGAAGCTAGCAACCCATTCGCATAGCCCCTCGGGCAGACCGTAAGGCTAAGATGCCAAATGCTTAAAACATAATATTAATACTGGATTATTATTATAAAATATTTAATATTGTTATTCATCACTTCTATGTTAGATTCTCCTTTCTCTTCTAAACTATTATATTTCTATAATAGAAGATTGGTTCTATACGTCATCATTATTTATTAATTTCTTTTTAGCTTGCATTTTGCTGTCTTTCCATGGTCGTTTTAGCTGAAAGGCACTTCTATGTGGAGATCTTTATTTATTTTATTTAATCAGTTCACTCCGTCTGGTTTTCGTCCTGGGCACAGTACTATTACTGCACTTCTAAAAGTTACTGAAGATATCAGGCTAGGTATGGAGGATAAACTGGTAATAATAAAAGAACACCTCGTTCGAATATTGGTCAAAAAATTGACAACCGTTTATAAAAGTTGTGTACAAAAAATTAGCCAATTGCATTAAGGCTAAGATGCCAAATGCTTAAAACTATAAAATAAGTCAATTCCTATGAATGAACCGTGTGTTCATTGACAAGATTTTCTTCAATTTCGTGATCCAATTATCGTACACCCCTATAATTTATTTATGATAATTAAAATTTTTGCAATCTGCTTTTTGTAAGTTATAACAGTCCTTTTTACATCCTACTACCAAATTTTGTTAACACTATCACACTTATAGTGTCTACAAAGTGAATATCAAAACACGAAGTCTCAGCAATGCCCTAAATTCTGCTCCATACAATCAAAAATACGACAGAATACTTTCATTTTAGGCGGTCGCGATTTTGAAACTACAGGTCACAGGCAAACACCTGTTTGCCTGTGACCTGTAGTTGACGTAATATAATGTTTCGATTGAGAAAAAAAATACTGGCTTGAGTAGAAAGGCTTAGATTTCTTATTATATTGAAAAATGTGTGTTTTGTTCATTCACTGGTGGGTGTTAATTCACTGGAGCACTTACCCTAACTATTAAAATAACCCTAAAATTATAATAGTTTTTATTCAAAAAGCGACTCTATATACGAATAATCCATATTTTGGTGCGGGTGCTTCAATATTTGAACGTTCAGTTGGCAATAGAGCACGCGCCGGTACCGACTTGTGTCGTTTAGTGGCAGTGGCGAGTCAAATACCGGTTGCGAACGCATTGAGTTAGTTAGTATTTCAATGGAATTAAACATACCTATGGTATTTTATATTGTTTTTTATTCAAGAAAAACACACGTTTTTACTTTTACTTGTCTTTTTTATGAAATAATCGCAGGGTCGAGGTTAGGGATCTTTATTTATTGATAAATCCCAATATCGGCCACCCGGCCGACATTAGGAAAATGCATGAAAACGCTAAACAACATGTTTAGCTATTTTTTATGTTAACAGGAATATTAATAAGGTTAAAAATGAAACAACAGCTTTTTTTGTTCACTAGATCCTGACGTTATCCCATAAAATTATTGTCCTAAACCAACTTTACAAACAACCAGTTTTTATTACGTTTATTTATATAAAACGTTCAAGATTTTGATCTAGTGTTATGTGTTTCAAAGATGTATTCTAAGGGAGTTCTTAGCTATGTTTGAAGAAATTTGGCCCATTCTTTTTTAATTATTTTTTATTAAAAAAATAAAGCCATTATCTTTCTTTACAGGAACTAGTTATTGAAAACAGTCAAGAGGGAAAGGTGGATGAAGTTGAAGTTGGGCGTAGAGTAATAGATATTTCTTTTTTTTTTAAGCTCTTCAGGCCATAGGGGACCACGGTCCAATGGATTGTAAGTTAAGTTACCTCAGTATTATAGGTGAAGTAAAAGTTGATCTGGACTCAAAACTCATCATGAAATGTAGTATGTGTAGTATGAAATTTACTGTGTGTTTGGTTGAAAAGAAATAAGATAGCATGGAAGTGAATCATCAAATTGTATCTGGTATCATATCGTCTGGTGGGAGCTACTCTCAGTTAAAAACATTAACTGCCGCAGTAGCCCTACCAATCATGTCACCTTCATTATACAATGAAATTAATAATACGGTTTGCGATTGGTGGGAAAAGACAGCAGCACATTCCATGGCAGAAGCTGTCAAGGAAGAAGCAGAGTACGCAGTGTCTATAGGTAGTGTTGATAAAAATGGTACACCATTAATATCTGTTGCTGTTGACGGTTGTTGGAGCAAGAGATCTTATGGTAAGAATTTTTCCGCCTTATCCGCAGCTGCGATAATTGACATTAAAACTAATAAAGTATTGTTTTTTGGAGTTAACAATAAATACTGCGTAGTCTGTGTACGAGCCGCAAAGAAAAACAGTCAGCCCCCGGAACACCATTGTTTCAAGAATTATTCAGGATCATCTACCGGGATGGAATTGACCATAATAGTTGAGGGGTTTAAACGTTCCATTGTTGATCACGGTGTAATTTATAATAAATTTGTAGCAGACGGCGATTCCAGTACTTATAAAAAAATATTAGATTCGCGTCCGTACGATAATTTAATAGTAGAGAAAATTGAATGCAAAAATCATCTTTTACGAAACTACTGCAATAGCTTGGAGAAACTGTCGAAAGACACTAAGTATCCTTGCGAATTGCGGAAATTCCTAAAAGAAAGGTATTTGCGTTTAAGAACGGGTGTAAAATGCGCGATTAAATATTGGGCGGATCAAAATCAGTCACTCGAAGAAAAAATAAAAAATCTTAGTGAAGATATCCTAAATGGTCCACAACACGTATTTGGTAATCACCAACATTGCAAGGAGTATTTCTGTAGACCTGATACTCGTCGAATAGAACTTGTTGAATTACTTCCAGCAATTGTTGGATGCGGATTAATGGACGCGGTAGAAATTTTAAGTAAAAGATTGTCATATCATTCTAGAAGTTTAATTCATAATTGCACAAGTAATATAGTTGAAAGTTTTAACGGAGTAATTGCCAAATTAGTTGGGGGTAAGCGTGTAAATTATTCTTCCCGTGGTTTTTATGCGGGCCGAGCGCAGCTGCTGTTGTGTCTTTTAATACGGGATCGATTCATAGTAAAACTCATGAAGTCATATTTAAATGTAGTCCGAATCCTTTGATCGCGAAAGTGGAAAATTGTAATCGTAGAAACCGTTTAATTGCTAAACCTAAATTAAGATTGAAAAAAAGCCACAACACTGTATCGAAAGACGCTCACTATGAACCAAACTGCGAAAAACCTGATCTGAGTCCAGAATTATATGAGAAAGCCAAGTCAGCTTTTTTAGCCGATTTAAAGTTGTCTTGTGCTGAAAGAGAGGAGCTTGAAAGGTCGACCCATTTACAAAGAAGTAGTGCTGAGTGGATGAGTACAAGGAGAAAATTACTAACCTCATCATCATTCGGGGAAGTTTGTAAAAAACGAGAGAGCACAAGTTGTGCTGCTCTTGTTGGTAAAATCGTTTATGGTAGTAATATCTCCAGTTTGCCTGCTGTACGGTACGGTATCGAAAACGAAGAAACCGCAATTAGACAGTTAGAAATTCAAGAGAATATTAGTATACAACGTTGCGGTTTGTTCGTCGACGATCAATATGAATTTCTTGGTAATACACCAGATGGCATTTATGCAAACGGTTTAATTGAAATTAAGTGCCCACATTCTTTAGCTGGCATGACTCTTGATGAAGCAATGGCCAAACATACCTTTTGGGTTAAGGACAAGGCTTCCAAGGGTTATGTCATAAATAAAAATCATAACTGGTATTTCCAAATTCAGGGACAGGTACATATTACTAAAAGAAACGTTTGCATGCTTGGCATCTGGTTTGGTGCTACTGTACCTATGAAAGTTTATATTATAGAAAAGGACGACAAATTTTGGAAGGAGAAAATGGAGATGAAATTAGTTAGGTTTTATTACGATTGTCTACTTCCAGAATTAGTTGATCCTCGGCAGTCACGAAGCATGCCCATTCGTGACGCGTCCAGTATCATAGAGGCTATGAAAGAGAGGAAAGAAAGAGCTTTACGTGTTTTGAAAGAGAAGAACACCTAATGATTTTGAAAGAGACTAAGGTAACTTAACTATCCAGCCGGTCGATTCACGTAAACACGCCAGTTCAAAAGTAGTTTTAACTTAGAAATCGCCTTTCGGTTTTCTGTTTTAAACGCACTTACTTATCTAGTCTTGGATTGTCATAAATCTTTCAATAGTTCAATTACTATACAATTCCTATACGATTTTGAAGAGTTACCTGGTGTAAAGAATCATCAAAATCGTTTCAAAAATACAGCGAATTGAGTATCTTCTTCTTTTTTTATGTCGGTTAAAAGGGCTTAATTTGCAAAAAACGAAGTGACATTTTTAAGTCCCTACGCTACGGTTTTTATTATGTGAATCGGGCAGCTGGTAACATTTTCATTCTGATAGGTTTTGCAATAGCAATTGATTTTATCATCAAATTAGCAGAAATCAGAATTTGATCAGTAATCGTTAAAATGAAAAAACATTAGAATTTTGAACTCATATTTTGTTATTGTTTACTTACTTTTAATTAGTATATTAATAAATAATTTATAAACTTGTGTTTCATTTATTTTTGTACAACCCTAGCACGCTTTTTAGATGGCGACTCATATTTGTTATTGTTTACTTACTTTTAATTATATGAATCATTTTTATACTTTCGTATACTATCGTAGCAAAAGTTATTAACTCAAAAATTACAAGCAAGCAAAGTTGAAAAAAAGTTGACATGGCCGATAATTGGTGCCACCACCCTATTTGAGTTTACGCAATAGGCACATTTCCTTGCGTAGAGATATACACTAGCGAGGAAAGCTCGATGTTATTTCGACCGTACTTCCTACTGAATTTGCAATTATTTTGTTGAATGAATATTTTACGAAATAAGAATAAACTTTGGTAGTAAAATTACAAATAAATACATAGTTGGAATTTTTTGTAAGTAGAATACAAAAAGGTCAGTCCGGACCTGCTCTTGATTGTTTATTATAAATAGAAAAACATAAAAATAGTGTCTCAACTACTCTTATTAATCTAGTAATTAGGATCATTTTATAACGAAAAACTAGTCTTAGAATATTTTAGACTCGTCGTTTATTTCCAATTATTCAATATTTTTGTTATGCTGTAAATATTCAACTTCAATAACAATATAACTCAACGTGGAACGTTTGTCGCAAAACATTTTGAAAATCGCGCTGTCTTTAGGTCATTTACCCGCCCCGTCGGTTGTTTCAGTAAACAGTAGCGCTGCGGTCGCTCGAAATTGACGTCGCGCCTAGACAATCTGGGCCCTTAAGAGATGCTGCTTTAGCAGCGGGCGTGCAGACGTCTGAGCATTAACTTTTGTGCCGCAGATGACACTTTTAATCTCTCTAAAAGTTTTATATAGCGCTATCGCCAATAAACTGTTGTAATTTCATCTCACTTCAATACAAATAAATTTTCCAAAAATAGATTCCCAATAAATTTGTGACAAATTGTTGAAACGTCTATTGACAAAAGCAAACTAACTTAGAACGCTCGATCGCAGATTTATTAGCGGTTCGGTCCTTCATAAAACACAAGTAATCTAAAAATACACTTCCTTTTAACAACTCGAGTTATTTTTAAACTCTCTCGACTGAAAGAATAAATTCAGATTGGAATAAAGATTTGGAAATCGAGTTAAAACTCTGGAAAATAGCAAGTTCCTACGTGATATTTGCCTTCAATATTTGTAACATGAACTATTTTCCGAAAGAAACTAGAAAGTAATAATTTAAAGTTGAGAAATGTACGATGACGGTGTGGATCAACTGGGGAATCAGAAAAAATGAAACTGGTAATCTTGGAAATATTATAAGGCGTGTGCTGATTTGTACATTATTTTTAAGAAAAATGAAATAAGTTGATACTGTTGATCGTTGGCACTTGGTGGAACATTGTTATCATAATGTTATAATAAAGCACTTGTACTATTCCGCGTAATTATATTTAATTTTACCGACCGGTGTCCCCGTTAGGCATTATCAAGGTAAACAGATGTTGTTTGTCTTTCTAGAGGTAGAAACACAAAAACCATCTTTATCTTGATAATGCTTAACGGCGAAACCGGTCGGTAAGATTAAATGTAATTACGTAGAACAGTACAAGTGCTTTAATATAACATTATCAATGAAATAAGTGTATTGGTATTCTATATACAATTGTCTGTGGTATTGTCTGAGATGGGCAGGTCAGGAAAATTTTGAGTATCCCAAACCAGCTCAGAAGGAAGAGGAAGGGCACTCGCCACGTGGAACAAAATTAGCCCCCCTAGCCAAGTGTAATTCGTAGCGTAACGAACGTTAGATAGATCACGTGACATTTGTCAAAATCTAACATTTTAGTATGAGAATTGACAAATTTATGTCACTTGGTCTATGTAATGTTTACACTTGGCTAGGGGGGCAGGATAGCCAAACAACGACGACAATGACGATGTGATCCGATTCCTGATGAGCTATATCCCCATATAACTATGGGTTATAAAAGAAAGAATTGTTTGTGCCATTGTCATTGTCCAACCGGTGAACTTATTGTAATTTTTTTAGTTTAATTGTTTAATTTCCTATTTTACAAGCTTTTATTTAGTTTCACCGCGGTGTGTGAATAAATCTTGCAATTTAAATTTGATCCACTTCACAGTATTTGATTTACCCCAAATTTGATACATTCGTCGGGTTGTCGAGACAATGCTCATGCATTGTCTCGACAACCCGACGAATGTATCAAATTACTTAGATTTCATCATTTTTACAAGCTTTTATTAGACTCACTCTGTTAGTTTATTTATTTTTCTGTATGGGTGGATTTTTGTAATCGATTTTTCGACCACTTCCTATTATCCGATCGAGCTGAAATTTTGTATGCACGTTCAGTTCGGATGACAATGCATGATTAACTGTGTGACGACATTCTAAATCCAACATGGCGGCATACCCAAAATGGCGGACCAACCATTTTTAATGCATTCCTACAATATGGATATCAAATGAAAGGGCTTGTTGAGAATAACTAGAAAAAAAATATGACGTCACTCTTAATGCAATATGGCGGACTTTTAAAGCTTAAGAATCAATTTTAAATCTGATTGAAGTAAATAGTTACATTTACTTTAATTATGAAAAGATCTTTCATATTCATTCTGTTTCTAGGATCTAGAATACTAAAAAGTAAAAAATAAAATTAAAAGTAAAAAAAACTTTTTAAAAACAAGCTTTTATTTGAATGCTCTAAAAAGAAAAAAATAAACTTTTACACTAAAACTTTTGCTGTTAACTTATAACGTCATTTCAAATTTAACACATTTGACACAATTTATATAATATAAAAGCTTGTCGCGATATTTAAGTAGGTACTCGTATTTCCTCAGTTCGAAAATTTTAATAGGCAGCAAATAAATACGAGTATTTAAATATCGCGACAAGCTTTTATATTATATAAATTGTGTCAAATGTGTTAAATTTCAAATGACGTTATAAGTTAACAGCAAAAGTTTTAGTGTAAAAGTTATTTTTTTTCTTTTTAGAGCATTCAAATAAAAGCTTGTTTTTAAAAAGTTTTTTTTACTTTTTATTTCAATATAGCGGCCGCCCAGATTGGCGTAATCCAATAAAACTGGGTGATTTATAATTTCCATATTAATCCTTATAAATCAATCGGTCGGTCAAATTCAAAGACTTGATGAGCGAAATATAATAGGCACTAACTTTTTAATTTTTGCACGCACGAAAAAGCATGACTCATTGTCACGTTCTGCCTGAACCGAGCGCGCAATCGGCTTGTGACGCATGTTTCTCTCTTCCATTTTATCGGTCGATGTTTTCTTATGACATTATTACGTAAAATTATCGTCCGTACACCGACTTTACAAACAATCAAGTTTTTTTCGGAGACTAACAGTATAATTTACAGAGAAAATATAAAAAAGCCAATCGCAGACACAAGTCTGCGCGCTCCCTTAGATCTTTCAGCGCTACGCTCGGCGATCTGTCTGGCTTAACTGCTGAAATGTCTATTTTCTTGGAAACAAGAGTTCGTTCAATTTATGTAGTTTTTCATTTTTATTTACTAATCTACATACATATGGGAAATAAATGACTTACTTTTATTTTATCTCTAAATGGACCGACGACTACAAAAAAGCAGCTGGATGCGGTAAATTGACGATCCCATATGATGGAAAGTATTGCAGATAGGGCTGCCACGTTCAAAACCACAAAAGTCGGATTCGGCGCTTAATTTGGCCTTACGACTTGTACCTACCCATAAACTTTGCTTAATTGGATTAAATAGCAGTATGTAGTTTGTCCAAGAATATTTATTTATTATTTTATTATAAAAAGTTGTGGCATTTTTTATAGCTCAGAAAGATACGCTGCGTTTTATAATATTTAACCAAAATTTATGAAAGATTGTGTAAAGTAAACTGACTTAGGTTATCTAGTTTCAAAGCAAGCAGCCACAAACGTGACGGCTCGTAAAATCAGGGTATGTTTTCATAGTAAAATATAACCCAGCTTAGAATTTTCCGCTTAGTGACGTAAATATTTACTTTTATAAACTGAGGTAAGTACACAGCATTAACTCTTGTTTGGTTTCTTAATGTTGGTACTGTTGATTGTTGTCACTTGGTAGAATGGTATTAACATTCTCAATATATATGTACTGTATATGTATAGGGGCATAAATGGTTCTCGATAACGGTAATGTCACGCTCTACTGGGACCGGTCTATTATCACTGACAGAACCATTGTTGCCAATCGACCTGATATCGTGTTAACAGACCGGGAGACGAGTCGTGCGGTCTCGTCAGGTCAATAATTGTACCGATAGTGGTAACAGTATATAGCGAAGAGCCTCGATCGTCACCTAGAGAGGCTCGCTTGGCAGTCAGGTCAAGAACCAAATACAGAAGGCGGTTCTTTTGGAGACGGTCCGCATTGTGAGGAGATTCCTCACTCTGGAGCCCTGAACACCGGTAACTTGGGACCTCTCTCCGTTACTAACAGATTCACATTTTTTATATATTTTTTTTTATAATCTGTAGTGTCCGACCGAAACTGGTTTTTACGACCGAAACCGAAACCGAATTTCGGCAACAGTCTCAGTTTCGGCCGAAACCGAAACCGAAACTTTTACGAAACAATTATCTAACTGTAGGTACATTTCTTATAATTGGGGGTGTAAGTGGTTCATCAACATCTCTGAATCAAAGCCAAATTCACCTGCACGCGGTGCACCCTACTAACTGACAAACGAAGCTCTGGCGAAAAGAGAGGTAGGGAGCGTAAGCTACCCGACTGGAATAAACCTCCACCTCACAGAAAACCGCAGCCAAATAACAAATCCCTGGAGGGTTGTTGTGTTCCTGCGAGTGAGTGAGGTCACCAGAAAGGGAGGAGATGCTCCGTCTGCAGCGGGGGTAACAGCGCGCGAGCGATATTTTATGTTACGATTGTTAATATGGCTACGGTAACCGCTTCACATCAGGCGGGCCGTGTGCTTGTCTGCCACCCGACGTATTATAAAAAAAAATACCTTACGTTACGTTATAATTGCTAGATACTTGGATATAATTATTAAATTGAACGTTGTAACTCTAAATCTTTAATATTATCACCATTAATGCACTTAGTAAGTACCAAGTCCTAACTATTGTTTGTTTACGTATAGCATTACCGAATGAGTTAAATTAATCACAAAATATTCAGATAGATAAGTTAGACTTGATTCTACTAGGTATAATCTATGCATTAGTTTGGTATACTAAATTATTAAGTTTACTACCTACCCTTAATACAATATCACATGATAAAACTTACCGAATTCAAAACAAGTCACACGAAAACTCACAAACAAAACGCACTGCAAACGCAAACAAGTCACAACATGATTAGGCACGTGGACGCGGCAAAATGTCTTCGTCGCTTGGATTAAATACGTTATACATTTTGGACATAAATCTTAAAAAAATATTATTTATTCATTTAAGTACCAAGTCCTAACTATTGTTTGTTTACGTATAGCATTACCGAATGAGTTAAATTAATCACAAAATATTCAGATAGATAAGTTAGACTTGATTCTACTAGGTATAATCTATACATTAGTTTGGTATACTAAATTATTAAGTTTACTACCTACCCTTAATACAATATCATATGATAAAACTTACCGAATTCAAAACAAGTCACACGAAAACTCACAAACAAAACGCACTGCAAACGCAAACAAGTCACAACATGATTAGGCACGTGGACGCGGCAAAATGTCTTCGTCGCTTGGATGGAATTTACTGCACCGAACATGACCGAGCACAGCGCGGGAACTCCTGAATGAAGTTTCGGTTTCGGTCGTAGTTTCGGCAGGTTTGCCGCCGAAACCGAAACCGAAACTAAACCGAAACTCGTTATTTTTGTCGAAACTCGACCGAAACCGAAACCGAAACCGAACATTAGGTCGGACACTAATAATCTGTTTTAATAATGTAAAAAAGAAGGCGATAAAATTAAATAAATAAAAATAATTAACACAATAAATTCATTTTCTTCTTCATAGGTAGTTTCCGCTTTGGTATATAAAGTTAAAAATAGTTTCTATTTGGGGAATCTATCTTTGTTGTGTTTGTTGTTAATAGGTACATTAGTGTTGATATGTTATCTAACTCAGGTAAATCAATCAACCGTAGACACTTTCGACATCATCACCATCATCATCAGGTCCATTTTAGTCTCCACTACAGGAGCACGACCCTCTCTCTTCCGTCCTAGACGGAAGGAGGATTTGGCCTACACTCCCCACGCTGGCCAAACGGGTTGGGGAGGCCTGTTCGATATTTGGTAATGTATTTCCCATAGTCGCCTTGTACGACATCCACGGGAAGAAACGGAGTGATTCTATTCTAGTCTGCCGGAAACCACACGACAACATACTTTGTATATGATTATTACTTTCCTAATATTATATAGCATAATAGTCTGTGTATTGGATAATATGTACTCGATTAGCAACTACTCATTTAAATATTTTATTATGGATTAAGCTTTTGCATGCCTTTTGCAAAATCGGCGGAACATGCTGAACTTACTATAAAATTGTCTATCAGTGTACCATGTATCCTGGTAAATAAACTACATTGCATTTAAACAATATTCTATATAGTATAGAATAGAATAAACAATGAAATACCGTTACAAACATACTCACACTAATAATATTTGTTAGTTATTAAAAAAATACTATTTCCATGATAGATTTGTTAAATTTTACAATTTGTTAAAGCACAGCGAAATTAACCACATTTTTAATAATTTTACACCATTTTGAGAAAACAAAAATGAATTTACCATGATATGATAAAATCACACTCTCTGATACTGACGGCCATTTTGAATTATTCAGCTCTCTTATTGGTTCAGAAGGATTTTTCTGCATCTGATATAAATGATTCGATGGGTCTACGTTTAATGAAAGTCTCGATTTTATCCATATATTTTCTTAGCAATTATGAGGATCTACTGCTATTTATTTAAATTATGTAAAATATATTTTTATACTACGACGTGTTGCCAAGCAACCATACGACGTGCCTGATGTGAAACGGTTACCGTCTGAACGCACGCAGCATGCAATACTCTTGCGCGAGCATTATTTCATGTTGGAACGAGTTGTCCTTCCTTTCTGGTGATCTCACTCACTCGCAGGAGCACAACGATCCTCAAGGGAATTTATATTCAAATTCAATTTATTTATTACAGATAACAGAGATCCATTAGTTAGTAAACAAGACTTAAAAATATATTAGTAGAAATAATAAAAATAAAAGGAAAAATAAAATATTCTCTCGTCACATCAATCTCATCAATACACCATGTACCTTAGAGACATTCCGTGAGAACTACGAACTATGGAGTGATGATCTTCTCCTGCCTCAGTACAGGTGCATTTATATCTTCCGCCACCATTTTCAGGACGCTATTGTTATATGACTGCGGGGGATATTTGACTGCGGTATTCTGTGAGGTGGAGATACTTCCTCAGACGGACAGTTTACAAATACGCTGTACCCTACCTCTCTTACGTCAGAGCTTCTTTCGTTAGTGGCAGGGTGCGCCACGTGCTGTTGAGGTTGGATTTGGCTTTAAAGATCGTGGCCACTTACACCCCTAAACACGTTATACATTTTGGACATAAATCTTAAAAAAATATTATTTATTCATTTACCCGAGTTTAATGTCACGCAACACATATATATTTATAGTGTAATAACTCGTATTAGGTCTCGGAATAAGGGTAGTAATAGTATATAAACATTTTATAAGGATATATTATGCTTTGCTAAATAAAACAAATCTGGAAATGAATTTAACGAGCCTGGCGATCGAATGACTGTTTGACTCCAAGACTCGTGGGTTGAATCTCCACACAAGACAAATATTTGTGTGCATGAATGAATGTTTGTTTGTCTTGATTTGGGTGTTTTCTGTATGTATTTACGAAAACAATGTGTCTTTGTATATTCACCAGTCATGTATCTAGTACCTATAGTACAAGTTTCGCTTAGTTTGGGACTAGATAGTGATGTGTAACGTATCCAGGAATATTTGTTTACCTATATATTTATTAACATTTTTTCTTAGAAATTTGGTAAATTTGCATAATTCCAGTGCTTTGCAAGTCTTCTTCGCTACGCTCGTTACAGCTGGTAACTTCCTTCCTAGTAGCCCCACTCATTCAATCAAGTGATTTGTTATTATGGTATTCTGTGAGGTGGAGGTACATATTTCTTAATACACTGTAAATACGCGATTGCGCTGTGCCCTATCTCTCTTTAGCTAGAGCTTTAGTTAGACAGTGATGCGCTTACACCCTTGCTTTTTTTTAATTTTTTTTTATACTACGTCGGGTGGCAGACATGCATATGGACCGCCTGATGTGAAGCGGTTACCGCAGCCATATTGACGCAATATAAAATATCAATCGCGCGCCGCCACCCCCGCTGCCAACGCATCACCTTCTTCCTTTCTGGTGACCTCACTCACTCGCAGGAACACAACAACTCTCAAGGGAATTTTTATTTGGTTGCGGTATTCTGTGAGGTGGAGGTACATTCCCCAGTCGGGTATCTTACAATTACGCTCCCTACGTCTCTTTTCGCCAGAGCTTCATTTGTCAGTCAGCAGGGTGCACCGCGTGCAGGTGAATTTGGCTTTGGTTCAAAGATCCTCCGTACCTACTAATAATTATATATTAGGTTCCACCCGCCTTACGTTTTTTTTAATAAAAAGAATCCTATGTCCTTCCTAATGAGAATATGATTATAACCTTTGAGAATATATGTACAAAGTTTCATGACAATTGATTGAGTAGTTTCGGCGTGAAAGCTAACAAACAAACTCTCATTCACATTATAATATTAGTAGGGATAAAACACTTTTTATTCCAGTACTGTGTTACGAGCAGAAACTAGTCCTGTACAATATTAGGTGCCTGCCTTTTACGAAACCCCGTTTCCCACAGAACGTGACGGTCTATTCGAAATGTGTTTTCCTTGCAAAATGTTCTAAGCTAGGTTTAATTCCAACACTTTCAATTCGTACACAACTCTAATGCATGGGATTACCGAGTTACGTCTACCTAAAAACATTGCTGTTTATGGATACTTGGATATGTATTATCCAAGAATCAAACAGGCCGAATGATTGTTTGGTACCTCACGGGATATATATATTTATATATATTTATATATATACTAGATGACCCGGTGAACTTCGTTTCACCTACTTATAAATATATAAGATCTGTGTTTTTTCTTAAGCCTACCCTGTTTGTCTGAACCTGGATATGGCATTGCAAGACATTTGTTTCCTAATTTGCCGGTTTCCATAAAATTTGACCAGAACAGCTTAGATGACTCTCTTGCAGTTTGCCTGCCATGCACGGACATGAAGCTATATCCGATCCGGGAATTCCTGACGCGGTCCTTCCACGAAACCATGCGCATACTGTGCACCATATTCAACTCCATGAAACGCAACTCCTGCACGTTTCGTCGCTCAAGTATTGACGATGCTTTACTAATGTATAAAATGGTCTAATCATCGATTTATAGATTTGTCCTTTTAACTTTGGCGGAATTTTGGAGTCACAGATGACACTGGTTACCTCAAGCCACTTAGTCCAAGCTACTGAAATCTCGCAGTCGATGCTACCCAATGATCGAAGAACTGATCCCAAGTACTTAAACCGCCCGTGCATTCGACCATATCCTTATGTGCACGGTCGTGGGATCTGTTGTTTAGTTGTTTTCAGCCCAAGTACTCGATCTTGACCGCATTCAGATTTAGGCCATAGTTCTCAAGTGATTTCTTCCATTATTTCACACGTCGCACCAACTGCCCCCTATCCGCATCCGCCAGTGCAATATCATCAGCATACATGCGCATACCCATGAACCCACTGCAGAGGTGGTCCATGTGGATCCATGATACTACTTGACAATTCGTCTAATATCACGAATGTCTAATATATAAGAATATGTTAATATTAACAAAATTAGACTAACGACTGATCCTTGGTGGACTCCGACGTTAATGGGAATTTTGTCTCTCCGACAGAGGTCTAAACTATGGAATTGGAATTTTGGTACGTGTCTCTGATGATATCGATAAAAGCCCCTGGTAGCCCTTTAGGCCTCAGTAAAGAAAGTTCTCGCCCAATAAATTTGTGACTAAACGACAAATGTGAATTACAGATTTAAGTAATATAAGCTTGGTCTTTGGAACCTGACAGACCTATACATGATATGATTATGGTCTTACCATATGCGAAGTTATACAACTCTATGTGAATCCAAACTCCGTTCTGCCTTCAACCCACATTGTCTGGAACTATTCGCACTGCGGACGCTGATTTCAATTGCAATCATTTTTGTAATTTCCAATGCGAGTGTTTATGAAATTTGCAGATTTCCATTATTTATTCTAAAGTACTGTACAAAGTATGATTTACCATAAACAGTCACTACATATTTCAACTCCATTCTTGATGTCTATTAGTGTAGTGTCATTTCTATGTCACTTCTGAGAAAGTCATATTTGACAACCAACAAATATGTCGATCGTTTGTGACAATGACACTATTGATAGGTAGGTTAGCCATCTTTGCTGTTATGACATTCGCCTATAGTGGGAACACTTTGTATGGGAAAATAAAATTGTTGTTTTTACTGTCTTACTTGAAATTTTTCCATAATTTCTCACCGTTTAAACCTTCACTGGGCTACGACAAACATCTCATAACCAAAATCAGCTAAATCGGCCTGGCCGTTCTCGAGTTTTAGCGAGACTAACAAAAAGCAATTCATTTTTATATATAAGATTTATATATATTTATATATATATATATATATATATATATATATATATATATATATATATATATATATATATATATATATATATATATATATATAAATTAAGAAAACTGAACGACACGACCATATTAACTTTTCTAATGTTACTTTATGTTGTTTGACAGAATCAATCATTTGACAGATTGCGCGAAACAAATTCGAATTCAACATTCATTGTTAAAAACACAGAACAACGTATGTCGGTTCATCTAGTTTTGAATAAAATAAAGAGAAATCAAAAAAAATTAATTCAAATAAAGTGCACTTAGTACGTAAATTACCAAATAGATAATTACTTAGTCTGACTTACAGACTCAAAGAGAATTCTCTTACCCTTTTGCTTTTAAAAATAAATGTTACATACTCTGTGCTTGACTGTAGCAAATTCGCTTCAAAACTAAGAGCATTCATTATATGTGTTTGCGAATTAATTAATTACAGTTCCAAATAAATAGCTGAGCAGACATGGAGTAGTAAGAGGAAACTTTGGCTGTGTTATTTTTTCATAGAAAGGTATTCTCTATTGTGTTACTGTAATTTGGCATCCAGAAGGACAATTCTCGTAATTATTTCACGATGCAAAATGAAAGTTGACCGAAATGAGATTGAATTTTGAATTGACTACAAATTATATATTTGATTTCTTTCATTAATTATTATTATCAATTATATTTATTATCATTAGTATTATTGGTAACAAATTACAATTCTTAATTTGTTTCATTTTGTCATTTTTAGCGTTCCGTACCTCAAAAGGAAATACGAAACCCTTATAGGATCACTTTGTTGTCCGTCTGTCTGTCTGTCTGTCAAGACCCTCTATGTCGAGAATGCGTGGAGATGTCAAGCTGAAATTTGAACTGTATACTCAGGTCTACAGTCCCATGAAGTTGTAAAAAAATTAAACTGCTAACTGTTTACGTAAAAAAAAGTTACGGCCGTTTATTCAGCAAAAAACGCATATTTCGTATGTGTCGAAATATGCGTTTTTTGCTGAATAAAATGTCAAGGGAATCAAAATCTATAGGGTACTTCCCGTTGACCTAGAACTATGAAATTTGGCAAGTAACATCGTTATAGACTACAAGTACAGGAATCAATCTTAAAACTATACATTTGTAATTAAATCTTAAAAAACAGGGATCTATATATTTTTATAGGAGATCGAAATTTCAAATTGAAGATTACTAGTTCAAATAGGGTATCATATGAAAGGGCTTGATGTGCACATTGCAAAATATATTTTATTTATTTTTTCCAACGAGTTATTTCTTATTTATAATGAAAAATATCAAATTTATAATGATCCTCCGTACGGAACCCTCGGTGGACGAGCCCGACTCGCACTAGGCCGGTTTTATTAAATATAATATATCTTATCTTGAAATGGGTCCAGCGCCGCAGCACCGGTGGCGGTGGCACGTCGACCCTCTTGGATCTTTTGTGCACTAATATAACTTTGAAATTTCATATTGCAATACGAGAATACCAAATTGTGAGAAATATACTTTATTGGGAAGTAAATTTTCACTAGATTTTATTTACGAGAATTGCCCCTCAGGTTACTTTCTATATTTCGTGATTAGGTATTCTATTTAGGGACGAGTCCGGTGGTCAAATAGCTTCAAAAGAAATGACTGTTAAATATACAATAATATATTGTAAGCGTACTGTGGTAGTATGTAAATTAATACGTGTGGGGTAAATAACTAAGAGACTGTCTCATTATTATGTATATCTCATCATCATTATCATCGTCATTAGTTCTAAAAATTTCATTTGGCAACTTCGTTAAACTTATATGGCAACACAGAAAAGAAAATAGCCAAAACTTAAAATTTTACACTTAAATTACACAATCGTACATTCCCGTTTACCTACTCTCGAGCGAGCGGGAAATTTTTCCTATGTTTTTTTTTAATCCTCTAGTTTTGGCAAACGACCGGAGGGAGCAGACGTTTGTTCATGGAAATTGTTCAATTTTAGTTTTTCGTATTGAAATAGGTGAAATGGAATGCGGTAGAATAATCTTAGTAATCTTTGCGCTGTGTAAATTGTCCAGAAATATTTTTTATTTGTCAAAACTTTATTTTAATTGGTCAATTCCTTTTTTTTATTGATTTACTTTGATATCTAATTGAATTCAGTATTTGGTGCCTTTAAATATAATGTGAAAGGTAAAGTAAATACATCTTAAAATAAACTTTAAATTAGATAAAATTAAATAAATACAACTAAATTAAAACTAATATACATCATAAATAAAATAAAAGCAAAATAAATATGGTGGCCCCGTTGCCTCGTTGGATCGCAACACTGATTCTTTGCGTATTTACTTTTATTTAAATATTCGTGCTTCGGAGGGTACGTTAAGCCGTCGGTCCCGAGGCCCTACCGCCGAAGCTGTAGACGATTACCATCTAATATTTTGATTCGAAAAATAGCTCTTACGTTTAAGTTATTGACAAACATCTTCAGCATAATCGGTAAAGCTCCAGGGTTAATATTAGTTAAGCTAAACACGGGTACCATAAATCTAAACTGAAGTTTGATATACGCAATAAAAAAATCTGATGGCAATCGGCTTCAACTTAGCCGTTAGGGCCCCGGGCTGTTCTCGTTAGATGACAGTCATTAAGCCAAGTCAGCGTGGCTTTTAGGGTGCTTGAAACACTGACCTCCGCCAACACTAACCAGGAGAGGAGCAGCGTGGTGGAGTATGCTCTAAACCACTTTGATTGAGATGAGACCCGTATACCAGCAGTGGCATTAATAAGAGTTGACGATTTTACTTGTATACATTTCTAGCAGCAAATATAGGATAAGTCCTTTCGTCGAATAAGGTCTGTTAGGAAAAAAAATACGAATTAATAAAAATATTGGAGCTCCGTGGCGTAGCGGTCAATGACGCGGCTTCGACACCAACGCTCGTGGGTTCGATTCCCCCATAGGACAACCATTTGTGTGCATGAACATGTCTGTTCGTCTTAGTCTGAGTGTTTTCTATGTACCATAAGTATGTATTTACAAAAAAAAAATGTATTTACGTATGTTTATCAGTTGTGTAGTACCCATAACACAAGCTTCGCTTACTTTGGGGCTAGATGGCGCTGTGTAATTTGTCTGACAATATTTATTATATTTATTTATTATTGTCGAAACCTATTTAAATATCGATATTTAAAAATGCCTACATACTTATTACGCGGCGCATTCGGCTCGGATAAATGTGCATTCACCATTAAGCAACGTGGACCGAAGTAGATCTATGGATGGATATATTCATCTCTAACTCGGAGCTCCTCCGTGCTATGGAGGACACGTTAAGCCATTAGACCCGGGGCCCTACCGCCGAAGCTGAAGCCGATTACCATCGGATTTTTTGATTGCGTAAATCAAACGTTAGCTTAGATTGACGATAATTGTGTTTAGCTTAGCTGATAGGAAACATAGAGCTCTACCGACTAAGCAGAAGTTGAAGTCTCATTAACTTTTTTTTTTTATACTACTTCGGGTGGCAGTCAAGCATACGGCCGAATGATGTGAAGCGGCTACCATAGCCATATTAGCACTCGCAACCAAATAAAATATCGCTCGCGTACCGCCACCCCCGCTGCCAACGCAGCATCTCCTTCCTTATTGGAGACCTCACTCACTCACAGAAACACAACAACCCTCAAGGGAATTGTTATTTGGCTGCGGTATTCTGTGAGGTGGAGTACATTCCCCAGTCGGGCAGCTTACAATTACGCTCCCTACCTCTCTTTTCGCCAGAGCTTCGTTCGTCAGTCAGCAGGGTACACCGCGTGCAGGTGAAGTTGGCTTTGGTTCAAAGATGTTGATGAACCACTTACATCACAAAAAAAACTTAAACATAATATCATTTTTTCGCGATCAAAAAATCCGATGGCAATGGGATTCAGCTACGGCAGTAGGGCCCCAGGCTGTTGTCATTAGATGGCAGTCGTTAAGCTTAGTAAGTTGCCTATCAGGATTACATATAAATTCTTTCCTATTAAAAATACAATTTTTTTCATAAAGTTGATACTGTTGATTGTTGGCACTTGGTGGAACATTATTATCATAATGTTATAATAAAACACTTGTACTATTCCACGTTATTATATTTAATATTACCGACCGGTTTCGCCGCTAAGGCATTATCAAGGTAAACAGATGGTGTTTGTGTTTCTACAAAGAACTTCTGTTTTTGTCACGTTATTATATTTTATTTTACCGGTCGGTAATATTAAATTTAACAACGTGGAATAGTACAAGTGCTTTATTATAACATTATGACAATTTTTTTCTATATTTATCAGAGTTAATATTACTTTTTTCCCTCAACATTTCTTATGATTAGCAGGAATACTTCGACGTTATTCAGACAATCCTGATGCCTATATTTCCTGATAGGTATATTATTTCTTCTTTAGGGTTCTTGGAAAACTCGCTTCCGCCAACATGCAGTTGAACATCTTCATGGAGTATCCACTAAAACACTTTCGATTGCCGGGAAACCCATATGCAATGAATGGAATGAATTTGGGTGGATGCAGTGATCATCTATGTACTTAAATTAGCTTTAAGTACCTTCTTAAATAAATTTAAATAAATAAATGGACGAGCTCGGTGGCGTAGCGGTCAATGACGCGGCTTCGACACCAACGCTCGTGGGTTCGATTCCCACATAGGACAAACATTTGTGTCCATGAACATCTCTGTTTGTCTTAGTCTGGGTGTTTTCTATGTATCATAAGTATGTATTTACAAAAAAAATGTATTTACGTATGTTTATCAGTTGTCTAGTACCCATAACACAAGCTTCGCTTACTTTGGGGCTAGATGGCGCTGTGTAATTTGTCTGACAATATTTATATTTTATATTTATATTTAAATATTACTGGACAAATTACCCACTGCCATCTAGTCCCAAACTTAGCAAAACTTGTACTATGGATACTAGATAACTGATATTATACTTAAATGCATTATATATAGAAAACACTCAGACCAAGACACTATTTGTTATATTCATGCAGACAAATACATGTCTTGTACGGAAATCGAACCCGCGACCTCGTTGTAAAAGTGGCCATTACTAGCCATTCGATCACCGAGCTCGTCAAACTTACCATTGACTTAATTCATCATCATCATCATCATCAGGTCCATTTTAGTATCCACTACAGGACCACGATCCTCTCTCGTCCGTCCTAGACGGAAGGAGGATTTGGCCACTGCACTGGCCAAACGGGTTGGGGAGGCTTAATTCTAATGACTAATTTTACTTCATTTTAGTTAATGAGAATGATAGAAATGTCTAAAGATAGAATAGAAGTTACTGACTCCATGTTTTTTTTTGTTGCTTCACACGGCGTGTGTTTACATAAACTTGCCGACGCTGAGATTGCCTAAGGTTTGAAGCAACACATGTTGTGGTTGGATCTTTACTGATAGCATACATCTATCGGCTAAGGTTGTACCTACCTACTTCTACAATATTTGGTTAGTATCTTACTATATAGTTTGTGGAGAGGGTAAAGGTGGTACAAAGAATAATGAAAAGGGAGATACTCTGAACATCCCTACGAATTGAGATCTTGAATGAGGAAATCCGCAGATGGACTGGAGTCACGGATGTTGGGAACTAAATATCCTAACTGATGTAGTAAAGTAATGGTCACTGGCAATCTCGCTGCTAACACAGCGTCTCCTTACATCTGGTGATCTAACTCACTCGCCTGAACACAACGACCCTCGAAAAATTGAAGGATATTCTTAATTGGCTGCGGATTTCGGTGAGATGGAGGTACTTCTCTAGTAGTCGGCAAAGCGTACATCATGCAAATAAGGTTGGCTTTGGTTCTAAAATGTTGGTGCGCCAATTAGGTTAGTTCACATAGACGGAAAGAAGATCGAGATTTTGGTCGCATTTAAAATAGAGTTTTATGTGATTGGCACAAGGTTTAGTTTCAAAATTCACTTCTTTTGTTACATGAGAATGCTCGAGAGAAGATGTGAATTTTGAAAATAAACCATATACTAATGATAGTTTTTGTTTGTCTGTCTGTATGTCTGGAAAAGGCGAAGTATATTGTATAAGGTTTTATATACTTATTATGGTATTATTACGAAGCAAATCTAGCAAATGTATTCACCCATAAAATTGTTTATTCAATGAGGACTCCAAAATATTTAACAAGCCGCGAACAACCACCATATTGTAAATAAAAATAAATTTACATTTTAAGTAACGAGCCATAACGCAAATAACGCAAGCTGTTAAATATTATTACTCTCTTGGTTAACAAATTCATTGTTTTTCTTATTAAAGCGTGACAGTGGCTGATTACGGTCATTTAAAAGAATTTGCAAAAATGGGATGCGGCTAGTCATAGACACGGTCGTGCGTTGTACGTGAATAAGCAAAAAGAAAGGAAGGAGATGCTGCGTTGGCAGCGGGAGTGGCGGCGCGCGAGCAATATTTTATGTTGCAAGCGTTAATATAGCTACGGTAACCGCTTCACATCAGGCGGGCCGGGCTTGTCTGCCACCCGACGTAGTATAAAAAAAATGCACTAATATCATCTCAAAATAGCAGCGCGGTCCATAGTCCTATTAGCGTAATAAATTCTTTGATCCTTCATCTATCCAGTAGTGAGTGTGAGATGATAGATTGTGGATGCAACATCAAACTATATCCCCCGATTTTGTTATGATTCGTTTTTCGTACTGCGAAAGGCGCGTTAATCACATACTGCTCTTCCGTACTGTGGAGGGCGCGTTAAGCCGTCGGTACCGGCTGTTGTCATTAGACAGTCGTTAAGCCAAGTCAGTGGCCTTAGGGGGTTTTAAAACACTGGCCTCCGCCAACCCCCAGTTGAGCAGCGTGGTGGAGTGTGCTCTAAACCCCTTTCGAATGAAGGGAGACCCGTATCCCAACAGTGGGATGGATAAGTTTTGATGACGATACTATTAATGCACAAAAATTAACGAAAAGAAATATGATGAATTTGTTATTACTAGGTTTGTATGGAAAATCCACTGCATGTGTATATTTACAACATTATTTGTCTTTACGTCTATTTCGACTTAAGTCAAAAATAAGCATCATCATATGAGCTGCTGCCCCCTTACCACCAACTCTTATTGCGATTCAATAACTGAATAGAATGCTTAGTCATACCAAGGAATAAGCGACTCTATTTAATTTGAAATAGAGTCGGAAATAGAGTAGTGGTAAGGGGACTGATCGCCGATAATGTGCCAATCGTTGTTCAACACATTTTATTTTTAAAATACCTCGTAGTTACAAAAACCACTCACAAAGTATAAGTACTATATATTATTATACGTATGTCAGTTGTCTAGATTCGATATAAGATGGGACTATGTATTACTCGTATGTCCAGAAATGCTTATAGAATAACTGCCCACACATATCAAAAACTTTTCCAATCATATGTACAATAATAAGAGTTTATGTACCGCCAAAAGCCAACGGTTATTGGCAACGATTGTATAATAACAACGTTATTTCACTGTTGTTTGCCAATACGTTGTCAGCCCTTTTTAAATTATTGTGCATAATATTACTATTCGAGGAGTGGAGCCATAAAGTTTGGCATTCTCTGACTTGTCTGTATCAAGGCAACTGTCAATTGACTGATCTGTCAACGCACAGCTCAAACTACTGTACAGATTGAGTTGAAATTTGGCATTCAAGTAGGTATTATAATAATAATAATCGTTTATTTCAGACCACTGAAATGTAAACAAAAGAAGTCCATATAATAAATACCTTAAACTTAAAATATATATTTATATAAGTGTTCATTTTCTAGTCGGCACAGTTAGCTTACTCCGCACGGTGTCCTGTAACCGACCACGAAAGCGTCGGAACCTAACACCTTTCGGCCAGAATTCCTCCTTTATGAAGGTCGATAGATATTCTGTTGGAACCCTCAACACGAAGGAATTGAAGTTCACTCCTTCGTGTTGAGGCTCCGTGGCACGTTTCCAACCTTTCGACTCTACAATTGAAGTTGGTCTTCACTCGGATGTACTCGAGAGACGAGGAGATTGTAATCTCCTCGTCCTTTGTAGAGTATTATATATATCCACTAAAGGTTTTCATCATCATCATCATCGACAAGTATCTACTGCTTAATATAATCCTGGAAACAATGACCTTCGCCCACCCGCAGTTGAGCAACGTCGTTGGAATATACTCTATAGTAGTGGAGTATACACTTTGATTGAAAGGAGATTCGTACATGAGTGCGATGATTATGGGTTAAGCAGGTATTATGTTTAACAAATAAATTAGTTTCATATAAGTACACGCAGAATTATTATATTTAGACCAGGGGGAAGGGCTGAAGCAGATTCCCATCGATTTTTTTGATTGCGAATACAAACTTTAGCTTAGATTAGTGGCAATGTTGTTTTTTTTTTTATACTATGTCGTTTGGCAGACAAGCATACGGCCCGACTGATGTGAAGCGGTTACCGTAGTTATATTAACGCTCGCAATATAAAATATCGCTCGCGCGCCGCCACCCCCGCTGCCAAGGCAGCATCTCCTTCCTTTCTGGTGACCTCACTCACTCGCAGGAACACAACAGCCCTAAAGGGAACCGTTATTTGGCTGCGGTATTCTGTGAGGTGGAGGTACATTCCTCAGTCGGGTAGCTTACAATTACGCTCCCTACCTCTCTTTTCGCCAGAGCTTCGCTTGTCAGTCAGCAGGGTGCACCGCGTGCAGGTGAAGTTGCCTTTGTTTCAAAGATGTTGATGAACCACTTACACCCCAGAAAGTTGTTTAGCTTAGCTAGTAGAAACCCTGAAGCTGTACCGACAAAACTAAAGATGTTTGTTAATAACTTAAACCCAAGATCTATTTTTGTAATCTCGGAAGTACGAGATCGAATTTTATTTGTTATTTGGCTGCGGTATTCTATGAGGGGGAGGCACCTCTCCAGTCGGGCAGCTTATAAATAAGCTTTTTTTTTTTTTTTATACTACGTCGGGTGGCAGACAAGCATACGGCCCGCCTGATGTGAAGCAGTTACCGTAGCCATATTAACGCTCGCAACATAAAATATCGCTCACGCGCCGCCACCCCCGCTGCCAACGCAGCATCTCCTTCCTTTCTGGTGACCTCACTCACTCGCAGGAACACAACAACCCTCAAGGGAATTGTTATTTGGCTGCGGTATTCTGTAAGGTGGAGGTACATTTCCAGTCGGGTAACTTACAATTACGCTCCCTACCTCTCTTAAGCTGCACTCTAACTCTCTCCTGCCAGAGCCTCTTTCGCTAGTCGGCTGAGTGCACCACGTGCATGTGAGGTTAACTTTGGCTCTAAAACTCGTGGTGAGTTACTTGCACCCCAATAACAGTAATTTGATAAATCAGAGTTCTCGCGTATACGCGATATATCGTGTTTCCAATGTTTCCAATTCAATATTTTTCAATAACTACCAGGGTTGCTACAATGTAATCCAATATATATGTCAAAACTAAATTCAATGAATAGAGCTAAATAAAAAAAGCTTAGATAAAAAATTAAAAACTAAGCATTTTACAATTTACGATCTCTTTTGATAACTACATTTTATTAACTTATGTGTTCCAATATAACCGTCAGGGTAGTCGGACTCGCTCACGAAGTGTTTCGGATATATCGCGCATAAAAACGGCAAAAAAAATCATATCTTTTGTACGACAGCTTCCTTAAATATTTGTTTTATTTAAATTTAATTATTTATTTTTAAATTGAATATATAACTAAATATGCTGTGAATATTTCAAGCGTCTACCTGTTGCCGTTATCAATATCGAGCAAAAAAAAATACGTTTGTTGTATGGTAGCCCCCTTAAATATTTATTTTAATCTGTTTTTTAGTATTTGTTACAAAAATACATCATCTGTGAAAATTTCAACTGTCTAACTATCACGGTTCATGAGATAGAAGCTGGTGACAGACGGATGGACGGACAGCGGAGCCTTAGTAATAGGGTCCGTTTTACCCTTTGGGTACGAAACCCTAACTATAAAAGTTAAATGATGTACATGAACTCACACTATGGAACTGAATGACATATTTTTCAACCACCCATGGGCCCTACCGCCGAAGCTATAGCCGATTACCATTGGACTTTTTGGTTGCAAAAATTGAACTTTAGCGTATCTTGGCGGTAATTCTCTTTAGCTTAGCTGGTGGAAACCATAAAGCTCTACCGACAAAGCTGAAGAAGAAAAAATGAAGAAAGAAGCTCTACTGAAGATGTTTAAATAAATAAATATTTTTGGACATAATTTACACAGCGCCATCTAGTCCCAAATTAAGCGCAAAGCTTGTGTTATGGATACTAGACAACTGATAAATGTACTTAAATACATTTTTTTTGTGAATACATACTTATAATACATAGAAAACACCCAGACCAAGACAAACAGACATGATCATGTAGACAAATGTTTGTCTTGTTCGGGAATCGAACCCGCGACCTCGGAGCCAAAGTGGCCATTGCTAACCATTCGACCACCGAGCTCGTCATGTTTGTCAACTTATACATAAGATTTATTTTTGCGATCAAAAAATCCTATGGTAATCGGCTACAACTCCGGCGGTAGGGCCCTATGTTATACATATCACGCTCCCGGCTGTTGTCGATAGATGACAGTCGTTAAGCCAAGTCAGTGGCATTTAGGCGGTTTGAAAAGACTGACCTCCGCCAACCCGCAGTTGAGCAGCGTGGTGGAGTATTCTCTGAACCCTTTCAATACAGGGGAGATCCGTATCCCAGCAGTGGGATGAATAAGAATGAATTGACGACGATATCAAATCCCAATCTCACCTGGGGGGGGGGGGGGAGTGAATTTTCCCATTTTTCAAAATATTTATAATAAATTTTATTAGTTTGGTGTAGTCGGGACCAATTCTAGAAATGGAGGCTTAGTGAATTTAGAGCACATGTAGGGTCCCGACTGCTACATGTTTTCTTGTTTTAGGGGATTTTCATTTCCAAGTTACACAGAAAAGCAGTCGGGTTTTTTAGTTTTTTAAATTACCGTTTTTATTTTATGTTTTTTAGTTTTATCTATTTTGATATATGCAATGTCGCTCTCACAGTAAATACATATCTAATGACACCCCTCGAGCTAAAATCCATCGAGCCGTCCAGACTGCAGCGCGCATTTGCATTTGAACTTGGCGCCAAAAATCCGCCATTTTTTATTTTTTTATTTTGACGTATCCAGTGTCACTCTCACAGCAAATACGAATCTAACGATACCTCTCAAGCTGAAATCCATCCTGCCGTTCGGGCTGAAGAGCGTGCCAAACCATTATACATACATACATACTCTTGAACAAGTTAAGTTAATTAAAAAAACCAAAAACCTGACTGCACCTACAACAGATTTATTAATCACGCGTAACAATAATATAATTCCATACAAGCAAAGCCGCAGGCAAAAACTAATATATTAAATATATATTTGAAATCAGGTCATCGAGACCTTTATTTTGATACCCATATCGATATATTAAGAACAAAAAAAAATAACTGCAACGACAATTTTGCGGCTCACAGCCGCCATATTGTTTTTTTTATATATGATGTAGCCTATGTCACTCTCACAGCAAATACTAATCTAACAACACCTCTCAAGCTAAAATCCATCCAGCCGTTCAGGCTGCAGAGCGTGCCAAACAATTATACATACATACATACTCTCGAAAACATAACCCTCCTTCTGTCGCAGTCGGGTAAAAAAGCCTAGCGTGTTTCAACGCTACCAGGAAGGTTTGTGATGGTGGCGAATTTTTGCATTTTATATTTACGGCAGTGAAGTCGCAGCGTGGCGCCATCTACCTATTAAGCATTACACCAGTAAACAAGGAATAGCCGTCCATCGTTGCAGATGAAATTCGACTAGTTTTGATAAAACCAGGGATTGAAAGCGGTAAAGGTAAGGGTATGGTACTGGTATAAAATTACGATATCGTTTTGATTTAAAGGTAGAGCCAAAACGGTTGAGAAGAATACCTTTATTTTTTTACGGTACCATTACACCTTTATATTACCTTACCTTTTTTTTGTTTTGTGTTTCTTAACTATTTATATTACATTTGGTTAAGGTACCTTACAGTACCTTAACCAAAACCATTTCGGTACCGAAAAAATGATGCGACAACGACGCGACGTAGGTAGCATTGGCGTGTGATCAAGTACTTACCTACCAATGCGGCCGACATTGTGGAAAGAAAACCTTTATTTTATAAATTAGATACCTAAAAAAATAACGATACCGGAATATTACAATACCGAAATTATTAAGATACCTTTACTTTAAGGTATCGAAATTTAAAACCTTTATTTTATAATTTAGTTATCTAAAAAAATAACGATACCGGAATATTACAATACCGAAATTATTAAGATACCTTTACTTTAAGGTATCGAAATTTAAAGGTATGACGTCATACCTTTAACCGATATATCCAATTTTTTTCGGTTATTCAATCCCTGGATAAAACCAAGAGATCTTATCTTATCTTCAGAGACTTGTTTGAGAGATCCAGGGTTCGAATCCCAACTAAATAAATAAATAAATAAATAAATCTTTATTTCACTAATACTACAACAAAGTTACATTACATTCTAATCATTACTTATCTTGTATTTCTTATAAATGAGCCCCGACTCTCAAACTAGGTCTGACCTGTATCTTGAGAATCGGAACTAAGCGGGAAGGTGATTTTTTTCATTTTTAAAACTATTATAATATTCTAACAAGTTGGCCAAAATCAACCATTTAAATAATGACTATTTATATTCGTAGGTATTGAGTAAGCGCTTTGTAGCTAATTTTTACTACCGTGAAGTTCGCCTATGGCCCGTCGTCGTCGTTGGCTGTGTCATGGACACGGGCGTGTGTTGTACGGGAATACGTTATATGCACTAAAATTATCTCAAAATGACAGGGCTTCCCCCTCCCCCGCACGCGATCTTCCATAGCCCTTACTTAGCGTAATAAATTCTTTGATCCTTTATAATATCCAGTTTTTTTCACATGGAGAAAGTCCATTTTTTTTTTACATGGAGATAATAAATATTGTCAGACAAATTACACAGCGCCATCTAGCCCCAAAGTAAGCGAAGCTTGTGTTATGGGTACTAGACAACTGATAAACATACGTAAATACATTTTTTTTTCTAAATACATATTTATGATACTTAGAAAACACCCAGACCAAGACAAACAGACGTGTTCAGGCACATAAATGTTTGTCCTGTGTGGGAATCGGACCCACGAGCGTTGGTGTCGAAGCCGCGTCATTGACCGCTACGCCACCGAGCTCGTCACATATAATGATAAATATGTAGCTGCAACACCAAACTGTAATTCGTGTTTTTGAATTGCCTCCATATAGAAGCAATTTTGAAAGACGCTTTCACGTCAAAAGCCTATACTTTATCAAAAAGTGCAATTTCAGATTTCCTAGAAACAATTCTGCCGACGGCGCAGATTTTTTCAGGTCGTATCGTGTACGTTAAAAGGATTTCACAGTTATTCAATGTTATTTTCGTATCTGAAGCGTTGAATGCAAACCTGCTAGATCAAAAAGCGCACGGGTTGAATAAAACTTCAGTTGAAAAAGGAAAAAGAAAAAAGTTATTCAGATAAAAAAATGTAGCAAGTTCGCAACTGTAATGTAATGAATTTGTTGACTTTGTTACTACATC
This sequence comes from Hypsopygia costalis, assembly GCA_937001555.2. Classification (NCBI taxonomy): domain Eukaryota; kingdom Metazoa; phylum Arthropoda; class Insecta; order Lepidoptera; family Pyralidae; genus Hypsopygia; species Hypsopygia costalis. The sequence continues at coordinate 21,486,466 of OW443342.2, forward strand.
TATATATATAAAAGAAAGTCGTGTTTGTTACAACACTTATAACTCGAGAACGGCTGGACCGATTGCCATGGTTTTTGATTTGTTGGATTTGTTTCCGCCCCGAATAGCAGAATAACTCTTAAAAACATTGGAAAATTCTCGAAAAAATAAAATAAAAGAAAAAACATTTTCCCATACAAATGAAAGTGTCAGTTGAAAAAGGGATTACGATATTTATTGGTTGTCAAATATCAAAACGCCAAATCGATTGGTGTCACTTTTATGTCGCGAAAGTTGTCTGTGATTTGTTATGAAAATTTAAAAATGTCAAATCGATAGGGGTGAAAACGCTTTTCCCATGGGGTTCGAGCGCAAGAATCAAATCAGAGTAAACATCAAAAGAAGTGACAATTACAAATCACCAAAATGATAAAACCTATTTCAAAACTAAAAAAAATAAAACAAAACGTTTTTTTTTTATAATTTTACAATAAGGAAATCTTTATTTTTATGAAATCTTCAGTTTTTATGGATACGGGTCTTCCCTCAACCGAAGGGGTTTAGAGCGTACTCCAACACGCTGCTCAACTGCGGGTTGGCGGAGGCCAGTGTTTTCGAACCGCCTAAAGGCCACTGACTTAACTTAACGACTGTCATTAAATGATAACAACCGGGACCGACAGCTTAATGTGCCTTCCGAAGCACGGAGGAGCTCAAGATGAGCTAATGATAACAACCGGGACCGACGGCTTAACGTGCCTTCCGAAGCACGGAGGAGCTCAAGATGAGCTAATGATAACAACCGGGACCGACGGCTTAACGTGCCTTCCGAAGCACGGAGGAGCTCAAGATGAGCTAATGATAACAACCGGGACCGATAGCTTAACGTGCCTTCCGAAGCACGGAGGAGCTCAAGTTGAGCTAATGATAACAACCGGGACCGACGGCTTAACGTGTCTTTCGAATCACGGAGGAGCTCGAGGTAATATAAACCCATCCGTGTACAGGCTACGGTCGACGTTGCTTAACTTGCGTGTTCAATTAGACTGACACGCGCAATGACGCCATCGAGCTTCTCTATTATTTTCTACTATTCATTGTTTTAATTCCATAAAATCATAAATTTAGTTCAGCTAATATGTACCACGACATTCATTGATTGTTAGGCGGTACGAAGTTCGCCGGGACAGCTAGTATTTAATATAATAGGTAGGGGAAAAAGTCTTTTCGCATTTTAGTATGTTTGAACTTGTAATAAAATCTCTTTGGTTATACCATTTGTATCTTTCAGGTTTTGATATCTTTAAAAAGTTTAAATTTTAAAAAAGATAATTCCAAATTCAAATTAGGTAAATGTGTGATTTTCATTTGTTTTTTTTACTGTCAAGATGAGTGAATCTAATGAAGAAATTCGATTCATTTTAAAATTTTACCACAAAAAAAGTAAAAATGCAACGCAAGCTGTGAAAAAAATTTGTAACGTTTATGGATCTAGTGCGGTGTCTGTGAGAGTAGCACAAATTTGGTTTAAGCGTTTTCAATCAGGAAATTTTGATGTGAAAGATGCACGTCGCTCTGGTCGCCCTGTTACGGATAAAATGGATGCCATTTTTGAAAAAGTGGAGCAAGATCAGCATATCAGTAGTTACGACGTAGCTGAAGAATTAGGAATTGACCACAAAACAGTTTTGGCGCATTTGAAAAAAGCTGGGTACACTAAAAAGCTCGATATTTGGGTGCCTCACGATCTCACTGAAAGAAACTTAATGAACCGTGTACTCATTTGCGATCCTTTACTACGACGTAATGAAAGCGAACCTTTTTTGAAGAAGCTTGTAACTGGTGATGAAAAGTGGATCACGTACGACAAGAACGTGCGAAAAAGGTCGTGGTCAAAGGCCGGTCAGGCTTCACAGACTCTGGCAAAACCCGGGTTAACCCGCAATAAGGTGATGCTATGTGTATGGTGGGATTGGAAGGGCATTATTCATTATGAGCTGTTACCGCCAGGCAGGACTATCGATTCTGAACTCTACTGTGAACAACTGATGAGATTAAAGCAAAAAGTTGAGAGAAAGCGGCCGGAATTAATTAACAGAAGGGGTGTGATTTTTCATCATGATAACGCTAGACCTCACACATCTTTAGCCACTCAGCAAAAATTAAGAGAGTTTGACTGGAAGGAGTTAATGCATCCGCCGTATAGTCCTGACCTTGCACCTTCTGATTTCCACCTGTTTCGGTCTCTTCAGAATTCTTTAGGCAATGTCAGGTTAACATCACGAGAAGACTGCCAAAACCACTTGTCGTGGTTTTTTGAACAGAAGTCCCAAAATTTCTATAGTAATGGGATCATGTCTCTACCTACAAGATGGCAAAAAGTTATCGAACAAAATGGCACCTACATACTTTAGATAGATGTAAATAAACTTTAGTAAAAAATGTTTTGAATTTTCATATAAAATACGAAAAGACTTTTTCCCCAACCTAATATTTACTATATTTAAGCTTTAATATATTTACTATTTACAGTTAATATTCATATTATAATTATCCAGCTATCTTTGACGATTTTGACGAGCTCGGTGGCGTAGCGGTCAATGACGCGGCTTCGACACCAACGCTCGTGGTTTCGATTCCCACACGGAACAAACATTTGTGTGCATGAACATGTCTGTTTGTTTTGCTCTGGGTGTTTTCTAAGTATCATAAGTATGTATTTAGATTAAAAATGTATTTACGTATGTTTATCGGTTGTCTAGCACCCATAACACAAGCTTCGCTTACTTTGGGGCTGGGTGGCGCTGTGTAATTTGTCTGACAATATTTATTTATTATCTTATACATATAAATTCACAACATATTAGGTTGGGGAAAAAGTCTTTTCGTATTTTATATGAAAATTCAAAACATTTTTTACTAAAGTTTATTTACATTTAACTAAAGTATGTAGGTGCCATTTTGTTCGATAACTTTTTGCCATCTTGTAGGTAGAGACATGATCCCATTACTATAGAAATTTTGGGACTTCTGTTCAAAAAACCACGACAAGTGGTTTTGGCAGTCTTCTCGTGATGTTAACCTGACATTGCCTAAAGAATTCTGAAGAGACCGAAACAGGTGGAAATCATAAGGTGCAAGGTCAGGACTATACGGCGGATGCATTAACACCTTCCAGTCAAACTCTCTTAATTTTTGCTGAGTGGCTAAAGATGTGTGAGGTCTAGCGTTATCATGATGAAAAATCACACTCCTTCTGTTAATTAATTCCGGCCGCTTTCTCTCAACTTTTTGCTTTAATCTCATCAGTTGTTCACAGTAGAGTTCAGAATCGATAGTCCTGCCTGGCGGTAACAGCTCATAATGAATAATGCCCTTCCAATCCCACCATACACACAGCATCACCTTATTGCGGGTTAACCCGGGTTTTGCCAGAGTCTGTGAAGCCTGACCGGCCTTTGACCACGACCTTTTTCACACGTTCTTGTCGTACGTGATCCACTTTTCATCACCAGTTATAAGCTTTTCCAAAAACGGTTCGCTTTCATTACGTCGTAGTAAAGAATCGCAAATGAGTACACGGTTCATTAAGTTTCTTTCAGTGAGATCGTGAGGCACCCAAATATCGAGCTTTTTAGTGTACCCAGCTTTTTTCAAATGCGCCAAAACTGTTTTGTGGTCAATTCCTAATTCTTCAGCTACGTCGTAACTACTGATATGCTGATCTTGCTCCACTTTTTCAAAAATGGCATCCATTTTATCCGTAACAGGGCGACCAGAGCGACGTGCATCTTTCACATCAAAATTTCCTGATTGAAAACGCTTAAACCAAATTTGTGCTACTCTCACAGACACTGCACTAGATCCATAAACGTCACAAATTTTTTTCGCAGCTTGCGTTGCATTTTTACTTTTTTTGTAGTAAAATTTTAAAATGAATCGAATTTCTTCATTAGATTCACTCATCTTGACAGTAAAAAAAACAAATGAAAATCACACATTTACCTAATTTGAATTTGGAATTATCTTTTTTAAAATTTAAACTTTTTAAAGATATCAAAACCTCCCAGATACAAATGGTATAACCAAAGAGATATTATTACAAGTTCATACATACTAAAATGCGAAAAGACTTTTTCCCCTACCTATTAGTTCAACATAATAACACAAGTTCTTTTCTATTTGGTCGGTTTGTTTACGTCGACATGATCGAACGCGAACAAAAAACTCGCACTTACGCGTTTCCATCTAATCGAACACGCAAGTTAAGCAACGTCGACCCCAGCCTGTCCGTGGAAGGGTTTATTTATCTCGAGTTCCTCCGTGCTTCGGAGGGCACGATAAGCCGTCGGTCCCGGCTGTTGTCATTAGATGACAGTCGTTAAGCCAAGTCAGTGGCCTTGTAGGAAACACAAGCACTATACTCGATAGGCCTACGAGTTGGTGAAGATTACATTTCATCAAAGAGGATGATCGCGTCGTTGTGAGTCTAATTGATCACGCAGTTAAGCAACGTCGACGGAAGACTTTCTATGAATGGCTTTATTATCTTGGGGTATTCGTTTTTTTTTTTTTTTACTACGTCGGTTGGCAGACAAGCACACGGCTCGCCTGATGTGAAGCGGTTACCGTAGCCATATTAACGCTTGCAACATAAAATAATGCTCGCGCGCCGCCACCCCCGCTGCTAACGCAGCATCTGCTTCCTTTCTTTCTGGTGACCTCACTCAGTCGCAGGAACACAACAACCCTCAAGGGAATTGTTATTTGGCCGCAGTATTCTGTGAGGTGGCGGTACATTCCCCAGCCGGGTAGCTTACAATTACGCTCCCTACCTCTCTTTTCGCCAGAGCTTCGTTTGTCAGTCAGCAGGGTGCACCGCGGGCAGGTGAAGTTGGCTTTGGTTCAAAGATGTTGATGAACCACTTACACCCCAAATGAACCACTTACACCCCTTGCTACTTGCTACCTTACTGCTATAAATAACATAAATGTTTGCAAAAAAAAAAATACGTGTGGCACTCGGGGACTGCTGCGGTATAGCTATTGCATAGCATTTTTTAGTTAGGTTTTATTTTCGTTACGGAATTTCTTGATTCGGTCGCCGCGCTCAAAGCCCGCGATAAAAGCTACGCAATAGCTTAAAAAACAAAAGAGAGAAAAAAAAGAAGCAAATAATAAAATATTTCCCCCAAATCGTTGGGCGTCGGCGTACCAAGAATGCTGGCAGCGTTACATCGCTGAATAGCAAAGTTAATCCTCTGAGCAAGGTAATGGCTAGCTCTCTATTCTATTTTTTTTATATCACGACGGGTGGCAAAGAAGCATACGGCCCGACAATGAGTGTCGCTCGCGCGTTGACACTGCCGCTGCTAACGCAGCAACTCCTTCTTCTGGTGACCTCACTCACGCGCAGAAACACAACAACACTCCAGTGAGTTGTCATTTGGCTGCGGTATTCTGTGAGGTGGAGGTCCTTCTCCAGTCGGGCTAACGTTGTGCCCTACCTCTCTGGCAGGGTGCACCACGTGCAGGTGAGGTTGGCTTTGGCTCTTAAGGTGTTGGTGAGCCACTTACACCCCAAAAATTTGGATTTTTTTTATTTAAACTTTAGTGACTATTTAGAGTGTAGAAAGAGGCCGTGGGCATCATAACAAACGACTCCACTGAACACAACCCATTGTACAGTCGGTAGAATACGCAGAGAGGCAAAGTCTCTCCTCATACTTTTCGTCTGTGAGCTTGGAATCGGACACTGTTGTTTATTCTTCTTCAGTAATGTCACAATATTTTTTATGTTAACACAAACTAATAGTAGTTTATGAAACTGTTGCATAATAAGGGTTCTTAAAATACGAGTGTGAGTTTATCACATGAGCCGAAGCCAAATGTGATAATAGCATCACACGAGTATTTTAAGACCTAATTATGTGCAGTTTCATACACTATGTACTTTATCTAATCTCATGAAATAGATGAAAATAATATTTTAAATAAAACCATGATTTTAATTTATCAGCTTTATTTCTGACTTATAAATAAATAAATATTGTCAGACAAATTACACAGCGCCATTTAGCCCCAAAGTAAGCGAAGCTTGTGTTATGGGTACTAGACAACTGATAAACATACGTAAATACATTTTTTTTTTTTGTAAATACATACTTGTGATACATATAAAACACCCAGACTAAGACAAACAGACATGTTCATGCACACAAATGTTTGTCCTATGTGGGAATCGAACCCACGAGCGTTGGTGTCGAAGCCGCGTCATTGACCGCTACGCCACCGAGCTCGTCAAATGCATTTGCAGATCGAACATGCGTGGTGCGCAAGCACGACGCGCCGCGCGGGGCTGCGTTCACAGATTATGTAGAAAAGTTGCAATGCATTGCATTGCAACCTCTTTAATATACCTGAATCCAGGGCTGAAGCTGCATCGAAATGGAAAAAAAGTTATTTTTCGATACAGTGGACAACTGGATAAAAGAGCTATAACGAAAAGTTACTTTTTCAATTTATTTTTATGGCTTGCACGTAAAAGACTGACATTAAGATTCTGTGTTTAGTTTTTTAAATCTCTATATTTCAGTATGAGAGTAGATTTTTCTCTATGACAATCTATACAGTTGTCATAAAGAGCTGTATCGAAAAGTAACTTTTTAAATTTATTTTGATTATTATTAATATCTAAATTTCAGTATGAGAGCAGATAAACATTTTTATAATGTAGATAACAATGGTAGGTACTGCATGAATAATAAAAGTAAAAATATGCTTTTTAAAATGCGGAACACGAACGAAAAACTGTTTGAAATTGTTTGACTTCGGGATTTTTTTATTTACACACGCACCTACATAACTGGATTATGTTTAACTCGACCGCCTTTGTTGACCCGAAGGTCTCATGGTTTCTGATTTCAGCAATGTAATGTTATATGTCGAAAATAATTAAAATGAGCCGTAGACGGAATGACCACATTAGGGATTCAGTTAATACAAATTTGATGTTCTTTTTTATAAATGTAATACACGGAATACCACAGCTAAATAACAATAACAGCGGGGCAGCGGGGTGGCGGCGCGCGAGCGATATTTTATGTTGCGAGCGTTAATATGGCTACGGTAACCGCTTCACATCAGGCGGGCCGTGTGCTTGTCTGCCACCAGTCGTATTATTAAAAAAAATGTGACGAGCTCGGTGGTCGTATGGTTAGCAATGGCTACTTTGATTACGAGGTCGCGGGTTCGATCCCCGCATAAGACAACACACATAAGACAGACACAAACATATGTGTACATGAACATGTCTGTTTGTCTTGGATTGGGTGGAATCTGCAGAATAAATCATTGCTACTACGAAGTCGTTCGTCCCTGTCCCGAAATATCATCCTTTCACGAAGGTGGTTGGGTGCAAAAGGGTTGATAATTTTAACAAAAAAATAAAACCGACTCCAAACATTACCTACTACATTTATGGCTGATGATGATGATGAAAAAAATATGGGACCAATCTGGAAGTATACTCTTTCAAATAAAAAAAAAGTTTTATCAAATCGGTTTATAAATCACGGAGTAATTAAGTAACAAACATAAAAAAAAAATACAGCCGAATTGAGAACCTTCTCCTTTTTTGGAGTCGGTTAAAAAGGACTTTGTACAAAAAGGAAAAGATTATTATTTGACTGAGGTCTTCTATGAGATATATCCCCAGTCGGACTCGAGTTTATCTTTTGCTGGAACCTCATTTCCAAATTGGCAGAGTGTACCACGTGCATGTGAGTTGGCTTTGGCTGTATTTTATGTTCGAGGTTAACGGTTTTCAGTCGAGGAACTCGACGGTATCGTACTAATTTAATGCCTTTGATTACGTTATATAACCAAGTCTAATACTAATGCAGCATGACACAGTAGTCTTTCGGTATAAAATAATTTTAATTCCACTGCTGGGATACTATTCTCCCGTCAATCGAAGGGGTGCAGAGTGCAAGTGTTGTCAAGCCGCCCAAAGACTTGACTTAACAATATATATGTAATGACAACAACCGAGACGTGATTCGTAGCATGGAAGAGCTCTAGCTCATTAACCCCACCCACAGACAGGTTATAATCAACATTGCTTAACCTGCGTAATCAATTAGACTGATACGCAACAACGTTATTGAGGTCCTTAACATGATCATAAGGCATTAATAGGACAAAGTGACGGTAAGTAGGTAGATAGCCAAATAACATTCCCTTGAGGGTTGTTATTTGACTATCGACTCAAATCGCTCTGGCGAAAAGAGAGGTAGGGCATAGGGTATTTTTTTAAGCTGCCTCCACCTTATAGAATACCTCCACCTTATAGAATACCGCAGCCAAATAACAATTCCTTTGAGGGTTGTTGTATTATTGCAAGTAAGTAAGGTCACCAGAAAGAAAGAAAGGAAGGAGTATACGCTGGCAACGGATCGGCGTCCCCTTGGTGTTGCTGATCTCCATGGGCGGTGATGATTGCTTTCCATCAGGTGACCCACATGCTCGATTACCCCCTCTCATATTAAAAAAAAAAGTTAAGTCATTAGAGGAATTCACAACTGAAAAATCCAATCCGACCGCGACTTTTCCTTTTCACGAATTCTGTACCACTTTTCAAAGCAACTATTCAATTTTTACTATGCCCACCGTTTCGTTTAGGAATGTGTTAGGTTTTTAGTGTTCAGTGTCAAAATTAAAAAACTTCTCTTCTCCAATTTTGGAGAATCTGAACGCATTGGAAAGTTATGGAATGCTGTGTAAAATGAATGTTGCGGTGTAAGTGTTTAAAAAAAAAAATACAAAAATGCTTTTGGGGATATAAACTCGTACTATATTGGAAGCGTTACTACTAGTGTTAGTACTATTACTTATACTGTGCTACTAGTTTAAAAACGTTACGTTAGTGTAAAAGTTTTCGACGAGCTCGGTGGCGTAGCGGTCAATGACGCGGCTTCGACACCAACGCTCGTGGGTTCGATTCCCACACAGGACAAACATTTGTGTGCATGAACATGTCTGTTTGTCTTGGTATGGGTGTTTTCTATGTATCATAAGTAAATGTATTTACAAAAAAAAAATGTATTTACGTATGTTTATCAGTTGTCTAGTACCCATAACACAGGCTTCGCTTACTTTGGGGCTAGATGGCGCTGTGTAATTTGTCTGACAATATTTATTTATTTATTATTTATTACACACAGGCGTAATTGTGCTTAATCCAGAACAACTCCCAAGTTGTTCTGGATGACATGTCTCTACGAACCACCCGGCATGGCGATTTTCTCTCAGGTATATTTTCTATAATAAAAAATAGTTTCGACGTTGACCAGTTAGTAGAATAGAAAGGATAAAAACATATTTATTTCAACGATCCACAACATTTCAGTACATAGCAAGTAATAGATGAAAACACAAAAAATGGTTTTACATACATTACGCAGTGCTATTACGTATTCCCTGGGTGCGAAGTAGGAGGTGGGAGAACCACAAATCGATCGCAGCGCGCGCCGTGGCCAAAAAAGGAACTTTCGGCAGACCAAGTGTCATCTTTTACTAGCGAAATTTACGTATCTAAAATACTCACAGTATCGCTCGGGTCAGGATTCATGTCGAGAGGATAATGCAACGGCCGAGACTATCCAATGTTAAATAAAATTCCTCAAAACTTATTTTGCCATGTTGATGATATTTTGCATATTTGCTGTGTATTAGTAAATTTCCAGTCCTCAATATTTTCTAATAAATAAACCTGTGAATTTTTTTTTTTGATTTTTAAGCTATTGCATAGCTTCTGTCGCGGGCCTTGAGCGCGGGGACCGAATCCAGAAATTCCGTAACGAAAAAACCTCACGCTCCCCACTCCGACGGGCAAGGAGGTGTGGCTTGAAGGCCGTGCATCGTCTAACGTCGTTTCAGTTCGGCAGTCTTCGACACGGCGTTGTGTGCGTGCGATTAGACGTATTGTACGACTCTACGAAACTCGTTTTATTTATTTAATAATAGAAAAATTTGTTTTCTTATCGGTCACCACGCTCAAAAAGTGTAACTTGAATTAATATCAAAGAAAAAGCAATACTGCATGAATAAAATAAATAAATAAAATTATAATTGCATAAATTGATACAAAATGCTACGCAATAGCTTTACCGCGGCAGTCCCCGAGTGCCACACGTCTTTTTTTTTGTACATTTTCACAATGATTCCCAGAATAGAATTTAAATAAAAAGTCTATACACAGTTTACTTTTGTTTAAGAACACAACAATAACATTACATAGGTAGTAATTTAGTAAATAAAGTGTTTTATCTACTCTCATACTGAAATTTAGAGATGAAAAAAACTAAACACAGAATCTTAATGCCAGTCTTTTACGCACAAGCCAACAAAATAAATTTAAAAAGTTTCTTTTCGATACAGCTGGGCGATATATCGGTCGGCCTGGTGCTGGTAGGACAGAAATCGTGGAGAAACGAGAGGCTCTTGTCGTTGAACTGGATCGGGTGTTGGATCGCATTAGTAAATGGGGTTCCAGCAATCTGGTCGAGTTCAATGCTAAGAAAACCCAAGTGTGCGTTTATCACAAAAACATTTCCTTTCCTTCCTACCCCCAGTCTTCAGAGCACTTCGCTCAATTTGCGAGAGATCTTGAATATCCTAGGCATGGATATTCGCTGCAACCTTAACCAAAGGGAATATATTGAGAGCCTCATCTCAACAGCTTCAAAGAAACTCGGGACCCTGAACAGGGTGCGGCGGTTCTTCGCGCCGGACCAGCTTTATCTTTTGTCTATGACTCAAGTTCGAGCCTGCGTGGAGCACTGCTCGCATCTCTGGGATGGTTCCGCCCAGTATCTCATCGAGGCTCTCGGTAGGTTGCAGCGACGAGCGGTCCGCATAATTGGCGACGAAGAGGTCACCAAGAATTTTGAACCTCTTCAGCTCCGCAGAGATATTGGCTCACTAAGCGTATTTTACCGCCTATACCATATAGAGTGCTCTGAAGAACTGTTTTCTCTTATTCCTTCTTCCCCTTTCCGTCACAGAACGTCACGTGCAGGCTTGCGATATCACAAGTTCACCGTTGGGATCATTCCTTCGCGTACTAAAAAATTTGGCAACTCCTATGTTATGTATTTCCTCTTTCATACATTATGGGATCCTTCAAGCGAAGCGTGAAGAAGCATCTCGTAGGCCAGCATGGCAGCGTCAACTGACAAGACATCAAGGTCTCTTATCCGTTGCCGATGCGATTGGGGCTCCTCTTTTCGCTTACCATCAGGCGAGGCGGAGCCAATATGCAGAGCTACTCGTAATATAAAAAAAACAGCTCGATACGGACAACTGTATCGAAAAATAACTTCTTTTTCCATTTCGATACAGCTTCAGCCCTGGGTTCAGCTATATTTAGCAGGTTGCAATGCAAATGCATTGTATGTACCTACCACCTGAAATGTATTAATTTTGTCATTTTAGACAGGAAATGAAAAAGGTCAACGTTTTTATCAACCCTATAGAATACAACATAATCGAATAAAATAAATGTAAATTACGACATTTCATTATTTCTTTGTTTTTACTCTTCGTAATGACGGCCAACCATTTGACATTTCAAAGTCCGCCGTAATTGTAAACGCTAGTTGGCGCTGTCATCGCGCACCCAGCCAATACTGTGCTATGGCGGTGCCCATTAGCCGCGGTCTGACGGACGGAGCCGGGAGATGACAGAAGTAGAAGAAAACGTCAGTCACGCTTCGGAACTGACGTGAAATTCGGTGTGTTTTCTTGTTGGTATGGTATTCAAAATTTTACCTCAGTAAATTTATAAAGATCAGCACGACACAATATAAAAATGAAAATTGAAAGTATTTCGACGGTCCCTACGTATAAAGCGACATGTCATTTCAGACATGTCTGCTTATACTACGATATAGTAATTAAAGAATATTATTATTGGACAAATGAGTTAATTTCTTACTTTTTAATTATATATACAATCAATAATAAAAAGGAAAATATTTTTTTTACGGACAATTCTATAGCAATTTATGCAATAAAAAAATTGCCATTTTTGACATGTCGCTTTATACGTAGGGACCGTCGATTTATTTATAGAAAAGAAAACTAAAATATTATTATTATTTAAATAGTTGGCCAACCAGAATATTATAAAGTTGTTTAGTAGTGTAATTACTTAATAGGTTGATGACGCCACACTGTGACTCATGCAGTACAATATAAGATGCAAAAATTCGTCAGCAACACAAACCTTCCTGGTAGCTCATTTGAAAGAGCACTCGACCGTCATCGTCGTCGTCGTCGAGAGGTCGTGGGTTCAAATCCCACCTAGGAGGTGCAGGTGAATTATTCCATTTTTCAAAAATATTTATAAGAAAACTAAAATATGTTGATAAGGAGGTCGTCGATGGCGTCGTTGCACGTGGCAGTCTAACCGATCACCGCAAGTCAAGTATCGTCGACCGTAGCCTGTCCGTGGATGGGTTTATTTTTCTCGAGCTCCTCCATGCTTCGGAGGGCACATTAAGCCCTCCGAATGACAGTTGTTAGGCTAAGTCAGTGGCCTTTAAGCGGCTTGAAAACATTCACCTCCGCCAACCCGCATTTGAGCAGTGCCACCGCACTGCTCAACTGCGTTCTAAATCCCATCGATTGAGGGGAGACCCGTATCCCAGCAGTAGGTTGAATTAGGGTTAACGTTTTGAAAAGTTTCAAATAAAAAAGAAACGTACGGAACACTGTATTTTTGATTTGTTTTATTATGGCCGCAGATTTTTTGCGTTCGACCAGTTTCTGGCACGCATTGAATCAAATGTAATCTCTATCGATAGTTGGAAACTGTTCCCAGCTTTCGACGGATTTGTCTGACCATTGATTTTATACATAAACTCATCTTTTACTTTTATCCCATCATAATCATCAGCCTGTCGTCACTACTGGATATAACCCTTCCCCATTACTTTCCATCAAATACGATCATCCGCCTTAGAAGGAGGAAGTTCAACGTTTTGTCGTCCTACGCGCGGCCACTTCTCTAAGACCTTCCTCTCCCATCTGCCAGTGATGGCATTATGGGGGAGGAAGGTGTTAGAGTAGTGTTAGCAGATGTGACCGGCCCAGTGCCTCGTCAGCTTGCAAACATTAAAGACTATGTCGACAACTTTGGTTCTTCGCCGAGTCAACACTTTAATTTTAAGTTCATCATAATAATCATCATCATTTCAGTCAAAGGGCGTCCACTGCTCCCGTCACACAGGTCTCCATCCTCCACAGGCCTCCAGACTTCCACAACGATCGGTTCTATGCTGATTGCATTCATAGGTCTCCCGGAATCTTTATCAGATTGTCCATCCATCTAGTCGTGGGTCATCATATGCTGCGTTTTCCGGTTCGCAGTCGCCATTCCAGAGGCCCTACCGACTAAGCTGAAGCCGATTCCCATGGGATGTTTTGATTGCGAATTCAGCTTAGATCGATAGTAACTGTGATTAGCGTACCTAGAAGAAACTCTGAAGCTCTACCAACTGAGCTGAAGACATTTCTCAATAACTAAAACGTAATATCCATTTTTTCGAATCAAAATTATCAATGGTAGTCGGCTTCAGTTTCGGCGGTAGGGGCCAAGAACCTCGTTTACCCAACATTACAAACTAGTTGTGAAATTCAGTTACGATAGCGTCTGAAGAGATACGTATGAGTCAAACGAAGAACCCGCTATTTTTGACATCGGTTAATAAATATCGGATATAAAGCTAAAACAACAATATCTGACCTACTGGAACTTGAAGAAGAATGCCTTATGCCTTAGGTTAACTCCGAGCGTAGAGTGCGACTCAAATTGCGCCTCGTAAGTTAGTAATGAATTTTAATACTGCACATCTAACACAAGTTGCGAAGTATCTCAAATGAAGAAATATAAGGTGGTGTATAAATTGCGCGGTTGCTTTTCAAGTTTGCGGATGTCCTACAAAACAAGAAATTATGACTCCGACTAAAACTAAAAAATCCGTCTTATAAATATACAGCTTTCTTATATTTATAATGTACCTATCCATTGTTGAATTGATAACTAAGTCGCTACCTATGACCTTATACCATATTTGCTGGAGTCGTTGACCAACCCCCTTTTTGTTTTAATCTAAGTAGTGACCAACCCTTGTCTAAGCAACATTATGTGAGTGCAACAAACTTTTAATCATATAATTTCCCAGGTCCTTGATCATTTTACTTGGAAACTAGGTATCTAAGTGCCTTGTGTGTAATTTCCAAATAAAACTAGCTACACGAATTAGCTTCCACTAGAAGAAAACCAATTCAGGAGCCGGGGGCATTTTTATATCTATGGTTGCCTGCATATAACATACCTATATTGTGTACTTCATTGCCGAGACGCTGTAACCTTCTGTACAGACACTTTGACGCTGTCCATTGGGCTGTCCACAGCGGGCGATGAAAGAGCAATGCTTGGAGTTTCCTTAAGTGATCGAATCCGGAACGAAGAATTTCGACGGAGAACCAATGTGCTCGACATCAACATAGCTCTCAGAGTCAGCGAGCTGAAGTGGCAGTGGGCTGGCCACATGTGCCGAGTCAGCGATTGCAGATGGGGGAGAAAAGTTCTAGAGTGGTGGCTACGCATGGAGCGATGAAGCGTAGGGCACCCCTCTCTCCATATGGACCGAGGACATCATAAAAGTGGCTGGTAACGGTTGAATGCGGAAAGCCGAGAATCGCATATGGTGACAAGCATAGGGAGAGGCCTAAACCTAGGAGTGGGTACAGCCTGATAATGATGATAGACGTGGCTTATGTCAAAAGTAAGATAGATCGGTAAAGCCGTTCGGGAAGTGCTGTGTCTTACATAAAAGACTCCGTATCTTGAATTCCTTATATTGAATTAAGGTAAAAAGTCTCCTGCAAAAGCTTGTTTGTCATACTAGTGTAGCTACAAAAAATGCCCGCCATAACACGGTAACTAGCTTACGAAATCCAACATTTTAACAAACCTCGGAAACTTCTCTGGAAACTGCAAGTTGCGCATTCAACACCGCCTCAGGCCGCGTGATGTAATGAATTTTAAATTTTAACTCCACATAATATAACACAAATTTCAACGCAACTATAAAGCTGGCGAACTAAACAACGTACATAAATCAACTACCACCAAGAGGCACATTAGCTGAATTCTCATAAATTACTCAGCAATAGAGAGAGATAACAACATGTTTATTATGGAGATAGAAAGAGGTGGACAAATTACGTTAGCGGAATATAACGCTAAGTTAAGTAATTTCGGTTCAATTTGTTTCCAACTCTCGACATAATGCATCTTCACTTGTGAACACTCGTTAAAGTGTTGACATTTTATTTTGTTATGTAAATTTGAAGGGGTTAAGTGTTAATAAAAAACCGATCAAGCACGAGTCGGACAAAAACACGTTTCTTGTATGAGTTTCACGAACGATGACCTCTTTATTTTGTTACCTTATTAAATTTTTACTATTTGTTATTGTTTAGTTGCGTTAGATACTAAAAATCCGTGGTGCACGGCAGTTGAGCTTCACTCGACTAGCCATCTCTTTAGGCTTTTAATGCCTTAATTGCCATATTGCTGTCTCTCACATTGCTAAGAGAGGAAGTCAAATTCCAAAAGCTTCCTACTCCTACTAATTTCTTCTGATTAAATTCATTGTGAGTTCCAAGGCAGCCGTAGTTTTACCCCCGGGACTGCAATGGACTTCACTGTTCATTGCCTTTTTTGGCGGTCGCCGCTGTTAATCCTGGCTACACAGGAGACACAGTGGTGCGAATTTGTGGTGGGCCCCCGTCCCGTTATATTTGTTGTTGTACCGGCTACACTAATAAATATAAATATTTCTGGACAATTTACACAGCGCCATCTAGTCCCAAATTAAGCGCAAAGCTTGTGTTATGGGTACTAGACAACTGATAAATGTACTTAAATATATATATATTTGTAAATACATACTTATAATACATAATAAATGCTCGGTTATAGATATAGAGACCTGCGAGTTAAAAATGCTTAAAAAAAACACGTTTTTTTGTGCGTGTGACGTCATTGACGACCCCTATTAATATGAAAGAGGGCAAACTGGGGTCACCTGGTGGAAAGCAATTAGGGTTGTAACGGAGGCCTACTTAGAGGAGGCGGAGGCGGATGCGGAGGCGACCCGTATCACCTCTGCGGATGCGGAGGTTAACGGAGGCGGAGGCGAAGATGAAAGTGGAAGTAGAAAAAAAATACTGACATATAAATAAACATTACCTTCTAGTCTAGAGGTTCCCAACCGGTGGTCCGCGGACCACCAGTGGTCCATGAGAGGTAAATTATGGTCCGTGTTATAAACTAGTAATTAAAGAGATTGAGCACTATTATACAAAATACTCAAATCTTGAGTTATAGAATAACGGATTTAAATGACAGTTGAGGACCCTGCACGCAACAAAGCACTGTAGCCATTGCTAAGCATTAGACCAAAGAGCTCGTCAATTCAAAGGCATTGCTAATTTTGTAAGAATTCAGCATTGTCTCATACAGTAACCGCTTAGCCTTTGCAACACTTGTGTTAAATAAGTCGATGTCATTATTTTAATATTCTCCACATCCATTGACCTAATCGAATGAAATTTGTGTCTGAAATATTGCGACCTTCTCCTGAAACTGCGGAATTTCCCTTTGGAGTAGGCCCCCAGTATTTGCAGGCCATCCGAAAGCTTGGCTTAACGACTTCGATCTGATGACCTCAGCTAGAATCGGATTAACGTATCATGATCATCCTTAGAGGTTACAACCGTCGACGATCAAAGGATACGGTCCGCCTTATGTTCTTTACTTGATTTTTATACATCGTCTGGTGTCAAACAATCATACGTCCCGCCATCAGGCAGACAGTATCATAATGTACATTATCGTCGTCGTCAACCCTTATTACTGATAGCATATGGGTCTCCCCTCATTCAAAGGGCTTAGAGCGTACTTAACTGCGGGTTGGAGGAGGCCAGTGTTTTCACACCCAAGGCCACAGACTTGGTTTAACGACTGTCATCTAATGATAACAGCCGTAACCGACAGTTTAACGTGCTCTCTGAAGTACGGAGGAGCTCGAGATAAATAAACCCATCCATGGACAGGCTACGGTCGACGTTGCTTAACTTGCGTGTTCCTGTAAACTGACACGAGCAACGACGCCGTCGAGCATATCTATACACGCTTACAATACAACGAATATTGCTTGCACGCCGGCAACTCCGCTGCTAACGAACACATCCTCACATCAGTCTGATCTCACTCACTCAAAGGAACATAACAATCTCATCAAATGATTTTTGTATATCATGCACTTATGTTTTATATACAATAAAGTTTTGAACAAACAATCCTCCAAACAAACAATCCTCAATGATTATTGAGCTGATATTTGGCTGCAGTGGTTCTGTAAAATAGACGTACGTACTTCTCAGTCAGGATCAATATACACTACCTTAGCCTCTTTCGCTGGTCGATAGGGTGCATCATGTGCATGTGAGGTTGGCTAAACCGTAAAGACAGTCATGAGTAACTTAAAAATCCAACTTTTTGTTTTATACTACGTCGGATAACAGACAAGCATACGGCCCGCCTGATGTGTAGCGGTTAACGTAGCCATATTAACGCTAGCAACATAAAATATCGCTCGCGCGCCGCCACCCCCTGCTGCCAACGCAGCATCTCCTTCCTTTCTGGTGACCTCACTCACTCGCAGGAACACAACAACCCTCAAGGAATTGTTATTTGTCTGCGGTATTCTGTGAGGTGGAGGTACATTCCCCAGTCGGGTAGCTTACAATTACGCTCTCTACCTCTCTTTTCGCCAGAGCTTCATTTGTCAGTCAGCAGGGTGCACCGCATGCAGGTGAAGTTCGCTTAGGTTCAAAGATATTAGTGAACCACTTACACCACAGAGTTATTTATAAATACTTACACCTCCAAGTATTTGACTATAAAATTTTAGTTATGTTGGAAAGTGGACGGAAATTGCAAATGGCGTCTATCTCATGCTCCAGGCAAGACAAGGACAAATGACAAATATCAGAATATCCGGCTTTGTGAGGACCAGCTTGTTTTCGGTTTTCATGACCTAGTTTGGTGTAGCTGATAGCTAGTGCAAAATTTATACACGAGTAGATGAACTATGTTGCCGGTAGAACATAGAAAGATTGTGTTTAAAAATGTACTTGGATGTCATATTTTTGGAGTTTATCCTAACTAGCTGACTCGCGCAACTTCGTCTGCGTGTGACAGAGCGTTTAGGGTGACGCGTAAGGCTATCATTTGAAAGATTATATTAAGCCAATCTTAAAAGATAGCCATATGGTATCACGAACTTTTTTTAGAACTTTTTATGATGAATAATTCCATCGTATTAAATTGTTGCGTAACTTGAACCGTTTATGCAGCGCACGAAACGGAAGCTCTAAAATTTTTATTTTTTCTCATATTTGCAGCATTTTTCATTGGTGCTCCGCTCCTATTGGTGTTAGCGTGATGTTATATAGCTTATGGCCTTCCTCGAAAAATAGACTATCTAACACTAAGAATTTTTCAATTCGAAAGAGTAGTTCCTGAGATTAACTTTTTTTAGAACTTTTTAAGATTAATAATTTCATCGTATTAAATTGTTGCGTAACTTGAACCGTATATGTAGCGCACGAAACGGAAGCTCTCAAATTTTTATTTTTTCTCTTTTTGCAGCATTTTTCATTGGTGCTCCGCTCCTATTGGTGTTAGCGTGATGTTATATAGCTTTTAGCCTTCCTCGAAAAATAGGCTATCTAACACTATAAGAATTTTTAAATTCGAAAGAGTACTTCTTGAGATTACCGTGTTCAACTAGACAAACAAACAGCTTTCTAATATTAGTATAGATAATTATTAGCGCTCATATTTAGGGTTCCTTACCCAAATAGTGAAACCGACCCTATTACTGAGATTCCGCTGTCCGTCCGTCTGTCACTAGGTTATATCTCATGAACCGTGATAGTTATACAATTGAAATTTTCACAAGTAATATATTTCTGTTGCCAACAGAATATAAAAAAAAACAGAATTAATCGATATTTAAGGGGCCTCCCATACAACAGACGTGACTTTTTTTTTTGCTCGTTTTGCTCGATATTGATAACGGCAACAGGTAGACGCTTGAAATGTTCACAGAATATTTAGTTATGTATTCACTTTAAAAATAAATAATTAAATTAAAATAAAACAAATATTTAAGAGGGTCTCCCATTAGCAAACGTGATTTTGTTGCCGTTTTTATAGATAATGGTACGGAACCCTTCATGCGCGAGTATGACTCGCACTTGGCCGGTATTTTTTTATCTCAGAGGCTATGGTACAAAAATTATTAGACAAGAAGTAAAATTTATTTAATTGTTCTAACGACGTTTGACTCGTTTTTCTTATATCTCACTTTATACCGCATTCTAGACAGGATGCGGCATCATTGTATTGAAATCAATCAAACAGACACAGTCAAACTGTCTAAAATATTGTAGTGTTATGTTATGTTGCAACGACATTCTAGACTTAGACAGTCTCACATATATAAGTGCTTTACCAAAAAGTTAAGCCATTGGTGACCTTCCCCTAGTCGTACATTATACCAATATTTTATATATTTTATGGTAGCATCGACCGTTTTGATGTAAAGTGGTCATCTTATTAAGTTTGAAATACAAGATGTGTTACTCATGCGTTTACCCTTCTGCTACTAACACAGCTATTTCACAGGAATGTATAGTTAATCTCACTAACCACCAGCCTCTGAAGGGTGGTTGCTACGAACATTTGGTGTGGTGTTCTCTCTATATAACCGTAAGTAGTAAAATAAACCAAGTATGTACATAACTAAATTTGTAAAATAAAACTAGGCGACTTCTTAACTTTGCGACTAAATATGACATAAACATATCAAACCTACTTTTTTTTTTATACTACGTCGGGTGGCAGACAAGCATACGGCCCGCCTGATGTGAAGCGGTTACCGTAGCCATATTAACGCTCGCAACATTAAAAATATTGCTCACGCGCCACCACCCTCGCTGCCAACGCAGCATCTCCTTCCTTTGTAGTGACCTCACTCACTCGCAGGAACACAACAACCCTTAAGGGAAATGTTATTTGGCTGCGGTATTCTGTGAGGTGGAGGTACATTCCCCAGTCGGGTAGCTTATAATTACGCTCCCTACCTCTCTTTTCGCCAGAGCTTCGTTTGTCAGTCAGCAGGGTGCACCGCGTGCAGGTGAAGTTGGCTTTGGTTCAAAGATGTTGATGAACCCCTTACACCCCTACTTACTATTAACTAACCTCCTTAGTTTCCAGTCGCCAAGTTAGTATTTTTGTCGCTGAATTTATTATGTATTTTCCAATGAAAATAAACCACCATATTATTTTCCGGTGGAGAGAGCTATGCTCGGCATTTCTCTACGGGACCGAATTCGAAACGAAGAAATTCGACGTAGAATCAAAGTTTTGACATAGCTCTCAAAGCCAAACAGGCTGAAGTATTAGTGGGCTGGCCAAATCAGCCGAGTCAGTAATGGCAGATGGGGAGGAAAGTCCTAGAGTGGAGACCTCCTATGAGGCGATGAAGCGTCGGGCGCCCCCTCTGTAGATAGACAGGTAACCTCAAAAATTGGCCACAAGTGACTAGATGCGGAAAATTCATTCTTGGACTATATCTGAAGTCTTTGAATCGACAACATGAACTTAATATTTCTGTTTCGTTTCTAGTTTATATGAGCATGTGTCATTTTATATATTGTGTCATCATATTCGGTACGAGCCCTGATTTTCTCTATCTTCCTGTATGGAGTAGAAACGTGGACAATCCTGGCCCGAGAAAGGCAAAGAATTGATGCATTCGAGATATGGTGCTGGAGACGAATGCTGAGAATACCTTGGATGGCGAATTGCACCAATGCTTCAGTTCTAACACAGCTCCAAATAAGAACTCGCCTGTCCACCATATGCCAACAGCGCACTCTTTCCTATTTCGGCCACATAATGCGCAACGGCCACGATAATTCGAAAAAACTGATTGTGGTGGGAACACCTCCTGTGAGTGAGTGAGGTTATCAGAAAGGAAGGAAATGCTGCGTTGGCAGCGGGGGTGATGGCGCACGAGCGATATTTTATGTTGCGAGCGTTAATATGGCTGGCATAATATCAAATTTGGCATAGAAGTAGCTAATATAAACTCCTTCCTCTAAGAAAAGCTATTTGAAAGTCCCCACGGGACACCGGAATACGCGCGTGCGAAATATGATCCATTAATTTGAAAAGCACCATCTTCAAACAGCCACAAATGTAAATATTAGAGCCAATAAATCAACAATATCAGCACAAAATGTTACGATTTAACTTTTGAAACAATCGTAAACAGTTTGAGAGTTGCTGGAATTGACCGCAGGAAAACAAAGAACTTAGTTCGCTGGATTTCTAACAAGGTAAGTAATCATCTCGTAGTATGTTATGGTCTCTTAATTTTAACCTCATATACATCGATACACATAACATAAAATTATGATGACTCTCTCTCTCTCTCTTTTTTATATACTACGTCGGATGGCAGACAAGGATACGGCCCGCCTGATGTGAAGCGGTTACCGTAGCCTATGAACGCTTGTAACACCAGGGGCATCACACGTCCGTTGCCGACCCTGTAAAACTTCTTCACACACTTTTTGAAGAACCCCATGCTGTAGCACAGGCTGTAGTCTCCCGAGAAAACCTCGACAGGCAGTTCATTTCACAGCTTGACAGAGTGCGGGAAAAAACTTCTCTGGAACCGCACAGTACGCGAGCACTTAGGTTCAAAAGAGTGAGGATGAATACCCTGTCGATGGCGAGCGATGCGACTATAGAATAAGGCCGTGGGCATCATGTCAAACAACTCCTTTGAACCGATTTTACAATGTGATGCCATTTTAAAATCGATAGAACACACGAAAGGACGCAAAATCTTTTCTCAGACTTAAAGGTTCTAAACCGTCTGTCAGTTTGGGATCGTCAACAATCCTCACAGCACGATTTTAAAAAACCTTGGGCCGTACGTTCTATAGAAAGGTGCCATTCTTGACGAGCTCGGTGGTCGAATGGTTAGCAATGGCCACTTTGACTCCGAGGTCGCGGGTTCGATTCCCGCACAAGACAAATATTTGTGTGCATGAACATGTCTGTTTCTCTATTTATTTATTTATTTATTTAACTCACACATAAATTTACAGTATCAACCAAAACATTTATGTGGTACATTACAAAATTTATAATTAAACTAAAATTCATAATTTTAATACAATTAAAATAATGAAAGTATATTTAAACAATAATAAAATAAAGATAAATGAAATAATAACAATATATAATAAATTAATCATAAAAAAAAATATATCTAATTTAATAACCAATACAAAATCAAAAAATATACAAATCAATTTCAATATTCATTTCAATTATATTATATTTAAATTAAACTTAATTATATTTTATGTTATAACATTTTTTAGTATTCTTTACAATACTTACATTATTTGAGTATTACTTACAATAGTAAAAAATACTCAAATAATGTATTCAAAATGCATCAATTAAATGCATACTATACATACATATGCCAGTGTAAGAAATATCGTACATTTTTTTTACTTATTTAATCGAGCTAATTTTAGAAATAATGAGACATTGTCAACAAATACGTCGGCATCCAAATAACATGTATGCATGTTATTCAGTAAAGCTATAGCCCGTTCTGTAGGCGCCCGACTGCCTTGCTGCGTCCGTACTGGCGCTGGGCCCTTGAATAGACGCGGACGGCGACGCGACGGAACTTCACCACAAATCCTATTAGGTTTGTCTTGGTCTGGGTGTTTTCTATGTATTATAAGTATGTATTTACAAAAAAAAATGTATGTAACCACATTTATCAGTTGTCTAGTACCTATAACACAAGTTTTACGCTTAATTTGGGACTAGATGGCGCTGTGTAAATTGTCCAGAAATATTAATTAATTAATTAATTATTATTATTCTTCTTTAGCACACCTTAAGAATATGTTTTGGATTACCACACAGAATATTTATATTATATAATTATTATCCATCTATATAATGTAATGTATCTTTGTATACTGTTCGTCTTAAAACTAATAATTTAAAAACTGAATATTTAATGTAAATTTAACAATGAAAGCTTTACTTCACCTGAAACACATGTTTCAACCTAGTTCGGATAGTTGTTAGATTGTTATCTTATATAAATATTTTTATCTACTCTCATACTGAAATTTACACATTAAAAAAACTAAACACAGAATCATAATGACAGTCTTTACGCACAAGCTATCAAAATAAATTTAAAAAGTTATTTTTCGATACAGCTCTTCTATGGACAACTGTATCGTAAAATAACTTTTTTACCATTTCGATACAGCTTCAGCCCTGGATACAGGTATTTTAAACAGGTTGCAATGCAATTACATTGCAACTATGCAATTTTTTCTACATAGTCTGTGAACGCGGCGCCGCGCGGCGCGTCGCGCATGCGCACTACGCATGCTCGATCTGCAAATGGATTTATAAGTAAGAATTATACTTAGCTGTTAAATTAACTTCATGGTTGTATTTAAAATATTATTATCATATATTTCATGAGATTAGATAAAGTAGTGTATGAAACTGCACATAATTAGGTATTAAAATACTCGTGTGGTCTATTATAATATTCGCCTTCGGCTCATGTTCTAAACTCACACTCGTATTTTAATAACCCTTATTAAGCAACAGTTTCATAAACTACTATTATCCATGTTGTTTTTATAGCCTTATCTTTATATATTAAGTTTATCTGAATAAAGATTATTATTATTATAATGGCTTCGCCCTTCGCGAATATAGTGTTCGCGAAGGGCGAAGCCGTTGGTAGAGACTAGTTTATTACAAGAAGAAAGTTTAAAATGTACTTGTGACAGACATTATGTGATGAAATTGTGTTATGTGGTATAAGCATGTAATGAAGTGAGATTAAAAGAATAAGAAAAAGAGCTTTGAATTTGAATAAGAATGGATATATTAATAGAGAAATATCCTATAAAGGTGGATAGTTGTCTGGAAGATGATACGGGTAAAGAAGGGGTGTACTGATGACGTCGGATAAAAATGAACGGAAGAAAATGACATACTGCGCCGAATCCAAACAATGGGAAAAGGTCTAGCGAATGATGAATCGTTTGCGTAATATTTTTTTTCATTAGAAACGCTAGTTTCGTAGCACTACTGAATAGATAAGAAATTCGAACGAGTTCGATGACGTCGTTGCGCGTGTCAGTCTAATTGAACACGCAAGTTAAGCAACGTCCATGGATGGGCTTATATTATCTCGAGCTCATCCGTGCTTCGGAGGGCATGTTAAGCCGTCGGTATTAGCTATTGTGATTAGATGACAGTCGTTAAGCCAAGTCAGTGATCTTTCGGCGGCTTGAAAACACTGGCCTCCGCCAACCCGCAGTTGAGAAGTGTGGTGGAGTATGCTCTAAAACCCCTTCGATTGAGGGGAGATCCGTATCCCAGCAGTGGGATAAATAAGGGTTGACGACGACGACTGTATTAGTCGTCATAAGTAAAATTAATTAATTATATTTTTTTTAAGTACCTACTTATAAAAATATTTTAATTAAAGAAGTGAATCTAAGCTCTGCGGATTTAGAGTAGTAATGATCCGCCATTGTACAATAAAGTATCTTCTTTTTAATATCTGTAATTGTGTATTTATGTTTTTATTGTACAATAAAGTTTTTACTACTACTACTACTACTGCTAGTGTGTGAATTTTACGTGTGCATTTGAGGAATATGTAATTATTTAACAAACTTCATCATCATTCATCGAGAACGTTAACTTTACATGAAGCTAATGTTAAAAATAAAATCTTGCAATTCTCATAGGAAAAATAAAAACAGTTTTGTTAAGAGACGGGTCTGTCAGACCCCCACCAGGTAATACGAGAGTTAAATAAACCCATTAAAAACATGAAAAATTGTGGTTACATTTATATCTTACATTCCGCTTTTTATGCGTGAGTGAGTTCGGAACTCAATCATATGTAAACCGCTGAACGGATTTGAAATTTTCACAAAAATTGCACGCACGTAAAGCCGTGAGGGAAGCTAGTCGTAATAATAAAAATACGGAAAAAAAACGACTGGAAGCAGCTGAATGGAGAAAGCGGCGAGTCACAAATGGTGGAAAGCATTGGGAAAGACCATCCAACCATACTCATATCCAGCAGGTCGAGAGATGCTGATAATGAAGATATTAGCACTAAAGAGTCCCATTTTACCCTAATATTTATCTATTCCGAATACAGAACACATAGTCATTTTATAGTAGACCGAATAATCGATATTCCCTAATGATCGAGTCGTCAGGTCATTACAGATCGATGCTTTTAGTAGATTATTTCGCTCGATCACAAAACGACGTTGTCTCATCCCTTGACAGATGATCCATCTACAAGCCTAATTCCACTCACGCGAATATAGACCGTACAGCACTGGATTAGAGTAATTAATGAATATTGAAAAGCTTAATGAAGAGTTTATTGAAGTTTGGCTCATGTAAATCTGTGTAGGGTAATTGATAGATAGTCTGTAGATAATAAATGAAAAGATTCATGAAATAAAAAGGATGGATCTTGTTACGGATGATCTTAATCGTTTTAATAAATTAAGGGTTGCTAATAAAGTTTTGGCAGGTAGATAAGAAACGTCAACTGCTGAGAACAGATTTTGCGACAGGGGCGTACGTATTAAAGGGTTAGTATTCAGACTCTTTAATACGCCCCTGTCGCAAGATCTGCAAGTTTATACATTTTTTTCTGTTTTGCTGGTAACGACATAAAGAAGTATTCGGGTTTAAAAATATAAAGTAAATAAACTGGTAATAATTATTTTTCTACAAACACAAATCAAGAAAATCTTTGCGGTTTTGACGGGCCTTTCACTGGCAGAACGAATCCTTTTAAGAGTTTATTTTAGTTTTTGTTTATGGTTAACTACTTAGGGTCCGTTCGCACAGTCCGGCCCGGAGAAGAGAGCAGATTTTGGTAGCGTTTAAAACAGAGTTTTAGATCATTGGTATATATGAGCCGGTTTGTTTGAACGGGCCCTAATAGATTACGTTTTTCCTGGTAATAGATCATAAAAAACGTAATCTATAATTAGTTCCTTCATGCTCCACTAGATGTCACTTTGCAGTTTATATCCAATTTTGCTACAGGCTGTTAAGATTTTTTCTAGCAAAATGTCAATTTTTTCGCATTATGCTTCTGGCAAGACCTTACTTCATAGGATCATTTCTATCACCGAACACAAAAAACACTAGAATTAGTAAGTGGGCGTTACCCGCGTAGGTCAATATACTCCAATTTGGCATATCTCGATCGTCGCATATCTCAGTCGTCATTTGTCACAGCCGCGGAAACAATCATAGCAAAAAAACAAAAAAAAATATAAAAATGCCTTCTTGTGCCATAATATCGTGTAAGAATAATAGTAGCAAAAATAATGTGTCTAATGGTGGCATTTCATACCATCGGTAAGTAATATTTCTCATTATTTTTATTATTTAATAGAATTTAAGCATATTCATTAAAATGCACAAATGCGAACAAACTAAAGTAACCCTTATGTGTTTATTTTTAAAGTCAAATTTCTAACGCACTCCACTTCGCTTGTTTAGAACATTCTAGCGTTAATCGATTAGTGATGTGACTCATGTATCGTCAGTATTTATTTACTTGATTATTAGTATAATTTTATAATTGTGAAAACAATATTATATCATATGAACATAGTATAATTGTAAGAAATGTTAAATATAGGCAGGCATGGTAGGGACCGATATTGAACTGACTGAGTTTCTTTCGGCGTTTCTTCTCATCTCATCAGTAGTTGTTCCGAAACGCTAGTAGTTTGTAGCTTTGACATAATATAAATAAAATATAACTCGAATTCGAATTACTGCACACTATTAACTACTTCCGATAATATCCATAAGAGCTTTGATTACTTGCTATTCTGCATAGATAAGAGCGTTGGGGGTAAATAATTGTTATTACAATTATTTACACCCAACGCTCTTATCTATGCAGAATAAACGCCGCGGTTGGAAAAATCTGCTTACGTAACACAGCATCTCCTTCCTTTCTGGTGACCTCACTCACTCGCAGGAACACAACAGCCCTCGAGGGATCCGTTATTTGGCTGCGGTATTCTGTGAGGTGGAGGTACATTCCCCAGTCGGGTAGCTTACAATTACGCTCCCTACCTCTCTTTTTGCCAGAGCTTCGTTTGTCAGTCAGCAGGGTGCACCGCGTGCAGGTGAAGTTGGCTTTGGTTCAAAGATGTTGATGAACCACTTACACCCCAAATTATTATTATATTAGTGTGAAGTATTACCTTTAATCATCATAATTAATAAGTTTGTTTAAAAAATCATTTTTGGGACAAGCTTCTACGACAGCTTTTACGTTTATCATGCATTGTCATCCAAACTAAACGTGTACTACAAAATTTCAGCTCAATCCGTGAAGATCTGTCTCAAAATTGAGTTGCAAGATTCCACCCGAACAAACATTGTTACACACTGACATACATATAGACATATACATACATACATTGTAAGTTGAAGAAAAGATTGTAAAAATATACAATTTTATGGTACCAAAAATTGTAATAGGTAGATATTCATTACTCCGGTAGTAGTATTCGGTGTTACTTGGTGTTCCTCGTTAGTAGATCACTATCGAAAATAGTGACATCGACATTCGTGTAGTACAGTCATTCAAATATCGGCCTTAAGTCAAGGATAGAAGTCATAATATTAAAATCAATATGAGTAGCGCCACCTAGCGTCGAGTAGCTATACTGTTTAGAATCTGACATAATAAGAAGTACAGCTATTGCTCACTAGATGCTTGTTCGGGATTCAATTGTTTATGAACCGTGTTATAACTGCATTAGGTTGAATTTGAACTAACTTTTTTTTTGTATATATGTCATTTTTTACAGTATTTTTAGACCAATCACAGCACAAACATGCATGTAGTAACACGTTAATATTTTGCTTTACATGTTTGAGTTTGGCGACAAAGGTTTTCATACTAATAGGTCATCATACGATTTCTAACTGTTTTTTTTTGTTCTGTGATTTCTATAGTAAGCTCTTCGCATAGATGCTCGCAGTATGCGAGGCCTCACTACCCACGATGATGAGACGTGGCGCGGTGTCCTGAGCGAGAGGCAGGCAATGGTAGCCTACTATTAGCCATCAATGATCGTTCACTCCCTTCCGGGGAGAGTGGGATATTGTCGCTCTCTCAGTGGTTAGTTTTTGATTTGTTTTTATGAATTTTAAATTAAAAATGAGTTATACTATCGCTGTCTGAGTAACCACTCGGGCAGCGATAGTATAATTCATCTTCAGTTCGTGTCGTGATTTCTTTTAAATTAAACACAGTATAAGTAATAGTACTACTAAAAATGAATTACTCAATGAAGGACATGGTTATGATTTGGCTCACTTATGGTAATCAAAGTCAAAATTCTTTATTCTGTGGGCCCTCGCGGGCACTTAGACACGTCTTTTACAATTAGGTATATTTTTTTATCTACCAGCATTAGTAATTTATCTAGGTATTTATACAATACAATACATTACTCTTTATTGCACCAAATACAGGATGACAAAGTAGTAACAATGATGACAAAGGGTATTTATGGAAGTCGGAAGTGTCAAAAAGTATCGATATTTTTATAAATCTAAAATCTTAGAATCCAAGTAATAATATCGATATAACGGCAAACTTTTGTAATAAATATATAGTACCATTACCAATATGTATTTTGTGAAATTCTAATTTTGTACAAAGTTTGATGTGCTCTGCTAAATAACGACATTAACGACTGATATTAGGTACATTTACATTAAGGCAGCGGCGGTTATTGTAAACGTACCTAATATCAGAAGTAGTGTTTGAATGGAATTATTTTTATGGCTTAATTCTTTGGTCAGTTTAGTGGAGGCAATGCCGAAATAGAGATATCTCTTGGAAAAAAGTATCGAATTTGATACAATTTCGAAACTAGATATTTTATATCGATATACCTATCGTAATAATGCGTCGGACACTCACATTCTTTTGTGAAACTAACTCGTACGGATATTCAGCGAAATTTATTGAGCTTATTATATTGTCCGGTCGTTCTGTCTGTCCGTCCTGAAACTCAAAATTTCGAAATTCGTGTAGAGCAACAAAAAGTAGTAATGTAAAGTGGCCAAAATAAATAAAATAAACAAATTTCGCTATGGTGGCGCATGCTGCGCGTCCGATGTTTTTTTTATTAAATCTTTCAATAGAACTCAGACTCTGTATAAAGTTGGCTTCTAAAACAATTTTCCAAGTAGGTAGTTTTCAGTGCACCGCACGTCTCTTCTATGTCCGTTTTGAACGCAGTTAGTGCATTTTCCGGCGATAAAAGCTGTATCCCATTGAAATGATTTTTTATTTCACGGAATTTATTCCGTTTATTTTAATAAAGTCATAGGATGACAGATTAGTACTCAAAGGAGGGTGGCCCAAGATTTTGACTGATATGGCGTCCAGAGAGCCCCTTGTTTTGAGAGCTGAGTGTCCGGGAGAGTTGTGATGGTGAAGCAGCTGCAAAGTTCGGTCGCTTGTTGCTCATTACAGTTAAATAAATTGTCATGAATTTTATAGGATTCGGCATTGATGCTGCTTTGTTTTCCTAACATAATTGATACCAGCTACCCCGTCAAAGCGAAGAAACTAGCAATCAAAATTTTCGCAATGCTTCTCGATTGCGTCACTTTGGTATGTGTTGGTTTCGTTTTGAAACAGTCAAACTGTCAACTGACGCTTTGATACTCGATGGTATTGGTAAATCCAGAATCCATCACATGCCAATAAGTCGTAAACGCACCGCTGCAGTTACATTATCAAATTTGAAGCAGGCTCATTTGCCTGCTTCATATTTATTAATCATGCCACGATACCATTCCACACGGGCCTGTTTCTGGGCTTCAGTGGGGATATGCGGCACCCAGCTCGAAAATGGCCTCCTCACGCGAAGAGGATATATATATGCTCATATAGAATTGTACGAACGCTTTCCGAATTAATCTGAAATGTATGCTGAATCTCTTCATATATAATTCGCGTTTACATGAATTTATTTTTTCACTGCTAGTGTGTTTTCTTCGATAACAGCCCCTCAATTACGACCATTTTTCTTTTTTAATCCTCCAAAGTTAAACCACCTTAATTCATTATTACAATAGTATATGGTTCCTAGAGAGTCCTTCATCCACAAGTACAATTTGAAGTTGATCAAACGATCTCCTTTTTTTAGGCCACACAGTTAAATAAATTTAAAAACAGTTAGTCGGTCAGGGCCTCATACATTTTTTTTTCAAAACTTAGTGAGTGCCCCGGTAAATATATTTACCCCAAGATGGATGACAAACAAGCATATGACCCGCGTGATGTGACGCAGCTGATGTAGCCATATAAACGCTCGCAACATAAAATGTCGCTCGCGTCACCGCCACCCCTGCTGCCAGGGCATCAACTTCTTCCTGTCATCACTCGCTCGCAGGAACACAAGGAACACAACAACCCTCAAGGGAATTGTATTCTGTAAGGTGGATGTACTTCCCCAGTCGAGCAGCTAAAATATTACGCTGCCCTACCTCTCAGTATGCCAGAGTGTCGTCAGTGATTCAGCAGGGAAAACCACAATTTCTACAATAACATCACTGTATAAAATACTTTATTGTCATCTTGAAACAATAAATATATAAACTATATAAAATATATAAACAAATAATATCACTGTATAAAATACTTTATTGTCATCTTGAAACAGAAAATAATTATTTCCACATCATAACGTCCACAAGGTACAATTTTCTACCCCACCATGTGCATGTGAGGTTGACATAGGCTTTAAAGATAGTGGTGAGCCCCTTACATCCTAAAAAATTGCTATCGCTTAAAAATCTCTATAATATCGTATACAAATATCGATACATCTATATTTTTTCTACATCCGTAATCTACCTGATCATAATCTTTATAATGTGAATGTAAATATTATGTAGATTATGATACTAGTGTACACGACTAGTGAGCGAAACAGCGTCAATCCCTTTCAGGTAAAATTATCTGTCGTCCTACCTGGCCTACCTGCTATATCTGGCCGGTGGTGTTGTACGGCAGCGAAGCATGGACAATTATGAAAATACAAAACGGTGGCGTCTTAGATTATCAATTGGTCTCCGCTCCGCTTCGACTAGATGCAGCGGCGCACTTGTAAAATGCGGCAACAAATACTACGCCGAACTCGGCGTACCCATTGGTATGAATAAGCAATCTATTCAATTATTGAATCGCATTATGAGTTGGTGGTAAGGGGGCAAGCGGGCGTTTGCTTGTTTGCGAAATCCATTGACTGATATAAATGATTACTATCAGGCGGATCGTATACTTATTTACCACTTTAGTAATATATACATGTTAGGACGCATTGAAATAACCAAATGTAACATCCGGTAAAAAAATTACGACTTATAAGTAATATAACATTATATTTTTTATAATATTATTCTTTTTCGTTACCGGTAATCCTAACTGATAAAAGTAACATTTTTATTAACATTCCTTTTTGTTACTTTCTTAAATTTGATACCTGTATCCAAATAACGCCTGTAAAAATGTGTAGTAAATTCTCGAATAAGAAGACTTTCCACAATTACGAATGGAGATTTAAGACATTTTTGTGGTTTTGATGGAACTTTCACTGAGAACGAATAGTTTTTAGAGTCTATTTTCGTCTATGTTTAGAGTTTCTCTGAAAGATAGGCATTAGCCCACGTGGGAAACTCAAGAACGGCTGCTCCGATACGGCAGACCATACGTTTACTTGGCATGCGGCGTTGTATGAAATATAAAATCTCTACTATCATCTACTTAGATTATGGTTGTTATCGCCAATCGCTATATCTAAATATAAATAGATCATAATTGTGATGTGACGTCATTATACGATTTATGTACAATGACGATGCGCGTACGCACACAGTTTATTTACTCAACACACAATCTATTTTTAGTTCTTTAATTTTTCAATAGATGTCACTGTGCAGTTTATACCTAATTCTGCTACGCGCTGTTAAGATTTTTCCTCGCAAAATGACCATTTTTTCACATTATTGTACATACAAGACCTTACTTCATAGGATCATTTCTATAGTAAGCTCTTCGCATAGATGCTCGCAATATGCGAGGTCTCACTACCCACGATGATGAGACGTGGCGCGGTGTCCTGAGCGTGAGGCGGGCAATGGTAGTCTACTATTAGCCCTCGATGATCGTTCACTCCCTTCCGGGGGAGAGTGGGATACTGTCGCTCTCTGAGTGGTTAGTTTTTGAACACTTATAAATTTAAAAACTGTACCTGCTTCAACCTAGTTAGGCTAGGCTTGAGCACCATTAAACCTATTCCATTGAATGGATATTCGTATTACGTAGTGTGAGACTGAGACGCTCATGATGCCGATAAATTAAAAAAAAAACAACTTTGACAATTACAATGGTTTATAAATTGGCCTCTCAGTTCTAGTGATTTATCTAGATCATGGCATAAAGATTACCTTACAATTTATTAAACGCCCCCTGTATATTAATTACGTGATGCCCCAGTGATCAGGGGTGAGAAATATTTTTGTCTGGCAAATAATAATGTTTAATTGCGAAAGAAACAGATCAAATTAATGCGAAACTTGTTTCTAGACATCGCAAAATGTGATACATTCCTCCTATATATTAAATCCATGAATAGATGTGAAGTTTTCTTAGTATCGATAATTCGAAAGTGTGGTCCCCGATTCCTTGTTTTATATTTGTCGTGGTTATCCGAACGGCGGCGCTAAGCAGCACAATAGCCCGTTGATTGTTTATTAAACATCTCCTTGGAATTAATTAGAAAGAATATTGTATATTAATGTTAGTAGTTACTATTTTAAGTATTTATTGTTGAATGTTAACCACTCAGATTTTAAATTACGACCATTTCATATATAGTACTAGTCTTTACTAATGTTAATAAAAATAATGAAATAAAAAAAATATTTTTCATCGATTATATAAATAATAAATATTGACAGACAAATTACACAGCGCCATCTAGCCCCAAAATAAGCGAAGCTTGTGTTATGGGTACTAGACAACTGATAAACATACGTAAATACATTTTTTTTTGTAAATACATACTTATGATACATAGAAAACACCAAGACTAAGACAAACAGACATGTTCATGCAGACAAATGTTTGTCTATGTGGGAATCGAACCCATGAGCGTTGGTGTCGAAGCCGCGTCATTTAACGCTACGCCACCGAGCTCGTCAATCATCAAGAATAATTCCAACTTATTTCTACTCAATTTTTTTTTAAAGATCTGTAACCTGAGAAAAACGTGAGATTAGGAAGGAGGGAGGACTTGGCCGAGGCAAAGAATAATCCATTGATGAATTAATCTATTGATGTGTAAATAAAAAAGGATTGTGCCACAGCAAAGCGTGGGTGGACCGCTAGTCATACATAAAAGTACGTGACAATTAACAATTATTCACATAAATACACCGCAAGGGCCGCTCATGCATGCGGGCTTGTTCAATGTAACGAATACGTATTAATTAATTTTTATGCACGAATACACTCGGTATAATGGCGCTTGCCACGGCGGAGTTTCTGTTGTATAATGTTGGTTTTGCTTAAAAGCATTTTTTACTGTAAAATTTTACTGTATTTTGTAAAAATACAGTAAAAATATATGCTGTATAAAAACTACCAAGGTTTTGTATTTGTACAATGGTTGTATTAAAATATGTTAAATCTATATTATACAGCTGAGGAGTACGTAAGTTAAGCAACGTTAAGCGTAACTTGTCTATGGATGGGTTTATTTACATCCAGCTCCTTCGTCCTTCGAAGGGCTCGTCCAGCCATCGGTCCCGACTGTTGTGATTAAATGACAATCATTAAGCCAAGTCATTAGGCGGCTTGAAAATACTGGCCTGCTCCATCCCGCAGTTGAGCAGCATGGTGGAGTACGCTCCATACCTACTATTCCCTTCGATTGTGGGAAAGCCAATAAAAAGCCAAAAAGCAATTAGGCTCTTTTATACATATTCAGCAAAGCACTATAAACTTTAGCGTGATCCTGTATTGTTTGAACGTGTGAAATTTTTTCGTTACTCATTGCCATATCCAAACAAAAAAAGCCGAACAGCTGAAAATAAGTTAAACTAAAGTATCCCAGCTGTACTCGTGCCATGATATTCCATGCTAAAATAATAATAAAAAAAAATGGCTCAGTAATAATTACAGTTGTTAATAGTGTAATGAAAATAATAGATAGGTATTTAAAAGTATATTAATAAAACGCCGTACTACATCATTCAGACCCACGGAAATGAAATCACATGGAAATGGTAGCAATGAGATTTGTATGGAACCAAGAGTGCCAAAATTACAAAACGACAAGCAAGCAATAGGGGCACAGTACGAATAACTTCGTGGTGCAATTGGTTGAATTTGGTTGTATAGTATTGTGTCTTAGAAGTTAGGGGTGTAAGTGATTCATCAACATCTTTGAATCAAAGCCAACTTCACCTGCACGCGGTGCACCCTTCTGACTGACAAACGAAGCTCTGGCGAAAAGAGAGGTAGGGAGCGTAATTGTAAGCTACCCGACTGGGTACCCGACCGAATGTACCTGCACCTCACAGAATACCGCAGTCAAATAACATTTCCCTTGAAGATTGTTCTGTTCCTGCGAATGAAGGAACGGGGGTGGCATCGCGCGAGCGATATTTTATGTTGCGAGCGTTGATATTGCTACAGTAATCGCTTCATATCAGGGGGGCCGTAATGCTTGTCTGCCACCAGACGTAGTATAAAAAAAACAAGTATAAGCCAGATAGAAGCATATATCAAGTTACCTTGATTGATTACTTATGCGACTGATAGAAATCCATACCAAGATAAGCGTTCGAACGCTTACTGTTGACACATGCGCCACGCTTACTTTCCATAACTACTATATACTTGGTCTGTGTTCATACCCGTGCCAACATACATAGTCAATTCATCATCAGGTCATTTTAGTCTCCACTACAGGAGCACGGCCCTCTCTCGTCCGTCCCAGACAGAAGAAAGATTTGGCCTACACTCCCCACGCTGGCCAGACGGGTTGGGAAGACCTGATCGATGTTTTATAATGTATTTCCCTTAGTCGCCTTGTACGACATCCACGGGAAGAGACGAAGTGATTCTATTCTAGTCTTCCGGAAACCACACGGCCAATTTCAACCACATAGTCAAATATTTGCACTCTATTGCCCTAGGTATATTATGTATACTCAAAATGTTCTCTAGATACGATTGGCACGCTCAGCAACTTCATCCTGTTTCTCCTATCTACTTAAAAGAAAACACAAGTCAACTAATTCCCCAATTAATAACAGAGCAACAAAATTAGAGTCAGCATTTCTTGTATCGGTTTGGCCAATTATCAGACAATTATTGAATTATTCATGCCGGGATGCTTTGTCGCGTAATCAGTTTAATTGCTGGCCCTTATTGGACCTTATAAATTTATGAGACCCCATCTATAATGTATTAGCAGGACAGACAGCGTAATGGTTGTTTTGGGGTGTATTGTAAATTTGTAATTAACTACGGCGGTTTGGCTGTTAAAGATCGTTTTTGGGGGAAATTATTTCGTAATTTCATAAGTACATTTTAGGTCGAGAATAGTATAACAAGGGCATATCTAATATTACTTACTCATAATCATTATCAGCTTGCTTTGCTTACTTATAATCATTATTTATCTACTGCTGGATATTTACTTTCTACAATGATTTCTACTATATTGACGAGCCCGTTTGTCGAATGGCTACTTTAACTCCGAGGTCGTGGTTTGATCCTCACACAAGACAAACAGTTACATGCATGAACATCTCCGTTTGTTTTTGACGTGATAACGTCTT
The DNA here is from genome assembly GCA_937001555.2 of Hypsopygia costalis. Taxonomy (NCBI): domain Eukaryota; kingdom Metazoa; phylum Arthropoda; class Insecta; order Lepidoptera; family Pyralidae; genus Hypsopygia; species Hypsopygia costalis. The sequence goes on from OW443342.2 coordinate 21,522,683, forward strand.
ATAAATTAATGAATGCCGGATCTACGCACGAATAAGCATGACTCATTGTCACGTTCCGCCTGAGCCGCCTGAGCCTACAAGCACAGCATAGTAATACAACCAGTACTTTGAGTGTTAGACAGATTTTAGTCCACTTTAGAACGAGAAAAGTCAGAAATAACCACACGACCTGCCTGACGATTACCTGCAAGACTAGAGGTACCTATTATTACTCACTAACTGCTGACTCTATAGTGAAGCCATTTAATTTCCTGAATATTTATTTCTTTATTCACGGAAAACCAACAGAAGACATTACACTTAGTCAAAATAATGCAATATCTAATTCGAAAACAAATACGAAATGTATATGTCGCAGCCAAGTAGTAGAACCGCCACATTACAAAACGGCTAACTTTAGGCAGATTGTATTTAAATTATCTTTTAGTTAGGTTTGGATTGGTTTGTGTTCTGATTAGAAATAGCCAAGCTATTTGATTATATTATTATAGTATTCTTAGTGATGCCACCATCAGGTAACAATTCACTCGTAATCAAATTATGATAAAAAGGCGGGTTGAAATAATGGCTCCGTCATTTATAAAAAAAGCTAGACGTTATGTAATGTGGCAGATTGTACGAATTGGCTGCGACATATATACAAACTAAATTGTAATGGTTTTATTATCTGATTATTAAAACAAAGAGGCCCAATTGGTAAGATTCTTTCGAGCATTTCTTCTTCGCCAACGGTCAATACCGAAATGCTAGTAGATAAAAAAAAATACAAGAATATTATAAATAAAAATGTGTAAAATATTTCTAAGTAAGCTCACAAGGGCCCAATGGCAGAATATTCATTCAATTCATTTCATTCAATTCTATTCCATTTCATTTCATTAAGCAGACAAATGTAGTTGACTCAATAAGGGAGGGCAATTATAGATATTCATCACAGATAACAATAAATTACGGAAAGTACCTACATCGATAGAAGTCGAATTAAGTAACCATCATTATTGATGACTGTGGTGGTGTACTAAAACTTCTCTTAACCACACTTGGCTAATTAATTATTAAATCAATTAATAATTAATTAAATCGAAAAAAGTATTGTAGCAATTACGGCCTTAGCGAGTATAACTCAAAAAGGCTATACTCGGCTATGGAGTTGCAGTTTGAGCTTAATAAAATTCGGACTAAATACCTTTGTTGTAATTTCGACTAAATTTCATTGTAATCAGAGATTGTATTGCTCGTGATTCTTCCGGCACGTTTATATTGCATCTGTCCGTGTGGTTGTGTCATAAAGTTTCGTAAAAATCTACAATAGATTTTGAAGGCACAATTTGCTGTTCTTCATGGTCAATAGTGATGTGCGTTATAAAAATATTTTATCGAATATATAATTTTATGACACAAATTAATTCAGTCTACGAATGACTCAAAAGGGGGTGTTGAATGCGTGAGCGATTCTTTCAAAAACTTGTTTAGGAAGTGAACATACAAATCCTGACATTTAGGAGACGAGTAATTTTTTTTTCTTTTTTTTAACAATCATTCAGCACAGCATATCCTGAGACAGAAAACGTCAGGCATATCTGGGATGCAAGGAATATGGATAGTAATTTTGAATTGTGAGTTAGATTTCATAACAATGATTAGGGATATTAGATTTGATGAAATGGTACATTGAGATACATTATAATCATCGCACAATTGCTTCTAGACGCATAGTTCAGTTGAAACAGTTCAGTTCAGTTCTAAGTGCTTTATAAAGTCCAAGGAAAAAAGAATTTTTTTTTTTTTTAAAGAATCGTTATTAATTTCTCATCACAACAATAAGTCTCTTAACATAAGAAACCTTAAAATATATAATAGTACAATAATTTCTTAGTCTAAATATGAGTAGCTCACAATAAGAAAAGGAAAATTTCTATAGTGTCTTGCTGGACGCCGGCAATAAACTCATCGATCTCACTTGACAACATTTTATCGTCACTATTTTAATCTGTCATAGATACCGTCTTAAAATACCCCATCTGTAGTTACATTGTCCAGAAAAAAGGCATTCTACACAACAACCTTTAATCCTACTCCCAATCAATCTTATCGAAGCTTTTAACAAAAAATACTCAATAAGTGAGAAAACACTCAGGATTAAATCGAGTCTATCATGAATATCAAAGAGGTAATCAAACGATTAATCCTTCTGCGGATGACGGTAAAAAAGGAACGGTATATAAATTCTGAGAAACGACCATCTGAGACCGATCAGTCAGACTGACGGTTTACGTCACAATAGATGTTATAAAGCCGCCTCCAGACATAGCTTCAAAATACTACAAAGTGGCCGACCAGTGGCGCCATTTTGTTCAAAGTTTGAACAAACATTTGCACTTTTCTATCTCCTGTTGGAGTTTGAACGCACATCAAAGGGTGCAAAGTTCAAATGTTTGCATAGTCTGCCACATTTACTTAGTCCAGTAACATATATGTGAGTGAACGGACAGTCAGCTTCTAATGTTTTTAACTCGTATCTGAGATGATTTTACATATAGGTGCGTTCTATGTACCTAGCTCATTTGTGGCAAGAAGAAAGAAAGGTAATTGCCCAGCACTTACTCAGTCCCGTGTCATTTATTGTCGTGGTAAAACCTTAGCACTAATATTAAACAATTATTGAGAAGTTGTAAATATCCTATGTGTTTACGTTTTTTCTATTGCTTTCATTGAGTAGTGCGTGTATAAATGCGTACGTATTGAACATATAAGTAAAATATTGCATGCCATACTAAGCATCCTCCTAAGGTTATATATAGTATTCAGGAGCTCGATAGTGTCGTTGTGTGAGTCAGTTTAATCGAACATGCAAGTTGAGCATACGTTCAACTTCAAAAAGAGCGATGAGGTTTTTACAGGGTCAGCAACGCGCGATGCCCGCCGAATGCGCGCCGAATGCTTGTTTTCCACTTTAGAGATATAAAAAAAACGTCGTCCATAGCCTGTCCATCGATGTGTTTATTTATATCGAGTTCCAAGATGCTTCGGAGGACACTTTAAGCCGTTGATTCCAGCTGTTGTCATTAGATAACAGTCGCTTAGCGAAGTTAATGGCCTAATGACTTGAAAACATTGGCCCCCATCAACAATTGAGCAGTGTTGTGGAGTATGCCCTAAACCCCTTCGATTGAAAGGGAAACCCGTATCCCAGTAACATATTGAATGACAGGACATTGTAACGTAGCTATTGTAGAGCTATACAAATAAATTTATCTACAGAACATGACCATCGTAGAGTTGTCACCGCCGATTACCGTTCAGCAGTAAACTCGTTATGAAGTTTCACCAACCAGTTACCCATTTGGAGGCAGACGCTGATTTGATCAATCTTGTTTGTAACCATAATGGGGTAAGTTTACTATAACATGTACGTTACTTGCGTTTTTCATGGAATATTGTTTAAAGCGATATGATATATGTTGCCAAAGTGACGCCTATTTGAATAAAAAATCGTATTGTAACGTAGAATATTTTATACACTACATATTATTATAGGCTTATGTATTCGAACTATGTACCCTAGATTAGATATATTATTACAATACTATTGTGCTGTTATGTTTTGTGTGTTCTTCCGATTGTACAATGGGGTGTGTTCAGAGGAGTTATTTGACATGATGCCCACGGCTTCCTTCTACAGTTGCACTGCTCGCCATCGACAGCAAATTCATCCTCACACATTAGAACCGAAGTGGTCACATACTGTACAGTTCCAGAGAAGTTTTCTTAAACGTACTATCAAGCTGTGGAATGAAATGCCTGTTGAGGCTTTCCCAGGAGACTACAGCATGGAGTTCTTCATATAGGGCGCGAAGAGGTTTTTACAGGGTCGGTAAGGCGGATGTGATGCTTCTGGTGTTACAGGTGTCCATAGGCTAAGGTAATTGCTTTCCATCAGGCGGACCGTATGCTTATTTGTCATCTTAGTGGTATATAAAATGCTATTGGAGTACCTAGATAAATAAATACATATTCCATCAAGTCCAGGTACTTCCCTTTAACTAGTACTTCCCTTTAAGGTAACTTCATCATCATCATCATCATCATCATCAGCCTGTATCTACCCACTGCTGGATATAAGCCTTCACCAATGCTTTCCACCAGATACGATCCTCCGCCTTCCGCATCCAGCCGCTCCCAGCCGCTCTCTTTAGGTCATCGGACCATCTAGAGGGAGGGCGCCCAACACTTCGTCGTCCTACTCGCGGCCTCCACTCTAATACCTTCCTCCCCCATCTGCCATCACTTACTCGGCAGATGTGACCCGCCCATTGCCACTTCAGCTTGCAAACTCTTAAGGCTATGTCGACAACTTTAGTTCTCCGTCGAATTTCTTCGTTCCGGATACGATCCCGCAGAGAAACCCCGAGCATAGCCCTCTCCATTGCTCGCTGCGCGACCTTTAACCTGTGGACCAGTCCGATGGTCAGTGTCCAAGTCTCTGCACCATATGTCATTGCAGGGAGGACGCACTGGTTGAAGACTTTAGTCTTCAAGCATTGGGGTATCTGTTCGGCGAAGATGTACCGAAGCTTTCCAAAAGCTGCCCAGCCCAGTCGAATACGTCTATCGATCTCTTTGTTGAAATTACCCCGGCCAAGCTGTATGGAATGTCCGAGGTAGACATAGTCATTAACCACTTCAATAGCGGCATTCTCTACTGTAACCGGACTAGGGATGACATAGTCGTTGTACATGACTTTCGTCTTGTCGAAATTCATCCCCAGCCCCACACGTCGAGAAGCAGCATTGAGATCGACCAACATACGACTGAGATCCTCCAGCGATTCAGCCATTATAACCACGTCGTCGGCAAACCGAAGGTGTGAGATGTACTCGCCATTCACATTGACGCCCCGTTTTTTCCAGTCCAGCGTCTTGAATACGTCTTCCAGAGCAGCGGTGAATAGTTTTGGGGAAATGACATCTCCTTGACGTACTCCCCGCTGCAGCTGGATAGGCTTAGACTGTCCTGGACGCGGACAGTCATTGTCGCAGCGCTATATAGCCATCTCAGCACCTCGATATAGCGGTGGTCGACTTGGCATCGCTGTAAGGATTCCAGAACAGACCAAGTTTCGATGGAGTCGAAGGCTTTCTCGTAGTCCACAAAAGCCACGCAGAGCGGAAAATTGTACTCTGTGGTTTTCTGCACAATCTGCCGCAATGTATATATGTGGTCCACGGTGCTGTAGCCTTTACGAAACCCAGCCTGTTCCGGTGGCTGGTAGTCATCAAGCCTTCGAGCGACACGATTCGTGATAACCCTTGAAAACAGCTTATACACGTGAGTCAGGAGCGAGATCGGTCTAAAATTTTTTAATAAGGTTTTGTCACCTTTTTTGAAGAACAAGACAACCAAACTCCTGGTCCACGCGACTGGTGCGGTCCCATTGTGAATGACGGAATCAAACAGACGTTGTAGTTCCTTTAGAACCGGAGTTCCTCCAGCTTTCAACAGTTCTGTTGTAATTCCGTCCTCACCGGGAGCCTTACCATTTTTCAGTTGTGCACGAGCAGCTGATGTAGGGACAGGTGCATGTGCAGCATAGAGTTTACCATAAAATGTCTCCACCTCTGCGAAGATCTCTGGCTTAGAAGACACGATTCGACCATCTTCTAGCTTGAGCTTCGACAGATAAGCTCTTTCAGAAGGCCGAGAAAAGACTTTCAGGCCTTTGTTGCGAGCTATCACGTCTTCAACTCGTTTAGCATTGAAGACGCGACAGTCCCGCCGTATCAGCCTTCTGATCTGCTTATTTAAAGCTGCATATTCTGTCGAAGCTCTAACAGATGCTGTCGCCTCGCGTCTCTTCTGCATAAGAGCCAGAGTTTCGCTAGAGAGCTTGGCCTCCCGAGCTCTATGCTGCCGCCCAAAGTGTTTCCTGCCGACTTCGTGTAGTGTTGTCCCTATTCTATCTGATGCCTCGTCCATGTCCGTAGTGATTTCCAACGAATCGAATCGGTTTTGAAGTTCCAGTTGGAACTTTTCCGAAGCTTGAGTGATCTGAGGAAGAGTTGGACGTAGATTCGACTTCATCATACGGACTCTTTCGAGTTTATAGCTGATATTTAGGGTGCCTCGTACAAGTCGGTGGTCGCTACCGGTACCAAACCTGTTAACCACTGAGACATCCCTAAATATCCGCCTTTTATCTGTTATGATGAAGTCGATCTCATTCCTAGTCACCTTGTCGGGGCTTTGCCAGGTCCATTTCCTATGGGGTTTCTTTTTAAAGAACGAGTTCATCAAAAAGAGCCCCTCCATTTGGAGGAAATTAACCAGCATTTGCCCCCTGTGGTTCCTCAACCCCAAACCAAACCCTCCGACAACCGATTCGTCGCATTCTTGTACTCCCACCTTGGCGTTGAAGTCCCCGACAACAACCGTGAAGTGGGTCTTGGTGGTATTACGTATGGCCTTCGTAATGTCCTCGTACATGGCCTCGACCTCTTCATCCGGGTGTGTCGTCATTGGAGCATATACCTGTACTACTTTCAAAGAGTATCTCTTTGTCAGTTTTAGCACAAGATATGCTACCCTCGACGACACACTGGATACCTCCACTACGTTGTTGACGAAAGCTTTATGAACGAGGAACCCGTTCATAAAGTTCGTTAAGGTAACTTATCTAACAATAATCTCGCTTTTACTTGCGCCTCGCTATATATCTATAGTCTTCACCGATTCATAAGAACTCACAACAGCTCTCGAGGTCAGAAGGAAATTGTTACTTGACTGCCTATAAAGTGGGGGTGATGGCCCTTTTGAGCCAGTTTTGGTTACGCTGTTACCAAAAATAGTCTTCTGCCAGAGCTTCATTAATTAATCAGCAGGGTGCACCACGTGCAGGCTAAATTGGCAGTAAAGATGATGGTGATTCACTTACATCCCAAATTAATTCCATGATTTTGAAATTTAAGTTTCATAATACAAAAGCTAAACGATCTCAGAAGCGTAAAACTATTCAGTAAACGTTGGGGCTGAAAATAAGTATGTACTTCTAAACTATAAACTAAAGACATAAATAGCTTATAGCTTTAGCCGTTTAGTAGTACGCTAGTCAGCGAATTTTCAGATCCGTCAGTATACTTTAAGTGGCTGTAAAAACGTTACAGATTGAAGCTATGTATAAACTAGTAAAGACAGATTGTTGTGCTGAAAGCTGGCTATATTGCGCCTAAATTGACAACTGTGGTCTTACTGTTTGTTTTAGATCGTAACTCGAAAGTGATTCATGGAAATAGAAACTTCGCTATAGTCAACATGGGGTTACCAATTATTATTGAAGGAAATAATGTAACAAGTTCTAAAAAACCGGACAAGTGCGAGTCGGACTCGCCCTGGTTCCGTACATATGATCATATAAATTTGATATTTTTCATTATAAATAAGAAATAATGCGCCGGAAAAAATAAATAAAATATATTTTGCAATGTGCACATCAAGCCCTTTCATAAGATATCCCATTTGAACTACTAGCTTTAATTTGAAATTTCGACCTCCTATAAAAATATAGATCCCCTATTTTTAAAATTTAATTACAAATGTATAGTTTTGAGATTTATTCTTGTACTTGTAGTCTATAATGATGTTACTTGCCAAATTTCATAGTTCTAGGTCAACGGGAAGTACCCTATAGGTTTTGATTCCCTTGAGAATGTGTCGAAATATGCGTTTTTTGCTGAATAAACGGCCGTAACTTTTTTTTACGTAAACTTAGCAGTTTGATTTTTTTACAACTTCATGGGACCGTAGACCTGAGTATACAGTTCAAATTTCAGCTTGATACCTCCACGCATTCTCGGCGTAAAGGGTCTTGACAGACAGACAGACGGACAACAAAGTGATCTTATAAGGGTTTCGTTTTTCCTTTAGAGGTACGGAACCCTAAACACAGAAAAAAAAAGTCAAAGTATATATAATAAGCGAAATAAAGAAGGAGTTGCTGCGATAGAAGCGGGGGTGACGGCGCGCATGCGATATGTCATGTTGCGAGCGTTAATATGGCTACGGTAACTGCTTTCCATCAGGCGAGCCGTATGCTTGTCTACCACCCGGTGAAATATAGTAGGGGATCAAGGATGATCGTGATGATACAGAAATTTACATTTCAAGTATGCTACCCAAAGAGGATTAGAAAGAATTTAGAAAAGAGTGCAGAATAACCAATAACCTCTGACGTCGACGTTGATAAAAGGAAAACATAGAAAGGAGATAATTTTTTTGGCCTTTCTTCGTGACCTTCGTGTACGTGCTTCGGAGGGCACGTTAATCCATCGGTTCTTTAGACAACAATCATTAAGCCAAGTCAGTGGCCTTTAGGCGGCTTCCTAATACTAGTCATCGCCAACACGCCGTTCAGCAGCTAATGGAGTATGCTCTAAATCCCTTCGATTTAAGGGAGACCAGTATCCCAACAGTGGGATGATTATGGGTTGATGCAGTACAGTTTTAGTGTGATACTAACTAATAACTTCACATAGCTATTTCTATAGACATGAACCCTTTGTTTTTTGTTATCCCGCATAGCTCTTTTAAAAAAACCGGACAAGTGCGAGTCGGACTCGCCCACCGAGGGTTCCGTAGGTACGTAGTATCATTATTAAATTTGATATTTTTCATTATAAATAAGAAATAATGCGTCGAAAAAAAATAAATAAAAAATATTTTGCAATGTGTACATCAAGCCCTTTCATATGATACCCCATTTGAACTAGTAGTTTCAATTTCAAATTTCGACACCCTATAAAAATATAGACCCCCTATTTTTTAAGATCTATTTACAAATGTATAGTTTTGAGATTTATTCCTGTACTTGTAGTCTATAACGATGTTACTTGCCAAATTTCATAGTTCTAGGTCAACGGGAAGTACCCTATAGGTTTTGATTCCCTTGAGTGTGTCGAAATATACGTTTTTTGCTGAATAAACGGCCGTAACTTTTTTCTACGTAAATTTAGCAGTTTGATTTTTTTTTAACTTCATGGGACCGTAGACCTGAGTATACAGTACAAATTTCAGCTTGATACCTCCACGCATTCTCGACATAGAAATTCTTGACAGACAGACAGACAGACAGACAGACAGACAGACAGACAGACAGATAGACAGACAGACAGACAGACAGACAGACGGACAACAAAGTGATCTTATAAGGGTTCCGTTTTTCCTTTTGAGGTTCGGAACCCTAAAAAGACCCAAAAATCATATGGTGGCTGAATTGTCTCCTTTGCTGAAATTAAATAAGTAGATACAATACAAATATTATATAATAATTTCACGAGGTCGGTGGCGTAGCGGTCAATGACGCGGCTTCGACACCAACGCTCGTGGGTTCGATTGCCACATAGGACAAACATTTTGTGTGCATGAACATGTCTGTTTGTCTTAGTCTGGGTGTTTTCTATGTATCATAAGTATGTATTTACAAAAAAAAAATGTATTTACGTATGTTTATCAGTTGTCTAGCACCAATAACACAAGCTTCGCTTATTTTGGGGCTAGATGGCGCTGTGTACTTTGTCTGAGAATATTTATTTATTTATTTATATGTAATCACATGTGTCAAGTAGTAGCCAGCCCCATTACCACCATCTCTTATTGCGATTCAATAATTGAATAGATTGCTTATTCATACCAATGAATAAGCGACTCTATTCCATTTGAAATAGAGTAGAGTCGCTTATTCATTGGTATGGATAAGCATTCTATTCAATTATTGAATCGCAATAAGAGATGGTGGTAAGGGGCTGTTTACAAGTTATTTAGCTATTGAATTTGTTTTGGCAATAAGTATAAGTGAAATAAAAAATATTTTAAAACAAGCCAAGTTTCTCAAGCCAAGTTATTCATCATCTACAGCCTGCATCTACCCACTGCCGGATATAGGCTTTTGCCAATGGTTTTCACCATATACTCTTCCGCTTTCCGCATCAAACTGCTACCAGACACATTTTCTAGACTACATAGACCGACAACTTCAAAAAGTGGTTTGATGCGGAAAGCGGAGGAGCATATATTACATTATACTTATAGGAGCATATATAGGTGGAAAACATTGGGAAAGGCCACGCATGCGGTGACCAAGCGTGGGGTGCCTACTCTGTAGCATCTATAGAGTAGGCACCCCACGCTTTGTCACCCTATGCGTGGCCTCCACTCCAGGACTTTCCTCTCTCATCTGACACCGCTGACTCGGCAGATGTGGCCAGCCCACTGCCATTTCAACTCGCTGACTCTGAGAGCTATGTCACTTTGGTTCTCCGTTTTTATTGGTTGTTATTAAAAAATAGGTAATTAGAAAGTTCACTTACTGCATTTCGCACATCAGGCTTTTTCATTTGATACCCATGTCTGGGGTTAATGTGGAAGTTGTAAATCGCCATTTAGCCGCCATCTTGAGTTTAAAATGGTAGCATTTAGATTTTTTTATTTTTTATTTCTGGACAATTTACACCCAATTAAAATTAAAGCTTGTACTATAGGTACTAGATAACTGAAGAATGTATATATGTAATGTGATGAATATAATCCGTGGTGCATGATACTTGAGCTTCACTTGACTAGCCATCTCTTTAGGCTTTTAATGGCTTATTTGTCATATAACTATTTAACACATTGCCAAGAGGAGAGGTCAAATTCCAAAAGCTTCCTATTATTACTAATTTCTCCTGATTAAATTCGCTATAAGTTTCAAGGCAGCCTTAGTTTTACCTTTTTTGGTGGTCGCTGCTATTAATCCTGGCTACACAGATACAATGGTGGGAATGTGTGGTGGGGCTCCGTCCCGTCAAAAAAAAAATCCAATATTCCCAATGTATGGCAATTATTAATATAACACTCAAATTGAAACACAAAGCAGAATCCAATAACAACATAATATAGCGTTATATAAAAGAAAAACAATATGAGTAATAACCAATTTGTACCACCCACGGCCTCCGCTAATAATTTTACCTTAATTTGCATTAAGTAAACAATCAGTATTCGTATTAACGATTCCCCAGAGCAATGAGAAAGGGAATTAAATGTTAGAAATAACATATTATATCTCTTGTGGTTAATTTGAATAGAGCTTATTTAAGATAATGGAAATAACTTGGAGGTATTATGTAAATGGACTTTAAAAATATTCTGTTGGTTTGTTTGTATTATCTTTATTGTACATAACATCATCATCAGGTCATTTTAGTCGTCACTACAGGAGCACGACCCTCTCTCGTCCGTCACATACTATGAATATGAATAATGGTATGAATAAGCAATCTATTCAATTATTGAATCGCAATAAGAAATGGTGGTAAGGGGGCTGGCCTCCCCAACCCGTCTGGCCAGCGTGGGGAGTGTAGGCCAAATCCTTCTGTCTGTGACGGATGTTTTATAATTTATTTCCCTTAGTCGCCTTGTACGACATCCACGGGAAGAGACGGAGTGATTCTATTCTAGTCTGCCAGAAACCACACGTACATAACGAACATAAAATACATGTACATAAAAACACTTAAAAATAGAGATGTACAATGGCGGGCTTAACTCTTTATGAGATCTCTACCAGCTAACCTTGAACCTTCTGTTCATTTGATTTGAATCGTTAAATACTTTTATTATAGAAATATTGTATTTTTAAGGTTCCGTACCCAAAGGGTAAAAAGGAACCCTATTACTAAGGCTCCGCTGTCCGTCCGTCCGTCCGTCCGTCTGTCCCCAGGCTGTATCTCATGAACCGTGAAATTTTCACAGATGATGTATTTTTGTTGCCGCTATAACAACAAATACTAAAAAACAGAATAAAATAAATATTTAAGGGGGCTCCCATACAACAAACGTGATTTTTTGTTGCTCGTTTTTGCTCGCAATTGACAACGGCAATAGGTAGATGCTTGAAATACTCACATAATATGTAGTTATATGTTCACTTTAAAAATAAATAATTAAATAAAAATAAAACAAATATTTAAGGGGGGCTCCCATACAACAAACGCGTTTTTTTGCCGTTTTTATAGATAATGGTACGGAACCCTTAGTGCGCGAGTCCGACTCGCACTTGGCCGGTTTTTTTATACTACGTCGTGTAGCAAACAATCATATGACCCGCCTGATGTGAAGTTTAGTTATGTGAAATATCGCTCGCCGACTGGTACCACTGCTGCTAACGCAGTGACTCCTTTCTTACTGGTGACCTCACACAGGAACACAACAACCTTTCAAGGAAATTGTTATTTGGCTTTGGTATTCTGACAGGTGGAGGTATCTCGCCAGTCGGGCATTTGTAAGCTGCCTGACTATTTTTGTTGTTTCCTTTAGTATGTGAAGGTATAAAGAGATCATTCGACATATATATACATTAATATAAACAGTTATGAGAAAAAAGTTAAATAGTGATCATTTAGTCATTTTTTTAAATGAATTGACCGACGGACTCTCGCGAATGTGACAGGCGATATTATTTCACACAGTGTATTTCATTCGAATACGAATAAAACGATTTTTTTTTTCTATTAATAAATGATTTCACAGAATCTACTATAATATTTATTTATTTATTTATTTATTTAAACTTTATTTACCACAAATTAAGGGTACATAGGCGGTCTTAATGCTAAAAGCATTCTCTACCAGACAACCTTTGGGAAGAACAGATATGCACGAGTGCGGCATACAAAATAAATTAACAACAATATTATTATGGTATAGTATAACAGAAAATATACATACATACACATTACTTAAATACAGAATATATAATACATATAAAATAATATAAACATACATATACCTACATATGAATAGGAGGATGATTCACAGTTTTGGAAGATTGTCCAAGAGATATGCATGAACTTTATTTTTGAAGTTAAATTTATTCGCAATTCTTCTGATGCCATCGGGTAGCGCATTCCAGAGTCGTGAAGCTTGTAAAGTGAAGGAGTCAGACATAAAGCCAGTACGAAAAAGTGGGATAGAAAGCGCAAGGGAGTTGTCAGATCGGAGCTGCCTTTCGTGAGAGTCGCAAAGATATTGAAACTTACATTTTAAATATTCAGGGGAGAGAGGATTATACAGAATAGAGTGAAGTGAACAGAGCAATCTCTTTTGCCTGCGCTGACGAATAGGAAGCCATTTGAGCTGTGACCGGTAGGAAGAGACATGATCAAATTTATGAAGACAGAAGATAAAACGAATAGCATTGTTGATAAGCCGGTCCAGCTTATTAAGAAGATCTTCATTTAGATCAGGGTAGCAGACATCAGCATAATCAATGATTGGAAATATGAGAGATGTGACAAGAGTGACCTTAATATTGATGGGGAGAAAATTTCGAAACCGATTAAGATATCGCAAAGAAGATATGACCGCACGACTTACCTCTGCGATTTGTGTAGTCCAACTCAATGTGGAATCAATGTGTAGCCCAAGGTTCTTCACACTAAGACTAAAAGGAATTACACATTTTTCAAACATGACAGGGATGACAGAACTGGAATCCACTTTCGCGACTTGCCTAGAGCTGCCCACAACAATAGCTTGGCATTTGGCAGGATTCACAGAAATCCCAAAGTCTTTAGACCAGTTACTAATACTGCACAAATCACAATTTAGCCGAGTAATTGCTAAGTTTACATCGTCTGCAGTAGTTTGTACGTAAATCTGCAGGTCGTCCGCGTAGAAATGGTAAGAACAGCATAACGACAAGGAAAGGAAATTGATAAATAAAGAAAACATTATAGGTAGATATCATTTTATGACGAAATTTTGTAAAATTATGTACGAAACTAGCCCTAGCACTTTCGGTCTTACAAACCATGGCCAGGTTTACGAGTTACATAATTTATTTACGGCGGGTATTGTAGGGTTAATGATTCAGCTGCCCCAAAATGCCTCTGATATTTTATCACATAGATATTTAACATGAAACCTTTGGGGTGTAAGTGCTTCATCGACATCTTTGAACCAAAGCCAACTTCACCTGCACACGGTGCACCCTGCTGACTGACAAACGAAGCTCTAAGCGTAAAGAGGGGTAGGGAGCGTAATTGTAAGCTACCCGACTGGGAAATGTATCTCCACCTCACAGAATACCGCACCCAAATAATAATTCCCTTGAGGGTTGTTGTGTTCCTGCGTATGAGCGAGGTCACCAGAAAGGAAGGAGATGCTGCGTTGGCAGCAGGGGTGGCGGCGCGTGAGCGATATTTTATATTGCGAGCGTTAATATGGCTATGGTAACTGCTTCATATCAGGCGGGCCGTATGCTTTTCTGCTACCCGACCTAGTATAAACAAAAAACCTGTAGTAGGGGCCAGAGCGCCATACTATCGTCTAAAAGGGGTGAACTGATTTGAAATTTCATCAGGTATACGTTAGGATTGCTGATCACGGACTCGCTTTACGTCGCAGCGCACGCCTTATGTAAATGATATTGTTACTTCCTTCAAACATTGTGTTTTAACTTACCAACTTTCCACTTCATTTGTTAGCCACATGCCTTGAATGGAGTTGATGGAAATTGGGTTTTAGAACTCGATGTGTACTTAAACCTTAACTTGCATAACTGGCTGAAGCATGGATGCGGAATGCGGGGAATCGTATTTGGTGGAAAGCATCGGGGAAAGCTTATATCCAGCAGTGGGTAGATACAGGCTGATGATGATAATGATGATTGCATAACTAGTAAGCTAGAATAGAAAAACGCAGGCACTATACCCTATACGCCAACGAGTTAGTGAAGATTACATATCGTCAAAGAGCTCGATGTGAGTCAAATCGATTACGCAAGTTAAGTAACATCGACCGTAGCCTGTCTCAGTAGATGGCTTTATTGATCTCGAGCTTCTTCATGCTTTCTAGGGCACGTTAAGTCGTCGCTCCCGGCTGTTGCCAATAGATGGACAGACGTTAACATGAGTCAGTGACCTTGAGAACACAGTTGAGCAGCGTGGTGGAGCATGCTCGAAACTCCTTCGATTGAAAGGAAACGCATATACTGGAAGTGGAATACATAAGGTTCACGACGATGATGACGTATATAGTGTACATGCATAACTGGCAGCCATTGGGGAACCATGGTTCTGGTGGTTCTGGAATAAATATAAAGAACAGAAAATAGCCCCCATACCCGATGGGATTTTGTGAACATTACATTTGGTCTATAAAAACGTGATGAAACGGAGAACTAGTGGATATGTAATGATACGAAAGCAGATGGTGAACGAATATTTAGGTAGAAATATAACACAAGTGGTACAAGATACAATTCAAGAGTAAAGACAAAGACAAAGTAAACAAATATGGTTTCTATGGACTTATTTATTAAAAAAAAACACTAAATTCAAAATATGTTAAAAAAAATATAAAATATAAAAGACGTCGCTACACGTGAGAAAATCGATTATTATTGAAATCAGATGTTCAATATCTTTAGGCTCAAATGATGTATGTACATTTACATTATCGAAAAAGACGTTGTCAAAATTTACTATAGACATGTTATACAAATGGCTTCTACCTACAACTTTACCCGCGCGTGATAAATAAAATATCAAAAATATGATTCCGATCCTTAGCAGCCTTTTGGCAGAGTGAACGAGAGTAGGTATAGAGCAAAATAAGAGAGATATTTTCGTTTAGATATTGTAAAATATACAATACGCTAATGTGCGTACGTTGCGGGACATTTTTATTAAGTTTTTATGCTCATTACATTGAGTTTCATATCTATTGTCAGAGATATAATTTTCCCAGAATTGTGATTTCGCTGGATTTTTTTGCTTTCGTAAACAACTACATACACATACATTAAAAATTTCATAGAATTCGTTTTGAAGAGGATGATAAAAAATAAATATCATATACTGGAATAATACCATTAAGTAATTATATGGATAAACGAAAGAGACAAAATAAGGAAAAGTAAAACATAAAATTATCACATACCTTGACTTGACTACATGACTTGACGAGCTCGGTGGCGGTCAATGACGCGGCTTCGACACCAACGCTCGTGGGTTCGATTCCTACACAGGACAAACATTTGTGTGCATGAACATGTCTGTTGGTCTTGGTCTGGGTGTTATCTATGTATCATAAGATGTATTTACAAAAAAAATGTATTTACGTATGTTTATCAGTTGTCTAGTACCCATAACACCAGCTTCGCTTACTTTGGGGCTAGATGGGGCTGTGTAATTTGTCTGACAAATATTATTATTATTAAAAAAACATACCTACGTACGTAAGTATAACGTACATAAAACTTTCTCGTTCTTATTCCGTAAGTTTTTTTTTATTTTTCCAAGTCTTTACCTTCTATTTTCAAACTCATCATCATCATCATTTCAGCCTATTGCTGTTCACTATTGAACAAAGACCTTCACAATGAATTTTCAGCATTACTGGTTCAGTGCAACCTGCATCCAACAATTCCTAGCAATCCCTCGCAGGTCGTCAGTCCATCTCGTAGGTGGCTGTCCCACACCACGCTTCCTTGTACGTGGCCTCCACTGCAGGATCCTATTGCCTCATCGGCCGTCCGATCTTCGCGTTATGTTACCCGCCCATTGCCACTTCAGCCTTCCAGTGCCTCAATACTATAGTGTTTAATAAGTGTGTGTTACTGGTGATGACTTATGGATCACAAGTGTGGTCCTTCACAACAGGACACACAAAAAAGCTGAGAAGCTCAACGTGTTATGACTATGCTCCATATTAATCAAAATAAACGAGAACAAATTAGGAATGAGAAGATCCGTAGACGAACTAAGGTCACTGACATAGATGAGAGGGCTTTAACTACTAATTCTAAGAATCTAAGAGAGGTAGGGAACGTAATTGTTAGCTACCCGACTGAGGAATGTACCTCCACCTCACAGAATACCGCAGCCAAATAACGGTTCCCTTGAGGGCTGTTGTGTTTCTGCGAGTGATTGAGGTCACCAGAAAGGAAGGAGATGCTTCTATGGCAGCGGGAGTGGCGGCGCGCGAGCGATATTTTATGTTGCGAGCGTTAATATGGCTACGGTAACCGCTTCACATCAGGCGGGCCGTATGCTTGTCTGCCACCCGACGTAGTATACAAAAAAAAAATCTTTTTACTTTGTATACCTACTTATTAATAATTTCTTCAAATCAATTTGTAACTTAATTGTCATACTCACCTCGCCTAAATTTGTGCACACCTTTAAACTTTGTTCCACAAAATTTAAATTTTTGTATCGCGTACGCACTGACGAATTACGTCTTCACCAACGAACATTCCACTTCATTTGTTGTCCCCCTAAAACGGAGTCAATAAAAAATATTAGGGGGGAATAAAAAAAATGTTACCAAAGAATACGACTGCGTAAATTTGATGATTCGTATAATTTGAGGCCTGTATTGTTACATAACAGGCATTTTTACGATGACGTAAAGTCAGACGGAGTAACGGCCTTTGAGACTATAAAAACTTTTTAGTTGAAACGTGTTATGGATAGTGTTGTTTTTGTGACATATTGAAACGTAACTGTTATTTTACAGTATAAATTTGGGGGTTCCGTAAATATAGTGGAAAAAAAGATATCCATATAGGTTCGTTTCTTGTCAAAAACTTCTTTTGAGATTGTCGTCGTCAATACTTACTCATTCCACTGCTGGAATATTTGTCTCCTCTTAATTGAAGCGATTTAGAGCGCACTCCACCACGCTGTTCAACTGCGTGTTGGCGGAGCCAATATTTTCAAGCTGCCCAAATGCCACTGACATAGCTTAATGAGTGTCACCTGGGATCGACGGCTTAACTTGCCATCCGAAGCACAGAGGAGCTCGAGATAATATAATTTTTTTTTTTTTGGTATCAAGTTGAAATTAATATCAACTAGATACTCAGATCTGCAATCCCTTGTAGCTGTAAACAAATGAAACTTCTAAGTTGTTTACTTTAGTGAGGCTTGGTTTTGTTTCTAAAAAATATAATGAGCCTCTGTACATCTTCAATGTGGTCTGCAAAAATGTCTCAACTTCGCCTGATGGAAAACGCAGGTGAAGTTTCTTCAGACATAGAGGAGAATATGGGGACTGCCATATGATTAGTGCTAAACTGGCGATCACCTTTGCTGGCCTATAGAAGTATAGTCCCACTTTGTCCAAACAACCCAGGATTAAAAAAACCGGACAAGTGCGAGTCGGACTCGCCCACCGAGGGTTCCGTAGGTACGTAGTATCATTATTAAATTTGATATTTTTCATTATAAATAAGAAATAATGCGTCGAAATAAATAAATAAAATATATTTTGCAATGTGTACATCAAGCCCTTTCATATGATACCCCATTTGAACTAGTAGTTTCAATTTGAAATTTCGACACCCTATAAAAAATATAGACCCCCTATTTTTTTAAGATCTATTTACAAATGTATAGTTTTGAGATTTATTCCTGTACTTGTAGTCTATAACGATGTTACTTGCCAAATTTCATAGTTCTAGGTCAACGGGAAGTACCCTATAGGTTTTGATTCCCTTGAGTGTGTCGAAATATGCGTTTTTTGCTGAATAAACGGCCGTAACTTTTTTCTACGTAAACTTAGCAGTTTGATTTTTTTTTAACTTCATGGGACCATAGACCTGAGTATACAGTTCAAATTTCAGCTTGATACCTCCACGCATTCTCGACATAGAAATTCTTGACAGACAGACAGACAGACAGACAGACAGACAGACAGACAGACAGACAGACAGACAGACAGACAGACAGACAGACGGACAACAAAGTGATCTTATAAGGGTTCCGTTTTTCCTTTTGAGGTTCGGAACCCTAAAAAGAGAAATACACGTCAGCCGGCAACGAATTCAATAACTTTATACTAATACGATAAACATAGAGAACAATTGTTGAACAATTTGATGCGTGATAACAACTGTATCCTATTAAGATAATATTTCAAACCAGCACGAGTGGCTCAAGGAATGGAGGGACAAGTTATAACAGATATTATGAATACTCATCATCATCATCTTCAGGTCATTTTAGTCTCCACTACAGGAGCACAACCCTCTCTCGTCCCTCCCAGACGGAAGGAGGATTTGGCCTACACTCCCCACGCTGGCCAGACGGGTTGGGGAGGCCTGATCGATATTTTATGATGTATTTCCCTTAGTCGACGTACGACATCCACGGGAAGAGACGGAATGATACTATTCTAGTCTGCCGGAAACCACACGGCCAATTCTGAATACTCAGCTTAATAAATATGCTGATTAACACTCAGACTAACAATGTACACCAGATGCCTTTAGACGTAATAATGTCTTATAAATCAATGAACGCCGGCTGCATGCACGAAAAAGCATGACTCATTGTCACATTCCGCCTGAGCCGATCGTGCAAGCGAGAGCGCGGAACAAGCGATAGAGGACCACGATTTGCGTAAGCGTTCGGCTTGTGACGCATCTATCTCTCTTCCACTCTATCGGCCGATGTTTTCTTATGACGTTATTACGTAAAATTAACGTCCGTAAACCGACTTTCCAGACAACCATATTTTTGATTAATTTTAAACCATAAGTAAGGGTTAAGTTCCAAGCTTTACCGTTACACACGAAGTAGATAAATTGTGTGAATACCAAGCAACCATTAAATAACAAAACATTAAGACAAACAAGAACAATAAACCGTTGTTAACTTTACATCGAGTTTAATTATAAAGAGCGCAAAACAATTCCTTTGGAAGCGAGCAAAACACACCTATTTCGAATCTTCACTTAATATGATACGGTTAGCAAAACAGAAACTAATCAACTATTGTATTTAGTTATCATTCACTCAAGCATTCACCTCTGAATTTATCCGTCGTCAATGGTTATACATCCCACTGCTGGGTAATGGGTTTCGGAGAAGCTCGACATAGATAAATCCATCCATAGACAGACTTTGGTCGGCGTTGTTTTCTGTCGTATTTGCTTAGACTGACACGCGCAACGACGCTATTGCACTCTTCTATCCATCTGTAATTATTCTAAAATATGCTTAATTATACCTAAACAAACATAATATGTCAATTTTTATAATAATGATTATCATCATCATCAGGTCATTTTAGTCTCCACTACAGGAGCACGACCCTCTCTCGTCCGTCTCAGACAGAAGGAGGATTTGGCCTACACTCCCCACGCTGGCCAGACGGGTTGGGGAGGCCTGATCGATGTTTTATAATGTATTTTCCTTAGTCGCCTTGTACGACATCCACGGGAAGAGACGGAGTGATTCTATTCTAGTCTGCCGGAAACCACACGGCTAATAATAATGATAATAATGTATAATTCGCACGTGAAACCGGGTAGAATTAGAAAAACTCAACTTTTACTAAAACTACCACTTTTTAGTAAAACCATCTGTGTAGGTGATAAACCTACAAAACCTACAAAAAAAATCCACCTTCAAAATAAATGTTACATAGTTCCAACAATAATGTAGTTTATTTAGCTGTAATCATATGCATGCACTCTAAAATGTATTTATCATCTATGCAGTGCATCTCAGTGTTGCATGCGACGAAGTAGTTAATTATTTCCTGCAATAGCACGTAACTGCTACTAAAATTAAGGAAACAGGATTAGTCTTCTAGTCGGGTATGGTTGGAAGTAATAAACCCTCGAAATGAACGTTTTATTGTTATATTCCTTTGCTTATTACCTAAAGCATCTTATGCCGGTAAATACAAGAACATTTACAATGCAGATACTCGTCTCACTGCTGGGTTACGAGTTATTTTGGGGTGTAAGTGACTCATCACGATCTTTGGAGCTAAAGCCAAGTTCAACTATACGCATATGGTGCAACCTGTCGACTAGCGAAAGAAGTTCTGGCAAAAAAGGCAGGGTACAGCTGGTTCATTTGAGAGTTATTATGTTCCTGGTTCCTGTGAGTGAGTGAGGTTATCGAAACAAAATAAAATATAATAATAGTGACAATAATAATTATATAATAATAGGGAGCGATGTTTCATGTCAAAATAGTTAATACGGTAATCGCTTCACGTCAGGCGGCCCGCCCGTACGGCCCGTATGCTTGTTTGCCACCCAACGTTGTGTCTACTTTGCCACAGTTTGGTGGAGACCAGTGTGTATAAGCTGAATAAACCTTGCCTATACAACTGTCATATCTAATAGTCACTCTAAATAAATCAGGGACTCTAATGTCTTATACTATTTTACCCGACTGCTTCGTTGAATGAAATCAATTGTATTGTGTCACTTAACTAAATTTATCTTTACCGGTTGGTTTTGCCTTACTGTGCCAGACGCTCAAGGCTGTTGAAGAACTTGATTGAACAATCAGATTAGCAATAGCTAAGATAAATAGAAACCAAATGTATGTATAACAAAAATAAAATAAAATTTTGTACTTAGCAATTGCTCATGCAGTTTATTAATATATTGATGACTACAAAATAGAGGTTTAAGAGACAGGTTATAAGAGCATACTCTCTGGTATTAATAAAGTATTTCACAAATTAAACGTATATTTACCGACCGGTTTCGCCTCATTGGCCTCATTATCACCCTACCAACAATATTCCACCGAGTGCTAACAATGAACAGTATTATCTCTAACAGGTTATTCGCTTCGTTCTGTAAGTTCATTCGAGCAAACTTTTATAATAACATGGAAATTGTCTATTTATACAAGTATACTAAATTATATCTACATCCATTCAAACACGTATGCATGATTAGGCACAAACAAAACCATCGTCGCAAACTTGTTCGTTCACAATTTTCTTAATCTTGAAAAAACATTAATGGAAATATCATTCGTTCATGTATTTGTATGCTGTCGGTACATATCCGCAATAAAGCGACGTTGTGCACATCCCGGCTCCGTATTGCCACCTCGAGCATCGGTTGATTGGCGCACAACGCGGCTTCTGGCTCAAATAGCAAATGGAATAACATTCCTGCTCAAGTATTTTTGTTTCGGTTTGGTTTTGAGTGTTTTTATGCCTCCATTTTTGCTGTGTAAGCGGCTCTTCATTTTTAGAAATAAAGGATCGGTGACCTCTTGGTATTGCTGATCTCCATAGGCGGCGGTGATTGCTTTCCATCAGTTGACCCTTGAGTTTAGATTTGGGGTGTAAACGGTTCATCAACATCTTTGAACCAAAGCCAACTTCACCTGCACGAGGTGCACCTTGCTGACTGACAAACGAAGCTCTGGCGAAAATAGAGGTAAGCTACCCGACTGGGGAATGTACCTCCATCTCACAGAATACCGCAGCCAAATAACAATTCCCTTGAGGGTTGTTGTGTTTCTGCGAGTGAATGAGGTTACCAGAAAGGAAGGAGATGCTGTGTTGGCAGCGAGGGTGGGGGCGCACGAGCGATATTATTTGTTGCGAGCGTAAATATAGCTACGGTAACCGATTCCCATCAGGTGGGCCGTATGTCTGTCTGCCATCCGACATAGTATAAAAAAAAAACCATATTATTATCTCTCTTAAATCACGGGTCAAGCCCGGTTATTTGATAGGCGTGCGCGGGGATATGGATCCAACGCGTAGAGGCCCCTTTGAGAAGTTTGATATAATGTTGTACGCCCGCCGTGACCCGTTCCAGGATATGTTAATGGAACAATATATCCATGAGCAGGTCTCGGCAGGCGTCGTGACTATTGCGAAGTGTGATGGAAAATAAATGGGCTATGGAGATGAGATCTGGGTGAACTTAATACCGGGCTATTACAGAAGAGGGACGGACGCCTGCCATAACTGCTTTTATTGCTAGTTATTTTTGCGGCAGGCTTGCCACTCACTAGATGGGCCCACGAAATGCCAGGAAAACGGTCGGTCGGGGGCAACACAGGTGTGACTGACTCAGGGGTGTCGAGAGGTGTGCTGCGCTTTCTCCGAAGTTACTCGCGGCGTTATGCCCTTTAACACTTCCACCCCTGGAGCATATAGCTCTAGCAGTTCCTCTCTGGACGGCCAATTAAGGCAAGCCAGAGCTGAGTGTCAACAGCTGGGACCGACGGATTATCGTGCCCACCGAAGCACGGAGGAGCTTGGGATAAATAAACACATCCTTGGACAGGCTGGGGTCGACGTTGCTGAACTTGCGTAACGGTGCCATCGAGCTACTCACATCGAGGTACGAGTGCTTAGTGCGAGTTTATTGTTCGCGTTCAATCATGTCAACGTAAACAAACCGACCAAATAGAAAAGAACTTGTGTTATTATGTTGAACTATATTAATTGGATAAATTAAACGGGTCAATCAGATCGAAACTAGTCGGCTTTCCCGACAAAAAGACGTGAGTGACCCGTTTAATTTATCTAATTAATTTAGTATAATGTCTCACGTCAGTTTTAATAATATCACAATAATATTATGTTGAACTATGTTGTGAATTAACAAGACGCGTGTTACATATCAAAATTATGTGGCTTACTTGCTCACATTTTGAAGTGACAACCCGGCTAATTTGGATAATATGTAACACGCGTCTAGTAAATTCACAATATGAAACTTATTCTCAATTAAGTAGGTCGGCTTGTAAACGTTAACACGGTCGAATGTGAGCAAAAAACTCAAGCACTCAGACCACGCTGCTGCCGCGGCGAGTTGTGTGTAAATGCTCTTATATTTATTAAAATGTTTTATAAACTGATAGTCTGACCATAGCACTGTTAAACAATGACCCAATTTAGAGAAAATTTATATTGTACTTAACTAGTAAATTTCTATACTTAGAATCCAATCACGTAGTCTCAGCGAAAACCGGAGAATCTAGACATGAATTTCGTCCTCCATTCTCATATTAAATTCATGCACGTGGTGGAATTTTTGATTAATGACTTCTGTAGTTTTTATCTCGCTTCTGCAATGTTTAAATTATATATTTCCGTCTCTTTTTGCCATTTTATATTTTGGAACAAATGTATGTGATATAATTTATGAGTTTAATATTGATCATCATCATCAGCCTGTATCTATCCGGACATAGGTCTTCCCACCATATGAGATCCTATGCTTTATGCATCCAGCCGCTTCCGTCCGTTCCCTTGAGATCATCGGTCCATCTAGAGGAGGAAGGGGGGATACAAGGTCTCCACTCTAGGACTTTGCTCCCCCATCTGCCATTCTTGACTCGGCAGATGTGGCCGACCCACTGCCACTTCAGCTTGTTCACTATGACATATTTATACAACTTTCGTTCTCCACCGAATTTTTTCGTACCGTATTCGATCCCGTAGAGAAATATCGACCATAGCTCTCTCCATAGCTCGCTGCGAGACTTCCAATTTATGGACCAGCCCAACGGTCAGAGTCCAGTTTCTGTACCGTAAGTCATTATAGGTAGGTTAATAGTGATAACGGGAATATAAAAAGGAGTTGCTGCATTGGCAACGGGAGTGGTTACAAGCAAGTGATATTTCATGTTGCGGGTGTTATATGGCCACGGTAACCGCTTCACATCACTAGAGCTTTTTCATGATTTTTTGCCAGCCGATGTATTATAAGAAAATAGCGTTTCATAAACACCAAAATGAACTCTGATGAGACACTAGCGAATCTGTCAGTATGTACGAATATATTAAAATAATAAAAAAATCCCATTGCTTCCATGCGCCCACCTAAGATTAAGACTCGTCTATCCCGACATTATATGTTTTCAATGTATTTTTTTTCACAAATTATGATTTAAATTTTTTATTAAGGACTATTTTATCCGATATTGAAAATTTCAATAAAAATAAAACATTTTTATGACTTAAAGCATAGTTTAGGTTAATGACAGTCACTTTTTTGCTGGCTATTTGGTATAGTATTCTCATTGCTTATTAAATTACAGTATATTTTTTTATTTCAACGAAATCAACCGTTTACATTGAAAGAAATCGGCATTTCACATTTCATTTAGTGAGAAATAAAAATCTTAATTTGTAAAAAAAAAAAAATAGAAATCATATATTTTTCTTTTTTTTATATATTTTTGTCAATTTTTTTTTTTGTTTATTTTCACTCTCTTTCAGAGTTACAATTTATCCAGGGAAACACTGTATATTGGCGTTTCTTGGTTGTTATAGTAAATGTTGAACGGCAGTAGGGAATGCTAGTCACAATTTTATTCAGCAGTGGTTTTTGTTTTCGGTTAATAATTTCCTGTTTGTCGAGTTGACAACACAAGAAATTATTTATTCAGGAAAAAATATGTGACCATATTTTTTCCCAATATGCCAACATAAACATTGCTTGGAATCCGGCATTTGCCCGACAGCAGAAACAAATGTGACGTCACGACGGTTAAAACGGACGGTAGATTTATAGGATGTGGCGTGACCGCAGTTTTCACCCTTGTGTTCAATACTGACTGTTGGCTATGTCTGCATGAATTCCGAAAAAAAAAATTGTTATATTATCCTGCGGCTGTGAAGCTAAGTGTCTGAATATGTATTTTTTTTATACTACGTCGGGGGGTAGACAAGCATACGGCCCGCCTGATGTGAAGCGGTTAGCGCAGCCATATTAACGCTCGCAACATAAAATATCGCTCGCGCGCCACCACCCCCGCTGCCATCGCAGCATCTCCTTCCTTTCTGGTGACCTCACTCACTCGCAGGAACACAACAGCCCTCAAGAGAACCGTTATTTGGCTGCGCTATTCTGTGAGGTGGAGGTACATTCCCCAGTCGGGTAGCTTACAATTACGCTCCGTACCTCTCTTTTCGCCAGAGCTTCGTTTGTCAGTCAGCAGGGTGCATCGCGTGCAGGTGAAGTTGGCTTTGGTTCAAAGATGTTGATGAACCACTTACACTCCAAATGTATTTTTGAAGTGAAAACTTCTTTAGGCGCGTTGGGCATATTTTGAGATGGGAAAGAACCACTGAACTCGCGACACCGATAACGTAACCAACACCGGTCTATTTGGTGCGATGAGTTCAGTGCCTGTGCGCTGTTGGTTAGTCAGTCGAAGCTAGCTGTCCGCGTTGGGTGCACGCTACTCGCGCTCCAGAAATACATGTTAGAAAAAGGGAATACTTTCAGTAGAGCGAAATATTTCCTGACGATTCAAAAAATACACACGTAATTCTTCAAATTTTCCCTTCTGTCGGCACTCTCGGAGTAACATGATTTTTTTTATACCACTAGGGTGGTAAACAAGCGTACGACCCGATCATATATGTATGATTCACGCGACCGAAAGCATTTATTGTATGTATCTAATAATTTTAAAACAAGTAATATGAACTTGTTTAATTATAATATGAACTTGTTTAAACAACTAAGGTGCAAAACAAGCATACGACCTGCCTGATGGTAAGCAATTATTGCTGCCCCTTCTTCTCAACATCTTGCACTCTCCGGCATCTGTATGAAGCTTTAGATGGCGCCGTACATGTAACTGAGATCCTGCAAAATTTAATTTATTTATTATTCATTACATAAGAGAACAACCGTCATCGACACGATAAGAGGAAGAAGAAGCAATCAACGCAGGCTATGGACTCTTGCAAAACCACAAGTATAACTCACTCGTGCCCTCTCTTTCAGCACGGTATTGTTAGCTAAACGATTTTTATATGGGGGGGGGGGGGGCAACGAGCATGTGGGTCACCTGACGGAAAGCAATCACCACCGCCCATGGAGATTAGCAACATCCGTTGCCAGCATATACTTCTTTCTTTCTTCCTTTCTGGGGACATCACTCACTGGTAGGAACACAACAATCCTCAAAGGAATTGTTATTTGGCTGCGGTATTCTGAGATGTGGAGGTACTTCCTCAGTCGAGCAGCCTAAAAACACGCAATTCTTTTCGCCAGTGCTTAGGGCTGAAAGATGGTGGTGAGCGATTAACATCCCAAGATTTGGTTCTCAATCATGTTTTACATTTTTTTACATAGCCCATTATGTAAAAAAATGTACGATTAGTGAATAATAATAGTATATTAATATAACTAGTGAAGGTATTTTGGATAGAGGTTAGTTCGCATTTCTTAAAGTAACAAAAGAAAGTCCTTTTCGTAAAACTAATTATTTTTTTATACTGCGTCGGGTGGCTGAGAAGCATACGGCTCACATAAGTAAACAACACAATTACTGCTTACTCGATATACATATCGAGAATTTTGCGAGTGATTATTATTATTTAAATGATTATGTAGACACGTCTGCTCTCATTGATAACGGAAATGAATGTGATTAAAAACACAAACACCATCTGCTTACCTTGATAATGCCTTATCGGCGAAACCGGTCGGTAAATAAAAATATTATAACATTATGAATCTGTGATTATATTATGTGATACCCTTGTTCTTGCTTGTAGCAAATTTTGCGTAAATTGTTCACTAATACATCATTGTGGACGGTTGTTTGGACCACAAGCAATAAATTTAACGCTTCGTTCACGCTCCATGACACATTTGTTGTCGCTGTAGGTATGTGTTGTGTTTTTGTTGAATATATTAACAAGCCTAGTCAGATCATCATCATTCTGTATCTGTAAGAGATCATCAGCTTCTACCCACTGCTGGATATAAGCATTCCCCAATGCTTTCCATCAAATATAATCCTCTGCCAGCCGCTTTCTTAAGGTCATCGGACCATCTAGAAGGAGGGCTTCCAACGCTTGTCGTCCTATGTGGCCTCCACTCTAATACCTTCCCCCCTAATCTGCCTTTACTTTCTTACTCGGCAGATATGACCTAACTACTAATGAGATGCTTTTTTTTATACTACGTCGGGTGGCAGACAAGCATACGGCCCGCCTGATGTGAAGCGGTTACTGTAGCCATATGAACGCTCGTAATATAAAGTATCGCTCGAGCACGGCCACCCCCGCTGCCAACACAGCATCTCCTTCCTTTCTGGTGACCTCACTCACTCACAGGAACACAACAATCCTCAAGGGAATTGTTATTTGTGCACCACGTGCAGTTGAAGTTGGCTTTGGTTCAAAGATTTTGATGAACCACTTACACCCTGCAGTGGGTAGATAATCAGCATCTACCCACTGCTGGATATAAGCATTCCCCAATTGCTTTCCATCAAATTCTCCGCATCCAGCCGCTTTCAGCCGCTTTCTTAAGGTCGTCGGACCATCTAGAAGGAGGGCGTCCAACGCTTGTCGTCCTCTCCTCCACTCTAATACCTTCCCCATCATTTGACTTTACTTTACTTACTCGGCAGATATGACCTTACTACTAATGAGATGCCTGTAAAAAATATATCATCGCACGGTGCTTGGCCGAGCGGTTTCCGGCAGACTAGAATAGAATCACTCCGTTTCTTCCCGTAGATGTCGTACAAGGAGACTAAGAGAAATACATTATCAAATATCGATCAGGCCTCCCCAACCCGTTTGGCCAGCGTGGGAAGTGTAGGCCATATCCTCCTTCCGTCTAGTCTTCCATATCAATAGACTGATTATTCAGAAGTATCCGTTATGAAAGGACTTTTGATAATTTCCATGGAGCACCGGAACTTTCTCCTTTTCACGTCTCTTCGACCTCTTCACGCCTTTTTTACCCGACTGTGACAGAAGGAGGGTAAAAAGACGGTTATGGTTTTCGAGAGTATGTATGTATAATTGTTTGGCACGCTCTGCAGCCTGAACGGCTGGATGGATTTTGGCTTGAGAGGTGTCATTAGATTCGTATTTGCTGTGAGAGTGACATAGGCTACATCATATATTAAAAAAAAAATATATATGGCGGCTGTGAGCCGCAAAATATGGGTATCAAAATAAAGGTCTCGATGACCTGATTTCAAGTATATATTTGATATATTCGTTTTTGCCTGCGGCTTTGCTTGTATGGAATTATATTATTGTTACGCGTGATTAATAAATCTGTTGTAGGTGCAGTCGGGTTTTCTTGATTTTTTTAATTAACTTAACTTGTTTAGTACCTCCATCATGCTGCAGTTTCGGCAAGGAGTTCATTCCACATCTTGATAGTACGCGGGATAGTTTGAGGTTTTGAGTAAGCGTTTTATAATCAATTTTTACTGTCATGATATTTATATGGCCCGAAGCCCATATCTCATGAGTAAAGAAACGGAACAGAGATAAAGCTTCATTCAACCGCGGTGTTTAGGTACACTACTACAAGCATTCGTGGACTTGTGTGCGTGTCCACTGGCCGCTCGTCGCGTACACGCCGCGCGCGGTTGGAAAAAACTGGTTCAAACTGACTCCACCAGTGGACAAGCTCAGGGCCTGTGTGTTGCACGTATAGGTATTTATGTTCGCTCCACGTTGTTTACGAGTAGGTATGAGAATAAAAGTATCGAACAAATGTTGAAAATAAAAAAAGTGTGACAAAATGGATATTTACTGTACTGTGTGTATGAATAATAATAGAAAAAGTAAAAATATTTCGTATTTTAACTATCCCAAGGATTCAACTAGATAAGTACTTAGATACTTGATTAATTCATTTATTACACTTTGTACACGATTTATACATATGTATCGGCCTGCTAATATATCAAGTATTTAATAAGCTGTAATTCAATATAATCTAATTCTTTAAAATAAGTTAATTGCAATTTCAATGTAGTGAATATTAATTTTATCGATATTATACACTTTTGGTTTCTTCATGTAAAGAGTACCTAAGTAAGTGATCTGGTACTCTGTGATGTAAGAGTTAAGAAGTCACGATAGCCTAGGAGTGGAATGGAACATATCGACCCAGTAGCGGAGAGAGGGGCTTGAAGTTAAAATTTTAAATCAATTTGCTAATTATTGATATTTAAAAACATTTTTGAATGTGCATAAGTTTTTTTATTATTAATATTACACAACCTGAAGTCAAAGAACTGTCGTTTTGACTTCAGGTTTTTATAAAATTGTTAAGGATTTTTATACTATGTCGGGTGGAAAACAAGCACATGACCCGCCTGACGTGAAGCGGTTACTGTAGCCTATTATACGCTTGCAACACAGTAAATGCCACTCGCGCGTTGCCAGCCCCGCTGCTATTGCTGCTAATCCTTCTTTTTGATGACCTAACGCAGGAACACGATAACACTCCAAAGATTTTATTTGACTGCGGTCTTCTGTGAGGTGTGGTACTTCCCAGTCGGACTATTGACTTGCCCTACCTCTCTTTCGCTAGAACTTATTGGCAGGGAGGTTGCCACGTACAGGTGAGATTCGCTTTGACTCATAAGGTGATGCTGAGCCTGTTTAGACTGTACGACACGATAAAAGAAATAACAAAAATCTTAAAAAAGCAACAAAAAAAATTGTTTAGAGAGTTATTTTTTTAATACTGTTAATAATAGAGTTAGTAATTTCGCATTTACTTAGTTTTTAGAATATGTACGTTGTATTTTAGTTATTAACTTTAGTGTACGTTTGTCGAATACGTTTTATTAATGTGTTATTTTTATTTTTTTCCCTAACCCTTTTGTACGAACAAAAGGTGTCAACCCTATGAGAATAGGCACAAATTTTGCAGATCTTAGACAGCTTTCTCTCTGTTCCGTTTCGTTACTCATGTGCCCATATTATTATCCTTACCGTGGTCACCATTATATGATCAAAGCTAATCGGTTTCCCACTTAAAGTATGGACTGAATTTACAAGTAACAATATATCGTATACATGGTTATGTGTGCCTGCGTAGAATGTAGATCATGTCCTCGGTGTAACTTGACATGTCAACTGAGCTTCGTACATCGATATGTCATTCCTGATAGCTGCATGTTCTATAAATCTGGCCGACCAATTTAACCATTGATATATTGTTACACTAGCTCGGACGTGGTACTATTTTTATATGAGAGGGGAGCAAACAAGCATCTGGGTCACCTGATTGAAAGCAATCACCACCGCCCATGGAGATCAGCAACACCAAGGAGTCGCCGAGCTGTTGCCAGCCTATACTCTTTCCTTTCATTCTTTCTGGTGACCTCACTCACTCACAGGAACACAACAACCCTCAAGGGAATTATTATTTTGCTGCGGTAAAAAAAAAAGCAAAAAGGTGGAGGTGCTTCCCCAGTCGGGCAGCTTTAAAAATACGCTATGCCCTAACATTCTTTTCGCCTGAGCCTCATTAGTCAGTCAGCAGGGTGCACCACGTGCAGGTGAGGTTGGCTTCGGTTCAAAGGTGTTGATGATCCACTTACACCCTAAAATTTTACCTACGTTTTTATGCTACTTCGGTAGCAATGATGCTCAAAGGGTAAAACAAACCCTATTACTGAGACTCCGCTGTCCGTACGTTCATCCGTCTGTCACCACGCTGTATCTTATGAACCCTGATCGTTAGATAGTTGAAATTTTCACAGAAGATGTATTTCTGTTGCAGCTATAACAACAAATAATAAACGTCATTTTTTTTGGTCGTTTTTGCTCGATATTGGTAACGGCAACAGGTAGACGCTTGAAATATTCACAGATTATTTAGTTATATATTCACTTTAAAAACAAATAATTAAATTAAAATAAAACAAATATTTAATCCCTCCCATACAACAGACATGATTTTTTCGCCGTTTTTATAGATAATGGTACGGAACCTATCGTACGCGAGTCCGACTCGCACTTGGCCGTTTTTTATAACTTATTCAAGGGTTGGCGCTTCGAAGTATCATCTCATGCTACTGAACTGATGATGAAATGAAAATGAAATTGCCACGCGTAATATACTCTTACTTGACTAACTACTTACAGCTCGTCCCGATATATTATAGCCTAGAAAGTTCTTTGATGAAAGTCAAGTCACCCTTTAACGATTAGGAGAAGAAGAAAAAGGATAATACAGCGATTTGTCGATATAAACTATTTAAGTGTCTTGGGCAGCAGTAGAATATATATACGTTAGTGAATTCCATAATGATGGTAAGAACAGTTGATGAACTTGGATTAATGATTGCACTTGATGAAATGGGTCATCGTCTCTTCAATAAGGAGGGTATCAATATTTTTGATGTAAATAGGCTTAGCAGATTGCACAACAATTTTAATTATTATGTTTGCAACGATGTACTTTATCGCATGTTCTTTATACGTACATAGTTTTAAAAAAATAAGTTCAAATATTGTAGTAGTCTCTACATTTTATTTCTCAGGCTTTGCTTTCTTGTTGCTACTAAAATGTGTACACATGACATCAAAAACCACTTTAGTAGTGTGAAAATTATTTGACAACATAAATATCCTGTTAAATTATGTTTTCGAAGCTTAATATTATACGGAATTTTGATGAATCGATATTTCCGTTTCGTTTTAATAACAATAATATATTACGCGGAAATATCTAGGCTGGCAATGACGATGATTATTACAGTATTCATGTAGGTATCTATTTCATAAATACATGACTTACACATCTATGTAATGAGTATGAAATCGAAATTAACAACGCATGAATGAACATTAAAACATTTATTAAGCATGAAGTACATTTTATTGAAATAACAGTAAGTACCCTATTCCCTTAATACGTGACATGAAACTTTTCTAATAAATTAACATCTGAATGAACAACTCGCATTAAAACAGAAATCGCAATGAAAACAATGTTATTTACAATTTTGAACAATATCTTTGTGGCTACAACCGTTTATCCGTTTATAAAAGTTTTTATTAACATTTAACGAGTTAACTCTTCGAGATTTATTACTCGTACTCAGTAAGTGCTTCACATTAGTGTCGTATGCTTGTTTATTATCCGAGTAGTGGAATATATGTATGTAATATATTATGTATATTTAATTACAGGTCTGTTAAAAGAAGTAAGAAGAGAAGTATTTATATAAGAAGTCAAGGGAGGGACCCCCAGCGCTGCCCTGGGCAATGCCTGCCTTACTTTATTTAATATCGACGACGCGTACAATAAGCGCAGCTAACTCTTTATCAGGCACGCCTTCTCTTATATTTCTTATTTTCAATTATTTGTACACAACTTATTTTGTCTTATTTATAAGTAATGAATATGAACTTTTGACAACTGACTAGGTTGGAAGACAAAACCAAACTAAACTAATTCACCTCTATAAAAGCGGGTGTGACTTGTTGAGCAGGCTAGTTTCGCACGAGTTACAAAAATTGGGTAGCGCCGTTAGCTAAACATAACCATACTCATCGGAAAACACTCTTCTAGTAATAAAGCACAATTTTGCTTGTTACCCCCTGCCTGACCATAATATATACCGAATGATCATAGATCTTTAAAACAATATCAATCTAACTATTGTCGAGTTATCAAGGTAGGTATTTAATTACCTGTTAGTTTGAAGACAATCTTTTGTTTTATTGTTATGTTTTTACCACCACATGGTAAGCGCACTAGATGACCATGCGCCCGAAGAGCTAGAAGTATTGGATCCACCGGCTACCACTACGTCATCGTCGAGGGCAGCGCTCCACCAATCAACGCACCAACCCCCCACCACCCTTTCCAGTCGGGCGGCGCGCGCATTGGCGCGCAGTGTCCGGCGCTAGAGACAAAGGGTGGACGTGTCTGGACATTCGCCCTGATGAAGGTCTCCTTTTGAGATCGAAACTAGTCGGCTTTCCCGACAAAAAGACGTGAGTGACCCGTTTAATTTATTGTTATGCTTTTATTTACCGTACTGTGCCAGTCGGAGGCACAGTACGGAGATCTTGTTTGACAGCTTGAGCTCCAAGTGCACATTCGTGATGTAATTTGTACCTTACGCCCATTGTTAAATAAATAATTGAATTACTATTTCAATCGAGTTTTGCTAAACCACCTTAATTTATATGTATACACAGTATAAGTAATAATACATATAGGTAGACACTTAACAATTTGCTGAAATCCTCGAAAGCATTCCGATATCGTGATTAGCTATTTGCGGTATCTAATCACAGACCAATAGCAATTCATATTATAATAGACTGCGAGACCTCATTTCATTATTAGTATGGGTATATTAATGTGTCCATTGTCGAGGTACTCAATGGACCATTTGCATACATTACGTACAGATTTTTCGTGTAAATATTCTGAAGATTATTTTCTATTTTCTTCCTTTTTACTTGTGTAGTGTTCTTAGTTTTTCACTTGTGTAGTATACATAAGTGAAAAAATACCATAATATTGTGATAAATAGGTAAATGATGCAAAACTATTTCGTAGTGTACGTGATGACATGGATCATTATCGGTTGGGATATTGATATCTTAAGTCAAAGACAGTTCGGAAGAAAACAAACTTTTCAAGGAAGGTATTTTGAGTTTTTTTTTTTTTTTTTTTTTTTTATATGAGAAGGGGGCAAACGAGCATGTGTGTCACCTGGTGGAAAGCAATCACCACCGCCCATGGAGACCAGCGACACCAAGGGGTCGCCGATCCGTTGCCAGCTAAGGAAAATGAAAACTCTGTTCTTGAAGGCACCCATGTCGTAGTTGTTCGGAAATACCGCTGAGGGAAGTTGATTCCACAGTTTCACTGTTCGTGGTATGAAATGTCTTAGGAAACGTACTGTAGTAGATCGCCAATTATCAAGATGATATGGATGCTATTGTTTCGATGTTTCAAAAGGTACCATCTGAATGCTGCCAAATCAATAGTTAATGGCTACCTTCGTTATACAGAAAGAAAGCAAATAACCTGCGCCAGATTTCGACTACGATCGATTTTGTGCTGGCCGATTGTAAACAGTGATTGCGAGGGTAGAGTTGGACATTCTATTATCTAATAACTATTACACCTTATTTTCGCAAATAAATTATCTTATAGCATCGCTCCCTGTCATTTTTATGAGATTACCGGTCTATCGTGTAGGTATGTGATCGTCTTTCGCGGCTGCTTTTTCCTGTTGCCATTCCTCAAATTCTCAAGATCGGTAGGCTGAAGTGGCGTACTCGGACCACTTAGGTCACAGAGCTAATGACGGTTGTAGCAGAATCGCAGTATCTAATAAAATAACATTCCAAATAATAATAAAAAATAATATTAAATTTCAATGCACTATCACTAGTTAATTTAACTGCAAATTAGAACTCCTTTTGTCCTCTCAGAAATAAACCATTTCGAAAAATATTATCCTGACATCTGCTTCCGTCGTAAATTATTTCAACGAAGTTTTGCAGACGGCTCCTTTCTTGATTAAAGAGACAAAATAATGATTTTAATTTAAATACCCGTTGGAGGCATTGATGGACATATTTTGTCCAAAAATTTCTTATAAAGATGAAAATTATGGACAATTAAATTCTACTAGCAGCTTCGTCCGTGAGATCATACTGCTAATATAAAAAAACAAAATAATAACATCAGCCACAAAAACCGGCCAAGTGTGAGTCGAACTCGCGCACGAAGGGTTCCGTACCATTATCTATAAACACGGCAAAAAAATCAAGTTTGTTGTATTGGAGCCCCCCTTAAATATTAGTTTTATTTTTATGTAATTATTTATTTTTAAAGTAAATATATAACTAAATATTATGTGAGAATTTCAAGCGACTACCTATTACCGTTATCAATTGCGAGCAAAAACATCACGTTTGTTGTATGGGAGCCCCCTTAAATATTTATTTTATCCTATTTTTTTAGTATTTGTTGTCATAACGGCAACAAAAATACATCATCTGCGAAAATTTCAACTGTCTAACTATCGCGGATCATGAGATACAGCCTGGTGACAGACGGACGGACGGAAGTACAGCGGAGCCTTAGTAATAGGGTTCCTTTTTACCCTATGGGTACGGAAAAACAAAATACCCTAAAAATACAAAATTTTGAATATGTCTTTAAATTTGCTAGCATACGGGGGCAATCCAAAAAATGTAATGATAACAAATCGGGGGATATACTTTGGTGTTGTAGTTTCGAATCTATGCTCTAGGTATATTCAAAATTCAATCACACCACTGAATAGATGAAGGACCAAAGCATTTATTACGCTAAGTACGCTAAGTAAGTAAGGACTAATGAACATCGCGTGTGGGGGAGGTGGAAGCGTCCATTTTGAGGCAATTTTAGTGCATATAACATATTCACGTGCAACACACCGTATCCATGACACAGCCACACCCGGTTTTTTTGGAACGGTGAGTTGTTGAGAAAGGACAGTAAGGGATGCGCTGTTGAGGAATCTCTCTTTATACGCCGCATTCCCATTATTCCATCATACCATCCTGTTCAATTTAAGAAACTTCAATTTCCCATAAAGGTGTTTTGCTATGACCATTAACAAAGCTCATGGGGCAGTCTCTAAAGGTAAATGTAGCTTGCTCAGGAGTAAGTTCTCCTGGAAGCCTTGCAATTTTGGCTCCAGGTGCGAACTGCGAATGCCAAAAATATTGTTTACCGGGACGTCTTAACCTAAATGGTGTATGTTTGTAATAATGGTCAATACGAAACAGTCCTTCATGGGGAAAAAATGAAATATCTGGAATCTTAACAAAAATAGACGCAAATCAGTGAGTGTTCGCGTAGCGAAGCGCGGGTACTTTGCTAGTGTTTGATATATTTATACTTATATCATCATTAGTCACTAAGTTAGTATAGTCGCCAAGTTTTATAATTTTAGATGCCCAAACTGAGCATTTGTTTATTACTAGACCGTATAAAAAGTATCCTTCTAAACACACGAGCATGTGGGTCACCTGATGGAAAGCAATCACCACCGTGGAGTTCAGCAACACCAAGGGGTCGCCGATCCGTTGTCAGCCTAATCTCCTTCCTTTGAAGAATACGACGAAACCGTCGTATTCTTCATTACTGAAGGTCGTGCCTGTTCTGATACGCCTTGGTAAACCTTGGTGGAAACAGCTTGTCAAATCTTCTACGATTTGTATCGTAGAAGATTTGATAAGCTGTTTCCACACCACCCTGTCTTCAGCCTGTCTGAAGGCCGTAGTTGCAGTGAGGCCCACAACATGTTTAATGGAATCAGACCAGCGGATTGGTGATCGTCCTCGAAGTCTTTTCCCATCCACCTTGCCCACAATAACCAGTTTATCATACTGCTAATATAAAAAAAACAAAATAATAACATCAGCCACAAAAACCGGCCAAGTGTGAGTCGAACTCTCGCACGAAGGGTTCCGTACCATTATCTATAAACACGGCAAAAAAATCACGTTTGTGATTTTTTTGCCGTGTTTATAGATAATGGTACGTGTGATTTGTATCACTGATAAAGCCTGTCTGAAGGCCGTAGTTGCAGTGAGGCCCATAACATGTTTAATGGAATCAGACCAGCGGATTGGTGATCGTCCTCGAAGTCTTTTCCCATCCACCTTGCCCACAATAACCAGTTTATCTAGGCTATCTGGCTGCTTCCGATCTAAATAGTATCCAATACAGTATAATTATTTCGACTCATCTGTAAAACAAAGTCGGATGTGATCATGGAACAAAGAATCGTGGGGAGCTGTGACAGTGCACACAGGCCGTTGGTTACCGTGTAACGTCCATATGAGCGATTCGCGTTCCGTTATTCTATGCAATGCCCCTCCCCCGCTGCCCCGCCCGGCCCCGATGCAAACTTAAGGTCTTAGCAGGGAGCTGATTATATACACTAAATAATGGCATACGATTCATGTTTCTATGACTTATATATATAAGGTCCTAACCTTTTAATTGACAATACTATATGGTTGGCATCTATAGCTTGTATACATCGTATTGTGAATGAAATTTTGCATAAATAAAAATGTTTTTAAAATGATATTATTTTTCTGTATACCAAGAAAAAATATTCTAACTTGCTCCCTTACGCATTTACCATCACGCGTAAGAATGAAATTGTAATAATGACTAGTTAGGTACGACGATACGTATACGACCAAGTACTGCCACATATGACAGCTACGGTGACGCGTGCGAGCGTTGAACTCTGTTTTTCCCTCTCTTTTTAACTTTTTTATACCACGTCGCGTGGCAGACAAGTATACAGTCCGCCTGATGTGAAGTAGTTATCTTAGAGTGGGTCCAGTGCTGCAGCACCGGTGACACGTCGACCCTCATGGATCTTTTGTGTTCTCCCTAATCCTTTAGTCACTCTCCCCTGCTTGTCTGGAGACATGTTCCATGTGAAGTAGTTACCGTAGTCGTATTAACGGTCGCGACGGTAACAACGCTCGCGCGCCCCCGCCAACCCCGCTACCAACGCAGCAACTCCTTTCATTTTTGTGACCTCACTCACTCGCTGGAACACAAGACCCTCAATGGAATTGTAAATTAGCTGCGATGTTCTGTGATGTAGAGGTATTCCCCACTCAGGCAACTTACAAATACGTTTTACCCTATCTCTCTTTCGCCAGAGTCTCTTTCGCTAGTCGGCAGGATGCACCACGTGCAGGCTTTGGATCTAAAGATCGCGGTAAGCCAAACATACCCCTTTACTTTTTTATAGGGCCGCAAGACTCATTGTTGCAAAAGATTCAAAAGAAACATTCAATAACATTAAAATCATAATAACAACTTTGTCAAAAAATTAGATATGTACCTAAAATTTCATCTAAACTCAATCGCGCCGTATTTAAATAAAAGAAGTCATCGCCCATATACGAGTTGACGGCATAGGTATGTAGCTAGCTTTCTAACTTCCGTACATACCCCAATAAGTAAAGTAGAGGGCCAGCCGTAACGGCCGATAAATAAATAAATAAATAAATAAATAAATAAATAATAAATAAATAAATATTGTCAGACAAACTACACAGCGCCATCTAGCCACAAAGTAAGCGAAGCTTGTGTTATGGGTACTAGACAACTGTTATACATACGTAAATACATTTTTTTTTTGTAAATACATACTTATGATACATAGAAAACACCCTGACTAAGACAAACAGACATGTTCATGCACACAAATGTTTGTCCTATGTGGGAATCGAACCCACGAGCGTTGGTGTCGAAGCCGCGTTATTGACCACTACGCCACCGAGCTCGTCAAATCTGTTGATTTCTCGGAAGTCGATGTCTGTTGATTTCTCGGAAGCACAAGGTCATCGCCCTCACAGCTGTCTTTCATAAGCGAACGGCCATTAGTATCATTATTATCAATGCACTACCAATTACCTACTAGGGTTAAAGCTGATCTTTAGTGCACGTGGTGCAGCCAGCTGATAAACAGACGCGGTTTTGGCAAGATGTAGGGTATATCGAGACCAACGGTACAGTATTTATTTTTTCTTTCGATCTAATGAGGTCTCAATTCAATAGCGTAGATTGAAATGTCGAGAACTCGCAATCGCAGCTGATATGTAGATACATCAGAGGTACTTGCCATCGGATGCTGACTAAAAAAGTTCAATATTTCCTCCTCAAGACAGCAGGATATCGAGTCCTACCAGAGTCCACCGCAGGTTGGTCGAACCGTCCATGTTCTCGGAAGGGTAAACAGCTGTGAGAATCGTGTTCCTGCTGACACGTGTTCCGAGCCTTCGCTCTAGTAGATTCTACGCTTGCAGAACAATCTCCCCACTATCACTTCACTATCACGGTACGCAATTACCATTGCCAGGTATTCCTGGTTGGTGTAACGTCGGTTTGGCATGGCAAATTTGAACAAATCACACTAAAACTAAAACGTACGAGCAAGAGCACTACGTTGTCGGGCGGTAGCGGCGCCGGCAGGTAATGCAGAAAACACGCGTGCGCTCACAAACTCAGTTTAGCGGCGACTGATTGTCTTTCGCCGTTCGCGCAGCGCGCAAGTATGAATGGTAGGTAGACTGCACATGCGCACTTGATACTACCAACATTTGCACTGGTATGAACTCGTGAACAAGGACGGTTTTATGTAAAGATAAAAAAGAACATTTTAAACATGTTTTAATGATAAATAAATTTTGTTATACAAACACTTTTCTTCACTAAAGCGTTCAGTATATGGTATTTATTTGATTAAAATGATAATTTATTTTTTCTTAAAATAAAAAAATAATAATTGCTAGCCGTGAAATTCCATTAGTAATGTGATGTATTTAAGCAATACGCATCCTCAATTCAGTATTGTCAACAAATAAGTTAGGACCTTATATATTGTAATTATTAAGGTAAGACGATATAAACCAATTCGTTACAGTCCAATTTACTGACCTGCCCCCTTACCACCATCTCTTATTGCGATTCAATAACAGAATAGAATGCTTATTCATACCAATGAATAAGCGACTCTATTTCAAATGGAATAGAGTCGCTTATTCAATGGTATAAATAAGCAATATATTCAATTATTGAATTGCAATAAGAGATGGTGGTAAGGGGGCTGAGGCACTGCCGCCGAAACCGAAACCGATTACCATCGGTTTTTTTAATTCAATAAATTGGTCTTGGTTATAGTTATTGACAAACATCTTTAGCTTAGTCAGTAGAACTTTGGGGTGTAAGTGGTTCATCAACATCTTTGAACCAAAGTCAACTTTACCTGCATGCGGTGCACCCTGATGACTGGCAAACGAAGCTTAGGCGAAAAGAGGGGTAGGGAGCGTAATTGTAAGCTACCCGACTGGGGAATGTACCTCCACCTCACAGAATACCGCACCCAAATAACGGTTCCCTTGAGGGCTGTTGTGTTCCTGCGAGTGAGTGAGGTCACCAGAACGGAAGGAGATGCTGCGATGGCAGCGGGGGTGGCGGTGCGCAAGTGATATGTTATGTTGCGAGCGTTAATATAGCTACGGTAACCGCTTCACATCAGGTAGGCCGTATGCTTGTCTGCCAACCGACGTAGTATAAAAAAAAGAAGTTGTATTGACTAAGCCAAAGATGTTTGGGTTAAACCCTAGGGTTTCTACCGGCTGACCAAAACATAACTAGCAACAATTTAAGCAGTAGTTTCATTTTTGCACTCAAAAAATCCGATGGTAATCGGCTTCAGCTTCGGCGGTAGGGCCCCCGCCCCCTTACCACCAACTCTTATTACGATTCAATAACTGAATAGAATGCTTATTCATACCAATGAATAAGCGACTCTATACAATTTGAAATAGAGTCGCGTATTCATTGGTATGAATAAGCATTCTATTCAGTTATTGAATCGCAATAAGAGTTGGTACCCGTATTGGATGATTTTAAAGACGTTTCACATTAAAACGTATTAAGCTAGTTAGCTCATATTATTTATATAGTCATTCATATTATCTAAGTCTAACTAGACTATATAAATAATATGAATTCTTCAGACATACGTTTTTAGAATTCACCCCAAAACTTAAGCTTAGACTTATGGTACCAGTGTTTAGCTGAGCTTGTAGAGACCCTGGTAGAGAGCTGGTAGAGAGCTCTACCGACTGAGCTGAAGATGTTTGTCAATTACTTAGACGTAAGAACTATTTTTCGTATCAAAATATTCGATGACAATCGGCTTCAGCTTCGGCGGTAGGGCCCCAGATCAGACATTATTCAACGGATGAGTCGATTTATTAAAAATTACATTTGTGTATTTTATAATTGGTAAGAAAAATCAAACCCATACCTTCAAACCTTCAAGGCGTTCTCTTAAGCTAAAATATCAACAGTTGATACTTACTCTTTGATATTTACACTTCAGTAAGATTCAGTTTGAAGCTTCAGTAACTGAAATACCTGAAGACGAGTATCGATTAATCTAAGTTGCACTGTTGTTTGCGTGGAATTATTCAGCGGAAACGAAAGGGAACAAGACGTGAACTTTCAGGATGCATTAGTTTACGAACTGGGAACGGCAAGGTTATTATGTATGCACAATGCTACACAAGGCGCAGGCGAATCAAAGCGAACGCAAATGCGAGGCGATATCGATGCGGTCACATTTCATATTTCAATGCGAAAACGTAGGGCATAGCTGTCCGACTGGGGAAATACCTCCACTTCACAGAATACCGCAGTCAAATAACAAATGAGGGTTGTAGTGTTCCTGCGAGTGAGTGAGGTCACTAGAAAAAAAAAGGAAGGAGTATAGGCTGGCAACGTATCTTAGTGTTGCTGATCTCCATGGGCGGTGGTGATTGCTTTCCATCAGGTGATCCATATGCTCGTTTGCCTCCCTCTCATATAAAAAAGAAGGTGCCTCGTAGCCACTTTGTCCTTTGTCGTTTTTTTTTTTAATGTGTGTGCGTTAATTTCCCCGGTCCGCCATCGCTGCAAACAACAAAAGAACGCCGCACTGAACCATGTCGAGCGAAAAATAACAAGCAAACTGCTCGTGTTCGCTTTGCTTCAACATATGGATGCGCGCGAATGCGAAGGACACTTCAATAGGCGGCGACTGTCTGTTTTCTTCGCGCCGCGCCGCGCCATTTCGCGTTCGTGTCAATATCACCTATGTAAGACGAACTACGTCCTAAAATAACTAAATTCTCAGATATACAAATCTGAGACATAGATCTGATCGACAACAGACCTCAGACAGAACAGAGGAACTGATAGAATATTTGAGAACAAAGTAGACAAACATTCATGCACATAAATATTTGTCTTGTGTGCGAACCCGCAACCTCGGAGTCAAAGTGGCCATTGCTAACCAATCCACCGAGCTCGCCTATAGAATATAAATAGAATGGGTGAATGCCGGGCAATTACCTTGCTTTTTTGTTGCCACAATGAAGGCAGATACAACGCATCTATACGGAAAAACATCTCAGGCCCGTGACTTGTTGACCGTTGTTATCTTCGTCACAATTCCCTCCCTCTACAATCCAAGATTCTTGATTCTCTAATTAAATTAAAACAGACATCTAAAAGCGTTTTGTCTTTTAGTTACAACAAACTAAGTTACGCTGAATGAGCTTAGTTCTGTTGTTAGAAATGCAACGAGAATTATTACTCCACGGCGAAAGGAAATGAGGCAAACGAAGTGAATTCTACAGACTAGGCAACAGTTTCCAAAGTTTGTAGTTTCTAGTTTGTACGCTATATAATGTTTGTGCGGGCTGCGTTTACTAAATGGAAATTTTCTCACATCAACATAGCTCCTTTATCTGGTAGTGTAAGTGGCTTACCACGATCTTTAGAGCCAAAGTCAACTGGTGCACCCGGCCGACTACCGAAAGAGGCTCTGTCAAAAGAGAGGTAGGGTACAGCGTATTTGTAAGCTGCCCGACTGGGGAAGTACCTCTACCTCACAGAATACCGACTGCGCGACGAGCTCGGTGGCGTAGCGGTCAATGACGCGGCTTCGACACCAACGCTCGTGGGTTCGATTCCCACACAGGACAAACATTTGTGTGCATGAACATGTCTGTTTGTCTTGGTCTTGGTGTTTTCTATGTATCATGTATTTACAAAAAAAAATGTATTTAGGTTTGTTTATCAGTTGTCTAGTACCCATAACACAAGCTTCGCTTACTTTGGGGCTAGATGGCGCTGTGTAATTTGTCTGATAATATTTAAAAAAAAAAAACCGCAACCCAAATATTAATTCCCTTAAGGGTTGTTGTGTTCCTGCTAGTGACTGAGGTCACCAGAAAGGTAGGACTTACTGCGTTGGCAGCGGGGGTGGCGATGCGCGAACAATAATTCTTGTTGCGAGCGTTAATTGTTGTTATTGTTTCTGTTATTTAAACGCACTGGAAGAGATCCCGCCGAGATATATCCGCCATTGTACTATTAGTTAATATTATTAGGTTGGGGAAAAAGTCTTTTCGTATTTTATATGAAAATTCAAAACATTTTTTAATAAAGTTTATTTACATTTAACTAAAGTATGTAGGTGCCATTACGTTCGATAACCTTTTGCCATCTTGTAGGTAGAGACATGATCCCATTACTATAGAAATTTTGGGACTTCTGTTCAAAAAACCGCGCCAAGTGGTTTTGGCAGTCTTCTCGTGATGTTAACCTGACATTGCCTAAAGAATTCTTAAGAGACCGAAACAGGTGGAAATCAGAAGGTGCAAGGTCAGGACTATACGGCGGATGCATTAACACCTCCCAGTCAAACTCTCTTAATTCTTGCTGAGTGGCTAAAGATGTGTGAGGTCTAGCGTTATCATGATGAAATATCACACATCTTCTATTAATTAATTCCGGCCGCTTTCTTTCAACTTTTTGCTTTAATCTCATCAGTTGTTCACAGTAGAGTTCAGAATCGATAGTCCTGCCTGGCGGTAACAGCTCATAATGAATATCTTCCCTTCCAATCCCACCATACACACAGCATCACCTTGTTGCGGGTTAACCCGGGTTTCACCAGAGTCTGTGAAGCCTGGCTGGCCTTTGACCACGACCTTTTTATGCGCCAAAACAGTTTTGTGGTCAATTCCTAGTTCTTCAGCTACGTCGTAACTACTGATATGCCGATCTTGCTCCACATTTTCAGAAATGGCATCCATTTTATCCGTAACAGGGCGACCAGAGCGACGTGCATCTTTGACATCAAAATTTCCGGATTGAAAACGCTTAAACCAAATTTGTGCTACTCTCACAGACACTGCACTAGGTCCATAAACGTCACAAATTTTTTTCGCAGCTTGCGTTGAATTTTT
Source organism: Hypsopygia costalis (assembly GCA_937001555.2). Classification (NCBI taxonomy): domain Eukaryota; kingdom Metazoa; phylum Arthropoda; class Insecta; order Lepidoptera; family Pyralidae; genus Hypsopygia; species Hypsopygia costalis. The sequence continues at coordinate 21,567,108 of OW443342.2, forward strand.
ACCTTTTTTGTAGTAAAATTTTAAAATGTATCGAATTTCTTCATTAGATTCACTCATCTTGACAGTAAAAAAAACAAATGAAAATCACACATTTACCTAATTTGAATTTGGAATTATCTTTTTTAAAATTTAAACTTTTTAAAGATATCAAAACCTGCTAGATACAAATGGTATAACCAAAGAGATTTTATTACAAGTTCATACATACTATAATGCGAAAAGACTTTTTCCCCGACCTATTACTTGCTTTATCTATTTCTGTTATAGTGCAATAAAGATTTTACAAACAAACAAACAAGCACAGTTCATATGGTTAATGGAGATAAATAAGAAAATATACAGCAAAACAAAGCCCCGTAGAGATTTCACAGTCAACCTGTGGTTTATATAGGAAATATCCAAATTATTGTTAATAATTATAGATATTGGTAGTTCTAGGAATAGCCCTACAAAATTAATTTGACAAACAACAGCAAAGTCTCAGTTTGCGGTGACAATTAGTTAACCAAACCGTTTATCATATCGCATCGTTTAATCCCAAAGTTAATAATCGTCAGTGATTGAACGGGTCTGGCTGGTTGGCTCATAAAGTGATAACAGACAGGGACACTCAAAATGCTTCGAAATCGATATTAAATCGGATCATTAGTCATGGATGCTACAGGATAATCTGCTTCGATCGTGCGCCTATTCCGCGCATTCAGCATTTTAAGTAGGGTGACTAGAAAATAGGTAGTATTTAGAATACTGCCAGGTATACGGGTTATATCCGTCGTGCTTCTGTCGTGTACAGTCGGTTCCGGAAGATAAATTACCAGATTGACATTTTTTTTTATACTACGTCGAGTGGCAGACAAGCATACGGCCCTCCTGATTTGAAGCGGTTCTGACTGTACCTCATTACTGAGGGTCGTGATACCTCGTGAGTGTAATGGAAGATGATGTTTTTTGAGACAATAAACAATTTCTTTGACTAACGTGCAAGCATTAGAACCGCATAATCGGACTGTCAGATTTCTAACACTGCGGATCTAGTACAAAATGTACTAGATACACATACACACACACACACATAAATAGTGCCTTCCGGCGAGTATTAATATTTATCTGATGTTTCTGATATTATATGGCTGGCCAGTAGTCTTCGCCTCTTACTTCGTTCTGGTCGGGAGTATCCCGGAACGTGACAATTTTCAATTTTTTTTCTTAGTGGAGCTTCTCTGCGATCTACTCTGCGATTTTAACCTTGTTCTTTTTTAATTATTTATTCCAGTCCATCAGTCTGCTTTCCATCACAGTTGTTTAAAAAAATAGCTCCCTTAGAGTTTAAATTACATAGGTAATCATAATAATGACAAAGTCAAAGTCAAAATATCTTTATTCCTTGGACTTTATAAAGCACTTAGAAACATCATACAAATTAAATATAAGACATGTATCTAGATCATTACTACTCTAAATCCGCAGAGCTTAGATTCACTTTCATCACAATATCTGTAAAAGTGAATTTAAGTGCCAGTTCCGGCGACGGGGCTTCTTGAGAAGAACTGGCAAGAAACTCAAGGCCGACTCTTTTAATTGCCAATATCATTACATTAAACACAAATACAATCATTAACATAACAAGAACAATTCATTTCCAAATAGTTTTATCATATATGTAATCTGAGATACAATAGTAAGCCTTTAAATGTAAAAACATAATCATAAAATAGTAGATTATTGCATCGAGCACAAAGTAATTTATTATTGCACCGAGTGCCTGATTTAGAGCCCGAGCGTCAGCGAGGGCTCTAATCTAACAGGCACGAGGGCAATATAAATTACTTAAGGCGAGGTGCATAATCTGCTTTTCTTTCAACTAATACCTATATGAATCTATATATATAAAAGAAAGTCGTGTTTGTTACAACACTTATAACTCGAGAACGGCTGGACCGATTGCCATGGTTTTTGATTTGTTGGATTTGTCTCCGTCCAGAATAGCAGAATAACTATTAAAAACATTGGAAAATTTACGAAAAAAATAAAATAAAAGAAAAATCATTTTTCCATACAAAATGTTCGTGGATGTCGGACCTGTCAAACGTGACGTTAACGTGCGTACGTCAAATGTATGCGTGCGTTCAGAAATGTGGGTATAGGATAATAAGTATTAAAACATTGACAAAATTGTCGAAAAATTAAATTTGAAAACGGATTGGGATATTTATTGATTTTCAATTAAATGTCAAATCGATTGGTCTAACTTTTACGTCGCGAAAGTTGTCCGTTGTTGTTTTGAAAATTGTTTATGAATGAATGCTTGAAAATGAATATTAATTGGTTGTCAAGTGTCATGGTAGTTTATTTTGTGACATAGTAAAATACTGAACTTAATATTTACCCACTGCTGGGTAATATTAAATACGGGTCTTCCTTCAACTGAATATGTTTCGAGCATACTCCACCACGCTGCTCAACTGCGAGTTGGCGGACGCCAGTAATTTCAAGCCGCCTAAAGGCCACTTGGCTTAACGACTGCCATCTAATGATAACAACCAGGACCGACGGCTTAACGTGCCTTACGAAGCACGGAGGAGCTCGAGATAATCTAATGATAACAACCGGGACCGACGGCTTACGTGCCTTCCGAAGCACAGAGGAGCTCGAGATAATCTAATGATAACAACCGGGACCGACGTCTTACGTGCCTTCCGAAGCACGGAGGAGCTCGAGATAATCTAATGATAACAACCGGGACCGACGGATTAACGTGCCCTCCGAAGCACGGAGGACCTCGAGTTAATCTAATGATTACAACAGGGACCGACGGATTAACGTACCTTCCGAAGCACGGAGGAGCTCGAGATAATATAAACTCATCCATGGACAGGCTACGGTTGACGTTGCTTAACTTGCGTGTACAATTAGACTGACACGCGCAATGACGCCATCGTGCTTCTCTATTATTTTCTATTATTCATTATATTAATTTCAAGACATCATAAATTTTGTTCAACTAATATGTATACCACGACATTCATTGACAATTAGGCGGTACGAAGTTCGCCGGGCCAGCTAGTAGTAGATAAAAGAAACTCATATCAAACAGTTAAAATAGAAGTTTCTATAACACTGTCGGCTTCATTTAGAATGTTTTCCGGAGTTAATGTGTCGCTAGATGATTCCATTTTAATTCAAAGCCGAAGCACTCAAAATCAGATAGTATCACACTTTTATCGTTTCCAAAAATATTGTCAAGCAAAATTAACAAAGTTCCCGCCAAATCACTTTTTTAAATTTCTTTCATTTCTATCTCAGAGTTAGCAGCAATCATTTTTTTAATTTGGAACAAGTAGGATAGAAACGAATAATACGCACGAAAAAAAAAGTATTGATATCAGCTGGCTGAATAGAGCTAATCCATTGAGATTGGCACCTTTTGGTGCGATTAAAAAAAACTGTGCAATAATGAAATTTCATACATTTTTATTGCTCTAGACTCTAGAGCATTAAAGACTCGTTTTGTGCTGAGTTTTTAGTGTGATTGTGATGAAATTAAAGCATAGAAGGAAGAAAATTTAATTTTTGTTTTACTTTACGTCAGTTTATTGTCTCATGTTGTATTTTATGTATATTGATGTGTTAGTTAGTTACATTGAAATTTTTTTATGCTTTTTTTTTTCAATGCTAGGTGTAGTTATTGTCTAATATTTATATTTGTAGTAAACCAAACATTGATAAACCAGTAAATAATAAATAGCAATTAATCATACTAATAATATTCTAATTCCACATGAACTATGGATACACGATGGGATAATCCACGATTGCGTTTCCATTTCGCATAGTCAGCGTTTTGTGGTCAGTGAGCCGGGTGACCACAAATTAAGGCGAAGGGGTAAATGCATCGGGTATTCACGGGAACAGCTGATTTGAGTAATATTGATGCTATTTTAGGGTGTTAGAGGCCTGCCATTATCTTGAGCCAAAGTCAACCTCGCCTGGACTATACTGTTCAACTCTGGCTCTGACAAAAAAGATATGGGACAGCTTATTTTATAAGCAGCCCGATTTAGACAATACCTCTGCCACAAAGAATACCTCAGCCAAATAAGATTACCCAGGAGAGATAATTTTTTCTTGCGACTGAGTGAGGTCAAATTATAAATACTATAGATACGCCGTAAGGGTCAAAATTGTATACCTAAAATTGCCTAAAAGTGAGGTAATAGACGTTTGTGACAATGGATTAAAATGAAATAGGTAACAATATCATCTTCTATCGCGACCATTGTAGAAGTCTTTAGAAATCACTATTGGCGGTTCCTACAGATAGTGAAAGGAAAGAAATGTTTCTCGGAGTTGTTTCGTTGTATTCACTTACCAGGACGTACATACACAATTTCGTTTCACAATAATAAAATTCATATTCACAATAACTTGGTCTCTGAATTTAAATAAATTTTACACATATATTCGGATACATTGGCCGTTTGGTTTCCGGCAGACTAGAATAGAATCACTCCGTCTTTTCCCGTGGATGTCGTACAAAGCGACTAAGTGAAATACATTATCAAACATCAGGCCTCCCCAACCCGTCTGGCCAGCGTGGGGAGTGTAGGCCAAATCCTCCTTCGGTCTGGGACGGAAGAGAGAGGATCGTGTTCCTATAGTGGAGACTAAAATGACCTGATGATGATTCGGATACAGTCGAAACCACGCGAGTGTGTACGTATTTCGCAAAATATGTCAGTCGACTGCGCGGCTGGGAACTTTTATCACAGTATAAGTAATAGTTACTACGTACTTTTATCCCACGCACATAAAAATACTAAGTGCAAAGCTACAAGTCTATGGTGGGATGCCTATGTCGAACAGTGGACGTCCTTTGGCTGAAATGACCATAACAGTGTTCACGCAAACTAATCTGGAAAAAACACAAAATTAGATGCCTACACTAAATAAACACATTTATCTAAATAGGGTATCGAACTCGTAACCTTTGTCTCAGGCACTCTGCCAACTGCAATAATAGGATATCAAGTTACGTGGTTATTGCTGCCAAGATTTATTCCCTGTTTTTCGAAGACATTGTTTGGGAAATGTTTAAAGAAAAACAAAACTAAACGAGGATGTAGGAAAAGTTCGTTGATAAAATATGCCTTCGGCTTAACCCGTATTCGCTTAACTTTAAGTCACCTAACCCGTGGCATGGTGGACCCCTGGCCCCTTTCAATCGAAATGAGACTCGTAGTTCAGTCGTGGGATTATTATTAGCTCAATTAGTGGTTAGGGTACCGACCCACCATCTGCAGACCTTCATGAAGGAAGGCCGCAGGGCGTCGTGTTCCGGAGATTCCGAGGACGGCTACCTACCGATTCGCCATACACGTCGCCGACACTGCGTGTATAATATAATAATACTAGTACATAAGTTTTTAAATAAATATGTATGTTAGATTCTATGGTATTTATAATATGGGTGTATTGTTTTTGTAAACATTGCCTGAAATAAAATGATTATTAGGTGATAGTAAAAAAAATATAACTACTTTAAACTTACGTAACCAGTGGTGTAACTATAGGGTGGCATGGTTGACAAAATGCCACGGGCCCCGGACCCAAGAGGGCCCTGACCCTTGATATTTTGTTTATTAGTGTTGGATAACTACTTAAATGGTTTACTAAAAATAAACTAAGTACAACGTGACGATTTTTACTGATAGGGCCCCATCAAAAAAAATTTCCACGGGCTCCAGATGGTATAGTTACGCCACTGTACGTAACCTTTACGTAAGTTTTAAGTAGTAGTTATACTATTAGAAACTTACTACTAAAACTACGTAAAATTTACGTAAGTTTTTAGTAGCAGCGCTTTAATTAAAGTTTGTTTAAAGCGTGTGGTTTTGTTTTGTGTTTCGTAGGCGTCCATAGGCTGCGGTAACTGTTTTCCAACAGGCAGGCCGTATGTTTGTCATCATTGTGGCAAAAAATATTTATGTATTAAAAAAAAAGATTATCATTTTAATAGAATCATGAACTGGACTCTGAATTCATCTTTTTGGTGACAGTACGTTTTTGTGAGCGATGCGTACTTCTACATTTGAGTCTTCTAGGGAATTGCCTGAATGACTCATTCCAATGGAATACCATTTTTACTTGTCATATTATAATAATAAACCACGTGTACTGTTCCACGTAATTATATTTAATCACCATCTGTTTACCTTAATACTCTCATAATGCCTAGCGGCGAAACCGGTCGGTAAAAAATTTAATATGATTACGTGGAATAGTACAAGTGGTTCATTATAACATTATGATAATAATGTTCCACCAAGTGCCAACAATCAACAGTATCAATTGTGCTCTGCTTACCTATATTTTAAATTTTCTCGTGTGCGTAAACACGGGAGTAAGGCGCGGCATTTTAGCATAGACAAGCACTACAAAAACGTATAATATATAATTTAAAAATGAATAGCTGAATGTGTTGCTAAGTGCTAATATCGGTAACAGCTGAACCGATTTCGCTAATTCTTTTTTTAGAATATTCCTTGAAGCACGAGGATGGTTCCCACACAGAGAAAAATTAAAAAAAAAATTAAAAAAAAAAAATTATTTTTGCGAAACCGGGGCGGGCAGCTAGTTATTTATAGATTTATAAAGAAAAAAGAATTAATAATAATCAAAATCATGGCATTATTATTTTGTTGCAATATTCTGCTAATCAAAGTTTTCATCAAATATTACAACGTGGTCTGGTGATCTCATCCTCCTGGGAGTTCCTCCACCACAGGACATTATTACTTTGCCGCGGTACTGTGTGAGGTAACGGAACATCCCCAATCCGGTTCAACATGCCTGACCCTCGTTTTCTTAATGGTAGAATACTCCAAGTGCTGGTGAGGTTGGTACTGGCTCTAAAAATGGTAGTGAACCATTTGCAATCGGTTTAGTAGCGAGATGCCTACTATCGGCCTTGGTTGACTGTTTTACGTTTTCATAAAATTAGTAGCATAACGACTGCTTCAGAAAACCTCCAAACACGTAGTCGCACGCGCCGGGGGCTTCCCGGACTCCCAAAGCCTTCGTAGAGGTGACGAAGTCTGAAACGAACGCAGGTCTTCAGTAACACGATTACAAAATGACGACGAACGACCCGCTTGAGGAATTCACTTACCAATGCGCTGGAGAATCTCCAGCTTAGGCGTGGAACCGCAAATGCGCGACGTACGAACTGGGTGCTTTTGGTTGGAGAGACGGAAGGAAAAAAGGAAAAAAGGGCGATTCTCTTGGCGGACCGGTTTTGTTGTCTCCACGAATCCCCACTCCAAACCACCATCGAACGTTCTCGGAACTTAAAAATACCTCCTCTAATACATAAAGTGATATGCATCGACCGCCATCCCAAACGAAAAAGTAGGCATAGTGCGACTACGTGTTTGGAGGTTTTCTGAAGCAGTCGTTATGCTACTAATTGTATGAAAACGTAAAACAGTCAACCAAGGCCGATAGTAGGCATCTCGCTACAAAATCTTGCAATCAAAGAGTGGTCTTTTCAGTAGTGGAGCTAGTGACAAGACACAAATCATTGTTAATGTCATGTCACTAGCTCCGCATCGCTCATTTAAAGTAGCACAACATGGGGTTCTTCAAAAAGGACGTAAAGAGTATTTACAGGGTCGGCAACACGCATGTGATATCCTTAATAATAAATAAATAAATACTTCTGGACAATTTACACGGCGCCATCTAGTCCCAAATTAAGCGCAGAGCATGTGTTATGGGTACTAGACAACTGATAAATGTACCTACATATATATTTTTTTGTAAATACATACTTATAATACATAGAAAATACCCAGATCAAGACAAATAGACATGTTTATGTTTATGCACACAAATGTTTGTCTAGTGCGGGAATCGAACCCGCGACCTCGGAGTCAAGGTGGCTATTGCTAACCATTCGACCAACGAGCTCGTCCTAACGCATTAATTGCTGGGTTACGTATAAGGTCTTAACCCTCATGCCACTTTACATTTAGCCTAGATATTATACCTCAAAACTTAGACGCTGAAAGGCGGCTTAGGCATGTGATTTTGAGACCCCGTAGGCTTCGGTATTGAATGGGTTAATGTTATAGGCGTCCATAGGCTACGGAAACCGCCATCAGGCGGGCTGTATGGTAATTTGACGCCTTAGTGGTATAAAAACAGTGTATTTAAAAATGATCTAATGATGACATGGACACACTACACGCTGATCCGATTTGTAGTGTAGTTATAAAGGTTTGTATGGCGACAGCTGTCTGTCATATATCACAGATGTTATAGGTTTCGTATTTCACTTGCGAGTGATACCCCTGAAGCGGATCGTATGCTTCATCAAAGTTTAAAAATTAAAAAAATACTCAATCATATTTAAAAATAAATAATAATCAAGTTTAAAAATTAAAAATAAATAATACAATTAAAAAATAAAACTAGATATTGTCGCGATATTTCATGTTGCGAGCATTAATATGGCTACGGTAACCGCTTCACATCAGGCGGCCGTATGCTTGTTTATCACCTGATGTAGTATAAAAAAAGGTACAATAGCATTATAACGTATGGAATGGTCCTCATCGAAATGAGTAAGGGGAAAATACACTGTTCATTGCCTTTTTTAATGGTCGCCGCTGTAAATCCTGGCTACACAGAGACATAGTGGTGGACAAGTGGCCCCCGTCTCGTTAAAAAAATAAGAGAACATAGTGTAGGTGAAAAATTCTAATCGAGGAGTCGGCGTGTGAACATATCCAGATTGCAGATTTCATATATTTATTGCAAGTCACAAGTTATTAAACATACATACAATATTATGGTACAAGTGATGCCCAGTATAGGCAAAGCAAACATGAGAGGCATCTAGATACCATTTTACTTAAAGAGAAAAAGTACAAAGTGCAATAGGCATAGTCCCATACAATATCCAATCGGACCCCTGCCCGATTTCTAGTCAGGTTGCAGCACTGCAGACCATTTTCAAACATTTATATATCATTGCAAGTTATTATGACAAGAATGTTTCTTTAGAAATATATTATGTATACTAATTTCTTATCTGTATTGTTGTATCGTATTGATTGTAAGAAAATAATGTTTATTGTGTGTGTTGCTCCAATTTAATCTATAGGTATATGTATAAAAAATAATGTTTGTCTGTATGTCTTTTATGCATTCGATTCCCGCTCATCCGATTGCAATGAAACTTTGGTGGGATATTCTGGGTATACTGGGTAAGATTTAGAGACAGGACAAATTACACACTGCCATCTAGTCCCAAACTAAGCAAAGCTTGTACTATGGGTACTAGGTAACTGATATTATACTTAAATATTTTTTTACATTTACATACACAGAAAACATCCAGACGAAAACAAACAGACATGTTCATGCACACAAATATTTGTCTTATGCGGGAATCGAACCGCGACCTCGGAGTCAAAGTGGCCATTGCTAACCATTAGATCACCAAACTCGTCAAAACCTTCATATTAAAAAGTTTTTTTCTCTAGAAATATATTACGAGTATATATATATATACTATGGCCGTGTGGTTTCCAGCAGACTAGAAAAGAATCACCCCGTCTCTTCCCGTGGATGTCGTACAAGGCGACTAAGGGAAATACATTATCTCAAATATCGATTAGGCCTCACCAACCCGTCTGGCCAGCGTGGGGAGTGTAGGCCAAATCCTCCTTCCGTCTAGGACGGACGAGAGAGGGTCGTGCTCCTGTAGTGGAGACTAAAATGGACCTGATGATGATGATGATATATTTAGAACTTGTGTTGTTGTATAGAATTGTATAGACTATGCTAATTGTATGTCAAGCTCCAATTTAGTTGATAATTACTATTGACATAGTAGGTATGAAGTATATCTAGATGTACAATTGTATAACTTTTGCTAGACATATGTGATAATATAGGGACCTTCACACTAGCATTTAGCGGTATATCATGCAAATTCTGAAAACCTATACTCGTCCGTAAACTGTGTATTTGTATAAATGTATTGTATTGTCATACATGACAAGTATTGTGTTGTGGGCACGGGAGGGCCTGGTGACCTGTTACACAGGTTCCTCGGAACCTACATCAGGCACCAGTCTCTCACAAGTTAAACATTATTACGTTTCAATGTATTATATATTTGGTTTATATTTGGTATTGTTATTGTGTGTTATGTATATATGTACCTATGTATATACATATATGTATGTGTACACATATATAAATGGGATGGTTCAGGTGTCGCACACCCCTTCGAACACATGTGCATTCCTGTAATTGATAGTAATTAAGAATTTAATTTAGTTAAGAGAGGTGAGAATCTGGTGACCTGTAATACAGTCTTCATAAAGCCTACTTCAGGCACCAACTTTTCATGAAATTAGGTAACAACAACGAGAAAATATTATGAATGAGTAGATAGTTTATAATTAGTAACAGTATCTGCGTGAGCGATTGACTATAACGTAATACTAATAACATCAGTTGAATGTTTAGTTATATCAGCAAAAAATACATTGAACATTCACGCATTAATTCACGCTAAGGTAATTCTACTCTATCGTGATCAAAACGTGTACAGTGTTATGTAATTAGTAACAGTATCTGCCTGGCCGGCTAACTGAAATGTTGTCATTAGTGAAATAATTATTAATTATTAGCCAATAAATGAATGTTTGAATGAATGAGTAGATAGTGCCAATTGGATTGTACATACTGTATTTTTGTATCTTTGATATTGTGATATTATGTGAGAAATAATAAAGTTATTATTATTATTTTAAGCAATCCAAAAAAAAGTAAAGTCTACTAACATAGTAGGTAAGTTTAGTGAAATACATTTTTATCTTTTAGTATAGTCAATTTCAGACCAAACGAAGAAATAAATTCAAGTTTGCTGGCCATTACAAAGATCTAGAGTATGCTATTTATCAGCGAGCTACGTTTGGAGTGTGCCTTAAGGCGTGTTTACATCGTTCAATAGTAGCCACAGGAAAAATCCTCAGACATAATAAAGGGACAGAGTAAGAAGATATTAATAATTACCCACGCAGTGTGGCGCTACCTTACCGTAGCCAAATAACAATGCTCTTGAGGATTGCTATGCTCATGTAGTTAATGAGGTAGTACACTACGTTAGCAGCGGGGGAGGAATAAATTACTTGTGCTGCGGATGTCTTTACATCAGGCGGGCCTACGCTTCCTTGGCACTCATCGGCGTCGTATAAAAATATCACTTTCCTCGCATATTATAACTCTGAGTGGCGAATATTCGTGACAGCTAGTATGAACGAGCCTTTAGAATTTCTGTTCGAGCTTAGGTATCTAATATTATTTTAGGAGAGGAAATGGTACCTATTTTTACTTTAAAATATTGACGGTTATATGTTATTACAAGAAATATGACAAAGCCTCATGCCTACTAATACCTAACGGAAATAAGATAGTATTTTTACGGCAATATACCAACACTCAAAATATTTCGTTTTCGAAGTAGTAACATCTCCTCACATCTGGTAATTTCACTCACTCTCAGAAATACAAAAATCCTCAAGGGAATTGCAATTTAGCTGCGATCTTCTACTTCCCCAGTCGGGTTCGACTCGGTATACTTCGTATTCACTTAAAGCATTCAGACATTACAGTATGACGAGCTCAGCGGTCGAATGGCTAGCAATGGCCACATTGACTCCGAGGTCGCGGGTCCGAATCCCGCACAAGACATACATTTTGTGTGCATGAACAAATCTGTTTGTCTTGGTCTGGATGTTTTCGGAAAATATTAATTTGATCCACTAAAATAACCTAATTTGCAAACCAAATTAATCTGATAGCACATCAAATCCTGCATTTGATGTGCAATAAGTATTTTTTGATATGCAAAATAGGTTAGGTTAGGTTAGCAATATAGATATTTACTTGATGTTACGTTAAATAGTATTCGATGTTATTACGATTTAAGTATTATATCAGTTACCTAGTATCCATAGTACAAGTTTTGCTTAGTTTGGGACTAGATGGCCGTGTGTAATTTGTCCACGAATATAGTAAAAAGAAACGCACAGACATAATTTCCTTACCTAATTCACCCTGAAAATATTACATTCCTTTTTTGTGCAGATGTGTAAAGAATCATAAAGCTTACGAAATATACAAAATCTTTATCTACTAACACACTCGGAAAACATAATTTACAACCTAAGGGGATTATGGTCCTATGTTTCATAGTGCAAACCAAACAAGCGTTTATTTTAATTAAAAGTAGTCTAACTTTTACACCACTAACGCTTCGCATACAAATAGTTACTTACAAAACTGAAACACGTTCATTATACACTGAAAAGCACTATCACCTACACAACTCCGCTCTCAAATAACAAAAAAACATTGTCACACCCGACTTTTCTCATCAATTAGTTGCAAACGCCTACGCGGTGATTACGGCTCGAAATAATGCGCTTAAGTCTCACTCGTCGCACGCTTACACTGACACGTCATTAATTCACGCTAGGGGGATTACTCTCTCGTGCCTAAGCTGCGTATGTTGTGATTGAAATAATTAGTAACAGTATCTGCGTGAGCGATTGAGTATAACGTAATACGAATAACATCAGTTGAATGTTTAGTTATATCAGCAAAAAATACATTTAACATTCACGCGATAATTCACGCTAAGCTAATTATACTCTAGCGTGCTCAAAACGTGTACAATGTTATGGAATTAGTAACAGTATCTGCCTGGTACTAGTAGCAGTATCTAAGTGAAATGTTGTCATTAGTGAAATAATTATGAATTATTAGCCAATAAATGAATGTTTAGTTTTTTCACCAAATACTATTTTCTTAAACTTTCATACACTAAACATTCACGCATTAATTCACGCCAAGGTTATTCTACACTAGCGTGTTTAAAATGTATACAGTGTTGTGGAATTAGTAACATTATCCTACTAATATTATGCCTAGTCGACTACCTGAAATGCTGTCATTACTGGAGACAAACATTGAATGTTTAGTTTCATCAACAAATAATACATTATCTTAAACATTCACGCTAAGATAATTCTAATCTAGCGTGCTTAAATGGCGTGCAATGTTAAAGAACTAATAAATTAATTGCCAGGGTACACTACACAATGGCACCCGCCTACAATGTTGCTAGTTTTCGCAACACTGATCGAATGTTTAGTTTTATCAGCAAAAAATACAATAGTTTCAATATTCAGGCATAATTCATGCTAAGGTAATTTTAATCTTATATGCCGATATTTGGATTAATTGAGCTCGTTGGCGTCGTTGCGCGTGTCAGTCTAATCGAACAGACAAGTTAAGCAACGTCGACTATAGCATGTCCATGGATGGGTTTATTTATTTCGAGCTCCTCCGTGCTTCGGAGGGCACGATACGCCGGCAGTCTCGGCTGTTGTCATTAGATGACAGTCGTTAAACCAAGTCAGTGGTTTTAGGCGGTTTAAAAACACTTGCCTCCGCCAACCTGCAGTTGAGCGTAGTGGAGTATGCTCTAAAACCCTGCGATTAAGAGGATGCCCGTATCCCAGCAGTGGAATGAAAAAGGTTGACAGCATTGCCTAAATTTCGTATCATCATCATCATCAGGTCCATTTTAGTCTCCACTACAGGAGCACGACCCTCCCTCGTTTGTCCTAGACGGAAGGAGGATTTGGCCTACACTCCCCACATTGGCCAAAAGGGTTAGAGAGGCCTGATCGACATTTGATAATGTATTTCCCTTTGTCGCCTTGTACGACATCCACGGGAAGAAACGGAGTGATTCTATTCTAGTCTGCCCGAAAACTCACGGCCAAATTTCGTATAAGATTATTTAATTAAATAGAAAACTTTATCTGCGTAGAGTATGTTTATTGCTCATATGGTTATTATAAACGCTTATACAACAGTTGGAGTATTGTTTATTTTTATTTTATTTATTTATCAACATACATCTATCATTACAGACATATAATATCTAATCCGAGAGTGTAGCAAAATTTTAATTTACATTTAATTTATTAAAATACAATGTCATAAAATATATCAAATATTATACAATATCAGAATAAGAGGAAAGTGATCATAATTCAAATATGCAATGATTATATTTTCATGCAGAAATTAGAACATTTTAAACGGATTTACACAGAGAAAAACTCTCTCGCTTAGCTGCTTAATATATGAGTATGGCAAGAGCTTTAAGGCTCAACTCACACTGGCGCAGAGTCAAAGCGCAGTGACTCGCGAATCCACTCGACTCCAGCCGAAACGCAAATGCGCGCGTCAACGCGCGTCGACGCACGCTTCCATATTTCATCATCATCAGGTCATTATAGTCTCCACTACAGGAGCACGACCCTCTCTCGACCGTTCCAGACAGGAGGATTTGGCCTACACTTCCCAGGCTGGCCAGACGGGTTGAGGAGGCATCCATATTTACATAGCACAAATTTATACTTAAATAATAGAACAATAGAGATGAATATGCTGAAGGCGGAAAAATATGACGCGTCGCATGGTCGTTTCGACTCTGCGCCAGTGTGAGTTGATCCTAAGAGGTAAAATTTACAATTGTTTTGAGAACTTGCCTGAAACTTTTCGAATGACTATGGTTTGCGTGAAATGATTGTTCAATAAAACGAAATCTGTTTTTTATTTTATATGAGAGGTGGCAAACGAGCATGTGGGTCACCTGGTGGAAAGCAATCACCATGACCCATAGAAATCAGCAATATCAAGGTGTCGCCGATCTGTTGCCAGCATTTTATAGGAAATAAAGACTCAGTTCTTGAAGGCTCCCATCCCATGTCGTAATTATATTTAATGGATTTATAGATATAGAATTTATATTCAATGGATTTATAGATGTTTATTATTAATTTTCACACGTAAATGGCTAAACCGATTCGAATGAGGTCTAGCAAAAAATACATCTGTTCTGGTTTAATACTTAGGATACTTTTACCCAGTAATGTGTTTACCATGTGTGAAATACGAAAATGTAATTTCCCCTCATCGGTGGTTGAAACGTGTCACATTGTTCATAAGTCATTATGATATTATACATACTCGAATCGTACAGAGAACTGCGTTGGTGGCGGCCATAATGAATGGCACTATAAAATAATAAAAAAAGCCGACCGCGGGAGAACCTAAGTTCTCCCGCGTTAGCGTCGCCTTGTGCACTGCTCCTACGAACCTAGTCACCAATTGTCTAACGTTACTCACCACTGAGTAGCTAGCGCCAAACATATGAAGCCAGATTAAAGCTTACCTCAGGGTATTTGCCGCAAACATCAAAATCACCAAACACATGACAAACACCGACTACAAAAATACTACTCCATATGCTTGACGTTTGCCGTAAACACAAAACAATAATCACTGGCGAATACAAACAGGCAAACACAATCAAAAACAGGCAAGCACAAACAAAAAGAGGCAAACACAAACAATAACAGGCAAACACCTGTCCGCACCTTGGTGTTTGTTGTTTGCCAAGCATGTGGATCCGGCTTGACTTACTGTGGCAATGGTCGAGAAAATCATAGTTGCGGGGCTGAAGATTAGCTTTGTTTCAATAAATCAATCTACTTTTTATTACCAACATTCTGTATACCATAAACTAAATAGGAGCTACACTGAGTCAACGTTCTATGGATGGGTTTAATTTAAACTTGGCCTCAGCTTGGCTCGGATCCAATTCCGCTAATCCTAATACTATGAGTTAATGTTCGTTAGGGCCTCAAGAAATACGGGTTTGCTTAAGTTTAAATTGCAAAGTACTTTGAAGGGATATTTAATATTTTAAAGTAGAATGACTGTTTAATTTTGTATGGTTTTTGTTTTTAGCATATTTTATATTTTTATCATACAAAAAAGTTTTTGACGTGACAACGTCTTATAAATTGGTTAGCCGGGTGACACTTCAAGAAACTGGCTCACGTTATGCGCTTACAATGAGAGCGAGTGAAAGGCACGCGTCCCTTCTAAGAGCGAGAGAGACAGACATAAAAAGTGAAAGGCATGCGTCCATTCCACTCGAAAACATTTTACCACTCAAAGTCGTTGTCACGTAAAACTTTCGCCCGTATACCGACTTTACAGGCAACCAATTTTTTTATATATGTTCCTCAGTTATCTAGTGCCTTAAGGTTTGCTTACTTAGTTGTGGTGACACTGGTCTTTTCCAATAATGTTCACTTTCTTAAGCAGAGTTCCTTAACTTCATCGCTAGCAAAACATTTTTATATACTAAGTCGGGTAACAGGCAAGCATACGGCCCGCCACATGTGATATCGCTCGCGCGCCAACCTCGCTGCCGGTACGGCAACTCTTTCCTTTCTGGTGACACCACTTACTCGTAAAAACAACACAACAATCCTCAAGGAGATTGTTATTTAGCTGCAATATAATGTGAGGTGGAGATGCTTCCCCAGACGGGCGGATTACAAATAGGCTGTACCCTAACTCTCTTTCGTCAGAACACCTTAGTAAGGCGCTCTGACAATGATGTAAAATTCTAACCTCTATGTTTCTTGGTTAAAATCAACCTGTTCGTAAAAGCAGATACTTGAGCAATTCATAACAATTCCCAATGATGTATTTGCCTCCACCTTCAACGGCAGCTTTCGATACTACGCCACCAAATATTGGAACAACATACCTCCACCATTGCGACTAATGCAAATAAATTAAATCAGCGTTTGATGTACATGTACTGGTTTTGCTGACGCACCTTGATCAATTCTATACGCTTAGCTGCATCCCTTTTGTTTCTACTGTAGCACATACACGGTGTATTTTTTTTGTAAATGTGCTAATAATGTATACTAAGTTTTGTATGTATCTGAAACACTTGTATGTATCTGAAGAAACAAGTAAATACAATATCTATCCATCTGAAACGGAACGGTCTTCTGTGAGGTTGAAATATTTCGCCTGGCTGGTTCTTTTATTTTTTTTATTGTTGCAGACCCCGGGGGCTGGAGGACCCTGTGTTAACAATATTCTATTTTTTGTTACAATTTTCTAAAAAAATATTAATTGCCCGTCGCTATTATGCTAATAATGATACTATTATATACATGTAATACTACTTAATCTAAATCCTTTCATTGTTTACCTTGCAACCATGACAGCCAAAGTAGACCAGTCCCCTCTGGCAGCACGCGTTCTTTTATTGTGAATGCGCCGACCCGCCACACGACACCACCACCAGTTTAAACACTTTAGTGAGCATGACTACCTGGGCTGTCAGCGCCAGTCTGATTCAATATGCTGCGAAACCTACATATACCATGCTTCGAGATAATTGACACTAAGAAACCTTATCTTAATGTTTTGATGAAAATCACAAGCTGGAAGGTCAGAGTCAAGATTATGGGCAATTTAAAGATTTTCAACGAACCAAAGTGCTAAATAACTTCGGCTTACTTTATCACAGTATAGGCTGTAAGATTATCGGGGCCCTTAACGACTTCACACATTAAGTGCTGAAGTGTCGTAAAAAATACTTTACGTTTATCGTTATCTACTTTTTTATAAGTACGATGTCCTTTAATGGGCCCGAGGTATATCTCATGGGTATATCACTTTATTGCGACTCTACGAGCGGTTTTATTTTCAAGTTTGTATTTTTATATCACGTTAGGTGGTAAGCAAGCTAGCGTGATGAGAAGGAGTACCGGCGTGCGAGCAATTTGTGTCATCCTCATATATAATAACTTTTAAACTTTCGCGTTGCATGATTGAAATTATAATAAACACAGTCAGCCTGTGACCACGGCCGGTGCAACCTGGTCGTAACGTCAGGCAATAATAAAGGTATGTAAAACTACCTTACATGCATGATCGCGTTAATTCCCGTGTTTATTATAATTTCATCCTCATATATACACGTAAAATATAATATAATTTTCAAGAATAAGTAATATCCTAAAATACAGTGCATACAATTCAATTTAATAAATACTATAAAATTATATAAATACGTCTATATTAAAACTTATTATGATGTGGTGCACCCTGTTGACTGATAAACAAGGCTCTAGCGTAAAGAGAGGTGTGGCATAGCGTATTTTGTAAGCTGCCCAACTGCGGAAGTACTTCCACCTCACAGAATACCGCAGCCAAATAAAATTTCCCTTGAGGGTTGTTGTGTTCCTGCTAGTAAGTGAGGTAACGAGAAAGGGAGAAGTTGCTACTTTGGCAGGGGGGGTTATTTCATATTACGAGGCTAAATATGGCTAGTTTAATCGCTTCTCATCAGGTATGCTTGTCTGCCACCCGACGTAGTATAAATAAAAATCGGATTTTATATCAAACTAAATGGGAAAATGTCAAAACCATACTAACGAAAGAAGTCGCCAGCCTAACAAAAAAAAATATAAAAATAAAAATATATAAATTTTGTTTACAATTAACCTAAAGTTTTCTAATGTATTTTTAATTTCTTAATGCTTAAATTATAGATAGATAGTAGAATTAAATTATAGATAGATCAGCTTTATTTGCAGGTTACATCACAAAGAAAAATATTAATTTGTTACAAACATGTAAATGCAACAAGGCGGCCTTATTGCTAAAAGCAATCTTTTCAAGGCAACCTTTATGTATTCCTTAGGTATCCCGTCCCTCAGAACGAAGGCGTTTCTTGAGGAATCTGGTATTGAAACCCTAGCTCACCCACCCTACAGCCCTGACTTAGCTCCTTGTGATTTCTTTTTGTTCCCAACTCAAAGAAAAAATTAAAGGAAAGTTTTTTTCGAGTGCCGAAGAAGCCGTCGCTGCCTACGAAGTAGCCATTTCTGAACTAATTCCTTTTTGAGATCGAAACTAGTCGGCTTTCCCGACAAAAGACGTGAGTGACCCGTTTAATTTATTTAATTAATTTAGTATAATGTCTCACGTGAGTTTTAATAATATTATAGCCATTTCTTACCTCTCAGATCAAGACTGGCAAAAGTGTTTCCAGAGTTGGTTTAGACGAATGGAAATTTGTATAGAGCATCGTAGAAAGTACTTCGAAAAAATGTAAAATAAATTGTGGTTATATATTGGATACTTTTTTATCTCAAAACTTATTTAGTGACCCACGTATGATTAAAAATGATCATTTATTAAATAAATAAATAAATATTATTGAACAAATTACACACTGTCATCTAAGTCCCCAACTTAGTAGCTAAGTATTATGGGTACTAGATAACTGATATAATACTTAAATACATTTTTTTTGTAAATAAATACATATAATACATAGAAAACACCCAAACCAAGACAAACAGACATGTTCTTGCATACAAATATTATTCTTGTGCGGGGATCGAACCTGCGACCTCGGAGTCAAAGTGGCCATTGCTAGCCATCCGACTACCGACTCCCAATCATATTTTTTTTTTTATACTACGTCGGGTGGCAGACAAGCACACGGCCCGCCTGATGTGAAGCGGTTATCGTAGCCATATTAACGCATGCAACATATAATATCGCTCGCGCGCCGCCACCCCCGCTACCAACGCAGCATCTCCTTCCTTTCTGGTGACCTCACTCACTCGCAGGAATACAACAACCCTCAAGGGAATTGTTATTTTGCTGCGGTATTCTGTGAGGTGGAGGTACATTCCCCAGTCGGGTAGCTTACAATTACGCTCCCTACCTCTCTTTTCGCCAGAGCTTCGTTTGTCAGTCAGCAGAGTGCACCACGTGCAGGTGAAGTTGGCTTTGGTTCAAAGATCTTGGTGAACTACTTACACCCCGAAATATAATCATAATTGTACTTGCCCTCAAAATATTTGATCGTGATTAAAAATTATAAAAAAAATCTAAACATAAAATTGCCCGAAACGTGTGTTTAAAAGCAATATGGCCACGCATATGCCTTTTAAATCCCGGCACGAATTATGTGTTGGGGCAAGACCCGCTTGTATCGTATATTGCGTCTATTGTACTCGTATATTGTGGTGAACGTATGGCAACACCGAAGCGGATTTCACAGTATTTGGTGTTTAACCGATTGTAAAAAAGGTAAGTTCGCCGTTTCGTTTTTCTTCAGAAATTTGGAAGCAGATTTGTTAATTCATTTTTATACTTTGTCGCTCGGATGGTGGGCAAGTGTGCAGCCCGCCTGATGTAACGAGATTACCGTAGTCATATAAACACTCGTTAAATGAAATACCATTTGCGTGCTGCCACCTCTATTACGTGACCTCACTCATTCGCAGGAACACTAGTACCCTCTAGGTAATTTTTATTTGGTTGCAGTATTTTGTGAGATAGAGATACTTCCCCAGTCAGGCAGCTTACAATTACAGTCTGCCCCCTTACCACCAACTCTTATTGCGATTCAATAACTGAATAGAATGCGTATTCATACCAATGAATAAGCGACTCTATTTCAAATTCATACCAAAGAATTATGACGTATTCATACCAATGAATAAGCGACTCTATTTCAAATTGAATAGAGTCGCTTATTCATTGATATGAATAAGCATTCTATTCAGTGATTGAATCGCAATAAGAGTTGGTGGTAAGGGGGCAGACTGTAATTGTAAGCTGCCTGACTGGGGAAGTATCTCTATCTCACAAAATACCGCAACCAATTCAATTTGAAATAGAGTCGCTTATTCATTGCTATGAATAAGCATTCTATTCAGTTATTGAATCGCAATAAGAGTTGGTGGTAAGGGGGCTGTGCTCTACCTCTGTTTCATCAGAGCCATGAGGCTCTGACGAAACCGAGGAATAGAGCAGACTAACGATAGTGTGAGTCAAACGTACAGGTAAGGTTAACTATGACTCAGAGATGGTGGTAAGCCATTACACCCCATATTGAATTATAACACTGGAATTTACATTTTTAGATATTATTAGTCTATATTACTCTATGGGAATAAGTTGTTTTCTTCCGAATAAAAAGTAGCCTATGCTACTCTCCAGATCTAAACTATCTCACCACTTTTGTATGTATCACTTAACGCGAGTCGCATATCCATAATTTATTATGTAACTGTTTATACATCTCGCTTTGTTCTTTAGTCACTAATCCTGTCCCAAATTATTCAGAGGGTGATATTGGTATCACCCTCTGAATAAACAGACACGTAATAACGTAACTGTTTGGCCGTGTGGTTTCCGTCTGACTAGAATATAATCACTCCGTCTCTTCCCGTGGATGTCGTACAAGGCAACTAAGGAAAATACATTATATAACATCGATCAGGCCTCCCCAACCCGTCTGGCCAGCGTGGGGAGTGTAGGCCAAATCCTCCTGTCTGAGACGAACGAAAGAGGGTCGTGCTCCTGTTGTGGAGACTATAATGACCTAATGATGATGATGGTGAAGATGATGATGACGTAACTGTTAAATCAAAGCACTACAAAAGATTTTGAGTTGAAGTTAACTCGTAGAAAAGTATTATTTATTATTAATGTGGTCTGTGTCCATGTGGCACGGAATTATTAAAATAGTAGATATATTATAAGGTATAGGGTTGGTTTGTGCTGCTCTAAGTCTTAACAGTTGTTAATGATTTTTTTTTAAACTACGTTAGGTGCCAGACAAGCATACGGCCCGCCTGATGTAAAGCGGTTACCGTAAATATATTAACGCTTGCAACATAAAATATCGCTCGCGTGCTGCCACCCCCGCTGCCAGCGCAGCAACTCCTTCCTTACTGGTGACCTCACTCACTCGCAAGAACACAACAACCTTCAAGGGAATTGTTATTTTGGCTGCGGTATTCTGTGAGGTGGAGGTACATTCTCCAATCCGGTAGCTTACAATTACGCTCCCTACCTCTCTTTTCGCCAGAGCTTCGCTTGTCAGTCAAGTCTTCAGTTTAGTGATTTTGGATAAACTTTAAATTTTCAATGCTCATTGTCCATGGATGGGTTTATTTGTCTCGAGTTCCTCTGTGCTTCGGAGGGCACGTTAAGCCGTCGGTCCAGGTTGTTGTTATTAGATTATCATCTAATAATCTTAGCTTAATGACTATCGTCGTTAAGCTAAGTTACTGCGGCCATTAGGCGGCTTGAAAACACTGACCTGCGCCAGCCTGCAGTTGAGTACTGTGGTAGAGTTTGCTCTAAATCCCTTGATTGAGGAGAGACCCATATCCCAGCAGTGGGATACGGGTCTAAGGAATAAGGGTTGTCGATGACGATGACGAAGATTCATATATATATATTCAATGTTTGTTGCTTAATAACTCCGTGATTTATAAACCGATTTCAAAAACTTTTTATATTTGAAAGATATAAAAAGTTTTTGAAATCGGTTTATAAATCATTCATATAATAATAACAGTAGTATATTACCGTTGGTTGCTTCTTTTTTAGACATTTTTATTAATATTAAAAAAATACTACCCACGTTTACACTAATGGAGCCAAACCACAGCCTAATTTAATTAAAAAGTGCGCAGTGCGCAATTCTAGTAACCTTACTTGTAAAAACATTTAAAGTTTCATTTATTGCTGAAACTCTTTGGGTGTAATTAGAAACACCAACTTGTAAACTAGAGGTAGAATGGTAATGAAATTTGTGAAAAACAAAACCTAATTATTTCAGACGGTTCTTTTTTGCTACATAAATATTCTTAAAATGAAAAATTTCACCTCTGTTTGCTATAAGCTGTGGCGGCCGCCATATTGGATTGAAAATGGTGGCTATTAGGTAAGGTCGCGTGAACCAAACGTGTCTGCCAAATTCCAACTCAATATTTTTTTTTTTCACAACCTCTGGTGGCAAACAAGCATAGGACCCGCCTGATCGATGCGGTTAGCGTAGTCGGATTAGTAGAAATCGCTTGCGTGCTACCTCACCCGCTGTCAACGCAGCAACCATTTCTTTCTTGGTGAACTCAAGCACTCGCAGGAATACTGAATTCTGTTTATATATTTGTTATCTCTTCACGGCTAAACAGATCCGCCGATTTGAATGACATTTGAAGTGGCCATAAGTGGCTCGAGAAAGGACATACAAAGGCTAGAATTTTTTTTCTTCTACGTTGGGTAGTAAACAAGCATATGGCCCGCCTCATGTAAAGCGGTTACCATAGCAATATCCACGCTCGAAACATGAAATATCGCTCGCGCGACTCTACCCCCGGCTGTCTACCTTTTGAACTTTCAAGCGGGCGAAACCGCGTTGGGAAGTTAGTTCTTCTCAGTCACTCTTGGCAGAGTGGTCGAGATCACGGGCAGGTCACTACGAATGGCGGCTCCTGTTATAATTCTCCATTTGGTTCAGTTGGAGGTATTGTGGGAGCATTCGGACATGGAGGATTTTGTGCGAGACTTAATTAAATCTCCCCATCTGGTTGGAGAGCGGCTGCGGGGTCTCGTGTCTTCCACCTTGCCTTGGACTACAAGACGCTCCATAGAATTTTCTTTCCGGGTAATATGCCCGAAGAACTTCAGTATATATATTTGCACAGTCGACGAAGGTAGTAGAAACACACTAATATCATAGATAATCTTAATACTATTATAACTGAATACAATTTCACTTTGAAACATCAGCCCTCGTTAGCCAACAACCTCTAGATATTGTTTCCGAAGTCAAAGTTCAGATACTAGGCCATTCATACATGAACCTGTTCTTGCCAGGCAATGTTCAACTTTACAGCCCTTGTAATAAATGTTATACGACGTGGTATGTACACGAGCAGTGTATTAGATTGCCAATGTGTATTCTGGTTACCATGCATTATATAATGTAATATGTCATATGAAGGTGATGTTTGGAGAGGTTAATACCACGTTAGCACAGATAACTTAGTCATATAGACAGTGCTGTGTAAGTTAATATTACAATATTAACAATAGTGAAGAGCTCGGTGGTCGAATGGCTACTTTGATTCGAGGTCGAGGGTTCGATCCCCGCACAAGACAAACATTTGTGGGCATAAACATGTCTGTTTGTCTTGGACTGGGCGTTTTCTATGTAGGTATTATATTATGTAGGTGTGCAATAAAAAGAAATGTATTTAAGTATGTACATTTATCAGTTGTCTAGTACCCATAGTCATAGTTTTGCGCTAAAAATTTTTATTGACAATTTTGTCCAGAAATATTTATTTTATTTATTTAATTTTCATCAAATACGCTTAGATTTTGATGATCTAAGGTAAAAAAAATGTTTATTACAAGTATTATTACTTAGAATGTACAGTCACGTGTAAAAATGCATATAGGATTTTCGACAGAAAATTACTGTAATGAAAATTAAAGTTTATTTTAAACGTTACAATGTTGATAAGATACGTGCCTAAGGAAGCACGTTAAGCCGTAGTTTCCGGCTATCATCATTATAGATGATAGTCGTTAAGCCAAGTCAGTCGCCTTTAGGCTGCTTGAAAACACTAGCGTCTGCTAACCGGCACTTGATCAGCGTGGTGGAGTATGCTCTAAACCGCTTCAATTGAAGAGAGACCCGTATCCCAGCTGAGAGGTGAATCAGGGTTTTTTTATATACTACTTCGGGTGGCAGACAAGCATACGGCCCGCCTGATGTGAAGCGGTTCCCGTAGCCATATTAACGCATGCAACATATAATATCGCTCGCGCGCCGCCACCCCCGCTACCAACGCAGCATCTCCTTCCTTTCTGGTGACCTCACTCACTCGCAGGAATACAACAACCCTCAAGGGAATTGTTATTTTGCTGCGGTATTCTGTGAGGTGGAGGTACATTCCCCAGTCGGATAGCTTACAATTACAATCCCTACCTCTCTTTTCGCCAGAGCGTCGTTTGTCAGTCAGCAGGGTGCATCGCGTGCAGGTGAAGTTGGCCTTGGTTCAAAGATGTTGATGAACCACCTACACCCCAAAACATACGACATAGGACTTAAATCCGTTTTTGTTTGCTTCATGCGCCAAACCGGTATTTGAGCAGCGTAGTGGAGTATGCTATAAACCCCTTCAATTGAGGGAAGACCCGTATCCTAGCAGTCGGATGAATAAGAATTGACAACGAGGCCGGTGTTAATAAGGTTTTATATACTATTGATACCTTATAATTGCAACCATGCGATTTTGGAGTTTTTACACATGACTGTACAAAATGTTTAAGAAATAATATAAATTACAAACCCATAAAGTATGTAAGTATTTATGTATTTTCCTGTATTTCCTTTGAACCATTCTATCTTCCGAAATATCTTTCTTTCGATAAGTTGGCCGTTGTATACTTTAAGTCTTCTGCATTTCTATTTTGTGTAGTACCTATTCAATAAAATTAATAAAATTAAAATTTCATTGTAGTATTCAATAAAATATTACAAATTTGTTACTAGGTATTATCATCTTTCCGTCGTCTTGCGAACCTTATCTACTTCATTTAATGTATCCGTTACTTTTAGGTTGCCTTGATAAGATTGCTGTTAGCAATAAGGCCGCCTTGTTGCACATATAAATTATATAAGTTGTTATTTTCTGTATGCTAAATTATTTCTGTAGTTTGTATAGTGCAAATAAAGCACATTCTATATATATATATCTCTTTTTTTTTTTTTTACTACGTCGGGTGGCAGACAAGCGTATGGCCCGCCTGATGTGAAGCGGTTGCCGTAGTCATATTAACGCTCGCAACATAAAATATCGCACGCGCGCCATCACCCCCGCTGCCAACGCAGCATCTCCTTCCTTTCTGGTGACCTCACTCACTCGCAGGAACACAACAACCCTCAAGGGAATTGTTATTTGGCTGCGGTATTCTGTAAGGTGGAGGTACATTCCCCAGTCGGGTAGCTTACAATTACGCTCCCTACCTCTCTTTTCGCCAGCGCTTCGTTTGTCAGTCAGCAGGGTGCACCGCGTGCAGGTGAAGTTGGCTTTGGTTCAAAGGTGTTGATGAACCACTTACACCCCAAAACTATCTATCAAACCATAGACTTAGGATTATTATGTATGTGACTACTAAAAAGAAATACTAAGTCAAGAGTTAGGACAATACAATGTCAACTATATATTTGGTTCAAGATCGTATTACACCATTAAATTTCACGCCAATTTCTAAGTTGAGTCGGGGTTGTTTTGGGTATGCAAGAAGTGCTTTAATAAAACATTTTTCACGTAAACACGTCTGTAAATGTGCTATCATACCATTTCTTCTCAATAATTTCCATTGCCAGTTCTTCTCAAGAAGCCCCGTCGCCGGAACTGGCACTTAAATTCACTTTCACATTCAAGATAGTGTGATGAAAGTGAATCTAAGATCTGCGGATTTAGAGTAGTAATGATTTAGATGCATGTTCTTATATTTAATTTGTATGGCGTTTCTAAGTGCTTTGTAAAGTCTAAGGAATAATTGTAGATTATTGCATCGAGCACAAAGTAATTTATTATTGCACCGAGTGCCTGATTTGAGCCCGAGCGTTAGCGAGGGCTCTAATCTAACAGGCTCGAGGGCAATATAAATTACTTAAGGCGAGGTGCATAATCTGCTTTTCTTTCAACTAATACCTATAGGAATAGTAGATAAAAGAAACTCATATCAAACAGTTAAAATAGAAGTTTCTATAACACTCGGCTTCATTTAGAATGTTTTCCGGAGTTAATGTGTCGCTAGATGATTCCATTTTAATTCGAAGCCGAAGCACTCAAAATCAGATAGTATCACACTTTTATCGTTTCCAAAAATATTGTCAAGCAATATTAACAAAGTTCCCCCCAAATCACTTTTTTAAATTTCTTTCATTTATAACTCATTTTAACATTTGGAACAAGTAGGATAGAAACGAATAATACGTACGAAAAAAAAAGTATTGATATCGGCTGGCTGAATAGAGCTAATCCATTAAGATTGGCACCTTTTGGTGCGATTAAAAAAAACTGTGCAATAATGAAATTTCATACATTTTTATTGCTCTAGAGCATTAAAGACTCGTTTTGTACTGAGTTTTTAGTGTGATTGTGGTGAAATTAAAGCATAGTTGGAAGAAAAGATATTTTGATTTGATACAATCCAGAAAATCAAATAATATCAAAACCGGGGGATATAGTTTGGCGTTGTACTTTCAAATCTATGCTCCACATCCAAAATTCAATCCCACCACTGAATAGATGAAGGATCAAATAGTTTAATACGGTATGTAAGGACTATTGAATATCTCGTGCAGGGGAGGCGGAAGCGCTGCCATTTTGAGATAAGTTTAGTGCATATAACGTATTCACGTACACACGCCCGTGTTCATGACACACCTCATTTTTATTATCAAACTTTTATAATATTTTGTTTACGTATACTGTTACTAACTGTTAAAAGAAAACAATAAAGGTTAATTGCACCGCCTGACTTGACAAGTAACATCCATATTACAAAACTTTTTCTCTTCATAAATCAGTGTACGTTCTAGAAAAACACTTTTGGTACATCGTTTCTCAATCTTTTGAACCGCACGAGGCTATAAACAGTAAAAAAATGGAGCAAACAAATCGATCCCCTTCCTTTTATGCAAATAACTCACCGCCTTGATTTTTAGTCTATGGTTAGTAACCTGAAGGGAGGTTTAGTGGCGGAATTTGAGAATCTTTGCTCTTGGGTTAATATATATATGTTTAATCCTTGAGAACTTGGCTTTAAAAGTTACTGTATATATATTTTAATTTAATAAAATTTGAACACATGGAATCCGAGGGCTTAGTGCGAGATTTGGTCACATTCGAACGTCTAAACGTTTACAAGCCGATTGAATTAAGAAAAAGTTTCTTACTGTGAATTTATCAGACGCGTGTTACATATACAAATTAGCCGGGTCGCTCACTTCAAAATGTGAGCACGCGAACAAAAAACTCGGTACCTACTCAGCTCGGAATCTATCTGTATGTATCACATCCTATTTTCGATCAGATTTAAATTTTCTTTATTTATTTTAAAAATTAAATAATTCTAGGTGGGATTTGAAACCACGACCTCTCGATGACCGGTCGAGTGCTCTTCCAACTGAGCTACCAGGAAAGTTTGTGTTGGTGATGAATTTTTGCATCTTTTTACTCTACTGCGTGAGTCACAGTGTGGCGTCATCAACCTATTAAGTAATTACACTACTAAACAAGGCATAGCAGTCCATTGTTGCAGATGAAATTCAGCTATTTTGAGACCAAACTAATTAAATTATTATTATTTAAATAGTTGTCTTGACCAACTTGCCAGAATATTTATTTTAATTTTTTTTTAGAGATTATAAGTATATAATTATACATGAACCTATAGGCTATTGTCATTAGATAACAGTCGTTAAGCCAAGACAATGGCATTTAGATCAGACGGCATGAAAACACTAGCCTCTGTAGTAGTCTTGACAGTGACTAGTGCTGAAGTAAGTCTCTTTCCCAACACTAAACGTGACTATTCCGTATAACTTTATTTAATACCGTCACTGAAAATAATAAAATGAAAAATGTCTCTTTTGGATCACTCAAATTAATTAGTTTCTGGTTAATACTTACATAAATTTTATCATTATATATCTACACATTTTATTTTTTTATTAATGGTTTACCTTGAATTTTGCTTAGTGAAAAAGATAGATTTAACCAATGTGCTATGAATGTACGTCTTTACTACATAATTGCACAATAAAAAAATGGAGCTCGTAGTTTTAATATTCGCATTTCAGTATAATTTCCTCACTCTTTTAAAAGATGAAACAGATTTAGCAGGATGCGCGATCCAGTTTCTCACCTTAGCGAAATGTGGGTAGGCAAACACCCCCAGTATATTGGGCGAGCGTGGCGGCACGATAAAAACGGGGTGTTATATAAATTATTCATAAAAATCTTGACTTCGCACCGCACGTCGCATGTCCGTGTCATACACTATAAAAATTATAGAAGATCCACTTTGTATAACCTTTTTAATAGGGTTGATGACACGTTAGTGAAATTAGTTATTTTTACATGAAAAATGTACTAATAATTAGTTATGACGTCAGTGTTTTAGGCTACGCAAATGATTTTCTATTTTTAGCCGACTACAAAAAAGGAGGAGGTTCTCACTTCGGTTGTATTTTGTTTTTTTTTTTAATGTCTATTACTTAATTACGCCATCATATAAACTGATTTCAAAAAACTTTTTTTATTTTAAGATAAAATTCAGGTCTGATAGTGTTATTAACTTTAACGTGCTTACAAAATTGTAGAGTAAGGACTCTACAATTGTAAAAAGAACCTGTACAAAAAGATGGACGAGTAATATTTTCAGATTTCATTTGTGATATTTGTATAAAGCAAACATTTTATTTTTAAAATGATACAGTCATCTACCTAATTGTGGCTGAATTACATTTAGTATAGCAGCGAGTGCATAGAAATATTTTACGATACGTTAATTCGATAATGAGATTGGCGTGGTGGAGAACTTTCTAAATCTCTTAGATGGAGGGCAGACTGTACCCCTGCACACCAGCAATTAATACCGAATATTTTAGGATTTAACTTGCACTCGTTGGTTTGCGGTATAACCAGTATAACTTAAGATATCTTAATCTAATATGCTGCTTCCTTCACGGGTTTAAAGTCTGGTCGGCAACAAATATGCCAATCGAGTGATCTCGTAATATCAATGAATTTTCATTGTAACGTAAGTCGGCTACATACTGAATTTTGCCGTTGAGTGTAGTCTGCAAATCACGTGGAATCTATTCAGAATTTGTGTAGTTTGCCGATAATGCAGAATCTACCCAAGATATAACTTATGTTGACTGCTGACCATCTATTGAAGCTGTTGATGCGATGATGAGTACAAAGTGCACCTTCTGTGATGCAATTAGTGGTACGTACCCTATAACACAGTGACCCTTCTGTAGTAAGCTATTTTATGTCATCACGTTGAGGAGTTACGAAAATAATGTTAAAATTGTATCAAGATTGTATCAAGACTTCAAAAGTTGCATGTTCTGGGAAACTGTCAGGAATATGCCTACTTAATACACACTTATTATTTATACCTGCTTTGTTTGCGAAAAGTTGAGACTTGTTAAAATATACATCATATAATTTATTGTTAGGGTCACTTTCTGTTTACGAGTATATTTTGTAGGCAATATTATTGTTTATTCTGACTTTTGCGTTAAACTGACTTTCTTAGAGGTTTCTTTGAGACAGTCGAGGGAAAACCAAAGTTGTCGACATAGCCTTCAGAGGTTGCAAGCTAAAGTGGCAATGTTCTGGTGACATTTGCTGAGTAAGTGATGGCAGATGGGGCGGAAGGTATTGGAGTGAAGGCCGCGCGTAGTACGTGGGAGCGTTGGGCGCCCACCTTCGATATGGTCCGATGACCTTAATAAAGCAGCTGAATGCAGAAGCGCCGATTTGGTGAAAAGCATTGGGGAAGGTCTATATCCAGCAGTGAGTAGTTACAGGCTGATGATGATATTAAATTGACTATATCAGGCAGATCGTATGCATGTTTGCCAATTTCGTATCATAAAATCTCTTTTAACCCTTGATTTACCTGGTGATCCTAAATCCACACAATTTGCCTCATAGAGTCCAACGGACTCCTTTTTAATAAATATTGGATGTCTTTAAAATAAAAACAAAATATGTATGTAGAAATGGTTTAATAGTATTATGGACCGTCATAACTATGAGATCTAATGTACTTTACGTTATTTTAAGTAACAGTCTTATTAAAATTGTGAAACAAAAGTACAAACAGATTTTTCAATAACAAAAATAAATGCTAAACTTCTAGCTGCTGACTAAAATACAAATAACATACCTAATATATTAAATATTTCTTCGTTTTTTCTTTTCAAAATATAGTCTTATACTAGAAAATAAATTTAGAATGACACAATATATATAAGAAAAAAAACCTGCAGCCCGTTTGTCTGCGCACCGATTACATACTTTTTTTGGTACATGCCAAGCATACCGGCCTCACACAGCTATGGCATAAGTAGACTGTATTTCTTTTTACGGTATAAGGCGTTTTATGGCATAAGTAAGTAGCCAAAAAACAAAAAAAAAAAAAAAATACAACAATATAAAATAAAAAATCCTAATAATAATACTTATTTGTCAAACAAATACCCTCTGAGAGTCCAGCGGACTCCGTGTATGTAAATACTCACGGTTATAAGCGGCGTCAGCGCACGTCATCTTAGCTTCGAGTCCGACACGCAATTTCATAAAGGTATCGAGAACCACGAAAACAAAATCGCGATTCACGCTTTTAGGGGGAAAAAAATATGCTCGGAGTCCCTGGGACCTAACAGATAAATTAACGGTTAAGCAGTGTATGGGTTGAGTAAGGCTTTTCCGGGACTTTCACTGGCCTAAAGTTATTGATGTTTAAATTATAAACAAATGTTTAGGAGGACAACCTCGCAGCCACAGTTCCCGTAAAAAAGTCCAAGTTACAGGCTGTATAATAAACTAATCTCGCGTTTGCCAAATTATTGGATTTTATTTAGTTTTATAAAAAATGAGCGTGTCTTCTTCAAGCAGTGACACGACATGTGAGTGTTATTCTTACATATTCCTAGGTGCATTTACTTCTTTTCTCATAGAGGGTGATAAAAAGTAGTGTCCACCTCGGGAACAACACTATTTTAAAGCTCCACCGACGTACTTTGAATCCCTCTATGTTCTCGGGATTCTACTCCGGCATCCTTTGCTCCGCTCTGGATTCAAAAAACACTCTCGCCTTTAATCGCGCCCTTTGCTTCCTTACTAAACAGTCTACTATTTTCATTACAGTTTCATTTCATTACGTATTAAAGTAAATTTCATATAACATGAAGCTCAAGTTCAAAAAAGCCACCAGTTGAACAACTTCTACTAAGCCACATTGTTAACGAAGTTTTGAACCGTCTTCCTGATGCAACAACCGGATCTATATTACACTATCTTTCCCATATCATATTACCAAGTGCAGTTAACTGCTTCGAAGTATATTGTCTTATTTGATACTTTAGATTTGTGCAAAAACACTGTTTATGCACAAATGTTTGTCTTGTGCTTGAATTAAACAGTAATTGTGTCAACTAGCTACTTACTCACTTGAGATTGTTCCGTGGTCACTTCGAGTGCAAGGCCAAATTAGCCTCTAGGACAATTGCCATCAACTGTAAAGCCAGTAGGTATATACACCACAGCATCGCCTTCAACTGCATAAAGCCCAAGTTAGGTCTCATATGGAATACTGTTCACATCTCTGGGCTTACTCCATTTGACCGCATACAACGAAGAGCTGGTCGAATCGTCGGTGACCCAATGATTTCTAATCGGCTGGAGTCTCTCTCTACACGCACAGATGTTGCATCTCTTTGCGATCTATATAAATTATATGACGTGGAGTGTTCGGATCAGCTATTTGATTTGATACCTGCCGCTGAGTTCCACTATCGTACAACTCGCCAAAAATTAAAATTCTATCGAAATCATCTTGATATTTGGCGATCTACTCGTACTACAGTACGCTTTTTAAGACATTTTCTGCCACGGACTGTGAAGTTGTGGAATCGACTACCCTCAGCGGAATTCCCAAATATGACATCCCCATGTCGTAGCCCCCGCCTTCAAGAATGCACCTTTATCTACTGCGATAATTTACACCTCTATAAAAACGACTTTATCGTAGCTCCATGTCTTCATATTCAAATAAGAGCATTGCGCGTCACACACGTTGCGAAATAGCAGATTACTGAGAATAGCCAAATTCTACAGGCTTTAAGATTGTCAGGTGTATACAGCTGCGTTTATTAACATTCATTGTGTTCATAAACTTATACGTCAACTCCTGTAATGGTTCCT
The DNA here is from genome assembly GCA_937001555.2 of Hypsopygia costalis. Taxonomy (NCBI): domain Eukaryota; kingdom Metazoa; phylum Arthropoda; class Insecta; order Lepidoptera; family Pyralidae; genus Hypsopygia; species Hypsopygia costalis. The sequence continues at coordinate 21,599,936 of OW443342.2, forward strand.
ATGAAAAAAAATTATAACAAGCTTAGGCCCGCGACATTTTGTAAGCGAGTATCCCGGTGTATGACGAAATTCTACGGAGAACCAAAGTGGTTGACGTAGCTCTCAGTCAGCGAATTAAATTCGAAGGAGAACCAAAGTTGTCGACATAGCTTTCAGAGTCAGGCTGAAGTGGCAGTTGGGCGGCCATATCTACCGAGCCAGCGATGGTAGATGGGCGAGGAAAGTCCTAGAGTGGAGGCATATGTGGTGACGAAGCGTAGGGCGCCCCCTCTCTAGATAGACAGACGGCTTCAAAAAAGTGGTTGGTAGCGGTTGGATGCGGAAAGCGGAGGATCGCATATGGTAGAAAGCATTTGGGCCTATATCGAGCAGTGGGTAGATATAGGCTGATTATAATGATGACCCCGGTATCCCGTGGGAATTTTCAAAAAATCCTTTCCTAGCGGATGCCGACGCCCTGTATAACAAATTTCAACCCGATCCATTCAGTGGTTTGAACTGTAAGTTATTAGATCACTCAGGAACGGTTGTCTTTTATAGATTCAGATAAAAATCTCAATTTAAATCTAGATCACAGTCAACACAGTTATTTTGAAAAGAAACCCTGAATTTTCTACAAACGTGAGATAACAATACAAAGACACAGTTTGAAGCCATTACGAGAGATTCAGCGAAAGGTGACATAGATCTAAAGAGCAGACTAGATACCGCTTCTTCGTTAAATGAATACTGAGTTTCACGGGACGGGGCCCACCTCACATTCCCATGACTGTGTCTAGCCAGGATTAACAGCGGAAACCACCAAAAAGGCAACAGTGAAAACCGCTACAGTCCCGGGGTAAAACTAGAGCTAAATAGGAGTAGAAAGCTTTTGGAATTTGACTTCCCCTGTGAGAGATAGCAATATGGCAAATAAAGCATTAAAAGCCTAAAGAGATGGCTAGTTAAGTAAAGCTCAACTGCAGTGCATCACGGATTTAAAATGTCTAACACTCTTGCAGCAAAAACTGATGTTTTGCTTACCCTAAACTATTCACAGAATTGCATCCTTTAGCTTTTATTTCTTCTGTAGCGGTTCTATTGTGACGGTATACTTATTTGTGAATAAAGTACATCTAATTGACTATCTTCATCTAAATTAGCGATCTCTTTTATCTATCTGTACTGGAGCGTATCTTGTTTCTTTAGATCTATGGCACAGCGTTTACACAATAGCGATTGTGCGTATGCGATGCGCAACGGTGTTAATAGAACAAGCATTATACGGAGTATAATGAAGATGGGATTGACTCGCTACAAATGAACGAGCAAGAACGAACTGAATTAACGCCTATTTATGTACACAAGAAGTATAGTAACTCAATGGCTGTGTAACTTCCTTAGTATTCCTTTCTGTAAACCACAAAATTATACCGTTCGTAGTACCGTCCTTGCTACTACATACAAAAATCGCGCGTTTGCATATAGTAAACCGAATGACGTCTGCACACGTGCCTATATGGTACCTACCATATTTTTTCGTTATCATCATCATCATCATCATCATCCTGAATCTACATACATAAATGTAGAGTAATGTTTTAAATCGGTTTCTGTATTTGTTAAAATTATGTTGTCACAAGTTTAACTTTACCTAACCTCGACTTGCTTTTGGAGATCGCCTAAATTTCGTATATTCTATGGAGATCGCCTAGATTTCGTTTATTCACAAGACATATAGCATGAACAGAAGTAACCAGCAAAAGTCTATTTTATTTAAAATTCGTAATAATTTGAGAAAGATAGACTTAGTAAGTTTTTCGAGATATTTTATAACGTTTATTCTTCAGCAGACTTTATTATTTAATATATAGAATTTACTCCGATATCAACATTTTTGCTGCTATTTGAGCATCAAATAATTTTGATCGACGACGCCATTTCAGTCTTACTCGAGTTTTTTTTTTTTCATGTTTTTTTAATCGTGCAATTGTGTGTGCAATAATTTTAACAACAAAAAACCGACTCCAAACATTACTCTACATTTATGTGTGTAAATACAGGCTTATGATGATGATGATGATGAAAAAAATATGGGACCAATCTGGAAGTATACTCTTTCAAATAAAAAAAGTTTTTTTGCAAATCGATTTCTAAATGACGGAGTAATGAACTAACAAAACTAACAATGGGTAGATACAGTAGAGTAATTAAGTAACAAACATTTAAAAAAATACAGCCGAATTGAGAACCTCCTCCTATTTTGAAATCGGTTAAAAAATCAGACGACTTGCAGCTTTTTGCGCTGATGATCTTCTATTGAATGCACTTCGGGTCTGTCAAACTCAATAGTAGCCGAATCAAAAGAGGTCCAATTCGTTAAAACAAGTCGGACTTTCTATATATAAACGTTACTCTATGAGTCTATATGCGCTAGTACTAGAGCACTAGTCGCATATAGCATGAATGTGAAATCTGTAAAACGTGCTATGTTTGGAGCTTAAGCACGTTTTAGAAAAATCATAAATAATGAACACCGCCATCTCTTGACAAAAATTGGAATTCTATTCACTCGTTTTCAACAATTGAACCCTCCAGGGTTCACATTTTTCGTGAAATTTGTATTAAACTCAACATACATTCCAACTACAAAACTGTGATTTTAGATAGCCTATTATCACAGTTTTGTAGTTGGAATGTATATTTTATCACTAAGTAGTGATATTTAAGTCGTATATAGGTGGCGGTTATCTCTGCTAGTTGTATATCTGTGTTTTTAAATACTTAAGAGCTGTATTAGGATAAAATAAAATAAATAAATAAATATTGTCAGACAAATTACACAGCGCCATCTAGCCCCAAAGTAAGCGAAGCTTGTGTTATGGGTACTAGACAACTGATAAACATACGTAAATACATATTTTTTTTGTAAATACATACTTATGATACATAGAAAACAGCCAGACTAAGACAAACAGAAATGTTTGTCCTATGTGGGAATCGAACCCACGAGCGTTGGTGTCGAAGCCGCGTCATTGACCGCTACGCCACCGAGCTCGTCGTACGAGGATATACAGCAAAAATGTGATATTAACATATCGCATAAATGGTTACGCAGCTGCTTTATACAGCATATATAACACTGCTGTCTTATACAGTAGGTTACATAGTGTCATTAAAACGTTAAAGTAAAAATGTAGCTCTAAGTTTACTAATAAAATAGCTATTGGTTTTTTATTTTATTTTTATTTATTATTATTTTTTATGGGACGGGGGCCCACCACACATTCCTACCGCTGTATCTCCTGTGTAGCCAGGATTAACAGCGGCGACCGCCAAAAAAAAAAAAGCAATGAACAATGAAGTCCATTGCAGTCCCAGGGGTAAAACTACGGCTGCCTTGACTTGACTTCCCCTCATAGCAATGTGAGAGACAGCAATATGGCAAATAAGGCATTAAAAGCCTAATAGTATATAATAGCTAAATATATAATATGTAATAGTGGTATATAAAATAAGGGGATCTATTTAACACTCCTGAAATGTTATAAAGCTTTGCGTGCGCTCATCTTAATTTGATTGTGTGATTTTATTTCTATGTTAAAGCTAAAAAGATTCGTTTCTATTCGCAGGAACATATTTATTAAACCTTTCAGCTTCATTTAAGAATTTCTGTCACATTATAACAAAACATTAATAAGGCAACCATTTATATTAAATTTTGTGTTTTCACTTATGTTTATAAAAAGTTATTCCATCAAGATGGTCAAGGGTTTGAAAAAAATATAAGTTTGAATAATACCGGCATAGTTAAGTACTTTCTTCTAAATTTTGTAATTGCTGCAATATGTTGTATATCGTTTAAGAAGCAGCAACAATATCACTAATTAATTGTATACTGGTATCTTAATAAATAATTCATAAAAACATTTACCGATTTTGCGTACTTAAAGTAACACGTTGTATATAGGAGAATTATTAAGAGCATTGATTTAAAATGTATATTGAAAGTCAGTAAACATCGTTGTAAGTATTATGTATAATAGACTAGCTTAATAGATTTAAGTTCATCAGAGTGTATCCTCTAACAATATTTTACTTGTACAATCTGTACTTAGTTTAGAATAGTAATGTGATTATTTAAGGTAAATTTTATAAGAACTATTTCGCCTGAAACACAGGAATACTCCTAGTTCAGGCACATGGCAAATTATTCCATTATGTTAATTTAGACTTAAGTTTTTGTTACTTACGTTTTTTTCAATAAAAGATTTATTTATTTATTTATTATTATTATTTATAGTAAACGACGTGACATTTGTATGGAGTGGTCGGGGTGTGACTGTAGTAGATGTCCTTTAGCTGAAATGATAATGATGTTATATGTAGGAGCGTAGTAAACGACCCGACATTTGTATGGAGTGGCCGGGGTATAGTTCCATAAATTAATAATACATGATAATTTTCAACTCCAAATGAGATTACTTTCATAAATTATAAATTACAAACCCCTGTGGGGCCTAATAAAACTTTTTATCAAGTTAAGACAGGGTGAATGCTCGCGGTAAGTAAATTTTAAGTTTCACCTAAAAGCCTGTCTTGAGACCAGTATTACGTTGCATATACGTAATATAAACCAAAATGTTTGAAGACTTAGCTGAAGGTATAATAGTTACTTCAACATTACTTAGTTTGGTTAATGGAGCATTAGTTAGAACAATAGGCTATTTGACTAATATTTTTTTCGGTTTGATATGTAGGGACGTCTCAATAATATAACCATAGGTGAAAGAATTACTTCGATAGCACAAAAATCTCTCGAGATATGTTAATTTGAAAATCACAATTTGAGACTTTCCCGAAAACGCTCCATACAAAAGGCTACCGAGTTATGACGTCACAGGTTTGTATTTTGTATGCATCAAATCAGAAATTTGTACGACAGCTATGTTAAATATTACGTTTATGTAATTAGTATCATAATAAAAGTTATAGTATTTTTTATTGCTTCTTCAATGGTAATATTGTTTTTTTAATAATTTTATACTTTTAAAATGGACTTTCCCGCCAAACTTTGATCGACCCTAAAACAAGTCGGGCGGAAGATATTAGAATGAAAGTTTGCAGATCTTTATAGTTTTGGATATTTTACGATATTGTTAAATAATTATAATTTTTGAACATTGGAAAATAGCCTATTCTACATTCACTGATATGTAGGTATTTACTACTACAAGAATATAATAGAAGGGAACGGAACGAGACGGGATAGATTAGAATGGAATAGAATAGAGTGGAATGAGATGGGATGGAATGGGATAGGCCGGGACGGGACGGGACGGAATGGAATAATCAAATCTTGCAAATTTAAGTTGTCTGACCCACTTCCACGTATTTGATTGAGCTGAAATATGGCACACGTTAATTTGAAGTCACAATGCATAATTATCTAAATGCCGCCATTTTAAATCCATTATGTCGGCTGCTACAAAATGGCGATTTATATCGACATTAATTCCTATGATATAGGTATCAAAGTGAAAGGTACTGATGAGCGCACGGTACTTATACATTTAGTTCTTTTATTTTATAAACAACTAATGAAAGGTTAATAAAATGTTTTGTGTATAAGTACTTTTTTATTTTAAAATTAAGAGTTTCGAAAACCTCAAAAAAAATATGTACAAATATATACATATGTGCAAATATATAGATAGATAGATCGACGAGCTCGGTGGCGTAGCGGTCAATGGCGCGGCTGCGACACCAACGCATGTCTGTTTGTCTTAGTCTGGGTGTTTTCTATGCATCATAAGTATGTATTTACAAAAAAAAAATGTATTTACGTATGTTTATCAGTTGTCTAGTCCCCATAACACAAGCTTCGCTTACTTTGGGGCTAGATGGCACTGTGTAATTTGTCTGACAATATTTATTTATAGATAACGTTTATTTGCATTTTGGAAGACGCGCGTACGGTACATAAAAAATGTGACACAGACCTATCAAAGGCATATTGTACAGAGATTTACGCACGTGTGCGCTGCTGTAATGCAAACCAGGGGCCCTACCGCTGAAGCTGAAGCCGAACCCCATCGGATTTTTTCATTGAGAAAATCAAACTTAAACTTATATTTATGGTACTTGTTTTTAGCTTAGCGTGTATGGAACGCTACCGACTAAGCTGAAGATGTTTGTCATTAACTTAAACGTAAGATCTATTTTCGCAATCAAATAATCCGACGGTAATCGGCTTCAGCTTCGGCGGTAGGGCTCCAGGCCGTGGCTTAGTGTGTACCTTCACTCAAAGACTAGACTGAAATACTGATACCGAATTAGTCATATAATTCTCGATTATTAAAATTAGACATAAAACAAGTTTTATGAAAAGACCATTCACACACATTCACACACCTCGTTTTTTTAGGGTTCCGTACCCAAAGGGTAAAAAGGAACCCTATTACTAAGGCTCCGCTGTCCGTCCGTCCGTCCGTCCGTCTGTCACCAGGCTGTATCTCATGAACCGTAATAGTTAGACAGTTGAAATTTTCACAGATGATGTATTTCTGTTGCCGCTATAACAACAAATACTAAAAAACAGAATAAAATGAATATTTAAGGGGGCGTTTTTGCTCGCAATTGATAACGGTAATAGGTAGACGCTTGAAATACTCACATAATATTTAGTTATATATTCACTTTAAAAATAAATAATGAAATAAAAATAAAACTAATATTTAAGGGCGGCTCCCATACAACAAACGTGTTTTTTTTTTGTCGTTTTTAGATAATGGTACGGAACCCTTCGTGCGCGAGTCCGACTCGCACTTGGCCGGTTTTTTATGTAATACATTCGATACACAGCATATTTTTAATATCAACTTAGAAGTTAAGAACAAAATTCGACGAGGGACTTCAATGTTTACAGTCTAAAAATACTACAATAAAATTGTTAACGATGCGTTAGTATCAAGTTTACAGCTAAAACATGGATATCTCAATTCCCAAAGCAATAACCTGAAAGCCAGCCATTGGGACGTTCTCCAAACACAATATCAGTTAGGCCCATTTAAAAGGTAGGTTAAACTTTTGTATGTACTTACTTTGTATCATTTGAATTGAAATCGGCGTCTTAAAATTGAAACGGATTCAATCTTAAGGCTGGATTTCAATAATAATGGTATTATTATGGTTTTAGTTATAATACCTTGTCTTGTGCAGGTTCGATCCCCGCACTAACATTTGTGTGCATGAACATGTCTGTTTGTCTTGGTCTGGGTGTTTCTATGTATGTTCGTCGGTATAGTTAATCCTTATTAATTCCACTGCACACTGCTGGGATACGGGTCTCCCCTCAGTCAAAGTGGTTTAGAGCGTACTCCACCAGGCTGCTCAACTGCGGGTTGGCGTAGGCCAGTGATTACAAGCCTCCTAATGGCCACTGACTTGGCTTAACCACTGTCATCTACTAACAACAGCCGGGACAAGGAGTACAAGAATAATGGAATCTATGAATACAAAAGCTAAAGCAAAGATGTTAGGGGGTAGATTCTGGGTATAAATGGATTAGCTGAAAAAATCTAGGTACTAGAATTAGATAGAATTATAGGGCCCATAGATCTCTTAATGTACTTTCAAATAAGCAGCTAGATAGCGTCATTGTGCGCGTCAGCCTAATCGAAGATCCAAGTTAAGCGATATTGATTACGCGATAACTGATATTACATAGATACATTTTTTTTTAAAAACCAAACATGTAAAATAAAAAAATCTCACACCAAAACAAACAGACATATTTATGTACACAAATATTTGTGTTGTGCGGGGGATCGAACCCGCGACGTCGGAGTAAATTATTATTATGTAACTGCTCTTCACCGAAATCTGTCGGTCTGTGCTGAAGTTTGCGCCCAGTATTATTTATATATTTATTTATATTTGGGAGTCTTACAGCGCAATAGTTACATGCATAAGTACAATATATATATATATATCAATTAGCCAATAACAAGTCTCCACCTTTATATAAATAAATATTCCTGGACAGATTACACACGGCCATCTAGTCCCAAACTAAGCAAACCTTGTACCACAGCATAGTAATACAAGTAATTACAATACAGTACTTTGACCTCATACTAGCGCCGAAATCGGCGCACGCACACAGACAAGCGTCATTTACACGACCGCTCAGGTAGATTTGGTGCGCGAAAAAACATATTGTCAGTTCAATGTCGTGCGGCGTGGCGCACATAGCCGGTCTCTGAATTACTATGCTTTGCTTGTACTAGGCAACTGGTATTATACTTAAATATTTTTTTCTTGTTAATACATACGTGTATACTACATAAGAAACACCCATACGAAGATAAACATACATGTTCACAAATATTTGTCTTATGCGGGAATCGAACACGAGACCTCGGAATCAAAGTGGCCATTGCTAACCATTCGACCACCGAGATCGTCATATGTATGAAAATATAAAAAAAAATACGTAGAAGATAACAATTATGTTAACATATATAAACACAACACGAAGTAAACAGTGAGTGAGTGATTATGCCGAATAAACACTTACTGCATACGCAGCGCTTCTTTGGAAGTTATGTTGATCGTAATCACTTTTTGCTCGCTACACGAAAAACTAGGAGAAATGAAGTCAAACTTACTATGAAAGGGTCTGTTAAGAATAACTTGTAAACACATTACGCACAGATTTCTCTGATAATCTTTAGCTGGGGCTAACGAGCGCTTCCATTAACGGTCTGGAAGCGATCCAAGTGACTGGCGAATAGTTATTAGTTGTCGCGCGTTACGCTAATTACGTTTATCTGTAAATTGAAGACGATCTATCGGTTTTCTAGTATCCGAATGGATAGTAAAACAATAGTAGTTTATGAAACTGTTGCTTATTAAGGGTTCTTAAAATACGAGTGTGAGTTTATAACATGAGCCGATAATCATTTGCGTTGCAACCTGCTTGCTGCTGTATCGAAATGGAAAAAAAGTTATTTTTGGATACAGTTGTCCAAAGTATCTATTATACAAAGCTGTATCGAAAAGTAACTTTTAAATTTATTTTGATGGCTTGTGAGTAAAAGACTGACATTAAGATTCTGTGTTTAGTTTTTTAATCTCGAAATCTTAGTATGAGAGTAGATAAAATATCAATTCACGTACGAAACCCCTCATGAAGTCGATATCTTCTACCAAACTTCTACCAAAGGACGCCACTTGTATCTGTTCTTTCAATCGGTAAGAGATAGATTAAAGAAAAAGTGGTTAGAAGTCGACCACCCCGTTGCGCAATTTTTTACTGGACATGGCAATTTTAAGGCAAAACTCTTTTCGTTTAAATTAGTGCCGTCGCCCTTATGCGAATGTTCTACTGCTAATTCTGAATTCGATCAAACAGCACACCATGTTCTCTGGGAGTGTGATCTTTGGCGGCGGGAGCGGGATGACATGTTGAATTCATTGCAAGTTGCATCCGGGGTAGTATACTATTCAGATTTGGTAGCAACAAGGGAGAATTACCAAGCGTTCAGACGATTTTGCAATTCATATTATTGGAATCGATGTGTTAGGTAACAACTCAATGTTTTAGGTCCCCAATAGTGTTAGAAACTTAAAATCCGTGGTGCACGGCAGTTGAGCTTCACTTGACTAGCCATCTCTTTAGGCTTTTAATGCCTTATTTGCCATATTGCTGTCTCTCACATTGCTAAGAGGGGAAGTCAAATTCCAAAAGCTTCCTACTCCTACTAATTTCTTCTGATTAAATTCGTTGTGAGTTCCAAGACAGCCGTAGTTTTACCCCTGGGACTGCAATGGACTTCATTGTTCATTGCCTTTTTTGGCGGTCGCCGCTGTTAATCCTGGCTACACAGGAGACACAGTGGTGGGAATGTGTGGTGGGCCCCCGTCCCTATTAAAAAAAAAAATACTCAATAGTAAAGATGCTTCAGAATTAAAATTAGACATATCTATAAAAGAACAGCAAAGACTTTGTAAGGGCATATCTATGCCCTTACAAACAATAATTACTAATCGAAGCTGAACTTCGATCTGAATCAGCTGCAGATTATGAAGTAGACATGCACTTTACACAATTATCTACGTAATATTTTTACTCGCGTGTGTTTTTCTGTTTTGTGTATATAAGTTGCTTAAAAGTTATTTACATTTATCGACGTTGGATTGCAGTCCTATCTTGTTCATGCAATAGTGTTTTGTATAGTTTGGACAATTGTGTACGCAACGCTCTTTTTGTTTCTACTTTTACACTTACTTTAAAGTAATAAAGTTTATATATTGTGTGCGTGTTTGTAAATACCTAAATTTTTACGAGATAATCCGATGTCGATTCGCATTGTGGAAAACTCAGAGGCAACCAACACGCTTGAACCCCTGAAGCTCGATATCAGTATATCCCGATATCAGTAGCTTGAGTGTCGTCTAGTTTATGGTGGGTAATAAAACTAGATAAACTAGACGACACTCAAGCTACTGATATAGTAGCTTGAGTGTCGTCTAGTTTATCTAGTTTATCGGGGTGTTCTGAAGACTTATTTAACATGGCTCCTCCTTCTTCATTACTCCTTAGAGCTACTCGTGCTGGTTTGAAATCTCATCAAATTCATTTTTCTGCATAAAGTTGTGGAATGCATTGCCAGCACATGTATTTTATTCTTATTACAATACAGAGTCATTTAAACGAAGCATGTAAAATACTTATATAGGTCGTTAATATATAGGTCGCTTGTTTGCCACCGTAGTGACATTAAAGAACATCGTAGTAATGACGGTCCTCACATTTATTAGTCTTCGCCTGCGCCGTGATGGCACGGCAAGGTGAAGACTTTTTTTTCGACCACTTAAAAAAACTTATACAAACCTTTAGATTTATGAAATAATCTCGAAAGTTTATAACTTGTACCAGACTAGGAACTCTGTATCGGTCGAAGACGAGACCCTAACGAGTTTTATAAACGAATGGCGATTAGCACAATTATCGCTAAAGAATTATTATGCTTGCTACTTTCGGGTTGTACGAACATAATATATTTGTTTGTTTGTTTGTAAAATCTTTATTGCATTAAATATTACATAACAGAGATTGTAGTGATAAGACATAGTGTACAAGGGCGGACTTATCCCTAAAAGGGATCTCTTCCAGTCAACCTTTGAGTCCCTGAAAGGAGACTGTGAATTGGCGGCGAATAAAATGAATAATTAGAGAATATTGGTGCATAACATAAAAAAGACAAAACATACATAAAACTGTAAGAAGATATAGTATACAATATTAGAGTTCACATACATGAATATTATAATATAGGTAATTAACTATATAAATTATACATACTTAGATCAAACATTACGAATTTTACTTGAGCTCATATTTATGTCGGATTTGCTCAGGTAGTCGTGGACGTGGAATAGAATTTGGTAAGTCGTGACTTGAAGGAGTCAATAGAGGGTGACAGTCGTAACTCTAAAGGTAATGAGTTCCATAGTCGCGCAGCCTGGATCTCAAAAGAATCAAATAGGAAATTGGTGCTACAGGTGGGTAAAACTAGTAACGGCTCACCACAGCGGCGCAGTCGCTCATCTACATTACGAAAACGGAACCTTTCTCGAAGATACGGGGGAGCTGAGGGGTTAAAAAGTATATTAAAGAGAAAAGTGAGGATGTGGATGTTCCGACGCTGCCTAATCGGGAGCCAGTTGAGCTGCTGGCGAAAGTGAGAAATGTGATCGTACTTTCGTACACCGAAGATAAATCTAATGCATTGATTTTGCAATCTTTCCAATTTGTCCAGCAACTCCTCCGACAAGTCCAGGAAGGCAACATCGCCGTAATCTAGAAGGGGAAGAAGAAGTGAACGAGCTAACATCACTTTGGTATTTATGGGCAGAAAATTTTGCAATCGCCTTAGTGAATGAAGAGATGTGAAAAGTTTGCGACTAATTGCATTGACTTGTGGGTGCCATGATAACGTTTGGTCCAGCATAATGCCTAAGTTTTTTACCGTCGACGAGTAAGGTATAATAGATCCATTAAATATGACATCAGGAAAACCTACTGCCCGAGATTTAGACACAAAGTGGGGGCTACCTATTACTATAGCTTGAGATTTCGCTGCATTGATTTTGAGACCGAAACTCTCGGCCCATTTTGCAATGGTGCTAAGATCAGAATTTACTATGTTAATAGCTTTTGAGAAGTTATCTAGGGAGGCAGCGGTATATATTTGTAGGTCGTCAGCATACAAATGAAAAGAGGACTTTAGAGACGACGTGATACTGTCGATGAAGATGGAGAAAAGCACAGGTGAAAGCACGCCACCCTGTGGAACACCAGCACCAAGTTTACACCAGTCAGATTTCCTGCCATCAATCTTTACCAGTTGAGATCTTCCGCCAAGATAAGATTGGAACCACGCTAGAGAAATAGGTGAAAGGTTGATACGGTGAAGAACGGCAGCTAAAATATCGTGATCGACCATATTAAAAGCGTTAGAGAAGTCCAAAAGAATGAGTATAGTAAGAAGTTTGTCATGTATATTTTTCCTGAGATCATCGGTTATCTTGACGAGAGCAGAGACAGTACTATGGCCAGAGCGAAACCCCGACTGAAATTGGCTCAACAGGTTATGCTGTCGCAGGTGATCAGTTAGTCGTCGATGTACAAAATGCTCTAAAACCTTGGAGAGGAAAGGAAGGATAGAGATAGGCCGGAAGTCAGAAAAGGAGGAGGCATTAGCTTTTTTAGGAACCGGTATGACGTGTCCACATCCCCAAACTGAAGGAAAGACACCTGAGGAAAGTGAGCAGTTAAGAATTTCTGTAAGAATTGGACTGATCAGATCCTTAATAGGCTCTATCATGTCAAGTCCTATATCATCTTCCCCTACCGCTCTTGACTTGATAAAACCTATCAATTTTGTAACTTCATCGGCCGTAATCGCCCCAAGGTCCAATGACTGAGCAGCCAATTTTGGTGCAGCGTTTAAATAAGCCAAAGTGTCTCTTTTAACTTGTGGTGGCATATTTGAACTATTAGAAGAGAAGTGCTTGTTTAAATCATTAACGTTCATATTACTAACATTGCTGGCCTTTGATTTACCAACACCCAAGCTGTTTAGATATTTCCAAAGTCTCTCTGGTGGACAGTTGTCAATAGAAGAGTGTATGTGTCTCCTCCTAGCCATTCTACACATCCTGTTGCACTTGTTCCGCAAAGTAATATACCTGTTATGATTAGCATCGGATGGATTATTACGCCACTTTATTTTGGCTCTGTCTCTTCTTGACATAATATTTTTTATATCCTCGGTAAGCCAAGGGGCGGGGAAATGCTTAACTCGCACGGGCCGCAATGGCGCGTGTTTATCATAGATGGAGTGTATAATCAAGTTAAAGGCTGCAAGCTTAGCATCTAAACCGAGTGCGGAAGAGACAGTACTCCAATCAGCCGAAGAAATGTCATCCCTTAGCGCATCACGATCAACAGCCTTAAAGTTTCGCAGCATCATGACCCTATGTCTGCGCTTAGGAGCACGAAGTTTAAATGAAGCAAAGATAAGGTCATGAGCCGAGAAACCCGCAGCATGAAACTGACCGTGAGACGCAACTAGCTCAGGAGAGGAAGTGATTACTAAGTCAAGAAGAGATGGAGGACCATTGTGAGAGAAGTGAGTGGGAGAAAGAGGTAGGTGGTAAAGATCAAGAGACTGAAGCATGGCCAGAAGTTTTTTTGAACGCCAGTTATCCTTGAGAAGACAGGTGTTGAAATCACCCATGAGAATCACGTGGTCCACCTGAGGTCGAATATCTACTAGAATGGTTTCCAAGGAGTCAAAAAAGTTTATGTGTAATGAAGGACTATAGTAGACACCCAGCATTACCTTGGAATGGTGTAGGGTGATTTCGAGAAAGAGATGTTCAGGTGCTTTAAATTGAGGGATAGACTGAGACAATACTCTGCAAGAAATATCACTACGCAAATAGATTGCGACACCCCCGTAGCCCATCATTCCTGATGAGTCACCAGCACCCCTAGCGCACGTCCGATCATTCCTAATCAAACGCAAACCTGGAACAGGATACAGAGTTGAGGGTAATGAAGGTTTGAGAAAGGTTTCCGAAATAAGTATTGCGTGAATGTTCTGATTTGAATATATTGTTGTTTATATATTGTTGTTTCGCTTGAGAATCATACTATACACTATGATTTAGTAAGATGTAAGTAGAATATACAATCAACATTATAAAATGTAGTTAGCAAACTAAGTCATTAAATTAAGTTTATAAACGTATCATCGAAAAAACAATACAGTGTCAGTTGACATTGTACAACCACGCACAAATTAGCTTAGTGCGTGGGCCTCAGGTAGTTTCATTGCTTCTTTCTTTGACAACGGTTCTTCTAACAAGAAGAAAAGTAAAAGTATTTAAACAAGAATATTTTTTTTATATATAAGCTTTCATTAATTGGGAACTACTACATTTTTTCTTACTTAATGTTTTCTCTCATCAAGCCCTTTCATTAGATACCCATATTAACGCGGAAATTACAAATTGCCATTCTGTAGCGGCCGCCGTATAGGAATAAAATGGGGACATCATCAATATTCAGAGAGCACAGCCCTCTATCGTTGTAGTATTCTCCATTTCAGCCTGTCCTGACCTGTCGTCTTCGTCTGCTGGTATGTATGGCTACAGCACCATTCCTTAATCAGGGTCATATATGTATTATTATCTTTCAAAATCAAAATTTCTTTATTCCTTGGACTTTCTAAAGCACTTAGAAACGTCATACAAATTAAATATAAGAACATGTATAAATCATTACTACTCTAAATCCGTAGAGCTTAGATTCACTTTCATCACACTATCTTGAATGTGAAAGTGAATTTAAGTGCCAGTTCCAGCGACGGGGCTTCTTGAGAAGAACTGGCAAGAAACTCAAGTTTTTGTCATATATATTGTCACATATATAGTCTCCTTGGAGCTCTTTGCTGTTTGTCTCGTCGATCTTACTCTCCAAAGTCTTAACATCTAGTTATTCGGTTCTTAATAAAAATGGCGGCATATAGACATGAATAATGCATTGTCACGAAAACCAAACGAGTGTAACAAATTTCGATCAATCGGACACTGATAAGTAAGTTAATTTTAACTTTCAATATTACATACGAGTACACTGCTAGTAAAAATAAATAAACACTTGTCAAATGGGTATATCGATTTTCAGACATTTAGGTACATTGTGTAACGAACCGATTCGAATGTAATACTTATGAACCTACAAATCACCCAAAAAAGATTCAAATAAATTGTTTAACGCGGGATATTAAGGTACGGTCACACTGGATGCGGCGGCGGCGGCAATCACATAAATGTAATTCGCTGTAAAATTAATTTTCTTTAGCGATTTGACTTCTGATATTTTTCTATACATATGTGCGTTGTAAGAAACCATGAGTCATCAATGCGTCTGCAGAGTTACAGGAGAGTAAAACAATTTACATATAAAAATATATGTATATTTATATAAATTGTTTTATCTTTTTATTATATTGTTAAAAAATATTAATTTCTCGTTCATATTTAATACAAAAGATTGCTCTTCATACTACTTCTATGACATGATCCTCTAATAATGTTTATTCTGACATGATATTTACTTCTTTAACAAAAAAACATTTTGTACAAAAGTGACGATTTCTTTAATTTAAACGTGTCTTTTAACATATACCTATTTTTAAACATAAATAAATATTATGTCTAAAAAATCGGTATACATTTATATATAAAGACACGACCGTTTATATAGTACCATCTTCTTATGTCTAATGCAATACAATCAGTTCTATAACAAATAAAATAAATAATGTCACAAAAAACACGACCATTTCGTACGAACAAGGTCTGTTTTGAATTGGTCGATGGGAACTCGGCCTTCTATTTTTCTGTAACCTAAATAGTCAGACGTCACGTCGGTCTGAAATAACTGGACAGTCATAGACACTATCTTCTTATGCCGAGTGCTATAAAATCAGGTCTATAATATAAATAAACCATGCATTACAGAAATTAAATATGTAGTACAATATATTATTTTTCATTCTCTTCAACTCCTACCCTTATTTCTTATAATAGCAACATGAAAATGTATGAACTACTTCTTAATATACACTTACTGGAATTCCTATAATGTGTGGTATAAATAAACTATCTGTGTGAATGTAGCATTCGTGCCTACGCCGTAGCCACCTACGAAGTTACACCGTAACACCGCTACGACTTAATTTCATTACTTGGTTAGACGTATCGGTTTTACTGAAATAACACACTTCATTACTTATTTATAGAATGCTTCGAGTAAGGGAATAAATTAGAAGTAAATTTAGTTTCCTGTTTAAAGGTCTCGCATATACGAAGAACCTTATATAGGGTGATTAATTAAGAGGTACTTTTTAGAAAAATAAATATTAAAATATCGATGTTGAATATTTAGCTTTCTTATGTTTACGAGTGGTGTCGTGAGACACTAGATAGGAACGAAGTTCCTTATTAAAAAAATATTAATTTCAAGGTCTATTCGAGGTATAAAGAAAATAAATATTCGTATACATTTTTTATTATGATTTTTTTAACGATAAAAATAAAGCATAACCGCTCTTATGCCCCCCACGTTGAGCCCCCCGCGCCCCCCCCCGCGCAAAAACGCGGCGGAACAATGCCCATTTGTTTTTTGTTTCTACCTGCCCGGCGCCGCGGGTGGTCGGGGCCCCATAAAAACGGTCATTGAGACGCAACTTTGTTATTGAGTGCCTACAAGTGGTGTTTTTTACGTTTACTAAGAACAGCACTATACAATGCCATCTTTTGTTGTTCAACACTCGACTATAGTGTAGAATTACGATGGTCTAAACATTCTCAAGTGGTGTTTCATAGCCCTACATGTATTCAAAAAAATACCTTATGAACTAAGGCGATAACGTATAGTTTTTTATTTACAAATACGCTAGGGAGATAAAACCCGATGTTAATAAACAAAAACCTACACTTACCTAAACAAAATAAGTTTTTATAGCACTTGACACCGGCCCGAACATCTGGCGCCGTTAAGGCGAGTCTCTTAAACCCCTTTTTTTATTTTTTTTTCCATTGAGTTTATGATTCTTTGGCCTTAATCCGATAGCTAATATGGCGGAGAAACGAAAAAAACATAAACAAATGGGCCTGAATGTATGACAGATGAGTATTGTTCAATGTGCCCAAAACTGAACGCCAAACTGCATTTGTCGACCGTAGGTCGACACGGGCAATTCAAGCGTTTCAAGGTCGTGACGTCACTGTCGACCGTAGGTCGACAGGGGCAATTCAGCGGTTATATAAAAATAAAAGAATATAATTAAAAAAATTAACTAATTTACAAAATTATCTTAACACCTTTATTTTGTTTACGATGATTTATAATGATATCATCATGATGAGATCAGATGGTTCCACTTTTGACCACCAGATGGTGTAGTTATCGAATGATATAATAATAACAGCAAACTGCAATAATAATAACAGTCATCACGTAGACTATACATTAGACTCTGTATAGCCATCATACATAGACAATCTTACGATTTTTATTTAACGTTACGGACGTTTTTTGCCGGCTTTCGCAATGCCCCTTAAGGTACTTTCCAAAAAAAAAAAACAAATTCAACCAATTATAACACGAAGTTATGAGTAGTATACTCATATGTCGTTGTGTAAATTTGGCACGCTTGGTGCGGTACAAATATAATTGCATACCATTTTTAATTCATTTCATTTTCGTGGACCAGCCGATTTGTTTTTTAACTCTTTGCTTTTAGTACCAACAATGTTTCCCAGTTATAAGTATACGAAATAAAGTAAAAAAGGCTAAGTTAACACTGGTAACTTTAAACTCGCTCCGAGTTCCATTTTTATATGTTCAGTTTTACCGAAGCAAATATCCGTTTCGCCTCACGGTCCGATGCTTTGCAAGTTTTTGTAATAAAATCGGAATGGTACTACTACAGTTTTTGTGCCAATTATTTTGAAATTGAATATACTGCATACGAGTAATAGATTTTGTGTGATATTTTATTCATTCCTTGTTTCTGGTTAGAATTGAAATTGATTCAATTTAAAAACAGAATAATATATGGATTAGAATATTAAATAATAATATAATAATAAATATTTTTGGACAAATCACACACGGCTATCTAGTCCCAAACTGCTTAGTTTCGGACTAGATGGCCGTGTGTAATTTGTCCAAACTACTTTACAAAATTATCTTAATACCTTTATTTTGTTTACGATGATTTATAAAAATATATAATAATAATAATGATGAGATTAGATGGTTCCACTTTTGACTACCAGATGGTGTAATTATCGAATTATATAATAATAATAACAAACTGCAATAATAATAACAGTCATCACGTAGACTATACATTAGACACTGTATAGCCATCATACATAGAGTATACATAAAAAACACACGGCCATCTAGTCTCAAACTAAGCAAAGCATTCAGGGTACTAGATAACTGATATTTTTTTTTTGTAAAAAAAAAGAGTCGCGGTTCGATCCCTGCACAAGACAAATATTTGTGCACATGAAGTACACAAATTATTTGTGTAAAGAAAGAAAGGAAGAAGTGGCTGGATTTGCGATCCCTTGATGTTGCTGATCTCCATGGGCGGTGGTGATTGCTTTCTATCAGGTGACCCACATGCTCGTTTGGCCCCTCTCATATATATAAAAAAATACACTCGAATTATTATTATATCATTAATATGCTGTTACTGTTATATGCTGTTGGAGCACGTAATAAATAAATAACGCCATTCATGCATAAATATCGAAACCAATCCACTAAAAGCGAAACGAAAAACCTTTTACGGTTAGTTTACACTACAAACCCAAAACCCTTAATAATCACTAGCAGTTTGTTTCCTTTCTCATAAACTAGCAAACCTGTTTTACCGGAAAATAAAATAAAAATAGGCAAAACGTGATTTTGTACATTTTTATTTGGGCGGAACGACCCGCACTCGGCTTATTCCCGTTTGCGCTCTTTGTTCCCGAATTCTCGATATTTGGTAACGGAACGGCAAAAGGTGTTAACTTTAGGAATGGGGAAAACATTATATAAGTACCTACTTGTATAAAATTATATAAGTACTACGAAAAAGCCAACTATTCATCGTTTACGTAAACGCGTCGCAATATATATAGTTTGAGTTACAAATATAAATTATATCATTTAAATATTTAACCGAATTACTTGATTTTAAGCCCTATATATGCCTCCCCAACCAACAACAAAGTGGGGAGTGTAGGCCAAATCCTCCTTCTGTCTGAGACGGAAGAGTCGATAGAAGAGAAGAAGAGTCGTGCTCCTGTAGTGGAGACTAAAAATGACCTGATGATGATGATGATGGAGCCCTATAAAAATGCAATAAATAAATAATAATAAATAAATATTGTCAGACAAATTACACAGCGCCATCTAGCCCCAAAGTAAGCGAAACTTATGTTATGGGTACTAGACAACTGATAAACCTAAGTAAGTACATTTTTTTTTGTAAATACATACTTATGATACATAGAAAACACCCAGACCAAGACAAACAGACATGTTCATGCACACAAATCTTTGTCCTTTGTGGGGATCGAACCCCCGAGCGTTGGTGTCGAAGCCGCGTCATTGACCGCTACCGAGCACGTCAATATCTCTACTATAAATATCATTTAAATATTTAACCGAATTACTTGATTTTAAGCCCTATAAAAATGCAATAGTAATCTCCATCGGATTTATTAATAGCAAAAATTAAACTTCAGCTTATACTAGTGGTAATTGTACCAGCTTAGATGGTAGAAATCCTGAAACTATAACGACAAAGCTGAAGATGTTTGTCAATAACTTAAACGTAAGACCTTTTTATATTTATATATGAGAGGGGGGGGCAAACCCACCAGCACTCATGGCTCCACAGACCTAGCGGTCATATGAGCCGATTCTGGAAGATGCTCGCGGCACGCTGCCAATGGCTTCGTGGTGCCGCGGCACGTTTTCACTTCCGACACATTATTTAACTCTGTTCCTTTGTCCCTTAGTTGCCCTCTCCCCCTTTTGGAGCGGCGACGATAACAGCAACGCCTTCGCTGTCGTCCTCTGGCGGACCACCTCCCATCTTCTCCAGCCGCTCTTCTTCGCTCCGGCGAGCGTGCCACGCATGGGCGAACCTTGCGTAAGGCCGCGAAGTTCGCCCCCGACGACACAAGATCAGTGAAGTACACCGCGCCCTGTTGATCCCTTGGCGCTGAATCGAATCCAGCATCTCGCTGCGCAAGTCCTGATACCTGGGACAGGTCCACAAAACATGGTCCCTGTCCCTGATCATGAGAGGGGAAGGGGTGCGAGCATGTGGGTTACCCAAGAGAAAGCAATCACCACCACCTAGGTGATCAGCAACACCAAGGGGTCACCGATCCGTTGCCAGCCTTTGAAGGCTCCCTTATCGTAATTATTTGGAAATACCGCTGGGTCAAGTTGATTCCACAGTTTCACCGTTCGTGGTATAACGTAGTGTATACTATATTTGGGTTAAAAATTTTCGTTGGGACTTTACTTCAGCTTAGGCAGTAAAGCTCCTGGAGAGAGCCTGGAGCTCTGTAATATATGTTTTTAAATCTAGCACGGACTTCAGACTCTTACAAGGTCTTACCAGTACCAAAGTAGGTAAAAATGAAATTGAGTGTGGGTACCGTTTGGCAGTAGTTTATATGAACTTACAGGTGTCGAAAGCTCACAAAGCCACATCGCGTAGAATTTGCCAGGCCACATTAAAAAAAACCGGACAAGTGCGAGTCGGACTCGCCCACCGAGGGTTCCGAACGTAGAATCATTATAAATTTGATATTTTTCATAAGAAATACTGCGTCGGAAAAAATAAATCAAATATATTTTGCAATGTGCACATCAAGCCCTTTCATATGATACTCCATTTGAACTAGTGGCTTCAATTTGAAATTTCGACCTCATATAAAAAAATATAGACCACCATTTTTTAAGATTTAATTACAAATGTATAGTTTTGAGATTTATTCTTGTACTTGTAGTCTATAACAATGTTACTTGCCAAATTTCTTAGTTCTAGGTCAACGGGAAGTACCCTATAGGTTTTGTACCCTTGAGAATGTGTCGAAATATGCATTTTTTGCTGAATAAACGACCGTAACTTTTTTTTACGTAAACTTAGCAGTTTGATTTTTTTACAACTTCATGGGACCGTAGATCTAAGTATACAGTCCAAATTTCAGCTTGATCGGCATAAAGGGTCTTGACAGACAGACAGACAGACAGACAACGAAGTGATCTTATAAGGGTTCCGTTTTTCCTTTTGAGGAGGAACCCTAAAAAGAAGATAAAATTGCCTAAGACCTTATTACCCGTGACTGAACAATCGGAGAGTTTGTTTGTTTGTTTGGTTGAACACGCACAATATCAAGAACTACAGGTTTGGATTGAAAAAATATTTTAGTGTTGGAATGCCCATTTATCGTGAAAAATTGGGCTATATAACATCACGCTACGACTTGGGTAATAAAATGTTGCAAAAACGGGGAAAATTTATTCTTTTTCAGAGCCTCCATTGCGTGCACTACGTAGCCGGTTAAAGTTACGTAACATCCACGTATGACCGAAATATTCCTCTTAAAACGTTCTAAAAACATCTGCGATAGCATATGTCTATCTTTTACGTAGATGAAGTTGTGCCGGTCAACAAGAATGTAGTATTACTGGTGCATATTAAAATATTCCCGGTAATTTTTGTTGTAGTTGTTGTAGTCTCACAAGAATGATAATAGATAGAATGTGGAGATAGTAGCTTTGGTACGTGCCTAGGGCGTGATATTACTAGACTTGCAGAGTTTCGGTTGACGTAACAAAAAAAAATGTTACGACCACGAAGCGTCGGACACCCTCCTTCGAGATAGTCCGATGACCTGAAGAAAGCAGCTGGAAGCGGCTGGATGCGGAAGGCTGATTGTATTTGGTACAATGCATTAGGGAAAGCTTATATTCAGTAGCTTTAATGCTATTCCAAAATACCTCGACTTTTATTTATTTGTAATTTGTTTTGTGCAAAAAGTCCAATATTGTTTTTTGTATATTGTGGAAAGTCAAACCAAACATCGCTTGATGTATTCAGTTATCGTTATTATATTGTTATCATATAAGGTTGATACTATTCATAAATATTTTCCTACCAAATATATTTTACTTATTTTTTTTCCAATGCACTAGTTAATTAATATAATAAGGTATGCGTACGTCTAGATCGTCACCCAGTTGAGCTTCAACTAACTAGCCATGTCTTTGGATTTGAATGTCTTTGGACAGTTTTTAATTCAGTTTGTATTTTAGCAGAGATGACCATGGCATTCAGGATGGCGGCTTAAATTAACATAAATATTTTAAATGGTGGAGAGACGCAGAGATGAGCAAAGCAGCCATAACAGTTACATGCATCTATTGCTAGCAGGACACCCACCGGCTACCGCCGCTCGAACTACCGTCGCTGTTGAAGTCGTCTCTGCTCCAACTACTGATGTTGTCTCTACAGCAGTTGCTGGAGCAGAAATGACTTCAACAGCGGCGGTAGGTCGATGCATCTACTATACTAGAGTGGGAACTTATATAGAGGGGGTGCCGTTTGGCACTAGGTTGCAATTAATTAACAAGTGGCACTATTTTGGGCGCTTTCGACCCAAAATAGTGCAGATCAAATTACGTTTTAATGCCTTTATTTTCATATTGCTGTCTCTCACATTATCAAGCCTGGTAGGTAAAATTGAAAACTATTTACTACTTCAATTTTCTTTGATTAAATTCTTTGTGAGTTCCAAAAAAGTGACAATTACCTTAGCATTTTAAAATAAGTGAAGTAAAAAATTATCAAGTTCTATATAGGTATAACTTCTAGCACAGAAGAAAAAATAATTCCGCTAAAACCCAATGAAAAGTCCATCTATCAAGGACCCCGAGATGCTGAACAGCAATTAAGTACCAGCTATTAGCAACACTTAAAATTCCTAGGTGCTCCGCACCAAACTTACGGAATGAATTCTGCAACGCTTTTTCAGTAAAAGAATGTTACATTAATTAAATTCCAAGCCTTCCATCTCTCGGCTCCAGTCGTACTAACTTAATACTACCAGTATAATTTAACCCCTCACGCCGCTTTCTAACCATTGATTTTACTACAACGAAAGGGATTTGAATGGATCTCAGCAGTTCAAGTTACGCTGGCCTCGTATGCGATTTTCTTTAAAAAATATAAAATTGTTTTCACTCCGATCTTAACAAGAGGATGCTCATAACAATCCTGTTTACACTTTAGACGCAAACTAATAGTTGGGTATAATATACCCTTTTGAATTTTAATGAAGTCTGTGGGGATAGAAAATGTGCTTTAGGATTTTACTAGTGGATCCTGCCTGCATCGCTTCGCTTTTTAGCACATAAACAACAATTACGATTTATTTTATTCCATTTAGTGTTAGGATCACAATGTTTTCAACATTTATTGTAAATTACCCAACATTTATAATTATTTATGTGAAAACCATTCGTGCAGTTCGACTGCAACATGTCATAACGCCCAAGTAAGTCTCCCATGTCATAATTGTTCGAAAATACCACCGACGAAATTTGAATCCTCAGTTTCACCGTTCGTGGTTCGTACTGTGGTAGATCGCCAATTATCAACATGATATGGATGGAATTTAAATTTATGGCGAGTTGTGCGATAGTGAAACTCAGCGGCAGGTATCAAATCAAACAACTCTTCCGAGCACACCCCGTGATGTAATTTGTATAGAACACAATGAAATGATTTTATTCTGCAGATCCCTAATTTCCAACAATGCTTTATGCTGCTATAAGTTGTTAAGCTGATATAAGCAGTATAAGTTGTTATAGATAGAATCTCATATAGTTCATCGAATCTTACCCATTATGGGCTTATAAAATATTAAGTCACAATCGTTACTATCACTACATATAATTATTAATTACATTTGTTTTCTTTAATAAAATTTCATTAATATTCTTAATCCTAATCTCAATAAATATAAGTAAATACTTATCGGCTTCAACTCCTAATGATCCTACTATTAGGTTATGGATCTCCGCTTATTCGAAGGGGGTTTAGATCGTACTCCACCACGCTGCTCAACTGCGGGTTGGTGGAGGCCAGTGTTATCAAGCCGCCCAAAGGCCACATACTTGGCTTAACTACTGACATCTAATGACAATAGCCGGGACCGACGGCTTAACTTGCCCTTCGAAGTACGCATGACCTCGAGCTTAATAAACCCATCCATAGACAGGTTATGGTAGACGTTGCTTAACCTGCGTGATCGACTAACTCTTCAAAATTCTATCAGTATATAAATTCCAAATATGCGTGTCCCAATTATTATTATGAATCGTTGTGATAGCGAACTCGGGAACCAATTATCTAACTCCGGCCAATACTCGCGACTGCATAAACTCGGCCGGATCCCGGCAGAGTTTAAATTGAAATGTATTGATGGATGGTGTTGCCCAATATTAATTTCAGACAAGCCAAATTACCCTGACTCGCCTGTATTTTATACCTAAAGCGGTACGGATACGGATGCGGTAATGCGGCTTGCATTGTCGCTGAATTATTTTAGATTGAGCAAAGCTTAATTGAAAAACTGCAATAGTTTAAGATCTGAAGTGTGATATTGCCAACCTCACCTGCACGTGGTGCACTCTGCTTACTGACAAACGAGGCTCCGGCGAAAAGAGAGATACTGGAAATATACCTTCATCTCACAGAATACCGCAGCCAAATAACAATTCCCTTGAAGGTTGTAGCGTTCCTACGAGTGAGTGAGGTCACCAGAAAGAAAGAAAGGAAGGAGTATATGCTGGCAACGGATCGGCGACCCCTTGTGTTGCTGATCTTCTTGAGCGGTGGTGATTGCTTTCCATCAGGTGACCTAAATACTCGTTTACCCGCTCTCATATAAAAAGATATAAAAAATTAAGTTTTATTAAAATAATGACTATGCGGGTAAAGCTGCGGCTAACAGCTAGTTGCATATTTACGAATAACCAACTATCAAGATACATGAAGCAAGCAAAGCGCATCCTTGATACTTGAACGATCCCAATCATGAGGTCGATCTTTTGCACTTAGCATCGACCTTTGACCTTTACCTCATAGTTTCCTTCTACCCATAAAACACAGAAGCGGTGTGACGAGCTCGGTGGCGTAGCGGTCAAAGACGCGGCTTCGACACCAACGCTCGTGGGTTCGATTCCCACATAAGACAAACATTTGTGTGAATGTCTATGAACATGTCTGTTTGTCTTAGTCTGTGTGTTTCTATGTATCTTATGTATGTATTTACAAAAAAAAAAATGTATTTACGTATGTTTATCAGTTGTCTAGTACCCATAACACAAGCTTCGCTTACTTTGGGGCTAGATGGCGCTGTGTAATTTGTGTGACAATATTTATATTTATTTATTTATTTTATTATTCTCAAAGGCATAAATTATTCTTATTAAATGTTCTTATTGTTGTTCTTATTGAAGGTATTAATGTTTGAGTTTCGTGTACCAGTGTACATAGCGTATTGGGGTCAAGCCAAAATCAGCAAATCGGTAATTTTGGTCAACTTGAGATTTTCATTCCAAGTTTATAAAATGCGGCAATTTATATGGAAAATAAAAAATTTCGATATTTACCGGTTTTATAGATATAGCAAAATCTCACTGGTGGTATCCTGAGGCCTCTTACAAAGGATTATATATTTTCCATACTCGGGGGCCGTGGAGTTATCCTATGGCTCATAACCTCGCGTGTTTGCGTTACGTTACGTTGCGTTACGATTAGTGCCAACCAGTTAAAATAACTACAAACATGTATGTCTAAATGTTAACTAAAGCTACTTTCTAGCATACTTCTAGAGATTTCGTAAAAGAGCAAAATTAAAAGCTGGTCTAATTAGCACCAAAAATCAGGAGCAGAATCATCGAAAGATTGTTTTAAATCAGTAAAATGAATGATATTTAACGAATTAAAAAAGCTTTCGATGTTTCCACTGTGTATGTTGGGTGTAATATATAATAATAGGTAGTATATAAAATAGCATTTAATATATATACGTTCATCAATATAACTTGAACGATAAATGAACCATCTTCTACTTTTTCATCTTCAAACCTATTCAGACGTATATTTCCTGCAAAGAGCATGTCGAACGCCCGGTCTCTCACACTGTGTTTGACAACGCGGCCTTAAAACCACACAATTTCAGCGTATATTTTAGCTGTAAGTAGAACTGTGATTTTTATGTCGTCTTCATAAAGGTGAAATTCTTAAAATTGCTGTGATTATGAAAAATAAAACATCATCATCATCATCAGGTCCATTTTAGTCTCCACTACAGGAGAACGAGACTCTCTTGTCCGTCCTAAACGGAAGGAGGATTTGGCCTACACTCCCCACGCTGACCAAACGGATTGGGGAAAAATAAATAAATAACTTTTTTATTTTACCTATTGTTTGATTTTTCAGCTGTCTGTACGGAAAAAACTAATGTGACAAAAAACTAACTACTTTTTAAAAATAGAACTATGGCGAATTTAGGGATACTTTTTCCGTAACGAATTAACTACTTTGTGGCGAATGTACAAAAACACGTTTCCATTACATCCTGCTCACCAACTTTAATATATTGATAACAAACAATTTCTGAGAATTACTCGGACGACTCGTATTGACTTTTACATCTATACTAATATTATAAAGAAGAGTTTGTTTGTTTGGTTTTGAATGAACGCGCTTATCTCAGCAACTACTAGTACGAATTGAAGTCTTGTAGAGTTTAATAGCTTATTTATCAAGGAAGGTTATAGGATATATAACATCATGCTACGACCAATAGGAGCAGAGCATCAATAAAAAAAAATGACAAACACGGGGGAAATCCCGCACGTTCGTACAAAAAAATGAACTAGGCGGATTCTAGCCCACGGGGCCGAAATCGAGATTGAGTGGAGTGAGTAGATTCACTGAGTGTATGTTTTCCATTGATTTCAATTGAAAATGTATTTGATGATCATTCCTCAAGGACATGATCAATTATTCGAGGTCCTTAATTGTGACAAGTTTCATCAAAATCGGTTTAGTGGTTTGGTGCCTATTAATTTCCAAGTGTTAGCTATCATAGTTTGGGGTGTAAGTGGTTCATCAAGATCTTTGACCAAAGCCAACTTCACCTGAACGCGGTGCACCCTGCTGATTGATAAACGAAGCTCTGGCGAAAAGAGAGGTAGGGAGCGTAATCGTAAGCTACCCGACTGGGGAATGTACCTCCACCTCACAGAATACCGCAGCAAAATAACAATTCCCTTGTTGTGTTCCTGCGAGTGAGTGAGGTCACCAGAAAGGAAGGAGATTCTGCGTTGGCAGCGGGGGTGGCGGCGCGCGAGCGATATTTTATGTTGCGAGCGTTAATATGGCTACGGAACCGCTTCACATCAGGCGGGCCGTATGCTTGTCTGCCACCCGAAGTAGTAAAAAAAAAAAAAAAAAAATCATTAAATTTAAAAGCATATTTTTTATTATTTAGTATGTATTTATGCGTATGATTGCCACAGTCATGATTTCACATTGTATAAAAGATTTGATTTGACTCCAAGCTTGTAATTCGTTGCGGCCAGCATTTCGACAAATCACGATGAAGCACGCCACTCTTCAAGAGTGGTGGAAGTGGAGAGGAGGGCGTCAACTTCATTCCAAGCGAAGTAAGCATCAGGCATTCGACACCGAGCGCTCGTACAGAAAACACGTGTGTAAAATAAACGATCTCAACTGTCAGTATTACAGTTAAGCTACTCCTAGGAATAAAGTGAATGTATGAAAGTGAAAGCAACGTCAAGAGTTTCATTACTTGAACAACCTCCAACAGATCAGAAGTGGGATTTATCAAGAAATTATTTTCTTGGTGAAGGAAACTCTGTTATTACGATTCTAATTTATACAAAACTTTTCGTACAGTTCAATTTCAAACGTTTCGCCGACAATTAGACATTTCTCAGATATTTTAAAGAATAAAATATTAATCAATATTGCTGTAGGTTTTTTTTTTTCTTCTCTGTTTGACTATTGATTAATATATTAACGATACTTATAATATGCGTATGGGCATGTATGTAGATATATATATAATATATATATATATATATATATATATATATATATATATATATATATATATATATATATATATATATATATATATATATATATAGCTTCGTATCTTTATGAACTAGTTAACGTTTGTATTGATGACTGTGTATCTAAGAATTTATTCATGCAAATCATCATCATCATCATTCCGCACAAAATAAGTACCTATAGTATTTGGATTGGTACCCCGCTGAAACAAAACTTAAGATTAGAACGAAGCATTTCTACCATACACGCTAAAAAAAAAAGATCGAGCTATTTCTCAATATAGAGCGCTAGTTAATTTGAGCATTAAAAAGAAAATAGTGAGCTTAAATGGATAATAGAACGCGTTATAAAAAAAAACCGGACAAGTGCGAGTCGGACTCGCCCACCGAGGGTTCTGTAAGTACATAGTATCATTATTAAATTAGATATTTTTCATTATAAATAAGAAATAATGCGTCGAAAAAATTAAATAAAATATATTTTGCAATGTGTACATCAAGACCTTTCATATGATACCCCATTTGAACTAGTAGTTTCAATTTGAAATTTCGACACCCTATAAAAAATATAGACCCCCTATTTTTTAAGATCTATTTACAAATGTATAGTTTTGAGATTTATTCCTGTACTTGTAGTCTATAAAGATGTTACTTGCCAACTTTCATAGTTCTAGGTCAACGGGAAGTACCCTATAGGTTTTGATTTCCTTGAGTGTGTCGAAATATGCGTTATTTGCTGAATAAACGGCCGTAACTTTTTCTACGTAAACTTAGCAGTTTGATGTTTTTACAACTTCATGGGACCGTAGACCTGAGTATACAGTTCAAATTTCAGCTTGATACCTCCACGCATTCTCGACATAGAAATTCTTGACAGACAGACAGACGGACAACAAAGTGATCTTATAAGGGTTCCGTTTTTCCTTTTGAGGTACGGAACCCTAAAAAAATAATTATATTAACTGTAGGCATAATCTTAAATGTAAGAATTTACTCTGTTACGTTATCCACATGCCATTAACAATTTATTCATTGAACATACATGTTTCTACTCCCTCAAGTATTCTGAATCTCTGAAGAAATGTTATCATATAAAATCTGTATTAAACTTGGCCCCGTTTCTCAGTTACACCACAGTATAAGTAATACTACTACGTACAGTATGGCCACTCCCTGCCGCTCTCTCATGTCGACCTCACCTCCCCTCTGAGACAAATCTGGAACAGTTTGTATGGCGCCGCACACACATACGCTCAATCGCGCTATGCACAGACGCTATTGTTTATGTAGTAGTAAACGACGCGATATTTGTATGGAGTGTCCGGGGTGTGGTTACACCCAAAGTTGAGCTCTTAAATAATAATGTGCGGTAGTATTTTAGTGAATTTTAAAGGAGTTAAAAAATAAAACCATTTGGTTGACGCGGAAGTGGTGAAAATGTGACTTAGTGGATTGCTTTCTAAGTTCCTTGGCTGAAATTCACCGTTGCGAAATAATTTTTGGAGTAATAGATTTTGGGACTCGTCATGGTTTTTAAAGCTAACGCCAGCCTCATCTGCACATGGTGCACCATGCCGACCATGTATTTGTAAACTGCCCGACCAGGGATGTACCTTCACCACACAGAATACCGCAGTCAAATAACAATTTCCTTGAACGTTATTGTGTTCCTGCGAGTGAATGCCTACTTTAATTAAATTTGTTGATATCAAAGTATTTGATCCATATTGTTGAAATCCTTTAAATAATACCTATATATTATTGTGTAAATTCTTGTATAAAATTGTAACACGTCTGTATACATGATTGGATATGCATATTGTAACCTACCAGCCAAATAATGTTTCGTCATGGTTGCTAGGGTTGAAATGGAAGAAATCTCTTAAAGGTGTAAGTGGTTCATCAACACCTGCACGCGGTGCACCCTGCTGACTGACAAACGAAGCTCTGGCGAAAAGAGAGGTAGGGAGCGTAATTGTAAGCTACCCGACTGGGGAATGTACCTCCACCTCACAGAATACCGCAGCCAAATAACAATTGCCTTGAGGGTTGTTGTGTTCTTGCGAGTGACTGAAGTCATCAGAAAGGAAGGAGATGCTGCGTTGGCAGCGGGGGTGGCGGCGCGCGAGCGATATTTTATGTTGCGAGTGTTAATATGGCTATGGTAACCGCTTCACATCGGGCGGGTGTGCCTGTCTGCCAATCAACTTAGTATAAAAAAAAAGATACCACAACTCATTGGTGTTACTGTTGCTGCTACTCAAACGATATACAACATCTTGCAGCCATTACAAAATTTAGACACACCTTGTACACATTCTTGTTTACACTATTTTATGTAATGCAATAGAGAGTGAAGTCACCAGGAAGAAAGAAGTTGAAGAAAAGAGGGTGGTAGCGCGCAAGCGATATTTCATATTGCGAACGTTTCACGGAGGAGCTCAAAATAAATAAACCCATCAATGGATTACAATCGTTAATATGGATACAGTAACCACTTCACAGCAGACGGGACGTATGCTTGTTTGCTAACGTTGGATAAAACAGAAGTCAACTTGACGTGTTCATACCGTTTCGAACTTCTTTGTTAGTGATTTTTACCGCGTCTTGCAACAACCAATTGCACGATGTCGTATTTGTTTGATTTACAGAATACAAAGCTGATGTATTGTCATTGCGAAAATACTTGCACAATGCAACTTATTACTTCCACTATCTATACGATAGATCTGTTTTTACTAGAAGAGATAACGCACCTCTATTTTATATACTACGTCGGATGGCAGACAAGCGAGCGGCCCGCTGATCAGTTGGAACCATCACGGCGACGGCATGAACTTAAGAGAACTGAGATTTTATAGAGTTAAGCGTAACTTATTTTGTAAGCTGCCCGACTGGGGAAGTACCTCCATTTCGCAGAATATACAGCCAAATAACAATTCCCTAGAGGGTTGTTGGGTTCCTGCAAGTGAGTGAGGTTACCAGGAGGCAAGGAGGTGCTGCGTTAGCAACTGGGGTGATAGCGCGACATCTGATGTTGCCAGCGTTTATATGAGACTACGGTACGCTTCACATCAGGCAGTCCGTATGCTTGTTTTCCACTCGACGTAGTATAATCAAAACTAACTTTTTGACGGTATATAGGTATATGGCACTCTTATAGTAGGTACAATATTTAATGTAAAGTTTTAAATGAAAGACACATATTCATATTCATTTTCTGTTGTCTCCTTTATTATTAATTTATTAATTAAATTCTTGCTTTCACAAACTTCAAAATATATTTAAAGTTCAGCATCTTAGACAGCTTAGAAATTTTAAGACTAATAAGATTACAGGTTAACGGCTTAGATTGTTCAAAATAACTGAGCTGAGATTTTTCAGCTGTCTGTACGGAAAAAACTAATGTGACAAAAAACTAACCCTACTGTTTAAAAATAGAACTGGGCGAATTTAGATATACTTTTTCCGTGATGAATTTACCTGGTTTGTGGCGAATGTACAAAAACTCGTTTCCATTACATCCTGCTCAACAACTTTTATATATTGATAACCAACAATTTCTGAGAATTACTCGGACGACTCGTATTGACTTTTCCATCTATACTAATATTATAAAGAAGAGTTTGTTTGTTTGGTTTTGATTGAACGCGCTTATCTCAGCAACTACTAGTACGAATGGAAAAAGTCTTGTAGAGTTTAATAGCTTATTTATCAAGGAAGGTTATAGGATATATAACATCCTGCTACGACCAATAGGAGCAGAGCATCAATAAAAAAAAATGACAAACACGGGGGAAATCCCGCACGTTCGTACAAAAAAATGAACTAGGCGGATTCTAGCCCACGGGGTCGAAATCGAGATTGAGTGGAGTGAGTAGATTCACTGAGTGTATGTTTTCCATTGATTTCAATTGAAAATGTATTTGATGATCATTCCTCAAGGACATGATCAATTATTCGAGGTCCTTAATTGTGACAAGTTTCATCAAAATCGGTTTAGTGGTTTTGGTGTCTATTCATTTCCAAGTGTTAGCTATCATTAAATTTAAAAGCATAATTATTAATTATTTAGTATATATTTATGCGTATGATTGCCACAGTCATGATTTCACATTGTAAAAAAGATTTGATTTGACTCCAAGCTTGTAATTCGTTGCGGCCAGCATTTCGACAAATCACGATGAAGCACGCCACTCTTCAAGAGTGGTGGAAGTGGAGAGGAGGGCGTCAACTTCATTCCAAGCGAAGTAAGCATCAGGCATTCGACACCGAGCATAAACGATCTCAACTGTCAGTATTACAGTTAAGCTACTCCTAGGAATAAAGTGAATACCAAGCAACGTCAAGAGTTTCATTACTTGAACAACCTCCAACAGATCAGAAGTGGGATTTATCAAGAAATTATTTTCTTGGTGAAGGAAACTCTGTTATTACGATTCTAATTTATACAAAACTTTTCGTACAGTTCAATTTCAAACGTTTCACCGACAATTAGACATTTCTCAGATATTTTAAAGAATAAAATATTAATCAATATTGCTGTAGGTTTTTTTTTCTCTTCTCTGTTTGACTATTGATTAATAGGTAATAGATATATTAACGATACTTATAATATGCGTATGGGCATGTATGTAGATATATATATATATATATATATATATATATATATATATATATATATATATAGCTTCGTATCTTTATGAACTAGTTAACGTTTGTATTGATGACTATGTATCTAAGAATTTATTCATACAAATCATCATCATCATCATTCCGCACAAAATAAGTACCTAAGTATATAGTATTTGGATTGGTACCCCGCTGAAACAAAACTTAAGATTAGAACGAAGCATTTCTACCATACACGCTAAAAAAAAAAGATCGAGCTATTTCTCAATATAGAGCGCTAGTTAATTTGAGCATTAAAAAGAAAATAGTGAGCTTAAATGGAAAATAGAACGCGATATATAAAAAAAAATAACCTTTGTCGTTTTAGCATTACATTCGTTCTCAAAAATAACTAGCGACTCGCCTAGCTTCGCACGGGTGGAATACTGATACGAACTATACTACGGAAGGTGTTTATATACAATCTATATATATAAAAGAAAGTCGGATTTGTTACAACACTTATAACTCGAGAACGGCTTGATAGATTTTCATGGTTTTTGATTTGTTGGATTTGTCTCCGTCCAGAATAGCAGAATAACTAATAAAAACATTGGAAAATTGACGAAAAAATAAAATAAAAGGATAAACATTTTCCCATACAAATGAAAGGGGTCAGTTGAAAAAGGATTGCGATATTTATTGGTTGTCAAATATTAAAATGTCAAATCGATTGGTGTCACTTTTATGTCGCGAAAGTTGTTTATGATTTGTTTTGAAAATTGAAAAATGTCAAATCGATTGGGGGAAACGCTTGGCCCAAGGAGCCCGAGCGCAAGAATCAAATCAGAGTAAACATCAAAAGAAATGACAATTACAAATCACCAAAACGATTAAACCGATTTCGATACTAAAAAATAAAACAAAACGATTTTTTAAATTTTTGCTTAAACAATAAGGAAATCTATATTTCTATGAAATCTTTAGGTTTTATGGATACGGGTCTTCCCTCAACCGAAGGGGTTTAGAGCATACTCCACACGCTGATCAACTGCGGGTTGGCGGAAGCCAGTGTTTTCGAGCCGCCTAAAGGCCACTAATTTGGCTGTCTGTCATCTAATGTAACAACCGGGACCGACGGTTTAACGTGCCTTCCGAAGCACGGAGGAGTTCAAGATAATCTATCGATAACAACCGAGACCGACAGCTTAACGTGTCTTTCGAAGCACGGAGGAGCTCGAGGTAATATAAACCCATCCGTGTACAGCCTACGGTCGACGTTGCTTAACTTGCGTGTTCAATTAGAATTAAACGGACACGCGCAATGATGCCATCCAGTTTCTCTATTATTTTCTATTATTCATTGTTTTAATTCCATAAAATCATTAGTCATTAATCAGCTAATATGTACCACGACATTCATTGATTGTAGGCGGTACGAAGTTCGCCGGGACAGCTAGTGTTATATATAAACACCTTCCGTAGTACTGTCTAACTTGTTGATTTGTCGGCGTATATAAAAAAAATAATTATATTAACTGTAGGCATAATCTTAAATGTAAGAATTTACTCTGTTACGTTATCCACATGCCGTTAACAATTTATTCATTGAACATACATGTTTCTACTCCCTCAAGTATTCTGAATCTCTGAAGAAATGTTATCATATAAAATCTGTATTAAACTTGGCCCCGTTTCTCAGTTACACCCAAAGTTGAGCTCTTAAACTCTATGTGCGATAGTATTTTAGTGAATTTTAAAGGAGTTAAAAAATAAAACCATTTGGTTGACGCGGAAGTGGTGAAAATGTGACTTAGTGGATTGCTTTCTAAGTTCCTTGGCTGAAATTCACCGTTGCGAAATAATTTTTGGAGTAATAAATTTTGGGACTCGTCATGGTTTTTAAAGCTAACGCCAGCCTCATCTGCACATGGTGCACCATGCCGACTAGCGGAAGAGGCTCCGGCAAAATGAAGGTAGGGTATTTGTAAACTGCCCGACCAGGGATGTACCTTCACCACACAGAATACCGCAGTCAAATAACAATTTCCTTGAACGTTATTGTGTTCCTGCGAGTGAATGCCTACTTTAATTAAATTAGTTGATATCAAAGTATTTGTTCCATATTGTTGAAATCCTTTAAATAATACCTATATATTATTGTGTAAATTCTTGTATAAAATTGTAACACGTCTGTATACATGATTGGATATGCATATTGTAACCTACCAGCCAAATAATGTTTCGTCATGGTTGCTAGGGTTGAAATGGAAGAAATCTCTTAAAGGTGTAAGTGGTTCATCAACACCTGCACGCGGTGCACCCTGCTGACTGACAAACGAAGCTCTGACGAAAAGAGAGGTAGGGAGCGTAATTGTAAGCTACCCGACTGGGGAATGTACCTCCACCTCACAGAATACCGCAGCCAAATAACAATTGCCTTGAGGGTTGTTGTGTTCTTGCGAGTGACTGAAGTCATCAGAAAGGAAGGAGATGCTGCGTTGGCAGCGGGGGTGGCGGCGCGCGAGCGATATTTTATGTTGCGAGCGTTAATATGGCTACGGTAACCGCTTCACATCGGGCGGGCCATGTGCTTGTCTGCCACTCAACTTAGTATAAAAAAAAGATACCAGTATACAACTCATTGGTGTTACTGTTGCTGCTACTCAATTGATATACAACATCTTGCAGCCATTACAAAATTTAGACACACCTTGTACACATTCTTGTTTACACTATTTTATGTAATGCAATAAAGAGTGAAGTCACCAGGAAGAAAGAAGTTGAAGAAAAGAGGTTGGTAGCGCGCAAGCGATATTTCATATTGCGAACGTTTCACGGAGGAGCTCAAAATAAATAAACCCATCAATGGATTACAATCGTTAATATGGATACGGTAACCACTTCACATCAGACGGGACGTATGCTTGTTTGCTAACGTTGGATAAAACAAAAGTCAACTTGACGTGTTCATACCGTTTCGAACTTCTTAGTTCTCTGTTAGTGATTTTTACCGCGTCTTGCAACAACCAATTGCACGATGTCGTATTTGTTTGATTTACAGAATACAAAGCTGATGTATTGTCATTGCGAAAATACTTGCACAATGCAACTTATTACTTCCACTATCTATACGATAGATCTGTTTTTACTAGAAGAGATAACGCACCTTTATTTTATATACTACGTCGGATGGCAGACAAGCGAGCGGCCCGCTGATCAGTTGGAACCATCACGGCGACGGCACGAACTTAAGAGAACTGAGATTTAATAGAGTAAGGGCATAACTTATTTTGTAAGCTGCCCGACTGGGGAAGTACCACCATTTCGCAGAATATACAGCCAAATAACAATTCCCTAGAGGGTTGTTGGGTTCCTGCAAGTGAGTGAGGTTACCAGGAGGCAAGGAGGTGCTGCATTAGCAACTGGGGTGATAGCGCGACATCTGATGTTGCCAGCGTTTATATGACTACGGTACGTTTCACATCAGGCAGTCCGTATGCTTGTTTTCCACTCGACTTAGTATAATCAAAACTAACTTTTTGACGGTATATAAGTATATGGCATTCTTATAGTATTTAATGTTGTAAGTTTTAAATGAAAGACACATATTCATATTAATTATCTGTTGTCTCCTTTATTATTAATTTATTAATTAAATTCTTGCTTTCACAAACTTCAAAATATATTTAAAGTTCAGCATCTTAGACAGCTTAGAAATTTTAAGACTTTTTAAGACTAATAAGATTACAGGTTAACGGCTTAGATTGTTCAAAATAACTGAGGGGCAATTCTTGTAATTAAAATTTAATCAAATTTCAGTTCCGACCCCATCTCGATTTTTTCTTATACTACGTCAGGTTGCAGACAAGCATATGGCCCGCCTAATGTGAAGTGATTACCGTAGCCATATTAACGCTTGCAACATAAAATATTGCTCGCGCGCCGCCACCCCCGCTGCCAACGCAGCATCTCCTACCTCTCTTTTTCTTTCGATCTTACAAATGTCACATTTGGTATTCTCGTCGCAGACGTACCTCGCTCGAAAACCATTACACCCTCCTTTCTTCTGCCACATTGCCAAGAGGGGAAGTCAAATTCCAAAAGCTACCTACTCCTATCAATTTCTTTAGAATAAATACGTTGTGAGTTCCAAGGCAGCCGTAGTTTTACCCCTGCGACTGCAGTAGACTACATTGTTCATTGCTTTCTTTGATGGTCGTCGCTGACAGGAGACACAGTGAACAAACACAAAGAACCATTTTATCTAAACTAATATTATAATATGCTCCGAAATTACTGGACCGATTTCAAAAATTCTTTCACCAATAGAAAGCTACATTATCAGGGAGTAACATAGGCTATATTTTAATTTCGAAAAAGTTAGGGATCCGTAAGAAAATTGCAATATTGTAACACAAGGTAGAGAACAAAAATCTTTCTTGACGTGAACACTGTTGTGACGATGTGAAAACTGTTGATGTTATACCAAAACAATGTATTACGGATTTATAGGCCTTAATAAAATCTACAAAAAAAATTGCAAGACTATATTATTATATCCAATACCTATATTTAAGTCACAATAAGAGGTTTTGTGTTCTATTTTTCAATTAATGTTCCAACAAAAACAAAAGTGGGTCAAATTGCTCTCAAGATATTTACCCTTATCGAAATATATAGTTTTATGATCAGTCATACAGGCGGCTCAATAGACAGATCTCGAAATCCTTGCGGCACGATATACGTCTCTTGAATAGGAAATATATTAAAGAGACGATAGAGCGGAACAAAGGCTCCAAAGTGTTTGCAAGGAATCTGTCTATATAGGGCAAAGCCAATTGACCAAGCTGAAGAGAGAAGATGG
This sequence comes from Hypsopygia costalis, assembly GCA_937001555.2. Classification (NCBI taxonomy): domain Eukaryota; kingdom Metazoa; phylum Arthropoda; class Insecta; order Lepidoptera; family Pyralidae; genus Hypsopygia; species Hypsopygia costalis. The sequence continues at coordinate 21,637,741 of OW443342.2, forward strand.
CATTATAGCGTCGACCAAGGCCGAGCTATTGGAGGAGATCGAAAGGTTCTATGGACAGTTATACGCTTCCGTTGCCAAGCCTGCTAACAGCGCGGCCAAAGAACCAAGAGCCAAGCTGACCCGACACTTCACCGAGGATATCCCGGACATCAGCCTGTACGAGATTAGAATGGCCCTGAATCAGCTTAAAAACAACAAGGCGCCGGGTGATGACGGAATCACATCAGAGCTTCTGAAAGCGGGTGGAACACCGGTGCTAAAAGTCCTTCAGAAACTCTTTAACACCGTTGTCCTCGAGGGCATAACGCCTGAAGCATGGAACAGAGGCGTGGTGGTGCTGTTCTTTAAGAAAGGCGACAACACCTTATTAAAGAACTATAGACCCATCTCGCTTCTGAGCCACGTTTATAAGCTGTTTTCAAGGGTCATTACGAACCGTCTCGAGCGCAGGCTTGATGACTTCCAGCCTTCCGAACAAGCCGGTTTCCGAAGAGGCTTCAGTACCATAGACCACATCCACACGCTGCGACAGGTTATACAGAAGACCGAAGAGTATAACTTGCCACTTTGCTTAGCGTTTGTGGACTATGAGAAAGCCTTTGATTCGGTCGAGACATGGGCTGTGCTTGAGTCTCTCCAGCGATGCCGTATTGACTATCGGCACATCGAAGTGTTGAAGTGTTTGTATAATAACGCCACTATGTCGGTCCGAGTACAGGAACAGAGTTCAAAGGCGATCCCTTTGAAAAGAGGCATAAGACAGGGAGACGTGATATCTCCGAAACTGTTTACGGCCACTTTGGAGAACGCCTTCAAGATCCTGGAATGGAAAGGATTCGGCATCAATCTTAACGGCGAATACATCACTCACCTTCGATTTGCCGACGATATCGTAGTCATGGCAAATTCGATGGAAGATCTCAGCACGATGCTCGAAGGCCTCAACACGAAGGTAATGTGTAATGCCCATGTTGTACCCACTCCAATATCTGTTGAGAGCTCGGTTCTTGAAGTTGTTGACTCGTACGTCTACCTAGGACAAGTAGTCCAGTTAGGTAGGTCCAACTTCAAGAAAGAGGTCAGTCGCCGAATCCAACTCGGCTGGGCAGCGTTCGGAAAATTGCGTGATGTCTTATCGTCCGACATACCGCAGTGCCTCAAGTCGAAAGTCTTCGACCGGTGTGTGTTACCAGTGATGACTTACGGCACTGAAACGTGGTCCCTCACTATGGGCCTTATGAACAAGCTCAAAGTAGCCCAACGAGCTATGGAGAGGGCTATGCTCGGAGTCTCTCTGCGAGATCGAATCAGAAATGAGGAGATCCGTAGAAGAACCAAGGTTACCGACATAGCCCAGCGGATTAGCAAGTTGAAGTGGCAGTGGGCAGGGCACATAGCACGGAGGACGGATGACCGATGCGGTCGAAAGGTTCTCGAGTGGAGACCACGTACCGGCAAGCGCAGCGTAGGACGTCCACCCACAAGGTGGACAGACGACCTCATTAAGACCGTAGGATCACGCTGGATGCAAGCCGCTTCCAACCGGTCTTATTGGAGATCTAGAGGGGAGGCCTATGTCCAGCAGTGGACTTCCAATGGCTGAGATGATGATGATGATGATGATCAAGGGTATCTATCTAGAAATAATAGTAGTTTATGCAACTGTCATATAAGAAGGGATATTAAAACACGAGAGTCTGTATATCGCATGAGGCGAAGCCGAATGCGATAATAGGTTGACTCGAGTGTTTTAATACCTAAGTTATATGCAGTTTCATACACTACCTTATCTTCACTCATAAGAAAAATTAAAATTAAACAAAGTAGGTAGGTTCTTTTCTGGCAGGAGACTTTCAGTTAACGCCGATGCCGCGTCTAGAATATCTGGCGGAGTGCAAAACTCGCCGTCACTACTTTCTTCTCCAGTCACATTTTAATCACTTACAGGATTTTAGTAAACTTTTTTGGAATCCCGAATACAAAAACACGATCGGCAAAAAAATGTATGGGAAGCGCGGGAAATTAAGTTCAAACTACTTATGCGTGCGCCATTTTTTTCACAGTTCGAACTGCGCATGCGTGCGTATTTTTTTCATATTCAGCCTAAAACCATAGACTAGTTTAATGAATTAATAAAAAAAAGATAGCGATACTATAATGAGTTTTATTTTTAATTTTATGTATATGCGTTTATAAACTGCGTCAGTATAGAACCGTCTTTGAACTCGTAATTCGAATTTTTCGATTTGAGTGTAGATAAAATCCTTTTTAATGCATTAAAATCGGAAGCACTGTTTAAAAGTTATGAGGAGATAGAGATTATTCGATACTCTCGGCAAGCTTCTTACTCCTACTAATTTCTTCTGATTAGCAAATTCGGAATGTAAGTATACATAGATACTGCGTTTAAAAAAATATAAAAGTAAAACAACAAAAAATGTAAAAAAAAAAATGGCTACCCTTGCGAAGCCGGGACGGGCTGCTATAATATTATAAAGAGGAAACATTGTATTTTTGTATGTTTGTTATCACTACATAGTATAAAACAAAGTCGCTTTCTCTGTCCCTATGTCCCTTTGTATGCTTAAATCTTTGAAACTACGCAACGGATTATGATGCGGTTTTTTTAAATAGATAGAGTGATTCAACTGGAAAGTTCATATGTATAATATATGCATAACATAGTAGAAAAACACTGATAATTTAGAGGTTTCTAATGTGATGTCGTAAATAAACACATTTTTTTGCTCTTTCATTGCAAACGCTGGCTAAACCCAACGAGATAGATCAAAATAATGTAGTACAGTATTGTTCACCTTAAAATGGTCTACAAAAAAGTTCGCGAAGGTATATGTCTATCTCTTAGTGGTAACACACAATAACCGTTATTTTATCCTTTGCTTTTTACAAGAAATAATGCCTTATTTACGAAGCGTTTTTAAGCAATACAGAATTAATCCTTGTCCAATTAAGTACCTTAAATACATTGCGCATTTAATATAGATCAATATGGCCCTTCACAGCATGTAATTTAAATGAATAGTTTAAAAGATATTACACATTTAAAATGCAGGGACATAACGGCTGTGGCGGTACCGGCCGCGGAGCCGGCGGCGTGTGCCTATAACTGAGGAAGGACTGGATAGGACAAAGCGCAAAGACCTTCTGTAGTACTTAGTATCAGCATTGCACCCGTGCGAAGCCGGGGCGGGTCGCTAGTTACGAATAAACTAAAAAACTACTGGACGGATTTAGATAATTCTTTCACCATTAGAATGCTACATTATCCCTGAGTAACGTAGGTTAGGCTATATTTCAATTGTCCACCCGCGCGAAGCCGGGACGGCCGCTAGTAATGGTATAAAATAGTATGAACCTAAATTGTTGTCAATGTCAAATGTCATAATCAACATAATTTTGCATGCTAAAATTGTATTAGCTAAACATACGCACATTTCACGATGTACCACCTTTACACCATTTTTTAAGCAATAAATGAATTGTATTTTATTATTTGCGTTTGCAGTAAATTTGCGTTTACATGTGCCTAAACTCTGTCATATCCATTAAACATACATCAATGAAAGAGTTCACTTCAATCTACCGTTTAAATCCCAGTTCTATCTACTAGTTCAGCCTGCAAACTTTTACTGCCATACGGCACGTAGCAGATCCCAATGAAAATGGCTACTCCTTTACTTTTACAAAATAAAATTTCCTTTTACAAAAAAGTTTAAGGTTTTCAGCGGAAGGTTATCTACAAAATAAAGCAGTAGAAACCGTATATCTGTACATTTAATAAATTTGTCAAATAAATGGATGTGAGTGATATAAGATAATGAGTAACAGAACACAAAAAATACATATTTTTTTATATTTTTTGTTTCTGTGTCTCTAAGTACTATAATTATGTACATATTTATCTACAAAAACTACTCATTTTCTTTGCGATTTGAACAAATAGATTTTCCTCAATTAGGGGCAACGCGAAAGCCGCTGCCAACAAACTGTTTCACAGTTTGGCAGATCCGTTTTTATACCTTTTATTTCGAAAAAAAGCTGATCCTGAGGGATGGCCAAATGTTTGCGCGGTAACAGACATTCTCGGAGACGAAACCGCGGGCGAAAGCTAATAATGTTATATACTACGACGATCTCGCAAACAGCTGTAACAATTTCTATGAGGTTTACGGGAACCAGAAAGAAATCTTAGCGAGGTTTCAATTCCTGGAAAAGTAGGCCGGCAATTATTTGAATGGCCTAACGTAATAGTATCGCATGCTAATGGAGATCATCTTCTTACATCCTACTGCTGGGATACGGGTCTCCCTTCAGACTCCACCACGCTGCTCAACTGCGGGTTGGCGGAGGACAGTTTTTTTTTATACCACTAAAGTGGCATACGGCCCGCCTGATGGAAAGCAGTTACCGTAGCCTATGAATGCCTGTAACACCAGGGGCATCACACGCGCGTTGCCGACCCTGTAAAAACCTCTTCGCGCCCTTTTTGAAGTACCTCATGCTGTAGTCTCCTGAGAAAACCTCGACATTCTACTTCAAAGTCAAAGTCAAAATATCTTTATTCCTTGGACTTTATAAAGCACTTAGAAACGTCATACAAACTAAATATAAGAAACATGTGTAAATCATTACTACTCTAAATCCGCAGAGCTTAGATTCACTTTCATCACACTATCTTGAATGTGAAAGCGAATTTAAGTGCCAGTTCCGGCGACGGGGCTTCTTGAGAAGAACTGGCAAGAAACTCAAGGCCGACTCTTTTAATTGCCAATATCGTTACATTAAATACAAATACAATCTATAAATATAAAATTCAAAGTCCTGACTGACTGACTGACTGATATATCAACGTACAGCCCAAACGGCTGGGTCTAGAGATTCCAAATTTGGCACGTAGATACCTTATGATGTCTAGGGGTACACTAAGAAACGATTTTTCAAAATTCATCCCTTAAGGGGGTGAAACGGGGATCCAAAGTTTGTATGGGGAAACAAGATTAGTTGGACTATTTTATCCGAAACTTTACATGAGTACTTCTACAGAGAAATGAGTAAACGCGTGTTTCAGGATTTTTCAAAATTCAACCCCTAAAGGGGTAAAATGGGGCGATTTAGTCTGAAAATCGTCATGGGTATTGTTTTTATGGTTTATCGGGTCGCTGATTACGAAAACAACAACTATTTTATGATCTAACATAGCCGACGTGACTTAAAATCACCCCTGTGGGAATGCGATGGGGTTGAAATATATAAAAGAAGAAACTGAGTGACTGACCAATATATATCAACGCACAGCCCAAACTGCTGGGTATAGAGATTCCAAATTTGGCACGTAGGTTCCTTATGATGTCTAGAGGTGCACTAAGAAAGGATTTTTCAAAATTCATCCCCTAAGGGAACGGGGGTCTAAACTTTGTATGGTGAAACAAGATTAGTTGGACTATTTTATCTGAAACTTTACACGAGTACTTCTATAGATAAATGAGTAAACATATGTTTCAGGATTTTTCAAAATTCAATCCCTAAAGCGGTAAAATAGGGTGAAAAAGTCTGAAAATCGTCGTGGGTATTGTTTTTATGGTTTATCGGGTCGCTGATTACGAAAATAACAACTATTTTATGATCTAACATAGCCGACGTGACATAAAATTACTCCTGTGGGGGTGCGGTGGATGTCATAATATCAATATGAGTGTTGATTCTATGGTTTTCTGGGACGTCAGTTACAAAAATGGCATCGATTTGAAAATATCACCCCCTAAAAGGGTAAAATGGGGTCAAAAAGTCTGGAAATCGACATGGGTATTGTTTTTATGGTTTATCGGGTCGCTGATTACGAAAACAACAACGATTTTAAAATTCAACGTGGCTCAATCATCCTCTATTGAGGTGCGATGAGGTTGAAATGTCTATATATCAATATATGTGTCGTTTTTACGGGTTTTCGGAACGCCAATCCATACTAATATTATAAATGCGACAGAATGTCTGTTACCTCTTCACGCTTACATCGCTGGGCCGATTTAGATGACATTTTGTTGTGAGATATCTTGAGTCCTAGGAAAGGACATACCTGATAGTTTTTATCCCAGAAATTACCTATTATTGTTATTTATTGTACCCGTAGGGCGGTGACGTGACCATCATCCCCTATTGGGGTGCGATGGCATTGAAATGTCTAAAATGTGGTGAAAAAGTCTGAAAATCGTCATAGGTATTGTTTTTATGGTATATCGGGTCGCTGATTACGAAAAAAAAAAATAACTATTTAATAATCCAACATAGCCGACGTGACAACTCTGTAGGGGTGCAATGGGGTTGAAATGTCATAATATCTATATGGGTGTTGATTCAATGGTTTTCTGGGACGTTAATTACGACAATGGCATCGATTTGAAAATATAACGTAGTGGGCACGAATTAATTAAAAAGATTTTTCAAATTTTACCTCTAAGAGGGTGAAACGGAGGTCCAAAGTTTGTATGGAAAAACGAGATTTGTTGGACTATTTTATCCTAAGTTTTACACGAGTACTTCTATTGATTAATGAGTAAACAAGTGTTTGCCCCGAATGTCACGCGAGCGAAGCCGCGGGCGAAAGCTAGTCATTAATATAACATAACAAGAGCAATTCATTTCCAAATACTTTTATCATTTATGTAATCTGAGATACAATAGTAAGCCTTTTGACATAGTCTAGTTTTGATAAATCTTTTAAATTTACCCATGGATAATTTAAACGCGTCATTTGGAAGTTTATTGTAGAAGCGTATACATTGACCTGGGAACGAGTTAGAGATTTTATGGAGCCTAGTAATATGCATAGCGAGTTTGTTTTTATTTCTTAAATTTAATTGATGGAGATCACTGTTTTTCCTAAATTTAGTTTGATTTTTATGAACGTAAATAAGATTTTCATAAATATATTGAGAATGTAATGTCATAATATTTATCTCTTTAAATTTATTTCTCAGTGTCTCCCTGGGACTCATCATATAAATAGCACGGATAGCTCGCTTCTGGAGCACAAAAATTGAGTCTACATCCGCAGCACTACCCCAAATTCATTCATTCATTCATTCATTCGTCTTCATTCCACAGCTTGAACGTACGCGGGAGAAAACTTCTCTTTCTTCTTCTCTTCTCGAAACCGCACGGTACGCGACCACTTAGGCTCCAATGTGTGAGGCTGAATTCCCTGTCGATGGCGAGAGGTGCAACTGTAGAAGGAGGCTGTGGGCATCATGTCAAACAACTCCTCTGAACACCGCATTGTACAATCGGTAGAACACACAAAGGGACGCAAAATCTCTCCTCAGACTTAAAGGTTCTAAACCGTTTGTCAGTTTGGGATCGTCAACAATCCTCACAGCACGCCTCTGAATCGAGTCACAAGGTGCAAGCTGGTATCTAAGCGCTCCCGCCTATAAATAGCATCAGTACTCCATATGCAGCCGTACTTGAGCTTTGTAGAGCATAAGCCTTTGCCGAGGATTGCAGTACTGCTCGCCTGTTGAGCACACCTAGTTTCTTCGACGCCGGCTTGACCTTTCCCTCCAGGTGACAACGAAACTGGACGTCGCTGGAGATTTCAACTCCTAGAATCCCAATACTTTTGGCGATGGTAAGGGGTGTATTCTGGAAGTGTGAAGCCACAGAAAGTTTTCAAGCCGCCTAAAGGCCACTGACTTGTCTTTGCAAAACTTGCAAAAAACGTCCAGTAGTTCAATTTGTAAAACAAAGTTCGTAAAAAAAATATATTTTTTCTTCCAAGTTAATATGAAAGTCTTTCTAAAACTATCTATTCCCATCTAGAGACACTTAGTAACGGAATTCTTTCAAGAGCTCTCTCGGTCAGTTGAAGAGTTGTTCATAATAACTACTTAATACTAAGTTGAGAAATTGTAAGTCTACCTACGTAAAGTTTTCACCACCGATACCACAAGTTTTAAAATGGTTAACAAGTGAAAGTTTGTTATGACGAGCTCGGTGGTCGAGTCCACTTTGACTCCAGGGTCGCGGGTCCGATCTCCTCACAAGACATATATTTGTGCGCTTGTACATGTCTGTTTTTCTTGGTTTGCGTGTTTTCTATGTATTATATGTATGCATTTACAAAAAAGAAATATTTAAGTATTACATCAGTTATCTAGTACCCATAGTACAAACTTTGCTTAGTTTGGGACTAGAGGGCGGTTTGTAATTCATCCAAGAATATTTAATTAAATGTTTTCGAACAAACATAAACAGCTATTGAACGGATTATATTTATAACACAGATTGGAATCTGCATTGTCTAAAGGATATTTTATAATAATATATTATTTTGTTTGTTTGTTATAACTTTATTGTATATCAAAAATATTATCTATATAATTATATAAAAATGAATCCCTATTTTCCTCGGTCACTATATCACGCTTGGACAGCGGGTCCGATTTCGCTAATTCTTTTTTTGTTGTATTTGTTATTATCAGGAGAAGATTCTTAGGAAAGAAAAAAAAGGTTGCGTGGAAAATTAGAAAATTTTAGAAAACTAAACTACTATATTTTGTCACATAGGACAAACATTTGTGTGCATGAACATGTCTGTTTGTCTTGATCTGGGTGTTTTCTATGTATCTTAGGTATATATAATATTTATAAAAAAAAATGTATTTACGTATGTTTATTAGTTGTCTAGTACCCATAACACAAGCTTCGCTTATTTTGGGGCTAGATGGCGCTGTGTAATTTGTCTGACAATATTTATTTATTTATTTATTTTATATTAACTTTTCTTAGGTAACTTTATGTCGTTTGACAAAACTGCCAATAAGCCAATGAACAGTGAAGACCATTGCAGTCCCGGGGGTAAAACTACGTCTAAATTAGTAGGAGTAAAAATCTTTTGGAATTTGTCTTCCCCTCTTAGCAATGTTAGCAATCTTTCGGTTATATCACAAGATTGCGATTCTCTCTCCAAGTAAACCAACCAGGCAAGACGACCCTTACACCGCTGTCTCGTCCAGTAAACCAACCAGGCACTCAAACGGATGAGTCTTTCGTCTGCAAGTAGACTACTTAGGTTCTCTTAAGTCGAGTAACTCGTGGCGATTGACGCTCAGTTTCCCAAGAATCGGTGCCCTACCACCACTCCCCAATCTCTATGATGGGTACCGGAGCTGTAGGCGTGCTCCTCTAAAGAGGATCACTCTCTTACTACCCGACGCACCCTGTACCACTTGGGCACGCAGGCTACCTCAAATCGATGACAGGTACCGGAGCTATAGGGCACGGTCACTTTCTGACGCTCAGAGAACGCCTACCCCTGGCCTTCAACTATGGCAAGACAGACAAACATGCTCAACCTCTAAAAGCTAAACCACATGCACCTGAGTGATTACACGCACATAAAGCCACCTCGAATGCGGACCCATGATTGGCAAATTCTGTGCTTGTCAGCCTGTCTCCGAGGTACCCTGATCTAAACAGCTGGACCCGTAGTTTCAGCTGCGAAGCTCCCCGCATTCGGATACTTTGGGTGGGGAGTAATTTTGGACAAAGAAGTAAATTATATAGCAAGAAGTTTGAGTCGAGATATCAAAATTGAATTGGTAAACAACCCAGATCGCAATTCGCCACTGCTATTATATAATTTAGTATTCTCAATTAATGGCTAATATAACAGAGATTCCATTAAACGAGCACTTAAGTTAATCTCATACTTGCTACTAAAGATGACATACATATACTAGAAATTCTCTAGGAATAGTAATGGGCTGATTTACTAGTCTAATGACAAAATTATGCGGACAATTTCAAGATGTAGGTCAGTTTAAACTACCTCTAACCTGAGAGATAACACTTGTTGAGTCAGAATATTAAGTAGATGAAGAAGAATTGTATAAAAGGCAATTTGATCTACACTACTATGCGTGGTTCTGCCCTTAATTAGTTCATGCAAATTACTACCTGTCGGCACCCACCCACTACTGTTAGTAAATGCATGCGACTACCATGACTGCTTTGGTCATCTATGCTCCAGCTGCTGCGGTCGTGTCGGCAAATCTCTTCATCTAATCAACATCTGAAACAAAAGAAACGCGCGACTACTGCCGCCCAACTGCCGTAATCGTCTCTGCGACACGTGTTTCGCCTCTACGCGAGGCATCCTCTGGCCATGTGTAAATGTGGATAGTTAGAACAACAACCTACAAATGACATCATTTGTTGTTATTAACTATCTAACTGTATAAAACCGTTTATTTATTTGGATAAGAGCATCACAGAATAACATATACGTAAATTAACATACATAAAAGCTTCATCAAAATCAGCCTGTATTTATCCACTGCGGGACATAGGCCTTGCCTAATGCCTTCCTTCCTTAAAAGTTGATGTTCTTAAGCAAATATTATTCCCTAAAGTTTTAAATTCTAAATGAAGTTTATTTAAAATAAAATTTCAAGCGTATAAATTTCGATTTGGAATTAATCAAAATGAATAAGGAATGAATAAAAGACCATGCAACCATCCGAGTAACGCTTTCAGCCGCTTCCGGCCATTCCTTTAATGTCATCGGTACATCTAGAGGGGGTGCTCCCGACACTTTGTCGCCCCATACGAGGTCTCAACTCTAGGACTTTCCTCCCCCATCAGCCATCACTGATTCGGCATAAGTGGCTGGCCCACTGGCGCTTCAGCCTGCTGACTCTGAGAGCTATAGTGACAACTTTAGTTCTCCATCGAATTTCTTCGTTCCGGATGCTGTCCCGTATTTTTTGCACGCTGTTGGCAGCGGTGTGCTGCCAACACAGCAACTACTGTCTTCATGGTGACCTCATTCACTCGCAGGCTCACTATTAACTTCATGGATTTTTTTATTTTGCTGCCGTTTTCTGTAAGGTTATACCTTTTTCAGCAAGCAAACCAAATAATAAAAATGTCGCAACCAATAAAACTATATTCGCGAAAACATGCTGAATAACGGAATAACCCACAAAATGCAATCACCTACATTTGCACAAGTAAGCTATTTGATGGTATTGAAATTCAACTTCCGCCAAATAACTTTAAATTTTGTCGATGAAAGAGGAAAATATTATTCCAAATAAGTCATAAATTGAAGTGCAAATAACATGTTTGTTAAACAATTTATCTTCATTAAAATGTATGTGAAATAAATATTTTTGGACAATTTACACAGCGCCATCTAGCCCCAAATTAAGCAAAGCTACTTTGGGTACAAGATAACTGTTATTACACTTATATGCATTTTTTGTAAGTAAATACATAGAAAATATCCAGATCAAGACCAATAGACATGTTCATGCACACAGATATTCGTCTTTGGCGGGAACGAAGTAGCAATCTTGCTGTCAAAGTGGCCGTTGCTAGACACTCGATCACCGGGCTCGTCAAATATCAAACATATCTGTTAACCGGATACTTAGTTTTTTAAAATAAATTTACTAATCGTGTACGCTGGGTCATTCAATGGTCGTATGTATATGTTACGGCTAAAGGTGGGTGTGAACATAAACTTAAGATTAGCCGGCTAAACTTAGGTCTAACTTCGAGGAGATGTTAATGTTAGTTTCTTCTATCTTTAGCGGGCTAAATTACCTTTCATATTTCATAGACTGTGGTGCTATTTCGACGGAGCCCCGCTTCTCGGGGCTCCTATTTCTGTGTAAAGGGTTTAAAGTAACCTAACAAAACCTAACCTCGGGGTGCCCTTCGCTCGCTCTGGCATCCTACGTCGTAATTCATTAAAATAGTATTCTATTCGGAAGTTTCATTGCCACGTGTGCGCGCATTGTTTCCCCACCGCCCCCTCAAGCCCTCCGCCGCCGGCCCGGCGCGTCCTTCGAATACATTTTTAGCCGTTTCGTTTCGGTTAATGTGCACATTAGCCGGCTAATCATAAGTTTATGTTCACACCCACCTCTAGCCGTAACATATATATGTAAACTCTTTATTGTACAAGCTTGTAATAACCATTCTTACCTTAAGTATAATTTCCCGACCCTGAAGATAAATCTCCCGACCTTAACCTTAATGATAAACAATACCCTAAAAAAGACCGTTTAAAACATTTAGGTTTCCGCAGCGATTAAACGGTACAGCAATAACTCACCGCGGCTATAACAAAGATTCCAATATATTACTCTAAGTGGCGCTTATCGCGTTTTTCACGGACGGAATTTATGACGGTCTTGAATATGAACCTAAGTGTTCTCGAAATAGATTTAGGTTTGAAAATCAGGGGCCCTGCCGCCGAAGCTAAAGCTGATTATCATTGGATTTTTTGATTGCCAAAATAAAATTTCAGCTTAGATTGGTTGCAATTGTGTTAGTCTTAGCTGATAGAGACTCATGAGCTCTACCACTGCCACTGAAAGTGTTCGACTTTAATAAAGGGGTGTAAGTGTTTCATCAAGATCTTTGAACCAAAGCCAACTTCACCTGCACGTGGTGCACCCTGCTGACTGACAAACGAAGCTCTGGCGAAAAGAGAGGTAGGGAGCGTAATTGTAAGCTACCCGACTGGGGATTGTACCTCCACCTCACAGAATACCGCAGCCAAATAACAATTCCCTTGAGGGTTGTTGTGTTCCTGCGAGTGAGTGAGGTCACCAGAAAGAAAGGAAGCAGATGCTGCGTTGGCAGCGGAGGTGGCGGCGCGCGAGCAATATTTTATGTTGCAAGCGTTAATATGGCTACGGTAACCGCTTCACATCAGGCGGGCCGTGTGCTTGTCTGCCACCCTACGTAGTATAAAAAAAAAAAAAACTTTAACTTTAACCTAAGGCCTATTTTTAAAATCAAAATATTCGATTGGAATCGGCTTCAGCTTCGGCGGTAGGGTCCCAGAAATAACAATTGGATACAAATTTTCTCACATATTTTCCATCATGAGAAAACACATGGAGCACTGCTGTCCTCTCAGGGCGGGACCAGCCTAGTACCAGCTAGCACCTAATGACTCAGTTCAGAGACGAGCTCTGAGGATAGTGGTCGTGTCCAAGCTTACAGACGGTATCGACCCATGAGGAGAGATTTTGACTATTCCTTGCTTTCTACCGACTGTACTATAATTGGTTATGTTCAGTGGAGTTGTTTGATATGATAAGCAATCAATATCAAACAATTCCACTCTCTCGCCATCGAAAAGGAATTCATCCTCATACATTAAAGCCGAAGTGATCATGTACTGTGCGGTTCCAGAGAGGCTTTCTCCCACATACTATAAAAATAAATAAATAAATATTCCTGAACGAGTTACACACTGCCATCTAGTCCCAAACTAAGCAAACCTTGTACTATGGGTACTAGATAACTGATATTATACTTAAATACATTTTTTTGTAAATACATACATATAATACATAGAAAACACCCAGTCCAAGAAAACAGACATGTTCATGCACACAAATGTTTGTCTTGAGCGAAGAGCCGAGAATCGAACCCGCGACCTCAGAAACAAAGTAGGTATCTATTGGTACGACCATCGGGTTCGTCAACTACCAAGCTGTAGAATGATCAGCTGGTCTTTCCAAGACACTGCATGGGAATTTTTAAACAGGGTGGGTGTAAAGAGATTCTTATAAGATCGAAAACGCGCGTGTGATACTCAGCGGAGAAACTAAGTTATCAACAATATGGTTATGATTTTCAGAGTTAGCAAAGCTGTTGTGGCAGTGTGGCGGTTACATCTGTAGACGGAAGGAGGAAAGTTCTAGAGTGTATCCAAAGTGCATGCTGCATTAGCATCGAATTTGCTGGAACGTGAGTAATATTCATCGAATTGCAAACAGCTTCAGATGCATCGTATGCTTGGATATCTATCGACTTGATAGCAATAATATTTCACAATTTGTAACAAAACTTTTAGATTTTTTACCAATAGATGCGTTATATCTGCTTTCGTTGTGGGAAGAAAAGAGCAATGCTGTTATTCACTCAGACACGCGCTATACCGTCTCGGCAAATCATTAGTGCAAATTAAAAACAATTATTGAAAACTTGTAGATAATCGCCTATCTGTGTGTTCACGTTATTTTCCTTTCTTTGCGCACTGCATGTACAAATGCGTAGGTATTGTACTGCACTGCACTTATGAATAAATAAATAAATATTCGTGGACAACTTACACACTGCCATCTAGTCCCAAAATAAGTAAAGCTACATAACTGACAAAATTGACAATAATAATACACAGAAAACACCCAGTCCAAGAAAACAGACATGTTCATGCACACAAATGTTTGTCTTGAGCGAAGAGCCGAGAATCGAACCCGCGACCTCAGAAACAAAGTAGGTATCTATTGGTACGACCATCGGGTTCGTCAACTACCAAGCTGTAGAATGATCAGCTGGTCTTTCCAAGACACTGCATGGGAATTTTCAAACAGGGTGGGTGTAAAGAGATTCTTATAAGATCGAAAACGCGCGTGTGATACTCAGCGGAGAAACTAAGTTATCAACAATATGGTTATGATTTTCAGAGTTAGCAAAGCTGTTGTGGCAGTGTGGCGGTTACATCTGCAGACGGAAGGAGGAAAGTTCTAGAGTGTATCCAAAGTGCATGCTGCATTAGCATCGAATTTGCTGGAACGTGAGTAATATTCATTGAATTGCAAACAGCTTCAGATGCATCGTATGCTTGGATATCTATCGACTTGATAGAAATAATATTTCACAATTTGTAACAAAACTTTAAGATTTTTTATCGAAAGATGCGTTATATCTGCCTTCATTGTGGGAAGAAAAGAGCAATGCTGTTATTCACTCAGACACGCGCTATACCGTCTCGGCAAATCATTAGTGCAAATTAAAAACAATTATTGAAAACTTGTAGATAAACGCCTACCTGTGTGTTCACGTTCTTTTCCTTTCTTCGCGCACTGCATGTACAAATGCGTAGGTATTGTACTGCACTGCACTTAGGAATAAATAAATAAATATTCGTGGACAACTTACACACTGCCATCTAGTCCCAAAATAAGCAATGCTACATAACTGACAAAATTGTCAATAATAATACAAAGAAAACACCCAGACCAAGACAAACAGACAAGTTCATAAATATTAGTCTTGGATCGAACCCGCGACCTCGGGGTCAAAGTACCATTGGTAGCCATTCGACCACCGAGCTCGTCAATTGTGTAAGAGCTTTGTAGTTATTTTTACTGCCGTTATGTTCATGGCCTGTCTATATATTATTATAAAATGTCATAGTTATGACTTGGTAAAGAAAATGCTACAGGATTTGACCCAAAATCTAACAGGCACTTATCATTAGGCGTACGATGTATTGATTTTGTAAGTAAACCCTACAGTCCATTTGTTTCATCCTTTATTTGTGATCGTATTTTTATCTCTGTCACGTCTATCACGAGCTTAATCCCTCTGCCAATTGACTAAAAGGGATTGAAGGCTTACATTATTTACTGATCTAAAAATGGATACGTTGCCATCATTAACGTAAACATTTTTTTCCTTTTATATGTTCGTATATAATAGAATAGAATCACTCCGTTTCTTCCCGTGTATGTCGTACAAGGCGACTAAGGCAAATACATTATAAAACATCGATCAGGCCTTCCCAACCCGTCTGGCCAGCGTGGGGAGTGTAGGCCAAATCCTCCTTTTGTCTGGGACGGACGAGAGAGGGTCGTGGTCCTGTAGTGGAGACTAAAATGACCTGATGATGATGAAATATTTATGGGAGAGTTCAGAAATTTATATTAACCTCTAGACTTAACCAAAAAAAAATGTCAAATCTATTATTCCCACTTTTACGCCCCGAAAGTTGTCTGTGATTTGTTTTGAAAGTTGTTTTGTGGATTGAGTTCTACGCTGCCTACCTATCTTTTCGCCAGAGCTTCGTTTGTCAGTGAGCAGGGTGAACCCCGTGCAGGTGAAGTTGGCTTTGGTTCAAATATGATGATGAACCACTTACGGGGTGTAAGTGGTTCATCATCATATTTGAACCAAAGCCAACCTCACCTGCACGCGGTGCACCACCATTTTGGCGGGGAGTTCATTACTACTTAGGTACAGTATGGCCAATTCAACACTCGCTTCTCCTCTCTCGACCTACCTATCTCACCAACCATGGAACTTAATCTGGAACAGTTTATTCAGTAACATTCACACACATTCACGCTTTACACAAACGTCATTTGTTTATGTAACAGTAGGCATTAATAGCGCGGCATTTGTATGGAGTAGCTGAATTGTGGCAAGCTGTAAAGCCGTGTACACACGAAAGCCCACGAACAATTGGTTTGTAAGTATGGACGTAAATTTTTGTTACATAACGTTTATGAAATATCGTTGTTTAATTATACCTACTTTTAGTATGTTTTTTTTTAAATTTCACTTACCTCATTTTATGCAAATAAACTCATTCATTCATGTATTCATTAATTCGTTCGTTCATTCATTAACGTGGGTAGTTGTACTAAATTGTAGTACAAAATAGTTTCCCCGATGAACATTTTGAAGGAACACAACATTCGTTCGCAGTAAGCAGTAAAAGTCGTTAGCAGTAAAAAAACATAAAACATGTAAAAAAGTTGTCGCGTCACAAGTGTATGAAACTGCACATAATTAGGTCTTAAAATACTCGTGTGATGCTATTATCACATTCGCCTTCGGCGTTGTATGTAATTTATTGTTCATGTAATTTATTGTTATTACATGATTATAATGTTATTTTGAGGAAATAAATGGCTTTATTACATTGTTTATAATTGTAAATTGATAAACACGGAATTATACGATTAAGATAACAAATATTATCTACATAACAGCAGCCTACTCTTACCAACAGCAAACTATTTAAGTAAAAAATCGAGAAGACAATAACGATGATTGCCAACACATAGAAAAAAAATACAGCTTAAGTACTATTTCTTCCATCGCTTTTCCAAATAAACCAGAGACCGCAAGCACATCCAAAGATAACATAGAAGATAATGGCCTATAAAATTTCACAGTCGTATCGAAGTGGGGTTTCAATTAAAACTTGATCGGAGTCGCCGATAAGTAGGGAGTCCAGGCAATTGGATTACTCGTAAACGATTGAGGCATCGACAATTAAATTTGCGAGGCCAATTAACGTTTCTTGAAGTATTAATCTGTGGATATAGCGGTGGATTTGATTTTTAAACTAAGTTTTCTAATTTTCACTGCACTAATCGAATTTGCCGTAGTTTGAAACTTGTAATTTGGTTTTGTTAAGTAATATTTGTGTAAAATTTATCTTTTAACATGCTAATTGGTTTTTAATGTGTTTCGAAATGTTGAAATGTTTTATTATTTCGCCTCGCTTGTTAACATAATAATGATGTGTCTCGCTTGTTAACAGATTATACATGAAATAGGTAAATATATTTTGTTTTGTTTTAATCTTTAATCTTTGGGTGGGTGATGCTGTTTGCAAGCTTACATGGCAAATAATCTATACTAATATTATAATTTGGGGGTGTAAGTGGTTCGTCAACATCTTTGAACCAAAGCCAACTTCACCTGCACGCGGTGCACCCTGCTGACTGACAAACGAAGCTCTGGCGAAAAGAGAGGTAGGAAGCGTAATTGTAAGCTACCCGACTGGGGAATTTACCTCCACCTCACAAAATACCGCAGTCAAATAACAACTGCCTTGAGAATTGTTGTGTTCCTGCGAGTGAGTGAGGTCACCAGAAAGGAAGGAGATGCTGCGCTGGCAGCGGGGGTAGCGGCGCGCGAGCGATACTTTATGTTGCGAGCGTTCATATGGCTACGGTAACCGCTTCACATCAGGCGGGCCGTACGCTTGTCTGCCACTCGACGTAGTATAAAAAAAAATAAGGAGGGAGGTTTGTGAGTTTTTATAGGGGACAATCTCTGTATCTACTGAACCGATTTTGAAAATTCTTTTACCAGTAGAAAGCCACGTTATTTGTGAATGTCATAGTCTATATTATATTAACCCAAGAAATGGAGACTTTTTCGTAAACGCGGGCGAAGTCGCGGGCGAAAGCTAGTGTTTCATATGTTAGTTCAAGACGTTTCTATCTAGAACAGTAAGTAACTGACATCAGTTACTTACTGATCTAGATAGAAACGTCTTGAACTCTGAAGTTTGATGATAATTATTTGAAGATGCCATCAAATAATTATCATGAAACTTCAGAGGAAAGTTCATTTGATTTAAAATTATTTATGATTAAATTTTTATTCGAACCGTTTAAATGCCTAAACCTACCATTACACCATATAAATTAGACCAAAAACTAACACCATAAGTACAATAATGTTATAATAAAGCACTTGTACTATTCCACGTTATTATATTTAATATTACCGACCGGTTTCGCCGCTAAGGCATTATCAAGGTAAACAGATGGTGTTTGTGTTTCTACAAAAAGGCATTATCAAGGTAAACAGAGGGTGTTTGTGTAATAATTTTGTGTTTTTGTAGAAACACAAACACCATCTGTTTACCTTGACATTGCCGTAGCGGCGAAACCGGTCGGTAATATTAAATATAATAACGTGGAATAGTACAAGTGCTTTATTATAACATTATGATAATAATGTTCCACCAAGTGCCAACAATCAACAATATCAACTTTACCATAAGTACAAACATAAAACTTCACCTTACTAAACTTTGTTTCCATACACTTGACTGATCATTTCTAGATACATTTCACATAAATCTTGTAGTAAAAAAGTTTCCCAAAAGTTATTTCCGGGTCTGTGTCCCGGATCGAAACGACAATTTTATGGTTAACCGGACGATATCCCGCCAGTTTCGTAGCGCGGTTAGCACTTGCCTAACTTACTGTGTGACTTGTTTTAGATATAGACCAGTCTTACTTATGTCATTATATAAGTAAGATAACATAGAATTATTACTTATACAGTGCATTCACTGTATAAGTAATAATTTTATGTTTTTATAGGTTTTCTGTGTATGTTGTTACTATTGATGATTGCATGAACCAGACCAAGACAAACAGACATGCTGTTTGTCTTGGTCTGGGTGTTTTCTATGTATTATAAGTTGTTGTTATTGTTGTTGTAAGTATCTTTATTGTACATAACACAAGTAGTTACAGAACACAGTAGAAATACAATAAGTATGTATTTACAAAAAAAAAATGTATTTGAGTACATTTATCAGTTGTCTAGTATCCATAACACAAGCTTTGCGCTTAATTTGGGACTAGATGGCCAGAAATGTTTATTTATTTAATATTTTGTGAACCGCATTCGAGTTTTATCTGCTTTTCCCTAGGGTTGCCTGGTAGAGAGTACTCTTAGCTTTAAGTCTTAGCTTCTTCTATGGTCAATAAAGTTAAAATAAACAAAAAAAAACAAAATACTTACTATACAGAATGTGAGGTGTTATTTCTTCAAAACTATTCACCGCTGATTTGCGAAAGATATAGAAACTTTTAGATCAGGACTGAGGTAGCATCATCATTTTCAAATTTTATTATGACATGAATACTCTTTTAAAATTGCGTCCATGGAGACACTACAAAAAAACGAATGCTAACAAAATCGGGGGATACAGTTTGGTGTTGCAGCTATCATCTATCATCAACAAAATTCAATAACACCACTGGATAGATGAAGGATCGAAGAATTTATTATACTTTATGCTCACTTATACTCTATGCTACGTTATGCTCACACGCCGCCACCCCCGCTTTCAACGCAACTCCTACCTTTCTGGTAACCTTACTCACTCGCAGGAAAACAACAACCCTGAATTGAACTTGGCTGCGGTATTTTGAGAGGTGGAGATACTTCTCTATGGGTCTAAATATCGTGGTCAGCTGCTTATACCCCAACAGTTACGTACATGTGCACTTATTGAGAATTTATCTCGCTTGCAATATCATCATCATCATCATCAGGTCATTTTAGTCTCCACTACAAGAGCACGACCCTCTCTCGTCCGTCCCTGACGGAAGGAGGATTTGGCCTACACTCCCCACGCTGGCCAGACGGGTTGGGGAGGCCTGATCGATGTTTTATAGTGTATTTCCCTTAGTCGCCTTGTACGACATCCACGGGAAGAGACGGAGTGATTCTATTCTAGTCTGCCGGAACCCACACGGCCCTTGCAATATGAAGTTGTGAAATTAATTGGCTATGAGGTTTTCGCACCAGACTTCGTATGAGGTTCTTCAAAAAGGGCATATAAAGGTTTTAACGGGGTCTAAAATGCTAATAGAAATCTGATTACTCGACATGAAAACATTACGATCAAGAATATAATAACGCAAATGTAGACGTCAAATAACTAAGCTATGAAGTTTTGATTTAACTATGATTTACTAAGATTTACTTAGCTAAGTGCATAATTCATTATTCAAAATTTTAAAACTTAGCGTAAGTTCTTACAATAGAAATATTAAAGTATGTTTTCAAGCATTGTGTAAATTAAGAGTTGGGATTTGAGGATTATAGAGTTAACTATGGCTTAACATTTCTATTTCATTTGTCAGGGCTTATGACTTTTATTTATATATAGGGAGCAAACGAGCATGTGGGTCATCTGATGGCAAGCAATCACCACCGCCCATGGAGATCAGCAACCCCAAGGGGTTGCCTATCTATTGCCAGCCTATACTCCTTCCTTTCTTTTTAGTGACCTCACTCACTAGTAGGACGTAGGTAAGTAGGACGTCCACTCACAAGGTGGACAGACGACCTCATTAAGACCGTAGGATCGTGCTGGATGCAAGACGCTTCCAACCGGTCTTATTGGAGATCCAGAGGGGAGGCCTATGTCCAGCAGTGGACTTTCAATGGCTGAGATGATGATGATGATGATGATAACCTCACTCACTCGCAGGAACACAACATTCAGCAACAACCCTCAAGGGAATTGTTATTTGGCTGCGGTATTCTGTGAGGTGGATGTACTTCCCCAGCCGGGTAGCTTAAAAATACGCTATGGCCTACGACATATTTTGTGTCACAGCATAGCGTATTTTTTTGGGGAGATGACCTCTCTTTTCACCAGAGCCTGGTTTGTCGGCCAGCATGTTGCACCACGTGCAGGTGATGAACGTGGTGCAACATGCTGGCCGACAATGGTTTGTCGGCCAGCATGTTGCACCACGTTTTTGGTTCAAAGATATTGATGAACTACCACCCTTACCCACACCAGCTTTGTGATGTTCTATGCACAATTAGGTAATAGAGTACAAACTTTGGAAACTGATAAGGCGCGTACTCAGCGGCGGAGAAGTTTTCTTCTGCGTACTATCAAGCCGTAGAATTAATGATTTTTTTATACTATGATGGGTGGCAAACAAGCATATGGCCCGCCTGATGTAAAGCGGTTACATATTAACATATTAACACATTAACGATCGCAACATAAAATATAGCTGGCGCCCCCAGTTGGTTTGATTTTGAATTCATGCACAAATAATAATGTTATGTAGTCGGATTGAATGCTATATAAGTATCCTCTATCAGTCAATCTTAGGATGGATGGAGAGATAAGACATGGCAGGTGCACAAGGGGAGTATAATTGAATAATGAAATACACTAAGATTAATTTGTAATCGATACCGCTACTTGTGTTTGCGTTAATTAATTTATCTCTACATGAGCTACGTAATGTGCATTGCACTTAGACCAATCTCATTATAGTTTATTATTATTGACAAGCTCGGTGGTCGAATGGGTAGCAAGGGCTACTTTGACACCGAGGTCGTTAGATTCGATCCTCGCACAAGACATACATTTGTATGCATGAACATGTCTGTTTGTCTTGGTCTGGGTGTTTTCTAAGTACTATAAGTAAGTATTTAAAAACAATATATTTAAGTACATTTATCAGTTGTCTAGTACGCAAAGCTTGTACTACAAGCTTTGCGCTTAATTTGGGCCTTGATGGCGTTGTGTGAATTGTAAAAAAAATCATCATCACCATCTCAGCCCGCATCAGTCCACTGCTGAAGATCTCTCTCTTAGACAGCCACACGCCACGATCCTGAGCCACGTGAACCCATAGATACCGTACAACTACCACGTCACGTCCGCTCACACAGTAGTAACAGTAGGTACACTACTGTGTCAATCTAGCCACGGCTGTCATCAGGCGGAACAAGCAGAATGGCTCCACTTAGGACCAATGTTGACTTGGGCGCCTATATTTTCCGATAGGCGTCTCGATCGCGGTGGCTAGGTGGGGCTATTGAGTTAAGTGTCTGCCGAGGACAGCTGTGGATGGATTGACAATAATCAGGTCGTAAGTTTGACCAAGCCATCGCCTCCAATTTGTCGGCGTCCCATAAGTGGACACAATATTTTGTATTATTTAAATTTGTTTTGTGTGACATACTTATTTTAATTGTGTTTTAAGCTATTGCTCCATTTGTCTTATTATTATAATTTTAATTTTATCGCTATTGCGTCATGGATATTAATGTAGTAAAAATTATATACAGGTTATATTTAGGAAATATTTTAAACTATGTAAAAAAAATATTTTGATCAAAAAAGAACCTTGTCCACGACAGGGGTGTGCGCACGCCATTTCTAAAGTAAGCCGATCTGCGCATACTCAGCAGCTATTTACACCCCTGAGTGTGCGCATATTGCGATTCGCGATAAAAAAAGAAAAACAGTAGGTACAAGGTCGCCACTCGAGTACGTTTCTTCCACAGAGATTGTCTGTTCTACTAGTTAAATGATCAACCCACTGACACTTTAGCTTGCTTTTCCTGAGCTATATTGTTTACTTTAGTTCTAATGTGGATCCTATCATGCAGAGATACTACGAACATAACTTTCTTCATTACTCGCTGGCTGGCTTTGACTTTCGCCATACGGTCGGCAGTGAAAATCTATGTCTCAATTCTGTATGCCATCACGTCATGCATTAACAAATATATATAATGGATTTTTAAGACTAAAAACTTTGTGAAACCAGGAAAGTCGGAATTACATTAGGTCATTGAGGACAATTCTTATTGATTTCAGTAATTGTCTTATCTCAGACATACAGACTATATCCTCAATTTCTAACTCGATTCCAATAAATACTCGGTATAGATTAGTATTAGAAACGAGACAAGCTTGTTCGTTCCCACCGGTGTGACGGCGACTAACGTACTAAACAAGACTAATCTGTAATCAATACATCTCTAATTGTGTTTGCGTTCATTGGTACAACAGTATCTAATCTACGTAATTATGTGCATTGCATTTAGAACTAACCGATCTGATAATTACAGATGTGGAATTGATTATATATATTTAGAATCGGATTTTGACTATAATTATTTTATAAATATTTTTGAAAATTAAAAATTCAACTCCCCCACCTAGGGAGGATTTGAACGTACGACCTCTCGATGACCGTCGAGTGCTCTTCCAACTGAGCTATCAGGAAGGTTTATGTTGCTGACGAATTTTTGCATTTTTATATTTTACTGCGTGAGTCACAGTGTGGGGCTATCTACCCATTAAGTAATTACACTACTAAACAAGGCATATCAGTCCATCGTCGCATCGTGGGTTCAAACTAAGCGGGGAGGTGAATTTTTCATTTTCAAAATTATTTTTATGGCCGTGTGGTTTACGGCAGACTAGAATAGAATCACTCCGTCTCTTACCGTGGATGTCGTACAAGGCGATTAAGGGAAATACATTATCAAACATCGATCAGGCCTCCCCAACCCGTTTGGCCAGCGTGGGGAGTGTAGGCCAAATCCTCCTTCCGTCTAGGACGGACCAGAGAGGGTCTCCTGTAGTGGAGACTAAAATGGACCTGATGATGATGATGATGAAAAATATTTATGAAATTCTGGCAAGTTGGCCGAAACAACTATTTAAAAACAATTATAATTCCTTTGTTGCAATCTCAGTGGTCACTTTACAGACTGTAAGCCTGGTTTTCACTTGAATTAAAAATATGTACCATTACTAAATTTAATGATAAACCATTGTACTGTTAATTCATGTCATGTGAAATCGCCAAAATATTATTATTATTATATTATTATATTCTTTATTGCACATTAGAAAAAAAAAGGTTACAAGAGTTTACGTAAGTGGTATGCAAAGGCGAGCTTATCTCTAATAGAGATCTCTTCCAGCCAACCTTCAGCAGTGGGAGAGTATGTAGAGTAGCGGTTAGAAGTAGCTATGTGCCTGAAATTATTAATTATGTTATGTAACGCGATATACACTTAAGCATAATTACATATTCCTATATAATACACATTAATTAAAATAATCATATTTTCTCGTTTGAAAAATTGAATAAATAAATAAATGATCGCGATCAATATAAATAAATTAGCGGCTAAGCTGAAGCCGATTCACATCGGGTTTTTCGATTGCGGGTATCAAACTTCAGCCTAGGTTTATGGTACCTGTGTGTAGCTTGGCTGGTAGCTTAGCTGTAGCTTAGATGTTTGTCAATAACTTCAACGTAATACCTATCCTTCGTTCCAAAATATTCGGTGGTAATCTGTTTAGTGTTATGAGTTGTACGTTAATATTTAGACAGGATAAACAATTCAGTAGGTTTAGAGTAATCAATATACATAATAATGAATCCCTATTTATCATTTTCACGGCATCACGTGTTAACGGCTGGACCAATTTCGCTATTTCTTTTTTATTGTATTTCTTATATTTAGGAGAAGGTTCTCATGAAAGAAAAGAATAATAAAGTTGCGCGGAAAATTTGAAAATTTAATAAACTGAATGACCATAATTAATTTTTCGAATGTAACTGTCAGTCATTTGATAGATTGCGCGAAACCGATTCGAATTCAAACGTCTGTCGGGTCAGCTGGTATTTTATTAAGTGTCAAATAAATAATTGTAATTTAACATTCCTTAAATTAAATTTTCATACCGATCAGTTCACGTTCAATTCAACCGCAAAACAGATTGTATTTTAATTGGAAATGAGTGCATCCCATTGTTCTATAGATCCAATCTCACTTTTAATTATTTATCAACCGCTGTCGTTTACATGCGTATGTTATTGAATGATTACACGAATTATATGAACCATTCCATTCGCGAATTTACTAGAGCTGTTTATGGACCTGTTCACACAGACCTAAAGACTTAAGAAAGGTAGGGAGCGTAATTATAAGCTACCCGACTGGGGAATGTACCTCCACCTCACAGAATACTGTAGCCAAATAACAATTCCCTTGAGGATTGTTGTGTTCCTGCGAGTGAGTGAGGTCACCAGAAAGGAAGGAGATGCTGCGTGAGCAGCAGGGTTGGTGGCGCGCGAGCGATATTTTATGTTTCGAGCGTTAATATGGCCACGGTATCGGTTTCACATCAGGCGGGCCGTATGCTTGTCTGCCACCCAACGTAGTAAGCAGTCGAGCATTCCCATATAACAAAATAAGTGAATTTATAAATAAACCTTATGTGAATGATTAAAATCATCTCCCTGCACTTCGATAGAAAATTTAAAATTACTGATAAATATGAGAGCTCATCTTCAAGGAATCACAGATAGATAGGCCGTATGCTTGTCTCGACGTAGTATTAAAAAAAACTAAATCTATTACAGAATACATTGCAGTATAATGCGGTATCTAGGACCAGTTTTTTATTTTTAATAGTATCTCTCTCTCTCTCTCTCTCTATATTGTGTCTTATTTACGTAAATTTAATTGAAAATTAAAACTACAAATTATTTTCTTCTTTCTATTTTTAAATGGCAGGAAGCGCTTTGATAGAACACATATTTTTGTACCTACGTGGTTCATGTTTGTCTACAAATAGAGATAGGATAACAAAATATTTTATATAATGTTTGTATATCTCTTGTATACCGCTCAAAATCAATACCATCAGTGTATTTGGTAAAATTTGGTAGGAAACGTAAATACAATCGGTTTATATTTTCTTTCACAGGCAACAAAAGCAGTGCATTACTTTATGAGATGTAGAACCATTGTACTGATTTTGATGAAATGTAATGGACCAGTAGGTTTAATGAAACAAATTCTCGTATCTAGTGTACATCTCTATTG
The DNA here is from genome assembly GCA_937001555.2 of Hypsopygia costalis. NCBI lineage: Eukaryota > Metazoa > Arthropoda > Insecta > Lepidoptera > Pyralidae > Hypsopygia > Hypsopygia costalis. Next base: position 21,663,793 of record OW443342.2, read on the forward strand.
ATCCAGTAACAGTAGTTTTAGTAGTAGTATTTGAGATTGTTTTATTACCACTGGGTTGGCAAACAAATATACAATCTGTCTGACGGTAAGCAGTCATCGCAGCCTATGGGCGCTTCTGACACCACCAAAAACCCCTTAACGCCTTTCTTGAAAAACCCCATACTGTAGTCTCCATGGAGGAAAGTTAATTACATAACCTAACAGCTCGACGTAAAAAATCTCCTCTGGAACCGCAAGACATAGAAATTGATTTGAAAACTTGAGATCTCAGTTCGCGGCGGATATCAAAATTATAATATGCGTTTCAGATAGCGTAACCTGCAGCCGCTACTCGGTCTATCTATTGTTCTAAAAATCTGAGATACCTCTGTATTTCGCCGATATCTAAAATTTCTTGTTTTTATCTGAGCATCACATTACCACTCTGGAGACCGCCTGTGCAGTCGTTATGTCTCACATTCACGACCTTAGCTTTTATTACTTCAAGTAGTTTTTTTTTTATTATTATCTTCAGAAAACAAACAGCATTTTATAACAAAAAAATAACAATATGCACAAAAACATGCCATTATATGTTTCCGCATATAAACATCAACATTAACAGCTTACAAGCATCTCAACATAACGAATCAGTTATTACTCATTAAATGACAATTTAATTTAGATACATACAATCACACGTCGACCGCCCATTATAGAATTAGGATACTGAATCAAACCAATGTTTAGACAAGATGCCTCCTTAGTAGTGATCCTCTTGTTAAACAGATCCAGTTGTGGAAAGTCAGCCAGATCATTAAAAGTCAAGGGTGCTCGGATAAAGTATGAATTCTGTCGGTAATCTGTGGATACTAATGGAACAGATAGACATTTAGGTTTCCTCACTGAAAAAGGTGGTATTTTAGAAATAGAGTTCTTGATTTTTTTTTTATACTACGTCGGGTGGCAGACAAGCATATGGCCCACCTGATGTGAAGCGGTTACCGTAGCCATATTAACACTCGCAACATGAAATATCGCTCGCGCGCCGCCACCCCCGCTGCCAACGCAGCATCTCCTTCCTTTCTTTCTAGTGACCTCACTCACTCGCAGGAACACAACAACCCTCAAGGGAATTGTTATTTGGCTGCGTTATTCTGTGAGGTGGAGGTAGACTCCCCAGTCGGGTAGCTTACAATTACGCTCCATACCTCTCTTTTCGCCAGAGCTTCGTTTGTCAGTCAGCAGGGTGCACCACGTGCAGGTGAAGGTGGCTTTGGTTCAAAGATCTTGATGAACCACTTACACCGCAATTCTTAAAGTCACAAAAAGTTAAGTAAATACGAGTAGGTATAAATAAATTTCAAACCACTCTCAGCACCAAACTTCTACTTCCAGATATGAGACGTCGCCAAATTAATTTTGTCTAAGAACCTAAAATTAATGCATGATTAAAGCCATCCCATCTCTTTGAATGGCGCAATATCCTCAAGAATTATATGCAGTATGTAATGCGTTCGTTTATATTCAAATAAGATGCAATCTCGATGGGAGACGGGTCACGCTATGTCTACAAACTGCTGTTAATATCGGCTTTATTTAATCTTTAATTCGATTTTGTGAGACACTTTTATTGTTATGTTGGGTTAAAAAAAGCTCGGGACGGGGGACCACCACTAATTCCCACCACTGTGTCTTCTGTGTAGCCAGGATTAACAGCGGCGAGAGTGAATTCCTTAGCAGTGCCGGGGGCAAAACTATGACTGCCTTGGAACTCACTGCGAATTTAATCAGAAGAAATTAGTAGGAGTAAGAAGCTTCTGGAATTTGACTTCCCGTCTTAGCAATGTGAGAGGCAGGCCTTAAGGCTCTTGAAAATATGACAAATAAGGCATTAAAAGCGTAAAGGAATGGCTAGTCAAGTGAACCTCAACAGAACTGCCGTGAACCACGAATTTTAAGTATCTAATACTATTGCTAAATAGCTCGTCATCCTTGAGCCACAGCTAAACTCACCTACACGTGGTGCACGCGTACATCTGAATAAAAATAACCGATCAAATGCGTCAAATCCAAAAATTCAAATGACTTGAGAATTTGCTACTTTTAGTTACTTGTTAAATAAGAAAATTGCATACGTTTACAAATAAAGAGCTCGATGGCATCGTTACGCGTCATCAGTCATCAGTCTAATCGATGTTGAAGATGTTGATGAACGACATACACCCCAAGTGTTATAATACACACTCATAGTGTTATAATAAAGCACTTGTACTGTTCCACGTAATTACATTTATTTTTACCGACCGGTTTTGCCGCTAAGGCATTATCAAGGTAAGCGGATGGTGTTTGTGTTTTCACTCAAATTACGTGGAACAGTACAAGTGCTTCATAAATAAATATTTCTGAACAATTTACACAGCGCCATCTAGTCCCAAATTAAGCACAAAGCTTGTGTTATGGGTACTAGACAACTGATAAATGTACTTAAATATTTTTTTTTTTTGTAAATACATACTTATAATACATAGAAAACACCCTGACCAAGATGAACAGACATGTTCATGCACACAAATGTTTGTCTTGTGCGGGAATCGAACCCGCGACCTCGGAGTCAAAGTGGCCATTGCTAACCATTCCACCACCGAGCTCGTCTAGCGAGTAGAGCGAGTGGAGCTTCAGTATAACATTATGATAATAATGTTCCACCAAGTGCCAACAATCAACAATATCAACTTGTTCTCTTTCTTTAGTGTCCAGACTTCACGACCATGCTTTAAAATTGTTCTTGTATTACGTAAGTATATTACACCGTGTGTGTGTCATTGTGACCCTGAAATTGCCTTTTCCGTGGATTATTTTTAAAGCGATCAGATCTTTGTCGCACCCTAGATGACGCGATAATTATTCTACTCATTATACTCTGTTCATACTTTCCTGGCTTGGCGACCCAATTTCACTGTTTTAATATTTTATGAACATTGTGTAGCCAGCCAGTAAAATTAAAAAAATCGGTCAAGTGTGAGTAGAGCTCACGTTGAGAGGCCCGTGTATACGAGGAATCGACGAGTAACAATAATTTGTTCTCAGAAAAAAAAATACGTCTAGCACTCGGGGACTGCCGCGGTAAAGATATTGCATAGCATTTTTTATCAACTTATAATTATTTATGCAGTATTTTTATTATAAGACATTTTCATCTTCTCAGTAGTCATACAAAACCCAAACTGATATAGAATTGACAATAACATACTTATATTTGAAATAAAATGTTAATCCGAAACATGTACGGTAGCACTTAAGCTCTCTTGAGAAGTAAGGTTAAACGCCCGAAAAATTATATGTCGAATTCGAATTTTCGTGTAGGGCTCGTATGATCATAGTAAGTCCATAATATATAAAAATTTTATTAAAAAAAAAAAATATCCCAAAATCAGTAATGTCAAAAATAATGATGTCAAAATCGAATGTCAAAAATAATAATAGCGATAAAGTTCAAAAAGTCTTACTTACTTACAAAAAGAAAAATGACCACATCGAGGCGCGAACGTAGAAACGATAGTGCAAATTGGTCACACATTTTGCAATTGCGCCATTGACTCGATAATACTCACTGGCGAAATACGAGTATGTATTGGGGGGGTGATAGGTTGTTTTTGCTTAACGGAATTTCTTGATTCGGCCGCCGCGCTCAAAGCCCGGGATAAAAGCTATGCAATAGCTTAAAACTAAACAATATAGTCGATAACCCTATTTTTCGAACGAGCTACCTACCATTTTTTTAATGTGGTCGATCAAAATTTCTCCTTGCCTGATGGAAAGCATAAGTGAAGAATAAATTTGAGGACCGCGATCATCGCAATTAGCGCGCTGGGGGTCCACCGCTTGTGCTCTCCACTCTCGCCCATACGACTCGCATCGCTTTCTACATATAAAAGTGTGTTGGTATATGGCATAGATAACAGAAACGAGTATATGGGGACCCCTTAATGCACCAACAAAACTATTTGTATTGGAAGCATATAGGCTACGGGAACCGATTAATTGTAATATGGCATCAGGCGGGCCATATACCAAATCGCTGAGCGCGGCGCAAGCCGTTGCACGTGCCTAGCCATGAGTGATACACTTGTGGCCAACGAACTCCTTGCGTTCCTGCAACAAAAATTGGACGTAATGGACGAAGTGAGCGCCATGCAAATATGCGTGTCTACCTTCACTCAGGATGACATAGCAGAAGCCAAGGTACTCTTACACGAGTCTCTTAACAAGAGAGACAAGATGGTGTCCCATAGGCGTGATGGGACGAAGAAAAGTTTGCAAGAAATCATTACACTGCTGAAGAAGACTGATCCGGATGACGTGCCGACGTTTGTGATGAAAGAAATACAGAAACTTCCCGCCGTGACCCCGGACCATGTCGAGCCTGTTGAAGGACCTCGTATCTTTGAAGAGGAGTTTGGCCGATTTGACGCTGAAATTCGAAGCATCCGAAAGTACTGTAGATGAACTGCGCAAGGAAGGAAGACTATACGTCTGCGTTGTTCGCTTGCAGTGTCTAGGTCATCAATTGCGAACGTAAACACTAAGTGTGGAGCGTTCCTAAATGCCTCACCGTCAAGTGTAGAGTCAGCGATTGTAACGTTGACACCGAAGACGTCCACGTCCACGGCACGAACAACAGCTGTGCGACAAAGAGGGCTTCGTCAAAGTAGTGAAGAAAAAGAAGTCCTCCAACCGCAACCATCGTGGCACCGCCCCGCCCGGACCGGACACGTTACTGCGTCAGGAAGTACCCTCAACACAGTTGTACGTGTCAGGTTTACACTGATCCACAAAGACTGAAAACGTTGTGGACTATGTGAAGAAAAAGAGCACTTTCATTCTAAGGGTCGAGCGGTTGATACCTCGCCACAGAGTCAATTTTAGCTCGTTTGTGGTTAGGGTACCGACCCACCATCTGCAGACCTTCATGAAGAAAGACTTCTGGCCGCAGGGCGTCGTGTTCCGGAGATTCCGAGGACGACTACCTACCGATTCGCCATACACGTCGCCGACACTACGTGTATAATATATGTATTACAATAGAGTTAAGTTTTTAGATAAATATGTATGTTAGTTTATAAGGTATTTATAATATGGGTGTATTGTTTTTTTGCATTGCCTGAAATAAATGATGATTATTATTATTATTATATGCTTGTCTGCCACCCGACGGATCTCAATCTAATATAGAACAAAGTAGTGTTAGTTACACCATTTATAACTCAAGAACGGCTGGACCAATTTTTGTGTTTTTGGATTTGTCTTCGTCCGAAATAGGATAATAAAACATTGGAAAATTGACGAAAAAATAAAGTAAAAAAAAAAAACATTTTCCCATGCAAATAGTGTCAGTTGAAAAAGGATTGAGATAGATAGATAGATAGATAGATAGATAGATAGATAGATAACATTTTTATTTGCACACTGAAACACACAAAATACAGAAACTTAAAATACTTCTAATAATAAAACAGAACTTATATATATTAGAGCTCACAAATTAACCGAAGCCCCATCCCCCGCTCCGTTGTTCAGCGTGTGTTGCAGTGATACAAACGGGCAACAACTCAGTGTTGGACTTGCTCAGAGAGCAAAACACTGATTTTCAGTTATTGCCTTTGAGTAGGTGCTGGGCGCATCCAAACGCCACAGACGTGTCAGCCAAGATACCACATATTTGAAAGACATTATAGTTAATAGGAATACATATTACAGTAAAATTCAGGTACAAAATCAACCCTTATATTATTGCTACCAAATACAAATAATATATATAAAAAATAAATTCCGAATACATAGTCACCATTACCTAAGCGATTGCACCGAACCGTTTTTTTGATAATCTAACAAAAACAGCTTTAATTGTTTCTTAAAATTTGGTCTTGATGTTAGAAATCTTATTGGAGGTGGAATGTTATTCCAACATTTGGTCGCTTGGTAACGGAAGCTACCCGTAAAAGTGACAGTTTTGTGCTTGTATACCGCCAGTGGAGGACGTGTCGATCGAAGAACACCAGCCCCATACTTTGTAGTGCAGATATTTATTGGTAGTCAAATATTTATGTGTGCGTTCAGAAATTTATATCAAGCTCCTTTAGAACAAATGACAAATGAACAAATATCTTAATTAAAAAAAAATCGATTGGTGTCACTTTTAAGTCAGGAAAGTTATCTGTGATTTGTTTTGAAAATTGTTTTTAATTAAGATGACGAGCTCGGTGGCGTAGCGGTCAATGACGCGGCTTCGATACCAACGCTCGTGGGTTCGATTCCCACACAGGACAAAAATTTGTATGCATGAATATGTCTGTTTGTCTTGGTCTGGGTGTTTTCTATGTATCATAAGTATGTATTTACAAAAAAAAAAAAAATTTACGTACGTTTATCTGTAATCTAGTACCCATAACACAAGCTTCGCTTACTTTGGGGCTAGATGGCGCTGTGTAATTTGTCTGACAATATTTATTATTATTTATTATTATTCAGATATTTATTGGTATTAAGATATTAAAGTATTAAGATATTATATTCATTGGTATAGTTGATTTTTGTATTTTTATATATTTTTTGTGGTATTATCTTAATAAGTTACTGAAATTTATATTTATTTTATATTCATTAAATTACTTCCATAAAATCATATACTTAGTTCAGCTACTAAGTAACACGACATTCATTGACTGTTAGGCGTTACGAAGTATGCCCGGTGAGCTAGTATGTAATAATTATAGGTTCCGTTTGGAATTTAGACGTACTGGACCCTAGAAAAGTGGGTAACAATTTCAGCTACAATGCAAATAAATTTTTAATTTGATCCACGTTCAACATTTACATAGCCTGGAGCCGAGTCAGTCTTTTTGATATTTCAATAATAATGAAAATAGATTTTTCAACAATTTCGGCATTGACTGTACTACGTTGAAATAATGCCAGTAAAAAATATTTCGTACAAAAACAACATGAAGCATAATTTTAAAATGTACAGTTTTACTAAAAATAACGTATCTTTTAAAATATTGACATGCTTTTGTATTGCATATTGCAGTAAATGTATTGTTAAAAAAATATCTTCATGGTAGTGAAGTCGAGTCACATATTTTTTCGTGAATTCTATTATTATCATTGTAATTACTATATCACCATACTTTCCATTAATTGAAAATTGGTTGCCTGTAAAGTCGGTATACGGGCGAAAGTTTTACGTGACAACGATTTTGAGTGGTAAAATGTTTTCGAGTGGAAGGGACGCATGCCTTTCACTTTTTATGTCTGTCTCTCTCGCTCTTAGAAGGGACGCTCTTACGCATAACGTGAGCCAGTTTCTTGAAGTGTCACCCGGCTAACCAATTTATAAGACGTTGTCACGTCAAAAACAAAAGGCTTTCCTTGCATCACGAAAGATTTGGTTCACAACGAAGAGAACCCAAATTACCGAGAGTATAAAAATAAAAGTACGTGTACAAAACGCTCTCCAAGAACGCACACAAAGACGACGCTCATAGACAAGTAGAAGTCCATGAGCGTTATCAGTTTTAAGAATTTTTATATTGTGTTTGTCTGTAACACTTACTCGTATACTACCACAGTATAAGTAATAGTACTAACGTAATACTATTATACTAATATTATAAAGCTGAAGAGTTTGGTTATTTGGTTGAACGCGATAATCTCAGGAACTACTCATTCGAATTGAAAAAAATATTTTAGTGTTAGATAGCCTATTTTTCGAGGAAGGCTATAGGCTATATAACATTACGATAGCACCAATAGTAGCGGGAGCATCAATGAAAAATCATGCAAAAATGGAAAAAAATATATTCCTTTTGAGAGCTTCCGTCGCGTGCGATGCGTAAACATTTCAAGTTATGCAACCATTATATACGACGGAATTATTCATCTTAAAAAGTTCTAAGTAAAAAATCCGTGATAGCATAATGTGTCTATCTTTTAAAATTGGCTCACTAGAACCTTTCAAATGGTAAGCTTACGATTCACTCTCAACTCTCTGTCTCAAGTAGTGAAGTTGCGCGGGACAGCTAGTCTTTTTATATAGAGAAACAAAAATTCCGTTATTCTTTTTTTCTCCAAATGCACTTATCTGAAGACCTCACTTCCTTAAGTCGCTCGGTCTAATTCAAATTCTGTTTGTTCAATGACTGTATGAACGTGTGCGTCAGCATGTTGACGACCCTAGTGATTCACGCGAGTCTAGGTATAAACAATGAAGTACATGCATGAGGTTTACTTCTGTACTCTATATATTTCGTGACTTAAGCTGTTCATTGATTTCGAAATTTATTTGTCGTTGAATAGAATTTTTTGATGACACTTTTATATTTTTTACCTACTTTGGTTTCCGTTTAACAAGGCTTTTTTATATTATGTCGGGTGGAGAAACAAGCATACCACTCGCAGGATGTGAAACGGTGACACTAGCCTATAGACACTTGCAACATAAAATATCGATTTTGCGACCTCCGCTCTCTGCCAATCCAGCAAATTTTTTCCTAGTAGATATCCTCTAAATCTCAAGGAAATTGTTATTATGCTGCGAACTTCTATAGTGGTAGAGGAACGTCGCCAATAAGTATAAAATTTACGCTGTGCCCTACCAGACTAGTATCTACTACCTTTTGCCAGAGCTTCATTAGTTCGTCAGCAGGATGCACCATGTGTGCAGTTTGGTTTGAGCTCAAATATGATGGTGAGCTAAGTAGCTAGTCATGTAATTGCAAAGGCATCCATATAAATACATGGAAGCCGTTGCAATTACATGATTTTCATAAAACAAAATTTCCTGATCGTACTCGCAAATGTATCTAAAATCTAAATCTGGACAACTTATATCTCTACTGTATGTCATTTTATATATAGACGGGTCATATGTGAACATCATCAGTCACCGCAGTAGTAATTGGTAACAAAGCGCTTACTCAATTACTCAATTGCATGTATACATGCAGGACGCAAAAAAATTAAAAGAACGTGAACATACAAAAAGACTTTTATCTACAAGTTATCAATAATCCAGACCACATTTGAAATTATTAATTGGTAATTTTCTAAATGTCTTCATCATCATCATCAGCCTGTATCTACCTACTGCTGGATATAGCCTTTCCTAATGCTTTCCATCACATGCGATCCTCCGCTTTCCGCATCCAACCTCTACCAGCCTCTAACAGTTGTCAGTCCATCTAGAGAGGGGGCGCCCTCCTGATTGTTTTATTTTAAGAGCTAAGGTCTTGCTGCGACGATAAATGGCGCGTTACTGAATGCCGGGGAAATACCTTGCTTTCTTCTTACTACAATGGAGGCAGGTAGAATGCATCTATAGGTAAAAAAGTCTCTTCTCGTTATTCACGAATTAAGGTGGGGATTTCTATTACACTACAAGGTGTTTAGACTGCTGTTAGGCGGAGACCAGTTAGGTATCCGCCTAACAGCAGCATGGTCGTCCAAGACCAAGTCCAATGATAACAACTGGGACGGCATTAAACATATCCCAGCAGTGGCATGAATTTATTGATGCATACTATTTCACGAATTCAAAAGGATATGGCGTTTTTGATTTAAATATTAATATATTGTATATTTGACGATCCTGGTGGTTGAATTGGTAACCATGTCAACTTTGTTTACATCAACACAAAACAAATATTTGTATGCATGAACATGTCTGTTTGTAGTGGTCCGGATGTTTTTTTATGTATTATGTGTGTGTATTTACAATTTTTTTTTAAGTATAATATCAGTTATCTAGTACCCATATGTAGTACAAGCTTTGCTTAGTTTGAGACTAGATGACAATGTGTAATCCGTCCAAGAATATAATATGCATTAAGCAGATGATCGTGCTTAATGAATGAAAAATACTGATAAATGTAAGTTTTTTTTATACTACGTCGGGTGGCAGAGAAGCATACGGCGCGCCTGATGGGAAGCGATTACGGTAGCCATATTAACGCTCGCTACATAAAATATTGCTCCGACACCCCCGCTGCCAACGCAGCATCTTCTTCCTTTCTGGCGACTTCACTCACTCGCAGGAACACAACAACCCTCATGGGAATTGTTATTTGGCTGCGGTATTCTATGAGGTGGAGGTACATCCCCCAGTCGGGTAGCTTACAATTACGCTTCCTACCTCTCTTTTCGCCAGAGCTTCGTTTGTCAGTCAGCAGGGTGCACCGCGTGCAGGTGGAATTAGCTTTGGTTCAAAGATGTTGATGAACCACATACACCCCAAAAAGTGTATAGTCGCATTAAATATAGACTTGTACGCATAGGAAACCCGTGAAGATAATATACTGTATTAATTATGTGGTCAATGTGCAAGTTTAAATAATAATAATAATCTTTATTGCTTAAAAACGAGTAAATTGTTGATGCTGTCGTGCATGCATCAATTGTTGGCACTTATTGGAAGATTATTAACAATTTGTTATTAATAAAGCACTTATACTGTTCCTCTTAATTAAATTTCCCCCGATCTGTTGGGGAACCTCCAAGAAGTGGTAACACAGGTGGGTAAAAGATTGAAATACCCTCTTAATATTTTAAATTTTGATAAGTATTGTCATTGATTGCTCGAAATCAAAATGATTTGTAGAAACGGAAACATCTGTTTACCTTGATAATCCTAAGGCGAAACCCGTCGGTAAGAATAAATATAATTAAGTGAAATTGTAGTATAAATTGAAAATATGTATTATGATTTATGTACAGTGAAACTTGATTAAGTAGGACCTGGATAAGTGAGAAACCTCCATAACTAGAACTTATGCTGAGGTCCCAATACTTTGGCACAGAATTATCTTTGTTAGTGGGACGAAGTAAACCTCTGTATCTGGGATTCGTTCTTTCGATTTATAACTGAGACAACGAGTGAATTTTATATGCATTAACCTCTGTAACTGAAACAACATCAATTTATGACCTCTCTAACTGGGGCGGGGCTTACTTTACATTTATTCGACGACGAAATAGGCTCAGAAGTAAATTTAGTTAAAATTTCTAAACGCCAACAGTAAAAGCACTAGAAACTTTTCACAGTTATTTTGAAATGACATCAATAGGCAACCAAAGCATATTTGATAATATTTATTACATCGAAAAACATCTAATGGCTGATACTTCATTACAAAGAGAGATTTGTTTATTTATAATGGATAATCTAGGGGTAAATCTTTAGATGGACCGATGTCCTCAAAAAAGTAGCTGGTAGCGGTTGGATGCGGAAAGCGCAGGATCGCATATGGAGGAAAGCATTGGGGAAGGCCATTTCCAGCAGTGGGTAGACACAGGCTGATAATGATGATGAATTGATAAACTTAAAAACTACTAGACCGTTTTTAAAAAATCTTTCGTTTAAAGAAAGAAGAAAATCAGTGAGTATAGGCTATATTACATTGCACACGTGCGAATCCGGGATGGATTGCTAGTATATGACAATGTAGCAACTGTTTCATATTATTACCATAGATATTATAATTATTACTAATCTGTACATAGAAATGAGGATGCTGGCTTAATTGAGCATATAATTAACGCTCGCATGAGCGCCGCTGAGTCCCCGGCGAGAGAGTTACATAGAAGTAATAATGCACTAACTAAAGGGGCGGTTTGTTATTTAGCATTTTTTTAGACAAGCTTCGTTTAGTTGTTAATAAAAACACATAAATTTAAGGTTACTGTTCGAAATACAGTAAGAGCACAGTATAAGTAATTGAACTATGTAAAGTATGGCCACTCGCTGCCGTGGAGTGTCTCTCTCTCGTGTCGACATCACCTGGTCCTCTCCTCTGAGACAAATCTGGAACAGTTTGTATGGTGGCGCACGTACAGACGCTCATTTCATATCCAGAGTCGTAAAACCGTTAATGAAAAAAGTATTGCTTCATCGTATCTTAAATGTTTTCCCATCACTAAATAATTAAAATAAACTAGGTCGAATGTACACAGCCCTTTAGCGCCAACCGTTAATCGGATAGCATTGTTCTGGACGCGGTGTGGCCCTAGAGACCACCGGCGACTGACAGCTTAATAACACTAAATCAAGTATCCGAACGCGATGTTTTCATTCGAGGGTTAATAACGTACAAAATTAAAGTTTATTGTGAACTGCGGCGGTGGTCCGTTATTTATGGCACCTATTTATTAATTGTCTTTAAAATTTAATTGGAAATTCGGATCTTTCGGGCAGTTATTGGTTATCAGTTTTGAATATTATTTATAGCTGGGTTTTGCATAATTATTTAATTTATTCTTTCTAGTTAGAATCATTCATTAGCCATGCACTAAGATTACTAATTTAGCATTTAGTCCAAGTATAGTCTAAAATTGTTAGACTCAATATGGCTAATTTTCGCTATTGTTGGGCTAATGATGGTTTGGGGTGTAAGTGGTTCATCAACATCTTTGAACCAAAGCCAACCTCAGCTGCACGATGTGCACCCTGCTGACTGACAAACGAGGCTCTGGCGAAAAGAGAGGTAGGGTAGCGTATTTTGTAAGCTGCCCGACTGGGGAAGTACTTCCACCTTAGAGAATACCGCAGCCAAATAACAATTCCCTTGATAATTGTAGTGTTTCTGCGAGTGAGTGAGGTTACCAAAAAGGAACGAGTCGCTGCGTTGATACGTATACTAGGAGGAGCGGCCCGCGAGCAATATTTCATGTTGCTAGCGTTAGTATGGCCACGGTAACCACTTTACATTAGACGGGTCGTATGCTTGTCTGCCGCCCGACGTAGTATAAAAAAAAATTTTTTGCTTATATGTGAACATATCGGCTGACCAAGTCCCCTGTACTACTATATTTTTTTAGTCGCCGCGTAGTTTTTATGATTCATCAACATCTTTGGACCAAAGCAAACTTCACCTGCACGTGGTGCACCCTGCTGACTGACAAACGAAGCTCTGGCGAAAAGAGAGGTAGGGAGCGTAATTGTAAGCTACCCAACTGGGGAATGTACCTCCACCTCACAGAATACCGCAGCCAAATAACAATTCGCTTGAGGGTTGTTGTGTTCATGCGAGTGAGTGAGGTCCCTAGAAAGGAAGGAGATGCTGCGATGACAGTGGGGGTGGCGGCGCGCCAGCGATATTTTATGTTGCGAGCGTTAATTAACGAGCTCGGTGGCGTAGCGGTCAATGACGCGGCTTCGACACCAACGTTCGTGGGTTCGATTCCCACACAGGACAAACATTTGTGTGCATGAACATGTCTGTTTGTCTTGGTCTGGGTGTTTTCTATGTATCATAAGTATGTATTTACAAAAAAAAAAATGTATTTACGTATGTTTATCAGTTGTCTAGTACCCATAACACAAGCTCCGCTTACTTTGGGGCTAGATGGCGCTGCGTAATTTGTCTGACAATATTTATTTATTTATTTATTAATATGGCTACGGTAACCGCTTCACATCAGGTGGGCCGTAAGCTTGTCTGTCACCCGACGTAAAAAAAATCCTAGTAATTATTCGTGTACATATTTATATTGTTTATATAGCGGATTAGCAAGTTGAAGTGGCAGTGGTCAGTGCACATAGCACGACCGATGGGGTCGAAAAGTTCTCGAGTGGAGACCACGTATCGGCAAGCACAGCGTAGGACGTCCACCCACAAGATGGACAGACGACCTCATTAAGATCGTAGGATCGCGCTGGATGCAAGCCGCTTCCAACCGGTCTTATTGGAGATCTAGAGGGGAGGCCTATGTCCAGCAGTGGACTTTAAATGGCTGAGATGATGATGATGATGATATTTATATTGTGACTGTAAACAAAATTATGCACCAGAAAAACTGCAGATAAAATAAAATAAATAAATATATGCGGTTTTTAAGAAAAAATAAGTTTCATTTCGCAGTCCTGTTTGTATAAATACACATACTTATAAAGCTGTATTACATATGATACTTTTACTCCAACTCGATACGAATATTTCAACGTGTATTTTCGAATAATCCTAGAAAATAATTATGAAACTTAAAAACATTTTATATGAAAATAGGTTTTAAAATCATTTTCCACACAAACATTATTGAATTCGTTAAAACCATCAGACCCATTATGCGGAAATTTACTCCCAATGAAACGGCTTTTAACCGCGACTCTGTTATACGATTTTAAAACGAGTGGTTTTTAAATATGTATTGGTGTTTTGACATAAAAACAAATATCTCACGGCACTTTCGAAGCTGTATAAGCCGTGTTGCTACCACAATATAAAGTGTTTGAACTAGTGATGTACTCATTCGATTCATTTTTCTTTTTTATAAAAATATAATAAAACATGTATTTGTGGTAATATTATTCTTCTCTTCATATATTATCAGGCGTATCAGGCGGAGTTTGCCACCCGACGTAGTATAAAGAAAACATAGAAGAGATGACAACAGTTTTCCATGTGAGGTCGTATGTGTGCTTTGTAACGTGATTTGATCTCAAACTTACAGAAATATTATTATCTATCTCAATCGATATATTAAAAGCAAGTAAAAAATAATTGACGAACGTTAGTCTCGCTAAAACACGAGAACGGCTGGACCGATTTGACTAATTTTGGTTTTAAAATATTTGTGGAACTTCAGGTATGTTGAGAAAAAAATAAGAAAAACAACGATTTTGTTTTCGTTAACAAAAAATACGTCAATCCATTAGTACATCGTATCAATCCATTAGTCAATGGATTGATACGATGTTTTACGAGGGTAACCTAAAGTACACACCCGGACACATCTATCGATCTACCATAACCATTTCGGGGTGTAAGTGGTTCATCAACATCTTTGAACCATAGCCAACTTCACCTGCACGCGGTGCACCCTGCTGATTGACAAACGAAGCTCTGGCGAAAAGAGAGGTAGGGAGCGTAATTGTAAGCTACCCGACTGGGGAATGTACCTCCACCTCACAGAATACCGCAGCCAAATAACGGTTCCCTTGAGGGCTGTTGTGTTCCTGCGAGTGAGTGAGGTCACCAGAAAGGAAGGAGATGCTGCGATGGCAGCGGGGGTGGCGGCGCGCAAGCGATATTTTATGTTGCGAGCGTTAATATGGCTACGGTAACCGCTTCACATCAGGCGGGCCGTATGCTTGCCACCCGACGTAGTATAAAAAAAAAAAAAAATTAGTTTTGACGGTTTCTAGCCAAAAATAAAGTTGTAGATTGAGCAAAAAGTTTTTTTGCTGTCTTGAATCCGGCGCGTTTACTATGTTCTTCGTATGATATTGTTCGCGAAACTTTTTGTGTAACTTAACAATTCTTTTTGCTAGATGCCGTCAAAAATTGCCCTTTTTGTAATGTCTGGATGCATTTTTGTAATGTCTGGTAAGTTACAACATACAACTTGCATTAAAAAATCTTTACTATGACAGTATATTTAACAGAAATTTCCCAACACTATTACGAACCCACTACGTGTGGAACATTTCGCTCTGGCATACCCATTCATCGCGCCGGACTACACGATCGAAACTGTATACAACTTCTGTTCTCCTGGTACTTTTGTTCGTAGAAATAGTTTCATATTGCATCGTCGTATCCTGTTTTATGTTTTTTTTTAGTTATTTTTTAAGCTATGTCCGGTACGAAATAAGTATAACTATTCCCATGAACGAGTAGCAAGTACCGCAAGCTATGTACATGAGTAATACATATTATTTCGTATGTGCTGGCACTCCCGTTGCTAATGTACCATCTCCTTCATCTAAAGACCTCATTCACAGGAACATAACAATCTTAAAGGTTATTGCTATAGCTGCTTGCTAAACACCACAGATTACAGAATCAGAGCATAAACACTTTGCTTATTGAGTTAGTCAGTACGAAAAATAATAATAAACTAGATTTTATTATTAGTTTAAAATAAAAACAATTTCATACTGTGTGTGTCGCGAGTTTCTCTTTTTTTTTAACGCACATTTCTCAGGACATTATTTGTATTTTGGAAAGTTCCTTTTGCAATTTGACAACACATTTCTTAGGGAAGGTGAAAATAATACTTAATAATAATATCACGCTATGCTTCCTTATGCCCACGAGTACAATAAAATCGAGTGAGGATGGCTACATTGCGGAGCTGCCAGCGCGCTAAGAAGAGTAACAAAGAAACCAGCAGTCAATGTAATGCTACGGATAGGGTGATATCGGTATCGGGATAAATATGCCTTTGAATAGTTTTTTTTTCTTTAAATAATGATGATTCGACAGATTGCTCTTACACTCTATCTCTAAAATTTATTATTGTAACTGTATATTTAGGAGCTCGGTGGCGTCGTGGCGTGTGTCAGTCTAATCGAACACGCAAGTTAAGCAATGTCGACCGTAGCCTATCCATGGATGGGTTTACATATTAAGTGAAACCGTCGGCCCCGGCTGTTGTCATTATAGATAACAGTCGTTAAGCCAAGTCAGTGACCTCTAGGCAGCTTGAAAACATTGACAACCCGTAGTTGAGCAGCGTGCTGGAGTATGCTCTTAACCCTTTCAATTGAAGGGAGACCCATATCGCAGCAGTGGGGTGAATAAGAAAAAAAAAACAAAGAATAGATATTTTATACATTTTAAAACAAACTTTATCTTAACTTATTCTTTAAAGAACTGCCGCAATTTGCCACTGTAGTTAACAGAACTTTCAACTTTACTTAAAGTTATTCGCAAAGACAATCGCAAAGAAAAAAGAATAAAAAAGCAGCAGTTCTATTGAGATAAGTAATTCTTTAATGAGATATGCACTCGGGGGTTTAAAATAATTTGCAAATGAAAAAAGGTCCGTTGAAATTGGTCATTATTTTTTTATTTATTTGTAATCAACAGCCTACCAAATTTAGAGTACACTATGTATGCAACTTGTACTTAGTATTCGACATTACTAATACATATTAATAGGAAACAATAAACGTCACAATACTTAGTACTTAGTATTGTTCGCTGCTTCACGATAGTTACAGATATGTGCACTCACATTACTCACATAGTACTTACATTAAAACATTGTATTTAGTTATATTATACAGTAATAATAATAGCGTATAGAATATATTAGGTTTTACAATTAATGCACAGTATTGTAATTTAGGTGTAGGATAGACTGACTTACATTATTAAACAGCAGGAGTGTTCCACTTCGTGTGTTTGTCATGGAACAATATAAGATCATTCCTATATATGCTATTATATGATGTAATAAGTAATCTATATATAAAAATGAATCTCTATTTCCCTTGGTCATGGCATCACGCGTGAACGGCTGGACCGATTGCGATATTTCTTTTTATGTTGTATTTGTTATTGTCAGGAGAAGGTTCTTATGAAAGAAAGAAAAAATAAAATAAGAAAGTTGATCAGAAAATTTAAGAAAACTGAAAGACCATAATAACTTTTCTATTGTAACTTTATGTCATTTGACAGAACTGTCGGTCATTTGACAGATTGCGCGAAACCAATTGAAATTCAATTAATTGTTAGGAAGACAGGACTACGTCTGTGGGGTGAGCTAGTAAGCAATAACACCAGCGGACACCTTTAAGGCGCGATTATATATATTAAAAGATTAAATATAAAAGAGCTACCATTTAACAAATTTAAAAAAAACATTTAGTAAATGGCTACTAGAAAAAACGTTTTATACGGTTGACGCATTCTTAAATTATTTTAAAAAATAAGATCTCCGGTTATGTCGATGCATGGAGTAAATCCTTAAATTTGTGAATATAAATATTTGCATGCTATTATATAATATGGCTAAATAGGCATAAGCAACTTTTATTTTAAGATCCAACCGCATTTATTGTACCCACCCTATTTATTGCAAATAAATCATTTGTATTTGTATTTATAGTAGGTCTTTTACCCAAATTTGAATACCAAAAATGTTTTTTAGGCGACGTAAGTTCGCTGTTTCAAATGTATTAACCAGGTTTATTCATCGTCGGGGGGGCAGACAAGCATACGGCCCGCCTGATGTGAAGCGGTTACCGTAGCCATATTAACGCTCGCAACATAAAATATCGCTCGCGCGCCGCCACCCACGCTGCCAAGGCAGTATCTCCTTCCTTTCTGGTGACCTCACTCACTCGCAGGAACACAACAACCCTCAAGCGAATTGTTATTTGGCTGCGGTATTCTGTGAGGTGGAGGTACATTCCCCAGTCGGGTAGCTTACAATTACGCTTCCTACCTCTCTTTTCGCCAGAGCTTTGTTTGTCAGTCAGCAGGGTGCACCGCGTGCAGGTGAAGTTGGCTTTGGTTCAAAGATGATGATGAACCACTTACACCCCAAAACTTACACCTCTATTTTAATAGCGTTTGTATTAATGTATTGGTTGTCAGTGTCTGTTACTTTAAATCAATAAAACTCCACTTGTATTTTACGTTTAATTTTATAACCGTGTCAGTTTTAATTTACCCATATTCGGGTAAACGGATTAATGTAATCGCGCCCTTACACGGTTATTACAGGGTGTTAAAACAACATACAAGTTAAAATTTAAAGGATCACCAGAACCGATTTTTTACAGGGAAAATATAAAAAAAAAACATTGTGAAAATTAAATGTAACGGAACAAAATGCCTATTTTAACCACGCTACCTACCGTGCCGTAATGCGGCAAGAGGTTTATTGATGATTTTGTTTAGATATTTCTTTTTAATTTTAATACTTTTTATGAAATTATTTATTCAGCTAAGCTCGAGCTCTTCCGTTTTTCGGAGGTCACGTTAAGCCGTCGGTGCTGGCTGTTATCATTAGATGACAGTCATTAGCCAAGTTAGTGGCCTTTAGGCGGTTTGAAAACACTTGCCCTCCGCCGACGAGCCCCCTTTCCACCATCTCTTATTGCGATTCAATAATTGAATAGATTGCTTATTCATACCAATGAATAAGCGACTCTATTCCATTTGAAATAGAGTCGCTTATTCATTGGTAGAAATAAGCATTCTATTCAGTTATTGAATCGCATTATGAGATGGTGGTAAGGGGGCTGCAGTTGAGCAGCTTGGTAGAGTGTGCTTCTAAATCCCTTCAATTGACGACGTGAGGTATCCCAGCTACTGGTTGATGACAACTAATGAAAACTATATCATGAGGTCGTTTATATAAATTTGCATTATTGCAAGACAGCCCAAAGATGGAGAATAAGGTTTAAGTGTAAATCTATGTAAGGAATGTCTGTATCTGATGTATGTAATTAATATCTTTAACTACTCTCATACTGAAATTTAGAGATAAAAGATAAAAACTAACCACAGAATCTTAATGACAGTCTTTTACGCGCGAGCTGTCGAAATAAATTTAAAAAGTTACTTTTCGATACAGCTCTTTAAGGACAACTGTATCGAAAACTTTTTTATCTAATCTCATACTGAAATTTACACATTAAAAAACTGAACACAGTATCATAATGACAGTCTTTACGCACAAGCTATCAAAATAAATTTAAAAAGTTATTTTTCGATACAGCTCTTCTATGGACAACTGTATCGTAAAATAACTTTTTTACCAATTCGATACAGCTTCAGCCCAGGATACAGGTATTTTAAACAGGTTGCAATGCAAATACATTGCAACTATGCAATTTTTTTCTACATAATCTGTGAACGCGGCGCCGCGCGGCGCGTCGCGCATGCGCACTACGCATGCTTGATCTGCAAATGGATTTATAAGTAAGAATTATAGCTGTTAAATTAACTTCATGGTTGTATTTAAAATACTATTATCATATATTTCATGAGATTAGATAAAGTAGTGTATGAAACTGCACATAATTAGGTATTAAAATACTCGTGTGGTCTATTATAACATTCGCCTTCGGCTCATGTTATAAACTCACACTCCTATTTTAATAACCCTTATTAATATAACAACCTTGGCTTAACGACTGTCATCTAATGATAACAACCGGGACCGACGGTTTAACGTGCCTTCCGAAGCACGGAGGAGCTCAAGATAATCTAATGATAACAACCGGGACCGACAGCTTAACGTGTCTTTCCAAGCACGTAGGAGCTCGAGGTAATATAAACCCATCCGTGTACCGGCTACGGTCGACGTTGCTTAACTTGCGTGTTCAATTAAACTTTCATGCGCAATTACGCCATCGAGCTTCTCTATTATTTTTTAGTATTCATTGTTTTAATTCCATAAAATCATAATATAATTTCAGCTAATATGTACCACGACATTCATTGATTGTTAGGCGGTACGAAGTTCGCCGGGACAGCTAGTTAGATATAGCTAGATTTAGACATTTCTGGACAATTTACACAGCGCCATTTAGTCCCAAATTAAGCGCAAAGCTTGTGTTATGGATATTAGACAACTGATAAATGTACTTAAATACATTTTTTTTTGTAAATATGTACATATTTATAATACATAGAAAACACCCAGACAAAGACAAACAGACATGTGCATGCACACAAATGTTTGTCTTGTGCGCGATTCGAACCCGCAACCTCGGAGTCAAAGTGGCCATTGCTAACCATTCGACCACCAAGCTCATCGTATTCATCCAATCAAATGTTGTTAAACAAATAACGCAAAATAAAAGTACGCAGTAAAATAGTAAAATGTAATACATTATTTCATCAATATGTATGCCGTATTTTTTCACAGATAATAATGAATTCTGTCAGAGGATTCCCTTTGAGAGCTATTCGTCTGGCTGCCTGACATAATCTCATAATGCGAGAACTATTGAAGGTTAATTCTATCAACTATTGTAAGCTAACTTTTTGAGAAAACATTATATATTTTTGTTTTTGCAAAGATATTCGTTATACAACTAATGTTTAGAAGCTCGAATAGTGGAGACGAATGCTCCACTATTCGTGGTTGCGTGTGCGAAAGGTTAGAATCTTAGGAGGTCTTAATATATTAATCGGGTTGAGGTAAATGGTTCATCAACATCTTTGAACCTAAGCCAACTTCACCTGCACGTAGTGCACCCTGCTGACTGACAAACGAAGCTCTGGCGAAAAGAGAGGTAGGGAGCGTAATTGTAAGCTACCTGACTGGGGAATGTACCTCCTCACAGAATACCGCAGCCAAATAACAATTCCCTTGAGGGTTGTTGTGTTCCTGCGAGTGAGTGTGGTCACCACAAAGGACCTCAGTGGACCTCAGCGTCTTTATAAGCTGCCCGACTGGGGAAGTGCCTCCACTTCACACAATGCCGTAGCCAAATGAAAATTCCATTGAAGATTATTTGTTGTGTCCCTGCGAGTGAATGAGGTCAGCACATAGGAAAGAGATGCTGCGTTGGCAGCGGGGGTGGCGGCGCGCGAGCGATTGTATGTTGCGAGTGTTAATATGGCTACGGTAACCGCTCCACGTATCCACGCACGGCGTAGTATAAAAAAAAAGAGTTGTTACGAAATAAATTAATATGAATATGTCGTGAAAAAAACATTGTATTGCGGTGCATATATTCAGATAGTTTTTTAAACTCCACAGACGTTTTTTAGATTGGCAGGCTGCTCTGATTTTGACGTCACGTTTTTTAAATCATCGCTGCGTGGCAGTTGCATACAAATTTCGTTCGTGAGTGCACTAAAATGGAGCGTGGTATAGTCAAGAACACAATTCTTTTTTGTCTACCACGATAAATAAAAATTGTACGTGGCAACTCTGAATACACTGCTCCGACGTGCGACTGGAGTTTACTTCGTGCTCGAAGGAATAACGTTCCCCTTTTTGCTGCACATGATTTTACTAGCGTCTTCTTTTACTAAAATAATTATAAATAACACAAATTAAACTAAAACTCTTCTAAAAACTACTACTAATACAATAATATAAATACAATAAATATAAAAATAATAATAATAAATAAGTAAATAAATTACAAATAGAATATATCCTCTAAATTATTGAAGTAGAACTGAGTAACTACAGTAGTAATCTCTGACCTCGAAGCCTAATATGTATCATCTTAAAAGCACTACGTATATTTTTTTTTATACTACGTCGGGTGGCAGACAAGCATACGGTCCGCCTGATGTGAAGCGATTACGGTAGCCATATTAACGCTCGCGACGTAAAATATCGCTCGCGCGCCGCCACGCCTGCTGCCAACGCAGCATCTCCTACCTTTCTGGTGACCTCACTCAGTCGCAGGAACACAACAACCCTCAAGGGAATTGTTATTTGGCTGCGGTATTCTGTGAGGTGGAGGTACATTCCCCAGTCGGGTAGCTTATAATTATGCTCCCTACCTCTCTTTTCGCCAGAGCTTCATTTGTCAGTCAGCAGGGTGCACCGCTTGCAGGTGAAGTTGGCTTTGATTCAAAGATGTTGATGAACCACTTACACCCCATAAATATTTGCAATCCATATTTACAGTTTTATCGTCGGGTGTACTGAATAAATTGGTTGTTCAATATTTACCTGCGTAAGTTATTTTAGATATTCTGTACATAGACTAACATAATCAGATTTTATTGAGAAGAAATGAAATTGTTTTTATTTTTTTATACCACTTTATTTAACAACATACATGACTTACTTTTGACTTAATGTCCTATGTCCCCTGGATGGGGCAGAGGGCCTCCACAGTACGTCGCCATCCCGAGCGGTCTTGAGCTTCGCGCTTTATTTCGCTCCAGGTCATCCCTATCGCCTTCGCTTCTGCAATGATTGTCCGCCGCCAGGTTTGCTTCGGACGGCCACGTTTCCGCTTTCCTTAAGGATTCCAATCTAAGGCTTGCCTCGGTATGTGATCAGGATCCCTTCGGAGTGTGTGACCGATCCAGTTCCATTTCCGGCATTTGATCTGCTGGTCGATCGGCGTTTCACCGCAGCGCTCCCACAGCTCTACGTTAGAGATTTTCTCGGGCCAGTATATACCGAGAATACGGCGAAGACAGCGGTTTATAAAGACCTGGATTCGACGCGAGATGTCTTTGGTAACCTTCCACGTCTCGCATCCGTACAGCAACACGGTCTTCACGTTGGACCGGAATATCTTGAGCTTTACTCTCCTAGTCAGTTTACGCGATTGCCATACAGGACGGAGTCGCGCGAAGGTTGCTCTCCCTTTGGCGATCCTCGAAACGATGTCTTCTTCGGTCCCTCCTGATTCCGACACGACACTACCGAGGTAGGTAAATTTGTCGACTCTGTCAACCCCCTCTGTGCCGATGAGCAACGGCTACGAGCTTGTTGCTCCGCACCTCATTTCCTGGGTCTTCCGGATGTTAATTTTTAGTCCCGTCTCCAAAGCCTCTCTCCGTAGGTCGTCCAGTTTAGCTTGCATGTCAGCGCGTGTGTGGCTCAGTAGGCATAGGTCATCGGCGTAGTCCAAATCTTCTAAGACGTTGGACAGTCCCCACTCTATGCCGCGGCGCTTGCTGTTGGTAGTCCTGTACATGATGCCATCCAGGACGACAAGGAAGAGGAGAGGGGAGAGGAGACAACCCTGACGTACACCTGCATGGATCGGTATGTCCTCCGAGACGAGGCCGTCGTGCGTCACCCTACAGGAATACTTTCCGCAGATGGCCTTAATTATGTTTGTGAACTTCTCGGGGACTCCAATTTCAAGAAGACGATCCCAGATACAACTCCATCTCAGTGTGTCGAAGGCTTTTTCGAAGTCTACAAAGGTCAGGTACATTTCTCATTCTGATGCCTGTTCGAGAATGATGCGTAAGGTGTTGATCTGGTCCGTACACGATCGATTGGGTCGGAAACCAGCCTGCTCCTTGCGAATAAGAGGCTCGACTGCCCCCGACAGTCTATCCAGGATGACGCTGCATAGTACCTTGGACGGAATCGAAAGCAAGGTGATGCCTCTCCAATTGCCACATTCAGTGAGGTCTCCCTTTTTGGGTACGGTGATGAGAAGGCCTTTGTTCCAGTCATGAGGTAACTCTTCGGCTGACCAGATGTTCCGCAGAAGGGGTGTCAGCACGTTTGCAGCAGTAGGGACGTCTGTTTTCAGCATTTCTGCTGTGATAAGGTCCACTCCCGGGGCTTTCCCGTTCTTCAAAGACCGGATGGCCTTTACTACTTCCTCTTGTGTAGGGGGAGACACATCAATGTCCAGGCTTTGTGCAGGCAGGCTAACAGCAGCCGTGGCTGTAGTAGCGGGGTCGCTTGGGACACGGAAAATCTCCTCAAAGTACTCTCGCCAGCGCTGAAGCTGTCCCTCCGATGTCACGATCAACTGGCCTCTCTTGTCTTTCAAGGGCTTCTTTCTCTGTTTCCCATTCCCAGCCAAGGTCTTCGTTGCATTGTAGACCTCCCTGAGGTTACCGGAGTTGGCAGCGCGTTGGGCGCAATCCGCAATACCATCGACCCATATTCGTCTGTCATGACGTGTACTGCGGTAGATTTTTTTGCGAATTTGTCTGTATTGCAGCCTCAGGTCTTCACGCACTGTCACATCGTTGGTTGCTAGGAGTTGAAGATGGAGTTCGTGCCTTTCTTCAATGAGGTTCCAGGTTCTCTGTGACATCCAGTCTTCGCGTGTGTGTGATTTGTGTCCAAGAACGACGGAGCTGGTCTCTGTGTAGGCCATTTTGATGTGATTCCACTCCGCGTCGACAGTGGTAGTGGAGTCCGTTTCGAGAACGGAGAAACGATTTCGCAGCTCTAACCTAAAGGCGTCCCTAACGTCTGGGTTCCGCAGCTTGTTGACCTCAAATCTGCCTATCCTGCTGGTCGCGCTGGCAGCTCGAGCTACGGCTACTTTGAGTCGCACCTCGGCTACGACTAGGTGGTGATCGCTGTCAATATCCGCGCCACGACGGTTGCGGACGTCGAGCAGTGATGAGCGCCATTTGGAGCTGATGGCAAGGTGGTCGATTTGGTTCTTGGTGATACCATCGGGTGAGTTCCATGTGTACTTATGGTGGTCTCCATGTATAAATAAAGTACCTCCGATGGTGAGGTCGTTGTCCTGGCAGAACTCTACAAATCTCTCTCCGTTCTCGTTCCGGACTCCTAGCCCATGTATGCCCATGTGTCTTTGACAGCCTTCGTTGTCAGTGCCAACCTTGGCATTCACATGACGAAAACTATGTCCTGCTTGCGGATGTTCTTTAAAGTCAGGTTGAGTGCACTATAGAAATCGTCTTTGTCTTCCTCTGATGCCAGATTTGTGGGCGCATAACACTGAACAACGGTTATTTTGCGGGCTTTGCTGTTAAACCGGGCTGTGATGATTCGCTCTGAGATGGGCTTCCAGTCCAGAAGGCTCTTCTTCGCTGCGTCGGAAAGGAGGAATCCCACGCCGTTTTCACGTATATCTTCTTCATCTTCCTTTCCGGAGTAAAGAAATGTAAGGCCCTTGGACGTTCTCAGTTCTCCGAATCCATTTCTGCGCACTTCACTGAGACCGAGTATTTGCAGTTTGTATCTTAGCATTTCTGCTTCTGCTTGGGCTAGTCGGCTATCCTCGCTCAGCGTTCGCACGTTCCAACAAGCAATTCGTGTCCGTATTTTCATGCCAAAGGTCGTCGTAGTATGATCGGTCCGGTTTCGTACTCTTTCAGTTTCAGTAATCTATGTGCTTCAGGTAAGCGAGTGATTAGCCCACTATACCCTATCCCACTGGTGGGGCTGCCACCTTAGAGCCCGTGGGCGTGCTCGGTTTTGTTTCGGGTTTCTTCCCTAGTGAGTTTGTTTCTGTTTTAAGGCGCAGAAAATTCGCCTTTCGCCCTGCACTCTCAGCTCAGCTGCACCTCTAGGTGGCGGCCGCGCGATTGCACGGTTGCAGCAGTTCCCAGGAGGGACGACGGGGACGTGAGGTGACTCGGACTGGCCAGGGCTCTGCTTAAATTCGGTGTTCCGCCACTAACACAGCAGATGGTTTCTTGGCTTTTTGTAGGCAATGCTGTTCTCACTCACAGTGATTCCCACCAAGACCATACCCTGGCTTCCCCTCCCAAACCTACCTAACAACATACATCCTTAAGGCTTTTTTTAACAACATAGATCCTTACTGCCCGTCTGATGAAAAACCCATTAAAATAACCATAATCCGTTACCGTAAACCAAGGACGCCTGAAGTACTAAGGGCATCACATACGCGTTGCCGAGCCTGTAAAAACCTCTTTGAAGCGGTCCATTCGTTTAAGAGCCACTATTTCGCAGACAGACAACCAGACACAATCAGAGACGTCAAACTTATAACAACCGTCTTTTTGGATTGGGGGTTAAAAGTTAACAAGAAATACTGAAATAAAAAATGCGACTGAATTTTTGTTTTTATCTACCATTTTTTTTTTCGTGGACTCTATGCTGAAATAAATACCCTGTGTCGCTCTAACAGCTGATATCTATATATATGTTCGATTCTGCCAAGAGGTTTAGGTTAAAAAGCGTGCCAAAGAAATATATAATATCTCCCATCTTCTTCAGTCGGGTAAAAATACAGAAACATCTCCTGTTTAGGGTTCCATATAATAATAATTATTATTACGTCAGAGTGTAAACACAAGAAGGACTCTCAGCTCTGGCTTGCCTTCATTGGCCGTCCAGAGAGGAGCCGCTAGAGCTATATGCTCCAGGGGTGGAAGTGTTAAAGGGCATCACGCCGCGAGTAACTTCGGAGAAAGCGCAGCACACCTCTCGACATCCCTGAGTCACTCACACCGGTGTTGCCCCCGGCCGTTTTCCTGGCATTTCGGGGGCCCATCTAGTGAGTGGCAAGCCACCGCCTGCCGCGAATAACTAGCAATAAAAGCAGTTATGGCAGGCGTCCGTCCCTCTTCTGTAATAGCCCGGTATTAAGTTCACCCAGATCTCATCTCCATAGCCAATTTATTTTCCATCACACTTCGCAATAGTTTCGACGCCTGCCGAGACCTGCTCACGGGTATGTCGTTCCATTGACATATCCTGGAGCGGGTCACGGCGGGCGTACAACATTACATCAAACTTCTCAAAGGGGCCTCTACGCGTTGGATCCATATCCCCGCGCACGCCGATCAAATGACCGGGCTTGACCCGTGATTAAAAAGAGATACATAAATAATAATAATAATAATCTTTATTTGCCATAAATAGGGTGATTACAAGTTGGTGTCACATTTACTTCCTATGGTACATTCCTATTTAGCCATGTCATATGGTATGCAAATTTGTGTTATTTACATACAAGTAGTCAATAAGTTATACATATGTCACTAATTATCATGGTAAGTTATATAAACCAACAAGATAATAAAATTAAATTAATACATTTTAATATTCAATATCTATTGATTTCAGGTACCAGGCTGATAATATTGTCACTGCTTGAGTATTTCCTTTATTGCATAAAAAGTGTTTTGTATTAACCACTTACGCAGGGTTGTCTCGAACCTTTTCATTGGAAGTTGTTTAATGGCTTCAGGTATTTGATTATATAATTTTATGCACATCATATACGAGTTGTTTTGGATGCGTGTTGTCCTTGGAATAAAGTCAGGGACCAGTCTTTTGGAATTTCTCGTATTTCGCGTATAGACATCCTTTGCTTCTTTAAAGAGGCTGTAGTTTTTTTTACAAATTTACCTATCTCTAGCATATATAGACAAGGTAGTGGTAATATGTTTAGTTCTTTGAAGTACTTTCTACAGGATATGTCTGGCGCTATTCTACATATGGCTCTTATGCATCGCTTTTGTGCAATAAATACCTTTTGTATACCTGAACTATTGCCCCAGACTAGACGTAGTAAACAAAGAACCTTTATAGTTTCGCCATGTCCGTCTGTCTATCTGAAAGTATCTCTGTCCGTCGTCTATCCATCAGTCCGTTCGCGGCTTAGCTCAGAGATTGTTAGTACTAGAAGCTTAAATTTTATATTTTGGAAAAATTTGAAAAAAATATTTTTTAGGGTAGCTCCCCTACAAGTAATATAGTTCCAATTCAAGGCTCCGTTTCAGCTTAAAAATTCTTAAACAGTTGTTTATGGATATGTGAAAAAACTCGCTGCATATATACAATGAATTTAAAAGGAAAATTGTCACAGCTGAGTAGATTTTACAAATTAACGAGTTATAATTGATCAACATAAAAATGTATTTGGAAAAGACAAAATTTTGTATAAATTTAATTGAAAAATACTTAGTCAATTGTGTATATCAGGTAGTAAATTATTTACTACCTGATTTACATAATTTTAAATGGCCCTTTAGGGCCATTTAAAATTATGTCGTCAACCGTCACTCATCCACCGCTCGGATACGGGTCTCTCCTAAATCGAAGGGGTTTATAGCATACTCTACCAGGCTGCTCAACTGAGGTTTAGCTGAGACCAATGTTTTAAAGCCAAGCCGCCTAAAGGCCTCTGACTTGGCTTAACGACTGTAATTTAATAACAACTTTATTTATCTCATATTTAACAATGTTAAAAAGCAATAAATGAGGCAGGGCCTCAATTTTTTGTTTGGTTTGTCGTGGCATAACGCCCGCGTATCCAACTAAACTCTAAATGTAAGGATAGAACCATAAAACATTACATACTTTTAGCATTGCAAAATTCACAATTCGACCGATGTAGACGAAATATAGTGACGGGCAACTACGGAACCTTAACACTGCGCATGGCCTGACACGCACTTGGCCGGTTTTCGTTTAAAAGTCTCTCTTCTCTTGTCCTTATCATACTAGTAGGCTGTGCTAATCTTACGGCGCCAATATATCTCTTGTCTTATCAGGCAAGATATATCTTGGCGCCGTAGGAGAGCCTATCTTGGGTTGTCGGGTTGGGTAATTGGGCTTTATCTATTAAAGCCCAATTACCCAACCTTATATGTATCTTGCTTGATAAGGCAAGAGATATATTAGTTTTCCATGTTAGTCCACCACGTCAAAGCGGGCCATCCTCTTACTTTCCTCCCCTCCGGGAGAGCCATCGCCTTCCGCACCACGTGAACGTTGCCCCTTCGCATAAGATGGCCATACCACCTTAAGCTGGTTTCAGTGCTTATCTGCGACGGGCGCTACTTTAAAACTACCTATAACATGTTCGTTGCGTTTTCGTTTAAAACTGTAAATTTATATTAAAATAAATAAAATTGTAAAGGAATAAAAGTACTGACAAATACAATTTGATTTGACAACTGCCTCACTGGTATGCGTATCTCGTCCCGATTCACCGCTTAGCATTGTTTGCCTCTATTTGCAACTAATACTAAAATTGTTTGTTTTCTGTTACGCAAAGATAAGGCCTTACAAAATATTCTCTTTTATTTGCTAACAATGTTACTCGGAGTTTCAAACAAACGGGGGAAAAATATGTGAATTGAAAATATGTTTTATCTGCTCATGGGGGCAAAAATATTCGCTATGGCTAACACGCCTTTGTCTGACTTTTGTTCATTTTTTTGTTTTTATGTAGTTTTATCGCGGTGTATGTATTCAAATCTTACAAGTTCATTCATTCATTCATTCAAGTAAAATTTGATTCATTTTCCTTCAAAATTCCCAATTCGTCATCATAAAATGTATATTTTTTTATACAATTGTTGTATAAAAAATACATATAATAATATAATAATAAATAAATAAATAAATAAATAAATATTGTCAGACAAATTACACAGCGCCATCTAGCCCCAAAGTAAGCGAAGCTTGTGTTATGGTTACTAGACAACTGATAAACATACGTAAATTCATTTTTTTTTGTAAATACATACTTATGATACATAGAAAACACCCAGACTAAGACAAACAGACATGTTCATGCACACAAATGTTTGTCCTATGTGGGACTCGAACCCACGAGCGTTGGTGTCGAATCCGCGTCATTGACCGCTACGCCACCGAGCTCGTAAAAGATATATATTATTATATGCATTTTTATATATGAGAGGGGGGCCAACGAGCATGTGGGCCACCTGATGGAAAGCAATCATCACCGCTCATGGAGACCAATAACACAAAGGCGTGACCGATCCATTGCCAGCCTTATAAGGAAATATACAATCTGTTCTTGAAGGCTCACATGTCGTAATTGGAATCGGAAATACCACCTGAGATAAATTAATTCCAAAATTTTATAGTTCGTGGTAGTAAATGTCTTAGGAAACGTACTTATTATGGAAGTAAAATGTAATTTTAATCCACTTAAACTTAACAAACAACTAGTAATATACGAAAATGAAATGAAAAAGTTATATATTCATTAGGCATTAAAGCAAAATTTCCATAATACAATTTACTAAATTTATCAAAGCAAATTGAATCGTTCAGTTCAGACGTGAGTAGCTTAAGAATACTATTAGCAAATACTTTTTTAAATGTAATCGTTTTTAGATAAACTATTTTGCCGAAATTTTATTATGTTTAATGCCACAGTGAATAAGAATAAATAATAAAATAAAAAGAATAAGAAGAAATAAAGAATAAAAAATCACAAGAACTAGAAAAAAATCTCTATCATGGGGGGTCATATGTCCGCCAGCACGAGGTCGCCATTCGGGAACGTTTTTCCCCCAGCATTTAGGTATTTGTCTCTACGAGCTACGTGGCTGGTCGACTGTCACTTCAGCTTGCTTTTCCGTTGAGTAATGTCGGTTATTTTAGTTCTGCTGCGGGTATCAGTATTCCGGATACCATTACGCAGAGACACCCCGAACATCTCTCTCCATCGCTCATTAAGCGACTGTAAGCTTCCCATTCCGCCCGCAGTGAAAGACAACGTCTCTTTTTTTGGGGTGTAAAATTTTGGGGTGTATGTGGTTCATCAACATCTTTGAACCAAAGCCATCTTCACCTGCACGCGGTGCACCCTGCTGACTGACAAACGAAGCTCTGGCGAAAAGAGAGGTAGGGAGCGTAATTGTAAGCTACCCGACTGGGGAATGTACCTCCACCTCACAGAATACCGCAGCCAAATAACAATTCCCTTGAGGATTGTTGTGTTCCTGCGAGTGAGTGAGGTCACCAGAAAGAAAGGAAGGAGATGCTGCGTTGGCAGCGGGGGTGGCGGCGAAGCGTTAATATAGCTACGGTAACCGCTTCACATCAGGCGGGCCGTATGCTTGTCTGCCACCCGAAGTAATATAAAAAAAAAAAAAAAAAAAGCTCTTCCCATTAAGCGGCATATTTAAGTACATGGAACATGTCTCCAGACAGTCAGGGGAGAGTAACTAAAGGATTAGGGAGAGCATATAAGATCCATGAGGGTCGACGTGTCACCGGTGCTGCAGCACTGGACCCACTCTAAGATAAGATAAAAAAACATGAACAGTAATAAATAGAAAATTTTACCGGAATATGCGCCTACGAAGTCGCGTTCAAACCAGTTCTAAAATATTTTCAGTGCAGTATCTGCACACAGCAAAGTAATGAAGATACACTACCTACATACTAAGATTTTCAGAGCAAACTACTGTAAATAAATACATTATCTATGAAGACTGCGAAGTTACTCAGCGGAATATTTGGATAATAAATCATGCAGGCGTTATAGAGTCCTGAGCTTTGAGATTGAGTGAATTGCATTCTCTGAGGTTATATGCCGTGGTATTCTTATATTAGATTTATTTTTAACTTTGGTGCATCTTATATGTTCGTGTGCATGCTGGTGTATAACTGACTACATTTGGGGTGTAAGTGGTTTATCAACATCTTTGAACCAAAGCCAACTTCAACTGCACGCGGTGCACCCTGCTGACTGACAAACGAAGCGGGGGTGGCGGCGCGCGAGCGATATATTCTGTGATATTTTATATCTAGACAGGCCATAGGCGAAGATTATGACAGTAAAAATTGTCTACAAAGCGCTTATTCAATACCTACGCGTAAGACTTTAGTATTGCAGTGAGCATTATGTCCGCTTATGACCCGTCTATAAGTAAAATGTCATAGTTTTTAGCAATAATCCGCTTAACAACAACATTGACTAATAATAATACATCTTGCGGGAATTTACATCTCCCCTCAATTAAAATAGTTTAGAGCGTACTCCATCACGCTGCTCAACTGCGGGTTGGTGGGGGTCAGTGTTATTGAGTCACCTAAAGGCCACTGATTTGGCTTTACTATTAGTCATCTAATAAAAACGCTTAACCTGCCTCCGAAGAATGGTGCAGTTAAAAAAAAATAAGCCCATCTATAGACAAGATATCGGCGATCTAGCTTAACTTTTTTATACTACGTCCGGTGGCAGACAAGGATTCTGCCCACTTGATGTGAAGCGGTTACCGTAGTCGTATTAACGCTTGCAACAAAAGATATTGCTCGCGTGATGCAACCCGTGCTGCCAATGCAGCAACTCCTTCCTGTTTGGTGACCTCACTCACTCACAGAATACACAAAACGGAATTGTTATTCGGCTGCCGTAATCTGTGAGATAGAGGTACTTCCCCAGTCGGGCAGCTTACCATGCCTCTCTTTTACTAGAGCCTCTTTCGCTAGTCGGTAGGGAGCACCACGTGCAGGCGAGAGTGACTTTGGCTGTAAAGATGGTGGTGAGCCTCTTACACCCCAAAAGATTCTAGTCTTGCAGCAGGTACAGCCTTAAGAAGTTCTGAAAATGTAGACTATATCACAGAATAAGTAGTAGTACCATCAACGTCAACCCTTATTCATCTCTCTGCTCGTGTTCCAATACGGGTCTCCCCTCAATCGAAGGGGTTTAGAGCACACTCCACCACACTGCTCAACTGCAGGTTGCCTGAGGCCTGTGTTTTCAAGTAAAGGCCACTGACTTAACGAATGTCATCTGATGCCAACAGCCGGTACTGACGGTTTAACGTTCCCTTCAAAGCACGGAGTAACTCGAGATAAATAAACACATCCATAGTCAGGCTGCGGCCAACGTTACTTAACTTGCATGTTTGATTAGACTCACACGCGCAACGACGCGAACGTTGTACTAATGTTGCTATATCTCTTAACATATTGTAAATTAAGGGAATTCATGCAGTAAATTCACGGGTCAATAAACAAAAGCCACGTATAATATTCACATACTGTATGTAAATGTAGATAGGTATATGGAGCGAACGCAGGCTGCGGGCAGACGCATAACTTTTGCATGAGGTTGAATGCGGCAAACCTATGCAGTTCAGAGAGTCTTGATAATGGAATAATTTTGTTATGTGGCTAAAGCTTTACTTGATAAAGACTATGATAGGTAGCTTCTATTTTAATAATAAAAAAAAAATGTACTGACAGTTTTGAGGTACTATTTTAATATTTAAAAAAATGTTCTACTAACAGTGTTGGATTTTATAAATTGTTGTTATAATGCTCAACATATGCAGACCGATGGTTAATTTGATTTAGGTGTTATTTTACGAAAGTCAAATTTACAGGCAATTTGATCTACACTACTTTTAGTTTCAGTAGGTTGGGAGATAGGCTTTTGCTATGTTTATCATATCAGCATTTTCCTCATCGAGCAAAAAAAAAGGTAATTTTTTCCTGCAAATGATATGAAATTAACTAACGTACGTGTCAAAATCAAATTCATATTGTGCATTTTCACGTGATATGTAATCTCTTGGCCGTTTCCGGCAGACTAGAATAGAATCACTCCGTTTCTTCTCGTGGATGTCGTACAAGGCGACTAAGGGAAATACATTATAAAACATCGATGAGGTCTCCCCAAGCCCTCTGGCCAGCGTGGGGAGTGTAGGCCAAATCCTCCTTCTGTCAGGGACGGACGAGAGAGGGTCCTGCTCCTGTAGTGGAGACTAAAATGACCTGATGATGATGATGATGATGACTCATGTACATAGGTTACGGTATTTGCTTCTCGTTCAGGGGAATACTATGCATATTTCGTACCGGACATAGCATAAAAAATAACTGAAAAAAAAACATAATATAATCTCTTATATAATATAATGTAATCTCTTGAATTTTAATTACTTTATCAACATAAATTATATATTTTCGTAATACAGAAGACGGAATTTTTACGTATTTCAATCAATTGTCACATGCGTCAGACTCGGCGGTTTGCTTTTGCGAACTAATTCCGAGGTGAGGCAGTTGGCTCACTTTTCGGGTGTTAATTTTTGACGCTTATCTATAGAATTATATATCATAGAGTGAAATGAATCAATTGACAAAAACTGAATACAGAAATACTATTGATACAAAATTAAATTCCGTGTACGTAACCACAAACTATGTATTTACATCGAGGTTAACCGGAAATTGTGGTACTCATTATGAAGCGAATGAATCCGAATGATCCACCATAGGATGAATGCGAATGTGTGCGTGCGACGTAGAGCAAACAATATAGTCATAGAGACTATATTGTTTGCTCTACATCGCACGCACACACTTGAGAGATTTTGACGAGCTCGGTGGTCGAATGGTTAGCAATGGCCACTTTGACTCCGAGGTAGTGGGTTCCATTCCCGCACAAGACAAACATTTGTGTGCATGAACATGTCTGTTTGTCTTGGTCTGGGTGTTTTCTATGTATTATATGTATGTATTTACAGAAAAAGGTATTTAAAGAAAGGAAGAAGATGCGGCGTTGGCAGTGGGGGTGGCGGCGCGCGAGCGATATTTTTAATGTTGCCAGTGTTAATATGGCTACGGTAACCGCTTCACATCAGGCGGGCCGTATGCTTGTCTGCCACCCGACGTAGTATAAAAAAAATTAAGTATAATATCAGTTATACCCAGTATCCATAGTACAAGCTTTGCTTAGTTTAGGACTAGATGGCAGTGTGTAATTCGTCCAAGAATATTTATTTTATTATTTATTTATTCGACCACCGATCTATACGAATATCTTTTTCGATAATACATTATTTATAGCAAATATTTTCTACATTCATACGATTTATTATCTCGTCTCGGTATGTAGATTTTCCCTGCATTGTGAAATATTATTCAAAATGGAACATCGCTTTTACAATGCAACCGAGGCAATAACTACATCATGTTCTCGTTCTGCAGGTGTTGGCTGGAATTGACAATGAAAGGCAGTTTGATGGCTTATTATAATAATATGATTCTGTATAGTTGCTTGTAATAATCATTTATTTTGTAATGTGTATGACGGCGCAATATCGTAAACACCAGTTGCACCGGGCCAAGCGATGACACCGATGACGCTGACTGCTGCAGTTCGGTATAAAAGGCGTAGCGCACAAAGCCATCGTGGCTAAAAGTAGTTAGGCAGGCGGTTTTTAGTCAGTTAAAACCTGATTCGCCCTTTAAAGGTCAGTCTGGTAGCAAACAGGCTGAGGGGGTGTCGAAGAGGATCTTTCTTCTCTTTCACGAGTGGCGAACGAAAGATCTAGTCTGACGCCATTTGATCATGTAACAGTATATCCTAGTTAGGAGATATTTTCAAAAAATAATACATAAATAAAAATGTTTATTGTTAATTTAATAGATAATTCCACAAACTGTTTTGAGTCTGGTAATGATTGAATTTAGGTGTAATTGCTACCGATGCGAATTTCAACTTTAAGATTATTGTATTAGAAAACTCAATTTAAGCAAAAATGTTAGGAGGTATTGGTACTTCATCGACGATATAGACCTTTCCCAATGCTTTTCACCATATGCCATCCTCCGCTTTCCGCATCTAACCTCTACCAGCCACTTTTTTGAGATCGTCAAAAAACTCAAACCTAACACTTATTTTTTGGAATCAAAATATTCAATGGGAATCGAATATTTTAATTTCGAATCCGATCGGAAAGAGGGGGAAATATAAAATACAAGATACAAATAAAAATATGCATTCATTAATTTGGAAATATTATAATAGCATCATTCCATTAGAAGAAATTTCAACTGATGTCTAAAAGTATTAATTGATGAATCCTTTAAAGAAATGTTTAATTATTTAAAAAAAAAACTGGTTGCACTTCGGGAGTGCCGGCAGAAGGGAAAACTTAAACATTAACGTGGTCCATTTTATAACACACTTTTATTAGGCCGACCTGTATGTAACTATCTATGTAATGGAATCTAAGGTAACTAATTTAACCATCTTCCAAGGATCGTAGCGTAATGAAAATTGGCAGCTGTATGTAGTTCTGATGACAATACAATAATATGGTACTGTCGAACTGATCTGATGATGGAGCCGGAAGATATGAACTGGAACTTCATGATGGAACATCGTATCATAGCTGTTTTTGGATTTCTTAGAAAAGTCTTGTAATGAACTTTGACCACGATTAGGTTTCAAGGTCCGATGATGAAGCCGGAAGATAGGCACTGGCATTCCATGATGGAATATCGTATCATAGTCGTGTTTGCACTTGTGAGAAAGGCCACGTAATGGACTTTGTACACAATCAGAATTCAAGGTTATAACAAATCTATCAGGAACAATACAACCTCACCTGCACGTGGTGCACCCTGCTGACTGAAAAACGAGGCTCTGGCGAAAAAAGAGGTAGGGCATAGCGTATTTTTTAAGATGCTCGACTGGGGAAGCACCTCCACTTCACAGAATTTCACACCCAAATAACAGTTCCTTGAGGTGTTCCTGCGAGTGAGTTTCATGTGCTTTAAAAGCGTGTTTTTTTTAGTTTTTTTAAACTATATTTATTTTATATTTTGGAATGGTTAGGGAATATTTTCGCACGAATTGCTTTATGTATCAGTTTAAAAGTACTATCATATATGTGGTAAAATACAATATTCATTTATTGCGCTATCGTACACAAACATGACAATTTATATTACATTAAAAATAAACAGCAGGAGCAAGCATTCATTTTCGCCGCGCGGTAGAAAGAGAGGGGGATATTACTTCCTCTCCTACGCTGAGCCGGCGGTCTACTCTCCCTCCGTCTTCTGAATTTTCGATCAGGTCACGTGTCCTGACGCAAGTTTAATATTTTTTACCCATCCCAAATAGTGCACAACACCGCTAAAGAAGTTTTCATTTCAAAAAATACTACTGAGTATAAGTTTTATTTTAGATTCTCTAGTTCTTAGCTTACTATTATCTTGACGATCACGTTCGCTAACATCAGCGAGTCTTGGAAAAAGACGTGGATTTGCCTTCACAAATGCGCACCTTGCAAGTGTAAATAATAATAATAATAAAGCTTTATTCGTCCATGTAAATAGATATACAGTAACTATTATATAATTTAATTGTAATAATTTGTTTGATTCATAATACCTATTTGATTTTTTTTTAACTTAAATAAATTTTATTAATTAAATAATTTAACAGATTAATCACATTACTTTGACTTTATGAGATGAGTTTCCACAGAACACGATGCCGTGACCATACCCCGGCCACTCCATACAAACATTGCGTCTTGAACTACTAAATAAACAAAGACGTCTGTGCAGAGCGTGAATGAGCATGTGTGCGTGCGACGCCATACAAACTTTTCCAGATTCGTCTCAGGGGGGAGGTGAGGTCGACAGGCATCAGGAAGTGGCAATACTGCACGTAGTGCTATTACTTATACTGTGCCGTAACGCAGTAACGAGGCTGCCTTGCTATTACAAGCTGTTAATAATGCGTTTATAACTCGTACTTTCTTATGTAAAAATACGTTGGTGAAATGAGTTTTTGTACTTAATTCATCTATACCTATGAGCTTTCCAGTTCAACTGTCCATCGACTACAATTCCTAATAAAAACGGTAATTAAAAAAATCTAAAAAACCCGACTGTTTTTCTGTGTAATTTGGAAATGAAAACCCCCTAAAACAAGAAAACATGTAGCAGTCGGGACCCATTCTAGAAATGGCGGCTTAGTGAATTTGGAGCACATGTAGGGTCCCGACTGCTACATGTTTTCTTGTTTTAGGGGTTTTCATTTCCAAATTACACAGAAAACAGTCGGGTTTTTTTAGTTTTTTAAATTAGGTACCGTTTTTATTTTATGTTTTTTAGTTTTATTTATTTTGATATATGCAATGTCACTCTCACAGTAAATACATATCTAATGACACCCCTCGTCTAAAATCTCTCGAGCCGTTCAGACTGCGGCGTGCATTTGCATTTGAACTAGGCGCCAAAAATCCGCCATTTTGATTTTTTTTATTTTGACGTACCCAGTGTCACTCTCACAGCAAATACGAATCCAACCACACCTCGCAAGCTAAAATCCATCCAGCCGTTTAGGCTGCAGAGCGTGCCAAACAATTATACATACATACATAAATACTCTCGAAAAACATAATCCTCCTTCTGTCGCAGTCGGGTAAAAAGCGTGTGGTTCGCATTTGATAGTCTATTATTTTGATAATAAATGATGAGACTGAAATGATGATTATTCAAACAAAATTGTAACATGCAAAGTTAAGCAACATCGACCGTAGCCTGTAGTATGAATGGAATTATTTATGTTGAGAATTTCCTCGCTTCGGAGAACATGTAAACGGCCACTTCCTGCGAACAATACGTTGTGTTACAAAGTATCGCTCGCACACCGCCACCCACATTTGTGTTACAGTTACCGGTTCATATCAGGCGGGTTGTCTACTTACTTGCCTACCAACCATCATAGTCCGTGCTCCAGGCGCAGTATTAGATGACAGTCAGATACAGCGCCGCGTCCGGGATTGAAGTGGACTTTATAGTTCATTTCCTTTTTTGGTGGTCGCTGCTAATCCTGGTTACACAGGAAACACAGTAGTGGAAATGTGTGATGGGTCTCCGGCCCATAAATAAAATTAAATAAATGGCTGCTAGATAAATGGTTTTACACTATACAGGATTTTTTAAATAATAAACAATGTTAATAACAATGTGACTACTTGACTAATAATATTTTATAATAATGTGTATGTTACAAAACGTTTGAACTTTAATATTTGAATTCTATTAATAATTTTTAAATACTAAACTGAATTTTTAAATCTATTATATTATTTACATTTTTTAGTTAAGTTCCATTAGATTCCACTGACATTTGAATGCTATTTTACAATTATTTAATTAATAGACTGTGATAGTGATATATGATATGATTATTGACAAATTTAATATTGATCAATAAAATTCAAAATATTTTTAATTAGGCTAAAATTTGTTAAATTTGCATGCTATTTATAATGGCTAAATAGGCTGGTGATTTGTTTCAAATAACATCTGTTTAAATGTTACCCTATTTATTGCAAATAAATTATTTTGAATTTTGAAAAAAGAAAAAGTATTACGTATATAGTGTAGCGCATAGTGTGAGTTGGATTTTTAGTCGGATGTTAAAAGTGACAGTTAATTTTGATGAGTAATTCTTCTGTTTTTCATAGTTTTACCCATATTGTAGCTGTTACTTTGCATGTAAAACAAGGCATCAGTTCTCTATGCATAGTAGTCCGTTAATCTTATCGTATAGACTCAGGAAACAGTAAACCCTGTGCCGAAGCTTTTATTGCATTTAATCATAGGACAAATTTAATATTTTAATGGTTTATGTATAAAACTCAGTCAACTGGACTCTCTCTCTCTCTCTTTACACGTAGAGAAGTATCATGTATCACGGGGAGTGCTTGATACTTGCCGCTGAGTTTCACTAACGTACAACTCGACATAAATTAAAATTCCATCCGTATCATCTTGATAATTGGCGATCTACTACAGTACGTTTCCTAAGCAAGGTAATAAAATGTCTTAACATTTTATACCACGAACTGTGAAACTGTTATATCAGCATCCCCCAGCGGTATTTCCGAACAATTACGATATGGGAGCCTTCAAGAACAGAGTCTTTACTTCCCTTAAAAGGCTGGCAATGAATCGGCGATCCTTGGTGTTGCTAATCTCCATGGGCAGTAGTGATTTCTTTCAGGTGACGTTTCGTTTGCCTTCCTCTAATAAAAAAATAATAACAATGTTAGGGACGTAACCAATTTGTGATAGTCGAGAGTACAAAATGTTGCCAAACAGTGAGAACATCCCATACTGTGACTGCTCTCAGCCTATGAGCTGACTCTGAGGGCTATGTCGACAACTTCGTAGGTCATGGCGGGGAGGATGTATCACTTTTTTAATGAGCATAATTAATTCACTCAACTGTGAGATATGTGGAAAAATAGAATACCCACACCACATATTAGTAGAGTATGTTCAGCACGCTTCTAAAAGAGAGTACCTAGTCTCAGAATTTGGTCTAAATAGATGGGATGTTGGCATATATCATACCGTATTGGCTAATCCCATGTCACCTGTATCTTACCTGTACCTTTTCTTTATAGTATATAAAGAAAATAAGACTAGCTATACTATACTATAGTAGCAGATGTTAAAGTTAGAATATTAACATATTCTAACTTCAACATCTGCTTATTTTCTGATGGGACTTACTTATTTATTTTATTTATTGTTGTTTGGGTGACTTACAGCGAAATAGGTGTAAATATATAACACTTATGAGTAAAACTATGCTAATTACAAGTCTCCGCCAATAGAAATATTATTATTATTTATTTCAAATTTCAAGTAACATGATTGGTTAGTAAGTAGTCTATTCTAAGCTGTTGGTAAATACAATTCATTGTTGTTTGTTGGAATGTACAGCTTATAGCAGTGTAGGACATATGCTGCACTGCTATAAGTAGACAGCCCTTATATATATAGCCCCTATATATAGGGGCTGTCTAGTATGCCCCCAATCATTTTGAGAATGTTGTTGACAAAAAATCTCTTTATTAAATTAAACTATGACAAAGGTCGCTAAATTAAATAAACACTAAGAAAAAAACGCGAATAGAATGTGCCTTTTTTAGGGAAAAGAAAAATACGAATACAAAAAGTTTCATTTATAATACAAACAGTTACGCT
Source organism: Hypsopygia costalis (assembly GCA_937001555.2). Lineage (NCBI taxonomy): Eukaryota > Metazoa > Arthropoda > Insecta > Lepidoptera > Pyralidae > Hypsopygia > Hypsopygia costalis. Next base: position 21,704,512 of record OW443342.2, read on the forward strand.
CCGAGAGGTTTGACAAAATTTCATCCCGTAGTTTTCCAGTACAATAAAAATTTATTCAACGGTTCCGCCAACGCGCTCAATATGCGAGGCAACAAAGGCAATAACTGTTCTGTTCCTTACTCTTGCGCCCGTCTCAGCAGGTAGCGTTGGAAATTGACAAGTACGTGAAAGCTGATTCGACGTTGTGAGAATCTTGCTATGAAGGATTTTTTATTATTATTATTATTTAAATAAGTAGTCGTTATTGATGAGCTCGGTGGTCGAATGGTTAGCAATGGCCGCTTTGACTCCGAGGTCGCGGGTTCGATTACCGCACAAGACAAACATCTGTGTGCATGAACATGTCTGTTTGTCTTGGTCTGGATGTTTTCTATGTATTATAAGTATGTATTTACAAAAAAAAATGTATTTAAGTACATTTATCAGTTGTTTAGTACCCATATCACAAGCTCTGCGCTTAATTTGGGACTAAAACGCGCTGTGTAAATTGTCCAGAAAAAAATATTTATTAATGTCCAACTTGCCAGACAACTGCAAAGATGGACTGCTATGCCTTGTTTAGTAGTGTTATAGGTTCATGACGCCACACTATGACTCACGCAGTAAAAATATAAGATGCAAAAATTCGTCACCAACACAAACCTTCCTGGTAGCTCAGTTGGAAGAGCACTCGACCGGTCATCGAGAAGACGTGGGTTCAAGTCCCACCTAGGCGGGCAGGTGAATTTTTGGCGCTTTTTTTGGCGCGCGAGCGATATTTTGACGTCGCCAGAAAGAAAGAAAGAACAGATAGGCTGGCAACGGATCGGCGACTTCTTGGTGTTGCTGATCTCCATGGGCGGTGGTGGATTGCAAAGCCGTAACTATCTAGCTACTAAGAAAACATCTAGATACATACATATATCTACTATATAAAAATAAGTCGGGTTTTCCTTCCTGACGCTATAACTCCAGAACGCATGAACCGATTTCCACGGTTTTGCATTCGTTGGAAAGGTGTCGGGCTCCGTGAGGTTTATAGCAAAGAAAATTCTGGAAAAATTTGAAAAGAAAAGCGGGAAAATCTTTTTTCACATACAGCGCCATCTCTAAGGAAATGGATGGAAACGAAAAGATTGAGCCACAGCGAAGCGTGGTCGGGCCGCTAGTATATTATAGAAACGTTGAATTGTAATGTATAATATTGAAACGTTGAATTGTAATGTATAATGTTTATCAACTCTCGGCGAACAGAGTTTACTTTAGTATAATAGCAATTTATTACATTTTAAGTGTGTCTGAGAGGGATTTAGCAAGTACAAAATGTCTGGCAATAAATTACTTGATTTCTGTTATTAGTTATGCCGAAGAAAATTAAAACAACATCGTACTTTGAAGATTTTGACGCGCATTTTTTTACACCTTTATAATCTGTTGTCTACCAAAACGACAATGATCTGAACGTCATAAATAAATAAATATTGTCAGACAAATTACACAGCGCCATCTAGCCCCAAAGTAAGCGAAGCTTGTGTTATGGGTACTAGACAACTGATAAACATACGTAAATACATTTTTTTTGTAAATACATACTTATGATACATAGAAAATACCCAGACCAAGACAAACAGACATGTTCATGCACACAAATGTTTGTCCTGTGTGGGAATCGAACCCACGAGCGTTGGTGTCCAAGCCAAGCGTCATTGACCGCTACGCCACCGAGCTCGTCATACTCGCTTATACTTAAATAGTTTTTCTGTTTTGGTGATGGAGCAGGAAAGAGACTTTTCTTAGTATATGGTTTTATTAAATTTATACTTGTATAGTTTATTACATCACTAAAGTAGAAAGACAAGATATAGCAGTTAGACTAACTTCAACTGTATCTTACTTTGTACAATAAATACTTGTTATTATTTCACTTACCAACAACTTGCAACTTAGTAGAATTCCCAAGTTGTAATTGCTCCAAGTAAATCACAACTCTTGCACTGAATTGTTATCCTGCATGTAAACTAAGTTGTTGGTTTATATAATATTATGGATTGTTATAAATTGCATTGTTATATATCAAGCCGTGTGATTTCCGGCAGACTAGAATAGAATCACTCCCTCTCTTCCCGTGGATGTCGTACAAGGCGACTAAGGGAAATACATTATAAAACATCGATCAGGCCTCCCCAACCCGTCTGGCCAGCGTGGGGAGTGTAGGCCAAATCCTTCTGTCTGAGACGTAAGAGAGAGAGAGGGCTCCTGTGGAGACTAAAATGACGTGATGATGATGATGATGCATTGTTATATAGCACTTTATATCGGGCTGGGCTGAGTCACACACGAATTCCCATCGCTGTGTCGCCTATGTAGCCAGGATTAACAGCGGCGACCACAAAAAAAGCAATCAACTATGAAGTCTCTTGCAATCCCGGACGTAAAACTACGGTTGCCATTGAACAGCGACAGGCTCTTAAAATCGTGGTGATATCCCGAAATTTTATATGTGTATGTACATATAAAATTTCGGGATTTGAAAAAATTAAAAAAAAGGGCTTTTGAAAAATGTATGTTTATTCATAATATATGTACAGTCAACAGGTTGCCGGAAATTTATAATATTATCTAGGGCTTACAACTGCAACTGCTGCAAGTACTACTTAGGTCAAACTTTACAATTTCTATTATTGTCTCATTGTTTGTTACCCATACCTAGTAAAAACTTAGGCTTCGATTCGGGTATGCAATTTGGGCAGGAAAATTCGGCATCAACCCATAATCATTCCACTGTTGGGATACGGGTCTCCCCTCGATCGAAGGGGTTTAGAGCATACTCCACCACGCTGCTTAACTGCGGGTTGGCGGAGAATGTTAATTTATTATTTTTACATTTTTGTTAATTATTTCTACATGATTTGCAGAAATATAAGTTTCGAATAAAAGGAATAAGATAGTTTCGATGAAACCTGCTGAAAAGCAGATACCGCAGCCCATGGACTCTTGCAATACTAGTGGCATCACTCGCAGATTATCGAACCTCTAAAAACCTCTTCATAGCCTTTTTGAAGAACGACTTTATAGTATACAATGACCACAAAAAAATTACTGGTACTGGCTGGATGCGGAAAGAATTCATGAAATATCAGTCGCACGCTGCCACCTCCACTGTGACCTCACTCACGCATGTACACAATTACCCATTATTATTTAGCTCATTGAGATATAAGTACTACGTATTTAGCTGCGGTATTCTGTGAGGTTGAGGTATTTCCCCAGTCGAACAGCTTACAGATTACGCTATACTCTCTTTTCGCCAGAGCCTCGTTTGTCAGTCAGCAGAGTGCACCACGTGCTGTTCAGGGTGGCTTTGGTTCAAAGATGTTGATGAAACACTTACACCCCTAAGTTAGACTACAGTATTCGCTTTACATCAGGCGGTTCTTATGCTTGTATGGTGCCAGGCGCAATATAAATTGAATAGAAAATGTAAAACCAAATTCCTTATCAAAAAATATTTGAGTAATAATGTAAATATGGCACATAGCTGACTACGAACTTCCATAAAAACCTCACTGGATACTATCGGAATCTTGTGAACACAATATTCAATCCGACTTCCCTAGACATTCGATTCTCACAAGTTAGTAGGAATCAGCATTCCGAATGCATCAAAGAATGACATCTAGTCGTCCTTTGGAATCCGCTCTCAGACTAAATTTGATATTGTAACCTAGGATTTCTATACACTAGAAGTGTTTGGCTTTATTTCTTAAGTACCGACTTCATTTAAGTTACGAATAAAGGTAGGTGTGAATTTCAATTTATGGTCGAATTAGAAGCGAAAAGGGAGCCAATTTTAGGGCCCCTTTTAGGTCCCCTTTCGCTTCTTTTAGGCTTTCTTCTTTGCAGTCTGAACAAAAAATACAGGTACGTATCCATCCTCGGCAATGGTGGGAAAAACGACCGACAGAAGTTACCCTGAACAAGAGCCCTACCGCCGAACCTGAAGCCGATTACCATCTAATTGGTCCTATACCTATTATTTTGATTCTAATAATAGGTCTTACGTTTTAGTTAATGACCCTTCATCTCAATCGGTAGAGCTCCACGGTGCTTACAAGCTAAGCTAAACACAATTACCATCAATTTTAAAAACCTGGAAGCAGCATTATAACTCTTTTTAAGAACACTGGTATGTGGACCACCAGTGGCCTGAGCATTGGACCAGGCATGGTATGGTATCTTGCTTACGTCGAGACGCATTCCTATAAGATTCACAAAATCATGATCAAGACCTGCCTGCTATGGGTACCGCAGAGCTCTGGTTAAAAAGCTCCTTGTCCTGCAGCAACACATCAGCGGCAGCATCAGCACAGGCAATGGGATCCTCCAGTGAGAAATAAACTGCAGCATCCTAGATGTAGGATGATAAAAAACCGCGCAGCCTATCCCAATCCGCTGACTTAAAGTACCACACATGACGGATACCTACAATACATGTTCGCATTTGGCACATTAGCAGCACCTCACTATGTAGCAGACAGTGTTCTGAGGACCCAAAGGGTGTGCTGTTAGATATTTTCCGGTTGAGAGGTCAACAGAATGTCTATAATTTTAACAAAAAAAAAACCTAACAGTCGGTTTTTTACATTACTCTACATTTATGCATGTAGATACAGGATGATAATGAAAAAAATATGGGACCAATCTGGAAGTATACTCTTTCAAATAAAAAAAGTTTTTTCAAATCTGTTTATAAATGACGGAGTAATGAAATAACAAACCTATCAGTGGGTAGATACTGGCTCATGATGATGATGATGAAAAAAATATAGGACCAATTTATAAATCAACATAAAATATGGCCAAATCGTAAAAAGTTCTTCCGGTATGATCAGTAGACTGAATCTAGCCATTCGTTGAGGTGGGCATTAAAATCTCCAAGGACCACAATCTCAGCGGAAGGTATCTGTTGGAGACTGTCGTCACTTGTAGGCGTTCGTTAGACGCTCTGTTTCGCATAACCACTGTAGGACTTGTACAGGCACGCGTAGATACGGATGTGATCTTCAAAGTCTGTGCGCTGCCATAGAGTAGACAGGTCCCTGTCTTCAAGTCTGCCAATGCGACGGCAACCGCTATCCTCCATATCTGAAGGATATCTGCGTCTCTGTTAAAAAGACCAAGACTGGCTTGGCCATCACCAGATGGTAGTAGCGGACACTGAGGTTGGAGCGGAGCCCCCTAATGTTACATAGCTCAACAGAGAGGATAAGGGGAGGTTCCATAGTTTTTGTATTCCTGTGTGTGAGTGAGTTCACCAGGAAGGAAGGAGTTGCTGCGTTGGCAGCGGGAGTGGTGAAGCATAAGAGATATTTAATGTTCCGGGTGCTTATAAAACAAACATACCTACATATTATTATTTCGTTCCCTGAGGATGTTGAAACCTAAAATAGAGTTACATCTAAATTCACAAGTTAACATTTAACGGGTATAATAAATGAATGGAGAATAACTAAATTCATGCTGGGTTTGTTATATTACAACCATTAAAATTCAAAATTACACTTTGAAATTTTAATAGTTGTTAAGGCCGGTTCTATGAGCCTGGGCTAGCTAACGGTTGTTTTGCCTAATGATTTTACTAAATCACAATTAGTTATGGGTTATGGGGCAACGTAATTGATAAGTGTGCTGTTTACTTTTTTTATGTACTATTCTCAGATATAAAAGCTCACTAAAATGTCGAGTCTGTTACAGATTTTAGTTTTTATGCTGAGTTTGGACCAATCTGCGACATTTCATAATAAGTACTACATCTTGTTTTTTTAAGTGAATACGTATTTAAAATTGCTTCCTTATGGAGACAATTTAAAAAAAAAATCAGCCAAGTCCGAGTCGGACTCGCGTACGAAGGGTGCCGTACCATTATCTATAAAAACTGCAAAAAAAAAAATCACGTTTGTTGTATGGGAGCCCCCCTTAAATATTTGTTTTATTTTTAATTAATTATTTATTTTTAAAGTGAATATATAACTAAATATTATGTGAGTATTTGAAGCGTCTACCTATTACCGTTATCAATTGCGAGCAAAAACTAGCAAAAAGAATCATGTTTGTTGTATGGGAGCCCCCTTAAATATCTATTTTACTCTGTATTTTTAGTATTTGTTGTTATAGCGGCAAAAGAAATACATCATCTGTGAAAAATTCAACTGTCTAACTATCACGGTTCATGAGATGCCGATGGTGACAGACAGACGGACGGACAGGGAAGCCTTAGTAATAGGGTTCCTTTTTACCCTTTGGGTACGGAACCCTAAAAACGAATGATAACAAAATCGGGGGATACAGTTTGGTGTTGTAGCTACATATCTATCATCTCCATCCAAAATTCAAACACACCACTGGAAAGATGAAGCATCAAATAATTTATTACGCTAAGCAAGGACTATGGTACATCGCGTGCGTGGGCGGGGGAGGCGCTGCCATTTTGAGATAATTTTAGTGCATATAACGTATTCACGTACAACACATGGCCGTGTCCATGACACAGCCACACGCCATTTTTTTTATGTACTATTTGTACTATTTTGAGGTATAAAGGCTAAATAAAATCAGTGCCGAGTCTGTTACAGTTTTCGGTTTTTATGCTGAGTTATCAATTTGCAATCATTTTTTTTTTGTATACAATTTGTGTGTTTGAGTAGTTTGTATTGTGCTGCGTAATGTGCAAATAAATGTTTTTCTTTCTTATTCTTTATTCACTATCTTTGAGCCATCATATTTACGCTCGCAACATGATATATATTATATATATCTTATATATATAAAAATCAATGCCACTTTTCGTTGTAATTTTATAACTCAAGAACGGGCTCACCTATCCAAACCAAATGTTTAAGCTTTGTTCGGACTATTTAGTAGATGGTTTATGTGAAGTTTGCACAAAATCGGTAGAGCGGTTCTTCATTTACCACATTTTTTGTAACAAATAAATTCAATAAATTGCGGATCTTTGTTAATGGGGATTTTGCTATCAAATTTAAACTTTTTTCAGATGGGGATTGTGCTGTCAAATTGAAACTTTTTTCAGATTTTTTTGTTTGAATAAATGAATTTGATGTTCCAATTATTTTTTTTTAGTATTTCACTTTATACGTAGCGAAGCACGTACCGGGCCGCTAGTATATATATATATATATATAGTTGGCGCACCGCCACCGACGCTACTAGTGCAACAACTCTTTCCTGTCTTTCTGGAGACATCACTTACACGGAGGTCCACAACTATCCTCAAGAGATTATCATTTGGCTGCGGTATTCTGTGAGGTGGATTCTCTTTCGCTAGTAGGCAGATGTACCAAGTGCAGGTGAGGTTGGCTTTGGCTCTAAAGATCGTGATGAACTACTTAGACCCCCTACCATATAAATCTATTTCAACAAATATCTCAACCATTTCCATTCCCCAAAGATCTTTGACTCTAGCATCTATTTGACAAACTTACGTATTCTTTTGCATTAGTCCCTATTTCTTTGACTTACGAGTGATATTTCTACACAAGTAGATAAGATGTGGCGGTGCATGTCTTATAAATCTCGGTAGTACGCCACTGCACATTGTGTATATCAGAAAATATTGAATTACAATGTGGATTCTTGTCAATTCCATGTTCTCGGACGTGGCATAATGGCGTCTTTTTATACGTCTACTCGTATGTAAGGCACTACGGATTATGTGGATATAATCTCTAAAGTCACATAATTTTACAGCCCAAAATGGCATGCTATTTTATTTTAAGACGTGGTGTAGCAACGTTATTAGTTTATTGGGTTTTCTTCATTCATACACTCTCCGCTCAGCACAACTTGGAATAAATTACCGCCTCAAATAAGATGTTGCCCATCCGTCAATAGTTTAAAAAAAATGCACGAACACTATTTGTCTTAGTTGTAAATATGTAGGTATGCATATCATATAGTAGATATGTATCTTATAGTATATATTTGTGTTTTTTATGATTTGTTAAGTATTTTTTTTGGTTAATGTTATTTTATGCTTATTGCTTTTTCTATATATAGAGTCGAAATATGATTAGATTGTATTGTATTTTTCTTTCTCATACTTTATTAACAAGTACGCACATAGTGTAATATCCGTCAAGTGACTATTTCTCTTACTGCATATAGGGTCGGCTGGAAGAAATCTCTTGTAGAGTTAAGCTCATTTTTGTACACTTTTGATGTAACTATGTTATGTTAATTTATGTGCAATAAAGAATATAATTGAAGTGACTCACCACCGACTTTAAAGCCAATCTCTATCTCTTTTGCACATGATGCACCATACCTTTATATTTTAATATATTATTATAAAAATATCTCTATGCGCTTACAAATATGCAAATACGAATATATCTACAAAACAAATTTGTTTTTATACAAACTAAATAAAATAATATAGAGATAATTCTAGATATTTCTAGAGATGTTTGGCCGTGTGGTTTCCGGCAGACTAGAATAGTATCACTCCGTTTCTTCCCGTGGATGTCGTACAAGGCGACTAAGGGAAATACATTATCAAATATCGATCAGGCCTCCCCACCCGTTTGGCCAGCGTGGGGAGTGTAGGCGAAATCCTCCTTCCATCTAGGACGGACGAGAGAGGGTCGTGCTCCTGTAGTGGAGACTAAAATGAACCTGATGATGATGATGATTCTAGACATGTTACCTCGGAGATGGGCACAAACGACTGCAACACAGTTTAATGCTAACGCGGTCGTTTACGTACGTTTACGTACGTATATATTATGTGCTTACTGTTGTTAAGTAAATTCTCTAATTCTTTAAAGAAATCAATTGTATAAAAACTAATCAGTACAAATTGTATCTTTATAGATACATGAACTTCACGGTAAGTAAGTTTGGTATCCTTCGAATACTTCGTGAATTCAAATAATTGATAAATCAAACCTTGCTGAGATAGCTCCATAGACAAATGGCGAAATCATCTTCAATATTAGTTCATCATCAGCCTGTATCTACCCACTGCTGGAAATAGACCATTCCAAATATGGTGGAATGCATTGGGCGATCTCCCGCCTTCCATATCCAGTCGCTTCAATTTTGCTTTAATTTTTAGTTAATCAAGCTTATGCTTTACAATTTAAGTACTTTTATAATAATTATGTTCTCATGTAAGTGGATTATTGTAATCTTTTATGAGAATAAATTCTTTAACCCTAAATGTATCCTTTTAGATACATGAACTTCACGATAAGTAACTTTAGGTATCTGTTAGCGACTGGCTGGTTGCAATGTATATTTTTTGTATATTTTTATATATGACTTTCTGTTTTTGATATCTCTTGTCTAATACTTCTTGTGTCTTCTAGTACATCGTAAGTGATCTCAGCAATTATAATTCCTATCATTTTTACTAAGCGTTTTCTTCATAATCCTTCATTTATACAGTCCACTAGCACCATATATTCTCCAGAAGTTATCAGTATCCATTCGGATACCGTGAACAGGGAACGTATTAGAATTGTATTTATAAAATAGTTGCTGAACCAAAAATTGCTGAGCCGGCTTCGTAAAACTAATTAGCCAACGAGGCGTGCCTTTGGCTCGCGGAGCACAATTTGGACTTGTTTACCTATTAGAGGACGAAACTAAATTCGGAAGTTCGCCAATGTACCACCGAAATCCTTTGTGAGGGCAAAATAGATTTAGTTATACCAGGATTATTTCTGGACGAGCGCAAACTTTGCTGCCTGTAAGATGGATTTAGAATAGAAAAAAAAAACTGCTTACACTAACTTTTTGCATTTTTGAATATTTTGGAATGAATAAGGGAATCATTTCCCACAAATTGCTTTCTTTATCAGTATAAAAGTACTATCATTTATGTGGTAAAATACAATATTCATTTATTGCGCTATCGTACACAAACATAAGAATTTATATTACATTAAAAATAAACAGCAGGAGCACGCATACATTACACATTATACATGTAGAAAGAGAGGGGATATTACTTGCTCTCCTACGCTGCGCCTGCGGTCTACTCTCCCTCCGTCTTACGATCAGGTCACTGAGGTCTGTCCTGACGCGAGTAACATTTTTTACCCATCCCAAAAAGTGCACAACGACACTAAAGAAGTTTTCACTACAAAAAAAAATATTGACGAGCGCGGTGGCGTAGCGGTCAATGACGCGGCTTCGACACCAACGCTCGTGGGTTCGATCCCCGCACAAGACAAACATTTGTGTGCATGAACATGTCTGTTTGTCTTGGTCTGGGTGTTTTCTATGTATCATAAGTATGTATTTACAAAAAATGTATTTACGTACGTTTATCAGTTGTCTAGTACCCATAACACAAGCTTCGCTTACTTTGGGGCTAGATGGCGCTGTGTAAATTGTCTGACAATATTTATTTATTTATTGTCTTATTAAGCCCCAACTTAAAGAGAGGTGTGAAATCACAGAACACAGAAATAGATTGTTCAGAGGGGCAATTCTCGTAATTACAATCTAGTCAAAATTCAGTGTCGATCAAGTCTCGATCTCATCATCATCAGGTCCATTTTAGTCTCCACTACAGTAGCACGACCCTATCTCGTCCGTCCTAGATGGTAGGAAGATTACAAATACAAATACAAATGATTTATTTGCAATAAATAGGGTGGGTACAATAAATGCGGTTGGATCTTAAATTAAAAGTTGCTTATGCCTATTTAGCCATATTATATAATAGCATGCAAATATTTATAGTCACAATTTTCACGTTTTTACTTGATTTGGCCTACATTCCCCACGCTGGCCAAATGGGTTGGGGAGGCCTGATCGATATTTGATAATGTATTCCCCTTAGTCGCCTTGTACGATATCCACGGGAAGAAACGGAGTGATTCTATTCTAGTCTGCCGGAAACCACATGGCCTAGTCTCGATCTCACAAATGACAAATTTAATATTCTCGTATCACAATATGAAACTTCAATGTTTAATTTAAGTGGGATTACATATATCGAAATATTACCTGGACCTGGACCTATGAATCGAAATATATGAATAAAAAGAAAAATAAAAAGATCTTTCAATATCTGCAACAGCCCATACTTATCCCAATGCTGGGATACGGGTATTCTCTTAATCGAAAAAAACGATATAGAGTGAACTCGACCATGCTGATATACTACTGGTTGGTAGAGGCCAGTGTTCTCACGCCACCGAAAGGCCATTGACCTAACGACTATCATTAAATGTCGACAGGTGAGACTGATGGCTTTAAGTGCATTTTGAAGCACGGAGGAGCTTGAAACAAATAAACTCATGCATAGACTAGCTACGATCGACGTTCCTTAACTTGCTTCCAAACTAAGCAATGTTTGTGAGCGAGTTTTATACTTAAAAACATTTTTTTTTTGTAAATACATACATATAATAATTAAATAAATATAAATAAATATTCCTGGACAAATTACACACGGCCATCTAGTCCCAAACTAAGCAAAGCTTGTACTATGGGTACTAGATAGCTGATATAATACTTAAATACATTTTTTTTGTAAATATATACATATAATACTTTGAGAACACCCAGACCAAGACAGACAGAATTCATGAACTTATTTGCCCGAGAACCCGCGACCTCGGGGTTAAAGTGGTCATTGCTAATCATTCGGCCACCGAGCTGGCTGGACCTAAAATTTGTTCCCATGTAAATCCATTCTGATATTGTCAGGCGTCAACTTGGAATCATCCCACTGCTGGGAATGGATCTCCACTCAATCGAAGGGGTTTAGAGCGTACTCCACCACGCTGCTCAACTGCGGGTTGGCGGAGGTCAGTGTTTTCAAGCCGCCTAAAGACTTGGCTTAACCGTGGCTTAACGACTGTCATCTAATGACAGCAGCCGGGACCGACGGCTTAACGTGATATTGTTACTTTGTATAAAAGAAAATTAGCAAGTGCAATAAATTTTAAGCCTCACACCGTTCTTCTGGGGAAAGCGGTAGGTTAATTTTAGATTTTATAACACAATTTTACTGCAAAAAAATTGCTTTACTCAAATTGTGTTAATTATGTAGAGACTAACAGAATTTTAACTGGCAATTATTCGCCGCGAATAATGCTTTCTTGTTAAGTATTTATGAAATTCATAAAGCTTTCCGTTGCGAATTTGTTTTTCTAGTGGTATTTTATAAGGTCAGGTCTGGTAACCTATATATATTATATAACTTTTTCTGATCCTACCTCTTAGTTAGCAGAAATCGATGAGATAAGCTCACCTTTGTATAAGTCTGATAATATTATTTTATAATAATCTTTTTTATAATCTAAGAGTGTTTTTTTATATGAGAGAGGGACTAAACGAGCATGTGGGTTACTTGATGGCAAGTAATCACCGCCGCCCATGGAGATCAACAACATCAAGGAGTCACCGATCCGTTGCCAGCAGTTGCTTATAGGCCCTTTTGCTTTTAGGACGTTGTGCTCATAGGGCGTTATACTTACAATACATACAATACATTACTCTTTATTGCACCAAATACAGGATGACAAAGTAGTAACAATTATTATAAAGTACAACGGGCGGCCTTATCGCTATAAGCAATCTTTTACGAGTATATATAAATGACCTTACGATACGAAAGGGCCTATACTCCTTCCTTTACTTCTTTCTGATGACGTCACTCACTCACAGGAACACAACCCTCAAGGGAATAGTCATTTGGCTGCAGTATTCTGTGAGGTGGAGGTACTTCCCCCGTCGGGCAGCTTAAAAAGTACGTAATATATGGTACCTCTCTTTTTCGTCAGAGCCTTTTTTTTATATACTACGTCGTGCGGCAGACAAGCACACGGCCCGCCACCCCCGCTGCCAATGCAGCATCTCCTTCCTTTCTGGTGACCTCATTCACTCGGAGGAACACAACAACCCTCAAGGGAATTGTTATTTGGTTGCGGTATTCTGTGAGGTGGAGGTACATTCCCCAGTCGGGTAGCTTACAATTACGCTCGCTACCTCTCTTTTCGCCAGAGTTTCGTTTGTCAGTCAGCAGGGTGCACCGCGTGCAGGTGAAGATGGCTTTGGTTCAAAGATGTTGATGAACCACCTTACACCCCAAAAGCCTCGTTTGTCTGTCAACAAGGTGCACCACGTGCAAGTGAGGGCTTTGGTTCAAAAATGTTAATGAACCGCTTACATCCGAAACAAACATTTTTCTTTTTTGTTTACGCTCTTAACAGAACGAGTCTTGGTCGTCACGAGAAAGATTTGGTATCTGTCATTGTTCGCGTCACGATATCACTCCTTCTCGCCCGATCCGAGGCACTTCTTGTACACCCATGGGCTAGACCGATCAGGGTCTAGCCCAGGCCCTACCGGCTAAGTTAAAGCCAATTCACAAAAGATTTTTTGGTTGCAAAAATCAAACTTCAGCTTAGATTTATGGCATTTGTGTTTAGCTTCAATAGGCTATTTGACTAACATTTTTTTCGGTTTGATATTATTTTATATATTATTGCTTCTCCAAAGGAAATATTTTTTTTTATTTTTTTATTTCAATTCAATTTTTAAACATTGGAAAATAGCCTATTCAAAATATTTGATGGTCATCGCCTTCTCCTTCGGTAGTGGGCCCCTAGATAAGACTTTATAGTCATGGCATGAAACTGCACCGTGATCTTGTACCCTCGACTGTCACGACTCTACCCTGAACTACTAGATGTTCGATTGAGACATGACTAATTCGTCTTGAGACATGACTAAAGAACATCATTGTATGTAATTGCAATTGAGCAGCCCTCTTACCACCATCTCTTATTGCGATTCAGTAACTGAATAGAATGCTTATTCATACCAATAAATAAGCGACTCTATTTCAAATGGAATAGAGTCGCTTATTCATTGGTATGAATAAGCAATCTATTCAATTATTGAATTGCATAAGAGATGGTGGTAAGGGGGCAGATAGGCGTTGTTTGGTGCTGAGATCTTCAAGTATAGATACATTCATGCGAAATTCTGTCCATGATAATCTTAGTATTAGCCTCCAGCATCACATCTCCATGTATCTCATATTTTTTTTATTAACAAACCGAAATCATTGTGCAGTCGATGGTGCAGTTACTTTTATTTCCAGGTATCTTATGGCGGCTTAATTTTTATATTTAAATATTTGTTTATGGTTAATAAAATACAACATTTTTTTTACGTTAAATACATTGGTTTAAACCAATGAAGTTTGTCTTATATAATATAGTTCCTTTTGGAGTACCGTATCTTCTATCTCAGTCTTCAGATATGAATTTGGTAAAATTCCAGTCTAGCTTAATACATTCCGATCACTTTCACTTCATATATGTGCCTTGTATTTCCTATTTTTTGCCACCGATATCATTTTTAACTGGGTGCGAATAACAGAAAAGTCTCAAGAAGACTATTATTTTTAATTGGCTAGTAATAAAACCATCATTTAAAATTCTAATACTGGGCGACTGTTATAATAACTTGGTGACTAAAGACGATATAAAACATACCAAACCTAATCCAACTTGACATTTCAGTGACCCATTTATTATTTTTTGGTTGCGTGATTTATTATTTTCCTTTTCTATACATTGTACGCTGAAGATAATGCGATTAAGTATAGGAACCACTAACACCCTTTCCTCCTTATGAAACCATTTTTTCTCAGATCTTTAAAAACACTTTTTGTTCAATAATTTCCTTAGCAAAGCCTTATTCAAGTAAACCATTAGAAAAACCAGCCATAACCTCCACAGAATCTACGTTACGACCCACTGGCCTTAATAGTCGGCTGTTCGATAAAATCCCAACAAAATAACGCCGTTTTTATCGCTTAACACTTTTTTCCCTTATTACCCTCGTTTTACAAGAACGTTATCCCAGTGACTTGTGTAAAAAGAACTAGATAAGTTATGTACCCGTTTTTAAAGTAGCACAGTAAAAACTTCAAACACCAAAGCGTAATAACTATAAACCGAAAACCCATAGGTACCTAATTGAATCCAACGAATTTAGCTGATGTTCTTTTATTTTACTTTAAATTTTGCGCACTGACTTATATTTTTTTATCTAATCTCATACTGAAATTTACACATTAAAAAACTAAACACAGTATCATAATGACAGTCTTTACGCACAAGCTGTCAAAATAAATTTAAAAAGTTATTTTTCGATACAGCTCTTCTATGGACAACTGTATCGTAAAATAACTTTTTTACCATTTCGATACAGCTTCAGCCCTGGATACAGGTATTTTAAACAGGTAGCAATGCAAATACATTGCAACTATGCAAATTTTTTCTACATAATCTGTGAACGTGGCGCCGCGCGGCGCGTCGCGCATGCGCACTACGCATGCTCGATCTGCAAATGGATTTTTATGTAAGAATTATAGCTGATAGATTAACTTCATGGTTGTATTTAAAATATTATTATCATATATTTCATGAGATTAGATAAAGTAGTGTATGAAACTGCACATAATTAGGTATTAAAATACTCGTGTGGTATTATTATAACACTCGCCTTCGGCTCGTGTTATAAACTCACACTCGTATTTTAATAACCCTTATTATGCAACAGTTTCATAAACTACTATTATTGCAATTTGAACTTTAATAAATATTATGTTTATTAATTCACTCTTTTTTGACTCATTTTTGATACCCTTTACAGTACAATAAGATACTTCTTGTAAGGTTGTAATAATGTATATGTAAATTGGTTTATAGATTAATGTGATATGCTATAAATTTTTCCCAGAATTGACACTGACATTGACAATCAGAGGTTGTGGCGTACAATAATTCCTCGTTTAATATTATAGATGGCCATTGCCATATCGCTTACGTAGTATTTATCTAGTGGTAGATGTGAGCAGGAAATCCGACAGCGCATCGGCATGGCCGAAACCGCTATGGCTCAGATCTGGAAAGATCAAAACATCAAAAGGAGGACCGAGATTTACATTATCCGCACATTGATCTTTCCCATATGCTTTTACAGTTCCGATAGCTGGACTCTAAGAGCAGGGGATAGGAGGCGGGACGATGTGTTTGAGATGTGGTGCTGGCGAAGAATGTTTCATGTATCTCTTGGACCTTTCAACCTTCCGTTCCTAAAGGAACTCAAGATCGACAAGCGGCAGCGCCTCTCGGCTGTGTGTCTCCACAAGATACTTCTGTACGTCGGAAACATAGCGCCGGAGTACGGATTACCTGGAGAAGCTTATAATAATAAATAATAAATAAATATTGTCAGACAAATTACACAGCGCCATCTAGGCCCAAAGTAAGCGAAGCTTGTGTTATGGATACTAGACAACTGATAAACATACGTAAATACATTTTTTTTTGTAAATACATACTTTTGATACATAGAAAACACATAACCGGCAATATGGATAGCAAGCGACCCAGAGGACAAAGCTCTAAAAGATAGTCCTGCCAGGGGCCCCA
This sequence comes from Hypsopygia costalis, assembly GCA_937001555.2. NCBI lineage: Eukaryota > Metazoa > Arthropoda > Insecta > Lepidoptera > Pyralidae > Hypsopygia > Hypsopygia costalis. The sequence goes on from OW443342.2 coordinate 21,720,984, forward strand.
CCGCCGAAGCTGAAACTGATTACCATATAATATTTTGATACGAAAAACAGGACTTACCTTTTAGTTATTAACAAACATTTTCAGCTTAGTCGGTAGAGCTCCAGGGTTTCTACCATCTAATTTGTTTACATTAGTTATGGTATTTGTGTTTACAAATACCATAACACTAGGCTGAAGTTTGATTTTCGCAATCAAGACATCCGATGATTTTTTATATTTTTATTTTTTTTACTATTTTATTTTACTTTAATTTTTTTTTTTCTCTTACTTTGGTCGAATACCATTTTTCTTTTTATTGTATTATGATAATATTGTATGGCTATTTAAAAAAAATGACCTATATTGACAGAGTTTCTTTCGGCATTTCTTCTCGTCAATGGTCATTCCGAAATGCTGGTAGATAAAAAAATATACCTAATTGTAAAAGACGTGTCTAAGTGCCCGCGAGGGCCCACAGAATAAATAATTTTGACTTTGACTTTGACTTTGATGGGAATCGGCTTCAACTACCAGGTAGGATCCCAGGTATCCTCGGATACCCGGATCTGGAAATGCCAGTGTCTCAAGCTCTCCTTCAGAAGTCTGCAGTAATTGGAAGAATTTGCTGCAACGCTTTCATCGTAATCACGATTACCATCAGTGAGGGACCAGCTTAAGGAAGAAAAGTATTTATCTCCCTGTACAACACGACCTATCTACATATTTCTTTTTGACATTATCTAGTTAACCCGATCTTATAAAAGAGGGTCGTCTCGTGGGATATTGTGAAAAGCCTCCAGACTAATTAAACAGGATTTTAATTTAAAATATTCTGATGTTTTACGTAGATGAATCAAGATAGAATTTGATTAAGGGTATTGCATGGAGAATACATGTGTAATTTATTGTTTGCCGTATGATAAAGCAAAATGGGTAATGAGTTTTTAAACCCCCATGCAAACAAATGTGACCTTATGAGTTTATCTCGCTGTTCAAGTTATCGTAGCGCTATGGACAGATGGACCTAATCATTTTAAGGTTTTCTTTTGTTTTAATGGTAAAATGATCAAAATTATTCGTTCAGCTGTTTGAAGATCAGCTCTTTGCCTATTTATGAAGTGAAGTTTTCTTTGAGCCAAAGCCAACCTCAGCTACACATGGTGCACCCTTCTGACTAGCAAAAGAGGCTCTGGCAAAAGAGAGGTATTCTTAGAAGAGAGGTAGCTTCTTACTCCAACTAATTTCTTTTGATTAAATACCTTGTAACCCACAAGGCAGCCGTAATCTTAACCCCGGAACTGCAATGGACTTCGTTACTTATTGCCTGTTTTGGTGGTCGGCGCCGTTAATCATGGCTTCACAGGAGACACAGTCGTGCTAATGTGTAGTGAGCCTCCGACCCGTTAAAAAAACTCGAATACGCTCTATGCACTAAAGTTATCTCAATATGGCAGCGCTTCCCCCTCCCCCACACGCGATGTTCCATAGTCCTCACGCGTAATAAATTATATGGTCTTTCAGCTATCAAGTACTGTAATTGAAATTTGGATGGAAATGATAGACTTGTAGTTGCAACACCAAACTATATACCCTAGAATTGTTATCATTCGTTTTTTTTTAAATGTCTTCCTATGGAAGCAACTTTAAAAACGTATTTACGTCAAAAAATCCATCTCTTTATCTCTCTCTCTCTCTCTATTTAAAATTAAAATGAAATAAACATACCTAGGTATTTATTATAATAAAATTTATACAATAAATTTATCAGTAATTATAAATGAAAAAATTGTTTTCTCAAAACCAACAACTTGAAAGTGTAAGATCTATTTGCGTTGGGAATGGAAAAATTGATAATTATCAAAAAAAAAAAATATTTTCAGACCGTAAATTTAAGACGTTTAAAGTTGGTTTTAACTTTTGCGAGTCTGTTAAAATTGCTCAAAGTACGTCTCGAATTGATTTATTCATTTTTAAAAACCCCTATAGACAAAGCATTTATTTTAAGCTTAAGTTTGCAAACTGAACAATTCACTTAAAAATATAAAGACGAGTATTTTGAATTTTGACGTTTAATTTTAAGTTAGATGAAAGTTGTGAATAGGCAGTTTTTAGTGATCTCTCAAGTTGTGAAATGAACCGTGACCAAAATTTATTCAGGAGACTTATAGCAAGTGGTTAATTATTATTTAGTTTAGTTTATTTCAATCGAGTGCTCTTCCAACTGGGCTACCAGGGTACCGCCGAAGCTGAAGCAGATTATCATCGGATTTTTGAATTGCGAAAATCAAACTTCAACTTCGATTTATGCTAGGTATTTTGTTTAGCTTGGCTGGTAGAAACATTGGAGCTCTACCGACTACGCTGAAGATGTTTGCCAATATTGTAATCAGCTTCAGCTTCGGCGGTAGGGCCCCTGGTCTGTAACTGAATCAACATCACCAACCTTCCTGGTAGCTCAATCGGAAGGTCACCTAGACGGAGGAGGTGAATTTTCCAAAAAAGGAGGAGGTTCTTAATTCGGCTGTATTTTTTTTCATGTTTGTTACTTATTTACTCTGTGATTTATAAAACTTTCAAATAAAAAACTTTTTTTATTTGAAAGTATATACCTACTTCCAGATTGGTGCCATATTTTTTTCATCATCAGCATCAGCAGCCTGTATCTACCCACTGTTAGGTTTTAGTTATTTCATTGCTCCGTCATTTATAAACTGATTTGAAAAAAACTTTTTTTAATTGAAAGAGTATACTTACAGATTGGTCCCATATATTTTTCATCATCATCATTAGCCTGTATCTATATACAATATAGAGTTATGTTTGGAGTCGGTTTATTTTTGTTAAAATTATAAAATATATGTAATTATCAAGAACTCCAGTGACATATTATAGTTCTAATACGAGGAACTAGGTTCAGTTTTAGAGCTGACAATGAGCGAGTGATATTATTTTTGTTGCAAACATCTATCACAAATACGGTAACCTTTTCCCAACAGGCGAATTCTATTGTTTAATAGCCGAATATCCATAACGAGGTATATAAAAATACTTAATAAACAAACATAGACAGAAGCAAAGTTTACATTAAACCTAAATCCGAAATAACATATTATTTAAAATACATCCCAGGTGTCGCAATTACTGGACATAAATTAATGTACAATATCACTTACCGAAAACAAACGTTATAGTAAAACTTTCATAATATTTGCACATTTACGTGAATTTTATTTGCCCTGTTCCAGTATTTTTTCCATTGAAAATTAGTGAATGGATGTGGCTGCTGTATTACTTAATTTATACGTGTTCCTCCGTTACACAACGTCAATCACCACCACTACCACCAGTTGTTCATAAATAATTTTAACAAAAAAAAAACCGACTCCAAGCATTACTCTACATTTATGTATGTAAATACAGGCTGATTATAATGATGATGATGAAAAAATATGGGACCAATCTGAAAGTATACTCTTTCAAATAAAAAAAGTTTTTTTCAAATCTATTTAGAAATGACGGAGTAATGAAATAACAAACCTAACAGTGGGTATATACAGGCTTACGATGATGATGCTGATGATGAAAAATATGGGACCAATCTGGAAGCATAGGGTATGCATCCAGATTGGTCCCATATTTTTCAAATAAAAAAAGTTTCTTTTTCAAATTGGTTTATAAATCACGGAGTAATTAAGTCACAAACATTAAAAAAAAAATAGAGAACCTCCACCTTTTTGAAGTCGGTTAAAAAAGTGATGTGTCGTGACAATTTAGAAGTTTCGCCTTGCGGCTTGACTTTTAAATACACACTCGTAATGTAATTTGACCTTATTCTCGAGTGATGTATACTACTTTACAGAAAATCAAAATTGTCGACATAGCTTTTAGAGTTTGGAAGTGAAGTGGCAATAGGCCCGTTACATCTGCTGATTAAGTGATGGCTGATGAGAGAGGAAGGTATTAAAGTGGAGGCCGCTCGAAGGACGACGAAGCGTTGGACGCCCTCCTTCTAGATGATCCGATGATCTTAAGAAATCATATAAGAAAATAAAAAAGGGGTGTAAGAGGTTTATCAACATCTTTGAACCAAAGCCAACTTCACCTGCAAGCGGTGCACCCTACTGACTGACAAACGAAGCTCTGGCAAAAAGAGATGTAGGGAGTGTAATTGTAAGCTACCCGACTGGGGAATGCACCACTTCACAGAATACCGCAGCCAAATAACAATTCCCTTGAGGGTTGTTATGTTCCTGCGAGTGAGTGAGGTCACCAGAAAGGAAGGAGATGCTGCGTTGGCAGCGGAAGTGGTGGCGCGCGAGCGATACTTTATGTTGCGAGCGTTAATATGGCTACGGTAACTGCTTCACTTCAGGCGGGCCGTATGCTTAATTGCCGCCCGACGTAGTATAAAAAAAGCGGCTTGCAGCGGTTGGATGCTTTCGCATCGTAGGCGGAGAATCTTATTTGGTGGAAAGCATTGGGGAAGGTTTATATCCAGCAGTGGGTAGATACAGTCTAATGACGATGATGAAATGAAGTAAACAATCGTCGTTCTTGCTAATGTCACTTCTAGAGTATCTAGCTCAGTGTTAAATAGATATTTGGTATTTTATTTGTAGTTCCGCCGGTCCCCTGCGCCGTTGCCAGGCTTGCCACTAAATAAATTACTACCATATGAATTAAATATCTGAGTTTGCGGTACAACGCGATGCGTTCCAGTCCCATAGCACCCAGTGCAAATAGTGTTTTATGTTTGTTACGTACGTTAACTTCATAATCAGTTTAGTTGCTTTGTTTTTGGAACGGTCCCGGTTGGTGGTCGAATGGAAGTTACTGTTATAATGGGAATTGGGATAGGTACCCACACTATTAATGATATTATGTTATTAAATCATTAGACATGTAAATAGAGCACATATACTGTGTGTGTGTTAGAGTGTACTGTGCGGTTCCAGAGAAGTTTTCTCCCGCATACTGTCAAGCTGTGGAATGAACTGCCTGTCGAGGTTTTCTCAGGAGACTACAGCATGGGGTTCCTCAAAAGGGGCGTGAAGAGGTATTTATTTACAAGGTCGGCAGCGCGCGTGTGATGCCCCTGGTGTTGGCGTTTCAAGACTACGGTAACTGCTTACCATCAGACAGGCCGTATGCTTGTTTGCCACTTTAGTGGTATAAAAAAAGCATTAGTTTTTAATTCTTGTTTTTTATGTCCGACATACGTTGACGCCTTTACATAACTTGATATTTGGATTTCAAGAGACTTCAGTGGTGAGTCGGTAAACAATAGATATGTGGACTAGATACCAATGCCACACAGACTTATAACAGTCAAAATATCTTCCATTATTAATTACAGATTAAAGAAACGCCTTTACAGACGAGTCATTGTAGGTAGATAAGTAAACTCTACTACTTTTACTAACTGTGGTGTAAAAAACCTGACGATCAGAGAATAAGAATATTATATCGATATTTGTTACTGTTTTACGGATAAAATGCTGAACGGGTTTGGATGGATATATTAAAAAAAATCTACATGGAATCATGGGCACATAGAATACTTCTTAACCCGGTATTCTGTTCACATGGGACGAAGCCGCGGTCAAAAACCAGTTCCCTTTATGTCTAAAATTGTTATTTAGGTATAAACATAGAAAATGGACAGTACAATATTATTTCCTTGGTTGTTTTAAAAATTTAAAAATTCGCCTTATCCCGGTGTCACAGCAGAGGTGCTTTGACATAATAAATAGTACAATAAACAAGATTAACGATGCATAAGGAGGCACGTTTCGTAGACAGCGACGTAATGCACGGACCGACGTATGCACTCACTCTGTTACATAAACGGCTTGTCCACAAATAATACCTCACTGCAAATAGCATTGTCATTTTTTTTTTAAGTGAAAACTTCTATAGCGGCGTTGTGCACTTTTTGGGATGGGTAAAAAATGTTAACCTCGCGTCAGGACACGCGGCCTGATCGAAAATTCGTAAGACGGAGCCGGCGTGGGAGAGGAAATAATATCCCCCTCTCTTTCTACCGCGCGGCGAGAATGTATGCTTGCTCCTGCTGTTTATTTTTAATGTATTATAAATTCTCATGTTTGTGTACGATAGCGCAATAAATGAATATTGTATTGTACCACATAAATGATAGTACATACATTTATACTGATAAATAAAGCAATTCGTGCGAAATTATTCCCTAACCATTCCAAAATATGCAAAAATGCACAACGTTAAACTTCAAGTTTTCACTTCTGCCTGCCGGACTGCAGTACGTTTTTTTTTTATTCTGGAATTCACTTAAGCTATGTTTCCATTTTTAAATTTATATTCACAATGTTTTTTTTTACTGCTGAGCACAAACTAATTATTAATACATGTAATGTGCGACAAACATTGCTTTCCCAAAAACCGTACTCAGATGCGATGAGAGATGATGTTCATATAATTTTTAATACTCCTGTAACAAGTGTCAACGAAGCTCTACCGTACCCTATTGCACACAAAATTATGCTACAATTTAAAATTTCTGATATACATTGCTTCGATAAATCATTTACAATGTTGTAAGCGCAGAAATAAGCAGCAATGAAAATTAAATTTCTCAAATTTCCTTAGTACAAATTTTTTGGTAGTAAATGTGTCAATACACATGGCGCATGCCCAGTGTGCACCCGGTTTAACTTCAAATATTTATATAACCCGGCTTGCTTTTAGGCAATAAAATTTACATTTTTACAAACGCAAACTCTGCTTTTTGCTCTTTGTATTTGGCTAAAAAGTTGCCAAGTATTTTTTGCCAGTGCTGTGACAATTTTAATTTGTGATATGTGAAATTGTTGTACAGAGGAGCATTTAAGTGTTATAGCACAGTAAAAATAATAGTACTATGTATAGTATTCCCACACCCTACCGCTCTCGCGTATCGACCTCACCTCCCCTCGGAGACTGATCTGGAACAGTTTGGATGGCGCTGCACGTACACTCGCATTTATGTTTATGTAGTAGTACATAGTTAACAACGCAACATTTGTATGGAGTAGCCGGGGTGTGGTTGTAGTGCCATGTTGAGACATCAACACAGAATAAATCAACGAAGGATTTGACGGGGATTACGATCGAGTATCGCCGAATATGTTTGTCCACTTCTAAGCAGTCTGAGAACTAATTAATTAATTATGAAAACGATGAGACAATATGAAGCACGTTTGTTTAAAATAAAGCAAACTACAGCAGTTACTTAACTCTTCTATTACAGATTTTTAATACCACTATGGTGCCAAACAAGCATACGATCTGATGGTAAGCAATCATCGCAGCTATGGACGATTGAGACCCCAGAGGCATCACTCACACGTTGCCGACCCCTGTACCAGAGGCTTTACCGCCGAAGTTAAAGCCGATTACCGTCGTTTTTTTTGAATGAGGAAATGACACTACGGCTTAGCCGCTCTTATGCCCCCCACGTTGAGCCCCCCCCCCCCCCCCGCGCAAAAACGCGGCGGAACAATGCCCATTTGTTTTTTGTTTCTACCTGCCCGGCGCCGCGGGTGGTCGGGGCCCCATAAAAACGGTCATTGAGACGCAACTTTGTTATTGAGTGCCTACAAGTGGTGTTTTTTACGTTTACTAAGAACAGCACTATACAATGCCGTCTTTTGTTGTTCAACACTCGACTATAGTGTAGAATTACGATGGTCTAAACATTCTCAAGTGGTGTTTCATAGCCCTACTTGTATTCAAAAAAATACCTTATGAACTAAGGCGATAACGTATAGTTTTTTATTTACAAATACGCTAGGGAGATAAAACCCGATGTTAATAAACAAAAACCTACACTTACCTAAACAAAATACGAGTAAGTTTTTATAGCACTTGACACCGGCCCGAACATCTGGCGCCGTTAAGGCGAGTCACTTAAACCCCTTTTTTATTTTTTTTTCCATTGAGTTTATGATTCTTTGGCCTTAATCCGATAGCTAATATGACGGAGAAACGAAAAAAACATAAACAAATGGGCCTGAATGTATGACAGATGAGTATTGTTCAATCTGCCCAAAACTGAACGCCAAACTGCAAATATCGACCGTAGGTCGACACGGGCAATTCAAGCGTTTCAAGGTCGTGACGTCACTGTCGACCGTAGGTCGACACGGGCAATTCAGCGGTTAAATTGTTGGTACTTGTGTTTAGTTTTGCTGATAGAAACCCTAGAGCTACTACCAAAATATTCGATGGTAATCGGCTTCAGCGTCGGCGGTAGGGCCCTAGGATTAATAATAATAATAAATATTTCTGGACAATTTACACAGCGCCATCTAGTCCCAATTTAACCGCAAAGCATGGGTACTAGACAACCGATAAATTTACTCTTTCCGGCATAGATTTTAGAGACCGGTTCTATAAACGTTTTTTGAACAAAATTATGAGTTAGGGCCTCAAGCTGTCCCAAAAAATATTTTTTCCTTTTCATTTACATGGGGTCAGATACAAGGTGGTTATCTCTGGTAACCACTGTGAAATAAGTACTCATACAATTCTCCTAATCTTATAATGAGAATGTTATATAAAAAAGAAAACAAATGAGTTATCATAATCAATATTTATGGTGATCATTGAAACAGGTTTTTCCATCACGGTAGCACAATGGAACCTTACATATTCTACAGCTCTACACGGTACTCACAGAGTCTTTTTTGGTGGTTTCCAACTGAGAAAAACCAGTATTTTGGAAATAAATTTTACTTAACACCTCCGTAATCACGCATTTTATCGTAGTACATGCAATATTCAACGGATATCGCTACTCGTGTCAAGACACGGTCAAAAATAGGTGGTTATCGCAAATGAAGAAAAGAAACACATTTTTTTTGTAAATACATACTTATAATACATAGAAAACACCCAGACCAAGACAAACATACATGTTCATGCACCCAAATGTTTGCCTTGTGCGGGAATCGAACCCGCGACTTCGGAGTCAAAGTGGCCATTGCTAACCATTCGATCACCGAGTTCGTCATAATAGAATCACTCCGTCTCTTCCCGTAGATGTCGTACAAGGCGACTAAGGGAAATACATTATAAAACATCGATCAGGCCTCCCCAACCCGTCTGGCCAGCGTGGGAAGTGTAGGCCAAATCCTCCTTCTGTCTGGGACGGACAAGAGAGAGTCGTGTAGTGTAGTGGAGACTAAAATGACCTGATGATGATGTACACGGTACATACAGATCAGTAGGTACATAAGCCGTGGCACCAACTGCAGCTGCAATAGGCTAGGCGGTTCATTGGCAGACTAATCGAACACCTGTCTAGACATTGTCTTGAGGACAATTCGGACAACTTAGCGTAAATTAGGGACGTTCGTCTCGACAACTTTATGGGCAAACTGCAGGTTTGCATTTATATCTAGGAGCAATGCAAATTATCAGCGTTGGTTGCCATTAAAAAGACAATAAAATACAATGATTCTATTTTCTTTGTTTATTTGTAGTAGGTTAGTTTAACATAATATATATATATAAATATATATATATATACTAGCTGTCCCGGCGAACTTCGTACCGCCTAACAGTCAATGAATGTCGTGATGTACATATATATATGAACAAAATTTATGATTTCTTGAAATTAATACAATGAATAATAGAAAATAATAGAGAAGCACGATGGCGTGAGGCACGTGTCAGTCTAATTGTACACGCAAGTTAAGCAACGTCAACCGTAGCCTGTTCATGGATGAGTTTATGTTATCTCGAGCTCGTCCGTGCTTCGGAAGGCACGTTAAGCCGTCGGTCCTGGTGTTTATCATTAGATTGCAGTCCTTAAGCCAAGTTAGTGGCCCAACCCGTAGTTGAGCAGCGTGTTGGAGTATGCTCTAAACATCTTCGGTTGAGGGAAGACCCGTATCCCAGCAGTGGGTAAATAATAAGTTCAGTACTTTACAAAGTCACAAAAAAAGTACCAATTGACAACAATAAATATTTCAATCCACAAAACAAATCACAGACAACATTCGCGACGTAAAAGTGAGACCAATCGATTTGACATTTACATAACAATCAATAAATATTCCAATCCTTTTTAGCTGGCACTATTTGTATGGGAAAACGTTTTTTCTTCTATTTAATTCTTTCGTCAATTTTTCAATGTTTTTAATACTTTCCCGACCAAGACACGACATTATTTTATATATTATATAGATTCATGGAGCTTGATTTAAATTTCTGAACGCACGCATAAATATTTTAGAACCAATAAATCAGCCTGGCGCAACTGAAAGTAAAAAAACGACTCTATGAATCGGAAGCGAATTTGGTACAAATTCTGATTGTTTTCGCTTCCATTTCATACATATTAGAAATTACGCTATTTGTATGGCACATCCGTCTCTTAAAACGTAGTGGTTACATTCTCTTTGCAATAAATATTTAAATCCACAAAACTGTTTTCAAAACAAATCACAGCCAACTTTCAAGACGTAAAAATGAGACCAATAGAGTTAACATTTGTTTTTAATCTATGACATTTGTTCTATAATGAGCTTAATATACATTTCTGAACGCACGCATACATTTGGCGTACGCACGTACGACAACGTCACATTTGACAGCTACGACAACCACGAACATTTTGTATGGGAAAATGTTTTTTCTTTTATTTTATTTTTTCGAGAATTTTCCAATGTTTTTAAGAGTTATTCTGCTATTCGGGACGGAAACAAATCCAACAAATCAAAAACCATGGCAATCGGTCCAGCCGTTCTCGAGTTATAAGTGTTGTAACAAACACGACTTTCTTTTATATATATAGATTATGTTTATGTACAATAATTGTACAATAATATATATATATATATATATATATATATATATATATATATATATATATATATATATATATATATATATATATATATATATATAAGACTAACAGAATTTTAAGAACATGTACAAAGGCGGGTTTATCTCTGTAAAAGATCTCTACCAGATAACCTTTAAGTATCGGATATGATAGTATTTTATTATCGCGCTTGAAAGTATAGATTTTCTATTCATAGTTATAAATTATTGGGTATTTATAGAATAGGCTAGTTGCCAGGTTCTGAAATTACAAAAATTATTCACAATATCTTTTTTTTTTTTTTTTTTTTTTTTATACTACATCGGGTGGCAGACAAGCATACGGCCCGCCTGATGTGAAGCGGTTACCGTAGCCATATTAACGCTCACAACATAAAATATTGCTCGCGCGCCACCACCCCTGCTGCCAACGCAGCATCTCCGTCCTTTCTGGTGACCTCACTCACTCGCAGGAACACAACAACCCTCAAGAGAATTGTTATTTGGCTGCGGTATTCTGTGAGGTGGAGGTACATTCCCCAGTCGTAGGTCCCAGGGTAGCTTACAATTTCGCTCCCTACCTCTCTTTTCGCCAGAGCTTCGTTTGTCAGTCAGCAGGGTGCACCGCGTGCAGGTGAAGTTGGCTTTGGTTTAAAGATGTTGATAAACCACTTACACCCCAATATCGTAAAATTCACAAAGCTATAACGATCTGGGATGATTAAATTTAAATAAATTATGTTCGACGCGTTTTAAGGTCGATCAAAGTGGTGGTCGAAAAAACAGTGGCACTCTGGGAGTGCCGATAGAAGTGAAAACTTGAACAATTACGTGTGTATTTTTTTGAATCGTCAGGAAATATTTTGCTCTACTGAAAGCATTTTCTTTTTTTCCTTGTGGGGTGTAAGTGGTTTATCCACATCTTTGAACCAAAGCCAACTTCACCTACACGTGGTGCATCCTGCTGACTGACAAACGAAGCTCTGGCGAAAAGAGAGGTAGTGAGCGTAATTGTAAGCTACCCGACTGGGGAATGTACCTCCACCTCACAGAATACCGCAGCCAAATAACAATTCCCTTGAGGGTTGTTGTGTTCCTGCGAGTGAGTGAGGTCACCAGAAAAGAAGGAGATGCTGCGTTGGCAGCGGGGGTGGCGGCACGCAAGTGATATATTATGTTGCGAGCGTTAATACGGTTACGGTAACCGCTTCACATCAGGCGGGCCGTATGCTTGTCTGCCACCCGACGTAGTATTTCTAACTCTCGTACGTGTATTTTGGGGATGACAGTAGCGTGGACGTAACGCGGATAGCAAAGGTCGACTGACGAACCAATAGCGCACAGGCAAGCATGTAGCGTGTGACGCGCCCGCCCCGCCCTACCTCATACCGCACCAATTAGACCGGTATCGGTTACGGTAACAGTGTCGCGAGCTCAATGGTTTTTTCCCCATCTCAAATAATGCCCAACGCGCCTAAAGAATTTTCACTTCAAAATATTGCCATATGCAATGTAACGTAATAAAAGTTATAATATAAAAATACTATAACTTTTGTGACGGTATGTTTATGCAGCTAGCTACATAAGCGTAATATTAAACATAGCTGTCGTACAACTTTTTGATTTAATGCATATAAAATAGGAATCTGTTACACTTTTATGGGGAGTGTTTGGTATACATATATAGTAGAAAGTATTGGTATTTTCTTTTATTTGTTTGTTTAATTACAACACGTAGTTACTTCGAGTATGTCTACTATATCAATTGGTTTGTGGAATTCACATTGCTACTAAGGGTTCGTACAGTCATTTCCAAATCCTGTATGATGACGGTCCAATGATAGTACGGCCATGGACGCTGTGCACAAACTAACATAATTTATGTACACCGCATTCGCATGCTCGGTCACCATATAAAGACCACCCATCAGGTAGACCAATGTTTCCCGAAAGATGGTCCGCGGAACCCCAGGGTTCCGCGGACCACAAGGGCCACAAGGGTTCCGCCATCCGTCCAAAAATTAACAAAACATTCATCGAAAAAAAAATACTAGTTAGGCCCTATCTATTAAATACAGATGCTAGGATTCCGCTAGGAAAAGTATAATCAATTATGGATCCGTAGAAAAAAAAATGGACCGACCAGCTGCCACTGTTTTTTCGACCACCACTTTGATCGACCTTAAAACGCGTCGAACATAATTTATTTAAATTTAATCATCCCAGATCGTTATAGCTTTGTGAATTTTACGATATTGGGGTGTAAGTGGTTTATCAACATCTTTAAACCAAAGCCAACTTCACCTGCACGCGGTGCACCCTGCTGACTGACAAACGAAGCTCTGGCGAAAAGAGAGGTAGGGAGCGAAATTGTAAGCTACCCTGGGACCTACGACTGGGGAATGTACCTCCACCTCACAGAATACCGCAGCCAAATAACAATTCTCTTGAGGGTTGTTGTGTTCCTGCGAGTGAGTGAGGTCACCAGAAAGGACGGAGATGCTGCGTTGGCAGCAGGGGTGGTGGCGCGCGAGCAATATTTTATGTTGCGAGCGTTAATACGGTTACGGTAACCGCTTCACATCAGGCGGGCCGTATGCTTGTCTGCCACCCGACGTAGTATTTCTAACTCTCGTACGTGTATTTTGGGGATGACAGTAGCGTGGACGTAACGCGGATAGCAAAGGTCGACTGACGAACCAATAGCGCACAGGCAAGCATGTAGCGTGTGACGCGCCCGCCCCGCCCTACCTCATACCGCACCAATTAGACCGGTATCGGTTACGGTAACAGTGTCGCGAGCTCAATGGTTTTTTCCCCATCTCAAATAATGCCCAACGCGCCTAAAGAATTTTCACTTCAAAATATTGCCATATGCAATGTAACGTAATAAAAGTTATAATATAAAAATACTATAACTTTTGTGACGGTATGTTTATGCAGCTAGCTACATAAGCGTAATATTAAACATAGCTGTCGTACAACTTTTTGATTTAATGCATATAAAATAGGAATCTGTTACACTTTTATGGGGAGTGTTTGGTATACATATATAGTAGAAAGTATTGGTATTTTCTTTTATTTGTTTGTTTAATTACAACACGTAGTTACTTCGAGTATGTCTACTATATCAATTGGTTTGTGGAATTCACATTGCTACTAAGGGTTCGTACAGTCATTTCCAAATCCTGTATGATGACGGTCCAATGATAGTACGGCCATGGACGCTGTGCACAAACTAACATAATTTATGTACACCGCATTCGCATGCTCGGTCACCATATAAAGACCACCCATCAGGTAGACCAATGTTTCCCGAAAGGTGGTACGCGGAACCCTGGGATTCCGCGGAAGGGCACAAGCACAAGGGTTCCGCCATCCGGCCAAAAATTAACAAAACATTCATCGAAAAAAAAATACTAGTTAGGCCCTATCTATTAAATACAGATGCTAGGATTCCGCTAGGAAAAGTATAATCAATTATGGATCCGTAGAAAAAAAAATGGGAACCTCTGAGGTAGACGACCAGCTGGACAGCCTAAATATCGGTGGAAAGATGCTGTGGAAGCAGTCTTCTAGGAGCTCGAAGCCGCCAGCAACGGGCAGGATACTCGTAGAGGATTATGCGCTCTCTCGTGGCGGAAGCCAAGATTCACATCCAGTCGTTGAACCAGCGTAGTAAGTATTATGGGGTTTAAGTAACTCACCACTATCTTTGGATCCTACCTCATCTGCACGTGGTGCACCCTGTCGACTAGCGTAAGAGGCTCTGGCAAAAGAGAAAGAGTAGGGTACAGCGAATTTGTAAGCTGCCCGACTGGGGAAGTACGTTCACCTCACAGAATACCGCAGCCAAATAACAAATTTCCTTTCGGCTTGTTGTGTTACTGTGAGTGAGTGGTCACCAGAAAGAAAGGATGGCATAGATTAACTAAAGTGGTTAGTATATATAGTCAATATATATATCTATAGTCTATGCAAATTATTACTTCTGGCTGGCTTGAACATAATTAACTATTGCGTTAGTAAGGTAATGAAAATATTTTTTTATACCAAGTCGTGTGTCAAACATGCATACGGCCGGCCTAATGTGAAGCAGTTACCGTAGCCATATAAGTGCTTGGAGGTACCAACGCAACAAGTCTCTCCTTATTTATTTATTTGGTGATCTCACTCACTCGTAAGAACACAAGAACCCTCTATTGAATTGTTATTTGGCTGCGATATTCTGTCAGCTATGGCTGTAAAATCAAAGTAATCAAAATTTACTTTCACCACTTCGGCTACCGAAAAAGCATACGGCTCACTAGATCAAAAGTGGTGCATATCCTAAAGTTTTCGTAAATAAAGAAATAAAAAATATTAAACAAAAAACATTTTTAATTTTTAAGCAAAAATATTCCAATTAATTCTATTCTATTATATTAAATTGCGATATTTTTAAATGTTAACTTTATTTTTTCATCAAAATCCCATTCGTAATAATTTAATTTTCAAGAATTGAAATGGTAACAAAGGCTGAAATTGTTTATTGAAATATTTAATGCTTGAACAATGGTCTGTGGGCTTTAGAGCTCGGTATTGAGTTAATCCTGGGATTAAATATTACTCGTAACAATATTGTTGGCAAGAATACTAAAATATACAAAATTTGCCGTGCCACCTTGATGATTGGTCTACCACAGACATTTTCCTGCCACATAAGGTGAAATAGTGGAATAAGCTCCCCTCAACGGTGTTCCTGAACAAATACGGCTTGAGTTTTACTACATCTTTTGTACTACATCGGGGGGCAGACAAGCATACGGCCCGCCTGATGTGAAGTGGTTACCGTAGCCATATTAACGCTCGCAACATAAAATATCGCTCGCGCGCCGCAACCCCCGCTGCCATCGCACCATCTCCTTCCCTTCTGTTGACCTCACTCACTCGCAGGAACACAACAACCCTCAATAGAATTGTTATTTGGCTGCGGTATTCTGTGAGGTGGAGGTACATTTCCCAATCGGATAGCTTACAATTACGTTCCCTACCTCTCTTTTCGCCAGTTCGTTTGTCAGTCAGCAGGGTGCACCGCTTGCAGGTGAAGTTGGCTTTGGTTCAAAGATGTTGATAAACCACATACACCCTGATATTTGAGTCTATAAGAAACGACAATTTGATATACACTAATTTGCGTGCTTCCGCCACCAAGTTTATGCAAATTACTGCCGGCCGGCACCCACTCATTACATAGATTGGGGTCATTTGTAGGGTGTTGTTCTAACTATCAACATCTATAGATCGCCTGATGCCTCGCGTTGAGACAAAAGACTTGTCGCAGAGACGACCACGGCAGCCGGGGCGGCAGCAGTCGCACCTTTCTTTTGTTTCAGATGTTGGAGATTTGCCTAGACTGCCGCAGCAGCTGGAGCAGAAACGACTAAAGCAGTCAGCGGGCAGTCGCATGCATCTATTAACGGTAGTGGGTAGGTGCCGACCGGCAGTAATCATAATCAACTCATTCATTTGCTAATACAGTTTCTTACAG
Source organism: Hypsopygia costalis (assembly GCA_937001555.2). Classification (NCBI taxonomy): domain Eukaryota; kingdom Metazoa; phylum Arthropoda; class Insecta; order Lepidoptera; family Pyralidae; genus Hypsopygia; species Hypsopygia costalis. Next base: position 21,737,344 of record OW443342.2, read on the forward strand.
GTCTTATTTCATCATATAGAGACGTGTATTACGCCTAATAGTTCTCTTCAAAAAGGGCATGAAGATGTTTTGACAGGGTCGGCAACGCGCATGTGATGCCTCTGATATTACAGGCATCCATAGGCTACGGTAACTGCCATCAGGCGGTCCGAATGCTTGTTTGTCATCTTAGTGGTATAAAAAAATCTTTATGTGTCAAATCTAAACGTATTCCACTTCTTTATATTTTAATGTGTGTGTCTTGTGAAATAATTAAAGTGTTATCTCATCTAAATAAATTTTCTATGTATCCTAAGTATGTATTTACAAAAAAAAAATGTATTTACGTATGTTTATCAGTTGTCTAGTACCCATAACACAAGCTTCGCTTACTTTGGGCCTAGATGGCGCTGTGTAATTTGTCTGACAATATTTATTTATTTCTATTTATCTTATCTTATCTCGTTTTCCACAGAAATATATCAGTTTCCCTCAAAAACAATAATAATGACCCTTGTTGGCGACCTACAGCGCATACATCCTTTTTGGCCAATATTTTCAAATTTTCAGTATCATTTTCTTTTTATATTCGAAAACAATTGTTGTATTTGATCAGTCAAAAAATATACATGAAACACGAACGAGTGGTTTCCTTTGCCATCCTCAACATTTTTGGTGTCAGAAGTAATTACGTACAAATAAAATGCCCGTGATAACTAGGGCTCGCTCTCTAGATAATAAAAGGAACCAAAGTATACGTGAGTTATCAACAAATATAGTGCCTTGTGATAGTGCTCTACATAAAGACAGTGCCTCTATTTCCGGTGCCCCTGCACCAGCTCCGTCTAGCATACCTCACACTAAAGCAACTAATTTGTCTCTCGCTACAAATGTGTTACGTGTTGCAACTGATTCTGAACCAAGAGTTCCAATGCCGCTTACGACTCAAAGCAGCTTAGTAAGTTTGAATTCATCGACGAAATCACATAGTCGACGTTCAACCAATACAGTAAAGGCTCGACAATTGGCTGCCAAAGTTGATCACGCACGAAGGTTGGCTAAAATAGAGAAACTAGCCTTGGAACGAGAAAAGGCTTTAGCAGATCTAGAACTACAAGCTGAGCTAGCGGCTATCGGCAGCAGCTCGTCACGCACCTCTAAAGTGGATCGTGTTAATGAATGGTTAGTTGGTTCTCATGATAGTAATGTAGTCTCAGAACATACTAATTCAGTGCACTCGTTTGATAGGACAACAAGATATGATGGGAACCCTGGCGTAACTTGCCAGGTCACCACGTCTGTGTTGGGTGCTACGCCCGCCATGCCAGATGTCTCCATGCCTCGAGTGCGGGAACCCTGTGGCGGCGGTGGCAGAAACCTACCGACGACTACTATACATGCACCAGAGTTAGGTACACATAACTATAATGAGAATTGTAATTGCTACAAAAATAAAAGTCATAACCAAACTGTAGGTACACAAGATAACTTTATTTTATTAGCCAACGCCATCGCAGACCTAAGCAAGAAGAAGTCTTGGGTGAGTGATCTTCCTTATTTTGACGGTAGTGCGCTGGGCTGGCTTCCATTTAAAAAAGCCTTCGATCACTCGAAAACAAATTTCACATCGAGTGACAACTTGACAAGGATTGCGGCGGCTCTTCAAGGCGCGGCTCGGGAAGCAGTCGCGATGCTGCTCGTATCTGCAGCGGATCCGGAGCAAGTCATCCGCGCTTTGGAAACCAGGTTCGCGCAGCCCGAGTACATCGTGCTTCAACAATTGGCTTTAGTGCGTAGTCTCCCTAGACTCCCTGCGTATGAGTCTCCACGGGAACTCAACGTTTTTGCTTGCCGTATACGCAACTGCGTAGAAGTTATTCGTCTTCTCAACCAACCGGAGTATCTTGCAGCTCCTGAACTAGTTAATACAATAATTGGTAAATTAACTCCACTTCTCAGGTCTAGATGGGCTGACTTTGCTGTAACAAGGGTTGACTCTGGCAAGTTCAAATTAGAAATTATATCCGAGTTTCTCGAGTATGAAGCAAATTTGCATATAAAATTCGGTTTTATTTTGTCGGATTCTACAGTTGTCAGTAAAAATCAGCAAAGTCAATCTGTCAAACCTACTAAAGATAAAATTTATTCAATTGCAACCTCTTCCGATTCGTCTTCCAAACAAAAAAGTATTGACGTATTATGTAAGTATTGTCGGTCGAACGAACACGAAGTTAGCGATTGCAAAAATTTTGAATGTCTCTCTTTAGATGATCGTTGGCAGTGGGTGTTAGAGAACAAAGTTTGCCGTAAATGTCTAAAAAAAGGTTTTCACCAGTACAAAACCTGCAAGAAAAGGTGTGGTATAGAAGGCTGTACTGCGGATAGGCGACATCATAAGCTCTTACACAGACCTCGGTCTGTAACCACGGCTCACGTCGAAGTACAGTCGGCGTCATCGATTTCTTCCGAAACCGAAGTACAGTCGGCAACGGAAATTAGTATTAACCCGAAATCGACTACATCTACTAAAGACAAGCAGCGGTCTGCCACGGTTGCTCACAACTCTTCTCCCGTGAATCTGTCTAGGCTCAAGCCTCTTTTAAAGGTGATAGCGGTTACTATAAGTGGGCCACTAGGAAGCGTAGACACTTACGCCCTTCTTGATGATGGCAGTTCCGTAACGCTTTTAGACCAATCGATAGCAGACTTAGTGGGAGCCAAGGGCCCTAAATGTAGATTGAATATTGACTGCATTGGTGGCTTACGAAAACAGACTGAAGTAACTTATGTAGATATAAAAGTAAAGGGTCGTCATAGTGACGACACTTTTGAACTTAGGGCGCGGTCTATTTCAAATTTAGGTATAAATAATCAGTCGGCTCGTTTAGATGATGTCATTCAATTTAAATACTTGTCAGACCTAGTAGACGTTCTCTGCTATGACGACGCAAAGCCCATGCTACTGATAGGAGCCGATAATTGGCAAATGATGCTTCCTAAAGTAGTTCGTCATGGCACTCGTAACCAACCTGCCGCCTCTCTTACGGCATTAGGCTGGGTTCTATTCGGGTATATGTCAAATAGGTCAGTCTTTGATTCATTTAACCATATCTCTGCCGCTGATGATCATAACGATTTACCTTTGGACGCCCTCATGAAAGAATATTTTAAATTAGACTCTATAGGTATAGTAAAGGTTGGTCATCGTAGTGTTAGTGAAGAACGCGCCTTGAAAATTCTTGAGGAAACTACCAAACGACTAGACTCGGGAAGATATGAAACTGGTTTATTATGGCGCGATAATATCTCTTTTGTCCCGGATAGCCGGGAGTTAGCTTTGGCCAGATTTTCTAGCCTCGAGCGCAAGATGGCCAAGGATAAATCGTATGCTGATGCCTACAAAGACAATATTCGAGGTATGATTAGTAAGGGGTACGCTGAACTATGTACAGGGCCTCCGATAGGGCAGATTCCATGGTATCTTCCTCACTTCGGCATTACTCATCCTCATAAGAAAAAGTTACGCGTGGTCCATGATGCAGCAGCCAAGTGTGCGGGAGTTAGTCTCAATTCGCTGCTTCTGACTGGTCCTGATCTTCTACAGCCACTGCTAGGTATAGTAATGCGCTTTAGGGAAGGCTCCGTTGCCTTGACTGGGGATATCAGGGAGATGTTTCCACAAATTAAGATTAGCCCGGAGGACAGAGACTCTCAACGTTTCTTATGGAGAGATAGCCCCGACTTACCATTACAAGAATTTCGAATGTCCTCGATGATATTTGGTGCGGCATCTAGTCCCTGCACCGCCTTATGGATTAAAAACAAAAACGCTAGTAAGTTTCAAATGCAGTATCCGGATGCTGTAAAATCTATCATCGAAGACCATTATATGGATGACTTCTTAGGTAGTTTTGATAGTGTCAAAGAGGCTGCTCAGCGCGCTTCTGAAATAGTCTTTATTCATAAAGAAGCCGGCTTCGAAATGCGGTCTTGGGTTTCGAATCATAAAGAAGCGTTGTCTCTAATCCCTCCTAACTTACATGCGAGTGATATAACTGAAGTAAGTTTAGGTTCCACGTCACCTTCACAAATTCGTGTTCTGGGTCTAACCTGGAACGTCAGTGAGGATAAGCTTTATTTTATGAAGTCTCTCCCTAAGGCACCAGTTAAATTTACTAAACGTTCCGTACTATCTTTGTTAATGTCTATTTACGATCCGTTAGGACTATTGACCCCTATTATAATGAAGGGTCGTGTATTATTTCAAAGAACCTGGAAATTAGGTATTGACTGGGACCATGACTTGACAAGCATTCTCATTGATAATTGGAAGAATTGGTTCCTTGAATTAGAGAATTTGTGTAATAGTGCTATTCCTCGGTGCTACATAAGCAGCACTGGGTATATAAAAGATGTTCAGCTCCATATCTTCGCCGACGCAAGTGAACGAGCATATGCTTGCGTTGCCTACTGGCGTTTCACATACGACGACGATAGCGATACATTGTCTTTGATTGGGGGAAAAGGTCGGCTTGCACCCTTAAAACCAGTTTCTATCCCTAGGTTAGAACTGCAAGCCGCCCTTATCGCCTCTCGTTTCTGCACATATGTAATCGATGCGCACAGACGAAAACCTAATCAAACTTTTTACTGGACGGATTCTCTAACCGTCTTAAAGTGGCTCCGTAGCGATGCTTGCACATTTAAAGCTTTTGTCTCGTTTCGGGTTGGAGAGATAGCCGAAACAACCAACATTCAAAATTGGCGATATGTTCCCACAGCTTTAAATATTGCAGATGACGCTACGCGAGATGTCCACAAGTTTTCCACGTCATCACGATGGTTCACGGGACCATCATTTCTTTTAGATCCTCAATCAGAGTGGCCATGTGAACCATCACGCATCGTCCCTCCGGTGACTGAAGAACTAAAACGTGATTCGGAATCGGTGGGACAAATAGTTATCACACCGCAACAACTTCCTTCACCGGTAGTTGCGGACCACCAACGCTTTAGTAGTTGGTTACGTTTACTTCGCGCCACAGCTCGAATACATCAGTGTTCCAGAGCATTTCGGACGATTTTACATCCAAATTCCAAATTACCTTTAGATTCTCTTCGTGATAGTAATAACTTACCTTTGCTTACTGTTCAAGATCTCAACGTTGCAGAGATCCATTTATTTCAAAAGGTACAACTAGATTCATTCTCTAAAGATTTGACTTGCATTCAAGCAGCACGTCCTGTTTCAAAAGACAGCAGGTTAAGAAATCTTTCTCTTTTATTCGGTGAAGACAAACTACTTCGACTCTCTGGACGCACTGCCGCTGCTGAAGCCATAGAATCTTATCCGATCGTTCTTGATGGAAACCATCGGATCACAAAATTATTAATACACTCCTACCTCAACTACCACCATTAGGAGATCTTCCTGACGCAAGACTGGCGCATCATCAACGTCCCTTCAGTCACGTGGGGCTAGATTACTTCGGCCCACTAAACGTTTCCATTTGCAGACGCACCGCTAAAAGATGGGTAGCCCTATTCACATGCATGACTGTGAGAGCAGTGCATTTAGAAATCGTTGAGAACCTTTCTTCAGATTCTGCCCTGATGGCTTTAAGGCGCTTTATTTCCAGAAGAGGATGCCCAACACATATATACTCCGACAATGGGACTTCCTTCATCGGTGCAGCGAAAATGTTACCGGAACTTTTTAACTTCTGCTCAAACAAGAAGATCGAGTGGCGGTTCATACCACCTTCCGCACCATTTTTTGGAGGTTGCTGGGAGCGACTAGTCCGGTCCGTAAAATCTGCACTTTCCACAACCTTGAAGGAACGTACACCAAAAGAGGAGGTACTACATACACTGCTCCTCGAAGCCGAATGTGTGATCAATTCTAGACCCCTCACCCACGTTTCCGTCGACGTAGACTGCGAGCAAGCGATTACACCATTTACCTTTTTAATTGGGAGTACCAGTAACGAGCCAGATGTCAGGATATTTGACGACCATGACCTTCACAGGCGAGTAGATTGGAGAAAAGCGCAGAGGCTTGCTGACCATTTTTGGCAGCGTTTCGTAAAAGAGTACCTGCCAACTCTAGTTCCACGTAAAAGGCTAGCTCAACAGGTCAAGCTCAAAATTGGTGACTTGGTTTTCATAGCAGATGGAACACTTCCCAGATTTTGTTGGCCTCGCGGACGAATTGTGGCAGTATATCCAGGCAAGGACGGCATAGTGCGAGTAGTAGATGTCGCTACGAGAGGGGGAGTGCTGCGCAGACCTACTCGTAAGGTGGCGCTGCTGGTCGCCGGCCAATAGTAATGGGTGCTTCTCACCGTCGGGGGCCATGTTGGCGACCTACAGCGCATACATCCTTTTTGGCCAATATTTTCAAATTTTCAGTATCATTTTCTTTTTATATTCGAAAACAATTGTTGTATTTGATCAGTCAAAAAATATACATGAAACACGAACGAGTGGTTTCCTTTGCCATCCTCAACAGACCCTCGTCAAATTTAATGTAACTAAATCAATACTGCGTCAAAATCCTCGTAAGACTCATAAATATGTATACGCATATTGGAGAATATTGCTTGTATTAAGTATTCAAATGCATTCGATTGGATGCAATATTAGGATCCGGTTCTCGGTATTGGTTCAATATACGAGTAGGATAAACCACAACTGCGAGTATGTGCTAACCGCAAACTCTTCATTTATTAAATTGGTGAATATCTCATTGGGATCTTCTTGGGTTTTGATTAAATGTTTTAGAAGCATTATGATACTCCAATATGCGCAGAGGAATTCCGACCATAGCTCTCCATCTCCATAGTTCGTTGAACGACTTTTAGCATGTGAACCAGCCCGACGGTCAGTGTCCAAGCGTCTGCACTAATGCAATGTGTGTTAGCAATGCTCGAAATAACATTATGTTTAGATAATATTAGCATTGTCTGAACTCCATAATCAATTTAATGTCTGAAGCCTGTAATTGTTTCCTAGAACATATTGAAATTTGCTTTCCTCTAGTTCACTTTGCCTCTGCTGTATAATAATTGAATGTTCAAAGGATTACTATCACATCACATTTAGGACTTAATAGCATATATACAGTATGTTATTATTTATTAGCCTGGATTAATCAATATAGTAGTAGAACTTGGAGTATTACTAAAATGATTATAGTAAGCTACCGACTACCCTTACTACTATTACTAAGCGACAACTACACTTACTATATTTATTTTTTGATTTACACATACTTATGTAGTACCATAACAGTGAACGCACACTTTATCCGAGCCGAACGCGCCGAATGAACCGAAAGAGGGTGTAAGTGTGTAAGTGGTTCATCAACATCTTTGAACCAAAGCCAACTTTACCTGCACGCGGTGCACCCCGCTGACTGACAAACGAAGCTTTGGCGAAAAGTGAGGTATGGAGCGTAATTGTAAGCTACCCGACTAAGGAATGTACTTCCACCTCACAGAATACCGCAGCCAAATAACAATTCCCTTGAGTGTTGTTGTGTTCCTGCGAGTGAGTGAGGTCACTAGAAAGGAAGGAGATGCTGCGTTAGTAGCGGAGGTGGCGGCGCGCGAGCGTTATTTTATATTATTAATATGGCTACGGTAACCGCTTCACATCAGGCGGGCCGTATGCTTGACTGCCACCCGTTGTAGTATAAAAAAAAACGAATCGAATTTTAGAATTCTTTGTATGAAATATTACGAGTCCTCGCACAACGATAATGTAAAAAGTTAATAAAAACTGCAATTCTAAAATTATAAAACTTGGCGACTATTATATAATTAACTTAGCAACTAAAAATGATACAGACATAACATTAGTATTCTAGTACTCGTAGCATATTTAGTAATTTTTAGTGTGATTATTATTCTTTCTATTATTATTTTCCAATTTAAATTAGCTAATATAAATAGAGATAAAGCCAACAACTTTACAATTGTTAATCAGCCAGAATGGATAAACTTTGTGGTTTGGCGAGCAAATTAACTGATGTGCCAAATAGCAAATAACACGTTGTTTGCATTATATACGTATCATCATCAGGTCCATTTTTTTAGTCTCCACTACAGGAGCACGACTCTCTCTCGTCCGTCCTAGACGGAAGGAGGATTTGGCCTACACTCCCCACGCTGGTCAAACGGGTTGGGGAGGCCTGATCGATATTTGATAATGTATTTCCCTTAGTCGCCTTCGACATCCACGGGAAGAAACGGAGTGATTCTATTCTAGTCTGCCGGAAACCACACGGCCAATTTGTATTCGTATATTAATTATAAACTATCATCTGCTCTCTGCTTCGTTCCACGTGAATAAAGTACCAAGATAAAGAACAAGATATTGGTAAGATAAGATAACATTATAGGCAACGGGAGCTCTTTGGAACTCTAGGTAAGAGATAGTATATTTTACTTAACTCGAGAGGAGCTCGTCGTTGTGCGTGCCAGTCTAATCGAACACACAAGTTAAGCAACATCGGCTGCAGCCTGTCCATGGATGGGTTTATTTATCTCGTGCTTCGGAGAGCACGATAAGCTGTCGGTCCCGACTGGTGTCGTTAGATGACAGTAGCTTAGTCAATGGCCTTTAGGCGGTTTGAAAACACTGCCGAAAACCCGCCGTTAAGCAGCATCATGGAGTATTCTCTAACCGCTTCGATTGAGTGGAGATCAATAACTCTGCAGTGAAATGAATGAGGGTTGACGAAGAAGAAGAATGGGCAATTAGATCTAAAATACTTTGCGTGTTCTAAAATACTGGTGGCGAAACACGTAAAATAGTGTAGATCAAATTAGTGTGACAATTAAACACCAGCAACCAACCAACTCTTTTTTTTTTTAATACTACGTCGGGTGGCAGACAAGCATACGGCCCGCCTGATGTGAAGCGGTTACCGTAGCCATATTAACGCTGGCAACATAAAATATCGCTCGCGCGCCGCCACCCCCGCTGCCAATGCTGCATCTCCTTCCTTTCTGGTGACCTAACTCACTCGCAGGAACACAACAACCCTCAAGGGAATTGTTATTTAGCTGCGGTATTTTGTAAGTTTTTTTTTTTTATACTACGTTGGGTGACAGACAAGCATACGGCCCGCCTGATGTGAAGCGGTTACCGTAGCCATATTAACGCTGGCAACATAAAATATCGCTCGCGCGCCGCCACCCCCGCTGCCAATGCAGCATCTCCTTCCTTTCTGGTGACCTCACTCACTTGCAGGAACACAACAACCCTCAAGGGAATTGTTATTTAGCTGCGGTATTTTGTAATATTTTTTTTTTATACTACGGCGGGTGGCAGACAAGCATACGGCCCGCCTGATGTGAAGCGGTTACCGTAGCCATATTAACGCTGGCAACATAAAATATCGCTCGCGCGCCGCCACCCCCGCTGCCAATGCAGCATCTCCTTCCTTTCTGGTGACCTCACTAACTCGCAGGAACACGACAACCCTCAAGGGAATTGTTATTTGGCTGCGGTATTCTGTGAGGTGGAGGTACATGCCCCAGTCGGGTAGCTTACAATTACGCTCCCTACGTCTCTTTTCGCCAGAGCTTCGTTTGTCAGTCAGCAGGGTGCACCGCGTGCAGGTGAAGATGGCTTTGGTTCAAAGATATTGATGAACCACATACACCCCGATGACATAAGATGACTTTCTCCAGTAGGATAGCTTAAAAAATCGCGATGTCCTACCTCTCTCATTAACAGTCTTGTTTGTCAGTCAGGAGAATGCACCACAGGTGAGGTTAGCTTTGGTTCAAAGATTTGATGTACCTCTAACAACCCAACTAAATAACTAAAGAATATCTCTAATAATCTCAATAATACTAACTAATAAAAAAAAATCTTATACTACGTAGTACCATTACTCATACTGTGCTTATACCAGACATTTTTTAAAACTAAAGACTGACATTATTTTGAAAAAAAAAATACATGAATGGCTTTTGTACAAATGTTTAAATACGAGTACTATAAGTGAGTATTTCAATGACCGATTTATTGATATAAAATGAAATTATTAATTAAATTTATTAAATTATGCATTGAATTGGTGTGAATTAATTTACTGCAATGAAATATAAGTAATTTTCCGTTATTTAATATAGTGATAAATAAATTTAATATTATAAAAAAATTGACCGAAATCTTTGCAGTTTTACCCTTGCGAGGGTACATTTTTTTTTTATATGAGAGGGGGGCAAACGAGGATGTGGGTTACCTGATGGAAAGCAATCACCACCGCCATAAATATCAGCAAAACCAAGGGGTCGCCTATCCATTGCCAACCTATACTCCTTCCTTTCTTTCTTTCTGGTGACCTCACTCAATCGCAGGAACACAACAACCCTAAAGGGAATTGTCATGTAGGTACAAATGGAATATGGTGTACGAGTATATATGGAATTGTTATTATGTAATAAGTCGGACATGTAATCTGTGTTACATCTTTGTTGTACCTTATTTGACGAGCTCGGTGGTCGAATGGTTAGCAATGGCCACTTTGATTCCAGGTCGCGGGTTCGATTCCCGCATAAGACAAACATTTGTGTGCATGAACATGTCTGTTTGTCTTGCTCTGGGTGTTTTCTATGTATTATAAGTATGTATTTACAAAAAAAAATATTTAAGTACATTTATCAGTTGTCTAGTCCAGTCTAGTACCCATAACACAAGCTTTGCGCTTAATTTGGGACTAGATGGCGCTGTGTAAATTATCCAGAAATATTGAAATATTTATTTATTTATTTTCCCAAATAAATTATCTTATCGTACGATTTGCGAAAATATATAATAATAACTTATCCAGATAGCATTGCAAAGTTTCACCCTGGAGGGTCAAATAAGCATCTGCCCCCATCTCTACAACTTTTATCTCCCCAAATTCATTTTTAAAACGGCCTCTCACTGCACAATAGTTTTTTACCAGTGAAAAAGCTGCAACAAAGATAAAAAATATTTAAAAGTGCATTGTAGACTTCCCAGAGAGCTTCACAAAGACTTTTGAGCAGAAAAGTACGTAAATTTTAAAGAAACATTAACCGTATTCGTTGAGATCTTAGTTCTTTCTGTAAATGTCGAAATGTCTAAGAGGGTTTAATATTTAACAAAAGGAGTCCCGAGACGAAAGAGATATATTTACATTTTTAATGCTTTAGTGGAAAGCTTTAGTTTTGTTACCTATATTTTTGTTGTAGGAAAAATGCTATTGTTATAAGCTTCTAGAAAGCTAAATGGTTTTAATAGGCTAGTTGGCCATGTTACAAAATTATAAAAATCAGTAACGTAAAATACATAAAACTAGAACGAACTGCGATCTTAAAATTTTAATAACTTATGTCCGACGTGTTTTATGTTCAGTCAAAGTTTGGTGGGAAAGTCCATTTTAAAGGTATGAAATTATAAAAAATAAATATTACCATTGTAGAAACAATAAAAAATACTATAAGTTTTGTTAGGGCACTGGCTACATAAACGCAATATTTAACATAGCTGTCGTACAAATTTCTGATTTAATGCATATAAAATAGCAAGGTGTGACGTCATAACGTGGTGGCCTTTTGTATGGAGCGTTTTTGGGATAGTCCAAAATTGTGATCTTCAAGTTATCATATCTCGAGAAGTTTTTATGCAATCGAAGTAATAATTTCACCTATATTTATACTATTGTGATGTCTTTAAATAACAAATCGAAAAAAAAAATGGTATACAAGCCTATTCTACATATTGTTTATTTTATTTGAATGTGTAATAACGTTTATTATTATTAACGCATTGTCCCTCATCGTTGCCCGTGTGGTCACGCCGTCGACCAATTCGGGCATCACGGCCTCTCCTGTCCTAGAAGTGCTGGGCGTTTAGCACGTCATGCCGGCCTTAACGATATAATTCGTCGGGCTCTTGTCAGCGTCTCCGCCCCTGCCGTTCTGGAACCGAACGGCTTAGCTCGGGATGATGGCAAGAGACCAGACGGAATGACTTTAGTGCCCTGGAGGTTGGGACGCGCCTTAGTGTGGGATGCCACTTGCGTTGACACTCTGGCTCCCTCCCACCTCCCGGTCACTGAGTCTAAGGCCGGCACGGCTGCGGCTTCAGCAGAGTCACTCAAACGGCGCAAATATGCTGGACTCACGACTTACATATTTGAGCCGTTTGGGGTAGAGACGTTAGGGCCGTGGGGTCCATCAGCCCGCAATCTTTTTAAAGAGATATGCGGGAGGTTGGTCGAGGCTTCAGGTGACCAAAGGGCTGGCCATTACCTTGCTCAGAGGATTAGCATTGCTATTCAGCGAGGTAATGCTGCCAGCATTCTTGGTACGCTACCGACGGGCACCGATTTGGGGGAAATTTTTTACTTATAATTTTTGTTTTATTTCTTTTCTGCGTTTTTTTTTGTACCTCTTTGTAAATATTTTATTTGTAAATATTCAGATTACTGATAAATAATTGAATAACTAATAAAAATAACGTTTATTTTATATTTTCTTTCTCTTAGTTTAATAGTCATTACATGTCTATCTTCTAGACACTGTTCTATTATTGTTTTTTTTATCTGCTTTAGAACCGCATTCGTGTATTTCTACTATTCCCAAAGGTTGACTGGTAGAGAATGCTTTTAGCGCTAAGTCCGCCTTTTGTACCATTATGTAATTTTGTGGTTAATAAGGTTTATATGAATATTATCACCCAATATCATTATCAACACTCCAGTCTAAAACATCTTCTACTGAATGCATGTTCCCTTCCATTCATTGCCGTATTAAAAACTTTACCCGCATATTACATACATACTATTTAGCATAGACATTGAAATACAAACAGTGAGGAGCTCGACGGCATCGTGGCATTATAATCAATAATGCAAGTCAAGCAATGCAAAGCGATGACAATGAAGTCTTTTTAAAAAAAAAAACAAGTAAAACTAGATTATCCAAGTTGGCTATGCAAAGGGCAAGGAGCATATGCCTCCAGCTAATGCGGACCTATGTATCGATCTTCCTGTTATATCACAGGATTGCGAGTGATAACTACTGGAGATTATGTGAAGCTAGTGGACTGTATAAATGAAGGTGTTAATGATAGGAGAGCATATTTTTTAATGGGACGGGGGCCCACCACACATTTCCACCACTGTGTAGCCAGGAGTAATTGCGGCGACCAATGAACAATGAAGTCCATTGCAGTCCCAGGGGTAAAACTACGGCTGCCTTGGAACTCACAACGAATTTAATCAGAAGAAATTAGTAGGAGTAGGAAGCTTTTGGAATTTGACTTCCCCTCTTAGCAATGTGAGAGACAGCAATATGGCAAATAAGGCATTAAAATCCTAAAGAGATGGCTAGTCAAGTGAAGCTCAACTCCGTGCACCACGGATTTTAAGTTTCTAACACTATTAGGGACCTAAAACATTGAGTTGTTACCTAACACATCGATTCCAATAATATGAATTGCAAAATCGAGAGAGAGCATATATTAAAAATGGACTATGTTTTATTAAATAAAACTCAACACAAGGCCAGAAGAACTAAGAAAATATATTCACTATCACAACGTTCGGCACTTGACATTGGAATATTTTACAATCTATAGCAATATAAAAAATTACGTAAATTAAAAAAATATTATTAAGAAAAAATCTACAAAAAAGGCACATAACAGCTGGCGAGGCTGCCAGCAACAGAAGGAATATGAAGAAAACGCTTAGTAAAAATGATAGGAATTATAATTGCTGATTTCACTTTAGTTGTACCTACAAGAAGACACAAGTACTATTAGGCAAAGACAATAATATATAAAAACAGAACGTCACATATAAAAAATATAGAAAACATTTACATTGCAACCAGCCAGTCGCTAACAGCGAGTCTGTCGCATTAAATTCAATTAGATAAGAGGACCTTGATTTACCCTCCTTCCCTCGGCCAGTAAATCAACCAGGCACTCAAACAGTTCAGTAATAGTTCTTATTTCCCTTTTCGTCTGCATACAGACTATTTGGGTATACAGACTACTTGGATTAAGTCATTTGTAGGTTGTTGTTCTAACGATCAACATCTACAGATCGCCTGAGGATGCCTCGCGCAGAGGCTAAACACGTGTCGCAGAGACGACCACTGCAGTCGGGGCGGTGGCGGTCGCATGTTTCTTCTGTTTCAGATGTTGGAGATTCGCCGAGACGACGACAGCAGCTGGAGCACGACCAGGTGGTGGGAGGGTGCCATCCGGCAGTAGTTTGCATGAACTAATTGGTGGCGGAAGCACGCAAATTAGTGTAGATCAAATTGCCTACTTGGGTACTCTTAAACAGTCAATGCAAAGGACGGAACACTTTTTTTATTTTTATATTCCTGGACAAATTACACACGGCCATCTAGTCCGAAACTAAGCAAAGCTTGTACTATAGGTACTAGATAACTGATATTATACTTAAATACATTTTTTTTGTAAATACATACAATACATAAAAAAACCGGGCAAGTGCGAGTCGAACTCGCCCACCGAGGGTTCCGTACGTAGGATCATTATAAATAGTTAAGAAATCTAACTCCGTATTTTTTAAGATTTAATTACAAATGTATAATTTTGAGATTTATTCTTGTACTTGTAGTCTATAACGATGTTACTTGCCAAATTTCATAGTTCTAGGTCAACGGAAAGTACCCTATGAGTTTTGATTCCCTTGAGAATGCGTCGTAATATACGTTTTTTGCTGAATAAACGGCCGTATCTTTTTTTTAAGTAAACTTAGCAGTGTGATTTTTTTACAATTTCATGGGACCGCAGTCCTGAGTATACAGTTCAAATTTCAGCTTGATATCTCCACGCATTCTGGAGTTAGAGGGTCTTGACAGACAGACAGACGGACAACAAAGTGATCTCATAAGGGTTCCGTTTTTCCTTTTGAGGTACGGAACCCTAAAAACACCCAGACCAATACAAACTGACTTATTCATGCTCATAAATATTTATCGGTAATCGAACCCGCGACCTCGGATTTAAAGTGGCCATTGTTAACCATTCGACCACTGAGCTCGTCATTTTAAATGCACTTTGACCCATGTTCCTTCACAATAAACCTTAAAAAAAGCTTACATGTCCACGAATCTCATTCGGAAGCCAAAGGTAGGCAAGCATTCGAGTAATGTGCCTAACTATGTATAAAAAGGGCCGAACCCTTTTCTGTAAGCCCTCGACGCAATATTGTCATAGCCTAATGATATATAGATTATAGGTGGGACCTTTCAAGAAAATCCCACACCTGTGAACTGTTTTTTATCGGTATACTTCTAAAATTGGGTGCGTAACTAACGATTCTTTCATTTTGTAACATTTTGTTAAAATTAAATTTGTTGTCAAAAGAACTTCACTTTTTTTTGATTGAATTTGATTTTACAGCTGTGTTGTTACAAGTCGGGTTAAAACATCTGTATATATAAAAGGCAACCGGTATTGATCTATCAACGCTCAGCTCAAACCACTTGACAGGTCAGCCCCCCTAGCCAAGTGTAACGAACGTTAGATAGATCACGTGACATTTGTAAATTCTCATACTAAAATGTTCGATTTT
Organism: Hypsopygia costalis; assembly: GCA_937001555.2. Classification (NCBI taxonomy): domain Eukaryota; kingdom Metazoa; phylum Arthropoda; class Insecta; order Lepidoptera; family Pyralidae; genus Hypsopygia; species Hypsopygia costalis. The sequence goes on from OW443342.2 coordinate 21,752,930, forward strand.
GACAAATGTCACGTGATTTATCTAACGTTCGTTACGATACGAATTACACTTGGCTAGGGGGGCTGGGGCCCTACCGCCGAAGCTGAAGCCGATTATCGTCGGATCGGATTTTTGATCACAAAAATCAAACTGCACCTTACATTAGTGGCAATTAAATACCTCCTATCCTATACCTCCTATTGTCAGACAAATTACACAGCGCCATCTAGCCCCAAAGTAAGCGAAGCTTGTGTTATGGGTACTAGACAACTGATAAACATACGTAAATACATTTTTTTTTGTAAATACATACTTATGATACATAGAACACACCCAGACTAAGACAAACAGACATGTTCATGCACACAAATGTTTGTCCTGTGTGGGAATCGAACCCACGAGCGTTGGTGTCGAAGCCGCGTTATTTACCGCTACGCCACCGAGCTCGTCGAAATTGTGTATAGTTTAGCTGGTAGAAACCATGAAGCTCTGCCAACACAGCTAAAAATATTTGTCAATAACTCAAACCCAACACATATTTTTGGGGATTAAAATATTCAATGGTAATCGGTTTCAGCTTCCGCGGTAGGGCTCCTGGGGGGCTAGCCAAATGGCAGTTTGCGAAGTAGAAAAGCGTAGCGATCGCTAATTTGAACTGTGGAGCTCATACTAAAATGTTCGATTTGACAAATGTCATGTGATCTATCTAACGTTCGTTACGCTACGAATTACACTTGGCTAGGGGGGCTGGTGCCCTACGGGCTAAGCTGAAGCCGATTTACCATCGGATTTTTTTATTGCGAATATCATATAATAATAGTAATAATCGTTTATTTTTCTCCACAACAATATTAGTACAGTACTTTGGTAATTACAAAAAAACAATAGTTACCTTAAATAATACTATCATCGTGTCATGTAGTAACGAGACAAATTCGCATTACATAAAATTCCTCTCATTACCACAATGACAAAAATAGTTAGCAAGTCTCATGAAATAATTGTGAAACAGCTTTGTTGTGAAGAACTGGCGCCCGTACTAGGTATCCGAAGAACCTGTATCACGGGTCACCAGAAGTTCATCATACTTCATCTTAGATTTATGGTAGGTGTTTAGTTTAGCTGGTGGAAACCCTGAATCTCTATCGGCTAAGCTGAAGATGTTTGTTAATAATTAAAACGTAAGATCTATTTTTGGAATCAAAAAATGGCGATCAGCTTCAGTTTCGGCGGTAGGCCCTGAAGCGTGTAACAATAATGACTGTACAATAATTCAAAGAACAGAGCACATGTGAACTAACGCGACCTGTGGTTTGCAGACCCTCGTCACCAGCTAATTAACGGCATCCCCAACGATACGACGACGCGTCACTTGAACCCTGAGAATTTCTCATCTGTAGATGCGTTTGCCTCTGTTGTTGCAGTAACACAGCAAGGTAATTGCCCGGTGTTCGGCAAGACGTTAGCACTAACCAAAAATAATTGTTGAAAGATTGGATAAAATGTCTTCCTGTGTGTTCACTTTTTTTTCTTCGCTTTCCATACTGAAAGTAAAATCTTCTTTCTAAATAAATAAAAAATTATGTTGCAAAGAGCTAAACTCGAGAATTTTTCCAGCCGACCAATTTAAAAATTTTTTATATTCATATTTTCGTTAAGGTATAAGGAAGGTTCTTATCGACAGAAAAGATTTAAAAAATTCGAGGCATATAAAATACCAATTTCTATCCGCGCGAAGTGGAGGCGGGCAGCTAGTCATAAATAATAATAAATATTTCTGGGCAATTTACACAGCGCCAATTTATATATAGTACAAGCTTTGCGCTTTATTTGGGACTAGCCCAAATTAAGCGCAAAGCTTGTACTATAATTAGGTACCTACTAGACAACTGGTAAATGTTCTTAAATACATTTTTTTGTAAACACATACGACTTATTAATTACATAGAAAACACCTAGACTAAGAAAAACAGACATGTTCATGCACACAAAACTTTGTCTTGCGTGGGGATCGAACTCGGAGTTAAAGTAGCCATTGCTAGCCTTTCGACTACCATTTATAAGTGCAGCATTGAGTCACCAATTTTTACTGCGGTGATGTTTGCCAATGACCCGTCTATATATAAAATGTCATAAGTTAAACCACGAATTATTAGCGTATCGATCTGCGCCCCGTGTTTGTATTTTACCTATCGTTTGTTGACGTTTTCTAATTTGGAAAATAAAGGTTGTGTACCTAGGATCTCTGGTTAATATCGGACCTTTGGGATTATGCCATTTAACTCATGCTGTATGAGAAGAATACAAATCCCATGACCCTCTTTTGTGTGGACTGTTAGTGTGTTATTATTATTTAAATAGTTGTCTTGGCGAACTTGCCAGAATATTATAAATTGCGTTATAATTCTAGCAAGTAGTATCCCACCTAGGGTTGCAGGGGAATTTTTCCATTTTTCAAAAAAAATTTTTAATCTTAATGTGTTTATTTGGACACCTCAAATCCCCGAGCCAAGGTCTTTCAATGCTACTGGTAATGAATTATAAAGCGTTATAGACATATAATAACTATTTCTGGCATAACAGGTGGTACTAAACAAAAATATACTTTTTTAAACAAGTCTTTACTTATTAGGTTAATACAAAAAAAAAAACTAAAATTATACACACTGTATTTCGCTTATCAATCCCTTTAATTTGATACCCATATAATAAATCGCCATTTTGTGCCGGCCGCCAAATTCGAAATGTAATGTAACGAAATGAAATGGAATGGAATGTAATGCAACGCAATAGAATTGAATGCAATGGAATGGAATACAATAGAATATAATGGAATACAATGCAATAGAATAGAATGCAATGGAATGGAATGGAATGCAATTGAATGTAATGGAATGGAATGCAATGGAATGAAATCCGGTTTAAAATGGTGGAATGTAGTAATTGTGCATTGTCTCTAACTGAAATAAATTTGTATACAAAATTTGATTACAGACACCGCGGGGAAGCTAAATAAAAACTTGTGAAAATACCAACGCAAACTGTATCATTTTAATTTCATTCATTCATTGTATCCATTGTAATATCGTATGTAGCTTGGAAACTTTCTATTTGAGTTATTCTTTTTGCGGACGACACTGAGATGAATGTAGTATTGTTAGGTGCAAATAGGAAAAATGGTTAACCATTTTAAAAACGCGGCTCGTATCTTATAAAGGTTTTAAAATTGTTGCGCTGTTTTTGCCTGAAAACAGGTTAAGTTTATTTATGCTCTCAAAATGAATTAAAGTAAATTATTAAAAGTAAAACTGTTAGACACTATGTTAGTGGCTGACTGATCTTTAGTGTAGTTAACAAAGTGTATATAATCAATATACATTATGAAATAATGTATAAAACGTGCGTGGTGTGAAAACTCGGAAACTATTAATGGCATACGTAATAAATCGTGGTAAATTGATTTAATATGCTTTTATGTCACCAATGTTGTATTTCCATATAAATATTTCCATAATACTTCAATAGCTTTTGTTATGAAGTAATAAATTTATTTATGACATAATATCGTACATAATAATTCTATATAAACCACGAGTACTTACTAATAATGAAAAATATACAATGAAAATAAAAACTAAATATGGATAACTATATATACTAACAAAATGGAAATAACAAAAACTAATTAAAAGTAATAAAATATAGTGATCTAAAATGGCGTCAAAAAATTTTTCCACATCGCCATCAAAAGATAAAGTGACCAGGAGGCTAACAGCATTGCCACGTTGGATGGCAATGCTTATTCGCTGAGCGAGAAATAGGCCAGCTCTCTAGTCACGGGAAGAGTCGACCAAACGTTTGGAGATGTCTCTAAATAAAATTCTTGCGCTCTGACCCCATGGGCCACGTGTTCCACCCCAAACGGCTCAAAAACATAATTACCAAAGAGGTTGATAATTTGAGACGTTTGAGGGTCTCCGCTGATGCCGCAGTACTCATTATATGTATATATGCAAACTCAATAAATTACAATACGAAGCTATTAGTAGTATATTCATATTGCTTGCCTGTCGCTGTGTGAGTCTGGTACGCTTAGATCCCATAAAAATTTAATTGCATACCATTTGATTTCATTTCCGTGGCTACAGAGCTAAACTACGCGAGAGATGCGAACTTGCGAGGTGGCAAACTTAACCACGTTACCCCGGCCACTCCATACAAATGTCATGTACTTAAACAATGACGTTTGTACAGAGTGCTTAGCGCGAGTTTTTTGTTTGCGTTCGACATGTCATCGTAAACAAACCGTCCAAATAGAGAAGAACTCTCATGTTGTGAATTTATAAGACGCGTGTTACCTATCAAAATTAGGTGGCTTACTCAAATTTCGAAGTGAGCAACCCGTCTAATTTGGATATGTAACACGCGTGTGGTAAATTCACAATATGCAACTTTTTCTCAATTTGGTAAATGTTAACTCGTTTGAACGCGACCGAAAACCTCGCACTCAGCACTCAGAGTGCTTGTGAATTTACCAGACGCGTGTTACAAATCCAATTTAGCCGGGTTGCTCACTTCGAAATTTGAGCGGGTAAGCTATATAATTTTTATATGTAACACGCGTCATATAAATTCACAACATGAAAGTACTTATCTATTTGGTCGGTTTGTTTACGTTGACATTATCGAATGTGAATAAAAAACTCGCACTCAGCACTCTGAGCGAGAATGAACGTGAGCGCTTACGGCGCCATACCAACTCTAGTTGGTACTTCTCCCTGCCGCTCTGTCTCCAGAGAGAGAGCAGCAGGGAGAAGTCATACTGTACTTTGTACTATTACTTATACTGTGACGTTATCTCTCTCATTTCAAATTGGATGACGAGCAAAGCGAATCGAACCTCGTTTCATTCGCAGTGTGCCCTGTGCCTCACTGTGCTGTGTATGTGTGAGTGTGTTACTCTGACAGGTGCTATAACTGTGTACATTAAGTGTCTACAGCATACTAATTTATTTAATCTATACCAGACCAATTCAATTAACATTTTAACAACACCTGTACAATGCAAAAACATTTCCAACACTGCGGGTCTATTGTTAAAGTTTCACAGAAATATAATAAATAAAATAAACGATGCACAATACCCACTTGAAATTGCATTCGGAGAAGTTCTTAGTGCTCAAACTAAAATAGTTTGCTGAAATTGTCAAGTTTTGCATGCAAGAAAATTTCGGTGAAGCCGCAGTTGTAAAAATATTTGCAAATTTACTTTGGAGAGTGTTCCAAAGTGTGGGTTTAAAGTGGCTTAAGTTTTTAAAAACAAACTTGGGTCTCTATTCGACTGTTTTCTAAGTGAATTGATCCTGACGTATTTTTAGGGTTCCGAACCTCAAAAGGAAAAACGGAACCCTTATAAGATCACTTTGTTGTCCGTCTGTCTGTCTGTCTGTCTGTCTGTCTGTCTGTCTTTCTGTCTGTCTGTCTGTCAAGAATTTCTATGTCGAGAATGCGTGGAGGTATCAAGCTGAAATTTGAACTGTATACTCAGGTCTACGGTCCCATGAAGTTAAAAAAAAATCAAACTGCTAAGTTTACGTAGAAAAAAGTTACGGCCGTTTATTCATCAAAAAACGCATATTTCGACACACTCAAGGGAATCAAAACCTATAGGGTACTTCCCGTTGACCTAGAACTATGAAATTTGGCAAGTAACATCGTTATAGACTACAAGTACAGGAATAAATCTCAAAACTATACATTTGTAAATATATTTTAAAAAATAGGGGGTCTATTTTTTATATAGGGTGTCGAAATTTTAAATTGAAACTACTAGTTCAAATGGGGTATCATATGAAAGGGCTTGATGTACACATTGCAAAATATATTTTATTTATTTTTTTCGACGCATTATTTCTTATTTATTATGAAAAATATCAAATTTAATAAGGATATTACGTACCTACGGAACCCTCGGTGGGCGAGTGCGACTCGCACTTGTCCGGATTTTTTTTTTATCTATTCATCATTATTTTGATGATACTTGATAGGTTGATGACGCCACACTGTGACTCATGCAGTAAGATATAAAGACGCAAAAATTCGTCACCATCACAAACCTTCCTGGTAGCTCAGTTGGAAGAGCACTCGACCGGTCATCGAAAGGTCGTTCAAATCCCACCTAGGCGGGGGAGGTGAATTTTTCCATTTTTTTTTTAATATAATATTCTATAGTACCTATCACAAAAGAAGCTACAGATGCTAATCTCAATACATCTGTTAGAGAAAAATGAAATATATGTTTTCTCTTGTACAAGATTTTTATTAATCAAAATGTCAAAATAGCAACAATCAAAAATAACAAAACTATTCTAAATACAAATGCTTAATATGGCCAGTATCGTCGACATCCTCGCCCCTGGTGTGGCAACACGATGATTAGCCGACGACAATCAGCCTATTTGAGCTCGTGTTAAGAATTATCGGAAGATCCAGCCGTAGTGTTCAGTAGAATCAGCTTTTTTACGGGACGACGAAGAACTCCGTGGGTAGTTGCCACGTCAGCTATTCGTACGATTCCATCAACACCCGGTATGACACGAACTATGCGACCCCGCGGCCACACTCCTCGTGGGAGGTTGCTGTCAGCTATTAACACGAGCTCTCCAACTTTAAGGTTAGGTCTCGATGGGATGGAGGCTTTAGGAATTAATGATGGCAAATATTCCTTTAGCCACCGAGCCCAAAAATGGTCGGCTAACCGTAGGCCTTTACGCCAATGCACACGTCTTATTAAATCGGAATCTTCTAATTGCACAAGGGGGGAATATGTCGATGGTGTGCCTAAAATGAAGTGAAATGGTGTGATAGCACCATCGGCGTCTGGATCTGTGTCAACGTGCGTTAACGGTCTAGAATTTAAAATAGACTCAACTTCTAGTAAAAACGTAGCAAACACTTCTTCAGTAGGGGCTCGTTCTTTTAGGGTCACTGATAACGCCGTCTTTACACTTCTCACAAGACGCTCCCAACATCCGCCCATGAAAGGTGAAGCAGGTGGTATAAACTTCCAACGAATTAGGTGGTTTACTGCAAAATCATGAACCGGTTGTGCATATAATTTACGAAGTTCACGATTAGCTCCAACAAACGCCGTGCCATTGTCAGAATATATAGTTTGAGGGCTACTATATATACTATAATAGCGGCATCTGTACTGAGGCTACCAACAATTTCAAGGTGTATGGCTCGAACTGACAGACAGGTAAAAAGAGCAACATAACGCTTTTCCGATCTTCTTCCAACAGTAATCGTAACCGGGCCAAAGTAATCCAGGCCGACATGAGTAAATACTCGAACGTGATGTGCTAGACGTTCTGGTGGAAGGTCACCGATTGGCGGAGAGATTGGAGCATCCTTCTTCATTCTGCATTGCAAGCATGATCTGAGCACAGACCTTACGGCCACTCGTATTCCAATAATATAGAAGCGCTGCCGCAACTCGTTTATGACCATATTGGGACCAGAATGGGCTGTTCTTTTATGATGAAAGAAAATCAATAGCCTTACGATAAAACTTTTTACATGTAGTACGATGGGATTCTTTTCAGTGTCCACTTCTATTGCGGCGGATATTCTACCTTTCAGTCTCAATAGGCGAGTGTCGTCTATGTAGATGGTAAGATTTCGCAGTCTACTTTGTTTGGGAAGCGAATTGTTTCTAGATATGGCGACGTACTCTTCTTCGAATGACTCCAATTGTGAATACAAGAGCAGTTGTTGTTCAGCCCAAATTAAGTCTTCTACATTTAGTAACGGTAAATTAGAAGGTGACACAGATCCAGTCCGATTAATAGAGCTACTTTTTTTGCTAATAAGTGCGCGAAATTGACGAACACATTGCAGCACACGAGCGGTAGCTCGCAATAGGCGCATCCACTCACTGAAACGAGTGGGAACCGCAACTACCGGTGAAGGTAATTTTTGCGTGTTCGTGAAGGACACTACTTGCGAGTCGGATGCAGCAGGAGGCTGCTTCATTTCAATAAAATCCTGCAAAAAACTAGAGGATGGTTCTATTGGCCACTGAGATTTACATTGAGCCAAGAAATTTGGGCCAGAGAACCATCTAGAAGAAATATTAAATTCGCGATTAATACGCGTAGCGTCGTCCGCAACATTTAGCGCCGAAGGCACATAACGCCAATTTGAAATATTACTTAACTCTAAAATTTCGCCAACACGGTGAGCGACAAAAGCTTTAAATGACCGGACGTCGCTACGCAGCCACTTTAAGACCGTTATGCTATCGGTCCAAAGGAACAGCTTGGATGGTTTCCGTTTGTGTGCCTCTATAATATAGGAGGCGAAACGCGTTGCCATAAGGGCTGCTTGTAATTCTAACCTAGGAACAGATATTAGTTTAAGAGGAGCCAATCTAGCTTTGCCACCTATTAGACTCAACACAGCATCGTCATCGGGGTAACTGAATCGCCAATAGGCAACGCAGGCGTAGGCAACCTGGCTGGCATCGCCGAAAACGTGAAGTTCCGTTGATTCAACCTGTTGTTGAACCAAATAACGATAATATCGAGGGATAGACCCGGATGCTATCTTTGTTAAATCTACGAACCAAGAGTTCCATTTTGCCATGATAGAAGGCGGTAACTCTTGATCCCACTCAACATTAAATTTCCAGGTTTCCTGAAAGATAAATCTACCTTTTATAATAATTGGCGTTAAAAAGCCTAGCGGGTCATATACGCGCATTAAATAAGCTAGAACGGAGCGTTTGGTCATTTTACTCGGTAGGTCGACAACGCTACGTGAAAAACAGAGTCTGTCATCGATAGCATTCCACATTATTCCCAAAACGCGAATAACTCCGTGAGTAGCCTCTGGCGCGCACAACTCTTTGGGTAAAGATAAGAGAACTTCTGGGCAGTTTGATACCCAGGACCTCATTTCGAGACATGCTTTAGAGTGAACGTTAACGATGTCAGATACTAGTTGCGTTGCTTCCTTTACGGTGTCAACACTGCCTAAGTAATCATCCATATAGTGATCATTAATAATGACATCTACGGCGGCTGGATAGGCTGACCTATGTTCTTCGGCGTTACGATTTTTTAAATAAATTGCGGTAAATGGACTAGAGGAAGCCCCAAAGATCATTGTACGCATACGAAATTCTCTAATAGTTTGTGATGGGTCATCACGCCACAAAAATCTTTGAGCATCGCGATCTTGCAGCCTAATTCCTGTCTGAGGAAACATTTCCCGGATATCACCATTTAGAGCTACCGCTCCTTCTCTAAACCGCGTTAAAATAGCGAGTAGCGGCTGGAGTAAATCCGGACCCGAAAGAAGCATCGCATTTAGACTGACTCCCGATGACTTCGCAGCCGCATCTAACACAACTCTAAGCTTTTGTTTTTGGGGATGAAAGACACCAAAGTGTGGAAGGTACCAAGTTATGCCAGACTCCGGTTGATCATCGTAAGGCTCAGCATATCCCTTTTGAATAGTTGACCTAATGTTATTGCGGTAGGCATCGGCGTAAATTTTATCGGTTTTCATTTTCCTCTCAAGACTAAGAAAACGCGAGTATGCCAAATTGTAACTATCTGGTACATTTTTAATGTCGTTACGAGTAGTAATTTATTGAGACACCTACCCCACTTAGGTATACCGTCCCCGTTTGGTCGCCTTCGGCTCCACGGAGACGGTATACCTAAGTGGGGTAGGTGTCTCAATAAATTACGGAGACGACCTAACTGGCGTCATCTTCGTCAAAAATCTTAACTTTACTCGCAGGTCGCATTGGTCTCATCCTTTCTAAATATTCAAAAAAAGATAAGCGTTTAATTTACATAAAATCAAAATATTCCCATCAAGACGATAAATATAGTATATATAAATGTGTGCATGGCGAACATAACAGTCATTTTGACATAGCACTTAAAGAGACATGTTAACATGAAATTTATTAAACAACATCAGTCACTTCACTTTGAAAATGTGTGTTTGGAACCAAAAAATAAAATTTATCGTCATGGCAAATTACTGCCTAACACTGTCAGATGTATCATATGTGGTCCATCTAATTGTGGTAAAACCAATTTAATTATAGGCTTGCTTTTACATGAGAATGGTCTCAGGTTTAGAAACGTTTATGTTTACTCAAAAACACTTCATCAACCGAAATATCTATTTTTACAAAAAGTTTTGCAATCGGTTCCAGGCATCTCGTTTGCAAAATATTGTGATAAAGAAGAAGTAATTAATCCCCAAGATGCGAAATGTAATTCAATAATTGTTTTTGATGACGTAGCATGCAAAAATCAAAACAGCATGCGTGACTACTTTGCGATGGGCAGACACAGAAATATAGATTGCTTTTACTTAAATCAGACTTATACGAAAATACCAAAACAGCTAATTAGGGATAACGCTAATTTAATAATACTTTTTAAGCAAGATGAAACAAATATGCGTCATGTGTATGACGAGCATGTAAATACAGACATGACGTGGAACCATTTTCGTGAAATGTGTGCAAGAATTTGGAGTGAGCGTTACAGTTACTTGGTCATAAACAAGGATTGTAAAAAAAACGAAGGTTGCTATAGGAACAAATTCGATACATTTGTAGTTTTTGATTAATATTCTTATAAAAACATATACTTGAAACGATTAGAGTTAATCTTGATTAAGCACTAGCTCCATAAGGTACTGTACGCTTGTGATATTTATAATGGAGCAAACCTTAAAAAAACAAATTGTTAAAGCTGCAGAGGCAGTAAAACGAAAAGTAGAAAAGTTACGTGATACCGAAATTCAGAATAAAAATGTACTGGAGACAGTTTTTAAGCCGGTGACTGGTCCTCTTACAGAAATAATTAATGCCAAAAAGAAAAAATATAATGAATATGCTAATAATGACCAGTTCGATTCTTCGATAAACAAAACTCTGGTAAAAGGAAAATCAGGCTTATATAACGATTCTGTAATTTCTCCAAAATCTGATAAAGAAAAAAATGTAGACGTTGAGAAATATGAATATAATGATTCTCAAGAGGAAGGTGATGGTAATGATTATGTTGATGATGATAACGATACTGATGATAGTATTGAGAACAGTTTTCAGTCAATTGACAATAGCTCGATTTCAAATCAAGATGCCGCATCCTGGTCCTTAAGCAGTGAAGTGCACAAAGACATTCCATTCGGAATTAGACATGATCATGGTAAATTGATGTTAGGCTCTGCTCGTGTAAAAATCGATGATGATTTCATCACAGTTGGTGGACAAAAACATGAAACAACAGCTGGATTAAAAGAATTACTGTGTTCTAAGATTCCCAACTTAAAAATAGTCACTGAAAATGATCTTAAAATTTATAAATCCTTATTAATTTACACAAATGCTCATAGACGAGATTATAATCCCGGAAAGCCAATCAAAAGCAATAAAGGTCAGAAATATTTACAAGTTATTAAACCAATGTTTAAATATCGTAAAGATTCTGATTTAACAGATAGTAGTGTTTCAAAAGGAGAAGGTCTTCCTGTGATGAAAAAATGGCGAGAAAATGTCGATTTCATTTATTGGGATGATCCTAATGAATTAGTTGAAAGACTAAAACTTTTAATCGCATCGAAACATGCTGGCAACACAGGATTGGACAATGAAATAATATCAATCATTGAAGAGTTGCAAGAAAGTGGAATTATTAATCCTTAAAATGAGATGTCGTAAACTAAAGTGTATCATTCGAATTTGGACTTGCTAATATATTACACCTTTAAAATGAATGTAGATAAATTTGGACACCATATTCATAAAAGAATGCGTCTTTCAAACATATTCAACATTTCCGAAAATGTTTTATTAAAGACGGAGCAAGGTGATTTTGATTTAAAGTTATGCACATTACGAGGTGTGAAGTATCCTGCAGCTTCAGATGAAGTTGCAAATAAGGAATACGTTGATCAAATTATAGAGAATAGATTTTATACAAAGGAAATCACTAATGACATGTTAATGAAACATAGAAATAAAATTATAAAAGACATAGAAGATATGCTTGAAGAGTTAAAAATAGAAGTTAAGCGTATAGTAGGTCAGTACACAAAGAACCACAACACAGATAAAACGATTCAATAGCAATGGGTTCTGCTAAGGAGGAAGTTGTCAACGAAATTCACAAAACGGCTCGAAGAAATTTCACACGACGTTCTGTGATTTTATTGAAAATTGATGATCTATGGCAAGCCGACCTCATTGATTTCAGTAATCTAAAATCGAACAATAATGGTTATAAATTTATCTTAGTAGTGATTGATTGTTTCTCGAAATTTGCATGGACCATGCCTTTGAAAACGAAATCTAAGTTTGAAGTTACTAACGCTTTAAAATGTATATTAGAAAAGAGTAATCGCCGTCCTATTAATTTACAAACTGATATGGGAACAGAATTTTACAATGATGTATTTACAAAATTAATGACTGATTTCGATATAAATCATTATTCTACATTTTCTACAAAAAAAGCATCAATAGTCGAGAGACTTATAAAAACTTTAAAAATTAAATTGTTCAAAATATTCAGTTTTAACGGTAGTTATAAGTGGATAGGAAAACCATTACAAAATGTCGTAAGTTCGTATAATAGCACGAAACATAGGACTATAAAATGTAAACCTTCAGATGTAAATATTTCAAATGAACCGGCTATATTGAAAAATATTGTAATGTCTCATAATAAACCATCAAAAGCAATTAAATTAAAATTCAAATTAGGAGATTTTGTTCGCATTAGTAAGTACAAAAGTCCATTTGAAAAGGGATATACTCCTAATTGGACGAGTGAAATTTTTAAAATTATAAGGGTAAATACCACTAACCCAGAAACATATTATATAGAAGATCAACGAAATCAACAAGTTTTAGGGGCTTTTTATAAAGAGGAACTTCAAAAGACAAAGTATCCTAATGTGTACTTGATTGAAAAAGTGATGAAGAAGAGACGAAATAAATTATATGTTAAATGGTTAGGACTTAGCAAAAGTGAAAACAGTTGGATTGACATAAATAATCTTGTAAACTAATCATGAATATAAAATGAGATGTCCTTTAATTCTTATCATTTCAATATTAGTAATGCAAGGAGGTGGACTAGTTGACACCATAATAAATCATTTACCGTTCGAGGCACACTTACCTGGTTATCAATATTGTGGTCCAGGCACAAGATTACGAAAGCGTCTATTACGAGGTGATCGAGGAATCAATAAATTAGACGAGGCTTGTATGCATCACGATATCGCATACTCTAAGTACACAGATTTGTTGAATAGGCATAAAGCAGATTCGAAACTATTGGATATGGCTAAACAACGCACTCGTTCTAATGATGCTAGCAAGGGTGAAAAATTAGCTTCTTGGCTAGTAAGCAAAGTAATGAAGGCGAAGTTAAAAACGGGATCAGGTGTAAATTCATTTAAGACCTTAGTATCAGGAATACGTTCTCAAATTAAAAAACTTAAAAGAAACAAAAATACCAAATCCATTATTAAACATGCTTATTTAGCAGCAAAAAAAATATTTCCCAAAAATTGTAACATTCGCTTACCGCGTGTCATACCACTACCTAAAACTGGAGGATTCTTGCCGTTGATACCGATATTTGCGGGATTATCTGCACTAGGCGCTTTAGCTGGAGGTGCCGCAGGTGTCGCAAAAACAGTGAGTGATTATAAATCGGCTCAAAAAAATTTGAAAGAATTACAACGTCATAATAAGGTGATGGAATCGATTGCCTTGGGTAGAGGCTTGTATATTAAACCATATAAAAAAGGTAATGGTTTGTACTTAAATACTTCAAAAAACTAGAAGCAAAGCTACCCGATCGAGCTCTCACTAATATAGACATCATGAAGTTCTCTAAGACTATACCTTATTTCCGTGGAGTGTTTATGAAAGATCAATTGCCTAGAAAACCTAAACGTATAGAATGTGGTGTTGTTAATTTGGACAATTCTTTAAACGAAGGTACGCATTGGGTAGCATACGTAAAAATCAAAAACCATTGTGAGTACTTTGATAGTTTTGGAGATTTAAAACCTCCGAAGGAGTTAGTGAAGTATTTACGAAATTATGATATTTTATATAATTATACAAGGTTTCAGAAATTTAATACGGTTAATTGTGGTCATTTATGTTTATCCTATTTGTTAGATTTTTGGAATAAATATGTATAAAAGAATCAGTTTTCTTTTCTTTATATCATTTGCACAATGTCGTTCACACTATCTATTACAGGTAATTCGTCAAATTTGACTACAACTCATTCACCAACATTACAACTCAATGGGGATTATGAATGTGCCTTGTTATGTCTATCCACTTTTAATACAGTTCCGAATATCGACAGCAATAATAATAAGTTTTATTACGGTGATAATGAATTCATTGAAATACCGGAAGGTACATATGAACTTGAAGATCTCAACGATTACCTAGTGACTAATATTAAAAATGCTACTATAAAAGTGCATTGTAACAATAATACATTGAAAACGTCGATAATCTGTTCCAAAAATATTAATTTTGAAAAGGAAAATTCTTTGGGGAAATTGTTAGGTTTTAGTAGTCAGATATTACAAGCAAATATATTACACGAGTCGCAGCTTCCAGTCGACATTTTATCAACAACCGTGGTGCGGGTTGAATGTGACATTACCACTGGATCATTTATTAACGGAAAGCCGAGTCATATTATTCATGAATTTGCACCATCAGTACCTCCTGGTTATAGAATAATAGAAATACCTAAGAACGTTATATACTTTCCAGTAAATCAAACAAGTATTAACTGTATACAAGTAAGATTATTAGACATTCATAACAATTTAGTAAATTTGCGCGGAGAACAAGTACACTTATACTTACATCTGAAGAAAAAATGATTGACTACAATAAATACGTGATGATAGACATTAAAACCAACAGTACTAAACGAGCTACTCCTAAAGAAGGTGCCTGCAGAAAACCATTAAAGAAAGAAAAAAAGAAAAAAATATCTCACGAAAATAAAATATTTCTAAGATCACTAGGATTAATAAAATGAATATCTTAGATATATTATCGACTCCCAGTTACGACAACACCATCGACAGCATCGAGTATCATTCATACAAACCGTACGTAACAAGCTTCAGTAGAAATGATGAGATTCGCATACCAATCAATCAACAGGATTTGTATATACTACCATCAGCAAGTACATTGTATTTAGAAGGCACTGTCAACATCTATAAAAATAGTCAGGGAAGTAAAGATAAAGAAAGAGTTAAAAATGTTCGCTTTTCTAATAATCCACTATTGTACCTTTTCCAAGATATTCGTTATGAGCTAAATGGAGTGGAAATAGATCGGATAAAAAATGCTGGAATTACTACAACAATGAAATCATTCATTTCGATGAGTGAAAGCGAATCGAAAATATCAGAAGCCTGGGGATGGAAAATCAATGGAACGGAAAATAAACACGGTGGATATTTTTCAGCTTCTATTCCACTCAGTAATATTCTCGGTTTCGCTGAAGATTATAAAAAAGTTATTATAAATTGTAAACATGAACTTATACTCTTGAGAAGCAACACCAACTTAAATGCTGTCATATTAAATGATGGTGAATTTATTGAAAGTATTGATATACACAAATTAGTATGGCGGGTACCGCATGTCAAAGTATCTGATAGGGAAAAATTACAGCTATTAAGACTTTTGGAGAAAGATCGATCGCTTCAACTAACGTTTAGAAATTGGGACCTTTATGAATATCCATTATTACCTCAAACATCAAAACATACGTGGGCTATTAAAACATCTTCCCAAATCGAAAAACCTCGATATGTGATCATAGGATTACAGACGAATAGAAAGAACAACAAATCGATTGATATGTCTCATTTTGATCACTGTAATTTAAGTAACGTTAGGGTATATCTGAATTCAACTTATTATCCATACGAAAACTTTGATATAAGTTTTTCTAAGAATGGTTATTCTTTAATATATGAACAATATGTTAGATTTCAGCAGTCTTATTACGGACGTCGATCAGAACCGTTGCTAAGCGCAGAACAATTTAAAAGTATAGCTCCACTGTTTATTATAGACTGTTCTCGACAAAACGATAATTTGAAAACAGGAGCAGTCGTAGACGTGAGAATAGAAATTGAAAGTGAATCAGTTTTACCAGAACACACAGCAGCTTATTGCTTGATTCTCAACGACTGTATTGTAGAGTATAGACCATTAAGCAACATTGTTAAAAAAAGATGAACTCTTCAAATACTCTAATAGTTGACGTTCAAGGATTTAAAGATACAAAAAATAATTTTATAATCAAAGAATTAGCTATTGCAACTCAAGAGTATACCTTATTGTTTTTAGTGAAACCTCCTTATCATTTTCAAAAATTATCAAAAGAAGAAAAAAGACAAGTAAGGTGGTTAGAATTAAATCGGGGAATCAACTGGGCTGAAGGCCACATTGACTATCGTGAATTTAAACGCATAATTGTTCCATATCTAAATTCTATGCAAATTTTTACTAAAGGTCTGGAAAAATCTAAATGGATTAAAGATATATGCTCCAACTGCACTGTGATCGACTTAGAAAACAAGGGATGTCCCAGTATTTCAAAACTGTCTAATATTTATTGTAAAGCTGATGAACTAAATTGTTTAAATCATAAAAAAGCGTGTGCGTTAAAAAATGTGATTTGTATAAAAAAATGGTA
Organism: Hypsopygia costalis; assembly: GCA_937001555.2. Lineage (NCBI taxonomy): Eukaryota > Metazoa > Arthropoda > Insecta > Lepidoptera > Pyralidae > Hypsopygia > Hypsopygia costalis. Next base: position 21,769,720 of record OW443342.2, read on the forward strand.
CAATGAAAACCAATTGTTATTTAATTAATTTTATATATAAATAAAAAAGTTTTTTTGTGAAACAACTCGTTTTTATTCATATCCGTGAATTATACACATTACACATTTTTATACATTACAAAACTAAATTCACTTCAGAAAAAAACCTACTAAAAGATGTTATATTACTAAGTTATATTTAATTATTTATTTTATTTTCGACTTTATTTGCTTTATATCATATCCTCCTGGGGCCCAATGTTCTTCTACAAGGACCTTAGAAAGATCGAGTATCGGCCCAGCCTTATTCAGCGTAATGTAGTCCTAATAGCCCAGTGTTCTTGGACTAGAACATAATGGTTACTGTAAGATTTTTCAAAAATTCGCGCCTACACACCAATCTTTTTAGTGTTACGTGATTGGAGGATATACTATTGACACATATTAAGCTTGGTTGATAGTGGCTAATCAGAGATAGTCTGTCATTTTGTTGCCGAAATGTCAAACATGGAGCGCACACGTGGCAGAGGTGAGCTGAATCTTTAATTATGGATACAATCGTTATGATTTTTAGTTCCAAAACAAATAAAACCTAAAAGATGAAACACCAAAGAATATCTGTGTCGTATTATTTATATGAATAGGTATTTTGGAAGTCAATTTTTTACTCATCACCTGAATATGTTCTTGTGTAAGTACATGTGGCTGATGTTCGAATTGTTGCCTTTTACAATATGTCCTTATGGGAGAACAATTGGCGTTAATGACTATTGACTTTGCGAAGCAGAGAAATAGAAAATTTACTATATGAGCCAAATAACGGACATTTTCCGTCCGATGAAGATACTAGTGACCCATCATTCGTCGTAAGACCGGAAAATAAATCGCCTAACTCCAGTGATACCGATACAGATGAAGATATACAGGTCTCCTGTCGGTATTCTGTGGTAGACTGGAAGAGATCCCTGGCAGGATAAGTCCGCCATTGTACTAATAGTTAATATTACTGTATGTATTGCTACTATAGTGCAATAAAGATTATACAAACAAACAAAAAGATCAACAAACCGTGGAAACCGCCGCAGGTACATCCGGAGAAGAGCTCGTGGAGTTCGGAATCCCAGTATCCGTGGTCGCAATACACGAGTGTACACAACGGTTTATATCGCACATGATTAACCTGGCAGTATCTAATTGATGAATCAGTATAAAAAAGACCACATAAGAATAAATATACCCACCAAAAGGATCCCTCAATTACGGCAATCAAAAATTGTTTTGGTGAACTCTCATTAGAGACATATTCAAGGCAACTAGCGGTTCAAGCTTATTATTCGGATTTTGGACAAGACGAGCCTGTACAACGTAAAAGATAATAATAATATATCGTTTATTTAGATGGAAAGCTTCTGCTCCATTTCCATCGAAACAATGACGAATTCAATGCTGATTATATACCGGTATTTTCTGAAAACCAATCTAGATGTAGACAGGGACATTATAAAAAAATCGCTCATTATTTTGTACTTATGCTTAATCAGTCGTTTTATAATGAGATTAAAAGGGATGTTAGGTGTTTAATCGCATTTTATAATGACTGGTTATTGATTAAGTATAAGTACAAAATAAAATAATTTAGAAAATACAAACTATTTTTTAATGCTTAATGACCCGATGTTACCCACAGAGAACATAAACTAAATACCAATTTATGACGTAAAGACCCAATGTCCTCAGACACGAACAAAATATTTTGACCATTTGACCATCTAAATTCATTCTTAGCCGTGGCACCAATACTAGAAAAAAGTCACCTTCCAATATAAACACTCCAACTTTGTTAGATTTTAGTTTATTCGTCTGGGCGGTAACCACAGTGACACAATATGTTCTTATAGAGGAACATTGGGTGATAACCTGTAACGTCGCCAATTTTGCTTGGGCCTTAGGAGGATATACAATAGTTTATTTATACAGTTTTAATCATCATTAAAATCATTATAATTATGTTAACTAATATAAATACAGCTTACATTATAGAACTTACACAGGAGGTTTAAATTTACCTTAACTTAAGTTACCTTAAACTAAGTTTATACATTACACAAATCACACAAAATCATAATAATTTTCACAAAGTTTTTTGCTAATTTTATTTATTAACATTTGTGTCTCGTCCATAATATTGTCTACTGTATCACTTACTACGTACTGAGCATTTAGCACAATCACCTCCTTATTCTCATTTTCATGTTCTTGCTGTCCACTAATATCCAGAATTTTTATTTGGATCATTCGTACACCTTTTTTCTTCTCATTATTGATCACAAATGATTGACATGTAGGTTGCTTCCTCTTTTGAGGTCTCACTCTTTTCTCAGGAACGACCCCTTGCTGTTCTGGCATATGCCAGCTTAAACTTGGAGTCGGAAATCGCTGTCCACACTGTGAGAATATAATGTCCGAAGATTCCGACATGATGACCTAAAATAAAAATAATAATAATAATAATAAGTAACAATTAGTAATATATCAATATCACATAACGAAATAATATCACAGATATGCATATTAATACTTACAATTGATTTATTTAATAATTATGTGATGCAATCACTGCGATGACTATCGATCTAATGACAGGAAGGACTATGCAAATGTACTTGGTGCAGATATTTAAGCAAGTTCGAACTTGCAGCGGTGCGAAATGCGATATGTTATTGAAAATGGAGATAAAACACGTGCATAATTACAGGTTTGAACATGCTTTTTGTGGAATTCGTTGTTTTTGAGTTGAAATCAAACACATGTTTAGGTAATCTTAATATATATTTTTATTTAATAACTTTAACCTAAAAAATACAAAATTTTATCCTAAGTACTGCTATATTTAATTATAAAATACAATCATTTGAAATTAATTCAACTTACAATATTGTAGCATTTCCCCATGCCAAAGTAGATATCTTATCAGCTAATACAAATCGTTTATCATCATTGCTGGAGAGTGCTATTTTATTCGTACTCTGTGTATATATTTCATGTTTTATTGACTTAAACAATAAGTTTTTTTTGCGAATGATATCACAATTATACAATACGTTTTTATAATCTGAAATTTTGAATGATTTTGTAATACATTTTTTTGTGCCTTTAGCCTTTTTCATGGTTTTGTGTAACGTTTTAATACAATAAAGCTTGGAGCGCAGTCCTACAAATTCTTTAATAATTTTACCTGCCATTTCATCCTTAAAAAGACCGGGAACTTTCTTATTAATAATGGGTAAGTTAAATTCGTTGTCAGAATCAAAATTGCTGGTATCAAAATATTTTAAGAAATGTGCTTTAACATCTTTATAAAAGTCGTCTGTATTTACATTGTAAACTAGACTATCCGTGTCGGTATAACATAATTCAATTCGTTCGCCATAAAATGGTTTCATTACAGAATAGTGGAAATCGTACATATAACACTTCGATAGCTCTAATACAACAAATCCGATATATATCGGTTTATCGAGAATAACGCGCGAAGGTTTCATTTGTATCGCTACCAAATCATCAGCAAATACGGAAGCACTATGAAAATATGGGCTGGCTATCAATTTTTCTGCACAAATTGACTTTTTTGTCTTATTATTATGATCACACCATTTATTTACCAATTTTACGTCTATTCGTTGTTCAGTATTTTCTAAAGTCTTTCCAAAAATGCTATTGTTAAGCAGTTTAAAAAAATCTTGTTCAAACGCAGTTTCTGCTTTTTGTCGTAACTGAGTATTAAGATCAATATATTGTTTTAAAAAACAGCTTTGCTTGAATGTAATAGCGCGATGAATTTTTCTTAGCTTCAAACCATGCTGTAAACATTTTTTTAAATGTACGTAATGAATAACGTAATGATATTTATCATATAAATTTGGTATAAGTTTTTTATTCTTACCACCAGGTGGTAAACATTTTTCTGGACAAAATGGAAAGTCATTATGTTCAGCATGTAATGTTTCAGGGTAAATTAAATCCACTTCAAGTATATATCCATTGTCCGCAGTATCACTAATATCAATTAAATTGCGCTGTAAATCATGAATTTCTTGTTTATTTATAAATCTAAAATCAGAAAACGGTAAAGGTAGACACATACTATAACCGTATAAATTGTTACTATCTAAATACATGATAAATGAATTTGGACGGGATGGATCATAGTAATCTAAATATTTATGATTAGCTTCAACATGTCTTTTTGAACACATGCAAACACCACCTCGAATACCTTTTTGTATCATTCTATACATTTCCATATCACTGATCAGTTCTAATTTAACTTTTGTTTTCAAAAGCATTGCATCGAAGGATAGACTTGGCGCTGTAAGATAAAATGCGGGATCGAGATTATAATACCGTTTACAAGTTTTTCTAAAACTCTCAAATACATCTGTCAACAATAAAACATCTGTCTTTAGATATAAATCAGTGTACATACCCATATTTTGAATATTGAATACGGACCAAACAGATTGAGCATGCTCATATTCCTCATCAGTAACTGTTTCATTAGTCATAGAGTTGAAAAAACTATTTTTAGAGGGCAAACAAGTGTCTTCATAACATTTCAATTCAGACATATAATCATAGGGGTACACTCCTTTGCGGGTAAGCAGACTAAATTGGTATTCATCCGGAAAATAAAACTTTAATTGAATAAACTCCTGTTTTTTCATAGTACTTACCAGTTTTTCTAAACTGGTGCCTAAAAATCTAAACGAGTCCACAAACCGAATCTGCATGCTTTCTTCGGTAGATATAGGTATAAACTTTGTGAAAGAAATATAGTTTTCTTTTGTTTTAGGTAACACTTTAATAGGTCCAGGAGCTTTACTTAATTCTTTTATGAAAAGGTGACAATCATACCCAGATAAATTATGAAAAAATATGGGTAAAAATTTCGGTAATTTGTATTTTAAATTACAAATACTGTGCGCGGCTCCCCTATAGCTACCGGTTATATAGCAGTGTTCTCTAATACGATCTGTGAATAAAAACTGATCGCATATATGACATGTTACGGCATTTTCAAAGTCACGAGCATTATCGTCTGTAAAAATAATGGGAGCGTTATTTTGTAAAATTTTATGAATTTTTTTTGCATCTCTGTATATAGACTTTATGAAATGAGCTACACAATCCACACCCCGGTACGTAACGTAACGGTTATACTTATCATCTAGCATACAGGTGATATGATAAGCATAAGCTATAGGCACATGTCGCTGACGAGTAACAGTATTCGTCTTAGTTGGATCTGGGTCACATGATTCGTACCGTTCTAGCATTGTTTCAAAGTCAGCGTATATAACAAAAGGTACAATTTGCTTTCGGTTATAATTTTCGAATTGTATAAATGATCCTTTTAGAGGTAATTCAGCAACAATACCGCTACAATTATGTGAGTAAAGAGCATTGTTTGAATTAAAAAACATTAAACAAACGTTGCATAGGTATTGCCTACCATGACGTTTCGTTATTTGGGTTTTAAGAAGCCGCGGTAAATCTTTAATGAAACAATAATGCGATAAATCACCACTTTCTAAATAAAGTATATGAATCACCTTTTCCTTAACATTTTTTGGTTTGTAAAGCGGTCCTACTACAGTGTTATTTTTTAATCCATAAATATAAATACAAATATCAGGGTTATTTTCCTCAAATTGCGCAATGTCCGAGAAATTTAAAGGAAAAGTTATGTTATTCACGTTTAAAACGTTTCGAAAATCAGGATAAGACGATATTCTTTCGGGATGATGCTTAGCGGGATATAAAGCAGCCACAACTGACCATAGAAAACAATACTCGTCTTTATTGTGAATATTAATACAAGCTTTTTTCGATTTGATCGCAGGTGGCAAATCAATAAATCCAGATCCTCGCAAAGGCTGATATTTATTAATATTGATTTCTAAATGAGAACTACTTAAAAATGTCCAACCACTATCACGACCTTGAAATTCGTATATCTTTTTTGATAAAGTGTTTTCGGCTTCCGATGCTAACAAATCATAATCATAATTCTGATGAAGCGTATAGTTCTTAGTGCTAAATGACTTCATCTCTTGGGTATCATTTTTGAACATTGCAAATAAAGCAAAATATTCGAAATTAATTTTTATACAAGTATGTTTCTTAAGAGATATGTCTATTAACATCTTAATTTTTTCTCGAATAGTGTTCAAAAATGAACCTAATGTATAGTTATCATTCGGATCAATTATTCTGTAGGAAGCTATGCGATTCCGAAATGCAGAATGTATTGTTTCAACCCCTTCGCAAAAATGAGAAATATTTTTATTTTTATGATTAGTACTACGTAGGTGTCCTATCCAGTGACTGCGCTCAACAGAGATATTACAAATCGCACAAAAAGGCATTTTTAAGTTTGGGTACCACAAAGTATTTTAACTTAAAAACCTACAATAACAATCTTATCTATATCTAATCTATCAATTTTAGTTTTATAGTTGAATTATATGACAATAGCTATCTATTAATATAAAACTGCTAATAAACTTATTTATACTAACTATGCACTTTTCAAAGTTAGGGTACCACAAAGTATTTAAACTTTAAAAACCTAAGGTCAGAGTGTAAAGTCATAAATATGATTCGATATTTAAACAAGAAAATTAAGTAATAATCTTTATTCAAACGTAAAATGTATATCGCATCTTTCCATTTTATTAACATTAACAATCTCATCTATATCTAATCTATTAATATAAAACTGTTAATAAACTTATCTATACTAACTGTGCACTTTTCAGTTTACCCCAAGGTATCTAAACTTTAAATTATCTGACTGTAAAATTAAAAAATATTGTTTCAATATTTGGACAAGGAAATCCAGTAAAAATATTAATTATTCATTTTAAGTTTGCGTTAAAGTATCTAAAACTTAAAAAATGTTATAACTATCAGACTGGAAATTAAAAAAGCTTTAAAATGTAAACATGAAAATCAGGATAACGTATCTATTTTATATTCATTTATCGCTGTAATAAACGGGCTCTGAATCGTTAAAAAATTCATGAACCCGTTTCATGAAAGTTTGAAGAGCATCCCATTGAGACGTATCCCTATTTAATTGAACTTTTAATGTCACTGAGGCTTTCTTCCACCGTTCCTCCGGAGGTGTGGATATTACGTTGACCTTTTGGTAGACTTTCACATCCACATAAAAGTCTCCATTCAAGTCTGCAGTACGTTTCACTTTGCCGTTCGCGACGCAGCTAACTAAAGACGATATGAGGGTCCCTCTGCTCGTTGTCGGTCTTACGACGTCCTCTTCCAATTCAAAGAGATCCCGCTCGCGCCTTTTTTTACTGTAATATAATGAAACGTTCTATTAAGTACCAGGAATATCATATGAAAACTAAAGATGCAAGTGGCTTCCTTAAGAGCCAAAGCCAAATTCACCTGCGTTTGGTGCACCCTGTTAATACAACAAAATTAAACAAGGAAACGACGCACTGATGAAAGAGAGGTAGGGTGCATATATAGCCCAACTGGAAAGGACCTCCACATTACAGAATATCGCAGCTAAATATCAATTCCTAGACGCATGTTGTGTTCTGCGAGTGAGTGAGATTACCAGAAGTCTAGAAATTGATGCGACAGAAGCAGCGTGATAGCACACAAGCGACACCCTTTTTATTGCTAGCGTTCATATAATAATGATGATGATGATTATGTTCATAGGCTACGGCAACGTTTTACATAAATACCGACCGTATACTTGTTTACCACCGATGAGTGATAAAAAATCCCTCTACTGCACAGAATACCAAAATTTAATACCAATTCCTCCAGATTGCTGTGTTCCTGCAAATGAGTGAGCAGAAAGAGAGGACTTACTCACATGCTAGTCGAAGACGATTAGTAAAAGAAAGTAACATCGCTCATAGGCTACGATATCTTTTCCCTAGAAGTTGCGGAATTACCATTACTCTATATGTTACAAATTCATAGTCTACGGTAATCATTTTCTATGTGTAAATGGTAATAATTACTCGTTACTGTAAATTACCTTGGTTTTGATCCACAAGTGCCGAAGACAGTGTCAGCGCCTTTGCGCTTCGTCGCGGCTTGCTTTTTTGGTTTTGTTGGAGGGTGTTTACTTTGTGTGCGATTCTGCACCGCCGAGTGGTCAGTTTCGGAGTCCGACCTGAAATCAAGCACAAAAGTATTATTTTTAAATATGAAGCAAAACTAAACTATAATATGATATAAAGGTATCAAGTAAGCGTGCTGCCTGCTTGATGCTAACCAGCACCGTAGCGTAACCCATGAATGTTTGCAACATCAAAGGTATTACTCGTGCGTTACATAGCCTATTTATAAGAACTGTACACAGAGTGAATACATTTTGACGAGCTCGGTGGTCGAATGGTTAGCAATGGCCACTTTGATTCCCGCACAAGACAAACATTTGTATGCATGAACATGTCTGTTTGTCTTGGTCTGGGTGTTTCATAAGTATTATAAGTATGTATTTACAAAAAAATGTATTTAAGTACATTTATCAGTGGTCTAGTACCACAAGCTTTGTGCTTAATTTGGGACTAGATGGCGCTGTGTAAATTGTTCAAAAATATTTAATTGTTATTATTATTTATTTATTTTAATCCAATATCATTTTTGGAGACAATGTACCCTGCTGATTGACAAACGAGAATGTGACGAAATAAAGATAGGATACAGCAGTAGTTTGTTTAAGGAAGTGCCTCCTCCATACAGACACTCACAACCAAACAACAATTCCCTGGAGGTGCTTCTGCGATGCTGACAGATCATCCTAATATCACAGCTAACGACAACACTACTATAACTATGCTATATCAGGCGGTGATACATACCTGTTTGTTCCTCCACCCATCCTCCATCCTAGCTACATAGAAGACGCAGTGGTGGGAATGTGTGGTGGACCCCAATCCCGACACCTGTTTGATACTTAAAGTTATAATTAAAAAATACTTACTTACATTTTATGAAGTGGTCAAGGGTAACACTAACACCTACACACAACACTTCACTAGTATTATAACTCTAGACTGCCCTTGTATTACACTGATCACACTTTACACACTACTACACTGTACACTGCTCTTGTAAGTAATGATTATCACTCGAAGTCTCAGGAACCAATATGAAGTTTTAATCCAAATTAATCGCTTTTATTTGCAAGAAACACCAGATCAGCAATATTTTCTTCATTGCATATTAAACCTTAAATACATATAACTTACGAATCTAACACTTCAGTCACAGACATAAGTGGGTCATTCTTAGACATTCTTAGAAATTTCCATACATTAATTCTCACGATCTAAGAAAATATTATTATTTTTTTCTCACGACATCCATGTAGGAGTTTTTAAGTATAGTATATAGCAAGAAAATATCATCATCATCATCATCCCTATTAATGAGAGCATATTATCGAGAGAACAGAAATTTTAAGAGTTAAACAACAAGAAAACACAGAAAGTATTTACCAATAAAATTGATATTTAAAACTTTTATAGATTCATTTCGAATATTTTTTACAAATAGGTACCTTTACTTGAGTTTATTCAATAATTTCTGTTTATATTAATGTTCATATTTACATATACAGATTTAGCTAAGATACATATGTGAATCGTAAAATGAACTTAAAATGAAACTATATGTTCAGAAAAGAAAATAGAAAAAAAACTATGTACAACTTAAAATAAAATTGCGACAAAATATTCCTCGCACCACCATCAAACAGCAATAAATTACAATCTGTTCACTGTACTTGGATACTCTAGTAATTAAAATAATGTAGATGAAAATCAAATTTTTGAGAATCACCCATTTATGCTACATACGTCATCGTAATTACAAAGCGAAGTCTTATGATTACTAAAGCAAATTCGCATTAAGCGTGATAAGACACGTGTGTAAAATGACACTTTAAAATCACTTACACTTTGAAATAACAAGTTAGGTTTCGTGGGAACAGAATTATAAGCATGTTGCAGCTAAAGTAGAAATTAGTAGTTTTAAAGGTTGTGTGGCTAGTTATTTAATATATATTTTTTTTCTGAATATCACAATTATATGTATTTGAATATGATCTACGAGCATATCAATATTTAATGTATTAACCAGTGCAGTTAACCTCTGTATTGAGGTAACATTTTTTATGACAGATTTCATTAAAATCCGTACAGTAGATAAAGAGTGAAAGGATCAGTGTTTCATGCTACTTTTGTAATATCATTAAATATACGATATCGATATACCGTACGAAGCAGTTATCACAACCTACACATATTTTCACTACCGTGTTGTAGGGCTCCTACGCCCCCTAACTTATTCTTCTGGTATGTACCTCTTTAATCAAACAAGCTAACAAAAAGAAGTTTAAATATTAGTTTTATAGATAACACTTTTATAAATCGGTTAATTAATACATTAAAGTGCGCACTTGGTTACAATTGTTTGAAGGACGTTCTCACGTCGCCGCTTGCTGCATGCGGGTTTCATATTTCTGTTGATAAGGAATTGCACGACGCGTTGATACAAGTTTATATTTGTCGACTTGATGGGAATATTTTTGATTTTATATAAATTTAACGCATAACTTTTTTGAATATTAGAAAGGATGAGACCAATGCGACCTGCGAGTAAAGTTAAGATTTTTGATGAAGATGACGCCAGTTAGGTCATCTCCGTAATTTATTGAGACACCTACCCCACTTAGGTATACCGACTCCGTGGAGCCGAAGGCGACCAAACGGGGACGGTATACCGAAGTGGGGTAGGTGTCTCAATAAATTACTACTGTTACGCCATAGAAGACCAGTCTCAAATCTACCTGAAGTCAATCGACGGGTCGTTTTGGTTAATATATCTAAAGCCCGTGTATCATCTTTAGAGAAATACTCTTTCTTGGATATACCGATAGAATCGATGCGAAAGTATTCTTGAAGCTGTTGGTCTAATGCATTCTCACTTGTAGTATTACAGTGATTAACAAACTCCACAGGCGAAGAATTAGATTTCGTAAACCCGAAGAGAACCCAACCAAGCGAGGTCAACGCGGCTACGGGTTGCGATTGACAACCACGTCTAATAGTATGCGGTACAATTAAATGCCAATTGTCAATTCCAATCAATAACATTGGTTTAGCATCACCATAAGCCAGCGTTCCGGCCAAATCTGCTAAATAATCATAGGAGCGCAAGTCACTAGTCCTAATAGCTTGACCAGATAAACCAATATTTGGTATGGAGCGAACATTCTTTAATTTATGTTTTTGTGAACTATTACAACCTTGGATCTCTAGAGTTACGAAGGTTACCGTCGATTCTTTGGACATCCCTCCTACACCATTAACTCGAAGTAAAGTTTGTTTGCCAGTTGCACCAACCGCGGTAGCAATGGAAGAGTCGACTAGAGTAGCAGTGGAACCGTTATCGAGTAATGCGAACGTTCTGACAGCACCTTTGGGGCCAGACACTTTTACGGCCACTACCTTCAACAAAGGGCGTTGTGACGAACCTGGCGTGAAATTGTGAGTAACATTAACAGTGCCTGGGTCATCACTTACACCCGCATCGTCAATAATGCCATCATCAAGATGGGCGACTGTAGCATGCGAAGAATCTCTATGAAGTAAAGAATGATGGCTCGATTTGTTTTGACAACCCTCTTTTTCACATGAAAACTTATTGCATGTTCGATAAAAGTGGTTTCCTTTAACGAAACACTTACGGCATACCTTTTTCGTAGCAACCCATTCCCATCTATCATCTATAGTTATCGCATTAAAATCTTCACAGTCTATAACAGTGTGACCTATTTTCTGACAGAATAAACAAAGTTTAGTTTTGTCAGTTGATTCCGAGGTGGCGTGACACCTAACAGGTTTGACATCTCTTGTGTCACGTTTGACTTGGTCATTCATAAAATCGTATTTCGATTTCAGATTGGCCTGCTGTGCAAGGAACTCCGATAAGAGTTCAAGTCTATGTAACTTTAGAGTTTCCTTTTCGCATGCAAAGTACATCCACTGAGATCGCATAGAAGTAGTTAGCTTCCCGATGATCTCATTACATAGTTCAGGAGAAGCTAGATACTCCGGCATATTAAGCAAACGTATGATACCGGTGCAATGCCGAACTCTACATGCAAAAATGTTAATTTCTCTCGCAGCCTCAAGACTCGATATTTTAGGTAATGCGCGAATCGCAGCCAGTTCAGATAATATAATGTGTTCTGGCCTTGCAAATTCATCTTCGAGAGCTTGTAACACCTCTAGCGGATTGCAAGCGGCTGCTAACAATACCGCCACAGAACTATGGGCGATTCCTCGCAAAGCAGCGCCAATCCTAGCTAAATTATCTGTTGGAGAATGAGAGGAACAGGTGGACTCGTATGCTCTTTTAAAGAGGAGCCAATCTGTAGGCTTACCGTCAAAAATAGGGAGAGCTAAACTTACCTTCTGCGTACGGGCCGTAGAAGCAGCGATGTGGGCAATCGCTTCAGCAAGTTGTAATGTGTCATTGTTATTTAAACTATTTTTATTAATGGTACTTATTTCACAATGATCAGTATCGAGGTGTGTACCTAGTTTAGGCGCATGTAAGTGTGTATTGGCTTGTACAGCTGGAGCAGGCAACCAGCCATCGCTGGACATCCCCACACGTGGTATAGGCGCGGTGCTAATATGTGTAGCACCTCGAAGCGCCGTAGGAATGGGTGCACTGCAACAAGGCATACAACTATTAATAACCGTAGGTAATTTATTAACACCCGCTGATAATGCTGATATGTGAGTGAAAGTAGTGCTTACCATTGGTTGTGATGATATGTAAGGTGTAATTAATACCTCAGATGTTGATATTGTAGGCGGGGCACAGGTGTTGTTTAAAGGCGTAACCGTCTGGTCCTGGCGCGGCATAGGACATGTTCCAGGTACATCTGACGTTATCTCAGGCACCTGCGATACAAAAGAAGTATTAATTGGATCACGTTGGCACTCTAACCACTCTTGGATATCCTGTGAGTTTGTTTGTGAGCGATGGCGAGCACTGCGGCATGATTGCCGGCTTCCGCAATTTTGTGCCTCAATTACAGCAATTTCTGCTCGATGTTCGGCTTCCGCCACTGCCCGCTCTGCGGCTAGACCGCGCTCCCGCTCGGCTCGCTCTGCGGCCAGAAAGCGCTCACGCTCAGCTCGCCCTGCGTCGTCTAGATCAGCGAGGCGTCGTAAATGCTGGGCTTCGGCTGCAAGCACACGTGCTCGCGCAGAAGCCGATGACTTTCACGACGTTACACTTCCACCACTTTTTTCACTTTTATTACTTGTACATATTTGTTTTAACCCTTTGCTACGGGTAATCATTTTATTTATATGATTTAAACGACTACTGACACCACTTTTGTTAGAGAAAAATGAAAGATATGTTTTCTCTTGTACAAGATTTTTATTAATCAAAATGTCAAAATAGCAACAATCAAAAATAACAAAACTATTCTAAATACAAATGCTTAATATGGCCAGTATCGTCGACAACATCTATATAATATATAAAACAATCTCTATAGATATAAAAAAATCGAAATTCATCTTCTGTAATAAATATAAAACTCCATAACTATTCGGCCTCAAATAACAAATAACCGAAAACCAAACGCAACAATCATTCGCGAATGACACATCACCCAGAAACCATTCAACAAACATTGTAGTTATGGATTATAAACAGATACATAAAACAAACGTCCGCGTCCACTTTACAGCGCAATAAATTTGCAACAAAATCAACAACAAAAGAAACTCCCTAACGGGAAGTTATAAAACACATAACAATATAAATTTAGCTGTAAATGTTACATTTTATAACTTATCTTAAGTATAGTAGCAGGCACTTAAGTTGGTACACGGAAATGAAGTTGGATCTTAGAATATCTGTCGTCAAGAGACACAAAATAACATTTATCTTTTTTTTATACGAGAGGGGGGCAAACAAGCATCTGGGTCACCTGATGGAAAGCGATCACTACCGCCTATTGCGACCAGCAACGCCAAGGGGTCGCCGATCCGATGCCAGCCTATACTCCTTCCTTTCTTTCTGGCGACCTCGCTCACTCCAACACCAGGAATACAATAACCCTCAAGTGTACCAATCACAACTTAATAAAACACATAAATATACAAAGTTAAACATAAATATGTAAAATTAAAAATTCGTTCTGGAAAGGATCTGTTTGTAGCGTGATGGAAAAAGGTTATTTTTTGGTCTTAATTTCGGATAGAGCTTTTATATTACTTTCCGAAATTTGCCCATTGTATTATCTTTGTGGAGACTTCGTATTAAGATAAGGTAAATTTGGATTCGTTGAGGTAAATGATTATGCATCGTCATAACTTTTAAAGCAAACCGTTCTACCATGCTTTACCTTGTCAGTTCGTGCGAAAGAGCAAGAGATATTGTTCATTCATTTTTCAGCAACAAATACATCGCCTGAAGAAATACCACTAACTAACATTATGCGGCTCGATTGGAAGCAAACAGATCGAGAGACAGACAGATAGACATACTTTAGCCATTATAATATAGAAACAGTAAATTTAGCTGTAAATGTTACATTTTATAACTTATCTTAGTTGGCACACGGAAATGAAGTTGGATCTTAGAATATCTGTCGTCAAGAGGCACAAAGTAACATTTATCTTTTTTTATATGAGAGGGGGGCAAACAAGCATCTGGGTCACCTGATGGAAAGCAATCACTACCGCCTATGGCAACCAGCAACGCCAAGGGGTCGCCGATCCGTTGCCAGCCTATACTCCTTCCTTTCTTTCCGGTAACCTCGCTCACTTCAACACCAGGAACACAATAACCCTCAAGTGTACCAATCACAACTTAATAAAACACATAAATGTACAAAGTTAAACATAAATATGTAAATCTAAGTGAGTAGCACGTCAAAACAATCCGCCTTTTCCTGTTGTTCCCAATTATTTTGCAAGGTACTGTACGTATCTTCCTTTAGATGTTATCTTAACGCCTCTTCTTAAGAGTACGCTCTTTAATGAATAGAAAATGAACTCCTAAAGGATGTAATTTTGTAGATTCTTATATTGTGATAAAAAAATTAATGGCCAAATTAAAAATTCGTTCTGGAAAGGATCTGTTTGTAGCGTGATGGAAAAAGGTTATTTTTTGGTCTTAATTTCGGATAGAGCTTTTATATTACTTTCCGAAATTTGCCCATTGTATTATCTTTATGGAGACTTCGTATTGAGATAAGGTAAATTTGGATTCGTTGAGGTAAATGATTATGCATCGTCATAACTTTTAAAGCAAACCGTTCTACCATGCTTTATCTTGCCTGTTCGCACGAAAGAGCAAGTGAAATTGTTCATTATTTTTTCAGCAACAAATACATCGCCTGAAGAATTACCACTAACTAACATTATGCGGCTCGATTGGAAGCAAACAGATCGAGAGACAGTCAGAGAGACAATATGCTGGATCCATTGCCTCGTTGGATCGCAACACTAATTCTTTTGGCCAAAGTAGATGCCAGCATTTTGGTCACGAGATGTTTCGACTAGTTGCGATGAAAGTTCTTTAAAAGTTTTTTCGCCACTCGGCCCACATGTCCCCAACGTTTCTACCCCAAAAGGCTCAAATATATACCCGGTAACGATTAGGTATTACTATATTTGCGTCTTTTGAGACATTCAGCAGATTCCGCTGCCGCGCTGGGAAGATGAGACGGTGCAAATTGTAATATCTCTTTTTTTTAATTCGCTAATATATTATTTAAGCCGTGTGGTTTCCGGCAGATTAGAATAGAATCACTCCATCTCTTCCCGTGGATGTCGTACAAGGTGACTAAGGGAAATACGTTATCAAAGATCAGGCCTCCCCAAACCGTTTGGCCAGCGTGGGGAGTGTAAGCCAAATCCTCCTTCTGTCTGGGAAGGACGAGAGAGGGTCATGCTCCTGTAGTGGAGACTAAAATGACCTGATGATGATGAATATTTTATTTACCCTATCTAGCGCACTCTATATTATATTAGTAAAGTATATTTTCTGAATAGACTTGCTTATCTTTTTAAGATAATATATATCTAGTTGAGTTACTATAATAGCTTGCTAAGATGATGGAGATAAATTGCATCCGGCTTACTTGCACGAGAGGGCTGCAATGTAGCGGAAATACCGCGTCTCTGTTGCAGACATAGCAGCGCGTTCGGATGTTTCTTATAATGACTATTTTTCTACTGGAGCTACGATTGTACACTTTTTTAAATCCCTTTCTTAGGAAAGTAAATGGTTATTGACATAGTAGTCTAAAGAACTAATTCGTGTATACGGCATTATCATCAACAGCTGATAGTCATCAATCAAATAATCGATCACCTTCAATTAGCCGATGTTATAGTGGTTTCTACTTCGGTCACATCACCCAAAAAATTTTTACCACTCTGCCCCCATCTCCCCAACGTTTCTACCCCGAAAGGCTCAAATATATACCCGATATCGACATTAGGTACTATACTTACGTTTTTTGAAGCATTCAGCAGATTCAGCCGCCGCGCCAGCCCTATTTTAAGTATAGTCACAACCTCAAACAGCTGATAATAATTGGCAAGGTTAATGGACGATTAAGAGGCCGCAGCTCCATTAGATGGCCTGACCAAATCTCTGGACTCGAATCTCCACAATGACCACCAAAGGTGATTCTGTGGCAGAATCACGACTCTCAATAATAAGGTGCACAATAATACGTGAGTCAGGGAGATTTATTTTTCCGAAAGTATTCAAGTATTTTTTTATTTGGCAGCGTTATTTTGTGATATGAATGTACTTCCTCAGTCGGTCAGCTTATAAACACGCCCTACTTCTTTTGCCAGAGTCTAGTGTATTGGCAGGGTGAACCAAATGCAGGTGAGGTTGGTTTTGGCTCAAAGATGATAATAGTATGGTGGATACTATATGGTATGGTGGTTACCATACCACATAGTATCCACCAAAACATTATATGGTATGGTGGATACCATACCATATATTACCATATAGTCCTTGAACTGGTGACGCAAATCGACGGTCCCTACGTATAAAGCGACATGTCATTTCAGACATGTCTGCTTATACTACGATATAGTAATTAGAGAATATTAATTATTGGACAAATGAGTTAATTTCTTAATTTTTAATTATATACAATCAATAAAATAAAAAATAAAATGTTTTTTACGGGCAATCTATAGAAATTTATGCAATAAAAAAAAATTACCATTTTTGACATGTCGCTTTATACGTAGGGACCGTCGAAATATGTATGTAACTGTCGTCCATGATAAATTCATGAATTACTTTCATACAATAAAATGTCATGTAGGGTATGAACTATCATCCTAGCAACATTACTAAAGTGGCCGCTAGTTTTGGTCTTGGTCCATAACGCCCATTGTCTCGTCATTAAAATTGGAGTCAAACAGGTTCGACACAAACACACAAAATTTTTTTTAGGGTTCCGAACCTCAAAAGGAAAAACGGAACCCTTATAAGATCACTTTGTTGTCCGTCTGTCTGTCTGTCTGTCTGTCTGTCTGTCTGTCTGTCTGTCTGTCTGTCTGTCTGTCAAGAATTTCTATGTCGAGAACGCGTGGAGGTATCAAGCTGAAATTTGAACTGTATACTCAGGTCTACGGTCCCATGAAGTAAAAAAAAAATCAAACTGCTAAGTTTACGTAGAAAAAAGTTACGGCCGTTTATTCAGCAAAAAACGCATATTTCGACACACTCAAGGGAAACAAAACCTATAGGGTACTACCCGTTGACCTAGAACTATGAAATTTGGCAAGTAACATCGTTATGGACTACAAGTACAGGAATAAATCTCAAAACTATACATTTGTAAATAGATCTTAAAAATAGGGGGTCTATATTTTTTATAGGGTGTCGAAATTTCAAATTGAAACTACTAGTTCAAATGGGGTATCATATGAAAGGGCTTGATGTACACATTGCAAAATATATTTTATTTATTTTTTTCGACGCATTATTTCTTATTTATAATGAAAAATATCAAATTTAATAATGATACTACGTACCTACGGAACCCTCGGTGGGCGAGTACGACTCGCACTTGTCCGGTTTTTTTTGCACTAACTAACTTACAATTTCATATACAATCTTCCTAATTTGGATAACTTTGAGATGCTTTGCTTGCAATGCAATACAACAATATTTACCTTACCATATATTTTTCTAAGTTCATAAATTTATTAGGCTTGGACGGTTTAATGAAATGTGGTTAACAGAAAAAAAAATTACACCAAAAATATTTTTTCTAGATTGTTTTATATAAATCTGAATGCACACAGTTACTGCAACATCTTTAGTGCCTGCTCTTTGAATTGTTGCACATTTAGTCTAGAGAAAGGCTTTAGAACACAATTTTAAGGAATCTGGCTGTTTCAAAGTCATCTTTTTGGCTTGAGATTATACCTACATAACATTTTAGCACGTTCAGAATGCATTCGGTATGCTTTTGCAGCATCTATCGTAAGATTGCTTACATAACTGCCTCCTCCTCTTGCATACTTACACATTGGAGCCTAAGTGGTCGCGTACTGTGCAGTTCCAGCGAAGTTTTCTTCCACGTACTATCAAGTTGTGGCATGAACTGCATGTCGAGGTTTTCTCAGGAGACTACAGCATGGGGTTCTCCTGGTGTTACAGGCGTTCATAGGCTACGGTGACTGCTTTCCATCAGGCGGGCCGTGTGCTTGTTCACTTTAGTGGTATAAAAAAAAGCGTCGGGTTAAACTGGTCCTGGCTTTCGGTATAACAAAATTTGTATCTACATACCTATATAAAACAAGGGTTTGATATTTACAGCCAAAGCCAATCTCACCTGCATGTGGTGCATCTTGCCGACTAGCGAAAGAAAGGTAGGGTTCAGCGTATTTGTAAGCTGCCCGTCTGAGGAAGTACTGCCACCTCACAGACAACCGCAACCAAAGATACCAAATATAGTCTCACCATCGACAAGGAATTCATCCTCACACATTGGAGCCTAAGTCTTCACGTACTGGCTAGTTTCCCTACACCTTCGTTTGCTAGTCAGCAAGTTGCACCATGTGTAGGTAAGGTTGGCTTTAGCTCTAAATATGATGGGTAGCCATTTACGTCCCAATTAATCTCCAAATCCAATTGGCCGTGTGGTTTCCGGGGGACTAGAATAGAATCACTCCGTTTCTTCCCGTGGATGTCGTACAATGCGACTAAGGGAAATACATTATCAAATATCGATCAGGCCTCCCCAACCCGTTTGGCTAGCGTGGGGAGTGTAGGCCAAATCCTCCTTCCGTCTAGGACGGACGAGAGAGGGTCGTGCTCCTGTAGTGGAGACTAAAATGACCTGATGATGATGATGATGAATCTCCAAAACTCGAGTTAAGTCATCGTCGTCGTCGTCCCTTATTCATCCCACCGCTGGGATATAGGCCTCCCCTCATTCGAAGGGTTTAGACCATACTTCACCACGCTGCTCAACTGCAGGTTAGCGGAGGCCAGTGTTTGCTAGGGTGGGTCAAAAATTTTTTTTTTCGATTTTGAAATAAGCCTAGCGATAAAAAGGTGCCAAATGGTGTATTTAATTGATGTTTAAAGTTTTATTACATTATTTTAAGTTTTATTGCCTCCGGATTGTGATTGAAGTTTTATATAAAGCAGACATTTGACATCAAATTCGAACTACTAATACTAATACTCTTAACAAGTTATTCGTGTCTAGTTTTATGTGTAATAGTTTTTAGTAACGATAAATAGAAAATAGAGTCGTTGATTAGTTGAAGTCAAGGACAAAGTAGTAATAGTAAGGGAGGGGTGTGTGCAAAAATCTTCTCAAGTCTCACCCAAAAATACCTTAAAACAAGTTGCAAAAATTTCGCCTTGTGAGTAAAGTATTGTTTGAGTTTGCAGTTTGCAGTTGATTTTGCTTTACTATCAAAAACATGTGATAGATTTGGAGTGTCAGACAGGGCAGGATCAGCTATCGCATCAGCAGTTTTGCAAGCATCTATATCACAACTAATAGGCAAAAATAAGCTACGTCGAGAACGAAAAAATACTAGAGAAATTATAATTTCACAACAGAAACACAAGTTCCACAAGTTTCGCATATACTTCGATGGAAGAAAAGACCAAACTTTGAGTATAACTGAAAAAGATGGAAAAAAGTATAGACGACAAATACTTAAAGAGCATATTTCTTTGATAAAAAAACCTCACTCGCAGTTTTTAAGTTACGTGACACCTGCTTCACGCACTTCAAAATGTGTAGAACAAGAAATATTCAAGTTTTTCTTAAATGCGAATATATCAACGGATTATTTGATTGCAATCGGAAGTGATGGCACTAATACAAATGTTGGCAAATACGGCGTTGTTATACGAATGCTAGAAAAAAGACTGAATAGACCCTTGCAGTGGATTATATGTCTTTTACATATGAATGAACTGCCATTTGTTTGAACACATAGATGGAAAAACCTCTGATCTACGGACACTTTCGGGGACAATCGGGAACTTGAAAACTGCAAAAAAAGGCCCGCAACTAAATTTCAACCCATTTCGACGAATTTACCAGAGGTTTCTGCTGACAATATCAGTGCAGACCAGAAATACTTGTACAAAATAGTTGAAGCAGTTTTTATAGGTATAAATGTACCTAACGGTATAGCACACAATTGACCAGACAAAATGTCACATGCCCGATGGCTAACCCATGCCAGCAGGTCTCATGTTCTCCATCTGTTTCAGTAGAGACTGCTTCTGCAAATCTGAGCTAACCCGATATTTACGAACCACTTTGAAAGCCGTCATCAACCCAGTAATTCAAAGAAACAGCTATTTCGCACATCCGGCAAACTTATTGCTTGCAATGTTGACAGGTCCCCAGCCGCAAATTCGTGCCAGCCGAATTTTCATACCTAGATCGACAACATCAGAAAAAATGCGTCTGTTTCAGTTACGAAAGATAAACTTCAATGCTTTAACATATCATGACCTTTTAACCTTTTGGATTGGCAAGAAAATATCAGTGAACCACCGATATTAAAATCTGTAACCGAAGAAAAATCTCTTATTGTTTATTGAACAAAAAGGAAAAGGAGAAATAGCGTTATTACGCCTTCCTTGTCACACACAAGCAGTGGAACGGGCAGTCAAAGCCGTGACGGAAGCTTCAGCGTCTTCGGGCAATAAAACAATAAGAGAAGGATTCATCAAAGCCCAGATAGATTCGAGAAAAACATTGCCGAAATTCGACAGCAAAAGGGATTTTGCCAAACACTAAGCCCTTCACTGTAATTTTTATTTTTGTTTTAAAAGCTATTTTCAATGTTAGTTTCTTTTAAATAAATATATTTACTACTGATTTAAGCCTTTTATTTGTAATTATAATGATGAATAGTGTAACTTTGTATGCTATGCGGTTATGCGTTTTTAATGACTTTTTTGATTATTTACACATGGAACCGGAGGCAGAAGATTAATTCCGATTACTACTAAATTTTATAATGTAATTACACTCATGATTTGGCACTCTTTTATTACTGTGCTCGTAAGAAATTTGAGGTTTTTTTTTTCTCCATACATAAGTGACCCACCCTAGTGTTTGCCAAGACGTCTAAAGGCCACTGAATTGACTTAACAACTGTCTTCTAATGACAACAGCTGGGACCAACGTGCTCTCCGAAGCACGGAGAAGCTCGAGATAAGTAAACCCATCCATGGATAGGCTACGGCTGACGTTGCTTAACTTGCGTGTTCGATTATACTGACATTGGAAACGACGCCATCGAGCTCCTCTCGAGTTAAGTAAAATATACTATCTCTTCCCTACAGTTCCAAATATGGCAAACAAAGAGCCTTCCATATTTACATACGTTACTTTCAGGGTTGTAATTAAATTATGTGAATAAGTATCTAAGGCTTATTGTCTCATTTCTAGAGTCCGTGTACCGGCGTGAACAATATACTGTTCGGCGCTATGACACGTTGGCCCCTACTATCGGGTCTTTGGTTTGTTTACATTTCATATTTTGTTTCGAAATATTCGAAATTTACCAAAACGTTGTTTAAGTTACAGATATTCGATCTCACGAAGAGGGTTTGTCTTTAGTTCTAGTAGTGGCATGTACAGACAGGCGCGTTTGTATGCGTAAACTGAAGGAGCGTTAGCAAAGAAATCTGTAATCATTTTTAAATTGAGTCTTAATTTTTTTTATGCTATTTAATAAACAATTTTTATTTAGTCCTTGGACTTCTAATTATGTTTATGTTTTTTAATAAAGGATGTAATGGGTCATGTATATACTTTTTAACAATTTTTATGATGTAGCAGTTATTCCTATAGAGAGGTGAAAATTATTATTTACGTTAAATGTAAAAAAAAATTACCTCACTGCGGACGACTTTTCTGCGTTTAGTTGCATTGCTAACGGTACTTTGTACGGACATCTTGCGTGGACCAAAACAACACTAGTGACTCTGACCGCGTCGCGATCGTGACTAAGAGCTCCCGAGTTTACGCACAGTACCTCAATGTGCACGTGCACGACTAACAATAACCAAGAGCAAACGTTCTTCCTGAAATAGAACATCTTGTACTAATGATTGATTACCATTAGGGTTGTTAGTACCAATTTGGATAATAAAATGCTCTTTAACACAATGTCTGCTTTTGATTAGGGTTGTCATTACGTAATCCCAAAAGACCTGATTTTTTGCTATGGATTATGTGTGGATTATGTTATGTGTGTGTGTGGCTACATCTCGATAAACATAAGTAATAATAATATTATTTTTACTAGTTGTTACCCGCAGATTCGCTCGCGTGCCAATTATTTTAATAAAGCTTTATTTTTACCCAATCCCGAGATATGTTATCTCCGGATCGGGCAGCTCATTTACTCTGCAAAATTTAAACTATCCCCATAAAAAAACATTTAATCCATTGGTTCCTTTCGATGTAAAAGGTGAAGAACAAACAAACATACTTTCACATCTGTAATATGCTAGCTACTAAGTACTATTAAACTACTAGCTAAAAAGCGGATACCTACATCATAATTGACGTATTAATCCGATTTTTCGATCGAACACCCAAATTAAGGAACATCGACCATAGCCTGTCTATCTTCTTCTTCTCGGCATTTCTGTGTCCACTGCTGGACATATGCCTATTGCATGGCTCTCCAAGAAGATCATGACGCGGCGATTCTCGTCCAGGTCGGCCCTGCCGTCTTTTTTATGTCGTCCGACCATCTGGCAGTTGGTCTGCCTACACTTCTACTTCCTGCACGAGGTCTCCACAGAAGAGTTCTGTACGACCACCTGTCATCGTCTCTTCGGCACACATGGCCGGCCCATTGCCACTTCAGTTATATAACTTTTGTGTCTATGTCAGTGACTTTGTACGTCGGCGAAACCTGTCTATGGATGAGTTTATTTATCTCAAACTTCTCCGTGCTTTGGAGGGCACATTAAGCCGTCAGTCCCGGCTGTTGTCATTAGAAGACAGTGGTTAAGCCTAGTTGGCGGTCTTTAAAAAACATTGCTCATAACTCATTCTGCAACAACCATTCTTTTGCAAATATAATTTGCATGTGCAAAGACTTAAAAAAGTAATAAAGCAATCTTAGATTGAAGTTAGATATTTAAAAAAAACTGTCAAAGCGTTCACCTTTCATTAATATTGATTAAACTTGAAGAACTTTCTGAGAAACCTGCAGTTCAAGTATGATTCAATTAAGCATAATTAGTTTTATAAAAATCATTATTTAAGTCTCTTTTAATAAGAAAGGGTTTCTTTGTAAGCTATTATCACCTGACAACCCTAACCTGACTTAAGTGTTCTCTTTTAACGTGATAACAAATTACTTATATACCAAGTAATTTTAAAAGTGCATTGTCGTCAATTGTGTAATTGCATATCTTTTATGTCGGGTTGCAAACAAGTTTTCGCCCCACCAGCCTAATATGAAGCGATAACCGTAGCCTATAGACGTTTGAGACATAAAATACAAAATAAAGCTTGTACTATGGGTACTAGATAACTAACATTATACTTAAATACATTTTTTCGTAATATTTTTTTGTAAATACATACATATAATATACAGGAAACACCCAGACCAAGACAATCAGACATGTTCATGCATACAAATATTTGTCTTGTACGGAGATCGAACCCGTGACGTCGGAGTCAAAGTGGCCATTGCTAACCATTCGACCACCGAGCTCATTAAATCATTATTTGTCAACTTTTGGGGTGTAAGTTGTTCATCAACATCTTTCGAGTTTTGACTCGAAAGATGTTGATGAACAACTTACACATGAAAACATGGGCGGTGATGATTGCTTTCCATCAGGTGACCCACACGCTCGTTTGCCACCCTCTCATATAAAAAAAATAAAAAAAATAGATTGTATAAAAAACGAAATGCGGGTTATCTTACTATAAGATCCCAACTCCCATCCCATGTTTATTATCACAAGGTATATTAACATCTCCATAGACCTGTTTCTATAACTATTAGTGAAGGTAAATTTAACGACGGCAATTAAAGGCAGGCCGAATTGGGCCGTAATAGCTGACTTGAGTTAGTTTCGTAACGTAGAAAGTCAAGGGTGCTGTCTGAGGGGGTAACCCCATTTATTTAGCTTTTGGGTGATTACTAAATGATTGCTAAAAGGGAGACGATTAGGCCTTGAATTTATTTAGGAAAGTAATAATATTTTAGGTTATTAATGGTGTAAAATTTATCAAAGTTTGTCGACTTGTTTATGTAAATAAATCTGCTTTGGTCTTCGCTTGCGTCATCTTTAAGTCCTGCAAGATAGAAATGAAACTTTCAAGAAAGTTCCAGTTTTAAAATGTCTTAAGGATGCGCAGTACGCTTGGACCAATTTGTCCGCAGGTATATCTAACTCTAAGCGCCCTGAGCAAGAGATAGTGATAATGATATTGTAGTGATAATGATTATCGGATACAGTTTATCAGATAGTTCACGCACATACTACACGCGTCCCGTATTTCATTATTGTTATTTGAAAAAAAAAAGGAAAGCATGGCAAATTATAGTCAGAAAAAGTACTCGCATTAGGTACTTACGCAAAATAAAATTATTATTTTTTTCTCGTTACTTATATATATTTATGCTTATTGCTTAATTACGTTGAAGTATTGCTAAAGCTTTTTATTTACGTAAAAATTTTTCAAATCTCACTATTTGAAAGTGATATCCTATTAACTGTAAAATGTAGCTATAATGAAGATAGAAGTAAAAATATTTCTAGGTTTGAATGGAAGTATAACCGAACTGAGCAGCCTTAAGTTATATGAGAATATTTGAGTTATTTTGGCATATATTAACAGAAAAACTTTTTTTTTGAAGTATAAAGCATAATATTTGAAAAATGTTTATAATACATATAATTTATTTTTTATATTATAAGCTAATGCTAAAGTTTTATTAAATAAGAAAATGTACATTTTCTTGTTCAATAAAATTTATTTTCTTTAAAATCACAGAGTGGTACTTCAGTTTTATTTGTGTAGAATTATCATCAATTAATAATAAATGAATTGAAATTCCATTAAATCTGACTAATACCAAAGTCCTTAGAAAAAAATGTAACAACATTTTAAATTAAAATTTTCTTATTATTAGTTAATAATAAGAAAATTTTAATTTAAAATGTTGTTACGAGACCATTTGACTACCGAGCTAGTTAGCTCGGTAGTCAAATGGACAACTACTATAGCACCAAAAGTCTCGGATCCTACCCCGGACAAGACAGATATTTGTGTGCATGATCAAATCTAGGTATTTGTCTTGGGCTGAGTATTTTATATACTTTTACAAGATAATAAATATTAATAAGTATACCTTATGAGCTATCTAGTACCCATAACACAAGATTTGCCTAGTTTGGGATTAGATGGCGCTACTTAATTTGTCGAGGAATATTTATATTATAAATATTTAGTTAGACCATTGATTTTATCAAATCAAAAAGTAATAAACAAATATCAAAAACTACTTGCAAAAATATTATTCATAATACTAAAACGGGTTATACCTAAAAAAATTCAATTTTATCTGTTTTCACATTTTTCTCAGCTCATTTGGAAGAGCACTCGACCGGTCATCGAGAGGTCGTGGGTTCAAATTCCACTTAGGGGGGGGCAGGTGAATTTTTCCATTTTTCAAAATATAATATTCTGGCAAGTTGGCCAAGACAACTATTTAAATAATAATAATCTTCCATTATTGACTATACAAGCTCATAAAGTATTAAATATATAAATACTCCCGAATAAACAACACACCACCATCAAGTCTCAAACTAAACAATGCTTGTAAACATTACTACCAAACAGACACTAGGGGTGTAAGTGGTTCATCAATATCTTTGAACCAAAGCCAACTTCACCTGGACGCGGTGCACCCTGCTGCCTGACAAACGAAGCTCTGGCGAAAAGAAAGGTAGAGAGCGTAATTGTAAGCTACCCGATCTGGGAATGTACCTCCACCTCACAGAATACCCCAGCCAAATAACAACTCCCTTGAGGGTTGTTGTGTTCCTGCGAGTGAGTGAGGTCACCAGAAAGGAAGGAGATGCTGCGTTGGTAGCGGGAGTGGCGGCGTGCGAGTGATATTTTATGTAGCGGGCGTTAATATGGTTACGGTAACCGCTTCACATCAGGCGGGCCGTATGGTTGCCGGAGTCAGAGTCACCATTGCTAACCATTCGACCACCAGGCGCGTCAATATAGGTCACTAATCCGCTACCATTTTAAAGTGTATATCAATCGAGAACATTTAGTACGCAACCGCGCGTCACTTGCAATGAAAAGGGTAACCCGACATATGCCTACCCAAGCATATAGACTATGGATGGTGGAGGGCAACCTTAATTAAAGGTCGTTTCATTTCGACTGAGGTCGCGCTCCGGGACTCTCCCTTCGCACAATTACTTTTTAATTAGTAACAAATATAGAAACTGGTGTTTCGATGTACTCTACTTTTATTAGGCGCTCGGGGGTTAAAGAATGATTGCAGTTTTGATATGTGAAGTGAACGTAGTGGTGATCGCATGCAGTGTTTTTTTTTTTTTAATGACACTGAGATTGGTCTCCTGCCCCCTTACCACCATCTCTTATTGCGATTCAATAACTGGAATAGAGTAGCTTATTCATTGGTATGAATAAGCATTCTATTCAGTAATTGATTCGCAATAAGAGATGGTGGTAAGGGGGCTGGTTTAAACGGACTTTTAGTAGAGACAGCCTGTGTATACCCAGGGTTAAACCGACGTGTCAGCGACGCGGGACGCGGGATATAAAGCACGAGTGTCTACTATTTTATGCCGCTTAGTAGCTACGGTAACTGCCTCACATCAGGCGAGCCGTATGCTTGTCTGCCTCCTGACGTACTTTTAGTAGAGACAGCCTGTGTATAGCCAGTGTCAAATCGACGTGTCAGCGATGCGGGACGCGGGATACAAAGCACGAGTGTCTACTATTTTATGCCGCTTAGTAGCCACGGTAACCGCCTCACATCAGGCGAGCCGTATGCTTATCTGCCACCAACTGCATATTACGTTAAATATAAAAAAGTTAATAATGAAAGAGGTAACGTCCCACATAAACAATTAGGACACAAAACGATGAGAAGCGGGTTCCGTAACTATATTAACACTAACAACATAAATTATCGCTCGTGTGGCGCCACCCCCGCTGCCATTACAGCAACTCCTTCCTTTCTGGTGGCCTCACTCACTCGTAGGAATAGAACAACCCTCAAGGGAATTTCTAGTTTCTAGTTGGCTGCGGTATTCTGTGAGGTGGAGGTACTTCCCCAGTCGGACAGCTTACATACGCTAGCCTACCTCTCTTTTGCCAGAACATCTTTCGCTAGTCGGTAGCATGCAGCTCTAGTAATAGTGGTAGAAAGATCTTAGTGAGCCACTTACACCACAAAATGTTGAAAAAAAAACAGGATGATTAGGATAGAATAGCGTTATGTCCCTGGTTGTACAGGAAGGCACACGCTACGTCAAATCCTATGTGAGCCAATACTCCAGTTCCGAGCGCCGGACGCTTTTAACCTGAGCGGGGACTTTTTGAACGGAAACGGATATCGTTTCGACACCACTTTCTTGTACAAATTCTTAGTGTAAATTCTTTTTCTTTCAGTTCCCTTGAAGGTTTCGTATCTCAAAAGGAAAATAGGAAATTTTACAGGACTTGATAGTACGTCTGTATAATAATGAATGTATTTATTTCTCCTCACAAATTAATAGTATAATAAAAAAATGCTGTTGGTCTAAGTGAGGCGCTGGAGATTCATATACGTTTGTACTTGTAGTACAAATCACTAGGATCTATAGGCTACGGTAACGGCTTCACAACAGGCGCGCCGTTTACTTGTCTGCCACCCGACACAGTAAAAGAATAAAACTGGGCACTTCCACCAAGGAACGTGCAGTTACTAAGGATCATGATAATCATTATCAGCCTGTATCTACCCTCTGCTGGATATAGGCCTTATATATTCTTTCCCAATGCTTTCCACCATACGCGATTCTCCGCTTTCCGCAGCCAACCGCTACCAGTCACATTTGTGAAGTCGTCGGTCCTAGATACTAGTACACCGATCCTAGCTCGATGGAGAGGGGGTGCCCTACTCTTCGTCGCCCCATATTTGGCCTCCACTCTAGGATTTTCCGCCTCCATCTGTCATCGCTGACTCGGTAGATGTGGCCGACCCACGGCCATTTCAGCTTGCTGACTCTCAGAGCTATGTCGACCACGTTGGTTCTCTGTCGAATTTCGTTCCAAATTCCTTAGAAAAATCCCAAACATTCTCTCCATCGCTCGCTGTGCGACTTTTTGTCTGTGAACCAGCCCTACGGTCAGCGTACAAGTGTCTGCATCATATGCGTAGGTCATAGCGGGGACAACGCACTTATTCAACACTTTAGTCTTCAAGCATTGGGGTATATCTGCGGTGAAGATGTGCCGAAGCTTTCCAAAATCTGTCCAGTGCAGTCGAATGCGTCTATCGATCTCTCGTTGAAATTACTTACCTTTTTAGACAAATATAAAAAACTTCAAACAGTGGTTTATACTAACATTGTAACATAATAATGTTCTGACGTGCAAGGCTACTAAAATGGTGCTTTATGAAGTTATAAGATTACCCGCTATGATAATCCCAAGGGTAAATACTACGAGTCGGAGCATACTAGACTGAGACAAATGTCCGTGTAGCAGTATGTTCCTGAACGGAGACAAGTTGAACGTGCCTCACTTTTCAAAAGCTAGGTCATTTGATGCGAGCATTTTAAGTGTGAAATGAAGATATTACAATATTTCAATGGAATATAAATGATTAAAAAAAATGACAAATATGCCAAAATATTCTTATGTGAAGAAAATGCCCATGTTCGACTAGCTGTATAGTCCGCTACCAGTGGAACTACGGCACTATGGATAGGTTGCAATTGAAGCAAATTTAATCAACTTTACAAAAATACCTAAAAAGTGCTTCTTTACGGTAGTTTAAAAACACAGATATAATAGCCAAAGATTTTTTATACTACGTCGGGTGGCAAACAAGCATAACCCGCCTGATGTGAAGCGGTTACTGTAGCCATACCAACGTGGGTAACATGAATAGTCCGGTGGAATAGTCGCTCGCACGCTGCCATCCCCACTGCCAATGCTGCAACTTCTTCTTTCTGGTGATCTCACTTATTCTCAGGAACACAACTACCCCAAAGGAAGGCTGCAGTATTTTGTGAGATACTGCTGCTAGCTAACAGGGCAGCTGCCCTACCTCTCTTTTGAGCCTTGTCAGCGAATCAGTACGGTGCACCACGTGCAGGTTAGGTTGGCTTAGGCTCTAAAGATGGTGGTCTAAAGATGGTGGTGAGCCTCTTTCACTCCAAAGTTGGCCAATGTGGAAAAAATCTCGACAGATAATTTTTAAAAAGGTGCGACGCAAAATGCGACTTGCGACTAAATTTTAGGTCAATTTTATCTACTTACTCTACTTTACACGCACGCAAAATAGTGTAGATGAAATTGCATGTAAATTTACTTCAGCAAACTAACACCTGAATCAATTGGCTATCAAAATTTTAGGTTTCAAGCTCATCAGCTGTGTCTGTTGCGGTCTTTCTTTATATCTGTTTCACACCAACAACAAATAACTGTGAATAGTAATTTAATTATCGCAAAGTTTGTTTTCTAAAAACTGTTTTGTGGTAAAAGCATTTGAGTTAAAAATTAGAGAAGTCCATAAATTTTCGAATTTAGGCTTTTTAATAAAAATTAAGAAAGAGCGACCTTTAGAATCCCATTTCAAACATTTGTATTATTACTCCGTAAAATTAATTAAGAAATGGAAGAAAAACATTTTGTAGATGTCACTTTCTATTTGTTATTTATTTATTATTAACAGGATTCTGCGAACTTCTGTAATAATTCAACTAACTTACGGAATGAAATGAATTTATTTATTCAGACATTGGGCCCTTGTAGGCACTTAGACATGTCTTACACGTTTTTTATAAATAATATTCTTTTTTTTGTCATGTTATTCATCTACTAGCATTTCTACTAATAGCAGTGAAGAAGTAATGCTCAAAGAAACTGCCAATATGGGTCTTTTTATACTACACAAATTATTTGAAAGTATTTAAGTAATTAAAACAGTGAATAGGTACTACATCTGAATACAAAAATTATAATATTCATAAATTCCGTACAGAATCTAGTTACTTAAGCACCGCACGTGTGCATCAAATAACTTTTATTTCCCATTTGGGTGAAAAAAGCTTGTCCTAAACCATGGATTCGATCCCTAAACGAGCTCTTCAAGACGATTGTTCTCATCTGCAAACGAGCATGTGGGTCACCTGGTGGATCTCCACCGCCCATGAAGATCAGCAACACTAAAGGATCACCGATCCGATGCCAGCATTTTAAGGGATATATAGACTCTGTTCTTGAAGGCTCTCATGCCGTAATTGTTCGGAAATATCGCTAAGAGAAGTTGATTCCACAGTGTCACCGTTAGTGGTACAAATGTAAGACAATTTATACGGAAGAGTACTGTAAATAGATCGCCAATTATCACGATGATATGGACGGAATTTTAATTTATGTCGAGTTGTACGATAGTGGAACTCAGCGGCAGGTATCAAATCAAACAGCTCATCCGAGCACTCCCCGTGATATAATTTGTATAGAACGCAAAGAGACACTAATCTCTAAGTGTAGAGAGAGAGTCTAGTCGATCCGCGATCATTGGGTCACCGACGATTCAAACTGCTCTTCGTTGTATGCGGTCAAATGGAGCAAGCAGGTGCAAGAGCGCACCAGCCCAAAGATGCTAACAGTATTACATAGTATCATCATCATCAGCCTGTATCTACTGCTGGATATAAGCCTGCCGCAAAGCTTTCCACCAAATACGATCCTCCGTCTTCCGCATCCAGCCGCTTTCTTTAAGTCAACGCACCATCTAGAAGGAGGGCGTCCAACGTTTCGTCGTCCTACGCGCAGCCTCCACTCTAATACCTTCCTCCGGTAGACCGGCCCATTGCCATTTCAGCTTACAAACTCTGAAAGCTATATCGTATTCTATTTAGTATGGTATATTATATACTACACAATACGAACTACAGTAGCATCTACTGAAATTCAAGTTAGTATTTATTTATGCGTTTAGATCTACTGCTGTCGCTAAAAGCAAATTAATATTCAAGAAGCGTTATCTTACTGCATCTGTGTACAGGATGCCGTGCAGCTGTAAATCTGCTGCATTTCAGTTACGTATGCGTTTCAGTAAATTGCTGTGAGCGTGTGGGAACATTCACTTAAATACGGCAGATATCTGGGAGTCTATCGACTTAGCTGAAGACGTTTCAGGTGCGATACGTAACCAGGGTATTTGGATTTGATTTGGCGGTAAATAAATTAACTTCCTGAATCCTGTATGGGCGACTGCGGACTATAGATTTTTGAAGTAAAACTTTTTTACGCACACTTAACTTGAGAAGTAAGCCGGTGAATGAGTGACGAGAGCGTTACGGAAACGGCGAATGGAAGTTGAGAGGGAGATATAAATTAGTAGAGCTAAAGATGTTTAGGATACTTTTATGATACTTTAGTCGTGTGGTCTAAAGCACACACAGTTTTTTATATACGACTAGAGTGACAAACAAAAACATACCTGCCTGATGGTAAGCAGTTATCACAGCCTATGGACACATGCGACACCAGTGGCATAACTCACTTGATGACTCTGTAAAAACCCCTTTACACCTTTCTTAAAGAACCCCATAGGTACATGGGAAAACCTTGGCAAGGTTGAAGTCCAGTGTGTGAGGATGAATTCCTTGCTTATGACGAGCGGTACGACTATAGAAAGACGCCGCGGGCATCATATCAAAAAACTCCTATAGTCGTTAACAAGCTGTTATAACGGGTTTAAATGATGAACAATGAACATAGTGTTCATTTCTAAAAAAATGGGCAATACTTTCTGTAGCAACAATACAGTAACTATGCGATGGACTGTCGCACTATGTTTGATGGGGAATAGCCTTCTAGTGCAAGAGTGGTCGTAGGTATATGGTAAGTAGTATATGTAATAAAACACGCAATTCGATTAAAAAATAAAAAACCGGCCAAGTGCGAGTCGGACTCGCCCACCGAGGGTTCCGTACGTAGGATCATTATAAATTTGATATTTTTCATTATAAATAAGAAATAATGCGTCGGAAAAAATAAATAAAATATATTTTGCAATGTGCACATCAAGCCCTTTCATATGATACCCCATTTGAACTAGTAGCTTCAATTTGAAATTTCGACCTTCTATAAAAAATATAGACCCCCTATTTTTAAGATTTAATTATAAATGTATAGTTTTGAGATTTATTCCTGTACTTGTAGTCTATAACGATGTTACTTGCCAAATTTCATAGTTCTAGGTCAACGGGAAGTACCCTATAGGTTCTGATTCCCTTGCGAATGTCGAAATATGCGTTTTTTGCTGAATAAACAGCCGTAACTTTTTTTTAAGTAAACTGAGCAGTTTGATTTTTTTTACAACTTCATGGGACCGTAGACCTGAGTATACAGTTCAAATTTCAGCTTGATACCTCCACACATTCTCGACTTAGAGGGTCTTGACAGACAAACGACAGACAGACAGACAGACGGACAACAAAGTGATCTTATAAGGGTTCCGTTTTTCCTTTTGAGGTACGGAACCCTAAAAAAGGTCGTTAACAAAAATCCTTACAGGGTAATGTAAGTAACTCGGTCTAACTCTCGTTCATGTTATCAATTCTAGATATTTTTACATCAATGGTGTGCTTAATTTGTAATAATATAATATAATATATTTTTTAGTCATAGTGTACTTAATTTCCAAAATATGACAAAGATACAAACAAGAAACTTGCAAAAATGAAAAGTACAAAAGGCGGTGTTATAGCAAAAAGCAATATTCCAGACAACATTTAGAAGATAAACAATGATAAAACTAGGTATGTGGCGCATCATTAATTGTTAAAAAATATACAATAGGTATCATACAAATAGATATACAAATATCAATAAATATATATATGATGTAACATATCCTAACATATATTATTTAGTATACCCGTTCAAACACGTAATCCTATTTAAAAAAAAAACGGTATTTTACAGGAGTCCTTACATGGCCTATGAAGCCTATAAAATTGTTTTTTTTTTTTCACCACCCCCGCTGCCAACGCAGCATCTCCTTCCTTTCTGGTAACCTCACTCACTCGCAGGAACACAACAACCCTCAAGGGAATTGTTATTTGGCTGCGGTATTCTATGAGGTGGAGGACTTCCCCAGTCGGGCTGCTTAAAGGATATGCTATGCCCTACCTCTCTTTGTTTTTTCCGATATAAATTTAAATGCCAGCAAAAGGTTCCCCAATTCCATTTAATTTGTTTTACATTAGAAAGTTATAACGACTGCTTGTTAAGGCAACACTTGTTTCTGTCGAACTCCGCTGGCGGCTGAAGTTCTAATTCAGGTCTGAAAGTCAACAGAACTCTTTGAAATCAATTAAGAAGTTACGTGTCAATTTATTCACACTGACTGGCGCAGATGCGTCGACTGTAATGTTTATTCAGTGTTCTAAATCAAAACCATGAAAAAGTTCTGCGCTTCTTGTGAAAATCAAACTTCGGCATAGGTAAAATAAAAATATTAAAAAAAACCATTAGAAATAGCCACATAAATACAATATTTAACGTTATTGTACGTAGTACAATATGTAACGAGTTAATGCATACATAATTAGAAGGTGTGATGTCACAACGTGGTGGCCTCCTGAATGGAGTGTTTTCCGAAAAGTCCAGTTATGTTTTTTTCTTTCACACTTTTTTTATCGTTTATCATTTAACTTACAACGACAACAATAAAAGTATAAATATACTATAAATAATAAATAAATATATATATATACTAGCTGTGCCCGCGACTTCGTCCGCTTGGTGAGGGTGAGAATTTTTTTTTTTTTTTTTTTTTTTTTTTATGCAATCTGTTCCATGAGAACATTCAGCATAGGGTTAAGGACTTGTCAGTTATCTTGGAGGGCTGTCAGTCCAGTGACTGCGCCCTTTATTCATATATACCCTATAAATCTCTAGGGGACTTTCTTTTTAACCTTTTAAATCTAGAGTCACTTTTCATTAGAGACGCAGCCAATATGTTGGGATGATTGTCTATTCTCTTCCTGTATGATGTCATTGAGTGTTTAATCTCTTCCTGAACCGTTCTTATGTCAAGGTCATGATGTAACTGGTTGTTTGTGACAAACCAAGGTGCGTCAGTGATTATTCTCAGCAATTTGGACTGAAATCTCTGAAGTATCTCTAGATTGGAGCTGGAGGCTGTTCCCCAGAGTTGACTTCCGTATGTCCAGATTGGTTTCAGGATGCATTTGTATAACAGCAATTTGTTTTTAAGTGACAACTGTGATTTCCGACCAAGCAACCAGAACATTTTCCTCAGTTGGATCCCCAGTGCTTTACGTTTTGTGAATATATGTTTTTTCCAGGTGAGTCGGCGGTCCAAATAAAGCCCAAGATATCTGGCTTCGTTTGCTTGCGGTATCTGCACTCCGTTGAGTGATACAGGAGGGCATGTATCACGTCGCATTGTAAAGGTCACCTGAACTGACTTTGTTTCGTTCGCTTTTATTCGCCAGGTAGTTAGCCATTCCGTAATGTTGTCCAGTGAGTGTTGAAGCATGTTGCTTGCCTGTGTCGGTTCATCATGGACAGTTAATGCTGCTGTGTCATCTGCAAACGTTCCGATCACGACGCCATCCGTCATGGGCAGGTCTGAGGTGAAAATCAGATAGAGAATCGGACCAAGCACGCTTCCTTGTGGTACTCCAGCATGTATTCTGTATAGTTTGGTCATATCTTCCCCTTGATTAACGTAGAAAAACCTGTCGGCAAGGTATGATTTTAGGAAAATGTAAAAGTTTGCTGGCAGTTGTTTTTTTATTTTATGTAGTAGGCCATCGTGCCAAACTCTGTCAAAGGCTTGGGAAACGTCTAGAAATGCCGCACAACAATATTTCTTGTTTTCGAAAGCTTTATGTATTTCTTCGACCAGTCTATGCACCTGTTCTACTGTGCCATGTCTCTTTCTAAAGCCGAATTGGTGATCAGGAACTATTTTATTTTCTGTTAATACTTTGTTTAGTCGCTTTAGAAAGAGTATTTCCATTACCTTCGACAAGATGGGTAGCAGACTAATTGGTCTGTAGGAAGACACATCTTCAGGAGCTTTACCAGGTTTAATAATCATTTTAATTTGAGCTATCTTCCATTGAGGTGGAAAGATACCTCTGGTCAGGATGCAGTTAAATAATTGTGTTAGAAATTGTATTGCTATTTCAGGTAATTCAAGGAGTATTTTTGCAGTAATTAAATCATGTCCTGTAGCTTTATGTCAATTCAATTTTCTTATTGTTTCTTTGACCTCTGACTTCTTGATCCTATTAATTGGCAGATCGAGTTGGTAGGGTTCATTGAGGGAGTTAATTACTTCTTTGCTACTGTTCTTTGATGCATTTTGTGCAGTATTCGGTACGAAGACATCGGCTAGATGAGAGGCAAAAGCTTCACCTTTTTCTTTGTCGCTTTTTGCCCAGGACCCGTCTTTTCTGCGTATCGGCGGATTAGAGGCAGTGGGCCTTTTGAGTTTTTTAGTTGCTTTCCACAAGGAATAGTCACCAGCAGCCGTAGCATCAAGATTGCGTAGGTTGTTCTGTACTTGTTCGTTCTTTTCAGTATGCAGCAATTTTTTAAGTTTAGTTGTTAAGTAGTTTAATCGTGTTTTGTCACCAGGGTATCTAGTAGTTTGCCACAGTTTACGGGCTTGTCTTTTTTCGGCTAGTAGTTCACGAACAGACTTTGAACAGTATGGTTCCGTATAGTTTTTGTCAGTAGGAGTGCTATCCCAAGCAGCATTTTGAACACACTCATTGAAATGTTCCACCGCAGCAGTTAAATCTTCTTCGGTTTTGAGAGGCAGCTTAGTATTAATTGTGGACTCTAGTATGGAACGGAATCCATCCCAGTTAGTCCTACGTTTGTGTAGCCTTGCTGTCGGTTTAACATGCATGATTTCTTGAGCAACCTCAAGTACCACTACGCTATGATCAGAAGAGAGTTCTTGAAGAGAATCACATTTGAAAGAGTTGCTAGGAATCCCCTTAATAACACAAAAATCTACCAAATCTGGGACCTTTTTGGGGTCCGTCGGCCAGTAAGTTGGTTCCCCATTCGATACTGTATCCAAGTGAAGATCATCTATTGCTGCTTGTAACTGACGCCCTTTGGGAGTTGTTAGGCGAGAGCCCCACCGGGTATTTTTGGAGTTATAATCTCCACCTGCTATAAACCTTGGTCCTAGCGTTTTGAAGAAGTTATTATAATCTTCTTTTTTGATCGCATGTTTTGGGGGAGAATATAACGCAGTGACAGTCAAGCAACCCCTCCAATCCTCAATGACGATATTTGTAGCTTGTATCTCAGGTGTTCTATATGCCTCAGCCTCGTGATGTTTTATATTGTTCTTGATGAGGATCGCGGAGCCTCCATGGGCTGTACCATCTGGGTGCATTGTTTGATAAAATTTATAGTTGGATATTTGGAGATAATTTTTCTTCGTAAAATGTGTTTCAGATAGCAGAAAGATATCAATATTATTAGTTTTTAGGAAAGTCTCTATTTCTAGGACATGGTTTGTGAGCCCATTGGCATTCCAGAGGGCTATTTTTAATGAATAGAATGTGTTAATTTGGTCATGATTTCCATTAGGAGTTTTGTCGTTGACGTTAATTGTTGCATTAGTAGAGTCATAGTATTCATAATTTCGGTCATGTTGTTCGTTTGGGTTATTGGCAATTCATTTGTGCTTTGATTGCTTTGATTACTTGATTGAGGGTGAGAATGTGGATGTGAATATCGATGGATACGTCTAAAAATTTCAACAACGCTTCTCTGTACACGGCCAATTGTGGCAACACATCCTAGTTGGAACCACGACAAGGGTTGCTTAACTTGCACGCTTAACTTAACGACTTCTAAGCATCACACTTATTGTATTATTTAATTGAAAGTTCATAACATAATACCTTCATAAAGTATCAGTGAATTCAACAGAAAAGTTTCAGTCAATTCAACTGATCGGTTATTTTGAAGTATTTTGTGATTCTTTAGATTGATAGAACTTTTTATTTATTTACCGATACCGATTGGAATGAAACAAACACTAAATGTTATGAGGAGCAAACCGTAACGCATCAGTGGAAACCGCATTCAAATAGGTCAAGCCGTTTCTAAGATTAGCGTGCACAAACGTACAGACAAACAGACAAAAATTCTAAAAATCATTGTTTTGCGTTCTATTGCGTTCATAAAGCCCCCCTATAATAGTTTTTCTTATACATATTGACGTGACAACGTCTTATAAATTGGTTAGCCGGGTGACACTTCAAGAAACTGGCTCACGTTATGCGCTTACAATGAGAGCGAGTGAAAGGCGCGTGCCTTTCACTCGCTCTCATTGTAAGCGTGTCGTGGACGCGTGTCCCTTCTAAGAGCGAGAGAGACAGACATAAAAAGTGAAAGGCATGCGTCCCTTCCACTCGAAAACATTTTACCACTCAAAGTCGTTGTCACGTAAAACTTTCGCCCGTATACCGACTTTACAGGCAACCAATTTTTTTTTTTTATATGATTTTATCTTCCATGTACAGACAGCGGCCAGTTACGATTTCACTATATGTATTGATATATGTGATTTTTTTAGAAGAGAATTATCTGACGACTCCCCCACTAGGCTAGGCTTGTATCGTGGGGATCTAGTGTGTTATCTGTCTAACTCTACCAACTAAACTGAAGATATGCTTCAGGCTTCAGTTTAGGGGTTACTAGAACGACCAAATAGACATATAGTTCACATCTCAGAAAGACTATGTATCCAGAACGCCTTTATATCATAATTTCTAAAAAGCATGGCGTTAGCACCCCAGATTGGTTTTATACTTAAGGTTGATGTTTTTCACGACGACGATATTTTTTTTTATACAACGTCGAGTGACAGACAAGCACACCGCCTGTCTGATGTGAAGCGGTTACAGTAGCCATATTAACGCTCGCAACATAAAATATCGCTACCTCCGCTGCCAACGCAGCATCTCCTTCCTTTCTGGTGACTTCACTCACTCGTACGAACACAACACCCTCAAGCGAATTATTATTTGTCTGCGGTATTCTTTAAGGTGGAGGTACATTTTGTCTTCACAGTCAGCAGGGTGCACCGCGTGCAGGTGAAGTTGGCTTTGATTCAAAGATGTTGATGAACTACTTACACCCCAAAGATGATGATGATGGTGTGTAGTAAATTACGATTGTTATTGTCGGATAGTTGATTGTGCCGCTAGAGGCGCTAGTATGTAGATGTTTAGAATCAAAGCTTATATCGCGGTTTGCGGTTTACTTACAAAGTTAAATATTATTTAAACAAAGAGATTTTCTCGGTTTACTAAACTAAAATTCACTTTCGCTATTAACATAGTAAGTCCCCATATAAATAATAAATATCACTACTTATTATAAAACAAAGTCGCTGTCGCTGTCTGTCCGTCCTTATGTATTCTTAAATCTTTAAAACTACGAAACAAATATTTAATTTGATTAAAATTCAATTCAATTTGCATGCTATTTCAAAATGGCTAAATAGGCTGCTGATGTATTTTACAATAACATCTGTTTAAATGTTACCCTGTTTATTGCAAATAAATTATTTGAAGCGGTTTTTTTTAGAAATAGAAATAGATTTATTTCAACATCACATAACAGAGTACAAATAAACACAAATACAACATTACATATAATAGAAAATGTGATGTTGAAACTTTGGCCCACCCTCAGGTCATTGCTGAGATCACAGAGTGATCTCAGCCCTGTTTTTCAGTGCAGGCCAAAAGTGACAACACCGATGCGAATAAACGGTATTTCACACAAAAAAATACAAAAACTACGTACAAAAAGAGAGAAAAAAAAAAATCTAAATAATAATAACAGACAGTGTAC
The DNA here is from genome assembly GCA_937001555.2 of Hypsopygia costalis. Taxonomy (NCBI): domain Eukaryota; kingdom Metazoa; phylum Arthropoda; class Insecta; order Lepidoptera; family Pyralidae; genus Hypsopygia; species Hypsopygia costalis. The sequence continues at coordinate 21,809,513 of OW443342.2, forward strand.
ATATCATAATAAAATTTTTGTTTTATTTCTTTTCTTCCCCTTTCTTCTACCTCTCTGTAAATATTCTTATTGTAAATATCATAAAATAGTACATTATTAACTCAATTAAAATTATACAATATTAAAAAGAAAAAGTGACGAATTCGCCATAATAAAAGCTATTATTCGTTTTGTCCACTGAAGCGCATTAAATTCAACCACGATACGGCAACATTTCGAACAGCGGTACCAACATGACAGTCCACTCAAATCAAGCCAACATGTCATCCATAAGTCATCATTTAATTGTCAAAATCGTTTCTCAATTTTCTTGAGCTAACTTTAATTCTTTCCACCGTTCAACTTTACAATTACAAGGAAGTGATGTGGCAAGTGAAGCGACGAGCTCGGTGGCGTAGCGGTCAATGACGCGGCTTCGACACCAACGCTCGTGGGTTCGATTCCCACATAGGACAAACATTTGTGTGCATGAACATGTCTGTTTGTCGTAGTCTGGGTGTTTTCTATGTATCATAAGTATGTATTTACAAAAAAAAAATGTATTTACGTACGTTTATCAGTTGTCTAGTACCCATAACACAAGCTTCGCTTACTTTGGGGCTAGATAGCGCTGTGTAATTTGTCTGACAATATAAAAAAAAAAAAATATAGCACAATACAGTATTTAAATAATGTAACTATACGGCCCTTGTTTATAGTGCTTGTAAAAATAAAATGAAAACGCTCCAAAGCAATACCACAGAGCCACGCTATCAGAATCAGTACCTGACTTATGTTACAATATTGCTAGGATTCTTGTTAAATCCAGGAGAATAACATAACACTATTGCACAAACTAGTGCCCAATGCGCACAGTGCTCACATACAGAGACAGGTATAAAAGTTATAAAAATCCCGAAACATAACCTCACTTTTATGTCAGGTACTAGATCACTATGATTCTTACGAAATGCGGAAGAATCACACATGTTGAAGCATGACAGCAGTTTTATTACAAATACCATTGCAAACTTGTATGCCGTGCAGAGACAGTTAAAAACATTCAACGGCACTACGCGACATATCTACCCTATTGCATATTGATTCTTACAAAATTCGTTTCGAACGACTGGATTCTTACAATATTCGTTTAGTTTGTTATGCTAGAGGATTACAGTGCACTCAATGGTGGAATTCCCGCATGTCGTGCAGAAGCACAGGTTAGTACTATTAATGCTACAAAATATAATCAGATTTTTGTATATTCAATAAATGTTTCCGGAAATGTAATCGGAATGTATTTTTATGTTGTAGCGCACGCAGAGGAGGAGGTATATCATTCCAACATTTAGAAGCACTGAATCTAAAACTACCACGAAATGCCGTCGTTCTATGGCGAGGTGTGAGCAAGAGATAATAAGAGGCCCTCGTATGATAACTGTGCATATTCTTCGCCCACAGCAGTTTCTCAAAAAGGTAACTAGGGCTTTTTGTATTAATGACATCAAAAAGTAGGCAGGCAAGGTGGAGACGCATGCGACAAGACATTTTCAAATTTTAGATGGGAGTCCATAACCAAACCCAAGTTTCGTGCCTCACATACCAGATCAATTGGCTCCCCACCAAAAGTCTAGCTGTTTTTAATATATAATTGAATGTTGCTAAGCGCAAAACTCGAGAACGGCTCGACTAATTCTGCAAATTATTTTAATATTTTCGTTAAGGTATAATAAAGGTTCTTATGGAGAGAAAAGACGTAAAATTTGCGAGCAAAATAAAACACCAGTTTCTACCCGTGCGTAGCTGAGGCGGGCAGCTAGTATACTATAATGAATTGAGACGAGCCCGCTGGTCGAATCTTCAGGGTTGCGGGTTCGATCCCTGTACAAGACAAATATTTGTGTGCATGAACATGACTATTTGTCTTAGTTTGGGTATTTTATATGTATTATACGTATCTATGTATTTGCATATTAAAGCTGCATATTTAAGTAGAAATATCTTTCGAGTGCCGCCACCTCCGCTGCCTACGCAGCAACTCCTGATGACCTCATTCACACGCAGGAACACAAGTACCCTCAAGGGAATTGTTATTTGGTGGAGGCACTTCCCCAGTCGCAGCTTATAAATACGCTGTACCCTACCTCTCTCATTCTTTCGCTAATCGACGGGGTGCACCACGTGCATATGAGTTTTCCTTTGGATCTAAAGATCATCGTGCGCCTCTTACACCAACAAAAGTTTAGCTGTTTAAAAGTGGTGGATTTGACCACAGTTTTAACCGGCTTCAAAAAAAGGAGACGTTCTTATGTCAGCAACTATTCTACCTTGTAATAGGTTAGACGACGATTTTTTCTTTCGATGTGTTATGTAAAGACGTCATTATAATATAACTATAACTGAAAGAATTACTTCGATAGCATAAAAACTTCTCGAGATATGATAACTTGAAAATCACAATTTTGCACTTACCCGAAAACTTAGGTGTTTTCTATACTTTAAAACAGAAATTTGTACGACAGCTATGTATAATACTGCGTTTATGTAGCTAGTGCCGTAACAAAAGTTATAGTATTTTTGATTGTTTCACCAAAGTTAATATTGTTTTTATATAATTTCATTCTTTTAAATTGGACTTTCCCACCAAACTTTCATCGACCATAAAACAAGTCGGACATAACTTATTAAAATTTCAAGATCGTAGATCGTTCTAGTTTTGTATATATTACGATACCTACTGATAAATATATTTTTTAATTTTTGATCATTGTCGTCTAGCCTATTCTCACGCAGATATTAGATGAATAAACCCATCCATAGTCGGATAGGATACAGTTGACATTGCTTAACATGTATGATCTTATAAAATCGAGCTCCTCTAACATTTTGGTTTCGTGAGGATGAATTTCCAAATTTCCAACACTTCAAATTCTCTGACTACGAGTTTCTGAAAAGTGTATTTCCAAAAAAAGAGAAACGAGGACACGGGTACAGTTGTCAACGACCATGGAGGGATTACAAGCTGAAAAACGGAACATTCTGCGAATAGTTACGAACTATTTTGAATGCCGTCGAGAAAAACTTGTTCCTTAGCTTTTTTAAAATTCATGACTATTTTTTTGCTTAGTTCGAGGTGAATTTTAAACAACCCTGAGTTTACCTCAAAATTTTAATACTAGACCTACACCTATACTCCGCCAACCCGCAGTTAAGCAGCGTAGTGGAGTATGCTCTTAACCCCTTCGATTGAGAGGAGACCCGTATCCTAGTAGTGGGTTGATAAGGGTGGCCGACGATATCCTACTTGTAATATGGAGTTAAGTATACTGCGATTCAGCGTCAACACATATTCATTAAAATTTTTTTTTGTACTACGTCGGGTGGCAGACAAGCATACGGTCCGCCTGATGCGAAGCGGTTACCGTAGCCATATTAACGCCCGCAACATAAAAAATCGCTCGAGCGCCGCCACCCCCGCTGCCATCGCAGCATCTCCTTCCTTTCTGGTGACCTCACTCACTCGCAGGAACACAACAGCCCTCAAGGGAACCGTTCTTGTCTGCGGTATTCTGTGAAGTGGAGGTAAATGTACCTAATGGGGAATGCCCCAGTCGGGTAGCTTAACGCTCCCTACCTCTCTTTTCGCCAGAGTTTCGTTTGTCAGTCAGCAGGGTGCAACGCGTGCAGGTGAAGTTGGCTTTTGATTAAAGATGTTAATGAACCACTTGCACCTCAAACAACTGCTTTGATATGAGTTCCCCATCGAAGGAATTTAGGGCTGCTCAATTGCGGGTTGGCTGAAGCCAGTGTTTTCAAGATGTCTATAGGCCATTGAGTTAGCTTAATGACTATCTTAATGACAACCGCCGAAACCAACGGATTAAGTTCTGTTAATTTGTTCTTCAAAAAAGGTGATAAATCTTTATTGATGAACTATACGGACTGATCTCACACCTAACTCATGTTTATAAGCTGTTTTCAGTACAGTCAGCTAGTTTTATCTGCCTGCCGCGATATTTATCTGCCTATTTTCTAAGAGACATTTTATTGCTTATTATGTCAATTCACTTAATATTGTGTCATGTTAGATACAGGCACATCTCGCGACAAGCTTTTTTTAAATTTTAATTGTGTAATAGGTACATATGTAGTACTGAATTATTTTGATTTAATTAAACGTTTATTTTCATCTTTTTAGGTCAATTAAATAAAAGCTTGTTTTAAAAAGTTTTTTTTTACAGTTTATTTATTTTTTAGTTATTATTGGGCATATTTTTCGTGTTCTCCTTAGCAAGCCCTTTTATTTGATACCCGTATTGTGGTAGTGCAGAAAAAATACTAGTCCACCATCTTGGATTATCCGCCATACTGGATTTAATGTAACGTAGTATTATTTTTCGTGTTCTCCTTAGCAAGCCCTTTTATTTGATACCCATATTGTGGTAGTGCAGAAAAAAATACTAGTCCACCATCTTGGATAATCCGCCATATTGGATTTAGAATGACATCACATAGCTAACCATTGTCATCTAAACTAAGCGTGTATACAAAATTTCAGCTCAATCGGTTGAAGTTAACTGGTTCAAAATTAAGTTGCAAGATTCCAACCGGACAAACATACATACATTGCAAATTAAATAAAAGCTTGTAAAAATGAATCCTTATTTCACTATGTCATCGCTTCACGCGTGAACGGATGGAACCATTCCACTAATTATTTTTTGTTGTATGTGTTTTTGATAAATCCGTCAAATTACCTACATGCCTTATTATTTATTTTCCTTTCATAAATACGTAATTCGTAATAATTTATGAATGTTATTAAGGGAAGCACATTAATTATTTAATGTAAACAAGAAGTTAACAGGCAATAATCTCACAAACGGACGGATTCCCTTTAAAATTTTATAACGAGAAAACCGCAAACCTACTGTATGGCAGGAGCAAGCAATATATTCGTTAGTATGTCAGACCTTTAGAAAATGCTGATTCGCAAAATTCACACATTATATTCCTAACCTAATTGCTACTAACTACTAGCACACCCCGATCACTCCATACAAAAAATGATAAAACAAATAGACCGCGTATGTATACGTGCAAATGTCTATGTAGATGCCTTAGGGTTGACTGCATAACGAAGTAGGTACCTTGAGCTGTGACATAAGACGCCATACTTTAGGCAATACTGTAATAATAAATGTTTTATACTATTATTTTGATTGGTTCCGATTATAGACTGCATTAAATCCAGTTTCGTTATCGTGCTACATTAAATGTCTCACGCAGATTGTAATTGGTTATTTTACCATCTAATGTCGTTTTCTATTGAAAATTTGGAATAGTCAACTTTCAAAAATTTTAATGACAACGAACAGTCGAGTCAACGATTTTGACGATTAAAAATCAATGTCAAAACTGGAAATAAAAAATTGTAATGAAAAAACAAATACTTTAATCGTAATGATTAAATAATAAGAAATGAATCATTTTACAATTTAATAGTTCAGTTGTGAATAGATTATATACTACGAATGAACTTTCGTCTTACGCGGCGCCGCGTGACAGCCCTTGCGATCGGTTCCACGTTCAACTCCGAGGGGAGGTGAGGTCGCCTTGTGAGAGCGGCAGGGAGTGGCTATACTGAACATAGTACTATTACTAGCGAGTTTTTTTTACTTTAAAATGCTCAAATCGTACTTTTCTTAGTCAATGGTAGTCGCCCTTAAAATATTTGAATTTTTGAGCCTGGTTTAATATGAACTTCTATATATATTATATTATATTATAACTTTGATGTAAAATCTCAAGAGTTCTTGAGACTGCGTAGAAAAACAAACACGAACAAACTTGAAGATATTACGATATTTAATTGAAGTTTACAACATGCTACCTAAATATTTTTCTTACTTTAAAATGCTTACTTTTCTTAGTCAATGGTATGGTTTAATATGATCTTATATATTTAAATTATTGTAACTTTGATGGTAAATCTCAAGAATGCTTTAGATTGAGTAGAAAAACAATCACGAAATGATATTTACTTGAAGTTTGTGTACTACCTAGATATTATTTTTCTCGGCCAGTGAATACTTTGATAATTCTAATCTACCCACCTTACAAAGGGTTGTTTACCGTGAGGCGCTAAAAGGGTTGCCAAGTGGAATTAGGGGCCATTTTATTTTTAGCGGTTCCTTGTTAGGGTCTGCGTACACTCTATTTTTAACTAACTTGTACCGAGTTGCTAAGTTAACTTTTAACATTTTACGCTATGAAAGAAAAACTTTGTAATTGTTATTTTTTGTTGTTTACGTCTTGTTTTGGTTTATCATCCGATTGTTATAAATACAACACGTGTTCAGAGGAGTTGTCTGATACCCAGGACTTCCTTCTACAGTCGCACAATAAAATACGAAAAATGAAAGCGTACAATAAAATATTAATTAAATGTATCTGCTATATAATGATACTTATAGCAGATACATTTAACAAAAAATGATTTAAAAACCTTGTACATTATATACAATCCAAATGTGGATTGTATATAATGCATGTTTTTAAATCATTTTTTTGTTTTTAAAATTTTTATTGCATTTAATAACATTCCATGATACTTTACATTTCATTTGTGAGTTGGTAATGTATTTTCTGTTCTGGATTTTTTGTGCAGTAGTTAGACATTTATTCAACGTGACAGAGTGTTTCCGATATATAACTTTCTTATAATTGTCAGGGTTGTTATAATACTGAAACCTAAGTCTGCGTTTAATTTTACCAGCGTTTATAGATTCTGATGTTTCCAACGGAAAACGTCAATAGAAAAACAGCACCAAAAGTTCATGAAACGAGTTGAAAATAGTTCGCAGAATACCATTTCCAATTTGTTTAGTTTATAGTTAAACTTCGAATTTCTATATTGTGATACGAGGATACTAAATGTGACAATTGTGAGATCCGAATTAGATTGGAATTGAATCTTGATTCTATTTTAATTACGTGAATTAATTATTCTGTGCTAGAATATATTTCGCTGCGAAATAAATAGCTTTTGCTAAAGGTTGACTGGCAGAGCAGGATTTTAGCATTAGGTTCTACATAAAGCCTTTGTAGCAAATACAGTTCAAATAAATAATAAATCACTTAACAAAAATGTATCTTTAGATCTTAAGGATGGGCGAGCGAAATATCTATTCATTTCGGAAACACGTCTAAGTGTAGGTATCCAAAAGCATCTCGAGTAATGTTCAATCCATGTTCGAAAAATAGGAAGCGCAACAGAGATTCTGCTACGATACTCGTGGCTTAGTAATTTATACACCAAAGGGAGTAAGGTATAAATTACAGCACGAGTATATTTGTGGGTCGAGGCGATAGGTGAGACCCCTAAACAGCCACGAGTGACCTTACCCCCGGGGATGTATTTGTGCTACACATGCAAGAGATTTAAAAAAAAAGAATTCAGGAACTTCAATAATTCAGAATCCTATATTTTTTCACAATATTTTAGATGACTACAATTTTCAGGATTAATTTACATCACGTTTATGTCATTTAAAATAAAATGCATTACTAACCGGAAAGTTGTATACAAATCCGTTACCTATATATCTTATTCTTTATTGTCATTATTTCACTATTTTATTACACATTATTTATCTTGTACCTACAATTGCCATGTCTTCTCTCTGCATCATTTGTTATTGTGCATGAAGTTTTAATAAATTAAATAAGGAAGGTAAAAATATATTAATGGTAATCCTTTATCGACCAGAGGGGCAATACTCATAAATATAATGCAGTCATAAATCATAAATGTCACATTTAGTATTCTCTTATCACAATATGCAAATTAATTAAAAGTTTAATTAAAATGAAATATTAAATCGAATCAGGACTGTAAATAAGACAAATTAAGAATGGTATTCTGGTAGTAACAAAAATTTTGATCAATTTATAGTTCAATCTCGATTTCAATCTGCGATCGTAAAATAATTATGAGAATCAGCCTTATCTGGTTTTTACCATCTAATTTTGCTGCTCGTGATGTAGAGTCGAGAAAGAAAAAATTAAAATAGCCCCATCGCTTGACAAAATACGGAAACTATTTTTTTCGCTTGTTGCTGCTTTGGCTCACTAAAACCACTAAACATTACAGTATAATTAAATGTTGTGAGTGTACATAGCCTATGAATTGCATTAATATGGTAATTATTATTATTTAAATAGTTGTCTTGGCCAACTTGCCAGATAAATATTTTTTTGAAAAATGGAAAAATTCGCCTGCCCCCCCTAGGTGGGATTTGAACCCACGACCTCTCGATGACCGGTCGAGTGCTCTTCCAACTGAGCTACCAGGAAGGTTTGTGTTGCTGACGAATTTTTGCATCTTATATTTCTCTATTGTGTGAGTCACAGTGTGACGTCATCAACCTATTAAGTAATTACACTACTAAAGTAGGCATAGCAGTCCATCGTTGCAGATGAAATTCAGCTATTTTTTGATAACACCAAACTAATTAAATTATTATTATTTAAATAGTTGTCTTGGCCAACTTGCCAGATAAATATTTTTTTGAAAAATGGAAAAATTCGCCTGCCCCCCCTAGGTGGGATTTGAACACACGACCTCTCGATGACCGGTCGAGTGCTCTTCCAACTGAGCTACCAGGAAGGTTTGTGTTGCTGACGAATTTTTGCATCTTATATTTCTATACTGTGTGAGGCAGGCGAATTTTTCCATTTTTCAAAAAAATATTTATCTGGCAAGTTGGCCAAGACAACTATTTAAATAATAATAATTTAATTAGTTTGGTGTTATCAAAAAATAGCTGAATTTCATCTGCAACGATGGACTGCTATGCCTACTTTAGTAGTGTAATTACTTAATAGGTTGATGACGTCACACTGTGACTCACACAGTATAGAAATATAAGATGCAAAAATTCGTCAGCAACACAAACCTTCCTGGTAGCTCAGTTGGAAGAGCACTCGACCGGTCATCGAGAGGTCGTGGGTTCAAATCCCACCTAGGGGGGGCAGGCGAATTTTTCCATTTTTCAAAAAAATATTTATCTGGCAAGTTGGCCAAGACAACTATTTAAATAATAATAATTTAATTAGTTTGGTGTTATCAAAAAATAGCTGAATTTCATCTGCAACGATGGACTGCTATGCCTACTTTAGTAGTGTAATTACTTAATAGGTTGACGACGTCACACTGTGACTCACACAGTATAGAAATATAAGATGCAAAAATTCGTCAGCAACACAAACCTTCCTGGTAGCTCAGTTGGAAGAGCACTCGACCGGTCATCGAGAGGTCGTGGGCTCAAATCCCACCTAGGGGGGGGCAGGCGAATTTTTCCATTTTTTAAAAAAATATTTATCTGGCAAGTTGGCCAAGACAACTATTTAAATAATAATAATTTAATTAGTTTGGTGTTATCAAAAAATAGCTGAATTTCATCTGCAACGATGGACTGCTATGCCTACTTTAGTAGTGTAATTACTTAATAGGTTGATGACGTCACACTGTGACTCACACAGTATAGAAATATAAGATGCAAAAATTCGTCAGCAACACAAACCTTCCTGGTAGCTCAGTTGGAAGAGCACTCGACCGGTCATCGAGAGGTCGTGGGTTCAAATCCCACCTAGAGGGGGCAGGCGAATTTTTCCATTTTTCAAAAAATAATAATAATATGGTAATTGTATATTATTGTAAATCATGTAAGTGATGTTTTATATAAATAGTGTTGGATCTTACGAGTACTATCGGAAAGAATAGTCGCTTAAGAAATTATTGCGAATCCTGTAAAGTCAAGAAACATATTATGATCGATAAAATCTACAATTATTTGCTTTTATATTTTTGTGAGTATAATATAAAGTAGCTTACATCACCCGGCGGTAAGCTCAATTTACATTACTCGTGGCTTATTATAAGTCTCGCCTGCGGCCCGGCTTCCAAATGCTCACTCGTGATGTAATTTGCACCTTACGTTCCATGGTGTGTAAATTACCGTAAGTTTTAACAGTACCGTAAGTTTTAAATAACAGTTTATTTAAAACTTACGGTTTACTTAAACAGTTTATTTAAAATTATAATAAATTCATAATAGACAATACCTTTTTTACAGGGATTAAAAGTTGTTCTGACTTATAAGTTTTTTTACATGAGAAGGGGCAAACGAGCGTGTGCGTCACCTGATGTAAAGCAATCACCACCGCCCATGGAGATCAGCAACACAAAGTGGTTGTCGATCCGTTGCCAGCCTATAATCCTGCCTTTCTTTCTTTCTGGTGACCTCACTCACTCGCAGGAACACAACAATCCTTAAGGGAGTTGTTATTTGGCTGCCGTATTCTGTGAGGCCTGTGTGTATTTCCCTAGTTGGGCAGCTCAAAAAAATACGCTATGCCCTACCTCTCAACAATTATTATTATTTATTATTAATCAGTTATGTAACAACCTTAATAACTGTAAATAAAAAAAAAAGAAATAAGTAAACACATTACATAGCATATTCATATGTGAAACGCATGTATACAAACATGGTAGGAAAGGGCGGCCATTAAAACTCCTGCGAATATTAATTTTAATAATATGTGTATAGGTACAATTGTTTACTTTTTGTATTTGAAACTCAATGTTCGTCTATTATTGTGTTTTTGTTATTATTTTATACTAGCTGATCCGACATACGTTGTCCTGTCTTTTTAACAACGAATATTGAATTCGAATTGGTTTCGTGCAATCTGTCAAATGACTGACAGTTCTGTCAAACGTCATAAATTTTCCGCTATTTAGTACCAATCTACCGTATACCTACCGTACCGTACCGTATACATACCGTCTTATTGACTTAAACGTGTAGTTCTCAACCTCGACATTGGCAAAAGCACCATGGAGTAAAAAACGATGAAGCCAATAAACTAAATAAAAGAAGAAGAAGAAACGACATAAAGTTACATGAATCATGAGTCGACATCACCTCACCTCTAAGTCGAATCTAGATCAGTTCATATGCTCCGTTAACATCTGCACAGATGTCATTATTTATATAACAGTTAACGACGCGTCAATTGTATGGATTGACTGAACTTTGGGGTGTAAGAGGTTCATTAACATCTTTGAATCAAAGCCTATTTATTTAGTATTATCTTAGCTATAGCAATTTTCTTGGTATTCCAAGAAAATTGCTATAGCTAAGATAATACCACTATAATAATATAATAATGTCGAACCTTCATAGTAACCTCAATTTCAAAACACCCAGAACTCCAAATAACGAGTAGCATTGTAACAATAATTATTGCTCTCTCACTGGTTAATGGAGCCGGCAGCTAATTGAAATCAAACACACAAAGCGGGTGTACTCTACTGCACTTGTGTAAAAGGAATTCATTTGCATCCAATTCGTACGTAACGATATGCCATAGTTGACCGCCTACCCGCTGTAAATTACCTGACGTCATCGAGTACACGAGCTACGCCCATTTTTTTTGCAATCCATTAAATTATTATTATTCTCAAAATATCTGAGGCCCTCTCAATTAGTAATATAATATAGGAGTATCTAATCTAAACAATCTAGGTCTCAACATGTGGGAGAGATTTACAGTGACGCTTAGATGGTGTGAGGTCAATAATGAGTTGCTACAGATTATTTGGTTGAATTGCGGCAAACTAAAACTTAATTTTTTGATATTTAAGCATAAATAGAGCATACTCTGGTTAAATATAAATAGAACATATCGAACCCGTTTGAAGAAATATGTCCGTTGTTATAATTATTAAATAATAAATATATATATTTTCCACTTTCGTCTGCGCATAATCCCGGAATCAATCAGCTCGAATTATCCAGTGGTTTGAGCTGTGCATTGATAGATGACGTAGGGTAACTTACAGCCAAGAAACTAACTATAGGACGTTATCGCGCAACACGAGCTCCAGCGTAACAACGACATATTAAATAGACAATAATTATAATAAATACGACCCCTTCGCGTGCTGATCTCACTCTACAAACATAATTAATAAGCCTGGAACGCAAACACTCTTTTGCAAATGCATGCAGTATGAAGAGCAGTGTCAATTCATGTTTTCTCTCTCATATGAGTTTCTATTAGATATTTCTATAAAAACGATACGAAAAAGTTCCGTCAGCACTCGTAGAATTTTATGAAATTGATTCCTTACACGCTGTTCACAGTTATTTTATCAGAAAATATTCTTCCTATTTCGAGATGATTGGATTATAATGATAGAACAATTATTATTCATACATTATTTATTTTAGCATTATTTATTTTCTCTAATCTGATTAATTGTTTTGTTTTCAACCTTATTTAAATTAAACTAAAACTAATCGAAAAAACCTATATACTTATTTTAACTAAATAAGAAAGAAAAAGTTACGCGATTTAAAAACAAGAATAAAAAGAAATTTGACATACATATAGAACATGTTCTATGCGGAGCGAAGTCGAAACATTATATTCGTATGTTGAGGAATTTAGCAGGAAGGTATCGAAGACCATTATCATTAATTTACATTAAAAGCCTAAAGTGTTGGTCCTATTGAAATTAATTCAACTATCAATAAAGGTGATCCTAAAAAATGTACTATTAAAGGACCCCCATACATTAATATATCAATAGATCTTACAAAATAGTTAATTACTCGCGACTCGCCGCCAACGCGGTGACTTCGCGAAACACCCTACGTCGCAAGTCACCGCGAAAATTACTTTTTGGCTGACGTCATTATTCCAGCGCCCTCCAAAAGGCCTTGCCCCACTCTTTTGTGGAGGCATATTCACACTGCCTTGATTCTTTATTTATTTTTTTGTCAGGTCCATTTTAGTTGTTCTTCTCTATTTCGTCAATTGGGTTATTGAAAAAGAAAATATAAATAATATTTTTTCATATTACCTAGGCATGTATACAAAAACTATATATAATACACAATAATTTTACTGTTTAAAAAACTAAAAAGTGATAATTTTCTTTCTTATTTATGACGACTTATTCCGTCATTCCAATGAATTAAAATTATTAATAACAATTTTAATGATAATGATGCTAATGCTACTTCCTCATCAACCTCTCTTTAGATGGGCCAACGATCTAAAAAAAAGTGGTTGGACGCGGAAAGCATAGGATAGCATATTAGGGAAGAACTATTCCAGCAGTGGGTAAATACAGACTGATGATGATGATGATAATGTACCCTTTTTTTAAACTATTTCAAGTGGCAGACAGACATACAGCCCGCCTAGTGTAAAGCATAAGCCATAGGCTATAGACGCTTGCACTGTGAATCATCAAAGGATATTTAAATGCCTATCTTTTGTAGAGGTATTAACCTCACTCAGGCAACATAAAATTATGCTGCGCACTACCTGTTATTGCCTCATTCATCAATCAATGGGATGCACCACCTGCAAGTGAGGTGGGGTGTAAGTGACTTGTAATAGCTGCTACAAGTCTGTTACAAGCTATTACAAGTCACTTACACCCCTTATAGGTATACCCTGTATATGTGAAAATGGTCTCACTCGGTCGGTATTTACGGAAAACTGTAATTTATCACTGGAATTAAAGACCGAATTGTTTAGGTCATATCTTGAGTCCGGAAGGGAAAGTCTGTCGCGGACTGAATTTACGATTATAATTTGCAGCTTTAAAGGTATGAATGAATGGTAGGCTTTCAGTGTAAAGCCAGATATACTAATTTACAGAAAATTTTATATGAAAAAATCTCGGAACTTAAAAAAAAGTACTTTCAAAAATTCGGTTTAATTGTCGATTATGGGAACTATAGGAACTAACTAACACCGCTACTGAAGAATAAACGTAGTTTGGTATTACATTTATGTTTTATTCCTTCACACTTCGCGCTATACGACTCTGGAACGCACTACTGAATTTACATATTTATGAAACAAAGTCGCATTAGTTACTACATTTATAAGCAGTGGGTCAAACGATGTAAGTATCTGGTGAAGGAGGAGAGAAAGAAAAAGAACATAGGGAAATAAATAGAGGTTTTAGTATGCAGCTGTGACAGCCCAGGTAGTCATGCTCACTAACGTGTTCAATCTGGTGGTAGTATCGTGTGGTAGGTAGCCGCATTTCCAATAAAACGCTTGAATGTGGTGATGACTGCCCCATGCATCAACTCGTAAACGGGTGCTGCCAGAGGAGACTGGTCTGCCGTGGCTGTCATGGTTGCAAGGTAAATAATAGGAGGATTTAGATTAAGTAGTAATAGAGAATAGTATGATTATTAGCATAATAGCGACGTGCAATTAATAAATTGTTAGAAAATTGTGACATACAAATAGAAAATTGTTCACAAAAGGTATGGACCTCGGGGTCTGTAGATTGGTAATAAGAAACACAAGAACAGTTGAACCGATGTTTATTATCTTTGATTTATCGGATTTGTCTCCATCCAGAATAGCAGAACTATTCATATATCATAAAAATTAACGAAAAAAAAATGTCAGGAAAAGGTCTGTATGGGTAATATTTTGGATATTCCAGAGTCAGTTAGTCAGGAGATTCATGAATAAGGCATGCATTGTCAGTTCCTGCGTATTTTGGCGGTGCATTATGCTACAGCTGGATTAATAAACTGTCGACTCTTGGTTATCAGTGCAGTGATATCGTCATTGCTTAGCTGTGAAGTGACATTTCATTTGAGCATGTATGAAACAATTATCTCACTTTTCCGAGTGTTCGTTTTTATGCTTAGTGGCATATCTAAATAATTATAACATCCTTGGTAATAAACATCTATACATCCACGCCTACATATTATCCTAACAAACTTTATAATATTAGTAACAAAGAATTATTATGGATAAACATGATTTACTAATTAAGAATTAACATCTATTTATAGTTACTTAGAAAAAAAGCAACTCGAAATTGAATGCAGAAATGTGTTGAAACGATTTGGATCACTGAAAGTGCTTACTCCAAAAGTGCATTACCGGCAGTTCGTAGTCCCCACGGAACTAACTTTCAATATACGGTTACTACGAGTATGCAGTTAAATTCGTTCAGGATAAAATGTAACCACGACAGTTTAAAATTAATTGGACGTTGGTGACTTTGGGCATTATAGATTTGAAACCAAAACGACTGAAGTTAGATGTGCAATTTGTACATTTATGATTGTGTATAATTATGTAGAAATACTTTATTGCTTTGGTAACAAACAACATACAATTATTTACAATGTTGGTAATTATTATGACAGTATTGTATAAAAAAAAACTAAATAAATTAAAACTTTATAAATATTTTAAATTGAAATTATAAATAAAATATAACCAAATTGAAAACTAAAATTATTAATTGTCCTGACAATTTTGACAATTGGCAACCTCTTGGTTTTAATTTATTTTACTAAATCAATAAGTTGCCAATAAATAAATAAATATATAAATATTTCTGGACAATTTACACAGCGCCATCTAGTCCCAAATTAAGCGCAAAGCTTGTGTTATGGGTACTAGACAACTGATATATGTACTTAAATACATTTTTTTTGTAAATACATACTTATAATACATAGAAAACACATTGCTAATCATTCGACCACCGAGCTCGTCATCAATACATATAATAAAACAGTAGGAACCGCGTGTCTGTACATTTGATAAAATTAACAAAAAATGAGTGTAGGCGATAAAAAAAGAGTAACAGAACACAAAAAAGATTTTTTTTATTTTTTTGTCTGTCTGTCTGTCTGTCTGTCTGTCTGTATGTACTCGCTAATCTTTAAAACTACTGATCAGATTTTTACGCGGTTTTCTTTAAAAGATTAAGGTGATCCCTGAGCAACATATAGGCTTTGTTTCATCGAAATCTGATGTCAGATTAAAAAGTTATCGTCATTTAAAGTTTAAAGAAAATTTTTCTTTATAGAAAATCACTCATCA
This sequence comes from Hypsopygia costalis, assembly GCA_937001555.2. Classification (NCBI taxonomy): domain Eukaryota; kingdom Metazoa; phylum Arthropoda; class Insecta; order Lepidoptera; family Pyralidae; genus Hypsopygia; species Hypsopygia costalis. The sequence goes on from OW443342.2 coordinate 21,825,455, forward strand.
CAAAATCTAAGAAACTACAAGTGCTAGGAGTCTCAAATTTTGTAGTGGGGTTCCTTTCAGGACGTAGATGCTCACTAAGACGGGAATTTGGAAAACTCAACTCCTAAGGGGGTGAAATGGGGGTCCAAAGTTTGTATGGGGAACCAAGATTAGTTGGACTATTTTATACGAAACTTTACACGAGATCTTCTGTAGATAAATGAGTAAACACGTGTTTCAGGATTTTTCAAAATTCAACCCCTAAAGGGGTGGAATGAGGTGCAAACGTCTGAAAATCGACATGGGTATTGTTTTTATGGTTTATCGGGTCGCTGATTCCGAAAACAACAGCTATTTTATAATGTAACATAATCGACGTGACACAAGAGCACTCCTGTGGGGGTGCGATGGGGTTGAAATGTTACAATATCAATATGGGTGTTGATTCTATGGTTTTCTAAAATGTCAATTACGAAAATGGCATCGATTTGAAAACGTGGACACGAAATTTCCATCTCGGTATAAAAATCCAAGATTTGGAACACCTGATGCAGAACCATAATGGTTCAGCTAAACGAAACTATAAGAAATATAAAAATGACGCCTTAGCAAAAGTTGTTCAGCCTGATGAGTATAAATAGTTTAACAAAATATTGATTGTATTGTAAAAAAAATAACCACACGCAGTGCTACTTTTATTCTTACCTGCTACAAGTTAGACGCAATAGTCTTATTTATTCTATATATATATATATATAATAATATATAAAATATTATATATATATTACATATATACATATATATATATATGTATATATATAATATATATATATATATATATATATATATATATATATATATATATATATATATATATATATATATATATATATATATATATATATATATATATACATATATATATATATGTATATATGTAATATATATATAATATTTTATATATTATTATATATATATATATAGCATAAATAAGACTATTGCGTCTAACTTGTAGCAGGTAAGAATAAAAGTAGCACTGCGTGTGGTTATTTTTTTTACAATACAATCAATATTTTGTTAAACTATTTATACTCATCAGGCTGAACAACTTTTGCTAAGGCGTCATTTTTATATTTCTTATAGTTTCGTTTAGCTGAACCATTATGGTTCTGCATCAGGTGTTCCAAATCTTGGATTTTTATACCGAGATGGAAATTTCGTGTCCACGTTTTCAAATCGATGCCATTTTCGTAATTGACATTTTAGAAAACCATAGAATCAACACCCATATTGATATTGTAACATTTCAACCCCATCGCACCCCCACAAGAGTGCTCTTGTGTCACGTCGATTATGTTACATTATAAAATAGCTGTTGTTTTCGGAATCAGCGACCCGATAAACCATAAAAACAATACCCATGTCGATTTTCAGACGTTTGCACCTCATTCCACCCCTTTAGGGGTTGAATTTTGAAAAATCCTGAAACACGTGTTTACTCATTTATCTACAGAAGATCTCGTGTAAAGTTTCGTATAAAATAGTCCAACTAATCTTGGTTCCCCATACAAACTTTGGACCCCCATTTCACCCCCTTAGGAGTTGAGTTTTCCAAATTCCCGTCTTAGTGAGCATCTACGTCCTGAAAGGAACCCCACTACAAAATTTGAGACTCCTAGCACTTGTAGTTTCTTAGATTTTGTGATGAGTGATTTTCTATAAAGAAAAATTTTCTTTAAACTTTAAATGACGATAACTTTTTAATCTGACATCAGATTTCGATGAAACAAAGCCTATATGTTGCTCAGGGATCACCTTAATCTTTTAAAGAAAACCGCGTAAAAATCTGATCAGTAGTTTTAAAGATTAGCGAGTACATACAGACAGACAGACAGACAGACAGACAGACAAAAAAATAAAAAAAATCTTTTTTGTGTTCTGTTACTCTTTTTTTATCGCCTACACTCATTTTTTGTTAATTTTATCAAATGTACAGACACGCGGTTCCTACTGTTTTATTATATGTATTGATGACGAGCTCGGTGGTCGAATGATTAGCAATGTGTTTTCTATGTATTATAAGTATGTATTTACAAAAAAAATGTATTTAAGTACATATATCAGTTGTCTAGTACCCATAACACAAGCTTTGCGCTTAATTTGGGACTAGATGGCGCTGTGTAAATTGTCCAGAAATATTTATATATTTATTTATTTATTGGCAACTTATTGATTTAGTAAAATAAATTAAAACCAAGAGGTTGCCAATTGTCAAAATTGTCAGGACAATTAATAATTTTAGTTTTCAATTTGGTTATATTTTATTTATAATTTCAATTTAAAATATTTATAAAGTTTTAATTTATTTAGTTTTTTTTTTATACAATACTGTCATAATAATTACCAACATTGTAAATAATTGTATGTTGTTTGTTACCAAAGCAATAAAGTATTTCTACATAATTATACACAATCATAAATGTACAAATTGCACATCTAACTTCAGTCGTTTTGGTTTCAAATCTATAATGCCCAAAGTCACCAACGTCCAATTAATTTTAAACTGTCGTGGTTACATTTTATCCTGAACGAATTTAACTGCATACTCGTAGTAACCGTATATTGAAAGTTAGTTCCGTGGGGACTACGAACTGCCGGTAATGCACTTTTGGAGTAAGCACTTTCAGTGATCCAAATCGTTTCAACACATTTCTGCATTCAATTTCGAGTTGCTTTTTTTCTAAGAAAACAACAGCTATTTTATAATGTAACATAATCGACGTGACACAAGAGCACTCCTGTGGGGGTGCGATGGGGTTGAAATGTTACAATATCAATATGGGTGTTGATTCTATGGTTTTCTAAAATGTCAATTACGAAAATGGCATCGATTTGAAAACGTGGACACGAAATTTCCATCTCGGTATAAAAATCCAAGATTTGGAACACCTGATGCAGAACCATAATGGTTCAGCTAAACGAAACTATAAGAAATATAAAAATGACGCCTTAGCAAAAGTTGTTCAGCCTGATGAGTATAAATAGTTTAACAAAATATTGATTGTATTGTAAAAAAAATAACCACACGCAGTGCTACTTTTATTCTTACCTGCTACAAGTTAGACGCAATAGTCTTATTTATTCTATATATATATATATAATAATATATAAAATATTATATATATATTACATATATACATATATATATATATGTATATATATAATATATATATATATATATATATATATATATATATATATATATATATATGTACAAGCGGCCGCCCGCGACTTCGTACGCGTGGAGTTAGTTATTTGCAAATAATTTTTAATTACATTCGACAAAGCTAAATACCCAATGAAAGGAAAAAGATGAAAAAGTTAAAAATTTAACTCCAACAACATTGGATTTTCATACAAATTTCCAACCCCCGTTTTAACTCCATAAGGGGGTTGATTTCTAAAGATACATTATTAGTACACCTCCATACCATCTATAGAGCATAGATTTTAAATTTCAAGTCTCTTACTTCAAAAACATAGGACTTTCATACAAACTTCCTACCCCCGTTTTAACACCAAAAATAGGTTGATTTCTAAAAATACATTATTAGTACACCTCCACACTATCTATACATTTTAAATTTCAAGTTTCTTACTTCAAAAATATAGAGCTTTCATACGAATTTTCAACCCCCATTTTAACCCCAAAAAGGGGTTGATATCTAAAGATACATTATTAGTACACCTCCACACCATCTATAGAGCATACATTTTAAATTTCAAGTCTCTTACTTTAAAAACATAGAACTTTCATACAAACTTCCAACCCCCGTTTTAACCCCAAAAAGGGGTTGATTTCTAAAGATACATTATTAGTACACCTCCACACCATCTATAGAGCATACATTTTAAATTTCAAGTCTCTTGCGTCAAAAACATAGAACTTTCATACAAACTTCCAACCCCCTTTTTAACCCCAAAAGGGGGTTGATTTCTAAAGATACATTATTAGTACACCTCCACACCATCTATAGAGCATACATTTTAAATTTCAAGTCTCTTGCTTCAAAAACCTAGGACTTTCATACAAACTTCCAACCACCATTCTACCCCCTTAGGGGTAGAGTATCGTAAAATCCGTTCTTAGCGGATGTCTACACCCTATAAGGAACCTACCAGCCAAATTTCAAGTTTGTAGGTGTTATAGTTTCTGAGATTTCGTGATGAGTGAGTCAGCGATTTTCTCTTTTATATATATAGATATATATATATATATATATTTATATATATATATATATATATATATATATATATATATATATACATACATATATTCATAATCATAAATTAATAATCACAATGTATTCACATAATTATTACACTATATTACTAATTACTGAATATTTACAAATAAAATATTTACAAAGAGGTACAAAAAAAAAAAAAAACGCAGAAAAGAAATAAAACAAAAAATTATAAGTAAAAAATTTCCCCCAAATCGTTGCCCGTCGGTAGCGTACCAAGAATGCTGGCAGCATTACCTCGCTGAATAGCAATGCTAATCCTCTGAGCAAGGTAATGGCCAGCCCTCTGGTCACCTGAAGCCTCGACCAACCTCCCGCATATCTCTTTAAAAAGATTGCGGGCTGATGGACCCCACGGCCCTAACGTCTCTACCCCAAACGGCTCAAATATATAAGTGTTAGTGAGTCCAGCATATTTGCGCCGTTTGAGTGACTCTGCTGAAGCCGCAGCCGTGCCGGCCTTAGGCCTTAATATATATATATATATATATATATATATATATATATATAAAGTTAACGTGGTCTGTTTAGTCAGTTTTATATAGACGTGTACGCTAAAATTGAAATGGAACGATTGGTATATATTCGCACAAACCAGAAGAATGCGTGCATTTGCGGGACGCTATGTAGCAAGATTTTGTGACTCAAAGTCTATTAAACAACGAGGGGAAACTGTTTTTCTTAGATGCTTCAGGAGGGACTGGAAAAACATACCTGACGAGAGCAATCCTCGCTGAAATCAGGCGCCAAAATAATATCATACAGCAGCATCGCTAGGTATTGCAGCCATATTATTACCTCTAGGCGGAAGGACGCAAATACAATGTTCAATATTCTACTCGATTTATACAGAACGGAAACACCGACATGCTTTGTGACACGAAACTGTGACAAAGCGAAAATGTTTCAGGATTGCTGTCTAATCGTTTCAGATGAATGCGAAATGGCCAACAATGTGGCTTTATCGAAGATTAGTAACGCTTGAGGTCTTTTCATATTAGCTCCCGAAGGAAAGACTCCCTTCATTTATTTTATATTTTTTTTGAAACTATGGTGACTATCTTAAATAAAAATAATAATTTGTTGACTTTTAACATATAATACTGCCCCAAATATTTTCTTATGTATCTACTTTAGTTCGTATTTGTATTAATATGCCGGAATCATAAAGTCCACGCGAACGAAGTCGCGGGCATCAGCTAGTACATAATATAACATGCACGGTCTGATGTCTTGTCGAGAGTGAGCACTGATATGAGACCCTACCGCCTAAATTGAAGCCGATTTTCAACGAAATTGTTGTTTTTTTTTTTTTTTTTTTATACTACGACGGGTGGCAGACAAGCATACGGTCCGCCTGATGTGAAGCGGTTACCGTAGCCATATTAACGCTCGCAACATAAAATATCGCTTACGCGCCGCCACCCCCGCTGCCAACGCAGCATCTCCTTCCTATCTGGTGACCTCACTCACTCGCAGGAACACAACAACCCTTAAGGGAATTGTTATTTGGCTGCGGTATTCTGTGAGGTGGAGATACATTCACCAGTCGGGTAGCTTACAATTACGCTCCCTACCTCTCTTTCGCCAGAGCTTCGTTTGTCAGTCAGCAGGGTGCACCGCGTGCAGGTGAAGTTGGCTTTGGTTCAAAGATGTTGATGAACCCCTTACACCCCAAGCTTTAGGGTTTCTACCAGCTAAGTTAAAGTTAAACAAAATTACCACCGATATCACAAGTTTACCGTTGGGATCATTCCTTCGCGAACTAAAAAGTTTGGCAACTCCTATCTATTTCGCACCATTAAAAAGTGGAACGCGTTGCCGGCATACGTATTTCCTCATTCATACAATATGGGATCCTTCAAGAGAAGCGTGAAGAAGCATCTTGTAGGCCAGCATGGCAGCGTCAACTGACAAGACATCAAGGTCTCTTGTCCGTTGCAGATGCGATTGGGGCTCGTCTTCTCGCTTACCATCAGCCGAAGCAGAGCTAATATGCTGACCTAATATAAAAAAAAAACCACCAATCAAAAAATCCGATGGTAATCGGCCTGCACTTAGGCAGTAGGGCCCTTGGGTCCGGATTTACATCAATGAAAATTAACTTCATAATGACCAGCTACCAGAATCTGTGTGGACTGAGATCTGGGGTCTTCCGATCTAAGCTAAAGTCATAGTCATAGGTTTCCTACATCTTCGCTTTGTCGGTAAGACCAGAGTTCCTACAAGCTAAACTGAACACAATTACATAATTAATTTAACCTGATGTTCTAGTTCTAAGAATCTACTTTACATACATTTGAATGTATTTATTTTTAAATTTTTATTTGTGTTATTACACTGAGCCAATAATTACAATACAGTACTGTAAGTAGTATAATATTTTTTCTGTGTATTCTATTATAATTTTAGTTTTTAATGTAGTTGTACTAATTATTATTTTAAATTTAATTTTAAGATATTTTATTTATTATTTATTTGTCCTTGAGGAATGATCATCAAATATATTTTTCATTGAAATCAACGGAAAACACAGCAACGCACTCAGCAAATGTACTCGCTCAACTCACCCTCGATTTAGGCCCCGTGGGTTAGAATCCGGCCTAGTATGGTTATATATATATTATAAAAAAAACTAAGTAAATTAAAACTTTATAAATATTTTAAAATGAAATTAAAAATAAAATATAACCAAAATTGAAAACTAAAATTATAATAAAAAAATCAATTTATTAATTGTCCTGACAATTTTGATATATATATATAACATATTTATGTACAAACCGACTGGCACAGGCACTCGTTAGCGATGAAACAGTGATGCTTATTTAACAGAATCAACATTGAATTAATCCAACTAACTTGTCTATGCATCACAATGAGACTCATTAGGGGTGAGCCGACCACAGCGTTGTAATTAAAACAGTCAAACTATCCATTTTCTTTACCGGAAACGGATGCGTCTCATGCTTAGGGCACTGACGGGCCTGTGGACTATACCTGTCAAGGACACCTATACCATAGTAAAAAAAAAAAATATGCTTACAAAATAAGACGTGTTGACAGTCCTGAGTGCAGAACATGTAAAGGGTCTAACGAGACCTAAGATAAGATCCATTTTCTTCATTTTAAAGTAACTTTGTGAAATGATGGAGAGAGAAAGTGAAAGAACACGTTTGTATCATAAAGCTAGGCCACTCCTATTTTTGAAGAATCATCAAAAAATGGTACGTATAGCCCTGCACTCTCTAGAGTCTACTGTACGTGGCTCACCATGATCTTTAAAGCCAAAGCCACCCTCACCTGCATGTGGCACACCTTGACGATTAGCGAAAGAAAGGTTATAATTACGATGTGCCCTGCTCTTTTACCAGAGCCACATTAGTTAATCAGCAGGTTGCAAGTAAGGTTGAGTTTGGCTCATAGATGATAATAAGCCACGTATACCCTAAAACCCTTCGCAGTATTTAAACCAAAGTTTAGCAAACGCATGTGACATGAACCAAACATTTATGTGCATGAACATGTCTGTTTGTCTTGGCCTGGGTGTTTACTATGTATTATAAGTATGTATTTACAAAAAAAAATGTATTTAAGTATATTTATCAGTTGCCTAGTACCTATAACACAAGCATTGCGCTAAATATGGGACTAGATGACGCTGTGTAAAATGTCCAGAAATATTTATTTATTTATTTATATATTTATCTACACAGCTGTGTAAATAAATCGAATTTAATTATAAGCCATATTTATGTACAACCGACTGGCACAGGCACTCGTTAGCGATGAAACAGTGAAGCTTAAGGTTGGCTTTGGCTCATAGATGAAAATAAGCCACGTATACCCTAAAACACGTCGCAGTATTTAAACCAAAGTTTAGCAAACTCATATGACATGAACCTGATTTTGTGGTATACCTCGCTATACCATAAAAGGGACACCTTATAGGCACAGATTTCAGTACATCACCAAGTTGATTGTCCACCCTTGGAATATCATCTGCAAGGTTTACTTAAGGAATTAGAAATTGTACCTTCATCCATTATGATAAGATTGCATTTGTTGTGGGCTGTGGGGTCACGGGACCAATCTGCGTCAAATGTTTACTAACTGTAGGGTGCGATGAGATGTTTGGGTGTAGTGTAGTTAAATAAGGTTATGTCAAAAAATATTGTTAACAATATTTTTTTCCTTTTATACTATGTCGGTTGGCAGATAAGCATACGGCCGACCTGAGTCCACAAGTCTCTACTACTACGTGCAAGTGAGGTTGGCTTGATGTGAGCCTCTCCAAATTTTGTATGTTTTTTTTTATACTACGTTGGGTAGCAGACAAGCATACGGCCCGCCTGATGTGAAGCGGTTACCGTAGCCATATTAACGCTTGCAACATAAAATATCGCTCGCGCGCCGCCACCCCCGTTTCCAACACACCATCTCCTTCCTTTCTGGTAAACTCACTCTCTCGCAGGAACACAACAACCCTCAAGGGAATTGTTATTTCACTGCGCTATTCTCTGAGGTGGAGGTACATTCCCCAGTCGGGTAGCTTACAATTACGCTCCCTACCTCTCATTTCGCCAGAGCTTCATTTGTCAGTCAGCAAGGTGCACCGCGTGCAGGTGAAGTTGGCTTTGGTTCAAAGATGTTGATGAACCACATACACCCCAAAAACTATGTGTAAAAAAATATTGTGTACCTGGGCCCCTACTGCCTAAGTTGGAGCCGATTCCCATGGAATATTTTGGTACCTACCATCGGATTTCTTGATTCCAAAATTGGTCTTGGGTTAAAGTTATTGACAAACATCTTCAGCTTCAGTACAGCTCTAGGTTTTCTGGCTAAACATAATTAACAACAATCTAAGCAGTAGTGTCGTTTTCGCTTTAAAAAATTCGAGCGCGAGAGCGATATTTAAAAGAAGTTGATACTGTTGATGGTTGGCCTTTGGTGAAACAATATTATCATAATGTTATCTACTATATAAAAATAAGTCGGGTTTTCCTTCCTGACGCTATAACTCTAGAACGCACGAACCGATTTCCACGCTTTTGCATTCGTTGGAAAGGTCTCGGGCTCCGTGAGGTTTATAGCAAAGAAAATTCTGGAAAAAATTGAAAAGAAAAGCGGGAAAATCTTCACATACAGCGCCATCTCTGATAGATAGCATGTACTACAAACCAATATTTTAATCTACCCGTGCGAAGCCGGGGCGGGCCGCTAGTATGTATTATAATAATAAAGCAATTGTATTGTTCCACGTAATTACATTTATTTTTATTCTTGCTAACCGGTTTCAAGGATTATCAAGGTAAGCGATATTTCATTTTGCCAGCCTTGTGGCTGCTGTTTGACATCAGACGGACCGTCTACTTGTTTGCCACTCGACGTAGTATAATAAAAAAGCGGAATCTTAAAAAGACCTGTATAAATATTTTTAGATTTTTTAAATTAGATTTGTAAGAATGTTTTTAGCTCTTGGCTTCTACAAACCTTAATTTACAACATTGTAACTGAAGTGTTTTGTTTGTTTCAAAGTGATACCAAATGTCTGAATTAATTTTGAGGTTGACATAAATATGGCATAAAGATTAAATATTGATTTAGACACAGACCTAGATTTTCGTTTAGATCTGTGATTCTAGATCAAAGCTTTGATACGCTTTGATGTATAACAATATATTTTTGCTTGCTCTCCATCTAGGTATTTTTTAATACTTTATAAATAACTAGCGGCCCGCCCCGGCTTCGCACGGGTGGACAATTTAGTAAAAAATATAGCCTATGTTACCTGAGTAAGTATCCCTGAGGATAATGTGAAAGAATTATCGAAATCCGTCCAGTAGTTTTTTTTTTTGTTGTTTTATTTTTATATTTTTTTAACGCAATTTAACCAACTCTTTTTCCCAGCGACTATCGAATCAAATTTTAGAATACGTACATGAATATATGGTGTCACGGACTTATAGTAGATTACGATAATGTCTGCAAATCAGTAGTATTGTTCTATCATCAATAGTTTTTGCAGCGACAGCAAAGGATGATTTGATTTTATAATACTTTAGGCGTTTACTTATACAATATTGCAATTGTCGTCATAACTTTTAAACAGTGCTTCCGATTTTAATGAATTAAAAAGGATTTTACTTCTAGATAGATACCCTTGATGATAAAATTATATATTTGGATAAGGGTAAATATCTTGAGAGGAATTTGACCCACTTTTGTTTTTGTTGGAACATTAATTGAAAAATAGAACACAAAACCTCTTATTGTGACTTAAATATAGGTCTAAGATATATGGTCTTGTGAATTGTTTTTGTAGATTTTATTAAGGCCTATAAATCCGTAATACATTATTTTGTTATAACATCAACAGTTTTCACATCTCACATCAAGAAAGATTTTTGTTCTCTACCTTGTGTTACAATATTGCAATTTTCTTACGGATCCCTAATTTCTTCGAAATTAAAATATAGCCTATATTACTCCCTGATAATGTAGCTTTCTATTGGTGAAAGAATTTTTGAAATCGGTCCAGTAGTTTCGGAGCCTTCTCGTTACAAACAAACAAACAAAAAACAAAAATACAAACAAATCTTACCTCTTTATAATATTAGTTTAGACTAGCTGAGCCGACAGACTGTTCATAACAATGAATATTGAATTCGAATTGGTTTCGGGCAATCTGTCAAATAACTGATAGTTCTGTCAAACGACATAAAGTTATATTAGAATTTAAAATTTAGTTTGGTCGTTCAGTTTTCTTAATTTTTCTAATTTTCTTATTTTTTCTTTCATACGACGAGCTCGGTGGCGTAGCGGTCAATGACGCGGCTTCGACACCAACGCTTGTCGGTTCGATTCCCACATAGGACAAACATTTGTGTGCATGAACATGTCTGTTTGTCTTAGTCTGGGTGTTTTCTATGTATCATAAGTATGTATTTACAAAAAAAATATTAACGTATATTTATCAGTTGTCTAGTACCCATAACACAAGCTTCGCTTAGTTTGGGGCTAGATGGCACTGTGTAATTTGTCTGACAATATTTATTTATTTATTATTTATTTTATAAGAACCTGCTCCTAACAATAACAAATAAAAAAAAAAGAATTAGCTAAATCAGTCCAGCCGTTCACGCGTGATGCCGTAAACAAGGAAAATAGGGATTCATTTTTATTATATAGATAAGTATCTACAAGAAGGCATAAAGTTATCAATTGGCCATAACTAATGATGTTTTATATATATATGAAACAATGTAGTTTTGGATTGGAGGGCGCTAAGTAATTTATGTTGAAATATATTTTTTTAAGTTTCCACAGATTTATTGTCATACTTCGTTAATGCCTACAAAACTAAATTATTATTCGACATAAACTTAAAACGAAAACGAGAAGTGTTGCATTGAAGATTGTTGTGTTTCTGTGAGTGAAAGATGTGAGGAGATGGTACATTAGTAGCTGTCTCTACTCACTACTGGATATAGGGCTTGCTTTCCACCATATTTGATCATGTATAGGGTATAAATAGGATCGCTTAATATTTTGTACCTCTAACTGTGATTGGCATAATACAAACTATGAGCACAATTTATTTTCGCAAAATTTTCACTTGCCCTAAACTTAACTAGGCTATTTTCAATTGCCAAAAGTTATTTTTCGCCGTATTGTAACATCCCAAATTCGACACACGTGGAACAATGAATTATCAATATTATTTACAATTATTTAACTATTATCCATGTATTACATCATGCATGTGATATATGCATGCAAGATGTGTATTTGTACTTCTATGTATTCGTATAATGTAAATGTGTGTCTCAAAAGTAAATTGTTAAGTGATAAGGTACCCACAGAGGTGATGGGACCGACATGTCTTTTTTTAGACGAGTCCCTAAACTAAATAATGAGGAAATATATACTATCATTCGCACAAAGAAACACGCACAAAATATTATGCAAGATTAAGTTTATAAATTATCTAATGCACATAATACAAACATTGCTTAATTTGAAACTAGGCGGTAATTTGTCCAAAAAAAAAATACACGTATATAAACTTGTTAGAATAAGGATTTATTCCAAATACCAACAACTCGCGTGTAGTACATAGCAAAACCACAAACTGCATCGTTGAAACGAGCTCAAATAATTAACGCAGTACTGCACCGCGATAATTAATCATTAAATTAAAATATTCATTAAATGCAACGGTGGTTATGGTCAGAACTATTTCAATAATAGTGTGAGTGAGTGTTAGTTACGATTAAATTGACAAAACGAATAGGAATTGATTGAATTTATTTGAGCGAATTAATCATTTTGTTTTGTTAATGTTTTAGTGCAAGTTTCCATCAACGACTTCTGCCTGACAAGAATATCTTCTATCGAGACCCTATTTTATAAGTAGGTACCTATTCCAATTTTCGTCCAAATTCCTTAACCTCTTTTCGCGTAAAGTAAAGTATCAAACATACATAAATACATTCATATATCATCATCGACGTCCACCCTTACTTATCCCACTGCTAGAATACGGGTCTTCCCTCAAACAAATGGGTTTAGACTTTTAGAGTATACTCCATCACTCTGCTCAACTGCGGCTTAGTGGAGGCCAGTGTTTTCAAACCGCCTAAAGGTCCACTGACTTGGTTTAACAACTGTCATCGAGCTCCTCATATATTATATATATATATATATATATATATATATATATATATATATATATCGTTGCTTGTGCTAGTCTAATCGAACATGCAAGTTAAACAACGTTAATCTTAACCTGACCATGGATTGGATTATGAGGGGTACATCAAGTCATCGGTTACGGTTATTTTAAATATAATGGCTTGGGTGGTTGAATAAATGACCTCCGCCGAGTCACAGCTGAATAATATGGTGTGTGTTAATGTATGCATGCATATAGTTATAAGATACTAGCTGACTCGCGCAACTTCGTCTGCGTGTGACAGATCGTTGAGAGTGAAGCGTAAAGTTACCATTTGAAAGGTTAGTGTGAGCCAATCTTGAAAGATAGATATATGCTATCAAGGACTTTTTTCAGAACTTTTTTATATGAATAATTCCGTCGTAAATAATTGTTGCGTAACTTGAACCGTTTACACAGCGCACGCAACGGAAGCTCTCAAAAGGAATATTTTTTTCCCATTTTTGCTACATTTTTTGCTATGCTCCTATTGGTGGTAGTGTGATGCTATGTAACCTTCCTTGAAAAATAGGCTATCTGACAATAAAATAATTTTTCAATTCGAATGAGTAGTTCCTGAGATTAGCGCGTTCAACCAAACAAACAAACTTTTCATATTAGCTTTATATTATTAGTATAGATTCGTATAGATGGGGCAGCGCAGCACCCGGCCTCTTTTCACTAATAAATAATTGTGAAAATAATTAACAAGCAAGCATGTCGTCATTCCACTCCTCTCGCACACATACCTACAATGACTGAATGATTCTCTTACTTTTATTTTTATTTTAACTTAAAATATTTGTATTACTGTTCAATATGAGCAGCGATCTCTAGCGTACGCTACTAATTACAATAATTAAAGCCGCTAGGCATACATAATTTTGGGTTATAATCTAGTTCTGTACTAATTATATGCTGTTATAATGATGTTTATATTGATTGTAACCTGTCTTGTATGCTAATAAATAAATAAATAAATGACGACGAAAGACCTCGCGCATGGTATAACCAATTCATCAGTAGCAATGTATATAATTGTTGTAGTTCCACAGTTCAACCATGAACTCCAAGAGTGGATTCTCTTCAAGGACACTTCGAACAGTGGTGTGCAGCGAATGACGTTACAAAAGACAATGCTAAAAATAGCGAAAGAGGACGCGTAATGCACATACAGATTAGAACATATTCTGTGTCTTCCAAAAAAGTAAGCGTGTAAGATTACTTAGATATAATAGAACCATTCGAGTGCCACTTCAGACCAAGAAAATGCCTAATTGCAGAATGAAAAGAATTCAAAGGCTTGGTGAAAGCTTAAACGATTGGGCTGCGAGAGTAAGGAGCCTGACGGCTAATTGTGAATTTCAAGCACTCAACGAAACATTAAGGGACCGGTGCATCATCATCATCATCAGGTTTATTTTAGTCTCCACTACAGGCACGACCCTCTCTCGTCCGTCCTAGACGGAAGGAGGATTTGGCCTACACTCCCCACGCTGGCCAAACGGGTTGGGGAGGCCTGATCGATATTTGATAATGTATTTCCCTTAGTCGCCTTGTATGACATCCACGGGAAGAAACGGAGTGATTCTACTCTAGTCTGTCGGAAACCACACGGCCAGTGCATATTAGGAATGAAAGCCGGACAAACAAGAAATTAATTGATATATTTTCCATTTTTCAAAAAATATTTATCTGGCAAGTTGGCCAAGACAACTATTTAAATAATAATAATAAAGTTGTTTATAAAGGATGCGAGTACTTTCACCTTTTTTGAAAGCCCTGGACATATCAGAAAGTGTTCGTAGTGCCCGTGATGCATTCCGTTATACCTTAGCGAACCCTATGCCAGACATGCATAACGTCCTACCTGTGAATCGCATCACTACAGTAGAAGGAGGCCGTGGCCATCATGTCAAACAAGTCCTCTGAACACACTCCACTGTATAATCGGTAGAACACACAAATTCCCTTATTGCTTATTTACCATCATAAAGTATTCGCCGTGAATAAGAGAGAAAGAGAATAAATTAAAGTACCAATTGACCCATTTACAGCCTTTGTAGGCGAGTTCTTAGAAATTATATTCAGTTTGCCAACAAAGGGTTGAGTTGGTAACAATTGATAAAAGAAAGTTGAGTGTAATCGTGCGCAACGGTAAACAGTTGACGGCTGATGCCTTAAATTAACCCTTCCAATGTCTTCAAAATGGAAATTTTGTTCACAACTCAAATGTAAAACGGGCCCGTTACGTAAATCAAGTTTGTAAAAGGAACGGTCATTTAGGGACATAGACTTTTTTGCTATAGTTAATGAACCACGAATTGGCTCCACTTAAGTATGAATATCAGAAGCGAACTCGATTCTAAAGTACAGTACACAACGAGATCAAAAATAGGGGCAGTTAAATTTCCTGCCGAAACATGAAGATGTGGCACACGTGTTACCGCCTTTCTTTAATCCTAGGTTATTAGGATGAATTGTGTAGAACTACTTATGACGGTCGTCAATCGACCAGATGAACGACCCAAATATTCATGAAAAGATGTAGAGCTCGAAGCCGTCACCTGGCAAAACCTCACGTCGGACAGAGGAAAGTGCCGCTCTTCCGTCGCAGAGGTCAAAACTCACTTTGGCTCATTCTGATATTTTCGTAAGTACATGTCACTTTACTACATGATTCTGGGAAAATGCATTTATCTTAAAAATCTTTAGGGGTGTAAGGTGCTCACCACTATCTTTGAGCCAAAGCCAACCTCACCTACACGTGGTCCATCCTGCTGAGTTACTAACTAGGCTCTGGCGAAAAAGAGGTAGGGCATATCGTAATTTAAAGTTGCCTGACTGAGGAAGTACCCCCACCTCACAGAATACCACAGCCAAATAACAATTGGCTTGAGGGTTATTGTGTTCCTGCGAGTGAGTGAAGTCACCTGAAAGAAAGGAGATACTGCATTGGCAGCGGGGGTAGTGGCGCGCGAGCGATATTTCATGTTGCGAGCATTTATATGCCACGGTAACCGCTTCACATGAGGCGAGCCGTTTGCTTGTTTGCCCCGACGTAGTATTAAAAAACCCAGTGCAATAATATGAACCGGTATACAAAATGTGTGAAATTTACAACAAAATCCTAGGATTCCATTTTTTTCCTTCAAAACACGGGCTTCGCGCCTGAAGCGGAATATTTTCAGGCACAAAAGGTCTCGAAACAAGCTCCCAACGTTTGTATTGAAACGAGTAAAGACAAAGAAAACTGGAGCAGACGCCATGTTTTGTTGATTGGCGAGTGGAGGAATACTTTACAGTCTATTTTTTACATTATTATGTAAGAAATAGATTATTTTTTACATTATTCTACTATTACTAGTCAATTTTTTACATTATTATGTAAAAAATAAACTGTATACTAATTCACATCTTCTAAAAGTACCGAGCTACCAACATATTCGTAAATTCTCTCTCTCTCTCTCTCTCTTTAACCTACTGCCGAAAAAAGGAGGGTTATGTATTTTGATCGTATGTTTAATTATGTCGCAATGAGGATTAGAGAAATTGCGCGAATTTTTTTTTATACTACGCCGGGTGGCAGACATGCATACGGCCCGCCTGATGTGAAGCGGTTACCGTAACCATATTAACGCTCGCAACATAAAATATCGCTCGCGCGCTACCACCCACGCTGCCAACGCAGCATCTCCTTCCTTTCTGTGACCTCACTCATTCGCAGGAACACAACAACCCTCAACGGAATTGTTATTTGGCTGCGGTATTCTGTGACGTGGAGGTACTTCCCCAGTCCGGGAGCTAAAAAAATACCCTATGCCCTACCTGTC
This sequence comes from Hypsopygia costalis, assembly GCA_937001555.2. NCBI lineage: Eukaryota > Metazoa > Arthropoda > Insecta > Lepidoptera > Pyralidae > Hypsopygia > Hypsopygia costalis. The sequence goes on from OW443342.2 coordinate 21,842,293, forward strand.
TTTTCGCCAGAGACTCGTTTGTTAGTCAGCAACCACGTACACCCAAAAAATATTCTTGTTTATTACGTCTTCTTATTTAGATTTCTGTGTACCTAAATAAAGGCGTAATATAGAACTGCGGTAGGGTTTCTAATTCGACAAAGGTGGGTTAGGTTAGGTAGGCTTATGAGCATCAAAATTTTCATCGTCAATTTGTTTGCTTTTTCATTTTCTTTTTTCACTATTTGTTTCTTGTTTTATGTGTGAATGCGATTTGCGACTAGTCGCAATTAAGAAACAATAAATAAATATTTCTGGAAAAAGAGTGGAAGTCAAATTGCAAAAGCTTCTTATTCCTACTAATTTCATCTGATGAAATTCGTTGTGAGTTCCAAGGCAGCCATAATTTTACCCTCGGGACTGCAATGGACTTCATTGTTTATTGCCTTTTTTGTTTTTTGGCCGCCACTGTTAATCCTGGCTACACAGGAGACACAGTGATGTGAATGTGTGGTGGGTCCCCGTCCCTATACCTAAAAACGTTCTTTAGGTATATGAATAATTGTTTCATAATTATTTATTTAATATCTAGCCAGAGCGCAGCGGACACCTATCATTAATATTGTGTATATGAAAAATTCTAAGACATTAATTTAGAGGTGATAACAGTTATTTACGGTACCAAATTTGTCTTTTAAATCCATTACATAGCAAAAAACACTGGCGGTGTTAACTCTGGACGCACGTTTTCCGTAACAAAGGCAATTAAGACGGGATCTGTGGACTGTCCGAACACCTAACGAGCAAAGTTAACGAGATTACACAGCATGGATCATGCTGTAATACATATTGTACTGTGCTTTGCACTCAATGAACGTCACCTGGATGTCTGTTAGGAAACTTAGTGGTGTAGGTGGTGGTGTACCTTGTGACTTGGGGATAGATATTATAATTAGGGTACTGCAGATTAGTGACACATCTAAACTTAGGTGACAGAAAATATTGTTCCCAAATCTAATCAATGATTATCAATAATTACTTATTTGCACAAAATTTATGCACATATAAAGATTGCATTAGACAATTTCCCATATACATTTTGTTTTGTATAAGACGAGCTCGGTGGCGTAGCGGTCAATGACGCGGCTTCGACACCAACGCTCGTGGGTTCGATTCCCACATAGGACAAACATTTGTGTGCATGAACATGTCTGTTTGTCTTAGTCTGGGTGTTTTCTATGTATCATAAGTATGTATTTACAAAAAAAAATGTATTTACGTATGTTTATCAGTTGTCTAGTACCCATAACACAAGCTTCGCTTACTTTGGGACTAGATGGCGCTGTGTAATTTGTCTAACAATATTTATTATTATGTATCTCTCTTAATTCACGGGTCAAGCCCGGTCATTTGATAGGCATACGCGGGGATATAGATCCAACACGTAGAGGCCCCTTTGAGAAGTTTGATGTAATGTTGTACGCCCGCCGTGACCCGCTCCAGGATATGTCAATGGAACGACATACCCATGAGCAGGTCTCGGCAGGCGTTGAGACTATTGCGAAGTGTGATGGAAAATAAATGGGCTATGGAGATGAGATCTGGGTGAACTTAATACCGGGCTATTACAGAAGAGGGACGGACGCCTGCCATAACTGCTTTTATTGCTAGTTATTTGCGGCAGGCGGAGGCTTGCCACTCACTAGATGGGCCTCCGAAATGCCAGGAAATCGGCCGGAGGCAACACCGGTGTGAGTGACTCAGGGGTGTCGAGAGGTGTGCTGCGCTTTCTCCGAAGTTACTCGCGGCGTGATGCCCTTTAACACTTCCACCCCTGGAGCATATAGCTATAATAATATAATAATATATTATAATAGTCTTTTATATAATCACATATAATTACCGACATTTAAAATATTTGTGTCTTTCAAAATATGAATGATTAAAATTATTATTCTCTAATGTCATATTGGAATGTCAACAAAATCAATTTAAATAATTAAAAAATACAAACATGCAATATAAGGTAATAATAGCAATATAAATCAAAGAATGACAATTAAAAAGTATATGTCAAAGAATGTCATTTAAAAATGATTAATTGATTTTTTAAATGACAACCTAACCTAACCTAACCTAACCAATATATACCTATGTATGTCGTCTTCAATTTTGAAAATGGAAACAATTCAATGTATTTGGGGTGTAAGTGGTTCATCAACATCTTTGAACCAAAGCCAACTTCACCTGCACGCGGTGCACCCTGCTGACTGACAAACGAAGCTCTGGCGAAATGAGAGGTAGGGAGCGTAATTATAAGCTACCCGACTGGGGAATATACCTCCACCTCACAGAATACCGCAGCCAAATAACAGTTTCCTTGAGGGTTGTTGTGTTCCTGCAAGTGAGTGAGGTCACCAGAAAGGAAGATGCTGCGTTTGCAGCGGGTGTGGCGGCGCGCGAGCGATATTTTGTGTTGCGAGCGTTAATATAACTATGGTAACCGCTTCACATCAGGCGGGCCGTATGCTTTGTCTGTAGTATAAAAAAAATGTACCTATCTTATTCTTACAAAAAGATTAATATCTGTAACGAGCCAAATTTAGAGGAAAATTCTTATTCGTTTATTCATCATCTGTTTCATGTTGCCCTTTTTTTTATATACCTTTATTTATTCATTATTTTGATATACCTAATTCGGAAGTATGTAATTACATTTTCAGTTCAATTCAATTCATTTTTTCCAATAACAATTCAATATTGTGTGGATATTATAATACATTAGGTAAATTGTCATAATTAACATTCAATTAAAGTAATTTCATGTTATCAACTAACAACACAATTTAATTCAATAATAAAATACAGTGCAACCATCATCATTATTGTTCGTATTGACCTTTTTTGTATAATGAACGCTTTTTTAACCGACTCCAAAAAAGGAGGAGGTTCTCAATTCGGCTGTATTTTTTTGTTTGTACTACTAGATTACTGTGTCATTTATAAACCGATTTGAAAAAAAACTTTTTTTTATTCGAATGAGTATACTTCCAGATTGGTCCCATATTTTTTTCATCATCATCAGCCTGTTAGATGTAAGCTTTCCACCAGATACGATCCTCCGCCTTCCGCATGCAGCAGCTTTCTTACCTAAGGTCATCGGACCACGTCGTCCTACGCGCGGCCCCCACTCTAATGCCTTCCTCCCCCATCTGCACCATATGTCATTGCAAGGAGGACGCACTGGTTGAAGACTTAGTAGTTTAGTCTTCAGGCATTGTGGTCTTTTTTTCATAATGTAGAGTAATATTTGGAATCGACTTTTCTTTTGTTAAAATTATAAAAATATTGATATTATAGTCAAAACTGTTTCCCCAAAATTTTATACTTTATCCAAACATCGAGCTATATCATGTTTAGTTGTTTAGCATGCAGCTCCTTTCTTTTATTCGGCTCACTATGTCATAAGAAGCTTAACTTCTTAAAACTTCTTAAAACTCTTCGATTTTACTCGCTATGTAGCTTATTTCTGATTAAAGTCTGTATATAAGTGAACCCCTAAAAATTTTACATCATTTACCAGTGCTATTTTCTTTCCATCAGTCACAATATTTAAATTATCTTGCAATATTTATAGACGAGCCCGGTGGTCGAATGGCTAGCAATGGTTAGTTTGACTCCGATGTCGCGGGTTCGATTCCCGCAAACACAAACATCAGTGTGCATGAACATATCTGTTTGTCTTGGTCTGGGTGTTTTCTATATATTATATGTATGTATTAAAGTACATTTATCAGTTGTCTAGTACCCATAGTACAAGCTTTGCGCTTAATTTGGGATTAGATGGCGCTGCTGTGTAAATTGTCCAGAAATATTTATTAGTTATACCTATTTATTATTTATTATTATCTTGATTATTCTTCTTCCTATCCGCACGGTTATTAGCAATGCGCTAGTTTTGTGCGAATGTAGTTAATGTTGACTTGTATATTTCTAGTTGTTTGTTTTTTGTTTGAAATAAACCTTTTTTTTGAAATAATATAGTTTTTTGTTTGAAATAATGCACAATTTGTTATAAACCAAATATCCAACAACCTTAACTTCGGTGTGGTATTTGAGAACTTCAGTAATGAATGTGTAATTGGGCACAAATTGGCGATATTAAATAACTTGTAGAGTAGTTAACTAAGTTTATTTCAATTTAGGTGTTTCGCTCTAGCGTGTCTAATATAATTAGCAACCTACATCATCAGACATCGTGCCCTTTTGGCAGGTTCTTGCTTGTGCGTGGCGAGTATTTAAAATATTTATCATTATATTTTTTATTTTTGTTACAAATTTAATTTAAAGCTCACTACTAAATTAAAGATTAATCTTATAACGAATTGTTGCCAAAAATTACCTTTTTTAACGTGAATAACTCACTCAGTATTTTGGAGTGTAAGTCGTTCATCAATCTTTGAACTAAACCCAACTTCGCCTGCACGTGGTGCACCCTGCTGACTGACAAACGAAGCTCTGGCGAAAAGAGAGGTAGGGAGCGTAATTGTAAGCTACCCGACTGGGGAATGTACCTCCATCTCACAGAATACCGCAGCCAAATAACAATTCCCTTGAGGGTTGTTGTGTTCCTGCGAGTGAGTGAGGTCACCAGAAAGAAAGGAAGGAGATGCTGCATTGGCAGCGGGGGTGGCGGCGCGAGCAATATTTTATGTTGCAAGCGTTAATATGGCTACGGTAACCGCTTCACATCAGGCGGGTCGTATGCTTGTCTGCCACCCGACGTAGTATAAAAAAATAAAAAAAAGTCAGTGGGATCATGCGCCGAAGCGCGTACGCTATAGCTAAATAACACAATCACAAAGAGACAAAGTGAAAAAGAAACAGTGAAATGACGTGAATAAGTCTTAAAATTGCTTCCATAGGAAGACAATTCAAAGAAACTAATAATAATAACAAAAACGGGGGATACAGTTTGATGTTGCAGCTACAAATCTATCATCTCCATCCAAAATTCAATCGCACCACTGGATAGATTTCAATCGCACCACTGGATGCTCAATGAATTTATTATGCTAAGTACCTACTATGGAACATTGCGTGCGGGGGACGAAGAAGCGCTGTCGTTTTGAGATAATTTTAGTGCATATGACGTATTCACGTGCAACAAACGGCCGTGTCCATAATACAGCCACATCCCGTTTTTAACAATAATGCGATATACTCGTATAACTAAAAAAACAAACCACTTTTTAAAACTAGAAAAAAACAATGACGTTGATGACGATAGCGACGTTTGTATGGAGTGGCCGGGGTATGTTTAACCACACATCTTATCCTATCTAAACATATCTAAACTGTATAATGCACTCCTCGGCAAAAAAACCCTGCAGTCCGGTGTATTCAATGTTTCCGCCTTCAGGCCACGTCAGGCCCGCTGACTTGGCTTTACGAGTTAGAAGCGATAACCGTAGTTAACCTTATATTATAGCTATAGATGATTCTAATACCGTTAAATACAAACAACCACATAGCTTTGTTGTACAAACCCCAACAAAACATGGCAAAGGTACTGAACGAAGGTATTATCAGGTAAGCTCGCGATAATCTATTGCCTTTACAATGTCAAACTAACAGTCAGCAGCGTCTGTATTTTATACTATCTTGCAGCCGCGACACCTGTTTAAATACAACAATGAAATTAAGATTGTTTACTTGCGATATTTGGTTGATAACAAATTGTTCGATTTGATTAATTAAGTCCCTTATTTCCATAAAAAAAAGCCATAAGTAGAAATATACAAGTCAATATCACGTAATTCCAAATTATATCTCAATAATGACACGGTCATTGCAAAAGGGCAACATGAAACATATGAAGAATTAAAAACTTAAGAATTTTGCTCTGAATTTGATACAGATGTTTGGAGAAAAAGATACAGTGAAATGTTTACATGTTCAAAATTGAAAACTAGATACATGAATATAAATTATATTGGATAGATTTGTTTATTTGTGTATCTAGGAATCCCGTAAGAATGATAAAAAAATGTTTCTTAACGAATGCCTACGTCATAATAGCTACCTGTTTGTCAAATTTCCACAAGATTCGTCCAGTGATTTGAGCTGTGCGTTGATAGAATATTCAGTAATGGTTTTATCCCATCACTTTAGGCTTTTAATGCCTTATTTATGGCAAATAGCTATATATAGCTGTCTCTCACATTGCCAAGAGGAGAAGTCAAATTCCAAAACCTTCCTACTTTTACTAATTTCTTCTGATTAAATTCATTGTTCATTGCCTTTTTTGATGGTCACCGCTGTTAATCCTGGCTACACAGGAGACACAGTGGTGGGAATGTGTGGTGGGTTCCCGTCGCGCATTAACGGTTTCCTTTAATATATACACAGATTAGCTGAGCGCACAGATCAAACAAGCATGCGCCCGCCTGATTTAAAATGTTAACTGTAGCCTAAAGACGTTTACAATATAAGTAATTTTGTTCGCGCGCTGGCACACTCGCTGTTAACGCAGCATTTTCTTTCGTATGGTGACTTTACTCACTCACAAGAATACATCAATCCTCAAGGATATTTTTATTAGACTGCGGTCTTCTTTGAGGTGGAGGTACTTCTCCAGCAGTGCTCCACATGTCCTCTCCTTTGCCAGAAGTTCGTACGGTTGGACCTCACCTAAATGTTGCCCATGAGATGGTATGTTTATGGTATGTTCACCTTTCCGTTCGAAGAAAAAAATCTCGTCTCTCAATCAATCTCTCGACGACGGTGACGAGCCCAGTGGTCGAATAGCAAGCCACTCGAATGTCCACTTTGACTGGGTTCGATCCCCGCATAAGACAAAAAATTATATCCCAGCAGTGGGATGAGTAACGGTTGACGACTAAATTTAGTATAGTCCGACGCTTGTTCTTGTCGTAATCATGCCAATTAGTTACTGCTGATTATAATTTAAGGGTATTTGACGGTCGCCGTTCGGCCGCTGTCACCGGGCATTAGTTGTGGCTCCTCGAGGTACGAGGGTTCAGTCCAACTATTTCAATATCCAGCGTTACATCGTGTTGAGGCTTGTTCCCTGTCACTGACAAATATCCCTTGTTTAATTACGAATATAATGGAAAATACTTTCATTTCGGTGGGTTAAATAGACCCGAACAAGGGTCAGGAAATGTAGATAAATACACAAAACTTCGAAATCATAAAAGCCCTTTTTGATCCGATTGTTCTTTTAGGAAAAAAAATACATTTGAAACCTAATTACACATTGCAATATTAGCTGGTAAATTCTGTAGTTATACATTGTTTAATGGAGAGGGTTATGCTGGGTATTTCTCCCGCTGTAAGGGATCGCACCCGGAATAAGGAAATTCGACGGAGACCCAAAGTAGTCGACGTAGCTCTCAAAATCAGCAAGGTGAAGTGTCTGCCTATCACCGATGTCCGTGTCAGCGATGGCAGATCAAAGTCCTGAGCTCTTATCTACTTTACGACCGATTCTCATACCTACCTACAATTAATATACATTATAATATTCTCAAAAATCCGATCCGATCCGTTTCGGAGGAATATTACCACAAACACCATGGCATGATTGACGGATCAGGGGTCTTTGAGGATTTTTGAGCCGACTAAGCTGAAGATGTTTGGCAATAACTAAAACTTAAGACCTAATTTTCTTATCAGAATATTCGATGGTCTTCGGCAGTAACTTCAGTTTCGGTAGGTAGGTAGGCGGACCCGGGTTGAAATTTGGCATACAGCTATTTTTTTTTTTAATGCATTGTGCATGTTACACAGCGCCATCTAGTCCCAAATTAAGCGCAAAGCTTGTGTTATGGGTACTAGACAACTGATAAATGTACTTATATACATTTTTTTTTTTGTAAATACTGAAATACATAGAAAACACCCAGACCAAGAAAAACAGACATGTTCACGCACACAAATGTTTGTCTTGTGCGGGAATCAAACCCGCGAACTCGGAGTCAAAGTGGCCATTGCTAACCATTGGACCACCGAGCTCGTCATTATATTATAACGTATGTATCTGATAATAATGATCTGCCAGACCTACGGTACAGAGACTTGAACACTGACCATTGGACTGGTCCTCGTGCTAAAGGTCGAGCGAGCGATCGAGAGGGCTATGCTCGGGGTTTCTCTGAGGGATCAAATTCGGAAATTCGACGGAGGACCATAGTCGACATAGCCTTCAGAGTTTACAAGCTAAAGTGGCAATGGGCCGGTCACATCTGCCGAGTAAGTGATGGCAGATGGAGAAGGAAGGTATTAAAGCGTTGGACGCCCTCCTTCTAGAAGGTCCGATGACCTTAAAAAGCAGCTGAAAACGGCTGGATGCAGAAGGCGGAGGATAGTATTTTGGTGGAAAGCACTGAGGAAGGCTTATTATCCAGCAGTGGGTAAACAGGCTGATGATAATGATGATAATATAATAAGAAATAATGATTCAAAATGCTCATAGCACCCGGGCAATGCACATCGTGTGAAGTCGCGAGCTAAACCTATGGCTATTATAAAAGAAAATGTATATTCCAGCGATAAACATGACAAGACAAACGAATATCCTTAATAGTCGTAATGATATTCTGAAAGAAACGTATTAAAAAGTATAATCATTTCGTATCTGGGGCTCTCAAACAAAAGTTTTGGGGCCATTTGAAATTCATTTGTTCCCAGTAGCTCGCTCTGCTGAATATTTCATTTTAATTCAAATATTTTTCCTTCATTCACAATATAATAAAATATAGAAATTGGAATTTTAGAACGAGGAGTGGGTGTTGTATGACCTGGAACGAGTAAAAATAGGCTACAATTTCGAAGATCAAATTCTTGTTTATTTTTGTAACAAAAGTTGTAATCTCGTACATTTCAATAGAGTTATTTAACTCTTTAGTCCATTTAGCTATCTATATTATCTTTTTTTCTTCTATACTACGTCGGGTGGCAGACAAGCGGTGGCAGCAATACGTCCCGCCTGATGTGAAACGGTTACCATAGCCATATTAACGCTCGTAACATGAAACATCGCTCGCGCGCCGCAACCCCCGCTGCCAACGCTTCTTTCTATTGATCTCACTTACTCGCATGAACACAACAACCCTCAAGGGAATTGTTATTTGGCTGCGATACTCTGTGAGGTAGAGGAACTTCCCCAGTTGAGTAGCTTACAAATACGCTGTACCCTACTTCTCTTAAATCTGCCGCCAATCGCCATTTGCAAACGCAAATTCGTACGCGTGTATGCCGCAAACCTGTGGTGATTTTCAAAAATTCTAACTTACAGGATTCTTACGCTATATGCACTATATGCCAAATTTCAACGCGTCTGTCTTATCACTACTATATGTGTTATAAACTATTTAATGCAATAAAGATTTTACAAACAAACAAACAAACAAAGATAAATGAAACACATGTTGCATAAATGAAATTACTTGCAGGGCTACACTTAAATAAATTTATTTTTAACAACTCTATACGGCATTATCAATTAATTTTTGCTTACATTCATTACCCACACTAACTGCATACTTACTATATATTTGCATCGTTTAATTGTTTACGGTCATCTTTTGCTACTTAAGCTTTTAACGTTAAATTGGCCATAATTCTATTGCATGGATATAAACTCGAAATCTTTCTTGAGTGCCGGGCGCAGAGCATTAAAAACAATTCAAGCCAGGGAGGGAGTCATTAAGCCGGGACAACACGAGGTATTTTATAGGGCCATAACGAAGATCGTCACAGATCTTGCAGGACTAGCCTTTTGGGGGTATTCATCGCCCTTGGTTCAATTTATCGGCGAAAGCGTATTTTTAAGCTATTATTTAATTTCAGGTACTAGAGGTTCAGATTTTAGAGAGGAGACCGCAAGTAGGACGTAGCATTAGACGCCCTCCTTCTAGATGGTCCGATGACCTTAAGAAAGCGACTGGAAGCGGCTGGATGCGGAAGGCGGAGGATCGTATTTGGTGGAAAGCATTGGGGAAGGCTTATATCCAGTAGTGTGTAGATGATAGGCTGATGATGAAGATGAAGAATCGTTATACGTGCCACTACGACGACAGTAGTTTGATAGCACTCTTGTAGTCACACTTAGATTTGTATACTGTTACTTATGGCACGGAGGCAGCGGCATAGGCCAGCAGCGGAAAACTTGCCTTCACGGCACCTTATGTGCTCTGACGAATACACCGTCAGAAAGTAGACATCAAAATCATCTTGTACTATTTTGTTGCATGCTTTTTAGAATCCACCACAGTGATTATATTAAAAAAATAGTTGGAGCTTGGACCACCGACGTCCAAAGTCCTAAAATCGTGTCCGGGAAGCCTTAACAACGGCAATAAAATAACTTTACGTACGAGACAACCTTGACGTCTTCGCTTTGTTCTTTATGCAATATTGTAGTCACATGTGAATTTATTAAAAATAAAACAATGTATTGTTTTCTTTTTCTGATTGCTATAGACACTCTGTTCTTATGCAGTTATTTGAATTGCAAGAAACGCCCCATATTTCGGATTCGATCGCCCTTGGATCGACAAAGAACTTTGGGAACCAATAAGCTAAATTTAAAATATTACGAGTCAATAAAAAATGCTAATCATCTATGATATAAAATTCTCGTGTCACGGTGTTTGTAATTAAACTCCTCCGAAATGGCTCGACCGATTTCCGTGAAATTTTGCGTGCACATCGGTTAGGTCTGCGAATCGGACAACATCTATTTTTCATCCCACTAAATGTTAAGGGTGGTCCACCCCAAAATTTATTTTTTAGACAAAATTATTTGTTTTTATTTTTTTATGATACATACATATAAAATACATACAACCCCAAATTTTCACCCCTCTACGATCAACCCCTAAATTTATATAGCAACATTTGCGGGGTCAGCCAGTAGCCTCTAAAGGTCTTCGTAAGCCACTTACATCCATTCATATATCTATCCTCAAAAGCATTATGTTAATAATTATTTTTTAAGAACAGCGAGTTTCTGCTTTGACTACAGTTTGCAATAAATAAAATAAATAAATTACATACAATACATATGCACATATAAAATATACATGAGAATAGATAAATTTAAAAGAATGAATGATAAATTCGTTAAGTAGATATACATGTATATATAACATCATTATCATCATCATCAAGTCATTTTAGTCTCCACTACAGGAGCACGACCCTCTCTCGTCCGTCCCAGACAGAAGGAGGATTTGGCCTACACTCCCCACGCTGGCCAGACGGGTTGGGGAGGCCTGATCGTTGTTTTATAATATACTAGCTGTTACCCGCGGCTTCGCCCGCGTGGTCCAGGGAAGCCTGCTGCCATTGATTTGTGTATATTTTTCTTTTGTTGTATTTTTTTTTACTTCGTGGGATAAAAAGTAGTACCAGTAAGTACAAATTTTAATGATGATTGGCTGCATAGTTAAGGCATGAAGAAATAACAAACAAACGAATTTACTTTAACACTTATAATATTTGTATGGATGGAACGCCCACACTCAAGAGAAAATAATAGTTCACCACATAAATGTTTGCCCTCTTTATTTTTTCATCGAATAAAATATTTTTCCTGGATAAAAAGTAACCTATGTCACTCTCCAGACCGGAAACTATCCCCTGTTAAAACATCACGTCAGTACTTACGTTCCTTTCGACGTGATAGAAGGACAAATGATTACAAAGTTTATTTTTTCCCATGGGATTAAATTGTTTTTCCGGGATAAAAAGTAGCTTATGTTACTCTCTAGATTACCTAAAAAATCATGTCTGTACTTAGGTTTCTTTTGACGTGAAAGAAGGACAAATGAACTTTATTTTTTAATAACGTACGTTTACGGTATGGAGAGTGGCATAAGCTACTTTTTATCCAGGAAAAGCATCTTATTTCTACGGGAAAATACATACTTTGTAATCATTTGCCTTTCTTTTAAGTCGAAAGGAACCTAAGTACCGACATGATTTTTTTTTAACGGGATAGTTACGTAGTAGAGTACGGACATGACTTTTTAAAATAGGGTTAGTTTACTGTTTGGAAAGTGACATAGGCTACCTTTTATCCCACAAAAACATCTTAATCCCATGCGAAAAAATAAACTTTGTAATCATTTGGCATTCTATCATGTAGAAAGGAACGTAAGTACCGACATGATTTTTTTACAGGGGATAGTTTCCGGTCTGGATAGTAACATAAGCTACTTTTTATCCATGAAAAAACATTTTATTCCCACGGAAAAAAAAACGATCCCCGCAGAGGGCAATCATTTACGTGGTGAACAATTTTTTTGTCTTGATCCATACTAATACTATAAGTGTTAAAGTAAGTAAATTCGTTTGTTTGTTATTTCTTAACGCTCTATGTCAGCCGATCATCATTAAACGTTGTACCTATTTTTCTTTTCTTGTATTTTTTTCACAAACGTTCCTTAATTAGTATTATCAATATTATATAAGTAGTAATATATCACGAAGTAAAAAAAATACAACAAAAGAAAAATAGGTACAAAGTTTAATGATGATCGGCTACATAGAGCGTTAAGAAATAACAAACAAACGAATTTACTTACTTTAACACTTATAGTATTAGTATGGATCAAGACAAAAAAATTGTTCACCACGTAAATGATTGCCCTCTGCGGGGATCGTTTTTTTTTTCCGTGGGAATAAAATGTTTTTTCATGGATAAAAAGTAGCCTATGTTACTATCCAGACCGGAAACTATCCCCTGTTAAAAAATCATGTCGGTACTTACGTTCCTTTCGACATGATAGAATGCCAAATGATTACAAAGTTTATTTTTTCGCATGGGATTAAGATGTTTTTGTGGGATAAAAGGTAGCCTATGTCACTTTCCAAAAAGTAAACTAACCCCATTTTAAAAAGTCATGTCCGTACTCTACTACGTAACTATCCCGTTAAAAAAAATCATGTCGGTACTTAGGTTCCTTTCGACTTAAAAGAAGGGCAAATGATTACAAAGTATGTATTTTCCCGTAGAAATAAGATGCTTTTCCTGGATAAAAAGTAGCCTATGCCACTCTCCATACCGTAAACGTACGTTATTAAAAAATAAAGTTCATTTGTCCTTCTTTCACGTCAGAAGAAACCTAAGTACAGACATGAATTTTTAATAGGGTAATCTAGAGAGTAACATAAGCTACTTTTTATCCCGGAAAAACAATTTAATCTTTTTATCCACTTATACTTACTTGTTACTTTTTATCCAGGAAAAATATTTTATTCGATGAAAAAATAAAGAGGGCAAACATTTATGTGGTGAACAATTATTTTCTCTTGAGTGTGGGCGTTCCATCCATACAAATATTATAAGTGTTAAAGTAAATTCGTTTGTTTGTTATTTCTTCATGCCTTAACTATGCAGCCAATCATCATTAAAATTTGTACTTACTGGTACTACTTTTTATCCCACGAAGTAAAAAAAAATACAACAAAAGAAAATATACACAAATCAATGGCAGCAGGCTTCCCTGGACCACGCGGGCGAAGCCGCGGGTAACAGCTAGTTTTATATATAAAATTAATCTATACTATCTAATTCTATACTAATATTATAAAGCTGAAGAGTGTGTTTGGTTGAACGCGATAATCTCAGGAACTACTCTTGAAAAAATATTTTAGTGTTAGATACTTAGCCTATATTTCAAGGAAGGCTATAGGCTATATAACATCACGCTACGACCAATAGGAGCGGAGCACCCGTGAAAAATAGGAAAAAAATATTTCTTTTGAGGGCTTATGTCGCGTGCGCTGCGTAAACGGTTGAAGTTACGCATAAATCATGTATGATGGAATTGTTCCTCTTTAAAAGTTCTAAAAAAAAGTCCGCGACAGTATATGTCTATCTTTTAATATTGACACACTATATCGTTTTTTCATGGTAATCAATAGGAGAAAGTAGGTAAAAAAAGGTTATAGTGAGTTAATCTTAAAAGATAGACATATGCTGTCGCGGACTTTTTTTTAGAACTTTTAAAGAGGAACAATTCCATCATACATGATTTTTGCGTAACTTCAACCGTTTACGCAGCGCACGCGACGTAAGCCCTCAAAAGGAATATTTTTTTCCTATTTTTCACTGGTGCTCCGCTCCTATGAGTCGTAGCGTGATGCTATATAGCCTATAGCCTTCCTTGAAATATAGGCTACCTAACACAAAAAGAATTTTTCAATTCGAACCAGTAGTTCCTGAGATTAGCGCGTTCAAACAAACAAACAAACAAACAAACAAACTCTTCAGCTTTATAATATTAGTATAGATTTCCCTTATTCGCCTTGTACGACATCCACGGGAAGAGACGGAGTGATTCTATTCTAGTCTGCTGGAAACCACACGGCAAAATTGTCTCTTATTTATAAATTATGTGCCAAAAATGTGTATATATATGCAAAAACTCAAATTAATGCACTGTTAGAATGCATTCCTAGAAAACAAAGTTAATTAAATGTCCATGTTAAACCAAAACACAGTTTGCTCATAAAACATTCCACAACACAATGTTCGACATGTTAAAATAAACACGAGAATACATTGATAGTGTAAACGCAACATTTTACAACACCACACCACCGAGGTCAACGAACTCTTTCATTCATGAGTCAATGACACGCCTGAAAGCTCTTTAACATGGTTTAGAATTGTAAAAAGTAGCTCGTGAAATGAATTTTATTATTTACTCTTTATCAATTGCAACATTAAACTGAACATGTTTTAAATTTGAATATTTTTAGCGTTCTGTAGCAAAAGTGAAATAATGGAACACATTTAGGGTGTAAGTGGCTCACTACCATCTTTGAGCCAAAGCCAACTTCAACTACACTTGGTGCATTCTGCTGATTTACTAACGAGGCTCTGGCGAAATCGAAGTAAGGCACAACGTAATTTTATGCTGCACGACTGGGGAAGTACCTACATCTCACAGAATACCGCAGCCAAATAACAATTCTCTTGAAGGTTGTTGTGTTCCTGCGAGTGAGTGAGGTCACCTGGATGGAAGGAGTTGCTGCATTGGCAGCGGGGGTAACGGCGCGTAAGCGATATTTCATGTTGCGATCATATGGCTACGGTAAGCTCTTCACATCAGGCAGGCCGTATGCTTGTCGACGTATGTGCGGAGAAGAGATGTATTTCCATACATTACACACGTCACTGTACTGTCAAGTAGACATCGCATGGGGTGACAAGTCTGTGAAAATAGATCTCCTCTCCGCTCGTCTCCGCTTTGGTGGAGTCTGGGTCTAATGGCTTCACTTTGGGGGGTAAAAAGAGAAAATCAGAGAAAATTATAGACAATTTTTTTATGTTCTTCGCATTCAACAAGAAAAAGAGCCACAAGAAACAACTTACGCCATCATCAAGGAAATAAACCAATTGACATGATCTTTTGTTTCGTGTTACGTAATGGATACAGAAGATTAAAATTTCTTGCCTGTTTCGATAAAGTACAGTGAACCCATGAAATGTTTCTCATTTGAGACAGAAGTTAACTCGCATTACAGCCGACACGTCACTTTTTACAGAGCTGACTCCGGCAGCCTACGCTTTTGTTACCTACGTGAGTAGTGCTGGGCTTGATCTGCCTCAATTCGGCCTAGTCCGTCAAAATATTAGTATTACATTATTACTTTGCCTTAGAAGTATTTTTTTATTGATGTGACTTCATAGATACTTTCATACAGGCTGTATTCCTGCGTTTACTTTTATCATTTCTTTGTATTAAATCCCTTTTAAGCTAATGCTTATACTACTGAAATGACGACGAAGAATCTGAATGAACCATATCCAAAATGACTGATAACTAATATGTTGTGTAAGTAAAGCGTATAAAATATGTTCTGAGAATTACTAGAATTAAATATTTCAAACATACAATATAATAATAGGTCCAAAGTTTAACAGGTTAGCTACCAGAGCGGTCCCTGTGGGTAGACAATACTACTTTCCCTAAGTTTATTTGGCGGTCCCTATGGACCGCCGAGGTAATCGGTCAATCTTCATATCGGACCTACGGTATCTTTGCAAATCTGAAGGAATTAGGGACCGCTACGTAATCTTAGGAAAGTAAAGATATTTTTGATAGGGTGAAGCCGAACATTTATCATGTATGAAATGTTTTGAGTTTGGGTGACAATTAAAATAACTAATAATCAAAATTAGGTTTTTTAATTAAATCAATCTTACATAATATAACGCCCGTACATATATGCTCAGAACTAAAATTATAACACTCAATACAAAAATGTCGACGGACGACCTTCGCACGTAGAACAATAGGTCACCACTTTTTTAACCTGATTTTTAGAAATCAAAGACTTTTGTTTTCGCTCCTTGCACTTGCGGTCATCATTTAGTAGCTATTAAGACAAGGAAGAACGCGCGCACTTTCACGCCATTTCCGAGACCGATAATGGGACCGCTGATATTGAAAATGTCAAAAGTATAGTCTTATATCAATAGCGGTACAATGAACCTCCTGCCTAAAAGCCTTAATTTAAATAAAAACTGAACATCGCATTCATAAACCAATTAAACAAAAATGTTTTTGAAGCGATTCCTGATCCCTAGCCAACCTATGTATTTTAAGCAAAATGAGTGAAAATTGGTCGGTAGCTAACCTGTAGTAAGTGTGTGTCATTTTCTGCAGGGCCGAATTCTCGGTCAAATTTTACAATGACAATTTTGCGACTAGCTAACTATACCCTACTAACAAGTAGGGTATAGTTAGCTAGTGAACCCAAAACATGTAATTGAAATATGATCCCATATGATCTGGCACCGTAGGGCCACAAGTTGGTAGACGGTGAGCCGCTGATGATTAGCTGGCTTTACCTTAAAGTACAGTATACAATACATATACAGCAATAGATCACGTTTCTTCTAACAAGTCATACCGTACCATCGGCCGTAACTAAATCGCAGCAAACCATAGTAGAGGCATGATAAACAAAAATTTTGCACGACTGCTTGCGGGCTGAATACACTGTACCTGACTTTGTATACCCGAATAACAACTTATGTAACTGTATTCTGCAAATAAAGATGATTTGATTTGATACATCAGCCGAATAAGTGATGACAGATGGGGGAGGAAGGGGAGTGGAGGCTGCGTGTAGTACAACGAAGCGTTGGACGCCCTCCTTCTAGATGGTCCAGTTACCTGAAGAAGGCGGCTGAAAGCGGCTGGATGCAGAAGGCGGAGGATCGTATTTGATGGAAAGCATTGGGTAAGGCATATTATATATAGCAGTGGGTAAATACAGACTGATGGTGATGATGATACAAATGCATAATGCCTGAAAATTGTACTAATTACGCGTGAGTGAGGTCACTTGACGTGAGTTATGCAAGGCGGTATAAATTAATAAATCATAAAAAAACTCAACTCATAAATATTCAATTTCGGCCTTTGATTTCGGCCTTCGTCTCTCGATCCAGGCAGCCACTACAGCCACGGTTCGCGAGTAATGAATAGTACCAATTAGTAACAGACTGCGTTCAGCGGCACTCTCGCATTTACAGCGAGCGAATAAAAGGCGAATGTCGAGAGCTGGCATTAGGACTTGCACATGTCTGTACGCAACTTAATTGCTGACTGTCTGCTGTTTTGAATTTCTGTGTTTTGACACTTTTTTACCCGACTATGAAAACAGTGTAAATGGGTATGGTAATATTTTTGAGTGGATATTTGTGCAGTGCATGTATGTAAAAACATCGGACGCGCAGCATGCGCCACCATAGCGAAATTTATTTATTTTCATTTTTTCGAAATCCGATTGATATCGGAAAACCAAGGTCACTTTACATTACTACTTTTTGATGCTCTACACGAATCCGAAGTCAGAATTTCGAAATTTTGAGTTTCATGGCAACGGACCAGTTTGCCAGTTCTTCTCAAGAAGCCCCGTCGCCGGAACTGGCACTTAAATTCACTTTCACAGATAGTGTGATGAAAGTGCATCTAAGCTCTGCGGATTTAAGTAGATAGTAATGATTTAGATACATGTCTTATATTTAATTTGTATGACGTTTCTAAGTGCTTTATAAAGTCCAAGGAATAAAGATATTTTGACTTTGACTTTGGACAGACAGAACTACCGGACGATTTTTCAAGCTCAATAAATTTCGCTGAATATCCTTAAAGGAAGGACTAGCTGCGTTGGGAGCGAGTGTGGCGGTATGCGAGCGATATTTCATGTTGCGAGGCGTAATATGGCTATAGTAACCGCGGCGGGCCGTATGTTTGTCTGACCCGAGGTTATATAAAAACAAAATGACTGGATCTTTGACATGGCGTGTGTAAGATCGTTTATAAATAACACCTGCCTTATGATTCCCTGTCCTCTATCCGGCTGTTGTCATTAGATGACAGTCGTTAAGCCAAGCCAACGGGTGCGGGTGCGGGTGGCGGAGGCCAGTGTTTTCAAGCCTTTAGGCGGCTTGAAAACACTGGCCTCCGCCACCCGCAGTTGAGCAGCGTGATGGAGTATGCTCTAAAGCCCGCCCCCGAGGGGAGGCCGTATACCAGCAGTCTTCTTCTTCTCTTCTTCTTCTTCTTTTTAGCCGTTTTCTACCAACAGTCTGGTGTATGCCTCCTTCAGATTTTTCCATTTCCTTCGATCTTGTGCAACCTGCATCCAATTTGGTCCTGCTATCTTTTTGACGTCGTCCTTCCACCTCATCTGTGGTCTTCCTCTGGGCCGTTTTTCCCCCCAGGGCCTCCACTCCAAGATCGTTTTACACCACGAACTTTGCTTTCGGGCTATATGACCTGCCCACTGCCACTTGAATACCAGCAGTAGGGTACATTAAATGTACCTTAATACTTTTTTTTTTGAAAATATATATTATGAAGACTAAAGTTTTCAACAAGTGCGTCCTTCCTGCAATGACCTATGGTGCAGAGACTTGGACATTGACCATTGGACTGGTCCACAGGCTAAAAGTCGAGCGATGGAAAGGGCTATGCTCGGTATTTCTTTGAGGGAAATGGCAAATGCAGAACGAAGAAATTCGACGGAGAGCTAAGGTTGTCGACATAGCCTTCAGAGTTTGCAAGCTGAAGTGGCAATGGGCCGGTCACATCTGCCGAGTGAGTGATGGCAGATGGGGGAGAGGAAGTTATTATAATGGATGCCGCGCGTAGGAGGTCGAAGTGATGGACACCCGCCTTCTAGATGGTCCGATGACTTTATGAAAGTAAAAGGCGGAGGATCGTAGTTGGTGGAAAGCATTGGGAAAAGCTTATATCCAGCAGTGGGTAGATAGAGGCTGATGATGATGATACCTTTACTAACTTACATGTAATTGGGCTAGTCAGAAAGTATCCCAAAGCATTGGACTTTTATATTAGTTTTAGTCTACCTAGTTACTTTTTAAATATAAAGTTATTTGTTAGTTATTGTTATAATAATTGTATTTCAATAGTTGAACATCCCACACACTCTAAAGTTTGTTAAAAAATGAATTATTTTTGTTAGATCAAGCTAAATGTTTAAGTTTTGTTAAAACGGGTAATAAATTGAATATTTTCGTAAAAAGAGTTTCATTTTAATAAAAAATAAATAAATGTCTATGACCTTAACTTACAAGCAAAAAGTTTTAACTGAGAATGTGTTTTAATCAACAATCGTTTAAGTTCCTTAAAATACATTTAACTGTAAAAAAATCCCGGAATCAGATTAAGTAATATAGTGTTAAGTTACTTAATGTACTTTTTACGAATACAATGACGTATTCCACATTTTCAACAATCGAATATCTCAGATTTTAGAAAAACCAGCAAGTTTTTTGTCCACATATGATACTTATCAGTATGCCACTCAATATTCCTTCCATAAAAAATATAACAGAAGCGTTAGATATAATTTTTTTCAAACAAATAATTGTTATTAGGTTTGAAATTTTTAGACGCCATTTTCTCGAAATGAAGTCCATGTGGGTTGACATATTGTTGCTTATCAGCATCCATTTATCAGTTGTCTAGTACCCATAACACAAGCTTTGCGCTTAATTTGGGACTAGATGGCGCTGTGAAAATTGTCGAGAAATATTTATTTATTATCTTCACACAAGCATCAAGGAAACACCATCGTTTCAACAACCTTTTACAGTAAGTACACGGCTTCTTCCAAAAACTTGAAGAGGGCTCAACCAATCGTCATAAACAAAGTAGAGTCATCATAAGTCGGGTATAATATAAGCGGCTTTATTTGTTCAGACAACGGCTCAAAATATGGCGTCGGTAACAATATTTTCAAATCTAACACCAAGTTAAATGCGTGATATGGGCGGATACATTAAGGGTCCCGTAGATTTATTTCAATCTCCGATAGAAAGGAGCTGTATTATGTATGGGAGGTGGAAAGGTAACGTGTCAAGCTGTCAATCGGTCATTGTCTGTACTGTCTAGTGTCTACGCCACACACAGTGCTCTCGTCGGTCTGTTCGGTATGTGTTATGAGGAACATATAATGGGGGACTGCATTATTTATTATTATATTATGTGCTAGATAGCCTGATGACCCTTGTTGCGGACTCTTTAGCGGACAGCTTCGCTACTGGCCACCGACAAAGAACGAACTGACAAGACTGAAAAGAAATGTCGAAGAAAAATATGACAATCGATGACAGGACTGGACTAGGGACGAATCTAGTATAGACAATTATATATTTTATATCTCATACAAAGCCGTGAAATAAAATAAGTATATATAGAGGAGTGTCTTTAAATCCTACAGCCCCCATGCCATGCCATGTGGACAAGTCAAATATCAAACAACGTTTGTTTGATATTTCATAATTGTCGAGGTAGAGTATTAGATACGAATCGCACTCAATCGCTCCGCCTATAGGCTGTAAAGGCGTTTGATGTCACTTCACGATTATTGCTACGCGCGTGTTGCGGTTGTGGGTATTGAGCTGCCCCCTTACCACCATCTCTTATTGCGATTCAATAACTGAATAGAATGCTTATTCATACCAATGAATAAGCGACTCTATTCCATTTGAAATAGAGTCGCTTATTCATTGGTATGAATAAGCATTCTGTTCAGTTATTGAATCGCAATAAGAGATGGTGGTAAGGAGGCTGATCTGTGAGCCGGCTCGCGGGTCCAGCTCGAGTATGTGAGGCCGCGATCTGATCTACAGCTCATATAAACCGACACAGTTACCCGACATGGGTAACACAGTTACCCGACATGGGTAACTCTGTCGGTCAATGAATATTGGGACGATATAGTATATTTTCTGCGTTTTTTTTCTCATTTTGTTACATCCAAGATGTAACAAAATGAGAATGTGTAAGGATGAATTTCCTGCCGATAGCAAGGGGTGCAACTGTAGAACGATGCAGTAGGCATCATCTTGAACAATTGTTATAAATTCAATTCTTATGAACAACCCAATTAAAAAATGAAAATTGTATTTTACAACAAGGAATAATCTAAGAGTCACTAGAATTAAGTTCACGTGGACAAAGTCGCGGGTGGTCGCTACTTTATGTTCGCTTTTTAAATTTGGCTTCGTTAACTTCAAAGCGGAACCCAAATTTCTTGAAAGCCTGCCTGACGCAAACACTTGAACAGGAAAATTGCTACGACATCTAGGGACCGGCATAAATTCATAACTTTACATCATCATTTAAAAAAAGAGAAAAATCGTAGCGCCCACTGACGTAGAGTCAGACACGGCATGTAACAAACAAAAACAGCTCTTATCCCATCGCATTTAACATTCATAATCGCGTATTACACGAATAATATAAGTGAAGTAGGCGACCAGCAAAAAGTTTGGAATCAGTGCGAAAATTTTACTGAAACGAACATTTTCTTACTTATTCATACATTGACGTTTATCGAAGGCGTTGCTTTTAAGTGTTCATAGTAAAACAGCAGTGTATTAGGTACTGAATGGTAAATTATTTTGGTTTTGGTATTACTTAAATGTTCATAGTGAATGCTTTTGAATCTCTAAGATTAAGACATTATGACAAATACATTCCTGTAATTTCGTTCTGAAATGTGGTCTGCGGTAGCAGTTTTCAACTCAAATAAAAGTTGCCGACGACGGGTAATCTATGGCTATTATGTTTTTGTCTGTTGATATAACTGTTTGTATGAACGATAATTTTGGGGTGTAACTGGTTCAATAACATCTTTGAACCAAAGGCAACCCCACGTGCACTTGGTGCTGACGGCGGCCCTGCCGACTGATAAACGAGGCTCTGGCGAAAAGAGTAGTAGGCCATAGCACAGAAATAAAAAAGGACTAGAAATAACAAGTGGGCGTTACCCGCGTAGGTCAATATACTCCAATTTGGCATATCTCGATCGTCGCATATCTCAGTCGTCATTTGTCACAGCCGCGGAAACAATCATAGAAAAAAAATATAAAAATGCCTTCTTGTGCCATATTATCGTGTAAGAATAATAGTAGCAAAAATAATGTGTCTAATGGTGGCATTTCATACCATCGGTAAGTAATATTTCTCATTATTTTCATTATTTAATAGAGTTTAAGCATATTCAATAAAATGCACAAACGCGAACAAACTAAAGTAACCTTTATGCGTTTAATTTTAAGGTCAAATTTCTAACGCACTCCACGTCTCTTGTTTAGAACATTCTAGCGTTAATCGATTAGTGATGTGACTCATGTATCGTCAGTATTTATTTACTTGATTATTTACTCCCATCACGATATTGAAACAGTATAATTTTTGAATTATGAAAAAATATTATATCATAATTATGAACATAATATAATAAATTGTAAGAAATGTTATAAATTATAAATAAATATAGGCAGGCATAAGAAACCAGCTGTAGCGCGAGGCTTCGCTCGCGTAGCACTTCGTTGTCACATATAAAGTATCCTATATATTAATCCAGACTATCTATATTTGTGCAAAATTTCATCTAGTCTGATCGAGTCACAAAGTTCTAAACATCCTCACAAACTGTCGCATTTATAATTATTAGTGTGAAGTATGATTTCACCTATCATCATCATATATCATCATAATTAATAAGTTTTTTCAAAAAAATATTTTTTGGGACAAGCTTCTACGGCAGCTTTTACGTTTATCATGCATTGTCATCCAAACAAACGTGTACTACAAAATTTCAGCTCAATCGGTTGAAAATCTGTCTCAAAATTAAGTTGCACCACCCGAATGCATTCCACCCGAACAAACATTGTTACATACTGACATACATACATTGTAAGTTGAAGAAAAGATTGTAAAAATATTCAATTTTATGGTACCAAAAATTATAATAGGTAGATATTCATTAATCCGGTAGCAGTACTCGGTGATACTTGGTGTTCCTCATTACTACATCACTTCGAAAAGTAGTGATATCGACATTCGTGCAGTACGGTCATTCAAATATCAGCCTTTAGTCAAGGACAGAAGTCATAATATTAAAATCAATATTAGTAGCGCCACCTTGCGTCGATTAGCTATACTGTTTAGAATCTGACAGAATAAGAAGTACAGCTATTGCTCACTAGATGCTTATTCGGGATTTAATTGTTTATGAACCGTGTCATAACTGCATAAGGTTGAATTTAAACTAACATATTTTTGTATATATGTCATTTTTTACAGTATTTTTAGACCAATCATAGCACAAACATGCATGTAGTAACACGTTAACATTTTGCTTTACATGTGTGAGTTTGGCGACAAAGGTTTTCTTACTAATAGGTCGTCATACGATTTCTACCTGTTTTTTTATTTCTGTGGGCCATAGCGTATTTTTTAAGCTGCCCGTTGGGGAAGTACCTCCACCTTACAGAATATCGCAGCCAAATAACAATTCCCTTGAAGGTTGTTGTGTTCTTACGACTAAGTGAGGTCACCAGAAAGAAAGTTAGGAGTATAGACTGGCAAAGGATCGGCGACCCCTTGTGTTGCTGATCTCCATGGGCGGTGTAATTGTTATCATTTACACCGCCATGCTCGTTTGCCCCCCTCTTTTGTAAAAAAAAACTTATATGAAAATGTAACCACGCGTGCCAAACTCATGCAGGAAATAGTCCCGTTATCATGATATCATCAATTTATTCACATATTCGTCTCACTACATTCGTTGTCAACTTCATCCCACTGTTGGCATACGGGTACCTCAATCGAAGGTGTATAGAACATAATTTACCATGCTGCTCAACTGCGAAAGCGAAGATGCTTTTATAAAATTATAATGCAAATAGGGTTACCATAATATGTGATTTACTGACATTATTCCTCGCTTTTTAATAAATTTTCTAATAATTTTCTCGCTCTACGTTATTGTGTAATAGAAAATGTGCAATCTTCAATGTGCAAGACATTTTTAGGGTTCCGAACCTCAAAAGGAAAAACGGAACCCTTATAAGATCACTTTGTTGTCCGTCTGTCTGTCTGTCTGTCTGTCTGTCTGTCTGTCAAGAATTTCTATTTCGAGAATGCGTGGAGGTATCAAGCTGAAATTTGAACTGTATACTCAGGTCTACGGTCCCATGAAGTTAAAAAAAAATCAAACTGCTAAGTTTACATAGAAAAAAGTTACGGCCGTTTATTCAGCAAAAAACGCATATTTCGACACACTCAAGGGAATCAAAACCTATAGGGTACTTCCCGTTGACCTAGAACTATGAAATTTGGCAAGTAACATCGTTATAGACTACAAATACAGGAATAAATCTCAAAACTATACATTTGTAAATAGATCTTAAAAAATAGGGGGTCTATATTTTTTATAGGGTGTCGAAATTTCAAATTGAAACTACTAGTTCAAATGGGGTATCATATGAAAGGGCTTGATGTACACATTGCAAAATATATTTTATTTATTTTTTTCGATGCATTATTTCTTATTTATAATGAAAAATATCAATTTTAATAATGATACTAAGTACCTACGGAACCCTCGGTGGGTGAGTCCGACTCGCACTTGTCCGGTTTTTTCTCTACTACTTGGGTATGGCGGGTCCGAAGGGCCACTGACGTCCCATGATGCCCACAGCCTCCTTCTACTGTTGCACCGCTTGCCATCGACAGGGAATTCATCCTCACACATTAGAACCGAAATGATCACGTACTGTGCGGTTCCAGATAAGTTTTCTTCCACGTACCTGTTACATATTACATGTACATATTATCAAGCTGTGAAAGGAACTGCCTGTTGAGGTTTTCCCAGGAGACTACAGCATGGGGTTCTTCAAAAAGGGCGTGAAAAGGTTTACAGGGTCAGCAACGTGCATGTGATGCCTCTGTTATTACAGGCGTCCATAGTCTACGGTAACTGCTTTCCATCAGGCGGACCGTATGCTTGTTTGTCACCTTATGGTATATAAAAAAAACTTGCTATATAAATTATATTATCAGTAACATAAAATCCTGACAATTAAACATTTTCTGTGTTACCCTCACAGAGCAAAAATTGCGGTCATGTCAGGAAAATTCCTCTCATCGGTGGTAACCCGAGTTGCAAATCACGTGAGCGTAAGTAACAAAAATGTGAAACTTTATTAAAGCAATTAAAACTTTGCGAAACGTTCCACATATGTGCTGGTTGCATTTACGTACTGATATTTTTTTTTCAAGTGAAAACTTCTTTAGCGGCGTTGTGCACTTTTTGGGATGGGTAAAAAATGTTGAACTCGCGTCAGGACACGTGGTCTGATCGAAAATTCGTAAGACGGAGGGAGCGTTGACCGCCGGCGCGGCATAGGAAAGGAAGTGATATCTCCTCTACTTCTACCGCGCGGCGAAAATGTATGCCTGCTCCTGCTGTTTATTTTTAGTACAATATAAATTGTCATGTTTGTGTACGATAGCACAATAAATGAATATTGTATTTTACCACATAAATGATAGTACTTTTATACTGATGAAATAAAGCAATTCGTGCGAAATTATTCCCTAACCATTCCAAAATATTCAAAAATGCACAACGTCAATGTTCAAGTTTACACTTCTGCCGGCACTCCCAGAGTGCAACCCCTTTTTTTTGCTAACTTCCGAGATTACCGCTACTGAGGTATAACAACTGGATGATTTTCATGATGTTTTTAATCCACTGACGAAGAAAGGAGGGTTAAAGTTTTCGGACTGAAACTGTAAAATTTGGTAAATTTTATAACTAGCTGACCCGTGCATGTAGTCAATTTGCTACCTACATTTTTTGCGATGTAGTCAATAAGAAGACCTAGGCTAAATCACGACTAGTCAGTTTGCTACATCGTCATTAGTTTCGTGTGGTCATACTGCTATGTAGATAGCCTATTACCAACCCCCCACTTCGCCGGGCGGTAAACATTTATATGAAAAAGTCTTATCATTTTTCGGGTAAATAATAGGTGTATCATCAGCTTCCACAATCGCCTTTAATTCGTCATTGTCGACCAAAGTCTTCGGACGACCGCGAGGTTCATTTTTCAGGTCGAAATTTCCAGAACGGAAGCGAGCAAACCAATAACAGGTGGTGTGTTGGTTTGTAGTGTTAGCTCCGTAAACGTCGTTGATGTTGCGTGCCGCTTGTGCCGCGTTGCTGCCACGACGGTACTCATATTCCATAATTACTCGAATTTCTAACGTATCCATGATGACGAAAAAGATTGAAATGCGATGAAAATGTAACACTAATCAATAAACAAATGACTACTTTTGGAAAAAGAATTCCATATTTTTTAAATAAAATTAATTTGAAATTAGAATTCTTAGCCAAAAAAAATTATTTTGATTTGAAATGGCCAGTACTGCAGAAGGGCAATGTCATAGGTAAAGACCTAATATATAGCTCCCACCCGCGTTTACTTTTTTTTAAAATAAATAGTAGGTAACCTATGTCATTCATAATACCTTTGAAAATACGTGTACAATGTTTCATCATGATCGGTTGAGTAGATTCGGCGTGAAAGCGTATCAAACAAACTCACATTCACATTTATGATTTTAGTAGGGATAACACTGGTAAATAACGTGGCTTTTATTGATAAAAGAATCTCGACGGTCCCTACGTATAAAGCGACATGTCAAAAATGGCAATTTTTTTATTGCATAAATTGCTATAGAATTGTCCGTAAAAAAAATATTTTCTTTTTTTTTATTGATTGTATATATAATTAAAAAGTAAGAAATTAACTCATTTGTCCAATATTAATGTTCTTTAATTACTATATCGTAGTATAAGCAGACATGTCTGAAATGACATGTCGCTTTATACGTAGGGACCGTTTATCTTCAAAATCAGTTCAGTGGATCCAGAGATTTCCCCCTACAATCTCACAAACTCACAAAATTTAACTCTTTAAAATATTAGTATAGACAACAAACCTTTTCTATTTTCTTCATGAGTAAAAACCTTTTAAACGGTAAATAAACAAAAAAGATCAATAGCGACAGAGCCGCGGCGGGCCCGAAAACCGCAGAATATATTTCCTTTCAGTAATAGCAGCTTACCGAAACGAAATAATGACATTTCAGGCATCGCCGGATATTTGTGGGACCTCAAGCTTCAACCTCATACCACAGTATTGCTATATCTATAGCCATGCTATATTTGCTTTGAATTTTGTGGCAAAGTAATAACAGGCCGATCGGTGCCCAAATAAGATACATCTTTCAGACAACGAGCTCGGTGGTCGAATGGTTAGCAATGGCCACTTTGACTCCAAGGTCGCGGGTTCGATCCCCGCACATGACAAACATTTGTGTGCATGAACATGTTTGTTTGTCTTGGTCTGGGCGTTTTCTACGTATTATATGTATGTATTTACAAAAAAAACCGGATAAGTGCTAGTCGGACTCGCCCACCGAGGGTTCCGTACGTAGGATCATTATTAAATTTGATATTTTTCATTATAAATAAGAAATAATGCGTCGAAAAAAATAAATAAAATATATTTTGCAATGTACATCAAGCCCTTTCATATGATACCCCATTTGAGCTAGTAGCTTCAATTTGAAATTTCGACACCCTATAAAAATATAGACCCCCTATTTTTTAAGATCTATTTACAAATGTATGGTTTTGAGATTTATTCCTGTACTTGTAGTCTATAACGATGTTACTTGCCAAATTTCATAATTCTAGGTCAACGGGAAGTACCCTATAGGCTTTGATTCCCTTGAGAATGTGGCGAAATATGCGTTTTTTGTTGAATAAACGGCCGTAACTTTTTTTTACGTAAACTTAGCAGTTTGATTTTTTTACAACTTCATGGGACTGTAGACCTGGGTATACAGGTCAAATTTCAGCTTGATATCTCCACGCATTCTCGACATAGAGGGTCATGACAGACAGACAGACAGACAGACATACGGACAACAAAGTGATCTTATAAGGGTTCCGTTTTTCCTTTTGAGGTACGGAACCCTAAAAATGTATTTAAGTACATTTATCAGTTATCTAGTACCCATAGTACAAGCTTTGCTTAGTTTGGGACTAGATGGCGCTGTGTAAAATTGTCCAGAAATATTTATTTATCTTTCGCATACATCATCGGACGGATCATATACTTATTTAGCAGAGGCACGGTATAAATTGAGGAGCTCGATGATGTCGTTGCGCGTGGCAGTCTAATCGATCACGCAAGTCAAGTAACGTCGACCGAAGCCTGTCCATGGATGGGTTTATTTATATCAGGCTCTTCCGTGCTTCGAGGACACATTAAGGCAACGGGTCCCAGCTGTTGTCATTAGATGATAGTATCTTTAAGCCAAGTAAGTAGCTTTTAGGGGGCTTGAAGACACCGGCCTCCACCACTGCGGGTTGGCGCAGTTGAACAACGTGGTGGGTATGCCCTAAACCCCTTCTATTGAGGGGAGACCCGTCTCCCAGCACTGAGATGAATAAGGGTTGTGGACGCGATGACGACGACAAAAAATAAAGTTATTAAAAAAAAAGACCCGCGACCAGAGGGCTGGCCTATTTCTCGCTCAGCGAATAAGCATTGCCATCCAGCGTGGCAATGCTGCTAGCCTTCTGGAGACGTTACCCTTTGATGGCGATGCGGAAGAATTTTTTGATGCTCTTTAGATATTATATTTTATTAATTTTAATTAGTTTTTAGGGTTCCGTACCTCAAAAGGAAAAACGGAACCCTTATAAGATCACTTTGTTGTCCGTCTGTCTGTCTGTCTGTCTGTCTGTCTGTCTGTCTGTCAAGAATTTCTACATCGAGAATACGTGGAGGTATCAAGCTGAAATTTGAACTGTATACTCAGGTCTAAGGTCCCATGAAGTAGTAAAATAATCAAACTGCTAAGTTTACGTAAAAAAAAGTTACGGCCGTTTATTCAGCAAAAAACGCATATTTCGACATTCTCAAGGGAATCAAAACCTATAGGGTACTTCCCGTTGACCTAGAACTATGAAATTTGGCAAGTAACATCGTTATAGACTACAAGTATAGGAATAAATCTCAAAACTATACATTTGTAAATAGATCTTAAAAAATAGGGGTCTATATTTTTTATAGGGTGTCGAAATTTCAAATTGAAACTACTAGTTCAAATGGGGTATCATATGAAAGGGATTGATGTACACATTGCAAAATATATTTTATTTATTTTTTTCGACGCATTATTCCTTATTTATAATGAAAAATATCAAATTTAATATTGATACTACGTACGGAACCCTCGGTGGGCGAGTCCGACTCGCACTTGTCCGGTTTTTTGTTATTTCCGTTTCTTTTTTTGTTTGTATATATAGTTAGTCATATTTAGTATTTATTTCAATTGTATATTTTATTCGAATTGGTTTCCTTAGATTACATCAAAAAAAAGTATAATATACATATTATGTTTTCTCACCTTTCCACGCACTTCTATCTACAATCCTGACTAACGGGCGGGACTAACACAAAGATCTCTACCTCGAATGACTCAAATATGTAATTATTATGAAATTGGAATATAATCTTGTGCGATTAAAACTTCCTGTAGAAATAGCTGCACCACACCGTCATTTAAAATTGATATCTTTAAAATTCTATTGGCCATTCAAAAACACCCCAAGGAATCGACAAAAAACCTATCGGTCGAATCACCAGAGGTTAACGTTTACGCCTGACCCTTCTAACTAGCGTGATATCCCCACTATTTCCACTGTGACTTTGGAAATAATAACTACCATGTACCACTTATAATCTAATCCTACATTCACGAACATGGAAGGAAAATTTAACCTTGTCCATTGGTAGTTTAACTTCCGTTTCGAATTCCTCTAACAAGCACGAGCGTCAATGTATGTGAATAAATGAGATGTTAACATGTTTTTGGAGGTTTAAACGATTGGGGCAACTGACCAAAGGTCTCATTATCTTGTTGCAAATAGTTGTCAGCATAGTAAGGACGATTTCAGATAATATTCTATAGGGGTTGACCAATTTTGGCTTGTTTAAAGTGTCCTACAGACGTTTATAGGGTGACCGGTCGTTTGTTCGGGATCTTCCGGGTTTGTCGTTGAGATAATGAGCGGCGTTTTCAGGTTAATGTCTAAGATGTTTGTGTTATGGCACAGTATAAGTAATAGTACTACGTACAGTACGGACAGTCCCTGCCGCTCTCTCGTGTCGATCTCACCTCCCCTCTGAGACAAATCTGGAACAGTTTGTATGGCGCCGCACGCACACAATTTCATTCTCGCTCTGTACAGACGTCATTATTTATGTAATAGTGAACGACGCGTCATTTGTATGGAGTGGCCGGGGTGTGGTTATGGTATGTTTTTTTTATCGATATGATAATTAGAAATAAAAGCGATCCATAATTACTACGTATTTACGTTACACCATGGGTCGTATCGCCTAAGCTGAAATTCCCATTGGATTTTATGATGGCGAAAATCTTACTAAGCTTATTAGTTTTAATTGTATTTAATTTAGCTGAAGCTGTTCCGACAAACACATTAATAATTATTTATCTATTTAATGATACAAGGAATAAGTGAGTCTTACAGTTTCCTCATGCTCGCTTAGTCAATATATCAGTTATATTAATATAGACTAACTTCGTACCGCCTAACAATCAATGAATATAGTGGTAAATATTAGCTGAACAAAATTTATGATTTTATGGAATTAATACAATGAATAATAGAAAATAATAGAGAAGCTCGATAGCGTCATTGCGCGTGTCAGTCTAATTGAACACGCAACTAAAGCAACGCCGACCGTAGCCTGTACACGGGTTTATATTACCTCGAGCTCCTCCGTGCTTCGAAAGACACGTTAAACCGTCGGTCGCGGTTGTTATAATTAGATGACAGTCGTTAAGCCAAGATAGCCTTTAGGCGGCTCGAGAACACTGGCCTCCCTCAACCCGCAGTTGAGCGGCGTGGTGGAGTATGCTCTAAACCCCTTCGGTTGAGGGAAGACCCGTATCCATAAAAACTGAAGATTTCATAAAAATAAAGATTTTTTTCATTATTTAATCAAAAAAATAAAAAAAAACGTTTTATTTTATTTTTTAGTTTTGAAATCGGTTTTATCGTTTTAGTTATTTGTAATTGTCATTTCTTTTTATGTTTACTCCGATTTGATTTTCTGATCTGATTTGAGGCTCGGACCACACCCTGGCCACTCCATACAAATGAAGCGTCGTTTACTACTACGTAAACAATGACATCTGTGCA
The DNA here is from genome assembly GCA_937001555.2 of Hypsopygia costalis. Lineage (NCBI taxonomy): Eukaryota > Metazoa > Arthropoda > Insecta > Lepidoptera > Pyralidae > Hypsopygia > Hypsopygia costalis. The sequence goes on from OW443342.2 coordinate 21,873,970, forward strand.
GAGCGTGAATGAGCGTGTGTGCGTGCGACGCCATACAAACTGTTCCAGATTTGTTTCAGAGGGGAGGTGAGGTCGACACGAAAGAGCGGCAGGGAATGGCCGTACTGTACGTAGTACTATTACTTATACTGTGCTCGTACCTCAATAGATTTGACATTTTTCAATTTTCAAAAGAAATTACAGACAACTTTCCTCAAACTGTCCACTAACATTAACCATTGCTTTTCGCAATCATTCGCTTTCGCATTTTTATTTCGCGTTTCGCCTCATGGGAACACGTACCCTATACCGAACACCTAGTGCGCCCCTGTGTGCCAACCTTCCGGTTATATCACAAGATTGCGAGTCTCCCGTCCAGTAAACCAACCAGACGGAAGGACCTTTACCTGCTGCGCTCGGTAAACCACGCAAGCGGAAAATTAGCAGGTCTTATTCCGCTTTCACCTGCAGGCTACTTGCGTACTCTTAAGTCGAGTAGGTCGTGGCGAACCGACGCTCGGCGAACCAAGCATCGGGGCCCTATCACCACTCCACAATCTCCATGATGGGTACCGGAGCTGTATGGCACGCTCATTTCCCGATGCGCAAGTACAAGTACAAGCGCGTCTAGTGTTTCTACACCCACACTGGGGCGCCAGTTAGCTGGCTCCCTGATTTCCTTGACAGGTACCGGAGCTGTATAAGGCACGCTCACTTCCCGACATCAATTCAAAGAAGGACGCCTACCCCAGGCCTACGGTAGGGTGACCGGGGTGACGGAAGCGATCGCCTGCCATTCTCCTTGCTCAGCAGGCAAGTACCCGAGCTGCCTCATGGGAACAGATGGGGGTATAGTACTCTATACCCCCATCTGTTCCCATGAGGCAGCTCGGACAGTTTGAGGATATTATATTGGACTACTGTCCAATATATCAATCCTAAACGTATAATATTGACTATCAAAATATGAATATCATATGAATTGACGTGCCTGGTGGTCGAATGGCTAACGATACTGACTTTGGCACCTAGTGTCGCGAGTTCGATCCCCGCTCAAGATAAACATTCGTGTGCATGAATATGTATGTTTGTTTTGGTCTGGGAGTTTTCTGTGTATTATGTGTATGTATTTACAAAAATGTATATAAGTATCTATTGTAATCAATTATCTAGTACGCATAATGCTTAGTTTGGGACTAGATGGCGCTCTGTAATTTGTTGAACAAGAAAAAATATGTATGTCACATTTCATCCAAATGATATACAAAATGATAACAAATATTAATACATACAAAATTTCACGGCTTATAAAAAATTACCCACACAAAAAATTTACTTACCCAAAACCTTACTATGACAATACAATGTCATTGAACTCAGCTCCGTAATTGTAAAATATTATACCTAGCCCTTTTGTAATATAAGCTACAGTAATATTACAGACTCGGGGAATTTCTAAAGCCTCTATTTTAGGCAACTTCATGGTCGTTCAAAGAACAATAGTATACTCTATAGGGTTTTCGTTTAAACTGCGCTGTGTAATTTCTATTTCAAAATAATAATCATACATTATATTCATATTGATCAGAGATTAATGGAGGATGTCAGATAGATATATGCAGGTATGATGGAGTGTATGTTATTGCACTTTTATTTATTTATACAGCAATGTATTATAAGTATCGAAATGTTATTTTTTCTACATGGACTGTCCTCTATAAACATAGCTTCACTGTCGTACGTATTATTTTCTTAACATCACAGTAAACTTTATTTTTAATGCTTTTTTTTTTTGCCAAAATCTAAACTTTCCATCTGCTCGTATTAACACAAACTTTGTTGATGAAAGAGGTGTTTTCAAAATAATATGTACTTTGAAATCGCCTCTTCTTCTTAGTTGTTAATCGATTTACCGAATAAGGCTATATCTTGATGCCAACACTTAAGACCAAGTAATAAATAGCGTAATGATTTACTAAATACTCTTATGGTACATGGCTAACTGTTTTAATTTCCTTAGCCGTGTGGAATTTGTGCAATTTCAAAAACCTCAATTTCGTCAAGTTCTTTTGAAAATCCACACGAGAACACGAATGTTTTTAGCATTTAAACTTTGCTGTGTAATTTCCTTCAGGAATAATTATAACAATAAAAACTTTATTTATCAAAGATATAATTAATGTTAGTTAACTATTGCCCCACACTAGACCTGGATGGCGCGGAAAGTGATAACTAAAATAATCAAGGGCACGTCTTTGCGTGCATTTGCTCGGCTGTCATCATCATCATCATTATCAACCTGTATCTACCCACTGCTGGATATAGACCTTTCCCAATATTTCCATCATTGCGACCCTCAGCTTTCCGCATCCAACCGCTACCAGCCACTTTTTTGCGGTTATCGGTCCATCTAGAGTCCATCTAAAGCTCGGCTGTGCAACATTTAAATGTTTTTACATATCGAAATAGATATATTTTTAGGCTTGTTATACTTTAGTATGTATGAACAAGCTTAAAAATTTCAGTCAGTCAAAGTTTCAGTGGTGAGTGTCAATCAGTAATCAGTGGATATCACACATAATCACATAAGGAATTAAAATTTGTAGATATTTAAGGCAAACATCTACCTACGTCGTTGCCTCACTATTACTCAGTATCTCGATGAAAAGTATCTTAATTACAAATCCAGAACTTATTCTATACAAGTTGTGCCTGCGGCTTGGGCCGCATGAATGTCGGTTATCACGCTAAGACTTCTTAAATTCTTCCTCGAATAGTCAATGTCCATACCTAATTCCATCTAAATCTGTTCATTCGTTTACACAAAGAGTAACATATATGCATACATCCTCACAAATTTAAAAATTATATTTCATAGCTAAATTACTCGATATTAATAGAAAACTGAAAACAATTCCTTTTTTAGTACAAAAAGTTTATTCAAAACTGTTTCAACTTCAAAAAAACGTTTTTTGCTTTCAATATTTAATTCAGAATTCCACAAGGCACCTTAACTCAGTAATTAAAGTCAGCTTCGTTGTGTATTCCACGATGGCGGGCGCTGGGTTAAAACTGGCTTGTTTAGTTTAATAAGCAATTTTTGAAGCGTACCAACTTTATACTTCGCATAAAATAACCTCCTCTCTTGAAGTGAATACCCATACTCGACCTACTGAATATCTTTCTTACTATGCTTGGAATTTCGGACTGAAGTTTGAGGATTACTTACAGTACTAATCTTTGTACTAGGGAACCGCCTCAACCAATTCACATCGGATTTTTTGTTTAGATTAATGGTAGTCGTGTTTGTTGTTTTTTTCTTCTTTTTATGAGAGGGGGCAAATGAGCATGTGAGTCACCTGATGGAAAGCAATCACCACCACCCTTGGAGATCCGCAACACCAAGGGGTCTCCGATCCGTTGCCAGTCTACTACTTCCTTTCTTTCTCTACCGAATAAGCTGTAGATGTGTGTCATTAATTTAAACATAAGATATATTTTTGGGAGCAAAATATTCGATCTGACCGGCTTCAGCTTAGGTGATATGACCCTTGTTTTGATTGTCGATCACATATATAGCAGAGAGTGTGAAAATTGGTCGATTTGATTAAAAATGTGTTTATTGACGAGCTCGGTGGTCAAATGGTTAGGAATGGCCAGTTTGAGGTCCGAGATCGCGGGTTCGATTCCCGCACAATACAAACATTTGTGTGCATGAACATGTCTGTTTGTCTTGATCTGGGTGTTTTCTATGTATTATAAGTATGTATTTACAAAAAAAAAATGTATTTAAGTACATTTATCAGTTGCCTAGTACCCATAACACAAGCTTTGCGCTTAATTTGGGACTAGATAGCTCTGTGTAAATTGTCTTACAGAAATATTTATTTATTATTATTTATTTATTGCTTTTACACTTTTAATTTCCCTAGTGACAGTCGCGTTATACGGTAGCTGCTTAACATCTGGCGGCTCGTATGCTTGTTTGGAATCTGACATATTATTAAAAAAATAAATAATAGATATATATCTTACACTCATACAAATATTATATTATAAACAGACGTCCCAACAGTCCTGGCACTTGCTTAGAATTCGAAATATCTCATTTTCATCTCTTTACATTTTTGACGACACATGTCACTAGATTTGCTTTGATTCTGCCGTAGACAACATAACACTTAGACTATTCTGGATGTGGGATTTAAAACATTAGAATAGGGTGCCATTTTTATGGCGTGTAGCTTTATTCATAAATACGAATGCAGTGTAATCTTTAATACTGTTATTATTATTATTTTTTTTTTATACTACGACGGGTGGCAGACAAGCATACGGCCCGCCTGGTGTGAAGCGGTTACCGTAGCCATATTAACGCTCGCAACATAAAATATCGCTCGCGCGCCGCCACCCCCGCTGTCAACGCAGCATCTCCTTCCTTTCTGGTGACCTCACTCACTCGCAGGAACACAACAACCCTCAAGGGAATTGTTATTTGGCTGCGGTATTCTGTGAGGTGGAGGTACATTCCCCAGTCGGGTAGCTTACAATTTTATTACGCTCCCTACCTCTCTTTTCGCCAGAGCTTCGTTTGTCAGTCAGCAGGGTGCACCGCGTGCAGGTGAAGTTGGCTTTGGTTCAAAGATGTTGATGAACCGCTTACACCCCAAAAATCACGACCTACACCTATATACCTACAATCCTATATTAAAATTATATAGGATTTTTTTAGATTTATTCTCAAGGAATAATTCACAAATTCATATATATATATATATATATATATATATATATATATATATATATATATATATATATATATATATATATATATATATATATATATATATATATATATATATATATATATATATATATATATATATATATATATATATATATATATATATATATATATATATATATGAGAACTTAAAATTATTTTACAATATGCTCGTTTTAAGAGCGCACTAAAGATGCATACAGTAAACGGTAGATAAATAAAAAGTGTGTTTACATAACGCACGAGCGCAGGCGTAGATCGGCAATAGGATCGCATTTATATTCATTATCATGGCATTAGAATACAATTATTCCTGAGGTACTACCGCCTAAGCTGAAGTCGATTAACATCGGGTTTGATTGCAAAAATCGGACTTCTGTTTAAATGATTGCTCAATAGAGCGCTACCGTCTCTATCGGCTAAGCTTATTAATATAAGCACAAATTTAAGGTGAAATTTGATTTTCGCAGACAAACAACCGGATGGTAATCGGCATCACTTTAGGCAGTAGGCCCGCTGGCTACATAGGAGATGCGGTAGGCATGTGTGGTAGGCCCTTGTCCCGTAAGTGGATAGTCTACATCGTTACTAATTTACCGTGATAAACAATCATTACTTTTATTAAGATAATCAGTCCATTTATATACAGTCTATGATTTTACCAATAGCAAATCTCATGAACTGTCAAGTATATCTCAATGTGCGACTGGAATATGTTGACTTCAGTTTGAGGATATAATGAAGTTTGGTCTACGTTATCACTAGATTTATTTTGTACAGAATATAAGGTACCTACTAGCTTCGACCCACGACTTTGCCCCTGTTGAACATAATGCCTCGATAAAATGTATTCTATTTGTTAATCCAGAACCTATTCTTTTTTTTATATACTTTATTTTTTTATATGTTGGGTGGCAGACAAGAATACGGTTACCGTAGCCATATTAACGCTAGCAACATGAAATATCGCTCGTGCACCACCCCTGCTGTCAACACAGTAACTCCTTCCTTTCTATTGACGTCACTCACTCGCAGGAATACTACAACCCTCAAGAGAATTGTCACTACCGCTGCAAACGCAGCAACACTTTCATTTCTGGTGACTTCACTCAATCGCAGGAATACAACAACCTTGGCAGCTTACAAATACGCCTCCCTCTCTTTTGCAAGAGCCTCTTTTGTGTTATCTCTTTTGTGTGATGCCCCTGGTTTCTCTGGTGTTGCAAGCGCCGTATCGCCATCAGGCCAGTCGCATAAGTGGCTCACCACGATCTTAAGAGCTAAAGCCAACCTCACCTGTACGTGGTTAATATGGCTACGGTAATTGCTTCACATCAGGCGGGCCGTAAGCTCGTCTGCCACCCGACGTAGTGTAAAAAAAAATACTCGAAGATTCTCAGAGGAATAACTAAAGAACATAGGCTGATGCCGATTACCCCGTCACGAGTAAAAACTCCCACAGTAACGAAGGTGAAACCACACGGCCAACCGGCCGTGTGGTTTCCGGCAGACTAGAATAGAATCACTCTGTTTCTTCCCGTGGATGTCGTACAAGGCAACTAAGGGAAATACATTATCAAATATCGATCAGGCCTCCCCAACCCGTTTGACCCAGCGTGGGGAGTGTAGGCCAAATCCTCCTTCCGTCTAGGACGGACGAGAGAGGGTCGTGCTCCTGTAGTGGAGACTAAAATGGACCTGATGATGATGATGAACGAAGTCGCGGGCGGCTGTTACTACAACTACATACTCATCTTTCCAATCTCATGTACAATTGATTGCTCGCGTTATGAGCTATTCCAATAAATATCCAGTAAAAAACCGAGTTAAGTTTGGGCAGAGTACAATAATCGTAACACGAAGTTTATTAAGGTCCATATTATCTTCTAAGCCAAGAATACAGCCGATAGTCCGATTCTCAAGAGCGAGCGACCCTCTTTGAATCTAAACTAATATTATAAAGAGGTAAGATTTGTTTGTTTGTAACGAATAGGCTCCGAAACTACTGGACCGATTTCAAAAATTCTTTCACCATTAGAAAGCTACATTATCAGGGAGTATCATAGGCTATATTTAATTTTAGAAAAAAATAGGGATCCGTAAGAAAATTGCAATATTTTGTCCACCCGTGCGAAGCCGGGACGGGCCTAGTATGTAATAATCGTGGCAGTCGAGTGGCAAACAACCCATTTTGATCCCTCATTCTGACTAATTCTATATATTTTTTTTTAACGGGACGGAGGTCCACCACTCTCTGTGTGTCTCTTGTGTAGCCAGGATTAACAGCGGCGACCGCCAAAAAAGGCAATGAACAGTGAAGTCCATTGCAGTCCCGGGGGTAAAACTACGGCTGCCTTGGAAGTCACAACGAATTTAATCAGAAGAAATTAGTAGGAATAGGAAGCTTTTGGAGTTTTACTTCCCATCTTAGCAATGTAAGAGACAGCAAAATGGCCCTGCCGTGCACCACGGATTTTAAGTATCTGACACTATTGGGGACCTAAAACATTGAGTTGTTACCTAACACTTCGATTCCAATAATACGAATTGCAAAATCGTCTGAACGCTTGGTAAGTATCAATTTTTGCTACCAAATTAGAATAGTATACTACCCCGGATGCGACATGCAACTTCTATACTATTAATGATTTGTTACCACGTGTCTCCATGTCTTTGTCGTCGTCGTCAACCCTTATTCCCACTGCTGGGATATGGGTTCAGGCCATCGGTTCAGGTGAAAGGCTCACTTACGGGTTAGCGGAAACCAGTGCCTTCCAGTCGCCAGTAGCTAGGCTTTACATGCCCTCCGAAGCACGGAGGAGCTTAAGATAAAATAAAGTCATCCATAGGTGACCAACGGAGGAGCATAAGATAAAATAAAGTCACCTATGGATGACTTTATTTTATCTTAAGCTCCTCCGCGCTCCGTGTCCTAGATAACATCGACCATGCTCTGCCTATACAGAGTATGGTCGATGTTATCTGTTACGTTAAGTTAGTCCTACTCCACCTAACAAGGTGTATGGTGGAGTAGGACTAAATTAACGAACCTTCGACTTCTTTTTAACTTATAGTTTAAAGTTAGGGAGCTTTGTTACAAAAAATATTCAGCTCTTAACTTGTACCACACCCCACCATTAAGGCAGTTATATACCTGGCTAGTTTTAATGTTACGATCAGGCCCAATGGGCCTTGCCCACGTTATATTAGAATGTTTCTCTTTCTTTCTTGTAGCTTTTTGGTTATTTTTTGCGGTTAACCGATATATTTTTTTTTGGTAGGAAAAACGAGGTAAAATTTAATACAATTGTTTATTTAAAGATACGTGATCTACGTTTGTATTTTATTCCTGGAGATCCCTGTTTTTCCCGATCTAAATACCTATATATTTTTTTATATGAGAAGTGGCAAACGAGCATGTGGGTCACCTGATAAAGAAACATCACCACCGGCGATGGAGATCAGCAACACCAATAGGTTGCCAGCCTATACTCCTTCCTTTCTTTCTTTCTTGTGCCCTCACTAACTCGCACGAATACAACAAAGGATTTTTGTGTCCCTACGAACCCTTGAGGGCAAGGGTTATTTCGCTGCGATATTCTGCGAGGTGGAGGTACTGCCCCAGTCAGGCAGCTTAAAAAATAAGCTAATGCTCTACCTATATCTTTTCTTAACATCTATGGCACCTCATGCATCTTAAAAGTGGTTGTAGCGATTTTAGGACATGTCACTATTTCTTCTAAATTATACATTTTAAGTGCTGACATAATGACGTAAAAATACTTTATTGTCCTTTTTTTTAGTTCAAAGAAACTTGCCAATATGGTTTTTTTTTAATAATCAGATAATATAACAATTATAGGGTACTAGCTGTGCCCGCGACTTCGTCCGCGTGGAATAGTGTCTTTGGGCAGCATTTTTAAATATTTCGGCTAATTAAAGTATTTTATAACATAAGGTCTATGATATTAATATAAGTTGTAATAATTTTATACTTAAATTTATGTACATGTTTATAAGCTACGTTTTTTTTTCCCAGTAATGACTGCGTAAAAGTTATCTACATCAGGATGGCACTAATATTTTGTCTCTTGTCGCAAACTTATAAAACATTCACATATTCACTTTGGGGTGTAAGTGGTTCCTCAACATCTATGAACCAAAGCCAACTTCACCTGCACGCGGTGCACCCTGCTGACTGACAAACGAAGCTCTGGCGAAAAGAGACGTAGGGAGCGTAATTGTAAGCTACCCGACTGGGGAATGTACCTCCACCTCACAGAATACCGCAGCCAAATAACAATTCCCTTGAGGCTTGTTGTGTTTCTGCGAGTGAGTGAGGTCACCAGAAATGAAGGAGATGCTGCATTGGCAGCGGGGGTGGCGGCGCGCGAGCGATATTTTATGTTGCGAGCGTTAATATGGCTACGGTAACCGCTTCACATCAGGCGGGCCGTATGCTTGTCTGCCACACGACGTAGTATAAAAAAAAAAAAAAAAAAAAAAAAAAACATAAACCTTACATATTTCCATACAAACTTTCATCCCCTATTCTATTGTTATTTTACCCCCGTGTGGGTAAAACTTTTACAACCTTTGAATGTCATATTTATTTATATCGAATCAACAGCCTAAAAAATAAGTTTCAAGCTTCTAGCTCTAAAAATAACGATACTTCCATACAACTTTTCACCCCCCCTTTTAACCCCTTACAACCCTTTTTTTGCATTAAAAAGTAGCCTATGTCCTTCCTCAGGCTCTAAACTATCTGTGTACCAAATTTCATTTAAATCGGTTCAGTAGTTTTGCCGTGAAAGCAGGACAGACAGACAGACAGACAGACAGAGTTACTTTCGCATTTATAATATTAGTAAGGATTTATTTATATCGAATCAACAGCCTAAAAAATAAGTTTCAAGCTTCTAGCTCTAAAAATAACGATACTTCCATACAACTTTTCACCCCCCCCTTTTAACCCCTTACAACCCTTTTTTGCATTAAAAAGTAGCCTATGTCCTTCCTCAGGCTCTAAACTATCTGTGTACCAAATTTCATTTAAATCGGTTCAGTAGTTTTGCCGTGAAAGCAGGACAGACAGACAGACAGACAGACAGACAGACAGAGTTACTTTCGCATTTATAATATTAGTAAGGAAGTAAGGATATGATACCTCCTCATAACTCTTATATATCGCTCATTTGCTGCAATATGGTCACAGCGTACATTCATGTCGTTGTTGCACGTAGATCACTTTTATGATTATCCAACCAAATAAGACTTATTAATTGCAACAATAATAAGATAAGAAAATAATTAGGCACTTCTAAAATGTTATAAACTTATTAAGAAGAATCTGAAAGTAGAAACAGTAGGGATATCAAAATAAATACCAAAATAACGTTCGGAAAATGCATGTTGACTTTAATTATGACGTTGTTGCACCCAATGAGCGATATGTAATACTAGCTGACCCGGCAAACGTTGTTTTGCCATATAAATTTAGGGGTTGATGGTAGAAGGGTTAACATTTGAAGTTAATGTATTTATTTTTCAATGCTAAATCATAACAAAATAAAATAAAAAAAATTGTCAATAAAGTAAAAAAAAAATATTTTGTGGTGTGTCACCCTTATTATTTAGGGGTATGAAAAATAGATGTTGGCCGATTCTCAGACCTATCCGATATGCACATAAAATTTAACAAAAATCGGTCTAGCCGTTTCGGAGGAGTATGGTAACAAACACCGCGACGCGATAATTTTATTTAATAAGAACACAAAATTTCATAAAAATCGGTCCAGTTTAAAAATAATTTAAGGTAATAAAATGATAATTACATGTTAGAGCTAGACAAAAAAAAAAAGAAAAGAAGTAAAATAGTCACGAGTATTATTGGACTGTTGATTGACATTGACATGACGTGATAACGTATAAATCGGCTGCACGCACAAAAAAGGATGACTCATTGCCACGTTCCGCCTGAGCCGAGCGTGCAAGCGGAAGCGCGGAACAAGCGATAGAGAGGCACGATTGGCCTATGTTTCTTATAACGTTATCACATAAAATATCGTCCGTAAACCGACTTCACAGACAACCAATTTTTTTTTAATAATTACTTCACCTTTATCAGATATTTGACGCCAAAACATGATTAAAATGGATTCCGCTCTATAGATTTAAATTTAGCATTAAGATTGGATCTGAATTGTAATTTATGGCTCAAGTCTACTGTTAAAAATGTATCTCCATAAATACATTACTGCAGGTTGCTCTCATATTCAACACCAGAGCACCTTTTTAGACCTACTTGAAACCATGATGGAGGTCAGAACTGCAGACTAAGTGAGAATGATTGCTCTCTGCTGAAATAATGCTGTGTTTAATATGCGTTTAGTGCTGGAGCGAGTGTTAAAGACAAATAAATTATGCTCTTCACACACAATCACATGATATTTTATATATTTTATATAATACTAGTTGTTACACTTAAATTCATCCGTGTAGAATTTTAAATTTTATAGGTTTACAGTTTTTGCGGGGCAAACTAATTCAATTTCTAAATAAAAAAAAGCATATTATAATAAAAATTTATAAAAATTGAAAATTCACTTTCCGGCCAAGGTAGGACATGAACCCACAACCTCTCGATTACCGGCCGAGTGCTTTTCTAACTGAGCTACTTGGAAGGTTTGTGATAGTGATGATTTTTTGCATTTTGCACTTTACTGCTGTGAAGTCGCAGTGTGGCGCCATCTACCTATTAAGTTAATATACTACTAAACATGGCATAGCGGTCCATCGTTGCAGATGAAAATCTTCTATTTTTTGATAACACCAAACTTATTAAATACCTAATTGTTATTTAAATAGTTGATTTAGACCTACTTGATAGATTATAATATTTTTAAAAATGGAATTTGCCTTGTGTCAGATACGGTAACCGCTTTACATCAGGCGGACAGTATGCTTGTTTGGTACCCCGTGATATAAAAATAAATCCCCTACATACATAGACACTAGAAACAAAATGAGTGATTCAATTTTGAATGGCGATGATTGATATGTAGCTATAACACCAAACTGTATCCCCCGATTTAGTTATCATTCGTTTTTTTGAATTGCCTCCCTATGGAAGTAATTTCAAAGACGTGAATACGTCAATGTTTTGAACTAACAACTGGTAAAAATTTGTCAACGTTAATCCTATTTCTCATTTCGACTCTAACCATGGAATGAAACTGGAGTAACTAGGTACTGAACTTTATGACTATAATTTGTGCCCGTAACATCGCATGTGCGGACTTAATTTTCTTTTATAGATGGGACATATAAGTTTCTCCTCGGGGAACTATCCAGTTTTACACGACACAGCGCTATAAAACCTCCCCGAATTTTATATCTACGCAAAATTCCATTCAGATTTTAAAATGGTCACGACTAGTACCTAACGATTATGATTTTTAGTGTTTTGGACGGAAATTGGGAAAACAACGTGTAATAAGACATTCGTCGTTGTTGTCAACCCTCATTCATCCCATTGCTGGGATACAATCGGAAGATTGAGGGGACTCAATCTTTCGAGGGAGGTCTTAGAGCATACTCCACCATGCTGCTCAACTGCGGGTGGCGGAGGCCAGTGTTTTCAAGCCGCCTAAAGGTCGCCTTGGCTTAACGACGGTCATCTAATGACAACAGCCGGCACCGACACTACTAGGTTCACATAATGAAATAAGAGTAGACAGTACGAGTACTAAACAATGTGAACAAAGCACAAAAATGTAAAAGGTTTCTCTGATACAATATTAATCTCGGTGGAGTTGGCTATTACATGAGAAATTAATTTATATTCTGTGGCTATGCTGCTTCGTTTACAGAACGAGACAGGCCACTGGCTTTAAAATTTTAAAGCTAGTCTAGTGCTGTTAGCTTCTTTGAAGGAGCAAATTGGAAGAAAGTCTTAGTTTATGTTATTTTTTTTAACCAATAAATTATTTTTTAGACGTTTGTCTCACCACCGCTCCGGTGAGAAAACTCGCTTAAAAATTATGTACAATTGATTTTTTATTTTTATTTCACTAAGACTGTAATAAATATTGGCCGTGTGGTTTCCGGCAGACTAGAATAGAATCACTCCATTTCTTCCCGTGGATGTCGTACAAGTCGACTAAGGGAAACATTATCAAATATCGATCAGGCCTCCCCAACCCGTTTGGCCAGCGTAAGGAGTGTAGGCCAAATCCTCCTTCCGTCTAGGACGAACGAGAGAGGGTGGTGCTCCTGTAGTGGAGACTAAAATGGACCTAATTATGATGATGATGAAGACTATAAACAATCACATATCCCGCCTGATGTAAAGTATTTACCGTAACCTATGAATGCTTACAACACCAAGTGCATCACACGCGCGTTACCGACCCTGTAAAAACCTATTCACATTCTTTTTTAAGAACCCCATGCTTAAGTCTCCTAGGAAAACCTCGACAGGCAGTTTATACCACAGTTTGGTAGTACGAGATAAATCTCTCTGGAACCACACAGTATGTGACCACTTCGGCTTTAATGTGTGAGGATGAATTCCTTGTCGATTGCGAGCGGTGCGACTGTAGGAGGCCGTGGGCTTCATGTCAAACTCATATTTTTGTTACTGACTTTAATACCACTAAGGTGGCAAACAATGTTATTACATAAAAATTAGATTTTTCTCTAATTTAATTTATGACGTAACGTATTTCATCGTACAATAAGTCGGAAAAAAGATATTGTCAAATAACTGTTATTAGTTTATCAGAGGCTGTTTCATCCAGGGATTTCCCGCAATCCCTCGTCGGTCATCAGTTCATCTCGTATAAACGGCCGCCATACTGGAATAAAAATAGACACATTTTGGTATACATTGTGTCGAGAAGTACGTCAAATTTAACTTGCAAGATATGATCACAGATACCTCGGTGAAACTATAAATCATCATTATCAGCCTATCTGGCTGTCATATCTACCCACTACTGGATATAAGCCTTCCCCAATGCTTTCCACGAAATACGATCCTCCGCCTTCCGCGTCCAGTCGCTTCCAGCTGCTTTCTTAAGGTCATTAGACCATCTAGAACAGTCATACTCAACCAGCGGCCCGCGGGCCGCGTGCCCACCCGGCTTTTGTGGTTGGCCCGCCTAGAGTTACAAATGTATTGTGAACCGTCCAAAGAATTGTGAAAAACGCCCAAAGAAGTGCCCAAATCCTATTAACATCCTTTGGGTCCACGTACGTGTGCGAATCATCTTTTTCAAAAATGAAATACACAAAGAACATGTACAGAAATAAACTTACTGATTCTCACCTGGATGATGTTATAACGTTAGCATGCAGCGACAAGCCAGATCTTGACAAAGTTTTGAAAAATCGTTCACAGTATCAAAAATCTCATTAAAGCATATTAGGGGCATTTCGATTAAGTGTTAACAAAGATGTTAACATTATTAAAGTATATACATCGCTAATTTGGAATTATGTTATTTGTTTACCCTACTTACCCCTAAATATTTTTTGTTCGTGGCCCGCGACACTATGGCTAAAACGTGTCTGTGGCCCGTATTAAAAATAGGTTGAGTACCACTGATCTAGAAGGAAGGCGTTCAACGCTTTGTCATCCTACGCGCGGTCTTCATTCTAATACCTTTCATCTGCCATCACTTACTCGGCACATGTACAGGCAAACTCTGGAGGCTATGTCGACAACTTTGGTTCTCCGACGAATTTCTTCGTTCCGGGTTCGATCCCTCAGAGAAATCCCGAGCATAGCCCTCCCCATCGCTCGCTGCGCGACTTTTAGCCTATGGACCAGTCCGATAGTCGGTGTCCAAGTCTCTGCACCATAGGTCATTGCAAGGAGGATGCACTGATTGAAGACTTTAGTCTTCAAGCATTGGGATATCGGTGCGGTGAAACTAAATAATACCTCATAATAATATACTTAAGTACCATAGATTGTAGCGTGTAGCGAAGAATCTAAGTGTATGATAAGTATTTATGATATAAAAATCCGCAAATAATATTTTTCGCCAACTTTTTTTTTTGAAGAAGAAGTTTGCGGCAAATCTAAGTAATACCTTATAATAATATAAGTACCATAAATGTGTAGAGCGTAGCGAAGAAGTCTATGATAAGTACTTTTAATATAAATCCGCAAATAACATAAAAAATACAGCATAACATTTTTCGCCTGTAAGCCTACTTCAAAGATTTATGCACAATCTAATTAAAACTTTATGAATCTGTGAGGTATATTTCGAAACCGCAGCAAAGTTGAAATTCAACTCCGCTGATATGTTATTTACATTTCTCGCGGCTTAGCTTGCACAGCTTATTGCGGCAAACGAATCTGGTTTGTGCATTTTTTAAGGTTTCTATATCCAAATGAAAAAACGATACAAATAGGGGATCACTCGTTTGTCTACCTGTCCGTTAGTAGTCTATACTCTCCACGGAGTACCCGACTGTGGAGAGTTCGCAGGGGGAACTACGGGTCCCCCTGTTTGGATCAGGGTACCTCGGGGACTGGCGGCAGCCCAATTTGCCAGTCATGGGTTCGGATTCGAGGTGGCTTTATGTGCGTGTAATCACTCACGCGCATGTGGTTTAGCTACAGAGGTCGGGCATGTTCGTCTGCCTGGCCATATTGTCGGCCGGGCGCTCGGCCTCGCGCGTAGCGAGTTGGTTATCACTGGCCTAAGGCGAAGGGCCGCCACAGTGGTTCTCAACGGGGCTTGGAGCGGCCCTTATAGCGGCCGTCGGCTTCCCAGCTGACGTCGCGGCTCGGGTACTTGCCTGCTGAGCAAGGAGGTTGACGGGCGATCGCTTCCGTCACCCCGGTCACCCTACCGTAGGCTCGGGGTAGGCGTTTCTTCTTTGAAGGACGTCGGGAAGTGAGCGCGCCTTATACAGCTCCGGTACCTGTCATGGAAATCAGGGAGCCGGCTATCCGGCGCCCCAGTGTGGGTGCAGAAACACTAGGCGCGCTTGTACTTGTACTTGTGCGCCGGGATGTGAGCGTGCCATACAGCTCCGGCTACCCATCATGGAGAATGGGGAGTGGTAGTAGGGCCCCGATGCTTGGGTTCTCCGAGCGTCGGTCGCCACGAGCTACTCGACTTAAGAGTACGTAAGTAGCCTGCATGCAGGTGAAAGCGGAGTAAGACCTGCTACTGCTACGCTTGCGTGCTCGGTTGGTTTACTGAGCGCAAAAGCGGTGCAGGTAAAGGTCCTCTCGTCTGGTTGATTTACTGGACGAGAGACTCGCATCCCCCGTGATATAACCGGAAGGTTGGCACACGGGGCGCATTAGCTGTTAGGTATAGGGTGCGTGTCCGTTAGTAGATTTTGCTGACCTGTTCCGCTTGCGTGCTCGGTTGGTTTACTGAGCGCAAAAACGGAGCAGGTAAAGGTCCTATCGTCTGGTTGATTTACTTTCCCGTGATATAACCGGAAGATTGGCACACGGGGCGCATTAGCTGTTAGGTATAGGGTGCGTTGTCCGTTAGTGGAAATTCAGGACTGGTGGTAGGGCCCCGACGCTTGGGAAACCGAGCGTCGGTCGCCACGAGTTACTCGACTTAAGAGTGCTCAGGCACTCTTAAGTCGGGTAGCTCTATACCTTTCCTGCCTACTGCCTGCCCTACCTTTCTTTTCGCCAAAGCCTCATTTGTTAGTCAGGCAGGAGAGCTTCAGTTCAAAGATGAACAATTACACCGTAATATTTATATGTACTTTCAGTATATATATTCTAGTTATGCAGTTTATAGGTATCTACTTACAGGGAATTGATTGTACAGGCCCGTCATTTTCTACACCTCTAGTCACAGCCAATTGGTATGTACTGAATCAATTAAGTCGAAAGGTACATAATACATATATCATTGTTTCTCTTCTAAAGGTTGTCTGGAAGAGATCGCTTTTTGATAAGACCGCCTTTTGTACTATTCATTTTGCAAGTTTCTTGTATGTAATATGTCATATTGGTGCAATAAAGTGTATTCTATTCTTTTCTCTATTTTATACATAAAAATGAATTAGTGTTTGTTAGTCTCGCAAAAACTCCAGAACGGCTGGGCCGTTTTAGCTGATTTTGGTTTTGAAATGTTTGTCATAGCCCAGGGAAGGTTTAAACGGTGATAAATTATGAAAAAATTTCAAGAAAGATAGTAAAAACAACAATTTTATTTTCCCTTCAAAGTGTTCCTACTAAAGGTGAATATCATGGCAGCAAAGATGGATAACCTACCTATCAATCAATAGTGTCATTGTCACAAAAGATCGACATATTTATTGGTTGTCAAATATGACTTTCTCAGAAGTGACATAGGTATGGCACAACACTAATAGACATTAAGAATGGAGTTGAAATAATGTAGCGACTGTTTATGGTAAATCATACTTTGTACCTTAGAACAATAAGTAAAGCTTTTAGTTATTGTTCTTAGCTTTGTACAGTACTTAAGAATAAATAATAGTAATCTACAAATTTCATAAACACTAGCATTGTAAATTACAAAAAAGTGTCAGCAATGCTATTAGTACCAGAAAATGTGGGCTGAACGCAGAACGAGGTTTTGTGGATTCATATAGAGTTGTATAACTTTGCATATGGTAAGACCAACATCACATTATAGGCTGAAAGTATAAGTAGAAGGCTATAAGTAGAAGTAGGGCAGAAAGTAAGACATTAACTAGAGACATGTACCGAAATTCCAAATCCATAGTTTAACCCTCTGTCGGAGAGAAAAAAATCCCAATAAGTCGGTGTCCACCAGCGATTAGTCATAAGTCTATTTTTGTTCATATAAATAAATAAATAAATATTGTCAGACAAATTACACAGCGTCATCTAGCCCCAAAGTAAGCGAAGCTTGTGTTATGGGTACTAGACAACTGATAAACATACGTAAATACATTTTTTTTTGTAAATACATACTTATGATACATAGAAAACACCCAGACTAGGACAAACAGACATGTTCATGCACACAAATGTTTGTCCTATGTGGGAATCGAACCCACGAGCGTTGGTGTCGAAGCCGCGTCATTGACCGCTACGCCACCGAGCTCGTCAAAATATATTAGACATATTCTTATATATATTAGACATTCGTGGTATTAGACGAATTGTCAAGTAGTATCATAGATCCACATGGACCAGCTCTGTGCGGTGGGTTGACGGGTGTCCATGTATGCTGATATAATTGCACTGGCGGATACTGATAGAGGGCAGTTGGTGCGATGAGTGAATTAATGGAAGAGGTCACTTGAGAACTATGGCCTGTATCCGAATACGGGAAAGATCTAGTACTTGGGCTGCAAAACAACAGATCCCACGACCGCGCACATAAGGATATGGTCGAATGCACGGACCAGTGTCACCTGTGACTCCAAAATTCCGCTAAGTTGAAAGGACAAATCTATTAATCCAAAATTAGACCATTTTATAAGTTAGTAAAGGATCGCTATAATACTTGATCGACACGTATAGGTGTTGTATTTCATGGAGTTGAATATGCTTCGCAGTATGCGCGAGGTTTCGTAGAAGGATCGCGTTAGGAACATGGCAAGCAAACTGCAAGAGAGTCATTTAAGCTGGTATTGTCAAATTTTATAGAAAGCGGCAGGAAACAAATGTCTTGCAATGGCACATCCTCCAGGTTCGGGCACACAGGGTAAGCTCTTCTTAAAGAGGCACAGATCTTAGATCGTATATATTTATTAAGTAGATAGATGTAGGT